>BTHU01000003.1:28487320-29734820 GCA_036184795.1 Tokudaia tokunoshimensis
GACCATAGAAACTTTGAAAGCTTTGATACTCACTTTGAGTGACTATTTCAGATATGCTCCCAGATTTCAGCAGAAGGGAGAAAAATCATGGTGTAATTAGCTTGTATAAGAGAGGAAGAGAGCAGCAGAAAGGAAAACATGAAATCCTCAAGGGCACAAAAAGACCCCAGGACTTACAGTCGGTCACATTCTCCTCCCCCTCATGATTGTCATTTCTCTCTCTCAGTTCAAATATGAAGACCTGGAGAACCAGGTAAGGTGGTGCCGAACAAAGGATGGAGTCTTCCTGTCAGTTTCAGGACTTGGTGTGAGTCAGCTTAGACTGCCATCTAAATCTCTATCCTCCTGCCTCAGTTTTCCAAGGGCTAGCATTCCAGGCATGTACTACCATGCTCAGCTCCATCACTGTTATTTGAATCAGACATCTTGATCTTGAGTTAAACATAGTGCACTCAAACCAGAGAGCCTCAGTTTAACTCCCAATCCTGCCACTCCCAGGGACTAAACCACCAACCAAAGAGTACACAGGGAGGGTTCCATGGCTCCAACTGCATATGTAACAGAGGATGGCCTTATTGGACATCAAAGGGAGGAGAGACCCTTGGTCCTGTGAAGGCTCAATGCCCCAGTATAGGGGAATCTAGGACAGGGAAGTGCAAGTGGGTGGGTTGGATGAGCAGGGGGAGGGAGGAATGGGATAGGGTGTTTTTGGAAGGGAAACCAGGAAAGGGGATAACATTTGAGATGTAAATAAAGAAAGTATCTAATAAAGAAGGGAGAAGAAGAAGAAGAAGAAGAAGAAGAAGAAGAAGAAGAAGAAGAAGAAGCAGAAGCGTGATGTTTTACCATTCATTGGACCCCAGTTTAAGGACATTGGCCATGTACTTTACAAGGCTATTGTGAAGACCAAATCAATTAATTAATGTAAAGAACTGAAAACACTTTCTAGCAATTATATGTGATTGTCTAAGTGTAAAGGCAACACACTTTCATAAGTTCTATAAATGAGTGTGTGTGTGTGTGTGTGTGTGTGTGTGTGTGTGTGTGAAGTACAATCTGTCTAGAAGTGAAAAAACAGCAACCTAGTTTTGCCATAATTACTTTCCTCTGACTGATGACGAGTCAATAGTGACCTTCCCTGCTGGGCATAGAACAGACTCACAAGCACAGCTGTCATTACCAGTGTCATTATTCTGATGACCCTGTGATCCTGCATGCCCTGTATCACTGCATGGGCATCAGTAGATCCCCCAAGGTAACTGCTTTGCTGTTATGGAGCCTCTCAAATGATTGACCCAAGTGGTGCTTGTGGGCTTCGGTTGAAATCAAATCTCTCTACTGCTACAATGACCTAGTATGTGAACTCCTCTTAGTGGATACAAATGGTTTATTTGATTCAACTTGTGGAACTGGAAAAATTCCAGTAGTTACTGGAACAATCCTCCAGGCAAAGCAGTTCCAAACTCGAGGTCCATACCTCAGCTGTTCTTCTTGTTCCTAAAGAGAGCGAAAGCGGGAGCCCCTATTCACTTTCTTCTGTTTCTTATGAAATCTCGCTCTTAAGTGCAACTCAACACATCTTTGAGAAGGACCAGAAGTAAAAACTTCAAATGGCAGTGCAATTTTTCTGGAAACAGAAAAGGGAATCAGCTGACTGCTAATGCTGTGTTTTAAACTTTTCAAATATAACAAATTAGATTTTGTTTGGCTTTGTTTTGCTGTCCTGATGCAAACATTCATTTGGCACCCATCTTACAATTGTTTCCAGGACTGATTTTTTTTGTTGTAGTGCAGAAATGTTTTCCTGCTTGATATTCTGTCTGGGAAAATATGCAGAGGATGAAATCTATAGGATCCACTTTCAAGATAAACTCGGACACTAAGTTTTTAAAAGTAATTTTATTTTTATCTTAATTAGTGTTTTGTTTGCTTGTATGTCTGTATGAGGGTATTGGATACCCTAGAACCGGAACTACAGACAGTAACTGTCATGTGGGTGCTGGAAATTGAAACTGGGTACTCTGGAAGAATAGCTAGAGGTCTTAACTTCTGAACCATCTCAAGGCACTAACTTTCTTAATAATACTGAGTGATTCCTTCTCAAATGCATATCTTTATATTGCATGCTTACCTTTCCTCAGAAAGAATTGTTATATTGTTAATAGTACATGTTTTATCAAAGGCACGTTAGGCACTTAATTTCACTCAATGTATTTAAAGATTAATTATTAAGCATTAATATCTTTCCTTTAATATATTTCCTCTACTGGTACTGGATGGGTAAAAGACAATAGGATAAATGGCACACTGATGTAATAGAACAGATGAATATGCACCTCAGAGATCACAAATCAATGACATCTACACCGCTACTTATAACACAGGCCAGACCACATAAAGTTCATACCTCGGAAAAGCAATGCCTTAAACACACTGTCCTCCTCCATGCAGAATGTGAATGCTGCTATTACTAATTATTTCTGCTGTATTCCTTCTATTTTTATAGAATTCTCAGATCCATTCTTTTCATTCTTTTTGTCTGAAAGTAATATTCTTGATATACTTAATGAGAGACCCCCTCCTGTGTTCCTAGATGCCTTGGCTGAAGATCAGCAAAAGCCACGGACACACTCAGTCCTCTAAGCTTGGCATCACATCAGTCTGGAAGTAGTTTGCGTGCAGAGTCCTTTGTAGTAAATACTCATTAGAGGTTCAGTTGGCTCACTTGGTCACCCACATTTTGCAGTGGGTGGCCCAGTTGGCATGCTCCTCATTTTATTTTCCACCACTTCAAATCCTCCAGATGTAGTAACCTGGCCGCCTTTCCTTTGCTCCTCTTAGTGTGTGGTTATGGGGTACCCATTTATCTCTAACACTGGTTAGTTAATTACCCCAGGTAAGTAGACACACAGACTGTGATCACTTCTCTCTAAAGTGCCTTTTGTAGGGAAAATTATTGAACTAAAATTGTACATTTCAAGGACCACTCACAACTGGTTTTTCACATGTGAAACTAAGAAGTGTTTTTTTCTCCCCTCTGCTTCCTTCAACCATTCCCTCTCCTCCCCATCCACAGCTATAGCTTCCCACAAACAACTGGACCAATTCACAGGAACATCATTTCCGAAGTTATTCACGAGTTACAAAGGAAATCTCCTGCTTTGGTTTATTACCTAAACAAATCTTTACTACCAAGCATTGGTGAGTGCTTTGATAAAGGAGAAGCATCCATTGAATGCTATTATCTTTCTAGGATTAGCAAAGAAACCTCAGGGGGGGGGGAGTGTTAGGGAAGGAGGGAGGGAGGAAGAGAGAGAGAGAGAGAGAGAGAGAGAGAGAGAGAGAGAGAGAGAGAAGGGAGAGAGAATGAATATGATCACACTTCTTTTTTGTAAAGGATTGGGCTTAGCAACTATCCCTGCCAGGAAATTCCCCCTCACACTCTAGCCTAAGCCTGTTTCCCTGGTCTCATTCTCAGGACATATGAATCCAATGTTCCTAGACTGCCTTTAAAGTTCAAAGTAATTTACCGTAAAGTATCAGAACTCCAAGACAGCTCTTGATCTGCACAGGGCAAGCATTCTGATGACTCGGTGGGTATAAAGCAAGTACGAGTAAACTAATGCTTTCTGCTCCTCTTCTTATAATGCTATATCTCTGCAAAATGCTTGTACTGATATTCACCAGCTAGGATTACTATTAACGTAAATATTAAAATTACAGTATAAATGCAAATTATTTTTTTTACAACAGTAGTCTTTTTTCTCTGTGTACTTGCTGATTCACATGAAGCTGTTGTGTGATGTGAATTACTCTCAGTCTTTCATACTTTAGAATTTATATAATTCTAATTTTGCTGTTGTTGACATTTCCATTCATGAATTGAGAAGAGATATAGCATTGGAGGGTGACAGCATGCAACCATGTACTAGATATAGGCATTATATTATACATTTGCATCCACTATTTCATTTAATACTCAAAGTGACCATGCAAGGTAGATATTATTAAGTTTGCCAAGTAAAACCTAACATATCCACTTGCAAAGTTTCAACAAGGAACAGCATTGGGAAGCAGGTTCATCTGATTCTAAACACGCATTCTTTGCATTCCCCACATTCTAATCAGTCTAGTTAATCTCATTTCTTTCTCAGACAGGAAGAGTGTAGGAAGCACTCTGTCAGCTTGCAGAGAGTCATTCTGCATACTGGATTCTAACTGCCGCTAAGATTTAATAGCTGTGGGGGGAAAAACAGCAAGGTATCCTCCAGTGTACCGTAAATAGGCTACTCCATGGTAAATTACACACTCACAACTCATCCTGAAAGGAGCCCCACATCATGGCTGGACAGCGATGCTGACTGAGGCCAAAACCATGAGGGCCTGCACGTGCTCAGGATCATTGTCTAAGTGTGCAACCCACCTGCAGATGTCAGCCTCACTACTGACTTCCTCCAACTCTCCGCACCCCCGCACAGATCCAACTTCTGTCTTCTCTCGTATATCACAGCACCAGGTGTTTGTTTGTTCGACCTTGACATTTGGCCTCATAAGACTTTTGTCAAAAGTCCCATTGATCCATCAAGAACAATTCATCGTCATGGTCGTGTGTAATGGTTTACTATCATATGTCTTAAGTTACTCATCCATAGACCTAGTCATAGAAATTCCATTTTGGTGGATGAATTATAATTATTGATCCACCAGTCTATAATGTGGAAAGCTTCTCTCAAGGATGCTACAAAAAATCAGGAGGGAAACTTTCATTTAAGGAAGACTGTTTCTGTGGAATTAGATCTGTCTGTTCTTTTTTTATACTGACAGTGTTATTTGAAGCTCAACACATTCTGAAGCCTATTAATATTGAATTAGTGTCTTAATTTTAACTTAAAATGTACAACTGCTTGTTCATTAGAAACACACAGATCTCTTCTTATCCTTCCAGCAGCATCATGAAGCAAGAACTATTATTGTCTTACACTTCAAAAGGGTATGTGACATGAGCAAGATATAAGGACAGATGTAAGGACACCAACACTGGCCCTGCATCCCAACTTAGAAAAAAGAACGTCCTCTTAATTTCATTCACTTGGCATGTGCAATAGTTTTGACTTAGGCTGATCTGACTTGCTATCGTCCTGTTTTATAATGTTACCAAGCACCCATGGCGCTGTGGCGTATTCGGAAGATAGCATACTTGGAAGGGTGATGTTTTCCTGCATCGATCGCCCGATGCAGTAGGATAGAATCTCCTAATGGTGGGTATCAGGGGTAAATAACCACACTGCCTCAGCTGTGTGATTCCCTCAAGGAAAGAACAGGTACTCTGGGGCACCGTGCAGTTCAGCTATGTTGCTCAGGAAGTTAGCTGTGATATACACATTTTCTGCTCTGATAGTCTCAATTAACAGCGGACTTACCAGGTTGTAGCTTCACTGTGAGTACAGGGATATCTGTAAAAAATAAAACCCTTTAAAAACTTATTTAAAATACTGATTGCAGAGGCCAGGCTGTATGAGGAGAAAAAAGGCAATCACAAGCAAAACTGTGCCAGTGGAAACTTGAAGAAATCATCTAAATTCAAGGAAAAAATAGACTAATGATAAATTCTTTCTGGTCATGCTGAAATCTAATGTAAATAAGGTGTCTAGGGAAAATTGTCTTACCAAAACATTACATTTTATCTATTCTCCAGGCTAAGATTTTGGAAAGCAAGTACACATAGAGAAATAGACATGAGTTTCCATGCCTAATGAAGAAGCTATCTCTAACTGACAGTCACTCACAAAGGAAAATTTAGATTTCTCTCATTGTTTGATTTGTTCTATTATGGTTTGTTTGTTTATTTGCTTTTTTCATTTGCCTCCTGTTTGTTTTCTAAAGAGAGACAGAAAGAAGGTAAGGGATTGGATGGGTGGAAAGATATAGAGATCTGGGAGGAGATGAGGGAGAAGAAACTCTGGTCAAAATGTACTGTGTGGAAAAAAATCTTTTATTAATAAAAAGAAGAAATTAAATAGACACACACACACAAACACACCTACACATGCACATGTGCACGCACACACATACACGTCAATGGTATAAGGAACAGAAGCACTGCCTTCTCTTTAAAGCCTGTATTTTTACTGATATCTTTTGGCAGGTTCAAGAAGAAATAAGACTTCCCACGTGCCTTCCTTATCTCTGCCCTTGAGCATTTCAGTCCCTCCTTTTAACTCTCATGGATGGTCATTATTCTTTCTCTCTCCGTGCACTCATCACTCAGTCTCTCTTCCCCAGCACTGTTTATTAGATCCTCCATAGCCTCTTGAAATCCTCCTTCCTCTTTTAAGTTTGCTGAGATAGACGTCTTTCAGATGTCACTTAATAGTGCTTTCATTGATCACTTCAAAAGGAAGATCATTTTTCCTCGTTAGTGAATAATTCTAATTTTACCAATATTTATACTCAGAATCTAATGCATGCTTATATAATACCTATCTGAACATAATCTCTCTAGATAAATTCTAAATTCTTGAAGATGAGAAATTATAAAACTGAGGATCCTGATGCCTTACATGTTAATATATTGAGTAATTATCAGACAAATCTTTAAAAGAATTTCACTGGATTCAATCAACATCACTCTAATGATCTATTTTGTAATAGTTTTAATATATGTCCCCCATCTAAGCAATATTTCCATGTATGCAGCAATAAAACCACATAAAATAATATTCATTCCAGTCTGTGGATTTTTCATTTGTATATCTGTCTATCTTCTTTTTCTTTCATTGGCTTAATGTTTATCTATTTTGCTTGATGTTTTATTCTCATGTTATTTATTTATTTATTCAGAAGAATGAAAGATAGAGACATGGAGAGAAAAAGAATCATATAATGGAGGGAAGAAAGAAATGAAAGGAAAAAGAAAGGAAGAAAGGAAAAAAGAAAAGAAAAGAAAGAAAGAAAGAAAGAAAGCACAGAGTTTGATTGCACAACTTTATTGCTCTTATCAAAAGTTTTGCTAATTGAAATGTCACTCATGGTTTTAATCTCTAATTGCCAGGATTCTAGGAGCAGAGTACACAATTAAATTCTGATAAACCAGGCTGCTGATCCTAAGTATATTGTATAACAAAGAGAGGATTTTTTTTTATTTATTTCAATTTCTCTATTATTCATCAATTAATGTGACAATCATGAAACTATGCAACTTGACCACTGAAAAGCCAATTTAGTTGTTTTGAAAACATAAGCAAAATTAATCAACAGTGCACATCAATGCCAAGCACCAAATCTCAGCATAAAGCTGCTGAAACGAAACTAAAGGAAGAGAAAAGTAGACTGGGTGTCTTAGTTAAGATTCTCACTGCTGTGAACAGACACCATGACCAAAGTAACTTTTATAAAGACAACATTCAGTTGGGGCTGGCTTACAGGTTCAGAGGTTCAGTCCATTACCATCAAGGTGAGAGCATGGCAGCCTCCAGGCAGGCATGATGCAAGAGGAGCTGAGGAGTCTACATCTTCATCTGAAGGCTGCGAGGAGAAGTCTGGCTCCCAAGTGGTTAGGAGAAGAGTCTCATTGCCCACCCCCATAGTGACACCCTTCCTCCAATAAGGCCACACCTACTCCAACAAGGCCACACCTCCTAATAGTGTCACTCACCAGGCCAAGCATATTAAAACCACCACACTTGGTGAAGATAGTTTAGGATGTGTAAAGCAATGAACAGAGAGAATGTTTATACAGAAAAGAAGGAAAGCACATTACTTTAGTATCTTTTACTTCAATTAAGTAGAAGAAGCATGGTGTTTTCAATAAATTGATGTATATTAGCAAAAATAATTTGATATAAATCTTAACCCAAATTTAATAAATGAATCATAGGCTATTAGGAATGGAAATATTCTGTCCCTTCAATGTAAATACCCTACTTGTTTATTGTTCTATAGTTTTAGAACAAGGAGACCAATAAAGGGTCCATCAGTTTCTCCATATTATTTGTTGTAACTTCACACCAACTTACAATAAAATCAAAATAAAATTTAAACAAGAAATAAAGAAGGAGGGAAGAAATGAATGAGTGAATGAATGGATGAATGGTGGCTCTCATTAGAAATTTGTTTAGATCCCCAAATGGTATGCTACTTATATATGTTCCTCTCATGGGTGGCTCACATGTGCTGTGTGTAAAGTAAGCTAGTCACTTAGGGTGTCAGCTCAGATTGACTTGAAGACCTACTGAGTACCATGTGAGGTGTGATTACAGAAGGGCAGGGTATTCATCTTCTTCATATTTACTAATAGAACTCCCTAGAAATACCCTCAGTGCTGGGAATTTGTCTGAGCTGAGATATACTTTGGAAGCAGATTCCTGTTCCCTCCTTTTATGGTGCATAAACTAGTTTGTATTTCATAAAAGATCTCCGAGAGAAAGGATGACTTTAAGACTCATTTTCCCAGTTCAAAACTCGCTTTGGCAGTGTAAATTGTTCAGTTTTAAGGAAGACGTGTCGATTACAGATTGACAGAAGAAAGTTTAGAATTATAATCAGCTCCAAAGCAATTTCAGACAAACCACTAGATAGACTCTTTCTACTATTTAAAAGATGATGATTTTCAGTATGAATTGGAAATCTTCCTGTGGAATAAGTTTATCAAAGAACGAATTCCTCTATCAGCTAAAGGCTTGGTAACATAGACTAGATTTTCTATTTACACACAATTCAGATAATTACTCACATACAAAGATCATTGTCATTGTCATCAATTGACTCATGTCAGAAGCGTCTACAGTCTTCCTAATTGGAAGCAGCTGGTGTATTCTAAATATGGAGAAAGCAGCTTTTAAAGCCATCATTACAAATCAGAATCCTTGATTTAAAGGTTCTTTATCATTCTCCCTGTAAGGGAATTAATTATCACATAGCTGTTAGCTCTTCCCCTAATATTCCCAGACAATTATGGATAGAATCAAGAATATATTTCATTCATGCTCTAAAATTAAATCCAATATCCCACAATTAGACATAATCATGACCACATATGACTATGATTTACCATAACTAAAATAGATGGTGTGAGATTTATTACTGGCTTATGTTTGAAATAGCAAAGGCAGATTTTTGAATTAAATAATTGCATGCTAACTGTGTGGAACATAACTATTGCTCATTCTGTTTTTCAGATACTTTGACCTAGCAATTGAATCGTTAAAATGCTCTGTTAGAAACGCTTTAAGTTGTATCAAAGATCACTGTGTGAAAATGAAAACTTTTCACATATGTCCACATACGTGTGTGTGTGTGTGTGTGTGTGTGTGTGTGTGTGTGGAATAAGCTCTTTGAAAATATGGTCAGTGTTAGAGAAGAATAGATGGAACAAGAGCTTTATAATATATTTTAAGTTATCTTTGTTGGCAGCTTGGTCTTGTCACTGTGTGTGTCTAAGTCAATTATCCCATTTGAACATCTTAATAACTGCAAGTAAGGAATCTGGCAAACACTTCTGCTTTGCTTGTCCAGAATTCCTTCCCTTGCTTATATCACCTGATACTTTCTTTGAAAACTTGTCCCCCAGCCTTGACTGAAATCTTGTATCATTATCAGTGGAGCATGCTATCTTTTCCTACCATGACCGAGAAGGGAATGCAAAACCCTCAACTAGCCACTAGGACTCCAGAGAATTTGTGCATTGAGTAAAGAGGCAGGGACTGTAACTGCACCCTAATAATACCAATGAATTCTTGGTCTCCTCTAAAGCTCCATGAATTCATGGCTTCCTCGGTGAAACTTGTTTTCTGTCTGAACTTTATCTTGTAGCTACCTCATATGCTTACACTCAATTCTTCTTGAAAAAATATTGATCACGTAAGAGTTGATCTCTCATCTGGAATAACAGAAAACCCAGAATAGCTAAAACTATTCTCAAGAGTAAAAGAACCTCTGGGGAAATCAGTATCCCGGACCTCAAGCTGTACTACAGAGCAATAGTGTTAAAAACTGCATGGTATTGGTACAGTAACAGACATGTAGATCAATGGAACAGAATTGAAGACCCAGAAATGAATCCACACTCCTATGGTCACTTGATCTTTGACAAAGGAGCTAAAACCATCCAGTGGAAAAAAGATAGCCTTTTCAACAAATGGTGCTGGCTCAGCTGGAGGTCAACATGCAGAAGAATGCAAATTGACCCATCCTTATCTCCTTGCACTAAGCTCAATTCTAAGTGGATCAAAGATCTCCACATAAAACCAGACACACTGAAACTAATAGAAGGGAAACTAGGGAAGAACCTTGAACATATGGGCACAGGGGAGAATTTCCTGAACAGAACTCCAATAGCTTATGCTCTAAGATCAAGAATAGACAAATGGGACCTCATTAAATTACAAAGTTTTTGCAAGGTAAAAGACACTGTCAAAAAGACAAAGCAGCAACCAACTAACTGGGAAATGATCTTTACCAACCTTACATCCGACAGAGGGCTAATATCCAATATATACAAAGAACTCAAGAAGTTAAACTCCAGAGAGGCAAGTAACCCTATTAAAAAACGGGGTACAGAGCTACACAAAGAGTTCTCACCTGAAGAATATCTAATGGCTGAGAAGCACCTAAAGAGATGTTCATCATCCTTAGTCATTAGGGAAATGCAAATCAAAACAACCCTGAGATTCCATCTCACACCAGTCAGGATGGCTAAGATCAAAAACACAGGAGACAGCAGTTGTTGGCGAGGATGTGGAGAAAGAGGAACACTCCTCCACTGCTGGTGGAATTGCAGGCTGGTACAACCACTCTGGAAAGCAGTCTGGCGGTTCCTCAGAAAACTGGGCATGACACTCCCGGAGGATCCGGCTATACCACTCCTGGGCATATACCCAGAGACTTTACCTGCATGCAATAAGGACACATGCTCCACTATGTTCATAGCAGCCTTATTTATAATAGCCAGAAGCTGGAAAGAACCCAGATGTCCCTCAATGGAGGAATGGATTCAGAAGATGTGGTATATCTACACAATGGAATACTACTCTGCAATTAAAAACAATGAATTCATGAAATTCCTAGGCAAATGGTCAGATCTTGAAAATATCATCCTTAGTGAGGTAACCCAATCACAAAAGAACACACATGGTATGCAGTCACTGATAAGGGGATATTGACCCAGAATCTCGGAATACCCTAGACACAATCTGCATATCAATAGATTTCTAAGAAGATGGAAGGAGAGACCCCTGGTCCTGGAAAGACTGGATGTAGGGGAACGCCAGGACAGAGTAACGAGAGGGGGTTGAATGGAGAAAAGAGGGAGGGAAGGGGGCTTATGGGACTTTCGGGGAGGGAGGAAACGGGAAAGGGGAAGTGATTTGGAATGTAAATTAAAAAAATAAAATAAAATAAATAATAATAAAAAAGAGTTGATCTCTCTCACCTATACCTCAAAACATAACTGACATGACGCTACCTGCTTCTTGCAGATAATTTACCCGAGGTGTGGTGCAGTAAAGAAAGTAGACCACAGTCACAGAGCTGAACTCAGACCAGTCTGACTTGAAGCTTTGGCTTTAAAGTCAGTTTGGCACTTTCTATTTCAAAGGAGTTTCAAAATGAGCATGCCTAGGTCACCACAGAAAATATATTAGACTACATGGGAAACATAAAGTGCACACACTAAAAAGTACCTCTTGCCTTGTGATACTCAATGGCTCGGTCAGCATTTATTATATACACAAAGGATTCCTTGCAATAAATAAAGACTGCTAAACCATGACCAATTTTGCAACGACCCCGGAGGTTCCTGTCACTCTTCTTTCAATGTTTAATGTCACACAGCTGTACATAGTTCCAGAATTAATATGGGTTCAACTGCAGAGCCTACCTGCATTTAAAAATATTTTATCACCCACTCATTTAGCAAGGGATATACAAAGTCTAGGGTAAAGAATGTTAACACATGTGTAAACATCATTTTTAAACACCCATGAAAAGCCACATTGATGGCAAGTCAGAGTCAAATGCAGGAGGATCAAGTTATGTCTAGATTGAAAATAAGAATAGAAGCCACACTGGAGTCTTTAACTCCCAGGTCTAGGACCTCCATCCTGCTTGTCACTTGGGTACTGTTTTTATGCTTAGACTGCCATTTTTATTCTTGACCAGTGACTTACAAGGAAAACAGTACTATCTAGTGGGATTAAAGGTAGACGATGAGGTTGACTAGGATTGCCATTGGGTTTGCAGGAAGCATGCTAGAGGTGTTGGACGGATTTCAGCCTCTCCCTTCCTGGAGCTGACCTGACAAGCCACCCTGGAATAATTTCTGATGGAAGTGTAGTGAATTCTGGTCTTTTCTAGGTCTGTTTCAAAGTGGTTATGTCTGGAGCCAAGGAAGAAATGGAATGTGGTCTGAGGCACAGTGTAGGAGGAAGAAGGCATGATGAAGACCACCTACTCCTCAAAATAGTTTTAGAATCAAAATCCAATAAATTCAACAAGTTTCCCCATAAATTTTGTTTAAAATGCCTTGGAGTGGAGATATTTATTGTATAGTGTGCCAGAACGATCATGGACAATGGAAATGAGCAAACCTGGTTTTGATTTGGCCTTCTATGCTTACCAGCTGTGTGACTTCAGTCAGGCAGTTTCTCTCTGCCTCAGTTTCCTGGTTTGTAAAATGAAAGTATATCAAAACATTGGCCTCCCTCAGGATTATAGAGAAAGTTGACTCCAATATTCAAAATTTATCTGATGTGTGATAACTACTTTATTATAGTAATATTTCCTGGCTAGTCTGGAAATATCTGAGAATATTCCATTACATCACACTGTAAAAATCCTACCAATTGTTTTGGAAATAGTAGCAGAATCTAAGTATTCCTGAGGTAATAGCACCCATTGAATAAGTCTCCTGGAGAACAAACACCCTTTTCTTTAAAAACACAGTGGCAATTTAATTTAGCTCACAAAGATTAAAATGGCCTTGTTAAAGGAGATTGATTTGTTTGGTGATGTTCTTGTTGTTATCTCCTCCTCCTCCCACCTTGTGTGCTTGTGTGTGTGTGTGTGTCTGGTATGCTGGTTTATATGTCTATCTGTCTGCTGTCTGTCACTAGGGCCTCAGAATAATACTGATAGCATGTACCAGCTCTGTATCAGAGGTGAGGTTAGCAAGTTTTATAAAGAGTTACAGAGTTTAGGCAAAGTCTAAAGCTAGACTATTCCATACTGGAAACAACTGGTAATTGTGATTTTTCTAGTTTAAAGAGACAAGTTATTTTGATTTTAATAATAGATCTAGCTTAATCCAATACAACCTAAATATCATTTAAATAGTAAGTGAATGTAAAACATTTTAGCAAGATGTTTTTCATTTTTTTCACATTAACTTTTAGAAATCTGGTATGTATTTTGCATTTATAGTCCACTTTTATTCAAATAATAAATCTTGAATACAAGATTGTTCTGCCAATGAATTTTTGTTAAATAAAATGAAGTATTTAACAGAAGAATACTGTATGCATTTTGTAAAAGAAAATCATGTTTTTTTATTTATATTTAATTTAATTGGTCTAAATTAATTAATCATAACTAAATCAAAGATAAAATCCAGATCCTGATTATACAATGATGACAGTCAATAGCCACAATCACCTCCTAGTTCCCACATCAGAAGAGCCAGGGTTATAGGTACAACCCAGATGGTATAGCAGCTCACAAAACCCTTTTTTTTTTCCCTGTAAACTTGAGCATTCATGTGCAGTGTGCTTACAGAATCTTGAATAGTGCAACCTTGGTGCTAAATGACTTTGCCACTCACTTGTAGATCAGAAATTCGTCTTAAACATCCAAACAGAAGGAAATGAAGGGAAAGGTGCCTACAACCAAGTGCCGAGTAGCATCTTACAATGTGAACTCATTCACAATGGCTGATTGGAAACTAGCAGCATAGGAGAAGGCAGGAGATAGGCAGGACTGTGGCAGTATCCTGCTAGAAACTTCCTATTCCCTCACAGTCTCTAGAAGGTGTGGCTCCCAGAGCACTCACCATGGAAGAGAAGGAACAGAGCAGGGGAGAGAGACACTTGTGTTCTAAAGAATGGGTTATCCATTTCTTTTTGCTTTCTGCACACATGGAAGGAAATGACGGCCAACAGGAAGCTGAAATTGGTGACACCCGCTATGTAGAGGAGATGTTAACTGAAGCTGACGTCAGACTTTTCACTTCTTAGATGGAAAGGGTTTGCTAAGTCAGCAGAGAATGTTCATAAAGAAGGAAGTTACTTCACTGCAGAACATCTGTGAAAAGAAGTCTAGAGACTATCGAACTTTGTATGTTATTTGAAACAAGATCACATATCTTAGGTGTCTGTATTCAGCATAGTGACAAAATTAAGGGACTACACATATAAAATCACATTTGTTAATCAATCCCATCTCTGATTCTGGGTGTTTGAACCCCTGAGTTCAAAAGCTGTCTCCCCTCCCATAGCAGAGTCTTTCTAAAACTTCTTTTTTCTTCTATTTTACTATGGTAAGGCCCGAGATTTTCACAGGCTGCATGGCATGCTCATCACTACCACTGATCCCTCTGTTTCCGTCCTTTGGAATATTCCTCACGGTATCTTTCTAAGACACTGATTTTGATGTCATCTCACTTTTTTTTCCAGAGCCTTCAAGGATTCTCCTTCCTATTTCAAAACCAGTTAAACTCTTAACCTGCCCTTCAGAAAACTCTATGATTTGAATTTAACTTATTTTTTTCTGAAAGGGCAAATAAGTAACAGTCATGGAGTGAAGTCAGATTACAGCTATATGCAGACCTCAGTCTCAGTTTGCTATAAGACTTTATTTTATTTGTGGCCTTTCGCATTCTCCCACCCACACTCTTATAGACACATACACACACACACACACACACACACACACACACACAGAGAGAGAGAGAGAGAGAGATGCATGTGTACATGTATACATGATACTATTCTTACCTGTGATTTTCTAAGCCCCTTGGGTTATTGAGATTCACACACCAGCTCTCCGAATCTCACAAACACATGGCATTACAAAGCACTGGATACACACTCAGATCAACAGGGAAAGACAATCATAACTCATGCTGCCAGTCATATCCTTGTTCTATTTATTTCTCAGACTTCCATGCATCACTCTTTAGTTTCCATCCTGTTATGGGGCTCTGCATGTTATCTAGAACATGGTTGGATATTTGAAGGACAGTCACTTGCTTAAGTCCTAAGGGAAGCATCAGGGTAGGAAAGGGAATCACTTTAAAACCTAACGTATATGCTTCTGCTTAAATAAATTTGTCCTGTCATTAGAGGCCACATGTTGGGGTGGAGCTTCCATTCATAACTCCAAGAATCACCACATTTGAAGATGCACTCTGAACTGTATTACAATGTTAAGGCTCTGAGTTTAGAAGAGTCAACCTGTGCTAACATATTGCTCCCCCATGACTTTTGCCCTCCTCTTCTCCTGACCATTGAAATTTAGCTTCTG
Organism: Tokudaia tokunoshimensis; assembly: GCA_036184795.1. Lineage (NCBI taxonomy): Eukaryota > Metazoa > Chordata > Mammalia > Rodentia > Muridae > Tokudaia > Tokudaia tokunoshimensis. Next base: position 28,502,834 of record BTHU01000003.1, read on the forward strand.
GATTCAAGCTATTGTTGAAGGTTGGGACTTTACTGTGTGTTCTGAGAGATATTAGCATGTCCTAAGTAAAATAGAAGATGTATATCTAAATACATTTCAGATATAGTGGCTAACAAAGATAAGCTTACTGCAGAACTTCTCAGAGCTTTTACCATGCTAATAAATGCAAATCAGTAAAAAGGCAGTATGGTAAGTAGCTTTGCCACATCTGATAAAGAACTTTTCCTGCAGTATACCCAGTGCCCAGAACTTTAAAATAGATCCTGGAGGGATATACAAAGTCCAGTCCAAGTGAGTGATTATATAGTATGTACCCCAGGGTCTGGAGGAAGGAAACTCTTTAAGGTATTAATGTCATTAAACAAGTCTGACTGGTACACACCATGTGTTCCTGTGTCCTCTGGGAGAAAAAAACAGACTCCTGTATGAATTCAACACAGGAGTTTCTTTAGCGCTTGTGAATACTGCACAGAATGAGAATAAACCTTTCTAGAACCATTTGTATCAGAATGTAGGTCAAGTGCAACTGTCCAGTGGAGAAAGGGGTTCAGAGCATGACCTCAACTTTCTTGCTTGAGTCTTGGAATTCCGTGAGTGGCTATGCATCTTTGAGAGGGCCCTAACTGTTAAATTTGAATACTTTTATTAACTCTCTGAGTTGCTCTCAGGAATTAAAGAGATGCTACAGATTAAGGCTTTATCTTTATACTTGGTGTGTGGTAAATGCTAAATCCTTCTGACAACGTCTCATTTATTTCTATGAAGCAATTGACTTTACCTATGAATGTATTGTTACTCTGTCCTTGAAGATCAATCAACTTCACAACTAATAAAAATTAGTAACTATATTGGCCACATGTACGACTAGGTTAGACCCTGAAGGGATGACAGTCTATGTACCACTATTCACTAAGAAGAAGGAAATCATGCACTCTTAGCAGGCACTCTTCTGGAAAGCCAAAACGGAAAAATGAAATTTTCTATTTATCACAAGGCAATCTCTAAAGGAACTCAAATTCCTCTATTTTTTTTTTGAAACCTTTTAAAGATTTCTAATATACCACCTAAAACGTCAGCTCCTAGTTAAAGTTAAAGGTCTCCCTGAGTTCATTGCCTTGTACTTAAATGTTATTTTCAACCCAAGGGTTGGATGCCTTGGGAAAATAGTCTCAGGTTTTGACGGTTCACATGACACTTCTAATGTTATCTATCCTCCTTGTGCAGGAAGAAAACGAACAGGAGCGGTGAGGTGGGGAATATCTGTGAGTTAATGGAAATGTCATGGCTGACCAACAAAGGAACTTCCCCAGCCAGAATGATATTAACTTGGAGGGAGAGAAGCCTGCAGCATAATAATGTCACACATTATAACCTTATCTAGTGGTTGAAGTAATTTGGTTTGAAGGACTTAAAAAGCATTTTGTGGTTTCCACAAACTGCTAACAGACAGTGTTTAGCAGGCTCTCTTTTCACTAAGTCCTTTCCTTCCTCATCTCACTGGGGAGTGTATGATCTGTCTCTCTGTCTCTATATCTCTGTCTCTATATCTCTGTTTCTGTCTTTCTCTGTCTCTGTCAGTCTCAGTCTGTGTCTCTCTGTGCCTCTGTTTCTGTCTGTCTCTCTCAGTCTCTCTGTTTCTTTCTGTCCATCTGTCTCTATCTCTGTCTCTCTCTCTTTCTCCCTCTCTGTTTCTCTCAGCTGCTACCAACATTCAGAAGAGAAAAGTCATGTTCTCAAGCATGCACAGACGCCCACACATTGCTATTTGTTTCTAAAGGCATGGCCTTGTCTGTTTGCTGTATTTCCCCGGAATGCTCTCACGTTTGTCTTAGAACCAGCCCTTGCTCTACCAGGAAAGTCTATCACAAAGATCATACCTGGGCAGAGCAGTACTCAGAACAACTTGCTCACAGTTAAGTTTTACGATTAAGGCCCATTAAAAACATCAAGAATGGTTACAATAAGTCTATTTCCTGTTGAAGAAGACAGAAGTGAGGGGCCAATCAGTGTTTAGGATTCAGCAACATGACTTTGCATAGATAGCAGGACAATGACCAGGGAAGAACAGGAGGACCTCACTAAGGAGCTTAAGATGAATACATTTACAACTGTTGCTGGCCCCTCCTGTTCTCTCAGAATCCTGATGCCCAGGGAGGAGGGTGTGCCCTGCACAGTTGACACTAGAGAAGTGGCAAACTCTTACACAGGGTGTGCCTACACCTTCTAGAACTCGGTGGAGCTTGTCATACGTTCTTTCTCAAAACAATGTGGTGCTCTATAAAAATAAACTTTACAGCTTCTAGTCAACATAATACCCATGTTAATTTATATATATACATATATATATATATGTAGTCAGTTATATATGTATGTGTGCATACATATATATTAAAACTTATTTAAAAGATTAACTTCCTATAATTCAATTTCTTAGATATTATTCTAGGAATTAATATTACTAAATATTGCATTATGATTAACAAGTGCATACCTGTGATCCAGTCACCCTGGAGGCTGAGGCTAGTTAAAGATCAACTTAGATTTCAAAGTAAAATTTTGCTTCAATAAGAAAAAAATAGGAGTAATACTTCTGATGTCATTTCCTAGGGTAACTCTTGAGAATTTAATCAAAGCTTAAAATGGGTAGTATGCTCACCAATCTTTTCTTTTTCTCTATAGACAGTATAGGAATTGTATGTATTTAAGTGCTGAAGTTCAATTTTGGGCTGTATTATATAAGTATAACAAATTGAATATAAAAATAACCAAATATCTCAGTATTTCACTAGTGGTTTATTTATTGCCCTTTTCTCTCTTTCTCTCTCTTTTATTTTTTGTTTTGTTTTCAGATTAAATTTTTAGTAGATGTTCTGTTGCTTCGTGAAAGTAAAAATTCAGAAAATAAATTCAACAACATGAATATGCACAGTTTTTCAATAATGTACTGGAGAAAACAAGCCAGTCTTGTGTGCAGAATGAGGTCATAGTTTAATTTTATTGAGCATGCAAATATTAATCCTAAATTTTAATTTTATGATTGATATTAAGAGATCTTAAGGGTGAAATTGTCATGAAATTTTTAAAAGATTCTTACTTTCAAGTGTGGTTGGGAGAAGTCAGTAAGCACACGACTGCAGGTACAGAGGCTGGGGCATTGCTCCCCCTAAAACTATAGTTTCTAAGTGTTGGAAAATGATCGATACAGGTTCTGAGCCTCAAATTTGGGTCCACTGCAAAATCAATATGCACTCTTAACATGGGCCATATCCTCGACCTGTGAATTACTTTAATTAAGTCTGTTTTGGAAGGATTCTATTTGTCATGAAAACCAAGGATAGTGCATATGTCCTGATATCTATTTGCCATTGTTTGCTTCTTTGGAGTCATGGACTGTTCCATACATGCAGTATGTGTAGTTCAGTTTAAAGTGGCATAAGGTTTAATCTATGCAAGAATATACAGCTCAAAGGGGAAATGGTACACACTGTGAGATCCTAATACCAATTGTTCTGTTCAGGATTCCATTTCTTTCCAGGAAGGTAGCCAAACCCTTCTAGTAGACAGACAGATGATGGTGAGATCAGTGTGCTGTGTGGAATGGTTGCTATAGGAAACCACTTTGATCCTATAGTTCTAAGGTATACTCTATGACATCACATAGATTTTTCAATTTGACAGACCTTGGAAGTTACAGCCACTCTGTGGCCCTAGACATCAAAGGGTAAAATGTGGTGATTAACCTCATGTACAAAATTGCAGGGTCAGGCCACAGAGACAGCTTTCAACAGTTCCTTTGGTGACCTGTTTTCTTGCTTAAACAGTAAGAAGAAATAGCTGCCTAAGATTGGCTTTCTCCCTCCTTGAGTTTGTTTTCAGACTCTGGAAAGTGTCTGTCCTATACATCTCTGCAGGGTAAGGGTAACTCAGAAAAAGCTAATTTCCATTTTGCCCAAAATAAATGATTGAAAATGATTGAAATGTTGAAATGAGTGGAAGCAATCACTTTTCCGCCAGCATTTTACACACTGCTGGAGCTTTCTATGAATAAAAATAGCCTATTTGTTTTCATAGAATCTGTGATGTTTGCAAATTTTATGCATATGCAAAGTTGAATATTGAATTTTTATAATGCCCACCACTGGTCATGGTTCTTCTAGCTTTAGAGAATATTCTGTAGATTATTTTATAACTATTCCAATCATCCTTATAAAGCAAAGCAAAGCCCTTTCTATAACTTTTGCACACAACACAAGGACCCAGCAGACAGCAGACTCTCAGTAAATGTTTATTCAGTGAATAAGTTCTGGGTGACTAGTTACTTCCCACCAAGACTTTATTGCTGCCAGACACTCTTTCCTGTTTAAAAGGTTCAATTGTCTGTACATCCTGTGAAATGATTTTTTGACTTATTAACCAAGTTCTGTATGAGACTGTGAAATAAAGACCAACTAGATACACAAATAGGTAAAATCCCTCACCAAATGTAGGACAGCGTCAACAAAATAATTTGGGGCCAAGCAGCTATGTGGATGCCTAAAAGATGCATTTATAAATTTCCTTACAGTTCAACACTTCTTTTAACCAAGGCAGATGAAAACGTCTTTATAGTCTCATCTGAAAAAAAAAGAAATTAATGGAGATAGGAACCTAGAAAGTCCACAGCCAACAACACCCATCATAAACTTTGTGGTAACCTAAATCTAACTTTTATTCTCAACGATCTCCAAGACTTCAGATATCCTGAAATAAATACTTGGGTCCACAATTATGAATGAAATAAGTCACTCCACAATGTTTTAATAGACTCCTACTTGCCTTTCTCATTTTAAATAGCTTCTTCCTTTTCTCTTTTATGGTCTACCAAATTGCAACTGACTAAATGTACCTATTTAATGAAAGTGGATTCCATTAGAGTGTAATCTTACCCAGCTATTGTTTTCTTCTGGAGGATGTAATGGAGAACACATGCAGATGCTTAGCAGGAGACTCCTGTTTCTAGAGTTACAGCCTTAAAGCTGTCAGAACTGCTCAGGAACAGGGAAGATCCAGAACTCCATACAAAACACCCGCTTGCTGAACATTTAAATTAGAGGCTGGAGAATGATGAACAACTGGGAGGGAGGGCAGAAACTATTTGCAAAGAAACTTTCTCTTTTCTTCTCTGATGACCAGGCATTTTGTCCACAAAATGAGTAGATCATGCTCTAATGTATTTTTGAAGGCACCATATTTGAAATGTGTTTGGTTTCAACTTCAAAAAAAAAGTGGCATCACTTGGCATAGTCTGGGTAACGTGGTGGAGTAGGAGCTGCCTTAATGTGAGCTGATTTAATAAGAAAAAGTGAGTGTATGTGCCATACGAGTGTGCCAGGACATGTGTCCATAATGAGAGGAGAAAGGAGAGACCATGAGAGTGAGGAAAAAGATCATTCAAGAGGAAGAAAGGTACAAAGAAGACAGGGTTATGGAATTCGTGGTGTATCAACAAAAGATAAGAAAGAACTACTTGGGTTGAGAAAGGAACACAGGAAGACAGCAACAGGGGACAGGGAGAGCGACAGAGGAACCCAGGAAGACAGCAACAGGGGATGGGGAGAGAGACAGAGAGAAGCATGTAAGAACAATATGTAAGGAACAGATGCACAAGAAGAACATACAGAGCTCATCCCCTTGCATGACACCATAAAAATTGTTTAAAGCAGAAGTTTTAAAAGGTGGTGTGCTCAAATTTTGTTCCCAAACAAGCAAACTTGCTTTAAATCCTTCTGGAGAATAAAAGGGTATTTAACCTGAACACTGACAATACCAGTCGATAGGCTGACGGGGATGGGTAAGTCTCAGATGGCTCCACTCTAGGTGAAGAGCTACAGGTAAATAATGACTAGTGTGTGTGTGTGTGTGTGTGTGTGTGTGTGTGTGTGTGTGTGTGTAAGAGAGAAACAGACAGACAGACACATGCACAACAGAAAGACAGACACACAGACAGACACACAGAGACTAGAGTCAGTCTTTAAGGACAAGCTCCTCAGGTCATAGGTTATTAAGTTCCATTTAGTCATCCCTAAACACATACATATAAGCAGCCCTAAATAGATTCAGGATGTTGTGAGTGTGTATATTTGTGTGTCTCTGTGTTTGTGTCTCTGTGTGTGTGTGCCTGTGTGTGTGTGTGTGTGTGTGTGTGTGTGTGTGCATGGTATGGTGGTGTGTCTGTGTGTGTCTGTGTGTCTGTGTGTGTGGTGTATGGCAATTGTAATTAAAGAAGAAATGGTCATGAATTTGAGAGGTGTGTGAAGACAGGGGAGGAGTTGAAGGACAGAGAATGGGTAGAAATGATGTAAATGCAGTATTCATAAAAAATTTAAAACATTATTAAAAGATATAAGCAAGAAAGTGGTGTGTCATGCCAGATTAGGGAGTGTATGTCTTTTATCCCAGCATCTCAGAGGCAGAGACAGGTAGATAGATATCTGTGCTTGAGGTGGTCTACATAGAGTTCTGGGACACCCAAAGCTATATAGTGAGACTCCGTTTAAAAAATACTGTATTCAGAATTTTTATCAAAGTATTTATGGCACCTCTCCAAAGTAAATAGTCAATCAATGTGTTGTCAGAGTCTCTTAGGATAGCCTGTATTAGAATACATACAGCTAAGCAGAAAATAAAAAAGCACCCGGTATTATTTTTTTCTTTTGGAAAAAAGATACCTGTTTATTTGTGCAAATCCCAGAGATTATACTAAAAACTTTATATCTGAGGCAATAAGTTCCCAACTAATTTTATGTTACTTCACAGATTGATTATCTTATATGTATGTGATTTTTATAGCTGATAGAAATAAGTTTCTGAGTATTTTGCACTAAAAACTGGGAGCCACAAAGTCATATTCTATCCTCAGACTTCAGAAGCAGAAGGAGGAAAGGCTATGAGTTTGAGGAAAGCCTGTGCTACACAGTAATTCTCTATCAAAAAAAACCAGAGACAGGAAAACCAGCATCTCCAAAATACATACATACATACATACATACTATATACATACATACATACATACATACTATATACATACATACATGGATGCATACATACATAGCATCACTGATTCAATCACTGCAACATGATAGGCATCTTCTTGAAAGAATCATGTGCCTTAAGTTTCTTTTGGGAACTGAACAAAAGAAAAGTACAGAGACCCTTGAATCTGAAGCTTCTGGAGTAGTAGCCTAACTCTACAGTTTGGTTTTTGTGCTCATTGATCCTTGCCTTATCCACTCATGTCTCTGTGCCTACCTTCTAAGACTCCTATGAACATATTGAAGCATGAATATGGCCCAGAAAGTTCTGGATCATTATGTATTATATATAGGGTATTCAGAATACTAGTGCCCATATTTCAAAAAGGAAATTCTATGTAAAATTATATAAATATGTGTACTATCATTTTAAGTAAAGTTTATTTCTGATTTGATTTTGTTTCCTTAATTAGAAATTATAATGCTGTATAGTAACATAAATAGCTAATTAAAATAATCTAAGTCCATTTCTGTCATCATTTTTAAACTGTTAGAATTCTACAAACTCTACTGTAATTTTTAGTAGCCACTAGACTGTTTAAAATCTGCTAAAATTTCAACCCTTCAAGCAATTATGGTGGAAATGACTGTGCTGTGAATGGAAGGAGACTTTGTTTTGAGATCTTATCCTTGTGAAAATGAATAAATGTGATAAGGGAATATGTACTGTGAAAAGAAATACAGAAAGAGTTGATAAGAGTCCATTCAACTGGAGGAAAGTGTGTACCAGTGATAAAAGCAGAAATAGCAATGGCCCCAAAACCGCAAACAATGCAATTTTACAGAGCCAAAATGAAAGGCCATTTTATACTATTTATTGGACTTAAGATTGGTCATACACCTAATACATTCTTACTTTAAAGAAATGCAGGCTTTAGCTAATGACAATTTTTTTGGCTTTACTGTGGATTCTTCTCTGCTGGCATTATGGATTTAAGAACCACAGCCGCTAGTTTTTATATATTAATGACTGGAGATTAAATTACAGTGTTTCTGTTTAATTCATTAACAGTGTAGCATTTATTTCAATTAGAATAAAGAGTGTCATTTACGTTTGGAAGGAATGACTGTGAGTTTACAAGCTAAACAAAACTTAAGCCATCAAGCTTGGTTCACTAGACTCTGAAGTACTTTGACCATGTGAAGCCTTTACTCACACTGGAACCTGCCACTTACAGAGCAAAGTACAACATGAGCAGCATTTTTGAACTTGTTAGAGACTATATGCTACTCTTTTCCATTTCTCTGCTTTTCCTGTCCCATATTTGTCTCAGGATTCCTAAATGGTGACCTCTTTGCAATGCAGTGCACCCATCTAAACCAAAACACAAAGGGGACAGATTTCTAGGGTCCACGGTGTGCCAGGGATGACATCAGACCATATGCATCGTCTCATAAAAATTCACACAAGGTTTATATCTTGATTTTACACATGGGACTGAAATGTGAATAATTCTTCCCTGTAGCCACACAGCTGGGAAGTTTAGATCTCACTCCCTTCAAACCCTTGTGGTGAGGTAAATATTCTCAACTCCATAGCTACGTGAACCATCCTAATGGTGACTGGCTATAATGTCATAGAATTGATACTTCCTGGGAAAATTAGATGTGACTAGTTTCCAAATCTCCCATCCTCCCCTTCTCTTCCTCTCTCTTTCTCTCCCTACCTGCCTCTCTCCTCTCTCTTCTCTCCCCTGTCTTCCTCCCTCCCTCCTTGCCTCCCTGTCTCTCTCTTCCTCCTCCTCCCTCCTCCTTCCCTCTCTTTCTCACATGTTAAACCTCACTTAGGTCAGGCACTATGACTTCCTGCATCACAAACCCAACCCACACAACAGGAAAAGAACATCAAATGCCAATAATTAACTACAGCCATGAGAAGGTGGGCAGAATCTAGCAAGGATCCTGTCCTATTACTTGCAAAGAGTACGGGGTTCTGATGCCACTTTTGCTGAATCAGGTTTTTCTTCTCCAGACTAATGGGAGAATCCATACATTGGTAATGAAACTCAAGAAATTTGTAAGAACTTGAATAATCGACAAATTTCTTTTCTACAAGGATTTCTTTTTTTTCAGATTCAATATTTTTCATTGTATATGTATGAATGTATAACCTTCAGAGAAACGCCCCTCAGAGCTGGCTAGGCTGGTTCCAAAACCTCCCCCAAAATACCAGGAGCTGGAGAACAAGGCTTCCAACAGAGACACCTGTGAGGTTGGACACTTTACAGGCAAACTACAGCCATGTTTATACCAACTGAATACTGATTGTTGGATTATATATGAAAGCATTTTTGATGCTTTTAGTACCAATTTTGTCTGGGCTATAGTACAGAGCATACCATTTGTGTTTCCTGCCTGTTGCGTCCTAGTTACAAGTTTTACATTCACAAAAGATTAGACCATCAGTTATCATCCCCCACACCATATAATATGCTGTCTTATTTGCAGAAGTTAATGGACATAAAATAGTTTTTATGAAATAAGTGCATGTAATCATGCCCTAAAAATCATTTCTGAGATAATTAGGGAAAAAAAAACAGTTATTCCAGAAGTAAAAGAGAAATAAATCATGTTCCTTTAAAAGGAAATCTTTCTCATTCCAACTTCTCCATCTCTCCAACTACTGTATACTACAGACTTGGAAAACTCACTTGTCTTTATTGACAAGAAATACAGTCACTCCATCAAAGTTAGGCAGGATGCAAAATATTACATTCCATGAAAATCTTAGTCTGAACTTAATTTTTTGCACTTGGTACATAATGACTTTTCCATCATTCTTCAAAGAAAAGAAATCTTCGATTTCAAAACCATGTGTTGGGGGGGGTATGGTGGGGGAATCTGTCCTGAATTAGATCTTTCTGAGCTAGTTGCAAGATGCCTCCTTCACAGCACCCAATTTCGCAGTGTGGAGATACGTGAACAGGTTGCTCAATTCTGCTAAGTCCTCATTTTAGTATTGCTGGACTCTTTAGTTCCATCCCGTGGCTCTGCAGTTAGCAGACCCACTGGTTGTCTCAGCCATTTACTTGCTTTTTTCCCATAAGCAGAAGCTGGATCTAATTTCCAAATGAAAGGCCTCTTGACTGAACATTTATTTTTATGAAGGAAGGAATGGCTTTACAGTGTTTGCCATTTAGAATTTTTTTTTTTAATTTGGCTTTTGTATTCTCTGAAAAATGTGAACGGAAAATGTTTATCTGCTGGAGGGCTTCACATGCTTTTGCTTTATTGGCTTCATGAATTCTCATGACAGAAAGAGAAAGAAAGAGTGAGGGAAGAAAGGGAGGGAAGGAGAGAAGAGAGAGGGGGAGGAAGATGCAAACAACTAGTCTCTGAAGAAATGTTGAGTCAAAACTAATTTGCTATAGCCTATGAATAGCATAGCAAATATAAAATCCATCAGATTATTGTTCTCTACCTACTGTTGCAGGGTTCTGGCTATACTTCCCATCAAAGTAACCAGAATCACCCAGTGATTAACAGTACGGATCCTGAAATATATAGACATACTTGAACTCAGCACTTAAGAAGCATGTGATCTTAGCTAGATCATTGGATTTCACCTTCACGTCCCTGTCTGTAAAACGGGACCAATGCTCACCCTTTGTTACTGCAATTGGGCATTAAATTAAGTAACATGCACAAAACATGTCAAAGAGCACCAAATAATCACATTCAATAGGGGTTGAGGACACCTAATTTTTATTTCACAATTGTGAGTATGCAGAAAATTAGAGTCTTCTTGGCTCAAGCTCACCAGACCCTTGCTAAGTAAAGAGTTGTGGCAATGTTGGTTCCTTTCTGAGGGAGCTGAGGGAGAGACTGTCCTGTGACTTGACTATAGTTTCTGATATTCTCCTAAAAATCTTTGGTGGTCATTGGCTTATAGATTGCTGCCTCTCCATTTTCATATCATTCTCTTCCTTGCATGCCAGCGATCTCGAAGGGTGTTAAGAGATAACTAGCTATAAAAGACTCAGTCTTTAAGACAATACTGAGCTTCAATGATTGATCTGTCCATCAGGACCACAACAGATCTCCATCAGTTTCTTCCTGGCTCCTCTGGTCCAGGAGCAATTCACCATCTTTAGACCCTAATGTGGGCTTATACCATTACATGTTTCTGTCTCAATACCAATGTTTACTGTAAATCGACTTGTTTACTGCCCGCACATCTATTGTGCAGGCCGATTATTATTCTGGTGATCTCCCTGGATGATTATGTTGGTTATTATTGATAAACAATAATGTTTTCCCAATAAATTTCAATGGGGATTTTGAATTCCAACTAAGAGTGTTCACCACCTAAATTTTACACATAGTAGACAGAATAATCAAAGATGTTCAAAACTTGATTTCTGAATATAAAGAATGTGTTGTCTTTAACAGCAAAATGGATTTTGCTGGTCTGATTTGGTGACTTTCAAGTGGGAGGGTTGTTCTGGAATGTTCGAATGGGTCCCATCTAACCACGATAATCTTTAAAACTGAAAGAGCTTTCCAAGCTAGAACCAAAAGATGTTACTAAGAAATAAAGTTGCAGAAATAGAATTTTAAGAAATATCAGGGGCTGGAGAGATGGCTCAGTGGTTAAGAGCACTGACTGCTCTTCCAAAGGTCCTGAGTTCAAATCCCAGCAACCACATGGTGGCTCACAACCATCCATGATAAGATCTGACTCCCTCTTCTGGAGTGTCTGAAGACAGCTACAGTGTACTCACATATAATAAATAAATTTCTTTTGCCGGGCGGTGGTGGCTCACGCCTTTAATCCCAGCACTTGGGAGGCAGAGGCAGGCGGATTTCTGAGTTCGAGGCTAGCCTGGTCTACAGAGTGAGTTCCAGGATAGCCAGGGCTACACAGAGAAACCCTGCCTCGAAAAAAACCAAAAAAAAAAAAAAAAAAAAAGAAATATCAACCTGTTATTGCTGGCATTGATGGTGAAGAGGACCCTGGAAGCCATCTCTTAGAGCAGCCTTTTTCCATCAGATAAGGTAATAAACTGGAGCATGATCATCCAATTAACAGAAGAGCCCTATGAAATTTTCCTTCACAGATTGGGCCCTGGTGGAAGGATTGTATTCAACCCCACCTAAAACAATATTTTTTTTCTCTAGAGCAGTGGGTAAATGCTTGTCAGAGAAATTCTCAAGAGAAGGCTAGAGCCTTATTTCAAAACAACTTGTATTCAAAAGCTAGAATTGGGATGACATTGATAGCTTAAAAATCAATACCATCCTTGACTTCCACAATCAGTAGCAGCATTTAAGAAAGCATCAAAAATAAAAATTAAAGTGCCAGCAGGTCAATATCCCCTTATTAGTGACTGCATACCATGTGTGTTCTTTTGTGATTGGGTTACCTCACTAAGGATGATATTTTCAAATACCCTAGACACAATCCGCATATCAATAGATTTCTAAGAAGATGGAAGGAGAGACCCCTGGTCCTGGAAAGACTGGATGTAGGGGAACGCCAGGACAGAGTAACGAGAGGGAGTTGAATGGAGAAAAGAGGGAGGGAAGGGGGCTTATGGGACTTTCGGGGAGGGAGGAAACGGGAAAGGGGAAATGATTTGGAATGTAAATTAAAAAAAAAAGATAAAATAAATAATTAAAAAAAAACTAAAAGGCAAAGGAAGGAGGGGCTGTGATCAGAATGTAAAGTGAATAAATAAATTAATGAAAAAAAAAAGTGCCAGCAGATAACCAAAGCCCCAAAGTGTAGATAATGAATTAAAAGGTAAATGTTAGAAATCAGAATGAAAAAGCCAGGAAATTATAGTTTGAATCAGAATTATGCTAAAATGGATTTTCCTAAGACAAATAGCCTTCCTGTATTGTTAATGGTAATTGTAGTTTCATAGAGGGTTTTGGTAATGGGGCAGTGTGATTCAGAAGGAAGAATTTCAACATCTCAAAGAAAGTTCAAACAGTTGGTTTTCCTGAGTGTTTGACTAAAGTCTGGAGAGGAAGCCCTCCCTGGCCTCTGGTCCTCTCTGTGTGCTTTGATATCCATGAAAGTTTATTTGTCTGTGTCAAATTTCTAGGAGCTGTTTGAAATCTTTAGTGACTTCAAGATCATGTTAATTGCATTCACTGATCAAGTTCAAATTTCATGAGTCACACAGAGGCTGGACTGAGTGCGAACGGGTTCTAGGACACAAACACAGACCTTAAGATGTGTAACAAGTAGAAAGGCCCAAGTGAGAATGTTTCAATTCCACTTTGAAGGGGGAGGGAAATCATCACAGGAGCAGAGGAGAGGGAGGGACCTGGGTGGGAGAAATAAGGGGGAGGGGAAAGCGGAACAGGATTAGGTATTGGGGCAGGGGACTTGAGAGAAGCCCAGAGGGCCAAGAGAATGAATGGAGATAAGCAGCATGGGGGTGGGGTGGGGGTGGGAGGTGGGGGGACCCTCTAGAAAGTACAAGAGATTCTAGAGATGAGAGACTCTCAGGTCTCAATGGGGGCAACCTTAGCTAAAATGTCCAAGACTGGGGAGAGGGAACTCGAACTCACCTTCAGTAGATAGACAGGGCCTCAAGGGGAGGAACAAGGTTACTAACCCACAGTCAAACTTTCTGACTCAGAATGATTCTTGTCTAGAAGAACTGCAGAGACGAAAATGGAGAAGAAACTGAAGGAAAGGCGGTCCAATGGTTGTCTCAACTTGTTATCCATCTCATGGGAGGGCTCCAAGGTCTGACACAGTTACTGATGCTGTGATGTGCTTACAGACAGAAGCCTGGCACGGCTGTCCCCTGAGAGGCCCTACCAGCAGCTGTCAGAGACAGAAGCAGACCCTTACACCCAGCCATTGAACTAAAGTCAGGGACCCCTGAGGTTGATTTAGGGGAAGGATTGAAGAAGCTGAAGGGGATAGCAACCCCAGAAGTCTCAACTTACCTAGACTCCAGGGAGCTCCCAGAGACTCAGCCAGGAACATACACAAGCCAGTCCAAGGCCCCTGGCACAAATATAGCAGAGGTCTGCCTGGTCAGGCCTTAGTGGGAGATGTGCTTAATCCTGGAGAGACTTGAGGCCCCAAGGAAGGGGGGAGGTCTGGTGGGGAGAGCACCCTCTGGAGGTGACGGGGAGGATGAATGGGATGAGGAACTGTAGAAGGGGGTACCAAGATGGGGGGCAACTATGGGAATGTAAATAAATAAAATAATAAAAATTGAAAAAATTATCTTTGTATGTATATATGCATATATGTGCACATACGTACATGTTATATATTTATACATATATTGTTAGTATATATAAAATTATATGTCTATCAAGTTAATTTTTTTCTTCTCTCCCTTTGTTCACTGCATTTCTCAATCATACTCAAGTGGCAAACAAAGGCAGCTGATAATCTTTGGCTATTGTCCTGTTTTGGTACAAGACAACTTAAATAAAAGCAGAGGAAATACACACTGTTATATGAGAATCAAAATTCTGTTCCCAAATTTTGATTAGAGAGCACACCACCTTGTTTAAGCACTGCTTAAGTAAAAGCTTACATTTCCTTGATGGTAAAATGCAGCCATTTTGAAGTGGGGTGGTCAAGTGAGTTAGGGAATATTAATATGACAGTTATGTCAACCATGGATTAATTGAGCAATCTTTGGGGGGCAGTTCAGTGTTTCAAATGTTCAAGGAGATGTTCTTTAAAATAGGACCTTATTTTCAGGACTTATAGATGGCATGGATGTCTGCCTATACCTTGCAGGAACAATTACCATAGCAACTTGGCTTTTCTTACATAAGTGATATTTTTTCTCCAATAAATTATCAGGGGTTTATATAAAAAAATAGATGATGGTCTGTGTTGACTTTCAAACTTTAGCTTCAAGTTGAGACTTCTGCCAGGTTTTGTATGCCCTTCTGAGCCAAGAGACTTGGAAGCCATAGAAGCTGCGTTCTTTCTTGATTCAATCACGAAAAATTTTAAATTCTTTCTTATTGTAGCTTTTAAAATATGGCATTAAAGAAATGGGTTGCTTTAAAATACAAATAATTTCTCTGTTATTATGCTAAAATATGGAATGCTTTGAGATGAAATCAAAGGTTGTAAGAAAGACACTGCCATGGCTTACTGGTAGAGATGATTTTTCTGACCCAAGGACACCTGTGATTTCAAACCAGAGGCTCTGCCATCATCCGGATATCATGGGGATGAAGCCTGGATCTGGAACAGAGACTTGGCCTTAAGCTCAACCTTAGGTTAGTTACTAGGAGATGCCTTGCATACGTAAGTCTAGGAGCTGGGGCAGTGCAGTGAGTGAAATGGTCTTATGTGATGAACATTCACATCTGATAACACAATTGATGTTGGTAGGACCAGAGGCAAAGAGCGGCAGGTGATTCCAATACCTCCCTGCTGTGAAGATGTGCTGGTTCTCTGGGACACATCAACTGTCAGGATGAGAAAGCTTCCCAAACCTGAGTCTGTATCTTTCTGACCAGGACTCCTTTTCTCATAGCTTGAGTCAACCCCAGCACTCTATAAGCTATGCCCCTACTGATCTGAAAAACAAGGACACAAATAAAAATAGATAATAATAACCACTACTCCTTAAGTAGAGTGAGCCATTTAGGTTTCATTAATTCTACTTTCTGGTTCATGAAAAAGGATTTGGGATTTGTATTTCAAAATCCAGATATTTCTTATAGGGCTGCCACTGTGTGTACACAATGGGTATATGTATATTAGTAACACAAAGGTTACTAATGGTGCAAAAGATAGGATTTTTTTCATATGAGTGTGGATTCAATGTAATATGTTCAGGATGGATACAAGGTATTGTTTGTACACCTAGAAGGTGATCTTGAAGCAAGAAGGTAAGAAAGGCTTTATAGAGAAAGTGACGTAGGTTGTCAAACTATAGGATAAGAAAGATTATTAATTATCAGTAAAATCTGTCATTGGAAAACAATCATGAACATTTTTCTTAGTAAAGATAAAAAGTCTTGTAAATTATGAAGTTGTAAATAACACTAAGGTGCTAAGTCTTTATCTTAAAGGAAAGAGAAACAGTAAATTTGACATTTGACTATACTAATCATACCTACAATATGGAGGATTGAAGGGAGAAGGCCTAGGCATCTTGAATGTTTTCCACACACAGGAAGCATTAAACACACTTACACATACACACGCACATATACACACAGAACCACTCAAATGGAACCTTCTCTAGACTTAATATTGATGAGAACTCGTGACAAAAGAAAATGGTCAGTTAGGTCAGAAACCACAAAACAGCAGTTCTAAAAATGTCTCTACTGGAGTCTGGACCAGAAAAGAGTTCTGGTTCCCAGCTTCTTATTATCTCTCCCGAATGGGCATCCCTTACTGGGATGCTACGGATGAGGTTGTGAACATGACCAAAACTAAGTTGCCTCCCTGGTCATCTTAGGGGTGGACCGATACGACTGACTTCATGCCTCAGCAGACTCTGCCTGCATCCTACAAATGGGCCCCAAACTAGTAGCCTTTTGGTAGAACATGTCTGGGGACGCTGTCCTTCCCTGCAGGAGTCCTGTCTTTATTCCTTGTCTTAAGTTCTTTAAATCTGAGAGACAAGACCTCAGTGGAAGCAATGGACTCAACTGAAGTGTGGTGGTGCTGTGAGCACTCAGCATTTTAACTCATCAGAGCTGAGACTCCATTGAAGTCAGACACCCCTCTTCTCCAGAATCAAAATGATCGTTCCCAGAATCCATTTAGGCCTAAAAGTGTTTCCAAATTTTTACTCTTTAATCAAAAAAAACAAAAAAAAAAAAAAAACAAAGCAAAAAAATAAAACAAAAATGAACGAATGACAAATAAAATTATTTTGATAGTAATAAAATAAGAATATCACAGATTTGTGATGTTACTAGTCTACACGTGAGGGCATGCCAAACAGCAATAAATAAACAATATTGGATTATGTAACAAAAGCACCAATTATTTTACAATGATTAGAAATATGTGATAATTTAAAATTTCTTTTCAGAATTGACCAAATAAGCAAGAAATTTTCTGCATGCAAATTTAATAAATAAATAAATAAGAACAATTGTACATATTATGTGTCACTGCAGATGAGCTGAATATATCTTTCTGGCACCTAAAATGTTTACGGCCAGGACACATGTCTAAAGTGAAGGAGTTACAAACATCTAAGCAATAATTCAAAGGATAAACTGTTGTTAGACTCAAGCATAGACACACAAAAGTTCCCTTCATTCCACAGGAAGGTTTGAACATGACCCTCTTTGACTAGTGGTTATTTTGCCATATTTTGGGGTCTGAAATGTTCAAAACTAAAAAACAATGGGATTCAGAAGTAATGCTGCATCTGAGGAAGGGCCTGAGCCTTCTGCACCGGCGGCTGTCAGGAACACTGAGAATTTGAGCCGTACTGTGGGCTTGGAAAGAGGGATGGGAGAATCTGGACTGTTTGCGTATATTTGAAATAGTACTGAAAAACATCATTTTAAAAATCCATAAAAAATACTAGAAATGTGCAGCTGAGCGGAGGGAGGGGAAAGATGTGCTCTTATTTAAGCATATGTATTAATTATTGAACAAAGCTGCGTAGGAGCCTGCAGCTGGAAAATTCAGGAAACTGAAAATTTAGTTCAGAATAAATTCATGAAATTACACTTCAGCAAGGGAACTTGCAGCTGGGGGAGGGCAGAGGGACAGCGATATTTTTTAACTGAAATAAAGCATTGAGCCCTCGCTTTGACACGATATTGGAAAGGATGTTCTGGAGTTCAGATCAAAGCGGAATCAGGCGTCAGTCTGTTCAGCACAAAGCAATCTTTGGCTTCTTGGCTAAGTAGAGGTATTTTTTTTTTAAATGACTATTTGGGAACCATTTTTTCTAGATCTCTGTAATCTGTGATAATTCTTCTAGAATTATAGAGGAATAACATTTTATACCATGGTACCTGTTCCTTTCTTCCTTAAATTTGTAGTTCAGTGGAGATTTATTTTTCTTTGGAGTCCTAAAACAGCTTGCCATCTGTGAAATTTGCCATCAACTTACAAATCAAATTATATATGTATATATATGTGTGTGTGTGTGTGTGTGGTGTGTGTATGTGATAAAAGTATTATATATGAATATATATAGTCATTTTTTTCTCATTTAAATTATCTAATTTACCTACCAGGAACCTGTTTTATTGAAAGGCAGGACACAGTAATACTTAAATGTATATACATGATGGGTTAATTTTTTATCTAAATTACAACCATGATTCTTAAATAAATCCCTGCCTAGCAAAAGAAAAAACAATTATACAGTGCCCCATGGTTCCTTTTCAAGGCACAGGTTAACTTTTAACAAAACAGTTAAATATGAGAGACATGGTGCAAAATACTATTTTTGTTGTTATTTTTCTAGATCAAAATAATATAAATATATACCAGAGTTTATTTTTCTTATTTTTTAGACAGGGTCTCACAATGTGGCCCTAGCTGACCTGGGACTTGTGATGTAACCCTCCCTGGCCTTGGACTCACAGAAATCCATCTGCATCCGCTCCTGAGTGCAGAGGCCCCACCACTATTTTCACAAAACCTTTCCCTGTTATAAATTTGGAAAAGCACTGTATTCTCTTTAAACTTATTCAAGGGAAATTTGTATACTTTCTGTTAGCTGTTCTGTTGTCTCCTGGACAACCCTCATCCTGTCATACGTTCTCAACAAATACTAAGAGAATAGATGTGAGGAAAATCTTATTTTCTGCATTTCAGTATGATATTTTTTGTCAGCATCTGATGATCACTCACAAATAATGGTTCATATAATTGTATAGACCCTGAAAGCCCAAATCAAGCAACCAGCACTGCAAATACTTTTCTTTAAAGTAGTAGACTTGCTTTATTCATTTTTTGCGATAATAGTCACTGACTATTCCAGTCTAGACACCCACAATACATTTGACTGCCATTGTTTCAGGTAACATTTGATGGTCACAAAGAAAGTATCAGTTCAGATGACTGATACTTTCCCCTGCAATAACTCATATACTGTAATTTAACGTTATGTTTAAAATATTGTAACTCCTTTTACTGAAACTTAAAAATTACTAGCTTTTATTATAAAAAAGAAAGAAAGAACCAGGTTTACTAACATCGGCTGAACAATAATAGTTCAGGAGCATTATTTATAAGGAGCATATTTAATAGACTTCACATTCATGTCAGTTTCAGTGTTGTGAGCTCAGAATTCCTCACTGCCTTCACTCCTTATAAGTAATTTCATGTTTATACTGTTTCCTGGGAAACAATAGCAAAAGGGTAGGGACATGCCTTACGGAGGGATTACTTCTGGGAATCATGAATGCTTTTCAGGGTAGGTGGGAAATACTCAGGGCATACTCTTGACCTGAGATGATAGAGAATCAGAGGGATACAAGGTTTATATGTTAGGGGAATATCCCAGAGGGTAGTGTGTGTAAGAGTGGAAAAGAGATTCATCACTAACCAGGGAGGAGACTCATAAAGCTTTGACTGTATTCTCTGAGATCTGAGTTCTTTCATCCAACTTTCCCTAACAATTTTCATCGTGATGCTTTCAACATATGGCCTCTAAACATGCTTTACAGCCATCTCACTTTTTAAAGGATGTGCTCAACGATATTCACCTCTCTCTCTCTCTCTCTCTCTCTCTCTCTCTCTCTCTCTCTCTCTCTGTGTGTGTGTGTGTGTGTGTGTGTGTGTGTGTAAAAGCATGCTTAAGTGTTTTAGATTGTCAAATGTGACCGTGAGACCACCATTCAACCCAAAAACTGGAGTGTACTAGTACTTCTTCCTATCTAGAAATGCATTTCTAGAAATCCTCATTCCAACTCCCTCCACTTCTTCCAAAATTAACACTATTTTCCATATCAACAATCATTTTAAAAGTAATTTGAAATATTAAGATTATATATATATATATATAATCTGATCCTTATTGTATTCCTTTCTCCCTGTAACTCATTCCTACATCTTCCCTCCTCCCTAACACAGCATGGTGTGACTCTACCATAACCTGTGTCGACATTCTCTTGTTGTAGACAATGAACTTTTAGGTTGTTTCATGCCTGGATATTACAAGTGGCACCTTTATAGTCAACCTTTGGCATGGCTTCTGAAAACACTTAAGTGTTTCTCTGGGTTATACCTAGAAGAACCCTACCTAGATCATCATGTATGCAAATACATACTTCAGTGTTTAGAGTTATTAGAGATGACCAAGTGATTGAAGTGATTTCATCCCCATGAAGCATGCATTAAAGTTGCACTTATACACACCCATGCACTTACTAATGCCCATCTTAGTTTTTGAAAATTTAACGTTATAAATTGAAGCATCTATATCTCGATTTTCATTTATTATGTTACACTAATAAGATAAAGACTATTCTAATCCTTACTAGTGACTTTTACTAGTATGATAAATGCTTATCCATGGGTTTCTTACTTTTGCCTTATTGACTTATAGAGATTTATTGTATACTCTGGACATGAATTTCTAGTCACATAAAAGTTTGGTGAACTATTTGTGCTAGATACAACTCCAAGTTATTGCTTTTTCCTGCTTTACTTTAGAGTGCATTCTTATTTTTGAAAAGGAGTTAGATTTAATTTTTGTATATAGTAACATAGTGTGGTAGTGTTCCAATTGTGCCAGTTTATATCTGAGTCTTGTAGTCTGTTTTATTGGTCAGTGTTAATGGTGCAGTGCCCACTGGTAGGCTGTGTGTTTCCTTACATGAGCACACAAATCCTGGTTCTCATGATAGGATTGGAGACTGACCTGAGACAAAAGAAAATAGTTCTAATCATTCAAATAAGATTCAGTATTCTTCAAATGTCTGTGAACTAGTATGGTAGTTAGATATTGACAATATGAGTAAAATGAAAGAAGAGACCCAATACTTATAATAATTGTCATCTATAATAAGGAATGTGATAAAGATGCTATGATACTTCTTAAGGTGATATAATTTTCCTTAAGCCTAAACAAGGCTTGCTCACTAAATGAGTCAAATCAGAGCAAAGGCATTAGAAAAATCTTGGTTTAGGATCTGAGTCATATATTACTTTAACACTGCATGGTGTTAATCTGCCAATACACAACTATCATTGTTTAGCTGTTAATATTAGCTGTATGCATGCCCTGCATACAGAGAAACTAAAACATTAAAGACTAATATGGGGAAGCATCAAGAAAATAGTTGGGCATGAATCTTGATATTGGTTTGCCTCTTGGGCAATGTTTCACACACTTCTTTCTCAATACCACAAAGCAGGCTTTACACATGCCATTCTTTTTATAGGGTATGGTTAACAAATGATATTTCAGTAATTTTTTTTCTCCTTTACAGTGGTAGAGTTGATGATTTAATTGGTTTCTAGAATATCCATTTTTAAACAGATAGAACATATGCAAGACTGTAAAATAAAGATGTTTCTCACATTTATATGGAGTTATTTTCTTAGAAAGATCTGCTCTGTCCTCTATGCATCTCATTCAGCCCTAATTGAAGTCCCCAGGGTATCTTGCTGTGGCCTGAGTCATACTTTAATAGATAGTGGCCTTTTAAATCTAAGAATGTATTTTGAAGATACAGATAAGAGACTTAACTCTTAGCTAAAGGACTTTCCTAATGGGTTGAATATGAATGAAGGGTACAGATGAATTTACAGTTTTCATAGAACAGTTACCAATGTAGTTCTTTCATCAATTGAAACAGAAAATCGTGGGAACAGGACCGTGAAGGAGAAAGATGGATTTTGGATGTGCTCAGAGGAATTACTCCTGTTGCTGTTGTGTGGCTATTTGAGCCTAAGAGAGAGGAGCTATCCCCAGAGACCCAAGAGAAATATACAGGTGCTTAAATCCAAATTGTCACTAAGTCACAAGAATCATACATACAACAAGTTTGTCCTGGTTTATTCTGAGCAAGCCTCTGATATTTTGTGAGGCATCCGTTTCCCTTAGTATTCTAGTTTTTTTTTTAATTTTTTATTGGTTATTTTATTTATTTCTATTTCAAATGTTATCCCCCTTCCTGGTTTCCCTTCAGCAAACCCTCTAGCCCATCCCTCCCTCTCCCCCTGCTTCTATGAGGGTTCTCCCCACCCCCCTATCCACCGCCTGCCTCACTGCCCTAGCATTCCCCTACACCCCTACAATGGGGCATCAAGCCTTCACAGGAGCAAGGGCCTCCCCTCCCACTGATGTCAGATAAGGGCATCCTCTGCTACATATGCAGTGGAGCCGTGGGTCCTTCCTTGTAAAGCCATGCTCTGTGGTGTGGTTCAGAATGAATGATAGACTCAGACTCTATTCAACAACTCACACCTTCTGAGGAACAGGCTCACTCCTCAGCAGAAAATGATCCTTACAGAATAATGGCAAGGAAGGGAGGCCAGCGCTTTAAGAGACAGTAACCTTCCTATTCCAGGTGCAGCTGATAATCTGCCTCTGCTAGTTTAAGGAGGCTCTCTTGACTCTGAGCAGCATACCTGAATGAAAATGGATTTAAATTAGGAGGGATATTTTTCAGATCTGTGTTTTCATGAAAGAGAAAGAAACAAAGTTAGGACGTAAATACAGTCTGCATGCCTGGGTTGTGATCCACAGACACACACCCCAAACACACACATCCCCTGTGTATCTCCAAAGTGTTTTTTTCTTACTTGGCCATACTCATTTTTAGCAGCTCTTACAAAGATGGAAAGGAATGAAAAAGTTCTTAAATATTGCTTTCTAAAAAACAAAAGAAGAAGAAGAAGAAAAAAGTGAGAGACAGAGAAAAGAAGAAGCCAAAGTTCAAAAACATCTGGGTTCTGCACTGGGAAATAGTTTTGGTGAGACTGAAGTGATTATGTAAAAGATTATGCAGAAGGAGCAGAGACTGTCCCTTTGTTATTCTATTTCTGAAACCTTTTACTTTCACAGTAGCTTTAGTCAATGCTATGAAGTGTTTACCAAACCTGTCCTGTTTTCCTCGTTTAAAAATGAGCCTTATTTGAAACCCTTGACGACTTCCCAACTTGGGCATGCAATTGCTCAATCGTCACCCATGATTACAAAAGCTATCCATTCCTGTGCAATTTTTAGCTTTGTCTGTCTGTTTGCTTGCTTGCTTGCTTGCTTGTTTGTTTGAGTACTGCAGTATTGTTTCTCTCAGCTGGACGGCACCACCCTTCTGAGAAGCACCCTAAATTCTGAGAGGTGAAAGGGTTAGACAGCCACGAAAGACAATACAGAATATAAAGGAGGAAATCAAAACCAAACACTTGGCCCCGAGTCTCAGACCAAACCATCTAAACCCTCTGTCCACGCTCCATCTAAGTCAGAGAGCTACATCATCACCTAGGTCTGTCCAAGCTGTTCTGGTTGGGAGGTGAAGCTGTTGTCCCAGGAAAATAGCAGCGTCAAGCCATACTTCCCCATGTAAGTGTGGTGTCAGAATCACGAGAAGGTCCAAATCAGGACACCTGCGTGCCAGATCCGCCCAGCTGCACCCTAGGGCCAGCCAGCGCTGCCTGACGGCCATCTGCTCAGCACATGAAATGCCAGTTTGTTGCTGAAGATGGGTTTGAAGGATGAGAGTCTTTAAAGAGAAAGCTCACAGCTCGGCTGTGACATCCCTTAAACTTTCTCACATTTTAAAATAAACAATTTTAGGAAGAGAGGATTAAAGGCTTATGTCTGAGAGATGACAAGGAGGGTATATTGCGGGCTCCAGAAACACTGCCTCAGAAGTCCTCGTTCAGATCGGCATTTGGCTTTTCACTCTGGTGACGGATGAAGTATGACCCTACTGCTTAGAAAATTCCAGGTGCTAAGCATGTGCACATTCCAAACATGCTCTGTGTTCCTGGGACTGAGTTTGCAACAATCAGACCAGCAAAGCACAAGACTTTTGGCACACACCTTCACTTCCTGTGCGGACAAGCCGGACTCTGTACAATCCTTAGACTTACTGGCATTCTCACCACCCACGACACTAACACCTTGAACAGTGGACTTCATTGAATTTAAGGGTTAATTTCCTACAAACCATCAGCATATCCCTATTTAATAATCTGCCTTCCAGTAACTATGAGTAATTATACTGTATTTAAAATATTGAGTTTTTTGGGGTTTTTTTTTCACAGCCTTTGTGGTCCGTTTTGTTCTGTATGTTCTCATTTTAATGGAGATTTAGATCACACATACCTTTTAGAATTGTCTGCAGGAAGACAAGACAGGATTTCTAAAGTTTACAGGCACAATTTTATGAAGCTCATGAAATTTCTAAATCGAATGAAAGCTGCAATGTGGTGAAGACAGTCTTGTTTTACTTCTACGAAAATGAGAAACAAAATGGTCTCCCACTTAACCCAAGATGGCAAAGTTTTCTTATATTTTAATGGAAAAAAATAATAATTCTGTCCAAAAAAATAATAATTCTGTCCACAAGGCTGAGTCTCCAAAGGAGCACAGTCACCAAACGTTAAGCTTGTGTGTCACCTACGAGGTCACTTGTTAACAGCACCTTTCTCCCCTCCGCTGTCGGATTGACAGTGAATGCTTTGCAGGACATACAGAAGCTGATAAAGTACAGAGAGATAAAGCCATATTTAAAGAAAAATCCAGGGAAATGTAGGTACCCAACCAATATTAATCATGTATAGCTTCTAGAAAAGACACCACCTACTTCTCAGATATCTGACGACACTGGTGCTCAATAGAGGGTGTTGCTAAAAATATACAGGATTTTTCTAGTGAAACCACATTTAATGCCAGGCTGCTTTATGCATGGATAAACAATTACTATGGTTTGCATTTATTCTATTTGATTTGTGTGTGCTTGAGTCACAAGCAGCTGTCCGTGGTTTCTTCCTTCCCCTTTCATGTAGGTTAGCTGCAGACTATCACTCCTTCAGATCCTTGCGCTCAGCCCACTGTAATGATTGCTACTGGCACTTTGGTAAGCCTGATAGCATGGATTTGAAGCCAATCCTCTGCACATGCCTTTCTTATCTTTTTTTTAATTTTCTAAGTTTTTTTATTTACATTCCAAATGATTTCCCCTTTCCCGTTTCCTCCCTCCCTGAAAGTCCCATAAGCCCCCTTCCCTCCCTCTTTTCCCCATTCAACCCCCTCTCACTTCTCTGTCCTGGCATTCCCCTACATCCAGTCTTTCCAGGACCAGGGGTCTCTCCTTCTATCTTCTTGGAAATCTACTGATATGCGAATTGTGTCTAGGGTATTCTGAGATTCTGGGTTAATATCCCCTTATCAGTGACTGCATACCATGTGTGTTCTTTTGTGATTGGGTTACCTCACTAAGGATGATATTTTCAAGTTCTAACCATTTGCCTAGGAATTTCGTGAATTCATTGTTTTTAATTGCAGAGTAGTATTCCATTGTGTAAATATACCACATCTTCTGAATCCATTCCTCCTGTTGAGGGACATCTGGGTAAGCAGTCTTCACATCTCCAGAATTTCCTCCTCCCTCCATCAAAGCATCTGCTCCAGCCAGCCTTTGACTTTCCCAGAAGTGAACTATTATTTTTTTTCCTAAATAGAATTACAGTTGTGGTTGAGCTACAGTACTTTTTTCCTTTTTTTTTTCCCCCTTCATTTTGTAAGCCCTGGGCCATCAAGTATAGTTGCCCTTTGGTGTTGAAAGCTCATATTTTCTAACAAGAAAATGCACAGTGCATAGACCAATTCAATTTATAATCAATCAGTGGGTGATTGAGCCCTAAGACCTGCGCATGCATATGTAACAACCAACAGACACTAAAATACCCTGGAGCTACTGTGGCTAAGACTCCTTGGAAGTGTCACTTTAGGAAGATTTTTCTTGTTAAAAGATATTTCTTTCTGAGAACATGTTGAAGAAGACACCCGTGGAGCCAATAGGCAAGCAAAGAAGTCTGTGAGAATGTCCAAAGGATGTTGGAGGCAGAGTATTAGTTTGAGTAACTTACAAAGACGTTTTTACAGTGTTAACAATTTTAGATATTCTCTGAAATTTTAATGTTTGCATAAAAATAAACCTTCTTACAGACATTATTTTCTTGTCTTAATGCATGTGTTTTAACTAACAAGTTACACACGAAGTAGCTTGTGTCATGAAGATTGGACTCCAGGGAGTAACCTGGGTGTGGCTTCTTCATGCCATTTCTTTCTAGAAGAGTGGGCTTTGGGTGGAGAACATACTTCTAGCCTACACTGGAACATTCTGACTCTCTCAGAAGTAGGAAGCATCTTATACTCTTCCCGGGATTTGTAACATAGATCAGTTTACAAGATAATACAAGAGATCTTTTTTTATTTTTTTTTAATTTAAGATTTTATGAAGCCAAGTGAAGGTTTTCATACTAACATAAATTGTCATTGAAAGGATTATAGTCTAATACTGCCTTGACTCAGACAACTTGTGGAACATTTTAGAATTGTTTTTGGAACGATGTTGATTTTTATTTGTTTGTTTTGGTTTGGGGCTTTTTTTTTTTTCATCCTCACTGTATATGGGCATTGAGTTTATGAAAACGACAAGAGCCACCATGTGCTAAGTATTTCAAATATGATACACTGATCAATATGCATGACATTGGTTATAGTCATAGGTCAGGGCCAAGAAGAAATAAACATATGGATTATTTCTGAAGCCAGTTTCAGAACAAAGATCTGCATTCTAACCTCAAAAGAAAGAAATTTCACAGTGGTTAGTTTAGAGAAATAATATGTGGCCATGCTTTTTAAAATCTGTGACAGAGTCTTAAACATGTCTGTGATCAAGTTGATTTCTTTACTATGTTCCAGCCCACGCTCTGCCCCTGCCCGTCCGAGTGCTGAGATCTTGGACCTTTGCTTGCGATTGCCGCCAGTACGCCATGCTGAGGTCCCAGCTAATTCCATGCTCCATCTTTGTTATTTCTTCCTATATTTCTAACTCCTTGTAAGCTGTCTCCTCCCACTGATGTTTCTTTTGTGTTTTGTAAATTACAAAATTAGAATCAGACTTTCTTGGGAAGCAGCAAGAGAAAGAGGAAAACAATCAAATTTTAACCCCTGCTAAAATATTTGGAAAACAGGCATATCTCCTTTGCTTGCGTTATTCAGATACTTTAGTGGCTGTTTTTAGAGACAGGCTTATTCCTACAGTCATTCTGATTGTCCATTTGATGCATCTACAATGTAGTCTGCCAAGACTACAATGGCCTCATTTTCTATTAATAAAGGGCTTTTTTTTGCACAGTGATTAATATCTAGATTTATGCCATTCATGGACAATAGAAAAAATAATAGTTTTAGATTCATATAATTGAAGTGAGCAAGATAACCAAAAGATTCAGTGTAACTACTCCTCCTTAGAAATCTTGATGAAAACTTATCAAGTTCTCCAGCACCACTACTGTAGTACATGGACCTGTGAGCCTCTGTTCAACCTCAACATTTCAACAGATTCCTCTAGAACATTACACTGGCTTCATTACTACAAATAAAAGGACCCAGCACAGCATGTGTGTTTAATAAACGCTGGTTAGCTGGAATCATAGTGTCTAGTATACTTTAAAAGGAAGCAATTAACAAGTTGATTGATTTACCCAAATAATTTAATTACATCTGAATTTTCATGTATATCAAAGAAAAGATCTTTAGCTGGTTTCTCTGGCCTCTGATGTATACTAACTAGGTGGTACAAAGTATCGATAAATAGCAGAGACTCAAACAAGACTGCTTACCTTTGTTTTGTTTTGTTTTAGTTTTTGCAGTGCTGTGAACTGATCTGAGGACCCTGTGCATAAAAGGCAAGCACGCAGCTGCTGAACTGCATTCTCAGCCACAACACTGCCTGGCTTTTAACTTTAATTCTGCCACTCACGTGCTGTGTAATTTGAGGGACTAATTAGGGGGAGTAAGATAACATCTGCTCTAGAAATGGGCGGATGATTGAGACTAGGATAACCAGACTCTTACTTTAGAAAACTCACTTCAGAGAGAGTATGGAAGACATCTTGCAGAAGTATAAAACATTGGTTATTTTATGGAGAATGACACTGATGTCCTGTGAATCTAGGCAGCAACTAGATGACAGTAACACAGCAAAAAAAAAAAAAAAAATGGTCAATGACAAGATGGAGAAATCTCCATCAGAGAAGAATTGCCTTCAGGGAGGATAGAAGGCAGAATCCCTCACCTGTTTCTAGGTTGAACAATTGGGTGAATATTGACAGTAATGGATTTTGTAAGGAGTATAATAAGCAAAGCAAGTTTTGAAGAAATAATGTATTGTTTTGAATATATTTGGCTTAAGTCACCTTTCGACTGTTCAAACATCTATAACTCCTGAGAAAATAGACCTGGGCCTGTGGCCCTAAACATGTAACCAAACAGCTTTCACTTACTTGTACCACTGTAGTGACCCATTTTATAGATTTTCAGTAAATTGTAGTCATCAGGTTTTCTTAATTTTATTGAAGAATGATCATGTACACTTATTTAACAAGAAAACCAAAAGTGTTCTGGCTGGTTTTGTGTGTCAACTTGACACAGGCTGGAGTTATCAGAGAGAAAGGAGCTTCAGTTGAGGTAATGCCTCCATGAGATCCAGCTGTGGGGCATTTTCTCAATTAGTGATCAAGGAAAGAGAGCCCATTGTGGGTGGTGCCATCCCTGGGCTGGTAGTCTTGGGTTCCAAAAAACAAGCTGAGCAAGCCAGGGGAAGCAAGCCAGTAAGTAACATCCCTCCATGGCCTCTGCATCAGCTCCTGCTTCCTGACCTGCTTGAGTTCCAGTCCTGACTTCCTTTAGTGATGAACAACAATGTGGAAGTATAAGCTGAATAAACCCTTTTCTCCCCAACTTGCTTCTTGGTCATGATGTTTGTGCAGGAATAGAAACCCAGACTAAGGCAAGAGGTCATAGATTATGTTCAGAGTAAGCTAAGTTACAACTGTTTACTTATTTTGAAGATCAATTTTAACTTACAAAAACACCATGAAAAGTCATAGGAGAAACTTAAATGTGCCTTGATAGGTTTAAAAAAAAAAAAGGCAGCGTACTATGATTCCAGCTGAGCGAGATTCTGGGAACCACAGTTATCACAAGTTGTCAGGGGATAAAACATGCAATGACTTGGAAAGAGCAGAGCCTAACAGCCCACTGTCACCATGCTTGTCCCCTTATGATATGCTCTGTCTCCCTTTGACACTAGAATCATTCTGAAGGTAGGACCTATAAATTAATAGTATTTTTAAAAGAATTATACCAATTTCCTGAAAATAAGTTTTACCCTGATATTCTCAATGTGCATCTGTTTTATCTATGACTCTAAGGTTCTTGTGCATGTAATTATGCAATTGAAGAGAACATTCCTGCTTAATAGACTAATATAAATCTCAAAAATTTTGAAAAACACCCCCCTCTCAGTCTGCCCACTTTTCCTCTGTCCTAGCTGTTGCTGTTTCACAATAATGAAGCTTGGCTCTACTGGGATATTTCCCAGATGTTAATGCAGTCCTAGCCTTGGGATCACTTACGGGTCCAAAATATAGCATGCAGGGAGCACAACGTAGGTCTTGTGTATGGCAGGAAGAAAAGGCACGGGATTCTTCTTGATGGTTACAGGCAGAACACTATATTGGCAGGGAGCAAAGGTGCTTTCAGGATGTAATAATAAGAACAACTAAGTGTTTGTCAGAACTGCAGAAATATTACCATGATACTGAGGTTTAAAAAAAAAATCAAGAAAACCAAAACCAATGGGTCATAATAAAAAACTAAAAACCTGAAAATATTTTCCAGTCTCAGTCTCTTGTACTTACACATCGTTTCCACAGCAAAGGTGTAAAGCTACCAACAAGGAAACTATAGTCATGATTTTAGAATCTTAATTTACTCTTGGGTTGGTTAATTGTCTAGCTCGGAGTTGACAACTATAAACTTAAGATGAAGAGGTCTTAACTTTTTCAGTAAAACTGCTTTCCATGATATAAGTGCACAGAAGCAATATTTTCTGGTTTATAAAGAGAGAACAGACAATTACTATTGATGCACTGATTAAGAAGCACTGAGTGTTAACTGATTGCCTTGAGGTCTAACACATACGGCTAATTCTGTCTACTATGCCTGTATTCAATCTTCTCTCCGGTTCACCTGCTATCCTAGGTAGAAATTTTAGCCATCCTCAACAGTGTCTGATAATATAGATGGCATGTACTCGTAAATAAGGATGCTAATACGGTGTTTACAGATGCCAGGAACTTCAAAAACCCACAGGTTTTGCTTACGTTCTACTAAGAGTGAGAAAGGAAAGGATAAAACCCATCTGCAAGTGAAGTGATCTGTACCTACACTGACAGAGTCGTAGAGAATGACACAAGTTTTCAAGATGGATGCTTCTCTTCACAAGGCTTTGTCTCTCACACCACCAAGGTGGGTTCTGAGTATCTTCAGAAAATGACACTGATTGCTAAGAATGGTGCCTGCAATCTCTGCTGAGCGCAGCCAGTAAGTAGTTCATTGGCTCAGTGTTATTCAAACTGTGAGTTTTAATTACTAGTTTAAGCAATAATGAAGGAGGTAGATGAGGGAGGAGGAGAAAGAAAAGGAGAGATGCTGATGAAAATAGGGCAGAAAGGGAAATAACGGAAAATTTAAAATGTGCTCCGTTGCCAAACATAATAGAATTTATGCTTGCAACATTGTTGGGGAGCGTGACAGGAGAAGGCCATGCTAGATCACAATGTGAAATACATTTCTTACTTTGGCAGAAAAGTCTTAAAGTCATTGGCCCCTATCCTAGTGAGGCTTGGACCAAGGTCAAGCAATCTGCATCCTCGGCAACTCCATCTTCCTCCCTTCCTTTGAGATGCCTGCCATGGCAGAGTTACCTCAGCCAGGCTCCTGCTAATCACATCCCTGAAGGGTCAGGCCTGGGAAAGTAGCAGGGACAACACAGTCACAGCCACTTCCCTTCATTAATTTTGTTTAGAACCCACGGATACAGTTGTCATCACCATGCTGTAATCTTTGATAACACATCTGAACATGCACAGATTTCCAGCGGCTAAAAGAACCACGCACAATTTATCTCCCATCAGTTTTTTTTTTCTTTAATCAACTCAAGACGATGAATTTA
The DNA here is from genome assembly GCA_036184795.1 of Tokudaia tokunoshimensis. Taxonomy (NCBI): domain Eukaryota; kingdom Metazoa; phylum Chordata; class Mammalia; order Rodentia; family Muridae; genus Tokudaia; species Tokudaia tokunoshimensis. Next base: position 28,534,048 of record BTHU01000003.1, read on the forward strand.
ATTCTTACACAGAGCTCAGCTGACATAGGGTTTACTGAAAACATGGCTTTAAGTTTTTTGAAGGGCTTATATTTGGGTTGATGGAGCCAAGTCCTAGGGAGAATTCTTTGACCACAGGTACTATCTGGGCAGTATTGCTCTCGTTTTTGAATATCCTCAACCTCACTCCCTCAAATATAAGGTGAAGAAGTAAAACTAAATCATTACCAATGTGCCTCTTGGGTGTTAATCTAGTCTCTTTTATGAGTTCTTGAAGCATTTTTTTGTTTTGTTTTGTTTTATATAAAGACATCAATCTTAACCATTATGCAGGTAAGAATAATCATATTTGGTTATCAAATATTAAAGCATTTTTTAAGACTTGGTTCGAAAAGAGAGTTAAGAGAGTCTTCACATTGAAATTAACAACTGATTTTTTTTAGAATATAGCAAAAAATAGGAATTTTTACTACTTAGTTCAAGCTACAAAGAATAAATAGTCTGTTAGTTATTTAAAATATTTTGTGCAGTTTATAATATGTAAACACTTTATAAGCATAAATTGTTGCTATGTGTTCATTTTAAACAAATGTAAGAGACTTAAATACCATATGCACCACAGAACAAAGTTAAAAAATTCTTTGTCCCAAGATTTCAAAACAGCAGAGATTTAAAACAAAACAAAACAAAAATGTACCTGTTTTGGTAGGTACCTATATAACTTTCTTTCATCACCAGAAGGTGGTGAGACAGAACAGAACCCAAGAAGTGGTCTGTCACATTTGATTCTTATAGCCTGTATCAGCCAAATATCTTTTCTGATTGTTGCAAAATGCCAGGCGTTCTTTTGCCTGAGTCCTGACAGTTTGATGTTAGATGTGAATGGTTTGTGTTTTGTTACTAAGGATTGCTGTTGTCTCTAGAACACTTTCTAAAACTGTTGTGGAAAGAAAAATGTGGCTCAAAGAAGGGGTTTATCATCCTAAAGGTGGACACCTTCATTACTTGTAAATGGTTCTAAGAAAGGAAAAATCCTCTCTTGACAGAAAGTAGAAGTAGGAAAGAAACAAACAGAACCAGAGTAAGAGAAGTACCATATTTACAGGTAGGTGACTAGAGCAGATAATCAGTAGAAGAAGTAAATAAAACAGAAACTGCACAGTGTTAGAAATCAAGCCAAACTTGGTGGGCCACAGAGGACAAAGATGCTTACTGAGGAGCAAGGACTCTAAGTTTCATTACAACATCACAATGCAGGCCAAGCCCCCCTTAAAGAGTGTGCAAGAGAAAACTGCCAGAGAGAGAGAGAGAGAAAGAGAGAGAGAGAGAGAGAGAGAGAGAGAGAGAGAGAGAGAGAGAGAGAGAGAGAGAGAGGACCACCGTTTGCAGAAGACTACAGTTTCTGATGATTTGAAACTGAAAATCCATCCACTCGGTCTTCCCATTTGGATGAAGTCTTACATTTCATCTTTAACCGAATAGAAACACTATCAGCAGATGTCATTGTTCTCACAGGTCCTGCTCAAAAGAACTTAATTCTCAACATCATTAGAATGCTTCTAATTTGTGTGACTTATGAAAAAGTAATCCAAGGTCAAAACTAGAGGGATGCGGTAGAAATGCCAGTTTATCACTTTATCTCAAACAGACGGCTGGTATGCAAAGATGCACGTCCGGTGTTCTGAACTCTGAGCACAATACGTGGGCCCAGACACTCAGAAGCAGTTGAACGTCTTGCTTTTGAGGAATTGTCTTAACTTTAAACATCATCAGATTAATGTTCTTGGAGCAGACTGCATGAGTACGCTCAATTACTTTGGTTCCTGTGGTTAAGCAAATAATATTGCCTTGGGTATTAAAACCCCATTTATTATGATTGTATCCTTGAAGTCTGAGCTATTCTTGCTACTGTACTCACTCCATAATTCTTCCAGTTAACTAGTAATGTGCTAGCTTCCCTTCTATGGCGGTGATGTGCCGTCACTCTCAATGTCAGCATTCAATGAGAAAATGGGACTATTGAAGATCTTTAACTGGTCTTGTTTTGGGAGTCTCAGCCTTGTAAGCATTTGATACATTGCTTCATGCACATCACGTGGTCTAGTCACGTCTCCCTGACTTTCTAAGGAGGATTAAACAGACCCTTCTTTGGTATATGTACATTTGATTGTATGTGTTTCTGTACAGGCTGAGGTAGTGATGTCAGCAAAGTTAGAGAGTGTGTTTGTAAGGTTTTTTATACATGATAGGCTGTGTGATTCTCACTCCGACCCATCCATGGTATTATTGTTATTGGAAAGTTGTTATTCTGATGCTGATTTTACAGATGTAAAAGAACTAGAGACATTAAATGACAGATGCAAAGATTTTCAGCTGGGCAGTGGTGAGCTATCATTCAAAACTAGTTAAGGAACTGTAGGGCCATTGATTTTCTAACAAGCAGCTAGAAGAGAGAAAGACAAGGAATAAACAAAAGGCAATAAAATGTCTAAATATAGAGAGTTTCTCCAGAGTATGAGAGTAAAGGATGCCACAGCAGAAACACCATGGAGGAGGCCTAGTCTCATGGAAATACTCACACTCTGAGACATGTGTATAGACATAGGGGGATGTACTGTCCGCATGAAAAAAACAAGATCTCAAGAACATCCCACTTTACTGATGACACCACTGTAATTACGTGGAAGAGATGTGCGGATGTATCGTGTGTGTGTGTGTGTGTGTGTGTGTGTGTGTGTGTGTGTGTGTGTGTTTGTGTGTGTGTGTGTGTTTGTGTGTGTGTGTGTGTGTGTGTGTGTGTGTGTGACCTGTATGCTGGTACTTAAAGAGGCCAGAAGAGGGCACCAGATCCCCTGGAACTGATGTGAACAACTTGACTTGGGTCCTATGCAGAAAGCTCTAGTCTCTGAAAGGCACCAACGACCCTTAACTGCTGAACCATCTCTCCATGTTTTCTTCACATACCAAATACTCCATTATTTAGAAAACTAAGGGAATTAAGGTGAGTTTCACAAGCTGTCTGTAGGATCACAAGAGTAAGAGCAGTGGAGGGCTAGGAGTCATGTCTAACACAAAGGGGATGGCCAATCAATAGTACCACTTAGTAACGTTTAATATGTGTGCTAAGTGTTTGCAAGCTTGTTTAAGGAAGTCATTCGTTTGATCATAATTAGTTATTCTTGTCTCCAGGAGGAAGAATATATGCTTTATCTTATCCACACAATAAATCAGAATATTGAAAGTTGCCGTCTTTCCCTCATTGCAATGCTTTGATTCACCTTATCATTTAATGTAATTAATCACATTGATTTTTAAAATTTTATTTTACAAAGGCCTTTAGGGGTATTTAATGTGTGAGTTTGAGATATTTGAACATAAACTATTATGTGTACGAAATTATAATATATCAGCAAATTAAATTAGATGCTGCTAAAGATCTGAAAGGATAATTGATTTATATTGGTGCCACTATTTTACTACATGAACAGGGTTGCTAATAATCTCTTAAAATGCTTTCATGAGGTCTTCCTGATTTGATCTCTGCATTTCTAATTTGTAGTTCACAGGTAAATCAAAACCAGTTTTAACATCTTACAAAAATTATCTGCTTTTCAGTGGCTGTGGAATAATGGTACAGCTCAAGCTAATTACTTACTTAATGGTACAATCATTTCAATCTTAAAGATCTCTCTGATTCCATCTACCATTATCCAGAAAGTAATTCACGGCATTAAGTCTCAAGAAGGGTTCTGACTAAATGCTGGTGTTATTCACAGCTTCCTTGTTATTAACTTGGAACCAGAGTAGGCAGTGACCCAAAGTTGTCATCATGAGACACTCATTGAGAAGCCATTATTTTAAATATTTGGATGGTGACTTTTCATCCTGTGGACAGATGTTCCTACTTTTTAAAAAAGAAAAAACAAGAGAGACCTTCCCAAATTTTGTATCAACTGACCTCTTTGTTTGAGAGAATGGTTTAGATCTGTTTTACTAAAATGAACAATTGGAGAAAACATGATGTCCTGCTCCAGAGTCAGTGGACAGAAAAGTGGACAGAGAAAAGAAGAACATACTGATTACTTACCTGAACTATTAATGCTAACGCTTGTTATGCATTCTATATTAAATCTCTCTGAGCACTGCACCTTAAAGTGCAATGACAAAGAATCTAAAAACCAATCTGTTGATTATTACTAATCTTATTTTTGATTCTTGGTTTCAGTTTGTTTGGATTTTCAGATTTTTTGTTTTAGGATAGCATTGAGAGAGACAAAGAACACCAAGTTTCTGGGTAGGAAATTGGGAGAATATTGCAGGAATTGGAGAAAGAGAAAGAATATAATTAAAATATATGAAAAAATGAATAAAAATGACCAAGGGACTCATGCAGGCAATATATGACATAAATTTTATCAATGATCAGATAAATAAGGTGATATGGGTTTATCTCTTTTTATACATGAATACAAGCATTTAGAATATTGTGAGGCATATCAACTTTAATACATTTTCAGGGAGGAATAATATTTTAATTCACGTTGATATTATCTTTATATTAAAGAATAACTACCCATAAGAGGGCAGACTTTAAATGATCAGTGTATTAACTATTATAAATCTCTTCTAGAACTTCACAGATGATTTTAACATACATTTTAAATGGTTGCATGCATAAAGAGTCAGGGAAAATATTGCCCCGAAATGGAATATAGCATTACCCTTCTATGACATTGTTGAAACTTTAAACGTAGATTTGGAAAGAGGGAAAGAAGGAACAGGGTAGAAATTTGTATCCGAGAGAATAATAAAAAAATCTGTATTCGGTCAGAGTCACAGCTGGAGTGAATTTAAGTCCTTGTCCTCTTGCTCTCTTTGGTCTAGCACAAAAATAAAATGATGGATACTTATATTAGAGCATCCTTAAAATGCTTCTTCTGCTAGTCATGGTAAGCTTACACTTGTGTCAGTGGTACGCTCCGTAGAACATACCATGACAGCAATGGAATATAAATGTAGATGGTTTCCAAATATTCTCAGCTGTTTTCAAACACTTAACTATAAAATGACACACTTGTTTTGTGATATCCAAAAAGCATTGGCTGGTTATTTACATCTTAGCAAGGAGAAGTTGGGCTAAAGTTAAAATAAATCTTGAGTAATTTCAGAAAGCAAAGCTAGCGACTACAAAAAAAAGACACAATAATTTATTTTACTGGGTGTTTTCAGGAATGTTTCACAAGTATGGATAGAAATTGTAAATTACTCCTAGAAAATGTGTTCTTATGTTTTTTGGTTTTTTTTTTTTTTTTTCTGAAAGAGCAAGCAAGAACTGAGAGAAAATTTATTGCTAACCAGAGGTGTTGTAGGGGATATAGCATTTTTCATTAAGGAAAATGAAATCTATCAATATTAGTGGTCTCTAAGCAAGTCCTTCAAGTTCTACATTCAGTGAATTCCAATAATTCTTTGTTCAAAACACAATGTCATCCAAGCAACTGTCCTTTAAGTAGCCAAACTGTATTAGAAAGTTATAGAATCGGCATTACATTAAACTAGCTGGAGATCCTTTTCACAGACAAGACTCAAGTAGCTTGTCAGCATCTTAAATATAGCTATTTGTCACCAGTTCATCGACCTATCATTTTTAGAAGTATTTGAACTTTGTATAGCTCGCATTCAAGTTCAATACAGCAATTAAAGAGACCGAATGTGATGCAAAGAACAGAAACTCTTAGAAACACAAATCTAGAAGATTTTTTCATTAATATGCAAAACACTGTGGACTCTAAAGGTGAAATGATTGTTTAATAGCTTTGGAATATTCTTTTTTTATTTTTTATTTTAGAATATTCTTAAGTTTGCTTAAGAATATTTTTTTTGGAATATTCTTAAGTTTGCTTTGAAGGTGGCCCATAACAATCAATATTCAAAACTCTAGAAATGCTACTGAGCAACGGCAAAAAGGAAAATATATTTATTCCCATGATTTTGAAGATAGCATTTAAAATTACTTCTGGTTTCAAACATGTGAAATACTCTCCTTAGGAACTGAAGTACATAAATATCATATATATGTATCAGTAGTGGAACTTGATTTATACTGCACATATACACAGCAAGCACAATTTTTAAAAATCCATTAGCAATTCCAGAAATGAAAGTTAACTTAACAGAGTAGAATAGCTCATTAAAAATCATGTTTCCAATTAATTTCATACCAACTGCCTGTATATACTACCGTCAATTTTTCTTGATCAGTTCCTACTACAAGTTTTCATGGTGTCTTTGAAAGGGAACCTAAGTACTTTCTATGTCAGTTTCTGCCATAAGCCATAATAACCCCCTACATCTCTGGTCAGCAATGTGTTTTCTTTCAATTCTGTTCGCTTGTTCTTCCTGAAAACATAAGGGTGTGTTTTCTAGGAGTAATTTACAACATACTCACCTTTCCTACAGAACAGGAAGAACCTATAAATTATGAACACTTCTCTTCCCTGAAATCAAATTGCACCAATTTTGGGAAACCCTGGCGCTTACTTAGTCTTAATTTCACTTTTGTGGATCAATGGATAATTAAATTTCTTCCAAAAAAAAAAAGTTATTCTGCAACAGCAATACAATTTGTATTTCAGCTCCTTATTCTGAAAGCTTTAAATAGATAGTTTTAAATTTCAGCTTACTAAAAGGAAGATCAAAGACTATGTTTCTGATCTCCCGATGGGAGATCGTATCCTGGAGAGTTCTCCCTCTGTATCTTTAAAGACAACTATTTTAATGTCATCAGTCACAACTGAAAGTGGTGGACAGAGCTAGACTTCTTAGGCCTTGGATGGTACTATATAAACAGCACTTTGCTTTTGGTCCTCTCAACTGAAATTTGTTACGTGATGGGCAAAAATTCTGGGCACCAACTCTGCTGTTCTAGATCTCTCTCTTGTGTGTGCTAGCCTGCTTGTTCATTCTTGCTTGCTAAAAAGAGCAAACCAGCATCATCATTTCTCTGGGTGGATTTCCTAACGTACACCTATTTGTGAATATTAAGACTTTTGGCGATCTTGTATCCAGTGGAATAAAGAAGATAGGATAATAAGCGTTCAAATAATTAATTTCTCTTCAAAGACCCACCTTGTTTTCATGAGACCATATGCTTTAAACCAAATCACCAGTGAGAAGACAGAATCAATACAATCCAGTCCTCCTAGATAACCACTATCTTTCTGCCTCTCACCATGAGATTTTGTTTTGCTTACTCTTAATTCCAGACTATTAGACTTTCTCATAAACCTACATTTTAAGAATATCTTAATTACAATGAAACACCTCTAATAAAATAGATTTTATATGCTAAGCTCTGTGGACATATCATGAGTTCAACTTACTTGTAAAGTAAATAATGACGTATTCAATTTGAGAAGTTGAAGTGGTGGTTGCCAACTCTTAAAAAACACATACACACAGCATAATTAAGGGGGTCTTTGAAGGAGAGCAAAGAAAACCCATAGCTATCTGTCTAAATGTACGTTAACAACACATTAAGGGTAAGTTAAATCTGGAGAGATGTCCTTTAGTCCACTCTGTAAGGCCCTCACGGCTGCTAGTATACTGGTGGCTTGACTGAAGAATGTTAGGAATAAGGGCCCTCGGTGAAGGGTGATGACAGAAGTAAGGGCATGTTGCAGAAACTCTGGGGATATCCACTGATTAGACAGAGAGGAGTCTGGAGAGACTGGTGACTTTCTGTCCTTGGGAGAACTACTCTTCTCTGTAACTAAGAGGATGAAGTGAGAAGTGAGAGCTCTGCAGTAGATTATCTGTAAATGTCCTTCCAGCCGAGGGCCCCAGCTCATGATGGACCTCGAGGAGAAGGTTAGGTTAATTGCTCTTGAAAATGTTTGGGTGTCTCCCACGGAAAAGGAAATGGTAAGAAAGGTGGCAATGGTGGTGTGTAGGTGTGTGGGAGAGGTAGTATAGGCGAAAATTATGTATGAATGTATGTATATATGTACACATGTACATATATATATAGTTTCTTATTTTCCTTAGACTCTTTTAAAGTCCTGGGATTGAAGCCTTTGCAGTCCTTTAAGAGAATAGCTGACATTTTTGATATTTCAAAACACTGGGAAGCATTTTCAAATTGCAAAAGCAGTACGCGTGTACACACACACACACACACACACACACACACACACACACACACGCACGCACGCACGCACGCACACCAGGCACTCAGACCATGAGAGGGCAGTAGGGGGCCAGGCTCAGGCCAAGTCTTCCCTGGCTGTCCAGCCTTCCCTGCCAGCCTTCCCTCTGCCTCCTGGGCTGTAGGCAGCTGCAGCTGACGACAGCGCGGTGAAAGCCGGTGCAGCCTCAACTCTGAGCAAACCAGAAACCCCGCATCTGCTGAGCGTGGAACTCTGCCTGTAGTTGACACGTGTGAGAGGTGAATGTCCAGTTTTGGCAAACTGGCTTTCGATTTGGGATTCCCACAAAAGAAACGGAAGGTGGAGCTGTGGTGGTTCCCAGTGCCCACAGAGCCCCCTCTTCTGGCCACCGCGCACGGACCACACTTGGTACCCAGTGCGAGAGCTTTGCTTCAGTCCGCTCTGTATGTCTATGAAACCCTTTGTAAATGACCGCCAATCTATCTGCCTGTGTGACCGACATCACAGCGCCCGTGGGAAGTACCCTCTCTCAAAATCGGCTTTGCTATGCCCGCTGTGTTGCAGGCACTTAAAACACTGTCATCATCACCTCATTATTTTCTTCCTGCCAATTGATTTATTCGCAGTTCTACTTGAGTGAGAAATGCTAGTCTACTGGAGATCTTGCCTGCCAGTGCTAAGAGTTTGGCAGAGAAAGATAGCGCCAAAGAGATCAAATCCCCTTCTCAGCGTTGTAAAATATTTTGGGTGCCTGAGATCCAAATTCTCACTGCACTGTGACATCCCGGGCTGTCACTTATACCAGTTATATGAGTTTGGAGCACACACAAACTTTTCATTTGACGACAACAACAGACCCTATCTTCCGGAGTTGTGAAGATTAAATAAGTGAACACTTAGAATCAAGGCTAGCATATCCCAGTTGCTATGTCAGCTGCTGTTCACATCCATTGCATCCTTCTGTTGGATGGAAGGACCATTCTGGCCACTTTGCCAAAGAAATGCACTAGGTCTTAAAAATTACCCATGTCTCAACACAAAGATGAGACAGAACTCTAAACCTCCCACTGTAAACAAGCATCCCAGAGACCAGCAAAACACCCAGGTCCTGGCGCCCGTGCAGACCCAGCTTAGCAACCCCCTCCCAAAATGCCAGAAGCACCACACCTGGCTAGGGAAAGGCTTTGACTTTTGCAGGGCTCAAAGGCAAACTGCAGATGCAGAAGCTCTAGTCCCTACCCCTCCTGGCTGAAGAGTGTGTTTGGGGGGTGGAGGTGGGGGTCCTACCTGCCCCAGGCTTTTGCCCTTCTTACTGCCGCCGAAAGTCAGTCCTTGGTTCATGCCCGCAGATCGATTGGCAGCCTGAGCAGGAGTCTCCCCTCCTAGAGAGGACTTGATGGAGTTGAGTTTGGTCCGCGAGCCGCCTAGCTGTGAGCTCTCCACCATCAGCACCGCGGCCAGTAGGAGAAGGCAGCGGGATGAATCCTTGACCCGCATCAGTGCGGCCATCTCCGGGTAAGGGGTTCCCGGAGTTGGGTGGAGCCCTGAAAGATGGGAATGCCAAGAGAGTGAGGACGCCCGCCGACACTCAACCCCTCACGTGGGGCGCGTGGGCTCCTCACAGACACAGTTCCCTCAACCCTTCCGGGATCAGACACTCGGGACTCTTAAGAACTCAGTCTCGAGCCTCAAGCCGGGAGCAAAGGCGACCCCAGCGAGACCCGTTCCTCTGGCGGGCAGGAAGTTCTGCAGTCCCTGGAAGCAATCAAAGGCCAGACGCCTTCTCGCCAAGGAGGCGTGACCCAAGGTGCTGTTAGACCCAGCCCTGCAGATCGCCCTGCCGGCTTCGCTTAGTGTTCAGCACCTTTGCGCTTTCGCCCGATTTTCCGTGATGATAGAATCCTCCCTCTTAACCGCTCACGGGGTTCTCCCAGCTGCTGCTGCTTTTACTGTTTCTTCCTTTCTTTTTTTTCTTGTTTCCCCCGGCTTCAGTTGCTCCTCTGTCCTCTCCTGCGCTTTAGCTCCCAACCTTTGCACCACTCAAGTCCCTCTTCCAGGTCCGCAGGCTTTGTGACTGGTGATCAAGAATCGCCCCCACCCCCTCCACCGGTCTCTGGAGAGCTGAGGCCAGCCGAGGTCCCAGCAAGCGCACCCCGACTGGTACAGTTAAAAGTTGTCCCTTGGTTCACACGGGGCCACCAAGCCCTGCCAGCGAAGCAGTGATGCGCTGCGCGGAGAGCCAGTGCGCTCTTGTTGCTCTCCCCCCGCCCTCTTAGCTTTTTATAGCTTTCCTCAGTGGGTTTTTCCTCCGCCCCCAATTCAAGAGTGACAAAGAGTGAAAACGTTTCTCTCCCCCACCCCACGCTCGCGCCTCCCCTTCCCCCAGCAGGCGCTCTTTTCTAAGGTTGTCTCTCCTTCTCACCTTTCCTACCCTCCCATCCCTCCTTCATTCTGTCACTAAAAACTTGGGGGTCACCTCCAGAGGAACAAGGGGGAGCTCTTCCTGGCTGATCACAGCTCCGAGAGTGATTGGGAGTTTGGAAACAGGCAGAAATGAAGAGGAAAAGTTGTCCCTGTTTGTGGTGACTGCCACCAACCACTCTTCGGAGTTCTCCCACCCAGCTCCAGCCTCCAACTAGGAGCGCTGGAAAAGCTCTGGAGAACATCTGTAAGTTAATTTGGTGGGTTGTGTGTAACCTAGTTAGATTGTAGCCTGTGCCTCTCGGGTTAACGTGCTGTGTGAGGCTGCCCCTCTGTAGGTGTATCACATCACAGGGTTGCACTTCGAATGGGGGGAGACGAACAAAGGGGGAAGCAAGAGAACTGAAGGAAGAGGGGCTATAGAAAGGGGGCGAGAGGACCAAAGAAAGAGGAGGGCCGGTTAAGGGACCATTCTTTCCCCATTTGAAGTGCCTGGGTCTTTCTGTTTTCTTCATCTCTCACCCACTCCCACATGCATAGTACACTTTTATCCAACCAAGGAGTGAGGAAGGGGATAATATCAAGGGCTGTGCGACCTCACGGCTTAATGAAGCACTTTTAGGGTGCCAACGTGTCCTCTTGCAGAGGAAATCCCAGGCAAAAATAAAAAGCCTAATGGGGAACCGGGTGGGTGGCGAAGTGAGCCAGAAACTTCTGGCCTGCCTCTTGGCGTTGCCCCGCGCCTCCCCCCACCCCCCCAGCCCCGAGGCCTTGGATAGCCTTTCAGGTCAGCCTTTTAGGCTCGGAGGGAGTTCTACACTCTTCCACAGAGGCAGAGAGCCACCGAGCGAACCACTGGGAAGCTCTGACTGGCTTGCAGCACTTGGGGGCGCCAGTAGCAGCAATCAGTGAGGAGCGCAAACACTTCAGGAGACAAGCTTTGCCCGCAAGCTCTGTGTTAGGAGAGGTTTGGTCACCCAGAAGACCGGGAGCAAAGGTTGCTGCTGCGTGGGTCTTTAGCAGGAGTCCAGTCATGCAGTCCCTAGCAGTGTCCTTGAGTCACAACATGGTTTCAGGCAGGGGTCACCCTCTGTGATGAGCAAACTCCAGAAGCACACTCTAGAATTTTGGAGTTCAAGTCTCCTCTTCCACATCTGATTCTAGTATATACCAGTCTGTCCAGGAGCCTGATTTAACATGTCCCTAAGGGGGAGGTTTAGGACGTTTGTATTTTCCACCAAACATGCCAAGATTTAAGGTGTGCATCAAGAGCTGAGATGTCCTGGGTAGAGTCACTCTTTACTGTGCTTCCCTGACCTGTGTGAGTCAGCCTGTCCAGAAACTTCTCATGTACACAAGGTGGTGGCCTTCAGTGTTTTTTTTTAAATACACAACCAAACAATAAAATGTTTTATTTCCAGATTGCCTATTGCCTTAAAGTAAAGCAAATGCGCTGACTGACTGACTGACTGATTGATTGATTGATTGATTGATTTCCTTTTTGATTTATTCTCAAGAGCGTGTTTTAGTTATGTTGCCCAGACTAGCTCCTAGCTAGTAATCCTCCTGCCTCCACCCCTCCCCCTCCCCTTTCTCTTCTTTCTCCTCTTCCTCTTCCTCCTTCTCAGTGCTGGGATTACAGACAACTGCCATCATTCTTGTCAGACCTTGTTTTGCTTTTCAAATGCATAAGAATAACGTGGATGACTCTTGAGGAAGAGACGCCAGTGGCACATGCCAGTCCTACATATCTAAGATGAGGAGGGCAGTTATCAAGGGCTAGGAAGAAGGAAGGGTAGGACATTACTGTAGCAATAGGCACAAAGTCTCAATACATAATGATAAATAAACCCTAGACATTTGCTAAATCACATTGTGTCTAGAGCAAATGATAACAAAATAAACATCCAACATTGTCTAAAGGGAAGATCTTAGGGCAAATGTCTTTACTACAATAAATAACATACACAGATATATAATTTTAGGCAGCAAAAGGTGTGTGTGCCTGTGTGAACCCAAGAACAAATTTGTATGATTTTAAGGATAAGCATGGCTCTAATGGAACACAGGGAAGGAAAATGTTCTGTATGTTGTGAATAAGCTCTTTGTCTGTACAAACAGTGTCTTTTGCTTTTGTTTTGACTTGATTTACCAACCAGAAACATTATAACATTTTAGGAAATTAAATTAGAAATGTGCTTATTTGGATATCTTAATATCTTATTATTTTTGCAACTTTGATTTCTTATTAGCAAATGTATGAGAGGTGTGTGTATGGTGTGGCCTGTGCAGAGGTCAGAGGGGTCATTATGGAGTTGACTCAGTTTACCGTGGCATGGGCTTTGGCAATCAGACTTACACAAAAGGTTCATTTATTAGCAGACCCACTGATGACAAGTATTTTATAGCAAGATTCAAAATGCACTTAGATATATATGCACCAAATCATCATAGAGTCATTTGAAAGGAAATAAAATTTGACCATATATGGAAGACAAAAATCAAATTAATAAAGAAAAATAAGAAGATCTTTGCCTGGTTTTGGCACTTCACAATTTATACCTAATCAGAATTCTAACTAACACACACACATACTACGCACAGGCACACACACACACACACACACACACACACACACACACACCACATGCCACCTGAACGCAGTATGATCAGAAAATTAATTTCAATCATGATGTACTTACTGCATAAATCCCTCTTATGAGGACCATAATAAGGAATCTGTCCTGAAACCAATGTAACACTGTACTGTACAAACTCTAGGAATAAACTAAACATATAGTTAAACTTCAAGTTCACATGGTCACACTAGGCATGGTGGCACACACACTCGGGAGACAGAGACTGAGTTCAAGGCCAGCCTGATCCATGTAGTGAGTTTCAGGCCAAGGATATACAGTGAAACTCTCCCTGTATGAAATTTCACGTGAAATTTGCTTTTACAAATATTCTTATGCATTAAGCAAAATTAAATATATGGGATCAAACAATTAACTATAAACAACACCACCCTAGATTAAAAAGAGAGGAAAAACTGGTTTCATTGGTAACTCAAATGTTTTCTATGCAATTATTTGATAGACACATATATTACACATACAAAGAGATATACACACACAAAATCAACAACTGAATAAACACATGCCTTGGGTCGCTATCATGAGTCTACCTGTTTTCTCCTTCTGTGCTTACTTAAATAGGAAGGAGCACCATTTTATTTTACTTGGGAAAATTGATTTCTAGATCTCTGGCAATAACATAATTAGAGAACAAATACATAAAAGAAGATTGTGCATAAGTCAAGTCAAATCTCTTCAGTTCAGAAGAAAGTGTGGACACTTTGTTCTTTGGCTGTACATTCCCTACCCTCTCTTTTCTTCTAGCTCTGGGCCATTTTGGCCCCATTAAAAAGAAACAACTTTCTCAGCTGTTGTTCCAAAACCAGATTTCCTTCTAATACATAACCCTAAAACAGGATTTACCCTTTTTATTCTCATTTACAGCTCCTTACTAATTCACTCCATCATCGTGCTGCCTGGATTAGTATCTCCTGTAATAGTTGCTTCAGCAGTTGCTTCTGAAATTGCTGCACAGTTAGTAGATGTGAAAAAAGAAGAGAGTGGATGGAGATCACGGCCTTGATGAGGCTTATATCCCAGTCTCAAACTCTTGACTCACAGACATCTGCCTCTAGTCCATCAGGAGTAGCTATCCCAAGCCCTCTTCTCTTCTCTCCCACTGCTAAATTTTTCAAATCTCTGAGTTCAGTCTCTTCTAGGTTATCTACAACTTCCAAGCTGGTGAGGTCAGGAGATTGTAGAAATAAAGATGATTAAATATATCCCCTGGAGATGTGCATACATACAGCATACAATATGTGCCCCATATTTGAGTTTGGACACAAATGTCTCCAATAATGGTCACTAAAAATAAAGTGTTTTATCTTGGCCAGCTTGGGAATAGAAGATACAATGCTACAGACTCCGCAGGATTCCAGATCATCTTCCATATACAAGAAAAAGACCTTTGTGACATAGCTGAACATTATTGGTTATTAAGGATCTGGAAAGTATGGTTATAAGTTTGCTTACTGAATAGTGTACCTGAATACTACTCAATCCTGTTACTCCATGGTTCTCATGATTTGGTTCTTAACACATAGGAACTTGAAGTTACTTATCCTGCCTAAGGAACAACAACATATGTCCCTATTAATTGTATTTAAATTGATTTTAACCAATATAAATGAGCACTAATATTTTGGGGAATAAATTCAGATATGAGGACAAAACTGTGCATCTCATATGTGACGTTTGCCTTAGCTTACACTATTGACTGTGTCCTGCCTTCATCTATGTTGAGCTAATAAAAAAGACTTCATCACATACATAGGAGTCATTGACCCAGACTTGACACACACATGTACAAATGAAATGGATGAAGAAATTTCACAATGAAGCAATCAAAGATATAACTGTCTGGCCAATGTCTGATTTTCTTGAACCTTAACTTATCAGTCATCTTCCCAGTGTTTCCCCTGAATACAAATGAACAAAAATGCTACACAGTTTGTTTCTTTGTGGTCTAAACACAAGGCTTTTTTAAAAATCGAAATAATACATCCTAAGACTGAAGTAGATAAATTTGCTTTGGCTTTCATGCATGGAAGCGACCATAAGTGGGGTTGGAATCAGAAACAACCTCCACAAACTCAAATCTACATTTCTCCTTTTGATTCGCATTTTCTGTTGGTTATATACACCATATGTCCTGTCTTGAAATCCATTTATCCTTACTGTGAAGTTCTCAAAGATTAGTTTTAAGATCCATCTTTGGAAACAATGCTATAGCTGAGTGTGGTAGCTCACATCTGTAAGTTCAGCCCTCAGGAGGCTGGGGTAGGGTTGCTGTGAGTTCAAGACCGGCCTGGACTAAATAACAAGTTCCAGGTTATCCTAGTCGGTCAATAGACCCTTGTATCAAGCAATAGTAAAAAGAAAACTGTGAAAGTACCAAGGAAAACTTGACATAAAAAGGAAGAACACTTTGTTCCTCAGTGAAGTTCAGCATAAGAAATCTCCTCCTGGTAAAAAATAATTTTTAGATAATCTGGGCTAGAGATGTCTGGACTCAGTCCATTAGAATTCCAGGTTTCCAAGGAGACGACACAAAAATACCAGGAGCTGTGGGCTGGAGAGATGGCTCAGCGGTTAAGAGCACTGACTGTTCTTCTGAAGGTCCTGAGTTCAAATCCCAGCAACCAAACCACATGGTGGCTCACAACCATCCTTAATGAGATCTGATGCCCTCTTCTGGGGTGTCTGAAGATAGCTACAGTATACATACATATAATAAATAAATCTTTAAAAAAGAAAACACCAGGAGCTGTCTTCTTGTTTGTTTTGTGTGCTGTACAAGTATCGAGCCCATGGGTCAGTCTAGTGAATGCCCGGTAAGCACTCTGCCAATGAGAGCAACTCCAATGTCACTTTTCTACCTTTTATTTCACTAAACTGCTTAGGTTGACTTCAAATTGTATCCCAGGAAGGCTTTGAACTTGATCCTTCTGCCTCCGCCTTTCAAGTAACTGGGTTTATAGGCTGGTAGGACTGGCTGAGAATTATAACTTTCTTATATGAAGAAAGAGGAAGCAGACAAAATAGGTTTTAAATACTTTTGTTATTTATTTATTTATTTATTTATAGGAGGACTATGCTTGTTTCATGGGTGGCTTTAGTTGGAAGCTGTTAATGGCTCAGGTCTGGGAACCACGATGAATATGCAAAGTTCTCCAAACTCAACCATCCAATGGCAAGATGCATTGATCTCTGCCTTGTTATTATTAAAGATGTTTCCAAACATTACATTACTCAAATAGGGAAACTATTCAAACTGAAAATTTTATTCTGTCAGAAATTATTTGGTCATTTGTAGTAAGAAATACAAAGGAAGGAAGGAAGGAAGGAAGGAAGGAAGGAAGGAAGGAAGGAAGGAAGGAAAGAAGGAAGGAAAGAAGGAAGGAAGGAAAGAAGGAAGGAAAGAAGGAAGGAAGGTAGTATAGTTCATCCAGCCATGGTATAATGTGTTGCTTACTGGTCAATAACCTAACATATGACTAATGAATATGGAAAATCCTTGGCCACGTAAAATACATTGTGGTAAAAAATGGAAAAATAATGAGATTATCTTCAAAAAGTAAGAAAGCTTCCAAGTTGTGATTCAGTATCTGTATAACTGGGTTTGGTAACAGAAAATATAAACTAGATTTAACTTATTGTTGAATGGTCATCTTAACATAGATTTCTGCTTTTCAAACTGTAAAAATACACATTATCAACATTGAAGCTCAAACTGGTTTGGAATGTAACGGTCAAGACAACATTAGTTTGCAGAATTTTATAGGTAACTGACTAAGGATACATAATACTGAAAATAATAATAATGAAGTTTCTTAACCTCTTACCGTTGAATGTGCCAAGGTTGTAACAGAGAAGTTCCATTCCATGCCTATTTACCTGTGTTATTTAAATGTCTATCTATTGCCATTTGACCTCTAGAACAGTGTTGATGTTAACATCTTTAAATTACTTCTGGATGTGACATATGGCTCAACTTGATTGTAACCAGCAGAGGCTAAGTGTGGTTTTAAGATTCCACTGGGCCTTGAAAAAGAAATCAAATAATGAAAGCTATTTGCCAAGAAGATAAGGTCATTTCTGCATTGTTTAAAGAGTAGCTAGTTAATGGGAGGCGGAAACCAGTACATGATACAAAGATGAAATCATGGCAGATCGAAGCAGAAGAGGAACAGCAATCAGAAACAGTGGCCTAGCAATCAGCAAGTCTTTCTGTTACTAACTTAATTGGTCCATTTATTTAATTTGATTTGTTCAATTTACTGAGTAAATTAATAGCTGCTTGGAACCACAGCACCTTTAATTAGTTCAAGGCAGTGCTAAATATCTGACAGCAGGGCAGATATCTAATTTTACTGAAACTGTTTGTGAAATCATTTGTTGATAGATGTACACTTGACCATTAAGTGTAAATTCTCAAGAAATGTGAAGGACAATAAATTCAAATTGAGTTTCATTTTTTCTTTTTTTGCTGTGATTTCAACTAAAATTCCTAAAATGCATGTTGGTTGTTCCTTTGAGAATATATGTGCGGATTTATATGTGCCAAAGATCAAATAGTATCTCTTATGATGCGTAGCAACTGTTTACACTACTGATAAAATTACGTCAGCCTTGTTCTCTAATAGCAATTTTGTATATTTAATTAAGAAGAAAATGAAATTTTCAAAATCTTCAATCAATCTCCTTCATATTTCAAATTATATAAATGTGATTATAGAACATAATAGAATTATTAAACCTTTTAATTTGGGGTGTTTATAAACAGGATCTCACTGTCTAATATTCAGTGAGCTGGAACTCACTCTGTACACCATATTAACCTCTGACTCACTGTGATCTTCTTGCCTTTGTCTCCCAGGTGCTGAGATTACATGTGTTAGTTACCTTGCCCTGTTTGACAACTCTCCTTTTGTGTTATAATCACGAAAATAGTTTCCTCCTCCATTTAACGCTGAAGAAAGCCAGTACTGGGGACAGATATACGCACATCAGGACAACTTTTAACATCAAAGGACAAGCCAGGCAGTGGTGGCGAACGCCTTTAATCTCAGCACTTGGAGGCAGAGGTAGGTGGATCTCTGAGTTCGAGGCCAGCCTGGTGTACAGAGTGAGTTCCAGGACAGCCAGGGCTGGCTACACAGAAAAACCCTGTCTCGAAAAACCAAAAAAAAAAAAAAAAAAAAAAAAAATCAAAGGACAAGGTACATTGGGAACCTTCTATGTACTGCTTTCAAATTCATGGAACCACATTAATTTCTCTGCCTATATATCAGTAATACTCCATGGATTAATTTATTAAAAATGCCCATATCTATAAAGTTCAACCTAAAGGCTATATAATAGCTCAAACACATTCATTTCTTTAGCCAAGTGTAGAAAAATCCAGAGACTTATAAATATGTTAATTTACGAGATATTTACTACTAAAGCTCTTCTTGAATATAGCAAGGCCATGTGATTTTCTTTGAGTAGCCTTTTAATGTTAATATATGCGAAACAAAACCATTCTATGTAATACCCTTAAGTAAATTCATGTAAGTTATGGATGGAAATTGTAACACATTATAATATTATTCCCTGGAATCCAAAGAGTTCCTGGTAACTGTAATAATGAAGTACAAAAAACTGTCAGTTCCTTAAATGGATGTGAAATTGTGCGAGAACTCCAAGTTCATACATTAATGCTCTCCTGTGAGGATAAGAAACATGAATACAAAAAGATTATGACCAAGTCATTTTGGGGAGAAAAGTGTTTCAATGGCCATGTCTATATCACTGTTATCAAATGAAAAAAAATCCAGTTATTCCTCTCACACAGGAGACTGAAGAAGTTTTTAAATAATTGATGGTCCATTTTAAACTCAGGAAGTTCTATCTACAGGGGACTGACTGTCTCTGTCTATGCTAAGTTTTCCTGAGACACTGGAAAGACTTATCAAGACTTTCTCTGGCTACTGAGGGGTTAAACACAGAAAAGCAGTAATTTCACCACCAGCAGCACCCATGCTACTGTAGCTGCTGCAGCTGTCAATCAACCACATACTGTTTATATACTGTTTTTTAAAAATTGAACCCAATAAGTATCCCCTTCTCTCACACACCCCATGTTGACTATATTTGCTGAAGAAGAAACACACAGGGAAGCAGCAGGAACACAACACAAGTGGGGGTCTTGGGGGAGGAGAGGATGGTAAGAACCTGGGAATACTTTATAGTGTAGATGTTGGAACCACACCACCCACCAGTATGGGCAGCATAAGACCAGAAAAGACACAGGAGGGTCACAGAGCCAAAACCACTGCACACAAAGAGAAACACTTATAGTAATATTACGTAAGGGGTCAGAGAATCCACAAATTTCAAGATCACAGTTTCTGGGAGAGAATTTTGAGGACAATTAATGGGGCTCCAAGAATAAGTAAGTCCTCAAATCAGAATAAAAGAATCATCACTAAAATAAGCATTCAGCTAGAAAGATAGGTACCATGTAAAGCTGTAAAAGAAAGAAGGAGTGGGAAGCAGGACATGAAAAATGCAAAACATGTGGAAGGAAGGAAATAGTATGTGTGTGAAATAATAAACCATGGCATAGAAAAAGAAGATACATGGTTTCCCTGTGCACCCAGAGCTGATTCTGTGCCACAGCACTCCATACCCAAATACTTCAGGGAGATAGCTGGTCTCCCAGGAGTGCTGGCACACCTGTGAGTACAGGTAACACCACCACTTCTGCTCAAATTCGTGACCCAAGAGGGACCAGCCCAGAGTCATCAGGACACAGGAACCAAGGAACAGACAGGGACAGGATCCTTCAGGTTTCTGTCTGCACCCCAGAGCTGACCCTGTGCCACATCTCTCCATACCCAAACTCATCCCAGAGAGAACTGGTCTCCCCGGAGTACTGACACACAGGCTTGCAGGAGGGACAAGCCACAGTCAGAGAGAGCAAAACCAGCTAACATCAGAGATATCCAGATGGCAAAAGGCAAGTGCAAGAACCTTACCAATAGAAACCAAGACTACTTGGCATCATCAGAACCCAGTTATGCCACCACAGAGAGCCCTGGATACCCCAACACACCAGAAAAGTAAGACTCTGATTTAAAAATCACATCTCATGATGATGATGAAGGACTTTAAGAAGGGCATAAATAACTCACTTAAAGAAATACAATAGAACACAGATAAACAGGTAGAAGCCCTTAAAGAGGAAACACACAAATCCCTTAAAGAATTATAGGAAAACACAACCAAACAGGTGAAGGAATTGAACAAAATAATACAGGATCTAAAAATAGAAATAGTATCAATAAAGAAATCATAAAGGGAGACAACTCTGGAGATAGAAAACCTAGGAAAAAGATCAGGAGTCATAGATGCAAGCATCACCAACAGAATACAATAGATGGAAGAGAGAATGTCAGGAACAGAAGATACCATAGAAAACATGGACACAACAGCCAAAGAAAATGCAAAATTCAAAAAACTTCTAAGTCAAAACATCCAGGAAATCCAAGACACAATGAGAAGGAAGACCAAATCTAAGGATAATAAGTATAGAAGAGAGCGAAGATTCCAAACTTAAAGGGCCAGTAACTATCCTCAACAAAATTATAGAAGAAAATTTCCCTAACCTAAAGAATGAAATGTCAATAAACATACAAGAAGCCTACAGAACTAGACCAGAAAAGAAATTCCTCCTGTCACATAATAATCAAAACAACAAATGCACTAAACAAAGAAAGAATATTAAAAGTAGTAAGGGGAAAAGGTCAAGTAACATATAAAGGTAAACCTATCATAAATACACCAGACTTCTCACCAGAAACTAGGAAAGCTAGAAGATCCTGGGCAGATCTCACACAGACCCTAAGAGAACACAAATGCCAGCCCAGGTTACTATACTCAGCAAAACTCTCTCAATTACCATGGATGGAGAAACCAAGATATTCCATGACAAAACTAAATTTACACATATCTTTCCACAAATCCAGCCCTAAAAAGGATAATAGATGGAAAACACCAACAAAAGGAGGGAAAGTATACCCTAGAAAAAGCAAGAAAGTAATATTTTTTCAAAAAACATAAAAGAAGATAGCCACACAAACCTAATTCCTCCTCTAACAACAAAAATAACAAGAAGCAACAATCAGCATTCCTTAACATCTCTTAACATCAATTCCCCAATAAAAAGACACAGACTAACAGACTGGATATGTAAACAGGACCCAGCATTTTGCTGCATACAGGAAATGCACCTCAGTGTCAAAGACAGACACTACTTCAGAGTAAAGGGCTGGAAAAAAAATTTCCAAGCAAATGGTCCCAAGAAGCAAGCTAGAGTAGCCATTCTAATATCGAATAAAATCAACTTTCAACCAAAAGTTATCAAAAAAGATAAGGACACTTCATACTCATCAAAGGAAAAGTCTATCAAGAAGAATTCTCAATTCTGAACATCTATGCTCCAAAAGCAAGGGCACCCACATTTAAAAAAAAAAACTTTACTAAATCTCAAAGCACACAATACACTGCACACAGTGGGAGACTTCAACGCCCCACTCTCATCAATGGACAGATCATACAAACAGAAACTAAACAGAGACACAGTAAAACTAACAGAAGTGATGGAACAAATTGTTTTAACAGATATCTATAGAACATTTTATCCTAAAACAAAAGAATATACCTTTTTCTCAGCACCTCATGGTACCGTCTCCAAAACTGACCATAAAATTGGTCACAAAACCATCCCCAACTCATACAAGTAAATTGAAATAATCTCATGCACCCTATCAGATCACCATGGTCTGAGGCTTGTCTTCAATAACAACAAAAACAACAGAAAACCCACATACATATGGATGTTGAACAACACCCTACTCGATAACTTGGTCAAGGAAGAAATAAAGAAAGAAATTAAAGACTTTTTAGAATTTAATGAAAATGAAGGCACAACATACCCAAACTTAAGGGACACAATGAAAGCAGTGCTAAGAGGAAAACTCATAGATCTGAGTGCCTCCAAAAAGAAGCTGGAGAGAGCATACACTAGCAGCTTAACAGAACACCTGAAAGCTGTAGAACAAAAAGAAGCTAATACACCCAAGAGGAATATATTTTCAAAGAAAATATCTTTCTCTCTCTCTCTCTCTCTCTCTCTCTCTCTCTCTCTCTCTCTCTCTCTCTCTCTCTCTCTCTCTCTCTCTCTCTCTCTCCCTCTCTCTCTCTCTCTCTCTCCTCTCTCTCCCTCCCTCCCTCCCTCCCTCCCTTCCTTCCTTTCCTTCCTCCTTCCTTCCTTCTTTTTCTTTCTTCCTTCCTTTCTTTCTTTTTTTTCTTCTTTCTTTCCCTCTTTTGTTCTTTCCTTGTTTTTTTAAACAAATACAGTCTAACAGGATTCAAAATGAAAAAGGAAACTTTAGTTGAAAAAAATGTCTCCATTAGATTGTCTAGTAGACAAAAGATCACTGAGTATTTTCTTGACTGATGATTACTATTGCAAGTGCCATCCCTGCACAGCTGGAATAAAAAATCAGTCTGTACACGATAGTAATTCTATTCCTTCATAACCTCTTCTTCAGTGCCTGCCTCCAAGTTCATGCTTGATTTCCTGTCCTGACTACCATTCATAATGCACTGTAAAATAAAAGATGAAACAAACTCTTTCCTCTCAAAAAATAAAAAGAAGATACATTGTATTCGACCATTAAAAGTCCAAATAATACAGCAAATCAAATATTAGAAGCAATGATTCATGAGATTTTTTTTCCCTAGGACAACAGAATGAGTAGAAAATACAGATGGCAAACTTTCACAGGAACAGATCTTTCAAGATGAATATCATAGTGTATTTTAGTTAGACCATTGAACTTGAGAAAGAAAACTCCTTGGCCAAGAAAAGCTCACTTCCCCTGAGCCCTGCTACTCCTTTGTAATTGTGGTCAAATCTCCTGACTATCGTGTTATGAGAATGCCATCTTCTCCCCAAGCACAGAAGATGGGTTTGGTGTCACCTGGAATCCAATCCTATAAGACTGGGACAGTCATTTGTTACAATATAACAGGATGTGTCTTGCTTGGATCTTGATAGAAAAACAGATGCAAACTCACTGTGTTGGGAGGACTTTCAAGCTACTGAAAAGGAAGAGAAGAAGCAGGGTCATGCCAATGGCACAGAAAGATGAAGATGAATATTGTTGACGACATAATGTAAACCTTATAGTGTGAAAACCCTTGATAGATACATAGACAAAGAGGTAGGCAAGCAGGTAGGCAAATGCAGAGACAGACAGAGTAGGCAATCAATAATTGCCATATGCAGCTAGTTCTACCTTACATGGTTAAGAAAAGCCTGGCGCTTAAATATACAGTCTTGTTGTATTGTGCCCAATGCAAACACTAGAATGAAAGTCAAACTTTTGGACAGAGGAGATGACTCAGTCAGAAGATAGCAGCTGGAGTGTGTGAACCTGAGATCACACCCCTAGCACCCATCTACAAAGCCTACTGTGGCCATAGCTGTCTGCAAGGTAGACCTGTGAGAACTTAGGTTGGTAGAACACATATTTAAATCTTTTATTGTGGATGTTTCAATCTTACTTATTTTTTTTTGCTGCTAGTATCCAGTTCTGCTCTATTTATTTTGGATAAAAGAGTTAGGATACTCAAATGTTACTTGAGTACTGAAACATTTTTAGTTATTAATATCTAGAACACACCGACTCATAACTTAAGCTCTGGGGGAGACAAAAGACTGGATTGTTCACAAATAAGTAAAAGGCCCCAAATAATCTATCAATTAAAAGTTCTCTTCCATTCTCAACTGACTACTTGAATAAGAAATGGTGCAAGACCTACTTTGAAGCATGACATTCTATTTCCTGTGGCAGACTTGCTTTCTCCTACTACACTTAGGCCAACAGTAAATGGATTTGTAGTCCCTCTGCACTCACTTGTCTCAGGACGCAAGTTATGCCTTGTGTCACTTAGGAGTAGGGACAGAGCTGCTAATAAAATTTTACAACAAAAATCCAAAACACATTATAAGATACAAAGAAAGGAACTCTGACTTTCTGTCTTTAAAGTTTTATTTACATAATACCTCAGCCTCACCCTCAAAGTTTGCCATTGATAAATATTTGCATGGCATGTGATCATACACATCCTTTTAATTGCAGATGACACATAGATCCACAAGCCATCCAGGCTGATCTCAGACAAACGTCAGTACCTAGTATGTTGGGTCACAAAGAACAGATCAGTCTCTGAATATACTGGAGATTCATGTGAATAATGCTCCAAGCTACTCTCAGTATGAACGGTGAAGTTCAAACTGCCCGCCCTGTAAGCACATTGCCAACAGGCATCGGAGATGTCCTTTGCACATTTTCCTTCTTGGACGCTAGAGGGAGGTTGTTTGTAATCACCCACTTCAAGGCATGTTTGCAGCAAGGTGACCATGCTCTGGTTTCCCATTTTCATCTGGTCTGTGGCTGCAAGGAACAGAATGCAGCTCTGTATGCTGATAGCTCCCTCATCACAAAAGACATTCTTATGGCTACTCCTCTACCATGCCTGGGGAAAATACCAGTTTAGGAAATACTCCACATCTACTTATAAAAAGAGAGTCTGTGAATTGTATTTTGCGTATTCCAAGCTTTTGGGCTGATATGCACTTATCTGTAAGTGCATATCATCTGTGTTCTTTTGTGACTGGGTTACCTCACTCAGAATGTTATTTTCTAGTTCCATCCATTTGCCTAAGAATTTCATGAAATCATTGTTTTTAATAGCTGAGTAATACTCCATTGTGTAAATGTACTACATTTTCTGTATCCATTCCTCTGTTGAAGGACATTTGGGTTGTTTCCAGCTTCTGTCTATTATAAATAAGGCTGCTATGAACATGGTGGAGCATGTGTCCTTGCTATGTGTTGGAGCATCTTCTGGGTATATGCCCAGAAGTGGTATAGCTGGATCCTCAGGTCCAGTTTTCTGAGGAACTGTCAGACTGATTTCCAGAGTAGATATACCAGCTTGCAATCCCGCCAACAATGCAGGAGTGTTCCTCTTTCTCCACTTCCTCACCAGCATCTGCTATCACCTGTGTTTTTTATCTTAACCATTTTGACTGGTGTGAGGTAGAATCTCAGGATTGTTTTGATTTGCATTTCCCTGATGACCAAGGATGTTGAACATTTCTTTAGGTAAATACAATTCACAGACCACATGAAGCTCAAGAAGAAGGAAGCCCAAAGTGTGTATGCTTCCGTCCTTCTCAGCTAAGGGGCAACAAAATACTCACAGGAGGAAATTCAGAGACAAATCATGGAGTAGAGACTGAAGGACACAGTGGGGAGGGAGGGATCTGGGGGGAGGAGTGGACGGGGTGGGGCATTAGGGAGAGAGAGGGGAACCTGATCTGACATTGTGGGAGGGAAAAGAACTGAAGCCCTGGGGGCCAGCAGAAAGAATGGAAACAGGCAACCTCGGGAGATAGGAGGTTGGGAGGACCCTCCAGAATGCACCAGAGACCAGGGAGGCGAGAGACTCACAGGACTAAAAGGGAGGGACCTTAGGTGAAATGCCTGACAGTAGGGAGAAGGAACTTACAGAGCCTACCTTCAGCAGGAAGACAGGGCATCAAATGAGGGAGTGGGGGGACCACGCCACAGTCACAATTCTGACCCATAATTATCCCTGTGTGAAAGAATTACAGGGATAGAAATGGAGAAAGTCCAACAACAGGCCCAACGTGGGATCCAGCTCAAAGGGAGGTCCCAAATCTAGACACTATTCCTGAGGCTATGGAGCACTCACAAAAAGGGACCTATCATGACAGCACTCTGGAAGACCCAACAAGCAGCTGAAAGAGTCAGATGCAGATATTTGCCCCCAACCAATGGACAGAAGCAACTGACCCCTGCTGTTGAATTAGGAAAGGCTGAATGAAGCTGAGGGCATCTTTGTAGGAGGACCAGCAGTCTCAATTAATCTGGACCCCCGGGATCTTTCAAACACTGGACCACCAGACAGGCAGATTGCACTAGTTGATATGAGGCCCCCCAACACACATGCAGTAGAGGACTGCCGGGTCTGTGTTCATTCAGAGATGATGTACCTAACCCTCAAGAGACTGGAGGCCCCAGGGAATTTAGAGGTCAGGTGGAGTGGGGGATAGGGACATCCATGTGGAGATAGGGAGAGGGAAGGAGGTATGGGATGTGGAACAGTTGGAGGGTAGATAGGGATTGGTGGGGTTGGGAATAAAATATGGAGTGTATAAAAATAATTAATAAAAAATTTAAAAAAGGATAGAGAGTCTAAGTCAAGGAATATAACACAGATATGGGCGTCTAACACAGGTAAACCATAGCTCAGACAAGTTAGACTACTTGTATTTACAAAGCAAATGTTGATTGATTGGCGGAAAATTTTTTTAGATATAGTCTCACATAGCTCAGGCTGGCCTCAAACTTCCTATGTAGCTGAAAATGACATTGAGCTTCTAGTCCTTCTGCCTCCACCTCGAGTGTTATGATGGCTGGTGTGAACCACCATGTTCTGTTTATATGGTGTTGGGGATCAGACCCAGGCCTTTGTGATTGCTGGGCAAGCACTCTACCAACTGAGCTAAAGCTCTAGTCCCCAAAATTATATTTTTGGAAAACACAATAGCTAAACTTTTAGAAGGATAATATCATTTGATAGAACACATTTTGGTATAAAATATACAGTGATATACTCTGTGTGTTCATGCTCTTATCTGTCCTTCTTGCTCCTTCGAGCCCAAGAGGTACTTTACCTCTCTGAACCCTCTCCCTGTGTATCCCCCTTTGTCACTGTTGCATGGGCCCATTCCTCTGCCATCTATGTAGTACACTCTCTAACCTGATTTAGTATTTTTTGTTCTAGCTAGATGGGTATCTGGCACATAGAAGATATCTCATGTTAAAAAACTAACTTAATCCTCTTCAAATATACTCAGTAAAACTCTTGTGCTTTTCTTTATAATGATTCTATGATCTCAACATCTGTTACTTTGAAATGTGTTTTTATAAAGATAATGCCATTATCTTTCTCTGACAAAGAGTCTTAACACACTCTAACACTGATGGATAGCCCCCTTATCTTGTCTTTCTTGTGGTTTGGCACTTGAAATCTCTTCATTTTTCTCAATTCCTGTGAATAAGAAATCCTTTTTGTCATTTTCTTCATTTATAATTCACCTACAGTTTTTTTTTATCAGAGTTGAAACATTGTGAGAAAAGTCTTAAATCAAGAAAACTATAAGAAAAACCATGTCATTGTATCAAGTAAATCTTTGATGTTGTGCCAATGAAGACTAATAGTCTCTTTCCTTTGGACACTATCCCTCTGAAAATCGTTTTATCACTAGCCATCAAATAATCCTTGGTAGAACATAAACTCTCAGTATCTTAAATTACTACTCTAGGCTGTGTTTCTGTTTAAAAAAAAAAAACAAAACAGAACTTGAGGGGCTGGAGAAATGTTTCGGTGGTCAAGAGCAGTGTCTGCTCACACAAAGGACCTGGGTTTGGTCTCCAGTTCCTACAAGGAGGCTCAACAATAACATCAATAGCAGCTAACTACCATTTCAGAGTATCTGGCGCCCTCATCTGGCCTTACAGGCAAATAGGCACTCACAGTTCACATAAGGATGTGCAGGCAAACACTCAAATCCATAAAATAAAAAATTTTAAAACTCCTCTAAAAATAAAATAAAATAAAATAAGCTTAAAATCCATGAGACCCCTACAAACTAAATAAGTGAATCTCCACACAGGTTGGGGAAATCACTAAGCACTCTGAATCATGACACATGAGAATTTGTAGCTCCTCAGGCCAGCAGAGGATAAAAGGTTGTTGTGTTGGTAGATCCTGTCTGGAAGATAAGGATCTGGTCAATGACTCATGTCCGCCTTATAGAGTTTAGGCAGGCACTAGAATTCAAGGGATACAGAAGTGGGTGAAAGTTTGGAAGACATGGGCTTATCTTTCTTAGGTTTTTGTCTACCATGCATCCTCCTTACAGCAGAAGCCATCTGGTTTTCCATTGCAGAAGGCACCTCTAATTCCTTCCCTCCTCACATCCCATTCTCATGTAATGTCTCCAACTGTAGACATTGGATCAAAAACCAACAGTTCATTATCTTGTATTCTGGACCACGAAAGTTGATTCTTAACAGCAAGAAAGGGCATCAAGGAAACATTGGTAATAACTAGCTCTTGTTAGGACCAAGGGATGTGTATCAGCTGTAGAGTGGTTGTCTAGCTCTGAGTTCAATCCTCAGAGTTATCTCAACTGGGAGAGTGTAAGGTTACCAGAGAATTCAAGTTTGATACAAAGATGTTTGAGAATTTATTATACTATCTAATATCACTTACTGTGTGATAGATAGCATATGAAAACTAAAGCCTATTATTTCCTGGTAAAGATCTATATGCTAAGACTGAAAAGTTCCTTTTCAGGTTTGTATGTTTCATGATTCACACACTTTGAGTACGGTGATTTTGCCATCTACTATACAGTTGTATTTTATCTCTCTCTTTTTCTTGCTTTATGAACCTCTCTGGGTGGCTTGTAAGGTCACAGAGAAAATTGACCTGAGTTTCACACAATGAATTTGCAGTGAGTAATGAAAGAAGCCCAGCAGAAGAGTATGACTCTGGCCCCTGAGCATCTGAGGACCAAGTGTAGCTCGGCAGAACATCCAGACCTGGAGGCCAAGTTGGGCTTCACCCTGCCACTTCCTTCAGGATCATCACCTCTCTGCTGGTGCAAGGCTTCTTTATTCCCTCTGTTATCTTTAACGTCAGCAGAATATTTTGCCAATTATAGCTTCTTATGATCTTAGGACTCAGGTTTCAGCAAGGTTGATCACTCAACCAGTCATTCTAAACTCCAACTTCCTTTCTAACAGCTTGTGAGCTGTTCACTTTTGAGGCAGGTGGGCCTGATACAAATAGGATGCTATGATTCATCACACTGTAGCTTTTTGATATAGATAGATAGATAGATAGATAGATAGATAGATAGATAGATAGATAATAGACAGACAGACAGATGATAGACAGAAATAGAAATTATGAGATACATCTCAAATATATAAAGAGAAAGGTGATTTTCAAAAAAAGATGAAAGCAGGAAGACAACTACTGCTGTCTAACCATGCAAAGTAATGAAAATCTAGTCTAATCATCATAGGAATAGTGAGACTTTCTTTCTGGAGAGACAGGTTAAATCATGAGTCAGTATTAAGAAAAAAAAATGAAGAAGGAACACCTTTTAGGAATTCTGTTGAATGCCAGAAAGATGACTCAGTAGGTGAAGGCACTTGCCACCAAACCTGACTACCTAAATAAGACACACACAGCAAAAGAATGAATGAATGAGTAAGTGAATGAATGAATGACTAAATAAATAAATGTTAGTGAAAATACTAATATATTACTAATACCTTTGAAAAGGAACATTGTGCTATATGTTCTACAGTGAGCGCTTTGGTTTGCATTACAGGGTGAGATAAAGTGTTAAGTATCTCAAATGATTCATGAGATATATTAGAAGTTCTCATGAGCCTGATGTCTTACAAATTTCAACAGCACTGACTCTATAGTATCCAGAAATAGTATATGTATATATGTTAGGATTAAATTAAGCTTTTAGAAACAAACCAGACATTACAGTCACTCTGATAATTGTTTAGAGATGTTGGGTTTAGCAGATAGTTCAGAGGAGGGGGAGGGAAAACGAGAAAACATCAATGACTAAACCACAGATCAATCGAATAGAACTCCAAATTGTTTTTGAGATTACAATGGATAGAAGTTTTCAAGACATCATAAATAATTTAGAACATATTCCTATTGCTACAGATAATTTTATCTAAAACATAGAAATGATAACCACTCACAACCAACTGTGGCTGACTCAGCTTTAGGAAATCTCTGTGACCTAATATACAAAGTAATTTTGGAGGAAACAAAAACAAACAAAAAAAAAAACTCAAGCTCTCCAAGACCTGATTTTTTTTTTCCTGAAGGGTGACATATTGAAACAATCTCTGCTAAAAAGGGTCCTGATGAAGCCATGGAATTAAAGATGCCATTTCAGAAGATGAAAGCGGAAACTCATGTATCTGAGTCAATGAAATAAACAAATGTAACATAACACACTCGTTATAATTCTTTATGGGTCTTACACTGTCTGGAATTTCTAATTTATTAAGGTGATTATAACAATATTTTAATTCATAAGTCAATCTGAAAATTCAACTTGAGAAAATATTTTTTATGTTTAAAAACTTATTCAGAGATAAACTGAGCTTCAAAGTTTTAGCTTCTAGAGCTGGGTCTTGTTTACCTGTGGTCCTTGGTTTAATCTCCTGAGGGAGCCAAACATTAAGGTGTTCCAGGGAGGCCAGAATTTCCTCATACACACAGTGATAAGTCAGAAAGCTAACAAACTTAAGCTATTGTCAACCCGTCCCTTTGCTCTATAGGGTGAATATTAAAAGAATCACTTCAGAAAACAACTACAGATATATTTAAATGTTGGAAATCCAGTTTCCAAGGAAGGAGATATATTCTTCCTAATACAAGCCATGTGTTATTCATTTATAAGGTGTTAGGACCAACATTGTGAAATCACAATGAAACAAAGCGACAATACCAGAGTTTTATGGTTGGTGGTGCATTTCAGCGTAGTATCATGGTAATATGTCACAACCGTAGGCTTAGATTTTTTAAATCTACTTTTAATAAGGGTTATCAAATGCTTTGACCCCCTCCCCCTTTCTAGCTCACCATCCAAAGCAGGGGAGAAAAGATAGTAAATAGGACAAGGGTGTGTGGAAGTAGTAGCAGCTTAGTAGTAGTTCCTTGAAGTGATTTCAATCTCTGTTTGTCAGGGTACCAGCAGTCCAATTCAGTAGAGTCAGGATACCAAACACAATCAGCAGCGGTGGCAAGATCCAGCAGAAACTGCCAGTCCTCCGCCAAATCAGCAGGAGCAACCAGGAACAGCCAGGATGCCAGGAAAGGTTCTCTGCCATGCCTTTCTCAACGAAGTGAAGATCAGCTAAAATGAAGACACGAAACCAATGAAGTGCTGCAAAGCTAGCTATACCAGCACATTGTCACCGTAAGTCTTATTTATTCTTTCTCCAAGCATTACGTGTCCTCAGCCAAACACCACATGAGTCTGTATCACCTGGCATACACAAAACCTTCCACTTCACATGACAATAACATTTCATATTATGAGCAACACGTTAAGATTTCAGGAAGCTAAAAAAACCAAAACAACAACAACAAAAAACAAAAACAAAAAAACCTAGCGATGTGGGGGAAAGTCACTGCCTGACGAGAGAATTAAACACAGAGGAAGCAGAAGAAATAAATAGTCCTGAGTGAGTAGGGCACATGGTGAGGAGACTCCAAAAGCAGTAATTCCACAAAGGCTTTAGGTTAGATGTAGCATGATCCTCTACACTTGTTACCTTCTGAAATTAGGCAACTCGAAGAATGCGTGGCCAGCTCAGTGCCTCTCTGGGACAATGGGTATACCTTGTATGTGAGTGTTCCCAATACAGGTAGTGCTACAAATAATCACTGAACAAAGAAACAGGAAAAGAGTGACATTCTGCATATAGACAGGAAGATTCCCGTTGATGGTGATCTTGACAGCCAGGTGTATAACCCGTTACATAAAGATTTCGTGGTGAGTGAAACAGTGAGATACATTACCATGCAAAGCTTATGTTTTGTCCTAATTTATAGAATCAGCCTTGCCCTTTGAGTCAAGACAACTTTTGGCATGAGACATTATGCAAGGAGTGATATCCCATCTGTGAGCTGACAACTGACAACTGACATTAGGGTTCCTTTAAACTCTGTAACTCATGACTTTACAAAGTGACTTAAAAGGTCAAACCGCTGAAGAAGCATTGTGTTAGTCTGAAGTCATTTTACCCAAAAAATAACTAATATTTTAAAAATATTTATTTATTTTTTATAAAAACTTTACCTCTATACAATAAAAATCATTTTTGCCCTTTTATTCAACTCAAATGTAGAAAGTCATTTTAGTGATGTTATTAATATGTGGTCATATTGATTACTTTGATGTAAAAAATGTCTATATGTACTTAGCAACTTATATCTATCTGGACTTCTTTATTTTATGGTTATCAGAAAAACAATGCTAATATAACAGTAAGTTATGCTTGAAAAAATTAAATATATACATTGAAAACAAGAAAGATAAATAGTATTCACATATAAATTTATTCTCATTTTTATATCTATTTCTCAAATTAAGATGAATAAACCAAAGTAATAGTGCAGAGAGTCCTATAGAAACTCTCTGTGTATTCTGAACTTATTTCTCCTAGATGAAACGGAACATCTTTTGAATATCAGATTGGTTTCTTCAGGGCAATTAAATCTAAAATATTTATATAGCTACAGGTAGAAGCTACTACTTAGACAGAATTCTAACTATAAAGAAAGTGCATAACTTACATACACCCAACAGGGAAACATTTAACAGACCTGAGGGTATGTGGACTAAACATTTCACCATCTGCTTATGAAGTCGAAGTAATTCTTCGCCAAGGTTGAGAGATTATACCACATCAGAATCATGTGTAGAAGCAGTAAGTTTAGACCGAATATAAAAGTACTTTTTATTTTTACTTGAAGATGGAGATGAGTTGATTAAATATAACAGTAAGAACTGAAGAATGCAACAGTTTAACTCAACTAATGGTTGTGACAAGTGGATTCAAACAGTGTTTCGGGAAACAGAGATGTGCGTCAAGCGCATGCGCTGTCAAGCAGCTATTGTCTCAGAGAGCAACAGGTATGTAAAGAAGTTCTACACCTCAGTGTAGCAAAGAAACAGACCAACGGTGGGTGCAGGGGCTCACCTAGCACGGAAGATGAATAGTGTCAGCAACTGAGCCTAGAGAATTGGAGGAAAGTGTAAGAGAAAGCTCCAGAGAGGGGAGATGGTCCGAGATGAAAATCCAGTCCACTGTTTACTTTCCTGCCGTCCACTCTCTGTATTCCTGAAGAGACAATGCCTGTTCGGGAAAATGCAGGAGGTTCATCACATCAGGGTTTGATTTTATTCCTTGGCATGAAATAAAGGAAGAGAACAAGGGGCCAGAAACCATGGTAATTGGAGGAGGAGGTTCGAAATCTAAACAATTGTAATAACCAAAGAGAAAAGCTTTTAAATCAATTGTAAATTGAATTTAGGATAATCACGCAGCATCATTTTCCTCTGTATCTTCCAAAATGATCCAGATCTGCCAAACACCGTCCGCAAACTTATCCTGAACATTTGTTTCCACTAGAGAGTGAAAATTGTTTCTCTAATCTATCCCATTTTTTTGATGCACTGTCAGGAGCATGGCCTATAGGCCTTGAAATATTCAAAATTCATTTTCAAAGACTTTCCACAGGCATTCCTACTTTGTGCCTAAAATAGCATCTGGGGATACAGATTAAGGAAGTTGGTTAATTATGTCTCAATTGTAGTAAGCTTATAACTACATAGAAAAAAAAATCACATGATTGGAGAACAGATTCAAGGTAAAGCCTTTTTCCATGTTCTCTGTGTGATCTCATGAAGAAGAGTACAAAACAAACATAAGGACAAGATCATTTGGAGGTAGTGCTGTTAGGTAATGTTTTACAATAACAGGTGCAGAGCTCAGATCTTAGCGCCTTGATTTGGGCTGTCGTTTAGAATGTCAGTCACATCTCAGGTACCACAGGTGCTCATTTCCTCATCCGACCTTTCTCACAACTCTGCAAATTTACAAGGCTGCATGAGATAAGAACCTTATATAAGTATGGCTTCTGAAGTCTCTCAAGCTGTGGTGCTGAGGGACGGCCTAGAGAAAGGAGATGGGATGGGATTTTCTAGCAGAGTAAATTGTCCATACGATATACTGATATGTGTCAAAGAATTTCAAGTGCAGACTCTGCATCTCCTTATAAAGAAGAAAGCAAATGGCCCATGCCACTAGGGTGGAGCTACCTTGGCCCCTGCTCTGCTGATCACCATGTTTGACCTGGCTAACCTTGAGGATCTATGAGTCCCCGTGGTTAAGCACTAATGAATAGTCGAAGGGATGTGATAGGGTTGACATGTACAACATAAGCTGTGCATGCACACCTAAGAGCTCAATATCCAAAATTTCTGTGTAACTCTCTAACTCCATCTATGGAAGGACAATTTTGGACCTATTTAGCCTGCAGCAATAAAGCATATCATTAATAATGTAAATGTTGCTCTATATTTTTAAGGATTCCAAGGAACGCCATAAAACAGCTTGCTTCCTCTCAAGAAGGAAGTAAAGATACATTTATTTTGACAGATGATCTCTTTCCATACACTAGTTGTAAATTAGTCACCATTCCCCTAAGGCAAGTTCCAGTTTCCCCAAACGAGAGAAGACAGTTTTATTTGCTATCCCCCATGTAGTTTCAGTGTCAGTATCATGTTCCCAAAGTGGTGGTTTTAATGTGAGTCACCCATGACTACAGTGGCTTAGAATGAACCTGTTTAAAGGATGGTTCAACCTCCAGGGCTCATGGAGCAAAATTTACTCTCAAATACTCCATTTTAATTTATCAGGGAGATGGATATTTGTGCATAAAAGAAAACTGCTTCACAGGTAGCATATTTAATATTGAGATACCCAGTGTTGATGACTTCAGTTTGTTGCTCTCTTTTAATAGGATCCTGTAGTTCAAACTTCTATATAACGTTCTATTTTATAGAACATGCTGGTTTCATGTGTTGCTCTTTAAGGTTTACTTTAATTGCCTAAAGTTGACATAAAATTCTTAGTGGTAGAGCCATGTATGGAAGATCAGCAAGACGGGTTCCAAATCCAGTGCTCTTACTAGGAATCCCATCTTTGGTCTTGCCAGTTCTCATGGATACAGGAGAAACACAGGGAAGATACTTGGAGTCTGACCAAACTCATCTTGGAGTAAGCCATCCCACAGTATCATTTGTACCACCACCAGTTCCCCACGTGAGTGAACTCTTGGATTTCTGCAATGTCCTTCAGGCTCATATGTTTCCAGAAAAGCATTCTCATTTACTCAGCTAGGTACTTTCAGAATGTTTACTAGGAATGGAGGGACTTAAAAAATAACTACCTAATGATCTTGGTAGCAGAAATGAAATACTTTCAATCCTAGAGATGAAAAAAGGGACTTACTATTTCATTTTATGAGGAAGGACATGAAAGTGGTAAACACCAATGATAACTACCTTGGAATTTCCCTTTCTTCATAAAGACTTCTTTCTAGCGATGGCTCTGAATATTCCTAAGAATGTGTCTTTTAATGTAGATTTTAATGTCCCTTCTATCTTTGAGTGTATGAGTCCCTTTTGTTCTTTTGTCCCATGCCCAGAAGAATAGGCATACCTCTTGGCCATCACCTCACTGAAAAGGGCTTGAGTGTGCTTGTCTTTATCTGATCAGGGCTCAAGTATTCCAGACAGCATCCTCCCATGGGCATCCCAAAACTGTCTCCTTATAGGAGAGTAGTCTTTGGCTCTGATGTCTGACATGGCTGCATCATAATCCAGGCCAGAGTCCACCATTATTGCAGGGTTGTTGCTCCTGCAATAATCCAGAGATGGGAACATTTATTGTGATGGGTTTAGTGATCTCAGCGATGAAGGAAGTACTTACCCACTTCAGCCAGTACAGCCATGGGTATCACAGAGATCTTGAAAGAAGGGTAATATTTAATTTTCCTACTGCTGCTTATATGTTGTTTAGCTAGCTATAGAGATACCACCACCAGTTTGAACATCCCTCAGACATTCTTCCTAGGCTGCTTCTTCTGCTGACAGTTTTCTACAGTCATGGCGCCACATCTGGGTCAAGGTATGCACCCACGGAAGGAACTGCAGACTACCTGGACCTAAGCAGCAGTGCTTAGCTGAATCTTACCTGAAACAAGTGGGGAAAAGAGCTGACTCTTCACCTACCACAATATAGACCCAGAATTCTACCTACCACATCCAAACTCATCACATTTATATCAGCACCCTTCATTATCCTATGGCATCTTCCATAGCAGGTACTATGTTCTTTTCAACCCTCAAAGAAAGAAAAATCATAAGTATTTTTGAGATATCCTAGGAGATGACTATGCCAAAAATTATCATATAACTCAAAATTTTGAGATAGATTCTGTAACAACTAGAAAGTATAAAAGAGTTTTATTTTAATGAATAAATATTTAATTAATAAAAATTAATAAAAAATCAACTCCTTTATCACTTAAAATATTGAATGCAACTAAGCTAAGGCAGTAGGATTGCCAAGAATTCAAGGCCAAACTACATAGTGAGTTCTAGACTAGTTTGGGCTATAGGGAGGGAGACTGTCTTGAAATTTAGAGTAATTAAAAATTGAATTATACTTTTAAATAAAAGAGTAATATATCAAAAACAAATTATCAGCACATATATGAGTGGTTTTAAACATTCTAATTTTTCTAGGTAAATCTTTTAATGTTAAGATAATTTAATTTATTCTGTATTTTTATGAAACAATTGTCTACTGTTGTATTATAATTATTTTCTCACTAATTCAGTCTGTCAACAGTACTTAATTTGTATTTACTCTGAATACCAAATTCTATCCTCAGTCTTTTCCAGTAGAATAGTTTGCTCTTTGCAGTTCATGGGTGGTATTCCAGGAAGTAATATTACCATATTTTACAGGGTGTGTGTATGTGCATATGTATATGCATGTGTGTGTATGTGTGTGTGTGTGTGTGTGAGAGAGAGAGAGAGAGAGGGAGAGAGAGAGTGTTGAGTGAAGACTTTGATTATATATTTTACATCTGGTTTAAAATTAATAAGAAGAATGAAAAACTTTCCTGGGTGGTTACTATATTCTAGTAATGATGTCTTTAATATATTCACCATTGCTCTCTTTAAACAGAAGAGGGCATCAGACCACATTGCAGATGGTTGTGAGCTACCATGTGGTTGCTGGGAATTGAACTCAGGACCTCTGGAAGAGCAATCAGCACTCTTAACCACTGAGCCATCTCCCCAGCCCCGTAATGATGTCTTTAAAGGCACTGGGTTGGTAATCAAATATATTCAAGTAATCAAATATATCCAAATCAAAAAAGATTAACTACCAAGTTTTATCTGTCAAGACCCAAGTTGTAAGATGTCTACAAACAGTGCAAAGTATGCAGTGTGCCACTTCACACCTGATTATAAAATACCTTCTGGGAGGCTGAAGAGATAGACCAACAGTTAAAGGTGCTGCTGCTCTTCTAGAAGACCCACGTTTGGTTCCAGCACCCAAGTCAGACAGTTCCCAATTGCCTGTAACTCTAGTTCCAAAGGATCTCATAACCCCTTCTGGCTTTCACAGGCAACTGCAGACACACTGATGAAAATAAAAATAAGTATTTAAAGTAAAATACAACACTCTGGGAAGTTGACAGAAAGGACGAGTCATCATGCTTTGATTCGGGATAACTGAAAGTTGAAGTCAGTTTCTGGTGGGCTCAGTGGAATGTGAAGCTTTGGTAAATCCTGAATTCAACAATCCTGAAATTCAACAGCCCAAAGGAAAAGGTAGGCAAACCTCTCTGCCACCAAATCTCTCACTCTGACAGTTGTGTTTGTCCATTTCTTTATTAAAAAGGATTAGTCACAGCATATAGCCGTGAACATGGATGCACACACTTAGACTTTGTTGGAGGTTTTAGATGAGACATTAAAGGTTGAGCAAGTAAACATTAAATACAAAACCACATTAAATGGGAAACCACAGAGTGTTTCATGGAGAAGCCATTACCTCTACGTTTTGAAGATCATTGAAGGCCTCAGCAACTACGTAGATTGGAAATGCAATAGAATGAATGATATATCATGCTAGGGATGATGTGCTACCTTGATAGAAGGATACTGCAAAAAAGGGGAACAGGGACAGAGCCCTGGGACAAAAAGAAGCTTGTTCTGTCCTTGTGCCTAGGGCAGAATGTTTCCCTGGAGGGTCAGAGTGAGAGTTGTTACATGATACAGGAACCAGTGGAGCCACAGACAGAAGGCACACCATACC
The DNA here is from genome assembly GCA_036184795.1 of Tokudaia tokunoshimensis. Taxonomy (NCBI): domain Eukaryota; kingdom Metazoa; phylum Chordata; class Mammalia; order Rodentia; family Muridae; genus Tokudaia; species Tokudaia tokunoshimensis. Next base: position 28,572,430 of record BTHU01000003.1, read on the forward strand.
AGCCCTGTTTCTGTATTAGTACTTGCTCTGACAACAAAGATGTATCTCCAGAAGAATTTACACACAGAAGTAACTTGACTGAAAGCAAATTGAAGCATCCAGAGGTGAAAAAGACCAGGTGACTTTCAAGATAAGGGTGAAGAGGTGCATCCTGGGAAGGAAAACATGTCCCTATTCATAAAGGGTAAGAAAAAGCTTGTTTATGGCTATGGACTAATTAATACATGGGGAAACAACTGAGACAGTACTCAAGGAATTCAATAGTCCTGATGAATTGCTGTAAGTACTATGGGTTAAGGCATGGGCAAGGTTAATGGCTCTCAAGAGAATGACAAGGAATGAAAGATACGTTAGTAGAGATAAAAATGATAAAATTGGCAAAAGATCATTGAGAACCAGACATTGTGATTCAAGGTATAATGTCACTGACTCAGAGCACATCTCCTTTTGAGAAGTTAGGAGGTGTTGAGTCCATTAACTTTTCCACTACCTGAGAGCAGTTGAACTAAGATAAACTTGCATGTAACCCTGTTCCAGTCTATGGGCCCAACTCTTGTGCTGTGGTTAACATGCATGCAAAGGTTAGCAACAGCACGGAGGGGGGGAGGGCAGTGGAGCAGGCAGGACAGCCAAAGGGGAGAGCAGAGAACTGAGGCAACTACCCCAGCATGACCAACACAACTGGTCCCTCAGAGTTCTTTTGAGAAGCTCTTTCCAGGCCAAACTTCCATGTGTTCTTACTGGATGCGATTCTAGAATCATGGTTACAAAGCATTCCAGATGTGTTCCCATCCCCCTCCCCAACACACACACACAGCCCCCATCCAATCCCACTTCCCCTCTCTCACATTTTTGATATAAAAATTTTCTCAAAATTAGCATTTTCTTATCACATTGCTAAATTTGGGGTTTAACACACACCTCCATCCCAGTTACTGGAAAATTCCAGAAGTAATTAAACTTGTAACTTCTATTTCTCTTGGGTTGAACATGGACTACATTTCATTGACTTTATTTTCTAGAGAAAGCAAAATGTACACATTTAATGGTCATATATATTATTTGTATTTTAAACAAAATCCTTTGCAGTATATCTATAGATAATTATCTATTCTATTGTCAGAAGCTCATAGATATAAAAATTAAGGTGAGATTTTTTTTGGAGGGAGAAGGTCCCATGTTCATTGCAAATAGAAAATTCAGGGAATAGAGAGATGACTTATCAATTCATGCAACCACACCTGAAAACCTGAGTTTTATCTCTCAAAACTAAGTAGTTGAAGAAATGGGCCAGTTCCTACAAGTTTTCCTAGACTTACACACACACACACACACACACACACACACACACACACACACACACACAAGCACTACTACCAACAAAAACCAACACCACCAACAATTAATAAATAAGTGTAAAAGAATAGAAAAGTGTGTCTTATAAAATCAAAGTGACTTCAGTGGTTGATACACATTTTCCTACAGAAGGAAGGGAGGTTTGTACCAGGTAACCTAGGTAACCTACGGCTCACCATCACCAACTATTATGTGAAAAGCAGGAACTTGGGGTTACTCTCCATTTCTGTCTCTCATTCTTTCACTTGGATTATCTTCAAGATACCCGTAGGTTTTATCATCTAGACAAGAATCTTGGGAAGTGTAGTGACCACAATTTAACTCTCAAAGCATTTTAAAAAATGAGCTGGTTTGTAAGGGATTCATGACACTCCCGGAGGATCCGGCTATACCACTCCTGGGCATATACCCAGAGACTTTACCCGCATGCAATAAGGACACATGCTCCACTATATTCATAGCAGCCTTATTTATAATAGCCAGAAGCTGGAAAGAACCCAGATGTCCCTCAACGGAGGAATGGATTCAGAAGATGTGGTATATCTACACAATGGAATACTACTCTGCAATTAAAAACAATGAATTCATGAAATTCCTAGGCAAATGGTCAGAACTTGAAAATATCATCCTTAGTGAGGTAACCCAATCACAAAAGAACACACATGGTATGCAGTCACTGATAAGGGGATATTGACCCAGAATCTCGGAATACCCTAGACACAATCCGCATATCAATAGATTTCTAAAAAGATGGAAGGAGAGACCCCTGGTCCTGGAAAGACTGGATGTAGGGGAACGCCAGGACAGAGTAACGAGAGGGGGTTGAATGGAGAAAAGAGGGAGGGAAGGGGGCTTATGGGACTTTCGGGGAGGGAGGAAACGGGAAAGGGGAAGTGATTTGGAATGTAAATTAAAAAAATAAAATAAAATAATAAAAAAAATGAGCTAACACTTTGATCCAAGTGTCTATGCAGTGCCTGGTAAAAAAAGATAAAAGATTACTGAACACCCACATAGTAAATGAGCAAACAAACAACTTTAATGAAAACTGATGCCAAGAGTCTTGGATAAAATATGAGCCCATTGTCAAAAGCCATTGAGAATGAATTTGTGTGAATTACTCTTTGTGAAGTAGTTTAGCTTATCATTTAAGTTATAATCAAATATCCATTTTATTAGTGACCATAATAAGATACAAATAAAACAAAAAGCAAAACATCCACAGTGAATACATGCCATGGATCTGCAGATGTTAAAACTCCTCTTGACTGTCTGGAAGTCGCCTTCTTCTCTTCTAATGTGCAAACATACACTTTCTGCTCCTACAAAACTTGAAGCCAATTTTTTTTATTTTAATTTTTAATTTAAGTCAAAATTTTTTACTTTGTTCTGTACCTTTAAAAGTGTCTTTTTCTTTTTAAAAATTTATTTCATTAAGTTTTATGTCTGGATATTTTCCCCGAATGTATACTGTTGCACAGTTTGTGTGCACGATACCTGGGGAGGTCAGAGATCCTCTGAACTGGAGTTATAGGCTATCGTGAGCCACCATGTGGGTGCTGGGAACTGAATCCATGTTCACAGGACTACTGGCCAGTGCTCTGAACTGTTCAGGCATCTGTCCAGCCTCTTGTCTTTTTTTTTTTCTTAACCCATAGATCTATGATGAATAGAAAGTGTGCATCAATTCTTGGAAAACACAAGTTATTAAATTTCTCTCCACAGTAAGTATTGTACTTCTGGGGCTGGAGAGATGCCTCAAAGGTTATGACCATGGGCTGTTCTTGCAGAGACTCCAGTTCAGCTCCCAGGACCCACATAGTGCCTCACAAGCTTCTGCCACTCCAGTTACCGAGAGCCTGATACCATATTGTGTCTTCGGTGGGCACTATGCACATGTCATGAATAAACATACACAGACAAAACACACCTGAAATAAAAATAAACCTTTAAGAAAATACTGTATTTCTATTTGCTTTCTCAAACTTGAAAAAGATATGGGGCCCTATCAGAATCTTTCTTGGCAATAATAAAGTTTTTAAAACCAATATGACATCTCAGCTATCCCATAGGCTGTTTCAAACTCTGAGTATTGACATTTGGTTCTTTTCAGTGAGGGTACATGGACAGCAAAGTAGTACATCACCTCTGATGCACTGAGGCCACGTGGCTTCATCTAAGTGATCAAGCCATCACCCCTCTTTGGCAGGGAGTTCCAAGTTACAGAGCTTATCTGCTGTGGTCTGGATGTACCCCCATATATATGCATTGACACTTAACCCCACCATTCTGGTATGAAGTGGCTATGCTAGATCAGGGTGATGAAGCCATCAAGCTTTGACATTGTGGGTAGGATAATGGCTTGTGGGACATAGCCAAGGTCCCTTTGGACTTCCTACCCTTTCTGTCCTGTGAAGTGATAGCATTTGTCTTTCCTGGATGGGACAGCCACAAGCATACGCTGTCAGCAGAAAAGCCAGAATCACTCACCACATCCAAACCTGTTAGTGCTTTGGTCTTGGCAAAGACACTTTACAAACCACCCAAATTAATGTATTTTACTGTGGCAGCTCAAAGCATTGAAGGTTCTATTCCTGTAGTTACAACATATAGGTATGGCTTTGTCGCAGGCTTACATTGTTAGTTGTTAAACAGATCACACCGATATCATTCCATATTTTTCTCTTTATATTTCCTTACCTAAGGTGGAAAGTATTCCAAACTGCGACTAGTTTTTAATTCTTTCTATATTTTTTTTTTACTTTGTGTGCATGTGTACATGTGCATTTATGTGCCTACCTGGACACATGTGTGTGCATCTGCATGTGTGTGGGTGCACATGGAAGTCAGAACTCAACTTTAGCTGTTATCTCTTCTCAGGCACCGCCCACTTTTATTCACTATTTTCTAGTTTGCTTGTTTGTTTATTTGTTTATGTTGGGTCTTTCACTGGGCTGAAACACACTGTGTAGCATAGGCTGGCTGGCTAGTGAGTCACGGGGATCCATCTGCCTGTCCTACCCTGGGATTTTCAGAGTGAACCACCATGACTGGTTTTTTTATGTGGATTCTGGCATCAAGCTCAGGTCCTCTTGCTGACAAGGCAAGCATTTTACTTATTGATATCTCTGTCCTAAAGCCCCCTGTCTATATATTATATACAAGGGAAATGCATAACTCCAATTTCATTTGTTTCCTATTTTGCAGGAGCTGGTCAATTCATGGAGAGTTACCAATTAGGATTTCATTCTACATTTTGTTAACAGTCAAAACTGACAATGAAGGAACAAGAGAAGAGGCAGATAAAGAATGTGGAATTCGGGTCATTTGGTTCTTGTGTCTGGAGGCCTGCACAAGTGTTAATTAAGTACAATCACTTAAATGTGAGTCTCATAATCTCTGCATACTGTATGACTCTTCGCTATATAGATTGTGTGTTTTAACCTTTGACTTCTATGTGATGGAAGGGGATATGTTGGTGGACTATGGACAAGGTGATTAAGCTGCATAACCATTTCAGTTAAGTTAGCTGATTCTCCAGGATATGTGTCCTTTCTGAACGAGTCCTGAGTAATAGTGTTAGATGTGCATCCTTTGGGATTAAAAAAAGAACATTGGTGTTCATTTTCCAAGATCCAAAAATTGTTCGGTAAATACCCTGTCTTCTGGAGGCAGGGAACTTTAAGATTCCCTGACAATCGAAAATAAATACCCTTGTAACAAAATACATGTAAAGCAAAAAATGTCCATAAGTGCTTTCTCCACGAGCACATGAAACAAATAAAGATATCAAATAGATTGACATCCTGTCTAACGGCCTTAAATAACATCCTGCACAGCTACTCTATGCTGTGCCCTGAGCTCAATTTCAGATTTCTAAATGTTGGCTTTGCCTTCAAAGAACCATGTTCAGTTCTGGGACTGACTCTGCAGAGACTGGGTCCAAAGTTAGTGGGAAAGTTAAGAATGTGGGGCTTTTGGCTTTGGAATTAGTTTTGCTTTCATAAGCTGCTGTTTAAACTGGTTCTTATTAATAGATCATGCAAGAGCCCACCATCCCCCGCCTCTGCCCCACACAAATACGACACATTCTTCTAATCAAGAGCAAATGTTCAGTCTTCAAGTTTGTTTCCTCCCCCACCTCCACCCTTAGGCCCACCCTGACTTTCACTGTGAGGTAAGGAAGCCATCTGAGGGAGGGTGTGGACGGCTGTAGGAATGAGCCTCTCCGGGAGGCGAGGGTGGCAGTCATGAAATCAGATGTCACATATTGCCTTATATCTTCCTCCAAAGAGAACTAGGATTTATTCTAAACAAGGAATGTAGGAAATCTATACAACTGTGTACAGAGAGGAGTTATGATAAAGTGTGTAACTTTTAAACCTGGATAAATACCTTTTTGAAAGGTAGGGTGTTTTTTTTTTTAACCTTGAATAAAGATTTTGAAACTGATTGCTTTAACAATAAATGCTACATTTTAAATCTTTTTCAATTCTCCCTGGTTTCTGATTTGCTCTTATCTATTTGGAGAGACAGGGGTTTTGTTGTTGCTGTTGTTGTTATTGTTGTTGATGATGATGATGATATGCCATTGAAGTAATGAACATTTTCATTTTTCTTTCTCTTCTCTCTTAGTCACTAGAGTAGATTTCTTTAAATATTGTCCTCCCTCATGGTAAAAATTTCTGCAACATCTGGTGACTCTCTACTTTACCCAATATTCAGTCTCTGTTAGTAAGAACATGTAAACTTAGAGTACTCATGTCTTCCTAATAAACAGATCAGCCTATCATATTTCTCTAATAATGATTTTCAAAGATGTGTATGTGTCCTTGATCTCTACTTGTTCTGAACAAAACCATGTCTGAAATGTGAACTCTCTTTTCCCTCTCATCTCCTATCCAACCATTGGCAAGTCTTTTAAATCTGTCTTCAATATATATCCAGAATTTAAATTCTTCTCTCATTCATTCCTACTAGCATGTCCATGTAATAGGGGCTTTTCTTTTGTATCTTCCATTATTCAAGTATATCCTATGCTCTCTGTAATCGAAGTCTAACAAACTTGGCATTCTGAGGATCAAACATTGTTCTTTGTGACATCTGCTATTTTATAGTAAATTGGATTCTTGTGTTCATTATAATTTTAGATTGTGACCTCATGTTGTGTGAGACTTTATCTCAGGAAGTACCATCTGGGCTGAGGGTAAATACCTCCCGGGACTTTGGGTTTTGGCTTCAACCAGGTGTTCTAAATGTATAAGTAGCTTGGGACCATTTTTATGCTAATTTCAAGATTATACAGGAAATTAAAACACCTAGCCTATTTGTGGACAACCTAGATAAGTACTACCAAGAGAAATGTTTGCTTTTCTCCTCTCAAAGTATAGTCTACAGTGTTGGATATAATTGTTATCTACCTTTGCAGGTGAGATCCTGTTATTTCTCTTATATCTCTATTCCCAGACCTGTCTATTGGCCTCATTTGCTTTCTCTACACAGCTGTTCTAAATCATCTGGTAAGAAAACTGACAACATGTCTCTAGCACCACCACCCCCCCCCTTTTTTTAAAGAGCTGTATCTCACACTCCAGTTTATGGCCCTGCCTCCCCTCAAATCTCATAAACTTCTTAACACTTTGCATCTTAATAAGAAATTTTATATTCTGCTGACTGTGTCTAAGTGCGTGTTAGCAAGAACATCTCTGGGGGCCTCAGAACACATGTCTTTAGTAGACAAACATTTACATATTTAGATGCTTTCAAATTAAAGATCATATTCCCTCATAGAAATTTTGGAGATAAAAGGAAAGGAAGTGTTAATTTCTTTGAATGAGTTTTTCTGGTCAACAAAATATCATATTACCTGGGTTCTCCCTCTTCAACACGCCATCCTTTTCTGGTGGTCCTTGTCTCTTAGGTGTATCACATCACGGGTTCAAAGTGCTTCCTGAATCTCCAGGAATGTGCTACACATTCTCACCTGCAACAGAGAGAAAGACTGAGGTGGATTTTGTTTGTTTCTTTTTAAGATGGGGGAAAGTAAGCCTTTACTTGGACCTTTATAGCCTGTGATGGTTTGTATATGCTCAGCCCAGGGAGTGAGTGGCACTATTAGGAAGTGGTCTTGTTGGAGTAGGCATGTCACTGTGGGTGGGGCTTTAAGACCATCATCCTAGCTGTCTGAAAGTGAGTCTTGCACTAGCAGACTTCAGATGAAGATGTAGAAATCTCATCTCCTCCTGCACCATGCCTGCCATGTTCTCACCTTGATAATACTGGACTGAACCTCTGAACCTGTACGCCAGCCCCAATTAAATGTTGTCCTTTTTAAGACTTGCCTTGGTCATGGTGTCTGTTCACTGCAGTAAAACCCTAACTAAGATATGCCCTGAAGCCATTTAGTTCTCATTTACCAGAAGTGCATTTCAGGATCACTTTGTACAGCATGCCAGGCTGGAAAATAAGTATCAACATTCACTTCCCATAGGACAGGTTATCAAACCATAAAGCACCACTTGGTAAACTGTGGATGGGACACCATATGAGATCATGTGACTTCATTTTAAATGATGAGAAAAACTTGACAACAGTAATAGATTTCAAAATGTGTACTGACCAGAGCTCAATTCAAAATCAAACATGAAGTTGAAGTGTTCTTAGCAGTATTCATTCATCCAGGGTCACATGGTTTCATTGCAGCCTTGGTTCTGAATGCCGAAAATACACTGCACTGCACATATGTAATTTTGTGTAGCCCTGAAGAATCCAGAAGCATCTTAGCTCAGATTCTAGACTACTATGAGATGAACTACAGAGTTTTTACCAGAAATACAAAGTTTTCTACTTTGGTAGAAACATAATGGCTTAATTGCAGAAAACATAAATGGTTCATATATTTCTACTATCATTACTCAGCTGTAAGTATCCAGTCAACATATTTTTTACCTTTATTATGGTGTGGTATTCAATTTCAAAAACTGCTATTTGATAGGTCAATGAGAGGAGACAGCCAGTAAAGCTATTTATTATGAATGCCTTGTAACCTGAGTTTGATTTCCTGAACCCCAAACCTATGTAAAGACAGAAAGAGAGAACCAATTGTCCTGAATTGTCAGTTGTCATATATGTGCTATGAAATTCATGCCCCACATCGTACATACATACACACAATAGTATTAAATAAAAATAGGAGATAAACAAAAACTATGAAGTTGCTGTTTGAGGAACTACTTTATGGGATATTTTTGCTGTTCATAATACATCTGGACATGATTAAATGCAGACTCAAGCATACCTGCTGTGTTAGTTACTTTTCTACTGCATGTGAAGTGGAAGTTTCTGGATATGTCAGGTGATACAGACCCACATGATGTTTTGCTGTGGCTGACTTATGTGTCGTTTTGCTAAGGCAAGATCTGTGGGAAGACATGTGATGTTTGGAGAAAGTATAAATAGGACTCAAGGACAGTACTGTGTGCTTGCATAGCTAGCTTTGCAATGCTTCATTTGTCTCGAGTCTTTATTTTCACTGAACTTCTCCTGGCATCACAGCTGGTCCTGGTTGCTCCCCCTGTCTTGTGCTGATTCAGCAGAGTACTGGTGGTTTCTACTGGATCTTGTCACTGCTGTTGATTCATGTTTGGTATCCTGAGACTACTGAACTGGACTGCTGGTATCCTGAAAAACAGAGATTGCAATCACCCCCAAGGAACTACTTCTAAACAGGTCAACAACCACTTGTCCTATCTACCATCTTTTCTCCTCTACCTTTGGAAGGTAGCCTAGAAGGGGGTTCGAAGAGTTTCAGAACCCTTATTAAAAGTAGGTTTTAAAAAAAAATCTAAGCCTGTGTGTGCTGCCTGGTTTTGTGTGTCAACTTGACATAAGCAAGAGTCATCAAAAAGAAAGGTGTCTCAGTTGAGGAAATGCCTCCATGAAGTCCAGCTATACAGCATTTTCTCAGTTAGTGATTAAGGAGGGAGGTCCCAGCTTGTGGTACCTTCCCTGGGCTGGTGGTTCTGGATTCTATAAGAAAGAAGACTGAGCAAGCCAGTAAGCAGCATCCCTCCATGGCCTTTGTATGGAACCTCCTGCCTCCAGGTTCCAGATCTCCTTGAATTCTTCTCCTGACTTCTTCCAATGATGGTTTATGATCTGGAAGTATAAGCTGAATAGACCCTTTCCTTCCCAACTTGCTTTTCAGTCATGATGTTTCATCACAGCAATAGAAACCCTGAAGAAGACACTGGGAGAAGACACTATGGTTAACACAGCTTTAAAAAGGGAATGATTATTTGGAGTTTACAGTTTCAGAGAGTTAGAATCCAGGGCCATTATGATGAGAAGCACAGTAGCAGGCAGGTAGGCAGGCATGGTTCTGGAGGAGTAGCTGAGACATCTTGAGATAGAACCAAGAGTCAGAAGGAGAGACACAGAGATGATGAGAATCTTTCCAAAATCTCAAAGCCCACCCCTGGTGCCATACCTCTTCCAACAAGAAAACACTCCCTAATCCTTCCCAAACAGTTCCATCAACTGGGGACCAAGTATTAAAACATATGAGCTTAAGCTGGGCATTCTCATTCCAACAACCATGCCTGAGTTTCACCATTTCATAAGAAACATTAAAGAACAGCATTTTATCATACGGGCTAGGGAAACTCTTCTGTCAGATTTTAGATATTGTTGATATTTGGCTTAAATTATGAGTATTTAATAGTGAGAATATTACAAGCATTCTCTTTCAAATATGCTTAATAAATGGCACTGAATGAGACATACACAATAACAGCAGAAAGGAAGAATACCTATCCAAAAATGAAAATTGATAGTATTTCTATGATTTACTATGAATATGTAAAATATCTCTCAAATATTTCAAGTTTCATTTGCTATTTATACAAAAGTGCTAAAGTAGAGATGTAATTCGTGTTATTTTATCAGTTGTCTGTGCTTCTTTTATTTACCTTATTTTTATTCTTACATGTAAGTATATTTTGAAGTTATTCTCTGGTAATTTCATACATTATAGACTACATATTTGTCACATCCACTTCCAGATCCTCTGCCCCCAGCTCCCTAATAGGTCTCACTCCAGTCTTTGTTTCTATTATTGAATAGAAATATCAAACTGAGCCCAGGTTAAGCTGCCCAAGACCACTTCTCACTTTTACTGTTTTTACCCTCTTAGTTGAAATATCTTGATTTATGCTAACTCTTGAATGTAGTCAAATTATTTTGACTTTCTAGGTAAAGGAAACAATTACATTTCTTGATATATATATATATATACACATATATACATATGTATCTATATACCTATATACTGATATACCTATATACCTACATATCTACATACCTATATACATACATACATATGTACACACATACATATGTACACACATACATATACACATGTATACATATATATGTGCATGTGTGTGTGTGTGTGTGTGTGTGTGTGTGATCCTGAAAACAAATGGTGGACACCTACTGAAAATCATGCTAGTCAGCCTGAGACATATTAAAGTGGGCAAAAAAGTTAAATGGTTAGAGATACTTTAGCTGTGGTAAGGACCAAAAGGTCAAGATCCAAGACAAGGAATCTAAGGAAAGAACACTGATTGACTTGCCTTTGACCACCTTTCTAACTCTATTAATAAACCAAACAACCAATCCTGATAATTAAAAAAAAGTCTTCATTGAATTCTTGTTCCTGTGGCCATGAGAATGAAACATTATTATGTTAGTGTCAACAGAACCATGGTGGGTGGGAAAGAGAGGTTTGACAGTCTCCATCTCATTTAAGAGATTTTTTTTCTAGAGACTATATTATAGAAAGAAGTAAGACATTTTGTAGTGTATTTTCATACATTTTAAAATACCATTTTAGAAAACACGACAATTTTTTGTGAGAACAGTATCTATCTTCCAAATAAAGCTAGCAAAATTAGGAATAAAATAAATCTTAAAACAGAACTTCTCAAAACTTCATTTCATTGATTCTGAAATTGCCCTTTTCATTGTCCTAGAGACCTGGCAAGGCAGAGATTCTAATTAATTATTTATCAATCTCCCTTTAGCTTTGATTTTTGATTTTTTTACCAAATAGCTACCCTTGTTGTAGCTATTTTGAATATCAAGAAATTTGAATTAGGGATGAAAATTGTAAACTTTCTCTTCTCCATTAAGTTTATCTTCTGGATGAATATGAGCATTCATATCTCATGCACTGAATAGAAGGATTTATACCCAGCACACATGAAAGTACCTGAGCTTCCATGTACTTCTTTACAAAACATCCCAATTGGTACCATGTCACAAAAACCTACAAACCATCAGCAGAGAGCTTTTTATATTCCTCACCTTTAAGTTTCATTTCTGTGTTCCACTTCTTGATGTTTCTACTCAAGAAATCCCTTTGCCCTGTGTATCTATACTGTTTAACTTTTCTTGATGACTGAACTCATAAAATCATGCCTTCTAGACACTCTTATGGGTAGTTACATTGTTATAAGGGGCAGGTTTGTGCTCTGTGTATATCAAGACATTTTAGAGTTCACATTAGAGCCTATAATTTTCACAGCCACTTCATCTTGGCAAAGTTCCCTGAAATTGCCATCACATTATTTTCTACTGGTCCTGTCACCGTAGTCCATTGTATGCCATCATGTATGAGCATATGTTTCTGATTTACTTATCCAGTCATTTCTCAGCCCATGTTAAGAATGTTTGTCAAAGACATTTGATATCACAAAAACCTTTCCAATAGTTTAAGTTTCTCAAAGGAATATTCTGAAGAATAAATGAGTTATTTACCAAAATCAAACAAGGTATGATAGACTAATAGGGAGTGGCGTTATTAGGAGGTCTGTCCTTGTTGAAATACGTATGACTTTGTTGAAGGAAGTATGCCACTAGAGGTAGGCTTTGAGGTTTCAGATGCTTAAACCAGACCCAGTGTCCTTCTCTTTCTTCCTGGTGCCTACAGATACAGATGTAAAACACTCAGCTGCCTCTCCTGCACTATGTCTATTTATCAGATTTATAGCATGATGATGATGGACTGAACTGCTATGTTGTAAGCCAACTCCAACTAAATGCTTTCCTTTATAAGAGTTGCTTTGGTCATGGTGTATCTTCACAGCAATAGAAACCCTAACTAAGACAAGTAGAAAAAAGGAAAACAAAAAGATGGCCCAAAAGGACATGTACAGCATATATTCATTTATAAGTGGATTTTAGCCATAAAATATAGGATGCCCATGCTACACTCCACAGACCCAAGGAGGCTGAACAGGAGGCTGGACAGGAAGGAGGGCACAAACAAGGATGCTTGAGTTCCACTTGGAAGGGGGAATGGAATGGTCCTGGAAGGCAGATGGAGTAAGGGAACTGGGTGAGAGAGGGAATCCAGGTGGGGAGTGGGAGGGGTCGGGGTTGGGTGTAGAGAGGGTAAGGGGGATGGCGAGATGGCCATGAGAATGAATGGAAATCTGCAATGGACCAGAAGTAGGGGTAGAGGGAATCTCCAGAATGGGATAGGGGTGGCACCCAAGAATCAATGGGAGTGTCCTTAGCTGTGACTCACAGCACTTGGTATATGGAGCCTGGGGAGGCTACCTCCTATGGCCAGGCAGGAACCTGGGTGGAGAGATAGGGACACCAACCCATCCACAAAACTTTCAACCCAAACTGTATCTTGTCTACAAGAAATAGAGGGATTTAGGGATGGAGCAGAGACTGAGGGAATGCCAACCAATAACTTGAGACCCATCCCATGGGCAAGCACCCATCCCTGACACTATTAGTGATACTCTGTTATGCTTGCAGACAGGAGTCTAGTATGGCTGTCCTCTGAGAGGTTCCAACTACCAACTGACTCAGACAGATGCAGATACCCACAGTCAAACAGTGGATGGAGTTTGGGGACTCTTATAGAAGAATAGGAGGAAGAATTGTAGCCCCTAAGGGAATAGGGACTCCACTGGAAGACCAACAAAATCAACTAACCTAGATCATTGGGGTTCTCAGAGTCTGAACCACCAATTTTCCTCCAGGCTGTAGAAATTATGTTAGACTAAAGCAACCAACTAGTAGTAAATATAAATCAGAACTTTGCTCTAATCTCTGATCTAAGAGACTTCATAGTAGCCACTTGTGCAGAATTAATATTTTAAACTTGTTGGCATGAAACTTGCTTTGAATTGACAGAATTTAAGCACTGTGGATCCTCTTCTTTACTACCTAGATTCTCCACTGCTGACCTAGGAATATTTACTCTTACAGGCTTATAGCTGAATTCTCACAGAAGTATCTTCAAAAGTCAAAGGAAGCTGCCTTGATCATGATTCCAACTGTAGTACAAATAAGTAACCAGTCTATCCCATATTACTCAGTCATACTTCTTTTTTTCTTCATGGTCTTGATCCCACCAGCAGTAAGCATACAGATCTCTGTCTCAAACAAAGGATTTCCTAAGTCAGCAATCATCAATACACTCAAGATAAAAATATAAAATAGTAGCTTAGTATGTGCTGTCATTGTAATGTTTTCATTTTTTTTTCCAGCTCAGCCTGTGAGAGGTGTAACTAAAAGTCATTTACCATTTACTATGTGTCAGGCATTCTTCTGGTGTCTTAAATAAACTCATTTAAACATTAATACTAGGAGGTGGTATTATTTCTATTTTCTTATAAAAATTAAAATGTAGAGACAGTATGCTCTCTGTAACATGGTTTAGAAATGATAGCATTGCGCTTTAATGTGTAAAGAATGATTCAATTGACTCCCTTATAATCCATAGATCTAATCCATATGTACTTGTGGGGTTGTTTTGTTTTGTTTTGTTTTGTTTTATGAGAAAGAGTTTCTTTGTGTAGTACTGGCTGTCCTGAAACTATCTCCATAGACCAGGTAGCCTCAAACTCACTCATAGAGATTTGCCTGCCTCTTCCTCCTGTGTGTTGGGATTAAGGATGTGGGCCACCACTGTTCAGCTACTTGTGGTCTTTGAAACTTTGCCTTAAATGCTTGTGTTACTGTCAAGCCAAATTTGGAAAGTGAAATCTGGCTCTTTATTCTAGATAGCGAGGCCATCCCCTACAACATAGTTCTTCCAGGGGCCATACAGCTAAAGAAAACTGACTCTTACTAGCAACCTTTAACAGTCAATAGCTTCTCAATTAAAGGTGGGGGTTCATATGTTTCTCCCCTCCTCCATGCTGGCACGTTGATTGACTTGAACTCTTGCAGGTATTTTGCAAGCAACTAAAGCTCTTGTGAATTTAAACTAAAGCTCTGTTGAGCATTGTCTTGTCCAGAAGACCCTGTTTATCCCAGTTCCTGCTGACCTCTGACTTACAATCTTTCCAACCCTTCTTTCTCTCTGATCACTGAGCCTTGAGGGAAAGGGTAGGATGTCAATATCTCATTTATGGATGCACACTCCCCAAGTATTTAGTCTCTGCTCTTCAGCCAGTTGAGAATTTCTAGGCTAACTTCCAACTACTGTACAAAGAAACTTCTTTGATGAGGGATGAGAGCTGCAGTAATCTATAAATGAAGAGATATGAATTTAGAAGGCAGCTTCACTAGTGTAATTCTTAACATGAGAAACCAGACTCATGTTCTCTAACATTGGGAACAAAGGAAGAATATCTTTTCCTTATCATTTCTAGTCAACATCATGCTAGAAAATCCGAAATAGTCTGATACTATAAGTAAAAGAATTTAAAAGAAATTTAAAGGTATATGTAGAGAGAAATCAAATTCTTTACTAGGATCCAAGTTTAAGTAAAAAATACATACATACATACATACACACACACACACACATATATAAAATTTGATTTTTGTACATCCCAATAAACAAATTGAAATGGAATTAAAGATATATATATGACAATGTATAGAAAAAACTTGATGCAAAAATCTGTGAGCATTATCAAAGAATTCTAACCAGATGGAAATAAGTGTGTGTTCATGCACTGGAATATTATTAAAATAAAATTTATTCACCATTTAATCCACAGATTCTACATAATTTTACTGAAACTCAAGGAAACTATTTTGCACACATCAATAAACTAGTTGTAAAATCTGTGTGAAAATACAAACTAGCCAAAATAGTCAATAGAAGACCGAGGAAGAGCAGACAGAGTTCAGACACTATCTGTTTCAAGACTTATTATAAAGCTATGGTAGTTAAGAGTAGACACATAGGTCAAGAAAATACCATAGATAGCATAGACATAGACCCCCCCACAAATAAAGCCAACTAGTTTCTGACAAAATGTCAGTTCAATCAATAAACGTTCATTGTTTCAGAAAGTTATGCTAGAAAAATCTATGTCCACATCCAAAAATCTATTTTAATTAAGAACAGATCTTTTGTAAAATTATGGAGCAGGGGTCTAAATGTCAAAAGCAAAACTATAAATCTTCTTTCTATAAGTAAATATAGAAGAAAGTTTAGATATCTTTGGGCTTGATAAAAAAAGACTTTTAATGACAACTCCAAAAGGATTATCTGTGAAAGGAGAAAATAAAGTATTAACAAGTTAAATTTTCCAGATAATAAAATTCCATTTTATAAAGACACTATTAAGAAAAAAAGATGAGCTATGGCATGGGAAAGCACGTATCTGATAAAGACTCTTCTCCAAAATATCCAAAAATATCTCTTCAAACACAACACAAGAAAACTAAAGTTCAGCTAATCAATGAGCCAAAGATCCAATGATCTGAACCAATACCTTAGCACAGAAAATACAGAGATGAAAAACAAGCATAAGAAATTATACCTGAGATCAGTCATCATTAGGTAATTGCAAAGTAAATGATGACATACCTTTGAAATAGCCAAAATCCGTAACACTGACAATACCTGGTCCATCAAGGATGAAGAACAATGGGGACTCTCTTTACCTCTTAGTTGGAATGTAGCATGACACATGCATTTTGGAATATAGCTTGATAGTTCAATATAAAACTATACATCTCACATGACCCAGAAATCACTCTCATAGGTGTTTGCCTAACTAATATGAAAGTATGTGATAACAAAAAGTCTGTATGCTAATATTTATAGTACCTTTACTGATAATTGTCAAAACCTAGGCTAGGCCAAGATGTCTTTCATGGGCAAGTTCATAACAAACTTTGATAATATCTTTACAATGGTACATTGCTCTAAAAAAAGAAATAAGCTATCAAGTCCTAGGAAAACATGAGTGGATATTAATGGCATATTGCTAAGTGAAATAGAATCGGAAAAATGATACACCATATGATATCAATTAGATGATGTTCTGAAAGGCTGAAACTATTGAGGTGGTAAATAGATCACTGCTTATGGGATCTAGGGGGGGGGGGACCAGAACGTAGAGAATATGAAGTGTAAAGAGATGTTTCAGAGCAGTGAAACCATGAAACCAGGACAACAGATATGCTAGCTTCAGATATTCACATTCTGAATTTGAAGAAAGAAAGAAAGAAAGAAAGAGAGAGAGAGAGAGAGAGAGAGAGAGAGAGAGAGAGAGAGAGAGAGAGAGAGGGAGGGAGGGAGGGAGGGAGGGAGGGAGGGAGAGAGGGAGGGAGGGAAAAGGAAAGGAAAGGAAAGGAAAGGAAAGGAAAGGAAAGGAAAGGAAAGGAAAGGAAAGGAAAGGAAAGGAAAGAAAATAACAGCACAGAAAGCAAATCTTAACACATGTAAGCTAAAATGAATTCATTTAGTCAAGGGATCCCAGAATGAGATGCATATGTGCAAAAATAATTTAACAGACAGACTCACTAAGGGTGGTTTTAAAAAGACACTGATATAAGTAGCACTGGAAAGAAGGAGACTGAATGAATTAAGGGTAAAGGACCTATACAAGTGCTAGACAGGGCAGCAGAGTTGTTTCTCATGGGATTGGGGGTAGCATGCCTTGATACATACACATGATAGAACTGAACAACTGGGTAAATACATGGTAGAAGGCAGAAACCAAATTTCTCATTTGGTTTGGGAGTTCAGAGAGGAGCATGGAAAGAAAGCAAAAGTGTCACATCTGGTAATGATTTAGAACTGGAAAGTTCAATATGAACTGGTGTTTTAACTTTATACATATATACACAGAGAAATATCCTTGCTTAGTCAACCAGGAGAGCCTAGAATCAATAGCACCCAAGCAGCAAATAAATGTATCCAAAATGAGTCAGGATCTAAGAGAAAGGAGCATTTCTAAGCAAAATCACAAAATACACATGAGCCTGGAATGTCTTAACAGAACTGAAGTGTAAAGAATTGTCAAAAGTACAAATAAAAACATAGACACACTGCATTGAAAGGCATATGTCAGAGGACATCAAAAGCAATGAAAAACACACACAACAGTCAAAAGCAGAGTGATTAGAGAAGAAATATAGGGTACATCTAGATTGTAATCCAGAAAATACTATCTATGTGTCTAGACTGACATACATCAATGGTCAAGCAGAGGAGGACAGAACGCCCCAATCAGAAAACCTCTGGTACTTACTGTAGATTATCTATACCTCCCATTGGGGCCATATGAGTGAATTCTTTCTAGAGAAAGATGGTAGAATGGTGGGAGGGAGGTTGGGAAAAGAGAACTTTGTGAACGAAAAACCTGGCAAAGATGGACATCAGTGAAACTACATCAGCACACATAAGGTGCCTATTGATGTTCCCTCAGATGGAGTGACAGAGATGGCTGCTTTCCTCTGTGCTTTCTCTCTCCAAATACCAAAGGTCATTGAAAGCATCAGACAAACTCTTAACTGAGGAAGTGTTCTACAAAATGCCTGTCCAGTACTCCTCAAATTGTGAAGATCATCAGAAACAGGGATGTAGGAAATGACCTCAGACAAGAGGAAGGTGGGAATGATGGGATTGTATGTAGTGTGCAAGATTGCCAGGGAAAACCAAGAAACTTGATAGCATATGAACTTCAGTTTTGATGATAGATCCATATTGGTTCATGGCACTGATGCAAGATGTCCATCATAGGACAGACTAATGGTAAGTATGGAGAATTAAGAAGAAAAACAGCCTTACTGTTCTTCCTATCTTCACTTTATGAGGTAAATCTGAAGCTGTTCTATATAACTTAAGTGATTGGAGCCAGACATATCAATGCATGCCTTTAATTGAGATACTAGGCAAAGGCAAGTACACTAGCCTGGTCCCTATAACAAGCTCAGGGTCATCCACGGCTGCATAGTGAAACCCTGAGAGAGAGAGACAGAGAGAGAGAGAGAGAGGGAGAGGGAGAGAGAGAGAGAGAGAGGGAGAGGGAGAGAGAGAGAGAGAGAGAGAGAGAGAGAGAGAGAGAGAGAGAGAGAGAGAGAGAGATTGAAGACTTCCCATAAGGTACCACTTCAAAATTGTAGAAATTACATGTCACACCCAAAGTAAGATATTTAATCCATACATTTTTAAAATTACCCACACTTACATTTTATGATATTTTTATAGTCATGATATTTAATTTCTTATATCCTAAATGGTGGTGCTTAATGGTTGCATCAAATAGCCTTTTAAGTGAGAGTACTTCCTCCCCAAACGCATAAGAACAGTTTACTCTCTAATATTGTCAAGACTTAATAAACAGTATAAGATTGAGTTCTAGTCTAATTTTAAGAAGCAGGAAATATGCTGAATAACTTTGGAGAGGAGATAGAGATAAGAAAATTGAGATAAAGGAAGAAAACTGAAATCTAAAGTGATAATATTAAATAATTCATACACCATGTGAAAATCCACTATTTTTGTCTTTATATTTCAGAAATAATTTGAAGTGAATTATTGATGCAATAAAGGTAAGTTTTTGTGTCAGTTACAAAGACAGAAACACACCTTTGCAATCATTTGAACTACTTGAATACAGAGGCTTATTTTTTTTTTCCACCGAGAACTGTTCCGATCAACTGCAGAACATGACTTTTTGGTCACTGGAAATACAAGGTCGGCGTTGGGCAGGGAGATGAGAAAGCTCCAGTTTATTCACGGGCCTCGTGAACTGTGGTGAAATGAGTAGGTATCATTTTCAAAAGACAAAGGAAAGCAGATAAAGAGAATGTGGCGAAGGTGGAGGCAGGTGCTTTATAATTCATTAGCTATATTTGTGACAGCCTTTGAAGACAGATATGACAAGCATGGTTATGACTTTCCTTTGAGGCCTGAGTTCAGTGGCAGATTAGTAACCTGATAACGTTTCTATATTTATCTCCACAACAGAGATCCACTTTCAAATCTGCTAACACAAAGCATGATTTCTTTTCATGTGATTGCAACACTCAGCGCTGGGATGGGCCATCTGGCTAGACCGTCTGGGGTCTGCCCAGCACTCAGGAGATGCCCGCTGTGAGTCATTGTTACCTCTGCTGGACCGCTAAGAGGCAGGGGAAAACTTTGAATGTCTAGAGTGTGGTTTACCATGGCTTGTCTCAGATTAAAGCCTTGCTCTTTTAAGGGAAAGGGGGCCTTTGTTTGCTAGAATGAACCAAAGGGGAGCCAAGGAAAGCCTAGCACTAACATGGAAAATAGGAGCCAGTATAGAGACTGCAGGAAGACTTACGCTACTTTGTAGAACGTTTGCCAGCACTTCCGCCTTTCCCCAGGTTTCTTCTGTTCAAGGGAAAGGGACACTTTTAGCCATCCCCTTCCTGTTTCTCAGCCTGGAAATTACAAGTGAGCATCACATGTGTTCAGTATCTTCTGGCCGCAGGACACGGGTTTTCCTCAGTGATGAGGAGAGGAAGGGAAAGGTGAGCTAATGTCTCGTTGATCACATGCTTAACATAGAGGCAAGAAAATATTGCTACATTATCTGTATTTCTTCTCCCCACCGTTAACTCTCTTATTTCTGGAAGCAATTTTCATTGAGTATATTCACAGGCTAAAAAGCAGTGGCCACCCAAAATCGATGTTTGACTAGATTTGGGGATAATTTAAATTCATTTGAAGAATGTCACAGTGGGAATGGAGTGATTCTATGGACAGGAAGAGATAGGAATAACGTTTATAAATGAATTGAGGATTATAATATCTCAGTCTTTCCTTGACTTTGATCTGTGTGGCAAGACCTTGGATAGAAATGGTTGTGATGTCTGTCCATCAAGCCCTAAACTGGTGCCCCAGTTTGCCCAAACTTCACCTTCTGTTACCAAATCAATTAAGCTCCTGCATTGCCACAGCTTTACGGAACACTCAGACCAGGGTGACCAACAGGCTTCCTTTAAAGCTTCCTTGTTCTGGGAGACCCTTGACTCAATCTTGAAAGAGAAATGGGTTATGGATTGATGCACTTCCAAAGTTAAATCACAGTTCAGCTGACAAAATATGATGAAGAGATAGTTTATTCATAGATGAATTTATAGCTACTTCACACCTACCTTGCTTTATTTAATTCTCCCAATTAATACCCTAAGGACTTCTGACTCCCCTTTCCCCTTGAACCGCTACCGTAGTTATCTGCGAGTTATGTTGGTTTTCCAGACATTCAGAGTCAGTTGATTTGTAATCTTTAGTGCATGATACCTCACTATTGATCCAAATTGGACCTTTTTCATGTAGCTACCAGCTTACTGGCTATTTTAAGGATAAGCACCTGGGACTAGGGAGAAAACTTGGGTGGCAAAGTGTTTGTCATGGAAATATGAGACTCTGAGATCTATCCCCAAAGCCTATATAAAAAGCAAGACTTTGTCTTCACACCTGTAATTCTAACACTAGGGAGACAGAGACAGGCAGGTCCTTGGTGTGCATTGGCAAGTTCACCTAGACTAATATGCCAGTGAGAGACCCAGCTGCAAAGCTAAGAAGAGTAACACTGGAGGAATGACTCCATAGGTTGATACGTAATACACACACACACACACACACACACACACACACACACACACACACACACATACACACATACATCAACACATTAAAATCCATCACTCAAATAAAAGTCATGGCCTAAATATATACCTATTTACCTTTACTACACTAACCCAAGATAATGACCACCTCAAATTCTATTTCATCTGTCATTTTCCCCTTTTTACATGGTCTTATTAGCTATATTTATATGTTTAGAGTACTATTTTAATTTTTATTGTTTTCGTATTATGGAACTATTATCTTGCAATGTGTGAACAATGAAGCTGACTTTTCTGCTGAATGAGTAATCATTATGCTGTGCCCACAGTACTGGGTGGGAAGGTATTCATTCTCATTCGACAGCTATACAATATTCTATTGTGTGGCTGTACCATCAGTATTCATTGACCCTCCAATGGATATTTGGCTGGCTTCCAGGTTTGCCATTGTAAACGCTGACTTTCTTGTGCGTCTTCCCCATTGAACATTAGGTGCTGTATCCCTGTTTCCCACCACTCCACACCCTAGCCCATGCCCTGTGGCTTTCAGAGGAACACGACTAACACATATACCTTGGCTGGAATTCAGTTCCATAGAGCCCAGAGAGGACCTCCCCTGCAGCTGCCATATGGAAAAGTGATACAGCCCTTCAACAGGAAAGGGAAACCATCTCAAAGTGGAAAGAAAACAATGGTTACCATAAGTAAACATAAATGTTGACCCTATCCTGAAGAAGTCTATGATTGTTTGGTGATGTGAGGCATGGGACTGAGAAAGAGCAAAACCCATTACAAAGTCAGTGGACTAACAGCCATGAGACTTAAGGAGCTCGGAAAGTGGAAACTGGGGCCACCTCAGAGATGAGGAGGTGTCACAGTGACCCCAGGCCTATAGAAGTCTGGACCCAACCACAACCAGTCCATCTCTAAACCTTAGTTTGGTTGGCTAGGGGAAGAAAATAATGTGCCTTCGTGTTACACTAATCTCAATATTGTCCTTGATAAACTTTTATCACCTGTGTTAGCACTGTAGTAGTAAGGCTATCCAGAGTGTATTTCAGATAAAAGAAAAAGATACCATCACATTACAAATGTACATATAGTCTAACTCCAGTCACTAGGGTCTAGTAAATGAGATCTCCTAGACAATCAAGAAATGCTGGAATGGAAAATAACCTACCCTACTTAGTTTGACCTCTGGACACACATTTCAGGTGATGAGCACAATACAGTTTATCCCTACAATCTTCTCGGGACAAATGGCTTTGGTTGACAGGTAATAACTAGCCAATGGTGGTCAGCCATTGGCTCATTAATACAGGGGAACAAAACTGCCTCTTCCCTCAGTGAGTCAAACACTGCCAACAAATAACTATGTGTTTGTGTTTGGTAGGCCAGAGAAACAGCATTCTTGCCTCAGATGACATTATTCTAACAACCTGTTTACTGTGCCTAGATTTACTCATTCCCTTCTTGGGCCCTGCTTTGCCCCTATAATGCATACACAGTAAATTCTTGCTTTATGCCCTGTTGCAGTGAATATATGTCTAGACAGTTATTACTTAATTCAGTTTCACTAACTTGTATAACTTCTCCAAGAGAAGCTTAAGTCTAATTATGGTAAAGTTTCTATTTTACCACTATGTTTGATAATACCACCAATAATTGGGAAATTGTGAGCCATAATTATAGTACACATGTATAATAGCATATAAATTTAACATGGCATATATCTCTGCAATTTTCTTAACTCAATAATAATAAGGCAAAGAAGAATTAAATTTTTTATGAGTTTCCACTGCTTATCCTATAAGTGGGGAAAATTATTCCACAATATTGGTAGTAGCTTAAAAGATAATGGCAAATTACCTACCATATAATAAATGCTCAGTTAATTACTTCCAGTATTCAACAATATCAAATGCAGTATTTTAACAATCAAGGATATAGACAAAGATAGTCCCAACAATCCACAATAGACAAAAAAAAAAAAATACTCCCTGGAATCGGGCAGTTCATGGATACTCAAAGTATGAGAAAGCTGAGTAAGACCAGAGGGCAGTCAATTAGATGAGAGTAATTTGTGTCTGCTTAAGGAAACAGAAGTTTTGAATCTCCAAGGTCACAGAGAGCAGGTTTATTGCGATGAATGATGTGCTACGTCCTGGTGTGTATATGAACTCAGTGAAATCTTGTACTGAGGCTGGAAAGGCCTCACCCCAGAGGCTTTCTTCACCCAGAGCTTGGGAAAGTCTGAGAACGATTGTCAGCTTCCCCTTCACTGGGAAATTTTGCTCTTCTACGCAATCTACACAATGCCCCAGCGTGATAGGGTGAAGGAAATTGGGCTTTGTGTTCACAGCAAAGTAATTTCCCTCTTTCCAGAAGCAAGAATAGGGCACTGTGCAAAAGAAAAGAGCAGAAAAAAAAACAAAACAAAAACACAAACAAAAGAAACAAAAAAAATCAGAACCAAAAACCAAAATAACAACAAAACTCCAAAGCTGAATGACTCTATCAGACATAAAACAGAAAACCCCAAGGTTTTAATCCCAGTTCCCAGGCTCTGTCCTTTAGAGTTTTTGAAAGCTCAAAACTCAGTCTATGAAAAGTTGAAATAAAACTTTGTCTTTCATTGGGTTCCTCTAAATGAAACCCTTTCTCTGAGATCCCTGCTTTTCTTTCTCTCAGTGTAGCCAGGAGCAGAAGAGCACAGGTCAGGACAGAGAACAGTGATCAAGGAAACCAAGCAAGAAAGTGACTCTTTCTCGCCACTTGAGGGAAGCAGGGAAACCCACTCTCACCTCCAGGAGAAGTGTGGGCTGCCCTGTATCATCAGTAATAAAACTAGAGGATCTGAAGGCAGGGATGAATCCTTTGCCTTGAGTGAAATGTAGCTTACTTCCTATGACTAGGAGTTAATGTGTATTAAGCTACTGTGCTCTGAAAATGTTGTCCTTTCAGAGAACGGAGCAGCCACAGGAAGCAGACCACACAGAGTGCTCCAAAAACAGAAGACTATAGGCTCAGTCCCTGCCAAGATCGAGGGGAAAATGCCCAGGGAAGGTCAATTTGATTTAGAGGGATTTATTTATATTTTTTTTCATTTTCCCCTTCTTTTGAAAGCTCTATTTAACTTCACATGGCTGAGTGGAGAACAAAGGAA
Source organism: Tokudaia tokunoshimensis (assembly GCA_036184795.1). Taxonomy (NCBI): domain Eukaryota; kingdom Metazoa; phylum Chordata; class Mammalia; order Rodentia; family Muridae; genus Tokudaia; species Tokudaia tokunoshimensis. The sequence continues at coordinate 28,596,830 of BTHU01000003.1, forward strand.
AACAACGTATTTGGTTTTATTTTCCCAGGATGTGAAATGCTTTAGCACACAGAACTTCCAACAGATTTAATCGGGCATTTGAATGATTGCCCATACTGAAACCATGCATCTCAATATAAATTAGTAAAAATATTTTGATACACCCTTGATAGCTATCTTCTAAACTAAATTACATGAAGAACCACCGCAGGCTGTTGGCAAGATCCTAAAATGACTACAAGAAAAGAGGGGGGGAAAATGTATATTTGAAGATGTCTTCTTTCCATGCCATCTGGGGCTCTGCATCTTGCTCATTTGTATAAATCCCAGAAGGGATAGAAAGTGTGAGAATTACTCACAGGAACTAGACAGTTATGGGTAAAATTGAGTGTGTGTGGATTGGGTTTGACCACATGGACCAGTGTATGTAAATAGATGAGGGAGATATAAATATCAAATGTTTGTAGTCAGGTGAAAAGGTAGGCATCATGAGTCAGAGCCTTCTACTCCAGTTAAAACTGTCCCTCAAGAAATAATAACTTATAATCAACTAAGTCATCTCTTGTCTCATTTCTTCTTCCAAATCAGGTTCTAGAATTAAGTTATAAAAAGATTCGATCAACAGTATTACTTTACCAATTTGCTTGTTAAGTGGAAACAGTTCTTAATGCATCAATCACACAAACTTTAATTCAGAAGACATTTAAAGATCATGTCCTTTCCACTGACACTGACTTCAGTGTTTTCTGTTATTATTGAGAACAAGTCCTCCCACCCCAACTCAGGCCACAAGATCCTCTGAGTGCACACTCTCTCCAAGGATCAGATTAGCTGACAGGCATATACCTACTAACCGTTCAGTTCTCAAAGCCAATAAGACAGAATCTTAGAGGCTTCTTTCAAAGACACTCTTAGATGCTTTGGACACAGCTTATGTTTGTAGGGACAAGCAATCCACTGTATGATAGAAAGTATGCTTTAATCATTCCTACTAATTCAGATAAACTGTTTTCTCCTGTGTGAGCCTTGACACAGGCTCCTGGCTTCAGCATTCCTTGCCTTTTCTTGGACCTCTCAAAAGTATAGATTTGCTTTTGGGAAATGGCTTCATGGGTAAGAGCACTTGCTACATAAGCATGAGGGCCCGAGTCCAAATCCCAGTACCTACCTAAAAAGTTGAGCATGGCCATGCACACACCTGCATCTCTAGCATGAGGGCAAGTGGGGCAGAGAGAGAAAGCAGAATTATTGCTGGATTTGCTGGCCAGTAGCCTAGCTCAAGGTTAGAGAGACACCCATTCCCAAGAGAACAAGGCAGATACTAATTGAGCAGGGTAATTGATGTCCTTCTTTGGCTACCACACACACCTCTTTACACATCTGCACATATACCACAGACATGTACATGCATACACATATGAAAATTTAAAGGACATGGGTCTGCTGTCCCAGCTTCCCTTCCTCAGCTCCTCCCCAGACCCCCTCATTCTGAAGCCTTCCATTTGCTCTGTCTCTTATGATCTATAAAAGCAGTGAACACCTTAAAGAAAAGTAAAACTAACAAACGCATAGTTACAAGAGAAATAGCACACTGTGAAACAACCACATCCTTATTTACAATATCTTTTTATTGGCTACATAGGGAAAATGTTCACTTGTTTGAGAATCTACACTGAGAAAACATTTTTAAAGGCAAATGGACACAAGCCTTGAGCTGTAACTCCTGCTACTCTTTGACTCAGCAGTATTCCCACTTCCAGGAATTGACCTTGAATAAACATGGGAGGAAATGTGCATTCAAGAATAACAACAATAATAAAAATGACAATAATATTAACATAGAAAGAAAACAGGAAGCAACCCAAAGGTCGGATATCAGGGAGCTAAATAAATTAGAGAGAAATCCATGCAGTGTCTCTGTATCTGATAACAGCTTGTTCACAATATCTAAAAATCATGGAATGTGGGTAGGTGATAAATCAGCATGCAAAGATACTTTCTGTTGAGCCTGACCATGGAGTCTGATATGCTTCCTGGACTCTACTCATAGCTGAGGGAGAGAACTTACTCCTGCAAGTTGTCCTCTGACAGCCACATACATGTTGTGGGATACACACACATACACACACACACACACACACACACACATACACCTGCAGCCACATAGTACAAGTGATAAGAAATGTAAACAGATAAAATGGTAGGCATGAAATATTTCTAAGTTAGCCGGGCGGTGGTGGCGCACGCCTTTAATCCCAGCACTTGGGAGGCAGAGGCAGGAGGATTTCTGAGTTCGAGGCCAGCCTGGTCTACAAAGTGAGTTCCAGGACAGCCAGGGCTACACAGAGAAACCCTGTCTCGAAAAACAAAACAAAAAAAAAATTTCTAAGTTGATTGAAAGTGAAATTATAAACATTTTCTGATAAAATTGAAGGTTTACATGGAAAATATCCCTGATAAAATTGAAGAAATATATAAAAAAACTCATTAAGATTGAGTATTTCATGGAAAAATTATACAGATAAAATGGTAAGCATAAAAATATTCCTAAGTTTTTTGAATGTGGAATTATAAACATATTCTGATAAAATTGAAGATCTAGAAGGAAAATATTTCTGAAAAAATTCAAGAAATATATAGAAAAGCATATTAAACCTGACTATTTCATGGAAAATTATACAGATAAAATGGAAGGTATAAAAATGTTCCTAAGTTGATTGAAAGTAAAATTATAGATATTATCTGATACAATTGAAGATTTACATGGAAAATATTTCTGATAAAATTGAAGAAAAATATAGAAAAACATTAAAATTGAAGATTATCATGGACAATTATACCGATAAAATTGTAGGCATAAAAATATTCCTAAATTGATTGAAAGTTCAACTATAAACATTTTCTGATGAAATTGAAGATTTACATAGAAAATATTTCTTATAATCTTCAATTTTAATGTTTTTCCATTTATTTTTTCAATTTTATCAAAAATATTTTCCATGTAAATCTTCAATTTTATCAGAAAATGTTTATAATTCTACTTTCAATCAATTTAGGAATATTTTTATTCCTACCAATTTATTTGTATAAATTTCTTCAATTTTATCAGAGGTATTTTCCATGTAAACCTTCAATTTTATGAGAAAATGCTTTTACTTCTACTTTCAATTAATTTAGGAATATTTTTATGCCTACCATCTTATCTGTATAATCTTTCATGACATAGTCAGTTTTAATGTGTTTTTTTACATATTTCTTGAGTTTTATCAGAAATATTTTCCTTGTAGATTTTCAATTTTATCAGAAAATGTTTATAATTCCACTTTCAATCAACTTAGGAATATTTTTATGTCTACCATTTTATCTGTATAATTTTTCCATGAAATAGTCAATTTTAACGTGTTTTTCTATATATTTCTTCAATTTCATCAGAGATAGTTTCCATGTATATTTACACAAATGGAATACTACTCAGCAATTAAAAACAATGAATTCATGAAATTCTTAGGCAAATAGGCAACAGGGGGAGGGAAGAGGGCTTATGAGACTTTCGGAGAGGGGCGAACCGGGAAAGAGGAAATCATTTGGAATGCAAATAAAGAATATAGAAAATAAAAATAATAAAAAAGGAAAAAAAGAAAAAAACAAAAAAAAGAAATGTAAACAAACTTTGACTGCAATTTTATTTATTTTATGCACATGAGTACAGTGTAGCTGTCTTCAGACACATCAGACACATCGTATCCCATTACAGATGGTTGTGAGCCACCATGTAGTTGCTGGGAATTGAACTCAGGACCTCTGGAAGAGCAGCCAGTGCTCTTAACCTCTGAGCCATCTCTCCAGCCTGACTGCAATTTTAAATAAGGAACATAAGCCCTCTCCATTTGTGTGTAAATGTGTGATAAAAAAAGAATATGTATCTAAGTGCATGATTATGCATATAATGTTTAAGGAAAGATGGTCTAGAAATCATATAAATTATCCCATCTTATTTGCTATAATAACATACCCAATGCTAGTTAGCTTATAGAGAAAAGATTTTAGCAGTCTCAGAGGCTAAAGTAAGATGGGCTGGATCCATTCTTTCAGTGTCTGATAAGGGGCATCTTGATATATCACTTCATGGCAGGCAACCTAGCAGTGAGAACCATAAAAGAGTGAGAAATCATGTGGTCAAAGAAAAATCCAGAGAAATTTTTGGGGTTCAGGTCATTCTTTTGTAAAACAAGTCATTTCCTGGAGACTAACCATGAACTTCTAAAGAATGATGTCAATCTTTCTCAAGATCAACAACCCAATTACCAACCACTTCCTAGTAGGTTCATTTCTTTTTTTTTTTTTTTGATTTTATTTTATTTTCTAAGTTTTTTTTTTATTTACATTCCAAATCATTTCCCCTTTCCCGTTTCCTCTCTCCCCGAAAGGCCCATAAGCCCCCTTCCCTCCCTCTTTTCCCCATTCAACCCCCTCTCGCTTCTCTGTCCTGGCGTTCCCCTACATCCAGTCTTTCCAGGACCAGGGGTCCATTTCTTAAAGGTTCATCTACTTCTCATAGGACACACTAGTAGGTGAATCTGTGTGCTAGACTCAAGCTGCATCTAAGTCACATCTCATGTTGCACAGTAACGTATGAAGTAAAGCTGACTGGAAACATAGACAATGCTTTGAACTATTTTGGCCTTTTGTGCTACCTGTACTATGTGCATGGCATGTGGTATCTTTGCAGTTTAGCCTGATGATCTTCCATCCATTTCCTGACCTCAACACACATGTAACACTCAGATGTGAAACTCCATGGGCTTTCTTACTTTTACAGATGATTGTTACTTTGTTGAGTCAAAAGTCTATCAACTCAGATCACTGAGAGTTCTCTGGAGAACTCTGAATAATATATGGTGGTTTTAAAATTTCAAGGGTCAAGTTACTGACATTTGAACCAAATACTCATTATCACTACGATTTCTTTTACTATTTTTATAGTAGGGTAGATTTTATCATATAAAATTATCATACATGATGTAATCTGATAAACATTGAATTATCCTTTCTTTCCACTAAAGTAATGAGTGGTACCCAACCTCATCACATCTACCTCCCTCTTTTGGCTTTATCATCTCTGTAACTTGATCTGGCTCTTAATTTCAACTGTTCAATGAAGTCTTTAAGTCATAACATCTTAAGAGAGACACAAAGATGGATAAACACTGACTTTGTTATGAATTTCCTCCAAGGTGAGTGAACTCAGAGAGGCCTAGCCAAGTTTTACTGTAAGGAGGAAATGGTTACTTCTTGGTCTTGAAAATCAAGAATCAGTAAACAAAAATAATCAGGTGATGTTTGAATTGGGTACTTTCTGGGAAGACAATTGGTCAACAAAAGATTCACGTAGAAGGAACATCAAATGTCGCTACAGAGTAAATGAACAGCACAGCTGAGGTTCCCCTTAGAGGGAGCTTAAGGAGAAGGCATAGAAAAGGCAGAATATAAGACTACAGATGTAGGAGAGGGACATAGAATTTGGGCTTTAACTTCTGTAGAGATAGGTACCTAATGGCTCTAAGTACAAGTTACATGATAGGTTTTTGTGGGAGAACACTGAGACCAAAAGATAGGACAAATATGAGATCATGACAACAACCCTGGGAAGAATTAAAGAATATCGAAAGGAGAAAGGAGGGAAAGAGACAACCAGCGCTGACTTAAAGGCTAAAACACAAGTTGTTGAAATTGGTTGTATGCAGGGGGTTTCAGGAAGGAGAGCTAGGGGGAACCTCACTCTCTAGATCATGTGTCTGGTGGTGGTGGAAAAAGATCCCCCATTTAGCCCTGGGCAAAGTAAGTCTGAGGAATCTGTGTGAGCCTTTGATGTGCCCATTTCAGCCCTGGGCAAAGTGAGTCTGAGGAATCTGTGTGAGCCTTTGATGTGCCCATGCCCATATTCCAAATGGCTTACTTTTAAAGCTGGGTTGGGAGTCTGGATGGAAAAAATAAGATGGGGGGGGGGCGGGGAAGAGTCCACATAATCCCTCATTCATTTGTTCTGATTCCAACATTGAGGTTTTTAGAGCAAGAGGTTTGAAACTACCAAAATAAACATGTAATTGCAAGAGAAGGAAGAAGTTGCCTTTTCATAGTTTGAATATTTCTTGATAGCTCCCAAATGGAAACCTTTCTAAACAGTTCTGTTGAAGGTAGAAGGAAGTTGATACTTTTTACATGTTAAAGCTTCATATAAATTGCATCTTAATTCTTACAATACGCCTCCATAAATTGGTGTCATTATCTCAATTTAACAGATGTGGGAGCTCAAAGCCCAGGGAAGTAAGATGGAAATTGTAGAAACTATGTCTAAATCTACAGCTGCCTAGTTCTTCACTCCAGATTTCTTCCATTACATGATACTGGATGTCAGTTACTCAGGGAATAGTTTGGCTCCAGAAATGAGGCTCACAAAAATAGCTAATTATGGGAAAAGTGAAGGGATTCCTTGTCCTATAAGCTGTCCCATGGTCTAAAGAAGCATTCCTGGACAGTAGTGTTCCTGCCAATTGGCAGAGACTCAGCTTCACAAACGATCACACTTATCTTCTTCCATCCAAGAAACTCTTCTTGTAATGTGTTAAATGAAAACCAGTCAGTCAAGCCACAAGCAGATCAATGAGAAAATGCGGTAAGTGGAAAATCCCCTTTCAAATCCACAAAGACAATCCTATGTCCCTCTTTATTTTAGAGAACCAGACCCAGTACCAACTCCTGCTACTCTTCAAGGAGGTTACAAATTTTTTGTCCTAATAGGAACAGGTGACTGCAGAGACCAAAGGATTTCTCTTGGAACTGCTGTCTTAAGAAACCAAAATTCCGTTTAAATCAAGAAGAAGTACTATTTAATGAGTAGCTTACTACATTCTCATTTTCTGATGTGGCTTATCCTATCCAGCATAACGGTACCTTTTCCTCAAAAGTTTCAAGTGGCCTTCATATGACCTTGGGGCGGGGGCTACTTGCAAAACAATTTACATTTGCTTAGGAGGGCTAACCACATTCTACAACATATGTCAAAATTTTAAAGAGAACAGAACTTCTTTGCTCTGCACAATGTATACAGTTCCTGGTCTTTGATGTTTCTGTTTCTGCCCCTTTATTTGTACAAAATTGTCTGGTTTAAAGAAAAAACTTTTATGTCTCACGACTGACCTGTCAAACATTATTTTAACTTGAAAAATAGCCGACTCCATGCAGCAAGCCTGGAAAAGCCCCCTGTTTGAAAACAAACTCCCATTATGTATGCATATTTAATATATTTTAACTGGGGGAACGTGCACCAAGAGAGTCTTGTGTAAAACTATGATTGAGTATAGACACACAAGCCACAACCATCACATCGTCTGCTATGTCCAGTGCTTGTGGCTCAACAGGTTCAAACGGAAAAGGAGCTATCTTAACACCATTTCTCTAATTCTGCATCGTCATAGGTGTAGAGCAATCTTCTAACTCTAGAATCAATGAACTCTCTTTAAAATCAATTGACTATTTCTTCTGGAAAACATACCACTTGACTCAGTCAAAATTCAGGCACCACACCAACCAACCCCCACATTTGCCATTGCTTGACAAAAATATTGCCTTGATTCCCAATACCCAGTGGCGTCACCCTCCAGAAAGGGCTGTTTGAAGTATTTCCTAACAGCTTTGTTGAGGGGGAGGTCACAATGCACAGCAATGTGACTTACCCAGCTTGGATGCCTGGACATCAGAGGGAAGGAAGTGGGGGGATCTACACAAAAGGAATACTGCTCATGATTAAACCCAGTGGAATGGTTGAGGAGGAAGCGATGCTTGCTTCCACCCATCATGACAGAGTTATGCTGAGAGGCAGAAGGTAGTGGGAGATGCTATAAATGGACTTCTATGAGTTTTTAAAAGCTCTGGCCTTATCATCAATGCCACTTTTTCCATTTATAGCCTGTGATTGTTATTCATTGTCTCCGAGAATACTGGAGAATTATCTTGTATTATTTGCTGTTGTGTGGGTTACTTTAACTGATGACAGGCGCTAGTCAGAGCATTCAACATCCATCTTTACCTCAGCGATGCTGAATAAGCCTCTGATGCTGGGATGATGATAAATGAGAACACACACATACACACCACACACACACACACACACACACACACAAAATCAAGACTTAATTAAAACACACACTAGCAGTTGAGAAATGTTTCCCTTGGATTCAGAATAGAAAATTTGAAGCAAATTCTTAATTGTAGTCCCTGGATTCTAAAACTTTTCTCTAAAAGACCCAGGGTTTTGTCTCCCAATCTCTAATAGCAGCAATTCACGTTTTAAAACAGTTGTATATTTAATTTACGTGTATTTACCTGGCTGAGTTTATGTGTAGAGCATGTGTATAGATCCTCCCAGATGTCAGAAGAGAGCTTCGGGCCCTCCATCACTGGAATTACAGGCAGTTGTGAGTCCCCGAGTGGGTGCTGAGACCCTGGGAACCGAACCTGGTTCTTCTACAAGAGCAAATCGAGCAGTCTATCCCGTCCCTACAGCAGTCCTTAAAAGATCCAAAGAAAACATTTTTCTCTATATATATTTTTTACTATTACAATTTCAATAAAACCAATGACCCACTCCACCCCCCACCCCAAAAGAGAAACTGCAAATAATGCCAAGGTCACAACGTTTCAATCAGAACTGGACACCCTCTTGAATTTCCATTGTAGGGTGACCTATATCATTCCCAACTACTTCATGCTACTTTTTCACTTTGAATAATATTAATTTCATTTCTTTAATACTAATATTTGTATTAGTTGAACGTTGTCATGACAGGGACACAAGTTGAGAGGAAAATCAGAGCGTGGCTTGCTGAGCTGCTATCTCCCTAGAAGGGAAAAAGAGTGAGCCTGGGAGTCTAGGAAGGTCTGGGCTCCAGCAGCCATCCTATTCATTGCTCTAGTCAGAGGGAGCACTAGTGAGGAATCAGGGAGCCAGTTAATACCATCACATAGGGTCAAACGGATAATGAGGCTGCAGTGACACCAGGCCTGTCTTCAAGGGACTGACAGGAACGCTGAGGTTTGATGGGAAAGGGAAACGAGGTTGCACAGCCCCCAGGCAGCCCACCTCAGGCAGGGTGGGCGGGGGCAGTGCTCGGTTTTTATCTCTCTTATGCTTCTGCAAGGTGGTTCCAGAGAAATCGTTATGACTGTAGCTGATAGAAGAGAGCTAGCTTGTTCCAAAATCATGATTGATTGTCCCTGCTCTGAAGTGAAGCCTCAGGTCCGTGATGGGCCAACTGCTCCCGCTTGGAAGATGATTTCATCATAAGGGATCAGCTTCGTGAGACTTCCCTTACTGGAAGGGAGTCTTGATCCCTTTCGTAAAGATCTTATCAGTCCTGTCCGCCCTAGAATCCAAGGTAACTCCAGAAGGCGGTATGTAGGCAGGAAATAAAGAGGGAAAAGAAACAGACAAATGGATGTGACTTAGGGCAATGACTGAGTTCACATTCCTATATTGTCTTACCCCTCCCATTCACAGTTCTTTGAAATAAAGAAATAGAAAGTTAAATATTTTAGATTTCCTTATTGTATGATTAATATGCAAATAAATAAATATGGACATTAATGGAATAAAGAAGTAACTTCAGAGGCAGTCACTTATATGTGTATGCTGTTGAAAAGCCTATGGTTAAGTGCTGAGTTATTTATTGTTTCAGTTAGATAATTCATTAGTTTGACAATTTATCCGCTCATACATCAGTCACCTTATTTGGACATCAGTCTCTTTCAGCTCTGAGTTAAAATAGTATCAACATTCCAAATGAACTCTCACAGTCATGAGTCTGAACCCTAAAATTTTCCTACTATAACCATTCGTTCTGGCTGGTACTCAAAATGTATTTACCGTGATAATTCCAGGGTAGAACAAATGGCTCAACAGTTAAAGAAGTCATGATGCTCTTAGGGAGGATCCAAGTTCATTCAGATCTCAGTACCAACATCAGGGGGCTCACAGACACATGTAACTACAGCTTCATGGGACCCTATGCTTCTAGACACTGAGGTCACCAGCACTCACTTTAAAATACCCACACGTGGGTACACACACTCACATAATTAGAAAAGTAAAAATAAGTCTTAAAAAAATTAAATGATGGTGTCTGCACTTTCTACTTACTATTTTGATCTCTGTTTTTGTTTGGTTTGGTTTGGAGAAGGAGATAGAGAACCTGAAGTTGGGTAGGTAGGGGGGTGGGGAGCATCTGGGAGAAGTTGAAGGAGGGAGAAATATGACCAAAATATATTTTTCAGAGGAAAGACAATTTTAAGTAAAAAAAAAGATTTCTGGAAGATCTGCCACTTAAATAAGAAGAATTTATAATTATTTTAGAAGTTTGGTATCTGTAACAGTTCTCACTGTGACTTTGAGAACGGCTGATGGTACTAGTGATTTTAAAACTATCAGTTACACTTATATCCCTCTCACTGTCTCCTTGTCAAGGAAGTCTTCCCTCCCATGTCCCTTTCGGGTTCTCTCCCTTTAATGTCCATCTTCACAGCTTGGACTATAAGTGACCATGCCTGTGGAATTACAAAATGATTTACTTTTGCCTGATTTCCTATAAATACATCCAACCAGTTGATTTTATGATTACTTAGCATCAGTTATTCTTGACATAGATGACTTAACCTACATTATCCTTATATTTATTTGTCTGTTAGATCTTTCCCAACAGGAAACTGCTTCCAGTGTACTACACATGCTAATAAATTTGATTCTCCATTGCTCTTGTATAAATAACTACCAGGATCCCATTTAAAATGAATTACTTTCAACATCTTCTGTTCACACTCTGTTCTCTCTTCTAGGTAGACTTCTGTGAAACACTGAAGTATTTGTTTCCTTTTATTTTCAAGTAAAAAATGAGACAATAGAACATACCAATAAATCCCTAGACAGGAACTCCCTGTCAAGAGGAGAGGGGAAGCCAAGCGCTTTTGCTTATGTTCTGTGACCATCTCTAAGTGACTATGTTCTGCCTCATATCCAGCCTCAAGTAGCTTTTGTGCAACAAGGGAAATTCATTAAGAATGTAAAAACAGAAGTAAATTTTAATGAAAATAAATACAAGTTGAAGGGACTTCAGGTACTAAAAAAGAGAAATGAAAAGTAGTTAAAAATGGGGGTGGGGTTGTCTAACAATGAACTCAACAGCCTTGGAAAGCAACAAAGAAGCTAGTGAAATTATATGCTAATGACCTGTGAGTGCTTAATCAAGCCAGCAGCAACTGCACAGAGCTAGACATAAAGTCTGACGATTGGGAGATCTGGGACTCTATGCCAACCTCTAAGCCTGTGGCCTATGTGGCTACACTGCCAGTATTGTTTACATACAACACAATGGACAAGTGCACCTCTGACATAACTAACACACAATCGTCTTTTATATCCTATTGTCTCTTTAAAATGAATTCAGTAACAGCGCCAGGAAATTTACTAGAACCACTAATGAGGTACGGCTTCAGGATGAGACCCATATATCTAAATTCTTTGTGTTTCTATGTGCTTGTAAAGACTCTCTAAAAAGTGAATCAAGAAAACAATACCACCAGAAAGAAAAAATGCTGAGAAATAAATTTAAGCAAAGACATGACAGATATTTACATTAGGATATGGAAGATATGAATGGAAGAAGTTGGAGGAGACACAAATGGTGGGTACTGGGTCCTCTATTCATAGAACAGAAAAATTTCACTTGTTATATGTTAGTACGAGCCAGAGTGGCATATAGATTCAACATAATTCTATCAAAATTCCTATGGGTTAAGTATGGCAACACATGCCTTTAATCTCAGCACTTGGTAGACAGAGACAGGTAGATCCTCAGGAGTTCCAGGCCATCCAGGATTATCAGGTAATCAGCAACAGAACTCCTAAGAGAAAAGCATCCCACCCAACTCATCCTTTCTGGTATTCCTCATGGTTTTCTGGCCACCTAACTGGTTCTAGATCCAACTGAGAGACATCTTCTTCATATTTCAACATGAGAAAGTCTAACTATTGGGTCTCCACAGCATAAATAAAAATGAAAGATTTACACCCAATTATGAAGTCATCATTAGGATAGCCCTGAGCCCCTATTTACTTAACCACATCACTTTTCACATTGGGATCAGCCCTTGTTAGTAACAGTTGTAGACCCATGTTAGCAAACCCAACTCATTTCCTAGAGATCATACATTGGCCGGAACAGACTGCAGCAGACTAGAAAACAGGCCTCTGAAACCGTGGATGCTTCTGTGAGGGCAGTGACAGCAAGTCCTCTTGAAAATTTGAACACCTATTTTTTTTTTTTTTTTTTATATCAAGTCTCCAGAATTGTTGATGTAGTCGTAAAATGCTTAAAAATGTTTGTTCAGAGCTTCTGCTAAAATATGCATAGGATAGATTCACAAGGAAGAATCCCACTTTGTGAACATGCAGTGGATTCCCTCAGCCTTGCTCAGCTGTCGCACTCCCAGGCGTGTTTGCTGACAGGGCTCAGACAAGCAGAAGAGAGCTGAACGCCACAAACGACTGCTCTGCCCGAAGCATTTGCATGGGAACACGGAGAACAGGACAATCGGTGTTGATATGGAGAACCGTTGAGTGCTGGCTTAAATGTTCTTTTGCTTTCAGGATGGAGGGAAGCTATTTTCCACCTTCTTTGTGTATTTAAAAACAGTCCGACAGGTCAAACAATGGGACAAGTTTCCTTTAATCACACTGCTCCTGGACTAAGCATGCTTCTCCTCCTGCCTTGCTTTACTTTTCTCTACCGCTCAAGTGCTGGTGCTGATGTGAATGTCAAAGGTCACCATCTACAAAGGGATTGCTTGTCCCTGCGCTGATGTATTTGCGACCTAATTTCAGAATACTTTTTTTCCAGATGCCTTGAACCAACAACAGAACTTGAGCTGCTGAATCTCAGAGAGCATTCAAAGAAGCCCAGTGGAATATTACACTTTGCACAGAGGTGCACCTCCACGGATGACCAAATTTCTTTTGCCAGAGCACAGCAAAAAGAAGAATGTTTTAAACAGCAATGACTGAAAAATAGAGATAGGACATTCATTTATTTCTCAGACTACTTTCACTTACAATTGTGATTTTAACAACATGTTGACAATTCAGAGGAGACATGGCTATAAAACAGCCATCCATACAACCAGAAGATAAGATCGTCCACCAGAAGTAATTGTTATTAATAAAATCATCATTTATTATAGTCACTTGTGACCAGCACCCTGAAGAATCTCCTGGTACACACCACTCACAAGATAGCTGCACTTGAAACTACAAAGATGACATATCTTGTTGGTGAGTAAAATAGACAAAATGTGTCACCAGTCTGAACCAACCTTCTTTATTATATCAACAAATTAAGTGAAACCATTTGTCAGAGCCCTAAGAACGTTAAAGCTTTCATGAGAACACAAAGCACCATGCTGACATCAGTTTACTAAGTATATGAACAGACAAACCCAAATTATAGTGATGAAAAGTTGAGGCTAGTAGATTTATGAATAAACTAAGATCTGCAAGCTTTCTAATCCCCAAATCAAATTTTGCATGCCCAATTTTAGTCCTGGAGAATCTGAGTTACTTCCAAACAAAATGAAGTAAGACATAACAAATACCTATCAATTCAATTACATGGTAATTAAGTATACAACTAAAAGCTGACTTATCCAGAAAAAAAATAAAAAAGAAAGAAAGAAAGAAGCAAACATACAAAGATACAAAGGCAGGTCAGACAGAATGAGTGAGAAGCTAAAAGGATGATAAGGTAGCCACTGAGATTTGATTTAGTGACCTCTGGTAGACTAATTGTATCACAAGAGAATGCACTTTCAGTTGCATATGCCACGCTGCATCACAAATCATCCAAAATAAAAGTGGAACGAACTGTTCTAATTCAGAACATACTAGAGAGCCCCGGATGCACCTGGTTCCCACACACCAGTCAGTGCCTAATACAAACTGGTGCCTAAAACACACAGCAAACGCCAGGCATCTTTGGCTGGCAGATGCTTCCAGAACTCTGAACGTCACAGTAGAGCACCTCATCTGCTGCTCATGAGAAAGCTACAAGCAACACAAAGAACAATGAACTCTGCTGCATGTCATCAAGATGTCACAGGAGGAAAGGAACACTAAAGGAAAAAAGGAGGAAAAAAAGAGTCCCCGTGGTCAATCTGCAGGGTCTCTGTCTCTTCTCTTGTATAGAGGGCTGGCAAGACAGGCCTGGAAATAAGGCCTGGTCTCTTCACATCTGAATGGAGCCACAGGATTGTTGCAAGTTCTGTGTCAGTTATCAAAACATTTCATTGGCCATCAATGACGGACTCTCCATCAGCAACTTGTCTTTATCTAAAGAAAATGTCAGGAAATACATACACAGGAAAATTAGATTGCTTTAAGTTTGGACCAACCTGAAGAGAGAACCATGCTCAGCTGACACTTCCTCCATTTCAGAACTAAGGTTTAGGTAAAGGACAGAGGGGAGCCAGAAAACCTTAACTGCAGATCTAGCTACGGGTCCCGGAATAGGACATATGAACATGGAGCTCTTTCAAAGCCATTTTAGAGTAGGCCGTTTTCATCCCTTCCTACAGAAAGCTAGAACTGAGAAGGACACCTTTCTTTTTTATTTTGTTATTATTTTCTATATTTTTTATTTACATTCCAAATGATTTCCCCTTTCCCGTTTCTTCCCTCCCCAAAAGTCCCATAAGCCCCCTTCCCTCCCTCTGTTCCCCATTCAACCCCCTCTCGCTTCTCTGTCCTGGTATTCCCCTACATCCAGTCTTTCCAGTACCAGGGGTCTCTCCTTCCATCTTCTTGGAAATCTATTGATATGCGAATTGTGTCTTGGGTATTCACTTTTCATTTTAAAAAACAAATCCCAGTTTTAGGAGGGTCACTGCAATATTTCCAAAGTAAGACAGACAGACTGAGAACAGCAATCTCTCTCATCTTAATTTTGAGGGATCTCTTTTACAATCTTGGCAAGAAAATTGCATCAAACATCCCAAACTAATGTTTAGAAGGCTGCCCATTTTCCACCAATGCAGTCTGATAAACCCAGAGTAAGTTGAATGTTGTTGAATTTGTTAACTGTTGAGTCAAGAAGGATTTAATGAGTATATGTGACAGACATGAGTTAAATAACGTGGACAATTGTCTTGATAATTTTATCCATTAAAAATAAACCTTGAAAGATTGGTTTAATACATTTTTTAAAGAGTTTTGTGTACTGTCTGCCTAATGTACCATTGATTAAACACAGCATAAAATGTATAACTAGAATCGAAGGCTTAAAATAATTATTAAAATAAGTAAATAAATACTAATTAAAGCAGAATATAAATGCTGTCCAGTGACTCCAGACTCCAAGTTCACTTAAATTATTAATGACAAAATACGTCTTAAAGCTGCTGGAATACATTGAAAGCTACTGTATGTACTGCATACATCTGTATACATATCAACCAAAGATATGTAAATAGATAGCTAAAGATTCCTTTTCACTCTTTATTGTAAACAGTTAACAGTTGTTGGGGTATATTTATCGACAGTATGTAATCCAATTGTTTTCCTATTAAGATTGTAGTTTAAAGCAGCAGGTGTAACTTGATGGTGCTGAAGGAAACTCTGCATCTCTAAATGAGTCGACTGCACAATGAGAACAAATCCATACTTCATTTCTAGCTCTTTAAAATACCTGGGGAGAGAGTTAAAATAACAACTCGAGCAGAAGCAGCTGTGAAGCAAAACTGACTGGTTCAAACACCTCATCATTATAGCTTCTTCAAACTGTGGGTAAATGAAGGGAAAGATATTTTTACTGCAGCCAGAAAACAGAAAGGAGGAAACTAGCCAAGTGTTGTCACATTAAAAACAGAACCAAACCCTCGTGAGTTTCCCCAGTTTTTCCTTCAAGGGAATCAAAGATGCTTCACTTACTGTCAGTCCAAGCTGCCTGGGATCTGCTTCGTTTAAAAGCCAAATCATTTAGGTTGGGCCCAGGTACACATTTTCGTTAGCTGCAGATTTAGAGACTGGAAAATCCTGTGTCAGCTGTGAATGGAGATGTTTAAAAAAAATGTATGATTGGCGGAGATGTTCGAGAAAGTGTGGTTAACATTGCATTCTGGGAAGGAATAGCAACAACTTTCAAAAGCCGAAGTCTTTGTCCAGAAAGAAGACTTCATGGCAAGCACCACAAAGAGTCAGGACTTTTCCAATAGGTATGTTTGTTATCAGAATTGCTGTCCTTCTTGCCATCTAAGACACCGTGTCAGTAAATAGTTATCTGTTAGACTATGTACTGGGAAATGTCTACCATGATTAGATAAGTAAGAATGGCTTGTGTATAAAACATGGGCAATTGCTGATATCTTGTAGATTCACAATCAAAAGTAGCATAAATAAGACAAATATGGGGAGTCTCTGATCAAAAGCGACAATAACACTTTACGAACTTTATGGCATTCCTCTCTGAAGACTTCAAAGCCTCTGATAAATTCTGTCATGAGCCAGTCCATAGACAGATAGGGAAAATACCATTCTCCTTACCACATGGGCATAATATCTGAAAAGATAAAAGGAGTAGCCCTCACTCTGGCTTTTCTTCAATAAAAAGGGTGCCATATAAATCTAACAGGATGCTTCCAACTAGAGCTGTGTCATTAACAACCAATAAAGAAAGAAATATAAAACCACTGATTTTCATATTTACCATGATAATCTTCACACACTGAATATCCTTCACACAACCAGCCAAGCCTCCTGACTGCCTTGCAAAATCTGCTCTGGTCTTTTGATATCTTAAAGCAAATCTTCACTAGATCCACAGAGTTCTGATTATTGCAAAAACTCAACTCACTGCTGTTCTTCAATTGATGTGACTCCCTGTGCATTTATTTATTCTTTCACCAAATACATTCCCCCACTCCAATTTACACTCCCATGCCACCACAAAGCTTAATATCTGTTGTAAAGAAGGAAGACTTCAACATTTTTATAACTTTTGCCATTCATCGAGTCATTATTAATGTTGATACTTGATGAACTGATTGTTTTCAATCTAGTACTTCTCCAGCATGAATGAGGCCATCATGTATTAAAGAGATAGAATAAAACTGGCCTGGAAGCTTTAATCTGAAATTCTTAGGAGACTGAGATAAGAGGAATAATCACAAATTCAAGGCTGGTCTGGGCAAGCTTAGTGGTAAGGCATTAGACTAGCATCCATGAGGATTTATGTTCAACCTCTAGTTATGCAAAGAGAGATGTATATTTCACAGAAAGATGGAACACACACATTATATATCTTAAGAATGAATTGGCAAACCTTCTAAGACAGTGAATCACTTAGATCTCTGTCATTCCACAGGGCTTTGCTTTTTCCATGGAATGCGTATAATTATTTTTAGTTATTTTTTTACTGGTAATGCTTGAAATTGATCCCAGAATTTAGTACATGCCAAGCAAGTACTATACCCTACCCCCTACCCTCAGCCTAAAACCCATGATTTTAGACAACAGAAGCATGTATATGTTTCTCTATAAGAAATACTGGGGACATTTACAGAATGTCAAGATGTCAAGTTGGCTTTGCTCATTATCTGCAAGTGACATAACTTCAACTTCATGGGATCCAAGAGTCTCTTCTATTTCGGCTTTTATGGACACATCCAGACTTGTCTAGATGCATGTGATTAAAATTAAATTGAAATGCTCTGTAAATTCTCTCTTCACACACATAAATGTGTACTGTGCATTTATTCTTCTGAAGTTGACATTATTCTAAGTGTATAATCAGTATCAAATATTTACCTAGCTATAGCACTTCCAGGGATGTCCTCAACTTGAAACAATGTCACCTATGTGAGCTCACCTAGTAGCTCTATCTATAGCTTTAACGGAGGCATTTAGAGAATGAAGAGGATTTAACATCTTTGTAACACTTGCTCTAGAGACTTATTTCTAAAGTCCCAAAGCTACAATCAGACAGCCTTAAATTTTTAAATCCTCTTCATGACCAGTTTTGCATGCTGTCAGAGAAGATTGCCATCTCTGTCCTTCACTAGTGGCTATCATCTGATATCCAAACTGTTCTTCTTAAAAGATCTTACAATGATGGGTAGGTAGAGCAGATAACTTTTAAAAATTAGTTGATCCTGAGTGTTTTCTCTATAGAAACTGTTTTCACTGTGCTACATTAATGACAATTGACATGATACAAAGTTCCAAATGAATTAAATGAGCTAATGTGACATGCCTTTCAGATGTGTATGAATCAGTTGGCAAAAGTTATGTCACCTTTATATGGTTTGTAAATGGAACAAGATCCTATGAGTATCTAACAATATGAGTGAGATTTATTTATTTATTTAAAATCATTTTTTGTATAATATATTCTGATTATGGCTTGACCTCCACCAACTCCTCCCAGATACTCCCCACATCCCCCTTACTAAAATTCTCACACACACATTCTCTATCTCATTAGAATATAGGCAGTCACCTAAAAATAACAATATGACAAAATAAAAACAAACAAGCCAAACAAATACAGAAAAAAGGAGAACCAAAGAAAAAATACAAGAAACATATTCAGATGCAGACACACACACACACACACACACACACACAGAGAGAGAAAGAGAGAGAGAGAGAGAGAGAGAGAGAGAGAGAGAGAGAGACAGAGAGAGAGAGACAGAGAGAGAGAGAGACAGAGACAGAGAGAGAGAGGCAGAGAGAGACAGAGACAGAGACACAGAGAGAGACAGAAGGACAGAGAGACAGAGGAAGAAACCCTATAAAAACACAAAGCCAAAAACCATAATATATATGATACAAAAGACCTATAAGATTAAAAAAAATAGAGTTTGTTTTAGCTAACTTTTCAAGGCATGGAGCCTGTCCTTAAGAGTGGTCTATATGACCTGTGAGATTCCATTGGGGGGAAATGGTTTTCATTTGCTAATTTTTCATTTTCAATGACTATCAATTTGGAGATTGTTTCTTGGTTAGTGTAGTGGCTATTCCTGGTTGTCAGCTTGACTATATCTGGAATGAACTACAATCCAGAATTAGAAGGCTCACCTGTGATCCTAATCTGGAGGCTGAGAGACACAAGTTTCTGACCTGGATCTTGGCATGGAGATCTTGAGGCGTAGTGGCTATGAATTCCAGAAGATTAAGACAAGGAGATCTCTAAACTCAAGGTCATCTGGGATTAAAGGCGTGGTGGCACATGCCTTGAATCTGGGCCATACCCTCTGCTGGAGACCTACATAAGGACATTGGAAGAAGGAAGATTTGCTCACTCTCTTCTTCACCTGCTTGTTTTGTGGGACTGAGCAACTACTAGATCTTTGGATTGCCATTTACAACTGTTGCTGACCATTGTTGGGAGTCAGACTACAGTCTGTAAGTCATCAACAAATTCCCTTACTATTTAGAGACTACCCATACATTCTGTGACTCTAGAGAACCCTGACTAATACAGTTAGGGATGAGTGCTTGTGTTCACTTCCCCCCTCAGTGCTGGGAGCCCACCTGGCCCTTACCCATGCAGCCACAGTCTCTGTGAGCCCACATGTGCATCCTGCTGTGTCTAGAAAGACTCATTACCTTGGTGTCCACCAACCCCTCTGACTTTTAGGATCTTTCAGCATCCTCTTGTTCAGGGTTCCCTAAGCCTGCAGAGATTTGATGGAAACACAGAAGGACTTTTGTCAATGTGTCACTTACGGAACAGCACGTTTTTAGTCCAGCGCATTCCAGCACATTTTTAAACTGAAGCACTCTAAACTGTGTCATTTTATGTATGGTGATGAAAACTTTTGGCTGTCAATAAAAGCATCACAACTTCCTTGGAAAAATAGGATACACTGTAAGTCATATGTTCTGATACGAAGTAAGTGGAAGCCATCAAGATTGAGGAAGAGTAATGGTTTTAAGAACGTGGCTGTGTACCAATGGAAGTTTCACCTTGACTTCATGCTTAAGTCAAGGAAGGAAGAGTAAAACAGTCTGTAGGATTGTGCCAGAAATTATATCTTAGAGATGTGATAGGAAAAGAAATATCTCAATAGAGAGAGCCTCAGAGAAGATGGATTCCCAAATCTTTTTATTTCCAAAGATATCACACACAATTTAGGGTTTTTAAACTGTATAATATATTCTAATCATATTCTTTCCCCTCCCATAGCTCCTCTCAGTTCCTCCCTGGTGTCCTACATACAAAAATCTATCTTCAATCAATACCTGCTGAGAAAGGGAAAACTTTTCCCCCGATGGAGTCTCACTAGCTATACCAGAACCAAACTAAAATGTATGCACCTTTTTGTTTTGTTTTGATTTTTGGACATGCAGAACATGCTCCGAAGTATACAGAAGGATGGGAGGGACTTGGGTGAAGAACTCCTAATTTGTTTAGTAAGTCTGTTAATTGTGTAGACCTACTGAGACCGTCAATACTGTACAACTCATTCTAAATAAAACAAATGTAGAGCAGACTATGTCATGTTTGTCTGTTTCTTTGGCATTAGTCTTGGAGTAAGCTGCCACCATTAGTCTCCTCTTAAACTTCCATTCACACACACACACATGACCTCAGGCTCACCTAAACTTAGAGAGTCAGAAACAGTTCATTTCAATAATCTCCTTCACTTATCCCTGAAGTAAGTCAAACCATTCTCTAAGAAATTTTATCATTTTGCATAAGATGTGCCTAAGCAGTGGCATACATAAACTGTATATAAGGAGCATAAAAGGCTAAAAGTTCTCACTCAGAGAACAAAAGACGCTACTATTGTTTATATTTTTGTATTAAGGAAAATGAATTATTTCTTGATTCTTATATCTTTATGCTTTTTTTGTAAAATACATTCATCTACTTCAGTGTTGATCACTGCTTTTTTTTGGTAAGTGTATTTTTAAAAATTTTAAATTTTACTTATTCACTTTACATCCTGCTCACTGCCCCCTCCCAATTACCCTCTCCCACAATTCTTCCCTACCCCTTCCCTTCTCCTTTGAGCAGATAGGCCCCCCCTCCAAACATCTCCCCACCCTGGCACATCAAGTTTCTGTGAGGCTAGATACTTCCTTTCCCATTGAAGCAAACAGGGCAACCCAGCTAGAACATATCCCACATACAGGCAATAGATTTTGGGAAAGCCCCCTCCAATTGTGTAGGACCAAGCTGCACATCTGCTACATATGTGCAGGAAGGCCTAGGTCCAGCCCATATATGTTCTGTGGTTGGTGGTTCATTCTCTGAGAATCCCAATGATCCAGGTTAGTTGGCTCTGTTGGTCTTCCTATAGAGTTCCTATCTCCTTCAGGGCTCCAATCCTTCCTCCTATTCTTCTGTAAGAGTCCCATGTTCTGTCTACTGTTTGTCTTGGGTGCCTGCATTTATCTGACTCAGCTGGTGGGTGGAGCTTCTAAGAAGACAGCCATGCTAGGCTCCTGTCTGCAAATATAACAGAGTATCATAAATAGTGTCAGGGTCTGGTGGTTGTCCATGGGATGGGTCTCAGTTTGGTCCTGTCCTTGGTTGGCCATTCCTTCAGTCTCTGCTCCACCCCCATCCTTACATTTCTTGTAGACAGGATAAATTTTGGGTCTAAAATTTTGTGGGAAAGTTGGTGTCCCTACTGCTCCACTGGGGTTCCTGCCTGGCTACAGGAGGTGGACTCTTCAGATTTCATATCCACAATGCTGTGAGTCACAGCTAAGGACACTCCCATTGATTCTTGGGTGACTCCCTTATCCCAGGTCTATGTCTCTTTCTAGATATGCCCCCTACCTCCCCACCCATGTCAGTTGCAGATTTCCATTTATTCTCATGACTATCTGGCTATGCCACCTGTCCCCCCCCCACACACACACACCTGATTCTGGAAACCTTCAGTCCTTTCCCTGCTCACTCTCCCACTCAGTTCCTTCCCTCCATCTGTCTCTTATGACTATTTTATTCCCCCTTCTAAATGAGATTCAAGCATCCTTGCTTGTGCCCTCCTTCTTGTTTAACTTCATTGGGTCTGTGGAGTATAGCATGGGCATTCTGTATTTTATGGCTAATATCCACTTATAAGTGAGTACATACCATGCATGTATTTTTGGAATGGGGTTATCTCACTCAGGATGATGTTTTCAACATCCATACATTTGCCTGCAAAATTCATAATGTCTTTGTTTTAATAGCTGAGGAGTGTCCCATTGTGTAGATGTACCATGTTTTCTTTATCCACTCTTCAGTTGAGGGAAATCTAAGTTGTTTCTTGTTTCTGGCTATTACAAATAAAGATGCTATTTACACAGCTGAGCAAGTGTCTTTGTGAGATGGTGGACCATCTTTTGGGTATATGCCCCAGAGATCACCATTATTTTTATCCTTTTTCTTATGCTGTGTCTCTAAGAAATGTTAAGATTCATTTCCTTCAGTACTCAGCTATTTTTGAGTAAGCCAAATGTACCCCACATTTTGGTGACATTTGGTGATCATCAAAGGACTACATTGGAATGGAAAATTAGAAGAGGCCTCCCAGCTCCCATGCACAGTCACTCCAAAGCTTTGGTTCATTTACAATCCAGAATTGTAGGTTCCATTAGCAGAATGATAGCTTTGTCGTGCCAAAAAAAAAATGGACAGATTAGCAAGAGTAACAGTCTGAGTACTTGCAAAACACACTATTTTGACAACCATTCTGCGTCAACCCCCAGGACAGTTTTCTCCTTAACAAGCTACTAATATCTATTTATTGGATCGATAGTATATATTATAAATACTTCATTGGGACAATTATTTTGCTAAAGGCCATAGTTACAAAAGTATCTTTGTTTAAGCCTACTGGTAAATTAGTCCAGAATGACACCTTTCTGCTGACTTTCATTCTGGCAAAAGCAGTAGTCTGTCTTGACTTGGGAATGCCTTGATGCTGATACCAAGCAAAGATCTGACAGACACAGAGCCTTATATAGGAAGGGATTGGGAAAGGTACTGCTAACAAATCAAGCAATGGTGTTAAAACTAAGTTATCTGCACCCTAGTTCTACCTATTGCTATTTGCCTCATATCAATGATTTGTTGGATTAACATAAATATGTCCAATGTCCCTCTACGTGCTTATGGCATGACTATAAGAGACAAACTGTCAGAGGTCCTGCTGGAAAACTGGTATAATCAGGAAAAAAAATCCTTCAAATCATTTACTTTAAAACGAAAATTACTATTCAACTTAGTTATCTTTCAAAATATAATTGTATCAACCTCACCATAACTCAGTTAATTTACTGAGATACTTAAACATGAATTTGTAACTAATTCATCTTGGCAGATTCACCAAGATCTGTTTCTTCAAAACAGATGTTCTATCAGTGCATTTACTGAAACTATTTTTTTTTTCTATAGTCATAGTGGGTGGCTGGCAATTTATGCTTTGAAAATGTTCCAGTCATAATCATTGTGGTCACATGGTGAGGAGAAGAACTTCAAAGACACAATAAGTCATTTATTCATATGCTAAAATAGGCTCCTGGACTCTTAATTCACTAACCCCTTGGACCTGCCCAAATCTTGGCTCACCTCGACATGGAGAATGGGTGGCCGTCTACTCAAGAAGTCCCGTTGATTTCTGGTCTAGATTTCACAAGAGACTGTCCACCCTCCTATTCTGCTGATTAACTTTTAAAATAGAGAGACACTCCTTAATCAACAATGAGGAACTGTTTCTTGCCAGAGAACAAGCTCCTGAGTCATGGTTAGCTGATTTCCATCCGGAACCATGTGAAAAGAATTTCAGTCCTGGGGATGATTCTGAAGAATATAAGCATGCCACTTTCTAGACAGCTATATTCCCACCCCTAAATGATACTGTTCCATCAAAAAGCTTTGTTGGCCTCTGACAAGACAGTTACTTTGTTGTAGTTGGCCCTCAGCTTACATTAATGGATTCCCTAAAAGGGTCTTTCAAAGCTTAATAAAACAGACTACTGTAATTGCTTAATAATGTCATTAAAATGTCATCCACTAGCACCCAGAGTTCTTGAGACAAAGACACACTCAAGGAGTAGGCCTCTGGCTCTGACCTCAAAAGACAAGGGCATCTTCTCCTCTCTAGTGACAGACTGCTCGAAGCTGACCAGAGCATCTTTGCTTCAACTACAAAGAAGCTCAGAGTTCATGCTATTAACTCAAATATGTAACTACGCAAGTCTCTACAAGTACGCATTTCTTCTATATTTGCAAAGAAATTTTTCATGACCTTGAGCTTTTGCTTCATGTATTTAGCTATGGAATTTGTAAATATAATTAAAAGACATCCCAAAAAGTTTGTTAGAAAAGATGTCCCAAAGCAAAAGGAAAAAGTAAAATACAGCATCCTATGAAAGGTGTAATTGGGGGAGAAGAAAACAGGAGGTAAAATGACAATAATAAAAAAGTTTACACTTCCTCCCTTTTCTGTTTGCTTAAAAATACATCAAATAAATTCCTTGCAGTGATATTTGATATATAAATTGTATTACACATTAAATAAAGTACGGTCATATTTTTTTTCTATTAAAAACTTCTTGACACTAACAGTAAATGAAATAGAGGTGTTAAATGGCTCATTCAGAAGTGAAACAGCTTTACCATAGAGTGAGGTCGAAGGAAAAGCTGGCCAAAAGAAGAAACTGTGTACTCACGGGTTTGCAGGAAATGAAAAGAAATATGAAACAAAGGCTTGTCTGCGGCAGGACAAGAATGAATACTTTGACGCAAGCACAGAAACAAAGCCATTCAAGCCATGTGCCAAGTATGAAGGCAGTTATTCCATTGTGTAATTGATGCTGTATTCTGGGGCAAGAATGACCAAAGCTCAGTGACAGTCTGTCATGAGCACAACATGTCAGAAACACAGATGAACACATTGGTGTCTTCCCATAATGTCAGACCTTATTGACTAACAATAAATTCACAAGGTACAGCCTTGGGGGGGGCGAGGGGGGATGGCATCAATTTGCCAAATAGTCCAACTTTCTTTGATTCTCCTGGCTGAGTCAAACACGTTCTTTCATTTGAATCTTAATTTCTAATACTAACTTTCAAATCACACATTACACATCACACAGTAACTGTGTGTTTTTCAGAGTATTTGTGTGCATGCCTGTTTGTGTGTTTATACATGTGTTTCTGTATATATGCACATGTGGGTACATGTGTTTGTGTGTAAGTATTTTTGTGTGTGTACATATGTTTGTCTGTAGGTATGCTTGTGTGTGTACATGTTGTTTGTGCAGGTCACTGAACACCTATAAAGGATTAAAGAGGTCTCAGTAGTGTTTAAGGAGGTCTAACCATGAAGAGTCATAGTCTAAGATGATAGAAATTCAGAACACCTCGGCTGGTGTCAAGTAATTACAGGGCTGGAGGCCAACTGCAAATACAACTAACTGTAGAGTCAAACAAGTGGAAGCCTAGACCACAGACGTGAGCAACGGATGATGGAAGGCCCAGACAGATGGATAAGCGGGCATGTGGATGACCATGCATGCAAACCTTGTTAACCACAAAGAGTCCTGAAGCCCCTGGGACATACAGGAGGCCTCTGTTCACCGTTCCAGTAATTCGCACTCCTGGTCATCAGAAGATAGGTCAGTGGGAATGCCGCCATTATAGTGATAGGCGTCTTCCTACCTGTTGGATTCAGTTGACTGAACAGAGAGATTTCCTCAGACCTAGAGTATCCTATAAGTTCTCTTGTATGGGTTCTCTGATAATGATTTCCTAACCTGTGTTCCTCCAGTAACTTCTGATAAATGTATAGGATGGCAGCCTTTCCCGACATTCAAGATTAAATTACTTATCAGTTTGTTCCACCATCATTGGTCCAGACAAATGGTACCAAGGTGCAGAGTCATTCTCCATTCTCAAAATAGAGCCAAAAGATGCTTCAAAAATGAGGTCTCTCGGGCAAGTTACAGTTTGAAAACAAAACAAAACACTGTTTAATACAAAATGGAGTAATTTAAAACAGGGCTTAGACTGATCTCTACAATATCCACCATGCTGTCACCTACATGGGCTTGATTTAGAGTATATCTTATTCACAGAAATGTGATCATCTTATCAATCTTTGATATTCTACTACAGTTTTTTAATATAATCAAGTCTATAAATTCCCTTAACACATAAATAAGTTCAAATTTAGTGCATTCAGGTTGGTAGGAGTCCTGCCCCATCATTACCAAATTAAAAATGATGAAGTAGGCTGATGGAAGAGGTATCTGATGGTGAAAAGCCTTTTATAACCAATGCTCCTCATGTCTAAGAGTTTCCCAAGCAATACAGTTGTTTTTCTCCTTTCTCCCTTAATAGTTTCCTTTTGACAGACCAACAGGAAGTCTCTGATCCATAGAGCAATTTCACAATTGTTTTCTGAGGCCAGCAAACTTCAGTTCTTGATACCCGGGATTCTTGATACCTGGAACTTCAACAATACCCAGGATTACTAAAAGTACAATTGCCGGGCTCTGCCTGGGATCTCTGGAATTTATATACTTTTTGATTCAGGGTCTTCCCCCAGTGCATCAACAGCCTTGCAGTTGGTAATGCACTTCCTAAACTCGGGGATCATGTGACTACAAGGAGCAGGTATCTGTTCATTCATGAGTTTGCGGAATGTACATCAAGACCATACAAGAGAATGGAAGTAAACCCAGAAAAAGAGGTCGATGATGCCCCGTGCTCTGCCATCACAGAGTCAAACCTGAGTCTTGGTGCTCATGGCTAACCTGTCTGTTGATGTACTATTCCTATTCGCATATTTTTCTCTGTGCTGGATTTCATCTTGTTTGGGGCTGAAAAGAGGAGGTTTGGCATCAAGCTTACTGAGCAACATAGCACTAAGTCTTCCCATTCAGTTGGCTTTCTTAACTAATTATCCTCAAACAGACAATGTGACTTACCCCCAGTTCCTAAGTCATCCTGCAAATGATCGAGTTTCCTCGTAGCTTTAGCATGTGGGGATCAACATCACCAGAGCAATTTAGTCACCCCTAAAGAAAAACCTTGCAGCTGTTTAAACATTGTGTGGCCATAACAACAGGGCAGTGTAGTGCAGGAAGCAAAGAGGGATCCTATTTCTAATCGAACCTCTGATGGGAGTAGAAATAGGTCGTATTTGAGTTCTGAGGTCAGAGTTCATTTGCTTATCATGAATTTTTAACTCTCTCTCTCTCTCTCTCTCTCTCTCTCTCTCTCTCTCTCTCTCTCTCTCTCTCTCTCTCTGTCTCTCTCTTTCTCTCTCTCTCTCTGCTGAAGTCATTTCTCACTGAGGAACCCTACCACTCTGCCACTGCCACTTAAATATGGATACCACTATGGAATCTTCTTTTATCTTCCTCAAATGCAGGTGTATGTACTTTCAAAATGTCTCTATGCTGTTATAGTGAAAAACATTACCTTCTTCATTACCAGGAGAAATGATTTAGTAAAAAAATAAAAATAAAAATAAAAAAGGCATAACAAGGAATGTAGCTAGATTGAATTTTTAAACCTAAATTAGAGATATTAGTTGATACATTTTCAAATAAAACACAGTATATGTTGTTACATATATCATCATGTCAGCATGCCCATACTGGAACTGAACAAAGAATGAATGGACTCTGTGAACAGACTTATCCAAAATCAAGTACATGAGGAATTTTAATGAGAAAATGTGTTCATCATTGACACTCTGCATTCATGGAGGACAAGGCAGAAAGAAAGGCAGAGTTTGCCTTTTGTCATCTTTTTTCATTTATGATTATTAAAGATCTCATTGTCATTAAGCTCATTATTCCTGTTATCATGAGTTTGCACAACTAGTATCTTAATCATTGAGTTCTTGGGCATAATTAAACCACTGTAGCTTGAAATATGAGTTGTAAAAGCAGATAGATACAGCCAGAGGTTTAGAGTTGCTGTCTGCAGGGAACACCGCATCTGCTTATATCTGACTCCGAAATAATGGCAGCTCAGCGGTTATGTGAATTACAGTAAAATTATACAATTACATACCTCTCTGCAGGCGAAACACTAAGACATTATTCTCAGATTTCCTTCTCATCTACAGAGTATGAGATTTCTCCTCTATCCTTTGGAAGTTTTCCACATGGAACTAATCTCTCCTCTTGTGCGAGATCTGCTGAGGGGTGGAATATACAAAGCCACTCATGAAAGCAACTCAGTTTCACACTTCTTTGCTAATATCATTTTTAAAACACACCCAAATAGTGTTTCCTGTAGAAATTCCCCTTTGACACTTTTGAAGTCTCTAAGATGTAAAACTTGACATCTACCTTATGAGTCAGATTTAATCACGAAATTAGACATTAGATTTAGTAATGGAAATTGACATCATAATCTTGGCTTTTGGATGTTAGATTTACAAAAGGAAGGAAGGAACGAAGGAAGGAAGGAAGGAAAGAAGGATGGAAGGGCAGTGAGGAAATGGAGGAATGAAAGAACAAAGAAAGGAAATAAGGGATGAAGAAAGAGGAAAGAAAGGAGAAGGAAGGAAGAGGTGTGGCGGAGAGATACATGCCAATGATATCACATAAGACAAGAATTCTCTAAAATATTTTATGTCTTTAAAAAGTCCTGGAATTTATATCAGCTATATACTTTATTTCACCCAACTTCCTTGCTATAAGGAACTTTTGGCTTTCAGGTGTTGGATTTACAGAAGGAAAGAAGGAAGGATGGAAGGAAGGAAGGAAGGAAATATATATACAATGCATCTCATCAATTCAATGACTTTTGAATTTTTAAGGTAAATGATCAGCTCAAGAATAAAAGAAGAAGAGGAGGAGAAGAAGGAGTTAGGAAAATGGAACAGTCAGTAAGGTGCCTAACATGCAACTGTGCGTTGACGCACACACGTATTTTTCTCTCCGTTCTCCTCTCTCTTTCTCTCTCTTTGTATCTCTGTCTTTCTCTCTGTGTCTCTGTTTCTCTCTGTCTCTATCTCTATCTCTCTGTCTCTCTCTCTCTGTGTTTGTGTGTGTGTGTCTAATAACTTTTTAAAAATTTATTTTACTTCCATCTCTCAGTCAACTTACCTGAAGGAACAAGATAACACATAGTCAGCATGGCCATTCTTGGGGAAAATGTCACAATGTAGAATCCATTGAACTTCATGTACTCTGTGAAGAGAGAAAGAGAGATAGGGAGGAAGCTCTGGAGTAAACTAGTTTTCCTAAAGATGTAATGAGCTGTAGCAGTAAAAGTGAAAAACATTGTCCTAGGGCAAGTTCTCCAGACAAGGGCATCACATTACAAGTCGTGGACCAAAGGACCCACTGGAGGCTTGTAGAACGAGATATGAGAAAGTATCTCAATGACAATGTGCAGAAGAGAATTACATCAGAAACAAATAAGCCAGCATAAACTTCATTTCAGTCATCCAAGGGGGAAGCCATGAGGATATGGATGAGTAATAAGAGTCACTGGCAAAGAAACACAAAATTTAAAATGCAAACTAAAATGCCCCATAACACAATCCCATTTGTTTCAGAATGTGTTCCCAGATCAAATGACATCATTTAACAAAGAAAACATACAAAACCCAAAATTACTTTCACACCAACTTGAAGGTAGGTAACTGTGAGAATAGAAAAGAGATGCTAGAGCTATGGAGTAAGAGTTACTAATGGATTCCTGGCTCTGGGGATGAGAAGAAAATGAAAACAGCAATACTCGCAATTTAGAGAAGAACCTGAAAGAGTGAACACTAGGTCCTCTGAGGGAACCACCATGGAGTTATGTTAGAGTGTGGCCCTTTCCACTGGGCATAACACAATCTCCATTTTGGAGGGGAGACTACTCTGTCAAGGTTCCTGTGACAACTGAGAAGAACTAAGCTTAGGGTTATGGGATAGAGTAGTGACACTCCTTCATGGTAAAAGCAGTAGGGAAGAGTCACAGGATCTATGCCCAGGATTCCAGCTCTTTCTCCTTCCTGCCCTCCCTCAGCTGCAAGTGATTTCAGGAGATGTTACTGTGTGCAGAAGTCAGGGAGGAACACCAATGGAAAGACAGACACCATGATGCGGTTTCCATAAAGTCACCATCCACGACAGGGTGGGGCTTTGTGCTGATGCAGCTGCTTGCAGAATCACTCATTTCTGAAAGGAACTCCCCAGCTGCATTCTGTAAGTTAGGCTCCATAAACTCACTGCTTCACTAAGTTGGGCTATGGTGAAATAATCCTCTGGTCTGTCTTTAATGTCTTATCTGGAGTAAATAGACATTTGTGTTTTTCTAGAAAAACATTAACTCAATAAGTCACTTCTCAAATAACCATGCATGGGCTGGAATTGATAGCCTGTTGGGTACCAGGATATCTGCAGAGGGAAGAAAACACAAAAACTGCCCAGGGGTGTGTGCCCCAGTGTACACGAACTCAGAGGGATCACTATCTGTGTGCCCACAGAGGCTGGTCCTAGAGATGACTAAAGAACTAGGAAACTGGAAAAGCCACCTGCTGTTGTGAGGTGATGCTTTCAGGAATAATACATACAGGAACAAGGGCCCCTCTCTCTTACCTTTCAATCCCTCTCTAGAGTCCCCTACTGGCAGTCCCTAACACATAGTAAGGAATTCAGGGCAAGTGATTTGTTGAGTTCTATTTTCAGTCAATTAGAACAGAACAGACAAGAGTTTCTTGAATTCGGGAGACAACAACCCCTAGTCAATCATCAACACCGGAGAGAAATTTGTAACAAAGCAGAAGTAAAAAAGAGAATTACCCAAGAAAGGGGAGGGAAACTCCAACAAACGAAGGAAATAGGGCAGAGAATGGACTCGGGGAAGATATTGAATTTTGTCATTAACTTGTAGATAAAATATTTTTGAATGGTGAATTTTTCATTTTAAAAACCTTAAAAGTTCATCCAGCATATTTGATCAATGACTTACTACAGCTTTCTAACTACATTATGAACTTTAAAATATTAAATGAAACTTTCATTATATTTATAAAGGATAAAAAGTATTCCTAATCAATTGCAGCAAAACAAAAGTGTTATATATTTCAAACAAAAGCCTTAGCAATGAAGTATTTACTATTCTACCAAAATATTAATTACTTTGTCTGAAAAATGAATTTATATATCTTTATTCTCTATTATATCTACTTTTTATTATCAATACATTTACAACTTGTTATTTTGTTTCTGAGTCACTGGACATGTGTGGGTACCCCAGGAGAAACAATAATTTAATATTGCACAAGGATGCCAGTGGTCCCGCAGTGTAGGGGCTCAGCATGGAAGAGTGGCATAAAGAGATTCTCTTGCTCCCTCCCGCAGAGAGTAAAATTCCATCACACCCTCTCCACTCTTTTCCTTTCCCCCTACAGAGCTTAAAAATCTGCCTTGAATGTACATTCCACAGTTCTCTGAAGTATTACAGTAATAACAATAAATTCTTCACATGACATTTGGACAGAATCCAAGCAGGCATATACATAAAACCCTTGCTTCCCTCTCAGGTTCGAAATGAGTTTAGAAAAATAACATGTTTAAAAGGAACATTACATTTTGGTAATTCACAGCAGTGATTTCATAGGAACCTTTAGGAAACCAGCTTATGCTGAATACTGTGGCAGTAGCTACATCTGTCTTCACAACATCATAGAATTAGCATCATGCTTTGTTAGAGGGTCAGAGGTTGGAAGTATAAAAGTGTACTAACTTCATGCAAAAGGAAAGGGATGGGGTAGAAGTAAGCTGAGGCTCTTTCTCTCAGTGCCTAGCAGCCCTCCCCCTGAGAAGACATTGATCCTGCAGGGAGGCGCTGGGAAGTTGGGAAGGGCTGCTTTTAGGGCTATGCTTGACTACTCTGGGTTCGTTCCCACATTTTTAGTTTTCCTAGAAAGTTATATATGAGCATGTTTCATACACTTGTACAGAACGGTTTTGAGAGATTACTAGACATATCACTATTCTACAGAGAAATGGGAATATACTCAGGCCCAATAAAGTTTTAATATAGTTAACTTATATCGATTCTGTCACCTTATAATATAAAATATGCATGTTTTATAATATAAAAATTACAGTAGCAGGTATCAGGTTATGAGAATTGAGTGGGCACCGTGGGAGAGGCTTAAGTTTTGTGTTATGGAACAAGGCAGTAGACAGAGTGCATGGAGAGTAAAATATATTAAGCCAAGAGACAGTTTCAATAGAGGAAGCTGGACAAAGAGTTTAGTAAATGGCCTCTTATTTGAAGGGGTGGGTTTCTTGTGTTTAGTGTACTATGGGTTTTGAGGGTCATTTGCATTACTTAGGACTTCTCATGCATTACCTTTACATGGAGTTACATATACCTTCATGCATGACTTTTTGTTCTCATGGTAAATGTTCACTCTGGGACATGTTTTGTAGTATAATAATGAGCTGCAGACTGCCTGCAAAATGGGCTGCCTTTGTAACTGCTCCAGCAGCCTGACTTTGCATGCTTTGTTTAAGGTTGTGTGGACTTCACTCTTCATTCTGTCCTTTCAGTCACTATATAGAGATGCAGAATTGCACCATAATCTATAATAACTGGAGAAGTCGATTAGCATATGGAAACCCAGAAACCAAAGAGGAGCCTGTCCAAAGTCATACTGCTGGCAAATGCAAGGATGAGAAAGATCTCCAAGGTCCAAGCTCTTTCTACTCACTTGTGTTGAAAGACAAAATTAATGTCTTTTTTCTATTTCAACTAAATAGAGCAACCAGCTCTTGTCTTATCATCACAGCATGGTGTTTGCGCTAATAAACAAGACAGACTCATCTGTTCAGAAACACAATAACCTATGAAGAATTGAGTTGGAATTTGCATTAAATCTGTAGATTACTTTCAGCAAAATAGCGATTTTTACTATATTAATCCTGCCAATCTATTAGCATGAGAAATCTTTCCATCTTCTGAGGTCTTCTTCAATTTCTTTCTTCAGAGACATGAAGTTCTTGTCATACAAATCTTTCACTTGCTTAGTTAGAGTCACACCAAGGTATTTTTTTATTATTTGTGACTATTGTGAAAGACATTGTTTCACTAATTTCTAGCCACTGATTTAAGTGGGATTGCTTCAAGTTTCTCTCCATTTAGTTTGATGTTGCCTACTTGTTTGCTGTATATTGCTTTTACTATGTTTAGGTATGGTCCATGAATTCCTGATCTTTCCAAGACTTTTATCATGAAGGGATGTTGGATTTTGTCAAATGCATTCTCAACATCTAATGAAATGATCATGTGGTTTATTTCTTTGAGTTTGTCTATATAGTGGATTATGTTGACAGATTTCCATATATTGAACAATCCCTGAAACCCTGGGATGAAGCCTACTTGATCATGATAGATGATCATTTTGATATGTTCTTGGATTCAGTTTGCAAGATTTTTTTTAGTATTTTTTCATTGATATTCATAAGGAAAATTGGTCTAAAGTTCTCTTTCCTTGTTGGGTCTTTGTGTGGTTTAGATATCAGAGTAATTGTGGCTTCATAGAATGAATTGGGTAGTGTTCCTTCTGTTTCTATTTTGTGGAATAGTTGAAGAGTATTGGTATTAGGTCTTGTTGGAAGGTCTGATAGAACTCTGCACTAAATCCATCTGGTCCTGGGCATTTTTAAGTCAGGAGACTATTAATGACTGCTTCTATTTCTTTAGGGGTTATGGGACTGTTTAGATCATTTATCTGATCCTGACTTAACTTTGGTATCTGTTATCTGTCTAGAAAATTGTTCATTTCATCAAGATTTTTCAGTTTTGTTGAGTACAGGCTTTTGTAGGAGGATTTGATGATTTTTTGGATTTCCTCAGTTTCTGTTGTTATATCTCCCTTTTCATTTCTGATTTTGTTGATTTGGATACTGTTTCTGTGCCCTCTGGTTAGGATTAGGAAGAGCAATTTGCAACTTCATTTGAAATAACAAAAAACCCAGGATAGCAAAAACTATTCTCAACAATTAAAGAACTTCTGGTAGAATCACCATCCCTGATATCAAGCTGTATTGCAGAGCAATAGTGATAAAAACTGCATGGTATTGGTACAGAGAGAGGAAGCTAGATCAATGAAATAGAATTGAAGACCCACAAATGAACCCACACACCTATGGTCACTTGATCTTTGATAAAGGAGATAAAACCACCCAGTGGAAAAAAGACAGCATTTTCAACAAATGGTGCTGGTTTCACTGGCGATTAGCATGTAGAAGAATGCAAATTGATCCATTCTTATCTTCTTGTAGAAATCTCAAGTCCAAGTGGATCAAGGACCTCCCCCTGAAACCAGATACACTGAATCTAATAGAAGAGAAAGTGGGAAAATGTCTCAAACACATGGGCAAGGGGGAAAGTTCCTGAACAGAACACCAATGGCTTATGCTCTAAGATCAAGAATTGACAAATGGGCCCTCATAAAATTACAAAATTTCTATAAGGGAAAGGACACTGTCAATAGGGCAAAATGGCAACCAACAAATTGGGAAAAGATCTTTACTAGCCCTACATCCGATGGAGGGCTAATATTCAATATATACAAAGAATTCAAGAAGATAGATTCCAGGGAATCGAACAAGCCTATTTAAAACTGGGATACAGAGCTAAACAAAGAATTTTCAACTTAAGAATACCAAATGGCTGAGAAGCAACTAAAGAAATGTTCAACATCCTTAGTCATTGAGGAAATGCAAAGCAAAACAACCCTGAGATATCACCTCACACCAGTAAGCATGGCTAAGATAAAAAACTCAGATGACAGCAGGTGCTGGCAAGGATGTGGAGAAAGATGAACACTCCTCCATTGCTCATGGGATTGTAAGCTGTTACAACCACTCTAGAAATCATACTACCTGAGGACCCAGATATACTATTTCTGAGCATATAACCAGAAGATGTCCCAACATGTATTAAGGACATATGCTCCACTATATTTATAGCAGCCTTATTTATCATAACCAGAAGCTGGAAAGAATGCAGATGTCCCTCAACAGAGGAATGGATACAGAAAATGTGCTACATTTGCACGATGGAGTACTACTCAACTATTAAAAACAATGAATTCATGAAAATTCTTAGGCAAATGGATAGAACTAGAAAATATCATCCTGAGTGTGGTAACCCAATCACAATAGAACATACATGGTATGCACTCACTGATAAGTGGATATTAGCCCAGAAGATTGGAATACCCAAGATACAATTCACAGACTACATGAAGCTCAAGAAGAAGGAATACAAAAGTGTGGGTACTTTGATCCTTCTTAGAAGGGGGAATAAAATACCCACAGAAGGAGATACAGAGACTTTGGAAAGGCCATCCAGAGACTGCCCCACATAGGGATCCATCCCATATCCAGTTACCAAGCCCATACACTATTGTAGATGCCAACAAGTACTTACTGACAGAAGCCTGATATAGATCTCTTCTGAGAGGCTCTGACAGTATCTGACCAATAAGTAGGTTGATGCTCTCAGCTAAACATTGCACTGAGCATAGGGTCCCCAATGGAGGAGCTATAGAAAGGACCCAAGAAACTGAAGAGGTTTGGAGCCCCATAGGAGGAACAACAATATGAACCAACTAGTAACCCCAGGTTTCCCAGAGATTAAACCACTAACCAAAGAGTACACATGGAGGGACCCATGGCTCCAGCCACATATGCAGCAGAGGATGGCCTTGTTGGACATCAGTGAGAGGAGAGGCCCTTGGTCCTGTGAAGGCTCGATGCCTTAGTATAGGGGAATGCCAGGACAGAGAAGCAGGAGTGGGTGGGTTAGTGATCAGGGAGGGGGGGATAGGATAGGTTTTCAAAGGGGAAATGAGGAAAGGGGATAACATTCGAACTGTAAGTAAAGAAAATAGGTAATAATAAATA
This sequence comes from Tokudaia tokunoshimensis, assembly GCA_036184795.1. Taxonomy (NCBI): domain Eukaryota; kingdom Metazoa; phylum Chordata; class Mammalia; order Rodentia; family Muridae; genus Tokudaia; species Tokudaia tokunoshimensis. The sequence goes on from BTHU01000003.1 coordinate 28,632,795, forward strand.
AATATATAAATAAATAAATAAGGTTTTAAGAATCATAATCTATCTTGTTTTAAATGAATGAAAGAAGTGTCCATAGTTTGTAGTTGAAACAAATGTTTAACATGCTTAGCCATATTTGTTGTTAGGACTCTCAAAGCTCAGTCAAGAAACATATATGATGACCTTGGGTTTCACAGGTCACTGTCACTGTGCCACATGTAACTCTCACATATCTGTGAACTGTGCAGTTCCTTCTCCACCCTCAAGACTGTGCCATCACTGTTCACATGAGGTTTGCCTTTGGTTGGAGATCAAAGCACTTCCTGGCAGATGAGGCACGTTCTCTGAACAAAGACAAGCAGTTCTGAACCCTGAGGCTACAGTCTGCTAATGCTATTATTTGCAGGAAAGACAGAACTTGAGAAGTCTCCTAGCCTGATAAGTTTTATGAACACAGTAAAACATAAATATGAAATGCAAAGTCTTACCTATGCATGTGATTGGTCCCTTATGTGGAACAACATGGCAAAACTTTTAACTTATGCCTTCCTTTAAAAGTAGATAATGTCACTGTGATTTTTAAGCTAGTAATACATCCTAAAGACATTCTTAATCACACGATGTTTGTATACAGTAAAATAATAAATGTTAATTGCTTGCAGCCTCATTTTTCTATCATTCTAATTTTTGTCTGTTGAACTCACTGCACAACATATGATCAAAGTTTGAATTGGGTGATTTAACAAAGAAAAGATGTCAGTTAGACCTATCTCATTTTGACAGCATGATCTTTCTGCTCTATCATAATATAAATATCACATCTGAGGAGCTTCTGTGATAATAGGTAACTGGTTTCTTTTGAATTAACTTTGTTGAGAAAATTAAATCACAAAAAATTTTGATATTACTGTACCATTTATTTGAGATCCCTCTGACTTACACACCTATAAAATTATGAATTTATGATTATACAGCTCTGTAAATATAAAAATTATGCACAACAATGGGATCAAGATAAATTTAAAGCAACACGAAACCAGCACTAAAAACATTAGACACATGGGAAGAACTTCATGTAATGGGAAGAAAGATGCATGCTATTAAAAGACTGCATTCTTTACACATGTCAAGTTGTAGGTCACACAACTTTTCCCCAAGAGTTCATCACTTCCACAAGAGTTGTCCTAGACTCCTCTCCCATGAGCAATCAATCACACACAGAGACAAAAAAAAAGCAAAAGAAAAGTCACTGTAAAACAGGAAGAAACAATCTAATTGCTTCTTGATACTTTCATCCACAAGAATAAAATGTATGGCTATAGATATGGAGAGGAGGACTCTCCCTCTGATGCAGGAGGACTTCTCTTAAAGTAGGACATGACCCCCATCATGTGACATCATATCTTTCCTTCTTGGTGCAGCAGTGTACACCATCTCTAGTAATTTGGGCAGCATGCATATTTCTTTTTTTTTAGCATGCATATTTCAATATGCCTCACTTCTCTTCTGAGAATCTGGTCACCAAAAGAGATGGATGAAATGATTAGGAACAGAGGAGATAAAGCACTAAGATTTCTTGATCCTTGAAAGTTGATTACATCTCCACTACTGTAACCCCTTCTGCTCCTTGGGAGTATAACTTCCTCCATTATTCTCATTCCCAATTTCCACGGCCCTATTCAAAAGCTGGTCATTACACAGGAAAATGCATTCAGTCACAGAGATTTCCCATCTATATCACTAGAAAGTGTTAATAATTGCTGTGTTTGCAAGCTCCATTTGTAAACTTTTGTCATTACAAAAATATTGAAGACAGAACTGGCAATGCATGAACATCCCTCAAGAGGATGACTACTGAGACCTGGAGTGCATCAGGGAGAAAGGCTGGGGGACTGGAAGCTTATTCTTGCCCTTTCTCATGTTCACTGAGGCAGGGATTGGGGAAAAAGAAAAATCACAGTCATCTCTCACTGTGGAAGAGACATGACAACTTTTACTGCACAGAACTGCTACGTGTATAAAATGAGATAGGTGTAAGAGGCATGGGAATCCAACCGTGGAGTATTCATTACAATAGCAGTCTGTGGTGGCTCTTTGCTCTTGTGAAGATGAGTAAATTCGCAAAATGAAAGAATGATGTCATTTATTGGCACAGGAGTTTCCCTAACAAATTCCTAATTTAGAAGTATGCATGTTAAGTTCACCACTAAGAAACTAAGATTATTTTGATATGGCCCTGGAAAAACCACCAGACCCAGTCATTTCCTGACTCCCACTCCGTATCTTGTCTCATGGGATACAATAATCTCTGTTTGACCATGACCACATACCCCCTCCACTGTGATGATGTCTGACTTCATGTCTAACCTCGCTTCCAGGCCACAACAGTAGAACCCACCACCTATGAACTGAAACCATGAGCTAAAGTCAGTCTTTTCTCTTTAAAGCTGGTCACCTCAGGTATTTTGCCATAGATGTGGAAACTCGAATGCAGAAACCGTATGACTGAATGTCTCTATTGACATTCATTTGTCATTAGCCAACATGTGCTGTACTGTGTTGTGATATGGGAACTGCAAGCTTCAGTGACTCATGCAGCATAAAGTTATGTCTTGATATGTTGCCAGTGAGTGTCTGTATCCCTGCCCCATGCTTGTTCTTTATTACTATCTTCAGGCAGAAGGAATAACTCAATTTGTAAAATATTCTTCTCCAAAACCACAATTTCAGACCTGCTCTGAAACTTTCTGCATAAATATGGAATGTATGCCTTCTGCAATGTTTCATTTGCTAAAGCAAGTCACACGGCCAACATTCACATCATGGATACAAAGACTTTATCAGAAGAAAGGATATCAGGGAGAGAGGGGCCTCTTTTGATACCAAATATTTAAAACAAACAACAGAGTTTACTATACAATAGATAAACTATAAATAGGGACAGTTGTGACTAAGATTGGGTCTTATCCATTTTTCTATATACTAATTGTTGTGACTATCCTACAAAAGGAATCAAAAGTACACCCCAAAATATTGAAGACATAGAAAGAATAAATGTGTGAATGTTTTTTTCTTAAGTCTCATGGGTTTGAATATTAGTGGTCAAGAGCATTTACATTCAAAACAAAAGGAAAGGTGGATGGACATTAGCAATTTCTACAGAAAGTAATCCTTTCCCTAATTTCTTTTAATCATAAATAATATTACAAACCATGGTGTAACTCTAACCAAGCAAGTGAAAGATCTTTATGACAAGAACTTCAAGTTTCTGAAAAAAATCAAAAAAGACCTCAGAAGATCGAAAGATTCCCCCATGCTCATGGATTGGCAGGGTTAATACAGTAAAAAGCCATACCACTCCTGGGCATATAGCCAGAAGATGCTCCAACATGTAATAAGGACACATGCTCCACTATGTTCATAGCAGCCTTATTTATAATAGCCAAAAGCAGGAAACAACCCAGATGTCCTTCAACAGAGGAATGGATACAGAAAATGTGGTATATTTTCACAATGGAGTACTATTCATGTATTAAGAATGATGAATTAATAAAATTCTTCTGGCAAATGGATGGAACTACAAAATATCATCCTGAGTGAGGTAACCCAATCACAAAATGAATACACATGATTTGCACTCACTGATAGGTGGATATTAGCCCAACAGCTCTGAATACCCAAGATACAATTCACAGACCACATGAAGCTCAAGAAGAATAAAAACCAAAATGTGGGTCCTTTGGTTCTTCTGAGGAGGGGAACAAAATATTCACAGGAGTAAATATGTAGATAAAGTGTAGAACAGAGACTGAAGGAAAAGCCATCCAGAGACTGTACCACCTGGAGATTCTTCCCATACACAGTCACAAAACCCTGACACTATCATGGATGACAAGAAATGCTTGCTGATAGGATCCTGGTATGGCTGTCTCCTGAGAAGCCCTGCCAGAGCCTTACAAATACAGAGACAGATGCTCACAGCCAACCATTGGACTTAGCATGGGGTCCCCAATGGAGGAGTTAGAGAAAGAACTATAGGAGCTGAAGGGGTTTGCAACCTCATAGGAAGAACAACAATATCAACCAACCAGAACCCCTAGAGCTCCCAGGGACTAAGCCATCAACCAAGGAGTACACATGGCTCCAGCTGCATATGTAGCAGAGGATTGCTTTGTCAGGCTTCAATGGGAGAATGGGTCCTTGGTCCTATGAAAGCTCAATAGATGCCCCAATGTAGGGGAATCGAGGTCAGGGAGGTGGGTGTGGAATGTGTGAAGGAACACCCTCATAGGAGTTGGGGGAGGATGGAATAGGGGCTATCTGGGAGGGAGGGAAACTGGGAAAGGGGATAACATTTGAAATATAGATAAAGAATATATCCAATTTAAAAAAAGAGAAAGTAATCTTTTTAAACCCTACTTCATCACCCAATCTTACCTTTTACTATCCAAAACAATCACCACCAAGGAATCACCACACTAGACAAAGCTATATTGCAAACTGAGATGCTGTGGAGATGTGATGTGATGTGATGTGTGTGTGTGTGTGTGTGTGTGTATGTGTGTGTGTGTGTGTGTGTGTTCCTGAATGGAAGAGTAAGCTGAGACCTTAAGGACAGAGCTGCATTGACTTATTTACTTTACTATCTACAAGTATCACCCAGACTTTGGAAGCATGTGAGTTTCCTAGCATAGAGGCTGTCAACATCTTTGAAAGGGTCTTTTACGAAGTTGCTATTAGAGCACTGACTCTTGCATTAGGACATTTATGTGATAAGATATGTAAACATTCTTTGACACATAGACAAACATAACAACCATTGCTGTCAATTTGTAGAGTTGAGGAACAAACAAAACATTTTAACTGTCTCACTACTGAAAATAGACCAACATTCCTGTACTTTCAATGTAATTTAACATAACTTCTTGGAAGACTGGAAGCTCTGCTGGGATCTAGTCTCCTCTATATACATCATATAATGACATTTTCAAACAAACTAACTAAAAGTCCTGGGAAGAAAGAGAATAAACTGTAAAGTTATGCTCAAAAGTCTTGAGGCAACTAACACACAATGCACTAAAACTCTATACCTCCTGTGAAGGTAAGAACATGACTCTTAATCGCATATTAAGTCCAAATTAAAACAAGTGGACCACTTAAGATATTATGACGGCATGTAACACAGCGCTAAAAGAAACAGAGAACCTGGAATACATTAGCATTAAAAAAATTCTGGTATTAGACAATGAGTCATCAATCAAAATCAGACCAAATGAAGTCATAATATATTTTGTCATGGTTCATTTTGATCAGCTAGCTCTCTCTGCTTTAATATACAAGACCCAGGTGTGGAAAATTCCATCAAACTGTAAGGGAACATAGGAAGGAAAAGTGTTCGCTGGGAATGTCAAATTGTCTCTGACAGAACAATTAATGGCTTCCTTGCAGAGAAAGCTGCCTCTTAGTTTGACATCTTTCTGGGTAAAACCTAACTTGGGTCACTGTGGGGTTTGAATAGGAATGACCCCCACAGGCTCATATATTTAAATGCATAGCCATTAGGGAGTGGCACTACTTGACTGGGATGAAGAGGTGTGGCCTCTTTGAAGTGTGGGTACTGCCATGTTGAAGAAAGTGTGCCACTTGGTGTGGGCTTAAGGATTTCAAATGCTCAAGCCAGGCCCAGTGGCTCTCTCTACCTGCTGTCTGAAGAGCCTGATATAGGACACTTGGCTATCATGTCTCCCTGTGTGCTGCCATACCCTCCCCACTGCTGAAAATGGACTAAACCTCTGAAATGGTAAGTGAGCCCCACTTAAATGTTTTCCTTTATAAGTACTGGCATGATCTTGGTGTTTTTGCAAAGCAATAGAACGTTGACTAAGATAGTCACATAAATAAATCTCCTTCTATACTCATTAGTGCTATAATTTGCCTGCTTATGGGCTTACTTTTACAGGTGATTTCCTCCCCTGATTAATACGTAATCTTTTGTTTTCATATTGTATCTCTAAATCTCTAACAGCTTTCATAACCATTTCCTGGGGCTGTTTAGAAGTCACAACCATTTTTGTGAAAAAGAAACAAAACAAAACTTTTTTTTCCTCTGAATTGTGCAGAACTAAAATTACATTTTGAAAATGATTCTTAAAAATTACATTCACTTAGCGAATGGAAAAAAAATGTAAATTCTTGAATTATAGGTTTTGCTCTTCCACACGATTCTCTCTTCATGTTAGAGTTAAATTGAACTATAAAGAGCAAAAGTCTTCACATCTCGGGGTTTGAGCTCATTGCTGAAACAAACTCCATTCTCAAAATTATTGTCTGACTTTTTGAGAATGTGGCAAAGAATCACATTCACCAACTCAGAGAAGCAAAAGATCTGATCCAACAGAGAAGGCATTCATCAGCCTGAAGAGCTCCTACATGGCTTCAGGCTAAATACAGAATACTGTTCCACAGGAACGTATAATAATTGGCCCAGAGCCACCACTGCATTTGCCATTGGGTGGGACTATGAATGTGTAGACGCTACAGCAAATAAATAAAGTGGTTTCCAGGGCTGGTCTGTGTCAGTGTGGGCTACATTAGGCTACACATGTTCTCTCTGACAATCTCTCTGCGGGACATGCTTCTCTCACAGTGCCCAGCTCCTCCTTCCACCTGCAGGCAGGATACTTCACCCAAGGGCTTAGCTATGCAGGAAGCATAGATCTAAACATCAGGAAACCCTCTGTTGGGGTTCCCAGAGAAGGAGGGATGATGACATGTTTTTAGATCACAGGCTGGTGAGATACCAAAGCCTCGAATGTGACAAGAACAGGAGGAGACTGGGAGGGCTGAAGTTTTAAGATCTACTACATAGAAGCAAATGTAGTCATCTTCCAGAACTGTCCATTTTGTTTTGAAGCAGACTGAATTTTCTCTGCTTAAAACTGTATAAGTAAATATGAAATTTGTGTTGGGGTTATGGAGGAATCTACTGAAAGAGCCAGAAATTACTTGACTATTTCTAAACAACTATCTCTACATCATATCAAAATGCCAAGGGAACTTGCTAGTTTGAGTCGATTTCATTTTCTGTTTGATTGAATTCTTTTTTTATAATTAAAAGTCCAAATATAGAGGGATATGGAATGATAAGGCATTGATTAACCTCATTTTTCTTCCTCCATATAAAATTTACCAGCCTTCAACTCCCAATGTTCTCTACCTACAAAATCCATAAAGATTGAGTATAGTTAGAGTAGAGATGTTTGAAATTTTTCTCACATTCATTTGTATGTGTTCATGTGAATGTATGTGCACATGCACACACATGCATGCATATGGAAGGCAGAGGCTTCTCGTAAGGAAGTAATAAGCTTCTCGCCTTCCATCATGGAGGTTTGCAGGGATGTAATTCAGGACATCAGTCGCAAGTACCTTAACTAGCTGAGTCATTTCAAAGTTCAAAACCCTCCTTGAAACACATCAACAGTGGCCTACTTGCTGACAAAAATAACCCTCCTAAGTGTTGATCTCTTAAGCAACCCTGCAGAAAAATACAGAAGTCTCAGTCCTGAAATCAGTCAAAGGGGGAAAAGATTGCACTGAGAATGGACTTTGACTTATGACTATCTGTCTAATCTGTTTGCATAATCGTTCAAAACATGTCCTCTGACTGTTTTATACATTGAAAAGAAGTTTGAAGGGGGATATTAAAGTAGTATATAATCCTCCCTTAAATATTAGAATGTTACTATTATTACAATTCTCTGAATGACTTTAAAACTTATTTTTACCATTCACTTTTCTTCTTTAGGTATAGAATCGGCTGCATAGGGATATGGAGTTCTGATTCTACTGATAATATCAGGACTGAAAGAATAACAATGGGGAGAAGATGTGCGGGTTTGAAGAACAGAGTTATGTTCAAACTGTGCAGAAACTCAACCAGCACATACCTGGACACTGACACAAGAGAAGCAAAGGCATGGATGGTGGGGTGGGGGTAGGGCAGGCATGGCTCAACTGGTAAATACGCTTGCAATACAAGCCTGATAACCCAAGTGTAACCCAGGGAACACATGTAAGTGATGGATATGGAACTTCAGTCCGCCTGTGGCAGCAAGCTAGGAGGTCAGACGGCAGAGTCCACCAGTACCTGGCCTTTTGGAATGTCAACAGAGTGATAAAAACAGGAAGACCCTGCCTCAGAACAGGTTATGTGTTCACTGTGGCACACATGTGCACACACTCACATGCCAGTATACACACACACACATACATACAAGAGAGAGAGAGAGAGAGAGAGAATGGAAAAGTGACAGGAAGGAAGTGAGGAGAAGGGAGGCAGGAAGGGAGGCAAGAGAAAGTGAAACGTGAAAAACCTGTATCTAATTATCTTAACCTATGTCCTCAAAAATTACACTTCTGGAAACTAAGCTCCCAAACCATTATAAATCCAGCTGTTGGAAGATTCACGACTCAGATTTCCTATGCTTCTATTATATCACAGTTTCTCATTTCACTGTGTTTCACTTCAATGAAGAAATTCTGACATGGGCATAGTCCCAAAGGACTCTCTTGTCTTACTAAGGAGAGTCTTGCTCATTCAAGTTCATTGCTGCTTTCCTCAAAATAGCCAAGAAATCGGGGAAAAAAAAAACCTAGATATCCATCCAAAGATGGATTCATTATGAAACTGGTACATTTACAGAATGGAATATTACTTAGTTATTTAAAAAAATGAAATTCTCTAGTATATGGATAGAGCTGGAAATAATTATTCTGAATGAGGCAACCTAGATCCAGAATGACAGACAAACACCACGTGTTCTTTCTCAAGTAAATGCTAGTTTTCAGTCTTTAGATATGAATGCTTAAATTGGAGTACACATAGAAGTCAGGGAACTAGTCAAGGGTCCTGGAGGGGATTTCAAAGAAAGAGGAATAGAACACAGGTGGTGGGAAGGGAGAAAGAGGAATAATGGAACAGGAAGCGTTACATCGGCTGGAGGATGGGAGGGACAGGTAGAGAAGGAAGCATGGAGAAGAAAAACTAACACTAAAGTCATTTTGCATTCAATATTTTATTTCTAAACATGTTAATAATAAAGTTATAAAATAATTTTAATAAATAAAGTTTAATGAAAATGTCATATGGTAGGTAACCCACTACTGTCAAAACTTTTGAAAAAAAATATATATATCAACAGGTTTTTAATGAAATTACTCTATAACAGGAGACAATGCCTACACAAAATACATCAAATAAAAAAGTCTAATGAGGGGTATGTGTTATCTCCTCTTGAAATGTTTGTCAGTGGGGTCCTATAGCTTCCATAATGCTATAGGTTATTGCCATTGCTCTTGGGTTATCCTCCAAACAAGACCCTGTTGCTGAACATACATACTTAAGCTCTAGGGTATGGAGAAAGTAAGAAGAATGACCTGGAAGCTTCATTCCTATTGGCTTGCTTTTGTAATGATGGAGGATTTAGTGCATGTTGTAGGGAGAGAAAAATCATCAACAGTTTTCCATGGCTATGAACCTTGTGAGCTACAATAACCACTGGTTTGATGTGATATGCCCAGTTGTGAGTACAGTACGGACACAAGTACTACGGGCATAACAAACCACTTTTTTGTAGGATTTACAGCCCAACCCACAATATGTAACTCATGCTTGGTCCTGTTAACTAGACTGAAAACTTGTGGCTGGATAGGTCATCAACTAGAGCAGATCTACTATTATTGTTCTGATAAATGGACATATTAAATAATAAATTGTCCCTACATTCCTACTTTTGCAGCCATAGATCAGTGCATCCCTCCGTTCTCATCAAAGAAGCTTCTTTTAGCAGTTAATAACTATTAATACAAAGACCTACAATTGGTCAAGGTGTAGAGAATGAGAGCCTGTGGAGTGCTCAGCTCTAAACAGCACATCTGTATCATACCTCAAAGGTGTGGGAATCATCATGGGAAAAGAGGTGGAAGGATTGTATGAGCTGAGGAAGTAGATACCTGTACTCAAACAATATTGTCTAAACCAGACTGCACAGCCACACACATAGTAAAGTTCAAAGCATCTAGGACTGCATATAGATTTTTCACAAGATCAAACCATCCAAAATCTCAGCGTATGTGGAGGAAAGCATCATGAACCCCACCCTACCTGAGAATAGTAGATAAACTGATGGCTCCTGGAGAGGGAGAGTTGGTTTTCTTCTGGGATTCTACCCATGCTACAGAAGATGATTTCACGCCTGTAAATATACCAACAGCATTAAATGACTTGGCAGATGAGGGCGGAAGTATTCATGAGGTTGGAAAGAAAAGTCGGAATAGAAATTGGAGGGAAAGAATAGGGACGGATTCCATGTAGACATATTATATGCATGCATAGATATTAAGATACCTTCTTCCAGGAAACTCTGACAGTTTTAAAAAAAGGTTGTGTTTGCTCAACATTCATATCCAGAACAGTTTTCATATAGAAGCAGCCAAAATCCAGAATGCTGGGTTTTTTTTTTTTTAATTTCTAAAATATCAAATTGGGTATTTTCCTAGCCCCATGGCCAATCTAGTTTTGGGTTCTTGTTCACCTGAGCAATGTCAGGCATGCGTTCCATCTCATAAAGTGAGCCTTGAAGCCAATCAGAGGTGGCCACTCCCACAATGTTTGCATAAAGTGAGCCTTGAAGCCAATCAGAGATGGCCGGCCACTCCCACAATGTTTGCATCACTCTTGCCCTTGTGTATCCTTTGGGCAGATCACCATTCTAGATCACAGGCTTTGTATTTGGGATGGTGGTTGACTTTCTCCTCTGGTAGCGGACAGAGTACCTTCCCCTACCATGAACACTAGTCAATAGGAGTTAAGGCTCTCATTAGCCACCAGCTTGACTTCTCTGTGTTAAATGTGTGTTTTCTTCAGCAATAGTCTCTTGTCATCCATTTGTAGAAAGCAATAACCTGAGTTATTCGGGAATTTCCATGTGGCTCCTTTGTTCTGCTAAAGGAACATAGTAATAAAACGACTCCTAACAACATTCTGCTATACCCATAGGTCAATATCTTACTTAGCCATCATCACAGAACTTTCTCCTACAAAGATGGAAACTAATTCAGAGATCCACAACTGGACAATGTGCAGAAGGTGAGAGACCTTGAAACACACAATCTTAAATGGAACTCTCCATCCAACCCCTTCCCTTGGGGGTCAATTTTGCAGATTGGGTGGAAGAAAGATAGCAAAAGTCAGAGAAAATGTATATGAAATAAACAATGTCTTCTAGACACAACAGGACTGGTGCATCTATGAATTCACAGAGACTGTGGCAGCATACATGAGGCCTTCACAGGTCCAAGTTAGACAGAATCTTAGCACTGAGAAGAAGAAATGGCCATAAATTCCCATTTCTAGCCAAGAAGCTGTGTCTAATTGACAACCACTTGCAATGGAAGTTAGTTTTGTCCAATGGAGTTTCACTGCATACCTAAACCACACTTAAGGGTAGGATGCATGCCTAGCAGTTAATGGCCAGCACAGTAGTATTTTTGTGGACTTTTTGTCTTGTGCTGGTTTGTTTGTGCTTTTCCCCCCCTGGTATTTTGTTGGTATATTATGATTTCTAATTGTGTCTTTATATGGTGTGTGTGTGTGTGTGTGTGTGTGTGTGTGTGTGTGTGTGTGTGTAAAGTAGAAATTTCTGGTTTCTTTGGAGACTCAATTAGGTTATAATGATGTTTTCCTGGAGCAGACAAGTGAAAAAATGGTTTCCCCAGCCAGACACAGTTGAAAGGATGTTTTGCTGAAACAGACATGGGTGAAAGGATATTTTGATATAGCAAACATATGAAAGAATTCATGATGATTAGAAGGAATATAAATAAGAGCCCACAGATAGTGGGAGCTTGAGTACTGGTTCACTTTGCTCTACGTCCCTAGTCTTTGCTGATGACATGCTTGTATTTGTTCACCTTACATTGCATTGCTGAACTTCACTTGTGGTAACTTCATAGAGAGAATTTCACCAAAGAACGTCTCGTGAGATTCCTATGGCTTCTTATTGCTTCTAGGTCTTGTGACAATTGGTGAGCCTCATGGTTTCATATGGAACTGCCCTTGCTGATTCATGTGTGATGTCTGCTGAGTAGACTTGACTGCAGCTACTGACTCATGTTTGGTGTTTTGCTAGTGGACAGGACTGAGAAAAAAAAAGATTAGAATTGCCCCAAAGAACTTTCTAAACAGGAACACTTCCCCTGTATTCTAAAACCCTTTCTTTTCTAATACCTCTGGTAGGTGGTGGTCTAGAGGGAAAGTTGAACCCTTATTAAACTAGGTTGTGAAAAATATATACCTACAGTGTGTTTATGTGTGTGTGTGTGTGTGTGCTTTCTTTATTAAAAAAAAATTGGTTTGCTCAGTTTTGATTGTCTGGGTTTTGTTTGGGCTTTTTTGTTTGTTTGTTTGTTTTGTTTTGTTCTGTGTTCTAAAGAAAAATAGAAAGAAGGTGTGGAGTTAGATGGGCAGAGAGGTCAAGAGGATCTGAGAGGAGAGATGAGGAAGGAGAAACTGTGATCAGAATAAGAATACATTGTGTGAAAAAGATTTTTCATTAAAGATGGCAAAAAAGAAAGGAAAGCAAAGAACTATAAAAATTTAGCTATATTGCCTCTCACTTCAGGCTTTTTCTAAATTCCTTTGAAGCATTTAGAAGAAAAGAATTTAGAGGAAAAGGACTCTGGAAAAAACACATTGGAGTCCTCAAAGACACACAAGGGCAGATAAGATGTAATCCATATTAGGCACAAGAAAAGTAGGCACGATGGACAAAGTAGGAAATGGTGGCAATTGTCTGTGCATTTCCTCAATTTACATTTCCATTACCTGTCACAGCAGATGCTACAGAAATAATCAGTCCACTCGTTTGTACCATTCCTTCAAAGCCGGAGGTTGAAGATGAGGCTCTGGAGTTGGCCAATATCCTACTTGGATATTGGGGCCATTAACATGCAAATAGAAAGGAAATTGCTACAAATATTCAGGGGGTCCAGGTCCAGCCCCTACATGTTCTTTGGTGGTTCATTCTCAGGGAGCCTCCTGGCCCAGGTTATTTGATTCTGGAGGTCTTCTTATGGTATCTTTGACTCCTCTATCACTCTGCTAGATCACTTCTAGCCCTGACCCTTCCATAAGACTCCGGGAGCTCTGCTTGATATCTGCCTGTGGGACTCTGAATCTGCCTCCATCAGCTGCTGCATGAAGCTCTCAGGAGACCGTTATGCTAGGCTCTTGTCTGCAAGCATAGTAAAGGATCATTAAGAGTGTCAGGAGTTGGCTCTCTCACATGAAATGGGTCTAAAATTGGGGCAATCATTGGTTGACTGTTCCCTCAGTCTCTGCTCCATCTTTATCTCTGTGCATCTTGAAGGCAGGACAAATTGTGGGCCGAAGGTTTTGTGGGTGAGTTGATGACCCTCTTCCTGGAAGAATGTAGAATGCTGAGGTCAACAAGGGCCACAAGGCATCTCTCCAGCTGGTGAGCAACATTGCCTACTGTGGTAGTTTAAATGAAAATGGTTCACATAGGCCCAGACAGAGTGACACTGTTAGGAGGTGTGGCCTTGTTAGAAGAAGTATGTTACTGGGGTGGGCTTTGGGTTTTCAAATACTCAGGTCAGGCCCTGTGTCACTCTTCTTGATGCCTGCTGATTCTGAGGTAGAAGTCTCAGCTATCTCTTCAGCACCATGTCTACCTGCATGCCACCATGCTTATTGCCATGATGATAATGGACTACAGTTCTGAGTTATAAGCCAGCCCTAATTAAATGTTTCCTTGAGCCTGATAAATACAGAGGCAGATTCTCAGTCAACCATTGGACTGAGTGCAGGGACCCCAATGGAGGAGTTAGAGAAAGGACTGAAGGAGCTGAAGGGGAAGAACAACAATCCAACCAGACCCCCCAGAGCTCCCAGGGACTAAACCACCAACCAAAGAGTACACATGGAGGGACCCATGGCTCCAGCTGCATATGTAGCATAGAATGGCCTTGTCTGGCATGAATAGGAGGAGAGGCCCTTAGTCCTGTGAAGGCTCAATGCCTCAGTGTAGGTGAATGTCAGGGTAGTGAGGCAAGAGTGGGTTGATGGGAAGGGGAGCACCCTCATGGATGCAGGGGAAGGGGGGATGGGATAGGGGAGTTCTGGAAGGGAAACCAGGAAAGGGGATAACATTTGAAACGTAAATACATAAACTATCCAATAAAAAAAAAAGAATTTCCATGGTCTCTTCACAGCAATAGAAACCATAACTAAGATGCCAATCTTCTGAATATTTGCTGGGATGAGATAGCAGTGATTCTGTGCTTTTCCAGTCCACTGGTTCTCCTGCTTCTCTTAGTCCTGAAATAAGGGCTTCCAACCCACAGAGAAGTGTACTGGCATGCTCTGTGAAACACCTACACAAGCCACATAAAGTCCCAGCATGAAGATGGGAGGTGGTCACCAAGTCCTGCCTCAGGAAATCTATGGCCAGTTTTCAGTGAGGGTGTGGACTATGATGGATTGATCATGCTGCAATAAATAGCCAAATACTCAATAGTATGTGGTCAGCATAAATTTGACCAGATGAATTAGAATAAAAGGAATAAGGACACAAACAGGTCAGTGGGGAAGGGTGTGTGTAGATCTGGGAGGAGTTTGAAGAAGAGGGCAAATATGTTCACAATACATTTTATGAAATTCTGAAAGAAGTAAGGATGAAGATTGAAGGAATGGAGCCACTTTATCTTTCTGCTATCACTCTGTCGAAGAGTCTTCTTGCTTGTCTTCATTCTTCTCTCCAGTTGCAGCTTTTCTTTATGACAGTTGGTCTATGACAACTTCAAACCACCAGCAGCTAGGCCAGCAGCAAGCTCACAGAATGGCCTTTAGTACAAGCTGCCCCAAGTACACACTGTCTGTCCCTTACAAATCTCTCCTCTGTATCTCATGCAGTGGTTCTCCTCTCACACGTGTCATGACTGACACTGAATTGCAACCAGAGTGTAGGACTGGATCCCACTCACAGCGCTTTTTGTCTTCCCCTTTGGGACAAGTACTATTATTATTATTATTATTATTATTTTATTTTTATTATTATATGGCTGTTTCACCATGTATACATGGGAATAGAAAATTACCTCTATAAAGCTCTAAAGCTCCCAGTCATAAGAAGTGCACTTAAAGCATATGTGAGGGGACTCTTACACAGCAGAATTTGATGAGATAATAAAAGACAGGACCTCAAACCTAGACATGCTCACATCAGTGAGACAGGATTCACTCTTGTGAGAGGAGTGATAGGTGTATATTTAAACACTTGGTGCATTTGGAACCAGGTAGCAGACCAAGGAAGCCAGTCCTCAAAGATTGTCCCCCAATGGACCATACCTTGGACTATCTACATCCTTGTTGAATCCTTCCCTTGGTCTTAATTCTTTTGACATAGACTAGGTTCTACTTGGTTCTCACACAGGGAAAAAGTGGGTATCATGTAAATATTTAACTACAGAAGTTGACAGAAAACCCAGTACCTTTCTTGCTGCTTGAGATGGGAGGTGACTCTACCTACATCCATAATGGAATGGTTACAGGCTCTGCTCATCCTTGTTGGGAGACACAAATTGAAATGTCTCATCTACCTCCAATGACAATAACTTGGCTCCGTCTTGTTCTACTGTGTCTGGTATTTTTACTCTGTCTCCCCTCACTCCTTCCCATCAGCCACATCAATACCAGATCAAATCATCCAAGAATACTCTTCTCATTATGTCACCTTCCTATTAAATAGCTCTTCAAAAGGCCCCATTGTGCGTGGGGATAAAATCTAAACTCTTTCATCTTTCTTCCATCTCTATTTCGATCTCATTTTCTACTCTCCTCCAGAATGAACTTCTGCACTCTAGCAAAGTTATCTCTTAATGCCCAGCTATGCCATGGGATTGCCTACCACACTAATCCAATGGAAGACTTCTAATCCCATAGTCTACCTGCATAAACTGTGCTCATTCTCCCTGCTCATTCCCATCTCAATTCCTGCCTGCTCTGTGAGGTTCTCTGGTCTCCTCTCACTAACTTCTGCCATCCTATTGTATAAAGTATAATTAATTTTCTGTATATATGCATATAATTAAATTTTCTTTAATTAAATCATTATTATCTCAAGGAAAAGATACTCTTTGATTTTTCAACACAGTGGGACTGGTGAATTTATTTTCCCCTTTATTTTCTTCAACTGAAGCACTTTAAGAGAAAATAAATCGCCTCAACTCATATTGAAGCAATCATACTGACAGCTTTCAGTGAAATTGTTAGTCAAACTATTGTTTTCTCTGACCGTCACACTCAGGAGAGGAAGCTAGAACAGCTATCTCTCATCTAAGTAGGAAAATCTCCTTTTAATTAAAAATATGAGTCCCTTTGATGCTGGTGATTATACTGTTGACATGATCCCTAACAGGAACTATCTGCATCACCTGACACTTTTAAGTACATTTACACTAATCACAGTCAGCAGCATAGACATAAAATTAGAAATTGCTTTATGATTCTCTGTGGCATATGCCATTTCTGTGGTTTGTTCATAGTTAATTATTGAGGTCAGTATAGATTCCAGGACACTTTACCAAACTCCATTCCTCAAAATTTTCATACTCTTTTATTTCACCAGAGATGCACTAAAATGAGGGTTTTCTTTCCCTTTAAGAAATGTCACTACTTTCCTTATTAGTACACAGAACAGTTTGACTTGGTTTGAAAGCAAGTGTTTAGAAACAGAGAGATGACCACATGACTTCCAGGGACCCCCAGGTAATTACCATAAATACGATAATATGCTAAAATCTTATACTAATGAAGACAAGTTCATAATCAACACAAACATACAAAAACCATGTGCCATAAAGAAAATCCTGCATAAAATGGAGTGTAACCTCTCTCCCTTAGAGTATGGAAACTTTTCTCCTTTCCATGGGCCTTCTCCAACTGCACTATAGAATCCCAAACACAAATTCCTTTTACATTTGTTTCAAAGAATTCTACGACCAATGTATGTTTTACAAGCACAAGAAATAACATAAGCAGAGTATCTGTAATCTGAAAATGTGAGATGCAAAGAAATTGATGGACCTGGTATCACAAGTGAAAAAGTCCCTATCCAACCTAGATGACCTGGCACAGCCAAAACTCAGGCATACTAAAATACCCTAAAACACATTTGTGAATGCTGTATAAGCTAAATATAAATGAAAGCACACATATCTGTATAAAAGGTATAAATTATACATGAGTGAATATCACATTTAAACTTGAACTGCATCCCCAACATGACTATTTTAAATATGTACCATTCCAAATACATCTCGCTAAGTAAAAATACATCCAAAAATCCAAACCATTTTTCACCCAGGCTATTTGGATAAGGTCCACTCAACCTGCACACTGAATTCTTTCATGTTCAGAAAACCCTTACAAACCCTTCCTTTGTAGTTCTACCGGCCATCCATAATGTTAATAATCCCAGAAAATAACCATTCATTCAGCCTCAATCACCCATTAAAGAAAATTCACTCATGAAATGTCCTGCCTCTCTATGATGAAATAGTTTAAAATGCTATACAACATACAACAATCTCCACACTCCTTACATGATTTTAAGAACAGGTCTGTATTCCACATCATAATAGACTTGACAATAACACTTTGATCATAGTCCCTTTTAGCTTTTATGTATTTAGCCTAAAGCATCCAACTCCTTTAATCGATGTTCATATAGAAACCCCTTGATCATTGTACTTATTGTTGTCTGGGACTCCTCCAGGTCTTTCTTGTTTAAAAGTGGTGGTCAAGAGAATAGAGAGGACTCCAGTTCTTACGCAATCATGGATGATGTCTTCTGGTTTGTTTCCAGGACTCTGTGAGGTAGGCCATTGATGCTCTGGGGGTGGGAGACAGTCTGAAATCATTTCTTACTTGTGCACCAGAAAGTTCATCTTTTACCTTTTGACATTCGAATAATCGAGAACCCATCCTTTGATTTATTCCTGTACCCGGCAGCTTTTCCTCAACATCACAGTTAATAAGTTCAGTTGGAGATTTGTTCCTTTGATGATTCTTTGTTTAAATGTTACCAGTCTTTCGGGGCAGCCTTCCTCAGAGGTCACCCTACCACCACACTCACCCCCTTCAGTCTCACACTTTGCTTCCTGTCTTTCAGCGAGTCCTTAACACACAATAAAAGTGTTTTCCCCAAAGACATGGGAACTATTTTTAAAAGTGTCTTTTATCAAATAGTTTATTTTTACAGTGTGTATTAAAGCAATCTAACCATGTTTTACAAATTCCAACATCTTGTCCTGGGAACTAGTGAAAGCAATTTTTCACATATTTCTACTGAGTGCATTTAAATTCAAGAGAGTTCCATTGAGAGCTTGGCACTAGCAACTTAGAGTTGCCAGTTAGAGAGCCTGGTCCCTCTCCTCACAATGCTCTATATCTGGAAATTCTTTGTAGATTTCTTTTTACAGTTGGCTTTGCATTCTCTGTTTGTTTGGGTTAGTTGGTTTCCTAAAAGGTAAAATATGAAGGCTGCCCAAAATAAATATGATACCAATGTATCCATGTACTTATAGATAGGAAACAAACCAGAGAATGCTGTATGATACTGTGTTTATTTAAATTTTTGGTCAAAATAATCATAACTCACAGTTAAGAAATGAAGGTTCATTTTAGATTTTACTCTTCAAAAATCATTAAAAATTAGAAATAGATGTTTATAATTTTAAAGAGGTTAATATTGAGGTCTAAGGAACATATCAAAGATTGTAAAGGACATCCCTAGAAGGCAGGAAGCCATAGCATGAACTGGGCATGGTGGAACATGCCTTTATTCCTTGCATTCTGCTGGAGGAGAAGGGAGGCTCAGAATAATGGTCATCTCCAGTCCATACTCAGCCAAGACCATCCTCAACCTCCTCAGCAAGACTGTTTCTGAAGGGGACAGAATATTTAGCACCTTATATGAAAGTGAACTACCAATGTGGTTCATAGAAACCTAAGTGTAAAATTAAACTATGAGATTTCCAGGTGAAACCTGTGAGGAAGTCCTTATGAACTTGGACTAAGGGAAGACTTTTAAAATTGCACATACACACAAAGGAGGGAACCTAAAAGAAAAAAAAAACTTAGTGATTCATTAAAATTTAAAACTTCTGATTTACAAAACATACTAGCAAATTATAATTAAGTCCTAATTCCTAAAAGCATTGCTAATATTTGGAAAATAAGGATTTTTAGAGTAATTAGATGATGTCTTGGGAGTTTTTCACATCTGGATTAGTGTGTCTCTACTGGAGACCATGAATAGTTGGTGTGATGGCTAATTTTGGTTATCGGCTTGGCTATAACTAAAGTCAACTAAAACTCAAACATCTGGGCACATCTCTGAGGGATTTTCTTGATTGGAGTGTATGAACTGAGAAGACCCACTCTAAATCAGGGCCACACCTTCCCGTGGTAGTGCCCATAAAGGGACAGGGAAGAAGGAAGCTGCTGCTTTTTCCTGATTTCCCTCACTTTCACAGGCAAGCCCATCGATCCACTTGCTGAAGCATCATCCTTCCACTGGTGTTAGAACCTTCTCCTTCAGGATTCCCACATAGAGTGAAGACCAGCAGCTCTCTAGGAATTCCCTGGGACTCCAGCAGTAAGTCAGGGCTGCAGAGACATCCAGTCTTATGATTGAACAACTATGGGATTCTTGATCTTTCTGTTTAGAGACATTCATTGCTGCCATACTCAGGACCACAGGTTGAAAGTTGTTCTATGTTTTATGTATGATATATATATATATATATATATATATATATATGTTTTATGTATGATATATATATATGTGTGTATATACATATATATGTATGTATATATGTATATATCACATATAATGTATACATAAAATATACATATGCAATATGTTACATATATGAATATAATATATGCATATCTATCCTATCAGGTCTGTTGCTTTATAGAACCCTTACGTTCCTCTGATGTTTAAGCACGTGAGCAACCAGTAAAGATGTGGTTGGTCGTGAGCCAAGAACAGAGAATCTGCATCCAGCTATCTTGCTGAACATCCACCTTGAACCTGGTCTTTGGAGTTTCCAAATTGTGAGAGATAAATGGATAATATCTAAGCTACCTAGCTCATGGCGTTTTTTTTTCGTGACACTCTGAGCTTGTAGATCTCCATCTTTCTTTGCATTTCAGTGAAGTTGTAAGACTTTCAGGGGACTGCAAAAATCACATACCCCAACTCGGAGTCAGGTCTTCCATACTGAACACTGAACTGTGTGACATAAAGTTCACTTGAGGCTGGCTATATTCTCAGGAGAGTAACAGGCTAGTAGAATCAAACTCCTTGACATATTTGATGTGGAAGAGCTTGGCAGAGTTAGGAGTGATGTAAGAGTAGAATGGAGGGGCTATGGTGTTACTATTCACTACATAGAAGGCCCCTTGGAAATGGTGGGGGAATAGATGTGAGTTTGAGACAAAAGTATACCTTTATTCCAATCATGGCTATCACTATAATCTGTGTGATTCTGAGCAAGTTATTTCCAACCTTAGACTCAATCTCCTCACCTGTGTAATGGAGAGAAGCAATTTCTACCCTAGGTGTTGCTGTGGGTATTGAATGAGTAGAAATATTAAAGAGCTAATATACAGCAGATTTTCAACAAATAACAGTTCTTCCTGCCTGCATAGGCAAGGGCGACACTGAAAAAAAAATGGCTCCTGGAGGTAAAATCAAAATGTCAAGCCAGTTCTGTCAAACCCTGAAGCAGGATCCCATTCTCAGGAGTACCCATTAGGATAATATTTAGAACTCCAAACCAGAGCACTGATGCTGTCATATTATGTTCCCATAGCCAGTCTTTGTGGTAGAAAGAGTCACACTAAAGAGTTTTAAACTGAACAATGCTTGACGTTAATATGGCACACTTCCATATCTGAAAACTGGAGAAGGGTCTTAGAGTATGTGAGAATATGAGAACTTCATTGAAGTCACTGGAATCCCACTGACTTCCTCCTCCACCTCTACCCATGGTCCTTATAGACTAACACTTATCATAACATTTGTAAAGATGCATCACCAGTCAGGACCCCTAGAACCTCCTGAGACAGCCTGCCAAGAGGTAACATCCCCACAATTGATTGCCATCCAGAAACAGGAAACATGCTAAGTTGTATTCTGGAGTACAGTTGTCAGCCATGTTCTCAATATCTGCACTACAGTCTTTATTTATATCATGTCTAGAACACAAAGCATGCACTCCACATGTCCTTACTCTCAGTCAAGGGTACAGATGAGCTTTAAATTCCAAAGGCTACCTCCTTAGAGTCACTCTGTTAATGGTCAGCACTGCCCTCTAGTGGCAAGCATGACTAAACACAGCTTTGTCCTCCTTCAGTGACCTGAGAGGCAGGGTGGCCAAGCTAGGGCAGAGAATTGAGGAAGAGAAAAGTTACCAATGTTGGCAGTACTAATTACCAAATGCAACCATATTTTGACATTTCTGATTCTTTTTTTTTTTAGCATGATCATTTTTTCAATTCTGGTGGAAACCTGAAGGTTCATGGAGCCTGATGGAAAAACTAAGAAACAGGATACTGGTCTGAATTGTGTGTGTGTGTGTGTGTGTGTGTGTGTGTGTGTGTGTGTGTGTGTGTGTGTGTGACTTCAGGAGGTCTCTTAGAAACACATGTAAACTAAGGAGTGTAGATCTTGCATATGTACAGATCTCGTATATGTGCAGATTCTGCATGTGCGTGGATCTTGCATGTGTGCAGATCTTATACATGTGTAGATCTTGCATGTGTGAAGATCTTGTATATGTGCAGATCTTTCATGAGTGTAGATCTTTCACATTTGTAGATCTTGCATATGTGTATATCTTGCATGTGTGCAGATCTTCTACATGTGTAGATCTTGCATGTGTGAAGATCTTATATATGTGCAGATCTTTCATGAATGTAGATCTTTCATGTGTGAAGATCTTGCATATGTGTAGGTCTTGCATGTTGCAGATCTTTCATGTGTGCAGACCCTGCATGTGTGCAGACCCTGCCTGTGTTTCCTTTTATTCTCTTCATATGTTTCATGACAAGCCTAGAAAGACAGTGGTCAGTCAGTCAAAAACAGAACCTAAAATTCTTTTATTCAGAAAAGCAATTAAACTTTACAGATGAAAAGAGAACAGAAAAAAAGAACAGTTTCTCCCTCCATTTCCAGGTATAAAGGAAATAAAGAGGGAAGGGGGAAGTCAGGTTTAGTTTCCTAACTCTCTTAGAGGAATCAAATACATAAATAAATATGTGAAGAAAGGAAACAAAACAAAATGACAAGATGGAGGAAACACATACCTTGGCTGAATATAAATCTAGGGCCTTTATCTCCAAGAGGTGGTCAAACTAAGGACCTTTGTAATAAATTATCTACTGCAGTCATTTGGTGTATGGGTATGTGTACATGCATGTGTGTGTGTGTGTGTGTGTGAAGGTAAATGTGTATACGTGATATGAAAGCCAGAGGACAACCTTGAATCTCAAGAGCCGTCCACCTTTGCTTTGATATAGGATCTTTCGCTGCAAAGTAGACTAGGCTAGCTGTCCTGAGAGCCCCAGAAAGCCACTTGTTGCTGCCTCCCTAGGTCTTGGATTGCACCCATAGCTGGCCTTTTTATGAGCTCTAAATACTCATGCTTCGCTGATGGACCTCTCTCCCCAACCCTACTGCAAATACTTTTGATGAGAAGCAAAACACACACACACACACACACACACACACACACATACACACACAGAAATGTGACTTGGCTCCTTGAGATCCTAAGTTAGCCAGGAGAATGCTGTGATTTGGATCCCTGCTTGGGGAGTATTTTTCATCCTGTGGATGTGGCACACCTAATGACAGTAAAACATCTGTTCCGCTTGACCCCAGCCTTTGAAGAAAACCAAAAGCCAGATAAGTTCCTGCACATGCTCCAGCCAGGCCTGATGATACTCTAAAAGTTCTGAGAAAAGTAAATCCTAGGGATGAAGATCAGCATTCACTCCTTGAGGACTTACCTGTTCAGAAGGTCATACTAGGCAATGTATTAGTAAATGCGACAACAGTATAGGCTGGCAAATAGCCTTTGTAACTGCAAAGGGATTCTTGGTCCTGAGGAAAAGAAAGACCATGTTTTGACTTTCAGGATTTGTACAACTCCAAAAGATTTATAATTCTATAAATCAAAAAACTGTCACAATGGAGAGGCCCAGAGAGGCTAAGGGAATTACTCAAAGACACACAGCTCTTTAGTGGCTTAGTCATATGCGCCATCTAATTCAATTAGCATTAACTGGATGCCTGAAGGGCTTTGGATTTGTGCAAACCTGCTGTGGTTTGGGAGCAAGTGAGAAGCACACCGTTCAATGTCTTTGGAACATACTTCAATGAAGCGATGCTTGGGTAGCTCCTTGATGAATGAGTTTCCCAACTGCTTCTTATTCTAACTTAGACATAGAGTAATAATGATGATTTTACATATTTTCCCTAGTGCCTCCTAAATCCTTACTCCATCCACTAACTTTGGTATGATGCTCATATTCTATCTGCTAAATGCTTTGTTTAAAATGACTTAAATATCTCATAATATTCTGTCTCCAAAATAAAAGAGGAGCATATCTCAATAAAGGGCTGTGATTGTAAACTCTGAGACACTGGGAATCTCCTTCCACTTGTCTGGTTATGACGACCATGTCTAATTTGACCCGAGCTTCTGCTAAATTATATTTGAACTCTTTATCTGGTTAAATTATTTGAATTCCACATGAGTCTTTTTGTGTGACATGAATAAATATGGAGTTACAGAAAAGACAGAAAAAATATATAAAGCATTTGTTATGTCACTGGAGATAATAACATTTTCTTAAAACAGAAAGAGACATTCTATACTATATATCAAGTTTTCAGTTTGGCAAGTGAACATCATGTAATACTATAAAAATAGTAAAAGTGAAAACTCAGGTTTGTTTATAAATTGACTTCCAGTTATATCAGAGCTTTGAGTGATAAATGTCCCCCATAGGATCTATCCTGTATTTGAACTTTTGGCCACTAGTTGGCAGCACTGTTTGCATGAGGTTATGGGACTTTTCAAGCATGAAGCATCATTGGAAGAAATATGTCACTGAGAGGTTTGAGAATTTATACCCTCATGTTCATGTTCTCTCTTTAGGTTTACTGTGTGAGAAGTATGATCACCCAGCTCCCAGCTATGATAACCTACTGCCATGCCTTCTCAGTCATTATGGACTCTCCCTATGGATAGTAAGTCAAAGTAAATGCTTCTTTGATAAGTTCCTTTTATGCATTGGTTGTTTGTTTGGTTGGTTGGTTTTTTACAGTAACTAGTAAAGAAATTGTTACCAGGTATAGAGTTGTTACTGCACAGAACATGACTGTATGGTTTTATGGAAGAATGTGTAGGACTTTGTAATCTTGAACTCAAAAAGTGGTCAAAAGCTACAGAGCTTGATGGACCATTTTAGTAGGAACCTGGAAGTAGTACTAAGAGTAAAGTGGATGGTGGAGATCCAACTCACTATACATTAGAAGTATAGTTCGAATAAAGACTCCATTAGCCAGTGGGAAAGAACCAAATCATGTGATATTTTGACAAATAATCTGAAAGTTTCCTGTTCATGTTTTCAGAGCTTAAAACTTAAAAATTAAGGGACTAATTTTGGTCAAGAAAGTTTCAAGACAGTGTAACATTGAGTCTGTGGGTCGGGCACTACTGACAACTCTTATCTGGGTCCACAGTGATACAGAACAAATGGGATAGAAAAGAAAATAGAAAATGTGCACAGTGGAGAGAAAAGGAACACTGGGAAACTTAATATTGCCACAAAGGCATGTGCTGAAAAACATATTGAAATTGTTAAAAGATGTTAGTACCATTAAGGGGAATGCTTTGCACCAGAAAACTAAGAGAGGTATTCTCAGTGCAAGACTTCCCTGACCCCTATCTGAGCTTCCATCCTGTGAAAAGAAAATGCCTAAAGGGTTCTCTACTATAGCTGAAACTCAATTACTGTAATTTTAATGTTTAAATTTCTACTATTATTTACTATCTTTATTAAAGAGATTATACATGTGATCAAAGTATCAATACCGTGTTAGCCAGCCTAATTAAAAATTATTCTCAATCTTTTTGGATATTTAGATGAGTAAGAGACTATTGAAACACAAAAACAGTAAAATTAGTCAAATTATCATTCTTCTTTCACTCCTGGTAAAAAGAAATAATAGAAAGCTTTTCAAGTTAATTCAAGTCAATAATTAATTTTGAGTCTCTGTTATGTTCTCAGCATTTCTCTGGGAATAAACATTCATTGCTAAAAGCATTCTTGGAACATTTTTCTATGTGAAACCTTTGAGCTATTTAGAATTTATTAGAAACTGGGTCCCTGTTCCACAGCACTATCTCCTTATGAAAAATTTTCTAGAACATATATATGAAATATATATGAATTTACTTTGAAATGAAATTTAGAGTACTGGTAACTTTACCTAACTCTCTCCAGTGAATTAAAATTTTAATTTGTTTTAATTAAAGTATGAAATAATTGTTCACCATTGTATAGTATAACACAGCAATTATTTATAGGACCTAATCCTAACCTCAAGAACAGAGAGTACTTAGAAGCCAGGATGGCCTACTATCACCAGTAAAGACCTCAGACTACATCATTTGGAACTAATTTCAGAAGATATTCTTATTTTTCCATCTTATTTTCCATGTTGGAACTAGCAACCATCAATTAGTGGGAAGAGGATATTATAGTTTCACTTATATTTTGAAACAACCCATGATAAATGTGTTCATTTTCTCTTAGTTTACCACATTTCTTTATAAACAGGCACTATATCTTATTTACATTTGTATCCCACTAAAGCCTAAAATGATGGCTTGCATGTAGAAGATACTCAAGGGGATACTCTGTGAATTAAATTATTAAATAAGATACAAGTAGGTTATCACTGAGAAATAGCTCTATGCATAATGTTACTCTATAATTTACTGGCATAAGGAGACATTTGTTTAGCCCAAGATTCTGCTGGTTACAATTTATGCTGGGCTCAACTAAGAAGTCATGTCTAACATCTACAGTCAACTGCAGGTCCCTTGAGGACTGATTCATCCATAAAGATCTCAGATAGGATGATTCATATCTGTTCTCATCGTCTGTCATGGTATCTTGGGTTTGTTTTCATGTTGTAGCGAGATTCTAAAAGACAGCAAACCTACACAAGGTATTTGGAAGTCTATACTCAGAATGAGGGTATTATAATTTCCACAAGATTTTCGTGGCCAAAAATCCCAGGAAACAAGCCTATGTGTTAGTCTTGAAGAAAAAGACTTTTTCATGGCAGGAACTGTTAAGTTTTGTTTCAAAATTTGCACTCGCAGGGTTGGGGTGAAGATATGGGTGTGTTTGAAATCAATTTAACGCAAAACTTCTCACTTGGAAACCTTTTTCATCACAGAAATGTTATTAATGCAGTTCCTTGAGTGAAACTTTGCCATGCTAGAATTGCTATAAATTCCCACACACACAATACTGGTGCAAATGTCCTGGGAGCAATCAACCATTTTCTGGTTGGATTTTTTTATCTGTTTATTATATAAGATGAAACCCACACCAGGAACCATGATTGAGTGATGACCTCATGATTACATAGGTCATAGACTTTAGGGAAGAATATAATACTATACTATATTATACTATACTATAATATAATATAATATAATATAAAAATATTAGAATACTTTTCTAAGTTGGCATAGCCTTAAGCAGACTCTTTATGACATCATGTTATGCCCACATATTAATACATCTTTCAGCCCTCTTCAGGGATTCTTCTATTTGCAGTAGATGGTGATTACACAGAGAAGCACAACTGACCAAGGTACAAAACATAACAGAATGCATAATATTCAACCCTACATGGGACATAATACACTGCAGCACCTCCTCTAAAGGCTCTGGGATCACTGTAGAAGAAAAGAGCAGAGAGAGTATGAGACCCAAAGGCATTGGGTAACTCCAAGGAAACAGCATGTTCTGGACAAGACAGGTAAGCTGCACAGATGACGTAACAGCATGGGTGAGGATGTACAAGGCCTGCATAAGTCTAAGCCCAACCAAATCTCAGGATGGAGAGGGGAGGTGCAAACCCCCACTGCAGCCATGGAACTATTGGCAATTTTTAGCAGCTGAGAGATAGAAACTGTTTTCTCTAAGAGTGTCACCCCTGGTAAAGTGGAAGATTATACATCTAAGTATACTTGGGCATCACAATTTGACCTTGCTATTAAAAATAGATAGATAGATAGATAGATAGATAGATAGATAGATAGATAGATAGATAGATAAATGGAGGGGCTTAAGCTGGGTCAATAGGGAAGGGAGTGGACCTTGAAAAAACTGAGGGAATGAATACCATTAAAATATATACACTTCCCCCCCCCAAATAATTTTAGAAGTCTAAAATCTCATTTTTTTTTCTGCCTTTCACTTTAAGGAGAAACTTATATTCTTTGCAAAGAGAATAGATTTTTTTAAAAACTTTGTCTTTATGACTCATTTATGTATCCATTTTTTCAATGACTATTCTGGAGATATTAACAACTTTCACAAAGCCCAATATGTGAAGACACGCAGAACATAGTTAAAGTATTCTTCTCTAGTACTCTGAGTGCATCATACTGGTGTAATTAAAGGCATCATCTTCTCCTCTCACCTCCATTAACACCAGTGGCAAAACACAATCTTTGCCAGCAAGTAGTTCAGCCATAGGAAGCTGTGGGATACCCACCTGCCATATAGCAGGTGCTGGGGTTGGGGAAAGCATGGAGTATTCTAGGAACAGGAAGTATCCAGAGGCTAAATATGTGCTCCAGATGCAAGACAGTGGGAGGATAAATCATAGACAAGGAAGCGTAAATCTGAATGGCTGGCTGTAAACATCCTATGTAATTTAGATTATTGTACTTTATTTAATTAAGAGCCCATCAACAACTGATCGTAGAAGTCCCATGGTCTCTTCTATGTGTTATAATAATTATTCTGATACTAATGGCAACAAAGAATTTTAAAGGGACAAAACTGAAAGGTAAGTTTAGAAGACCAGGGTATGGAGTGAATAGCATAGGACCCAGGCCAACTCACAACTCTCCTTTAAAAAGGAATACATTAATTAGATCAATAAGTAGGGACTTTTTATTTTAATTTAATTAAATAACTAAAATTATTAAATAGAATAGGGATTTTAACTATTTAATAACACAGAGGACAGAACATTCAATCACACACATTTTTTAAATAGCAGAATTTTGTGAATAACTTGTCTCCATTTCTCTCCAGAAAGTAAAAACAAGACACAAGTTAACTACACCAAAAGGGTCCAAACAATATGGGAGCTCCAGTTCCTCTTTCCTGGATGAACATGATGTCCCTGTTGAAGAGACGTTCCTTTACCCGGCGATCCATTCCAATGACAAGAGAGCTGCGAAGTCAGGCTAGCCTTCTCCGACCCTGTAAGGGTACAGGGCTGCCATCCAGGGTTCATTAGCCCAGAGAATGAACTACCATGGCTGGGGAAGCAAGAGAAGCCCAGCCAGTGTCGCCAGGGTCACTTAGTCAAAGGCTCTCTGACCTGTTTGGGATTGATACTGGCTTTATTTGTTTGTTTGGGTTTTGTTGACAAAACATTAGAGCAAAGTTGGAAACAACAGCTAGTCTATGAAAAGTAAGAGGGAATCTGCAAGGTCTACCTGTCCTTCGCGACTCATCAAAACCAACGTGCACGCTGTTCTAGAATATTCCACGCTGCTTTCTACAACACAGCATCTTTACTCACTCAGCTTTCTATAACTGGAAATCTCTCCTTCCCTGTGTCGCTTCCATTTTTCTTCAAATAGTTTACCCAGACAGCATATATCCAATCCCGAACTATTTGAAATGCCTTGCATTTTGCCCTTTCAAAACATATGCTGAGTCTCACCCCACCCCTGACCCCAGGCGCAGTTCCCCAACCCACTCCCGGCTTCGTATCCTCCATCTCGGCTTCCACAACCCTGTGATTAATCAGCTGCAATGTGTCTCTTACTCTGAGGGCTTTGCATGGACAGTAACACTGTTGCCACGCACATGGTTTACCTCATACTTGGTGCTCCCCATGTTTGGGGTGACTAATGAGTGAATAAGGGTTTGAATTCATAAGTAATTACAGAAAGATTTATTTAAGAAGGGGAACTATTATTTTAACATTCTGAACAAGTGTGTTTTAAATATGTTAATGCTATGAAATCAGGTATTCTCTGTTGCCACTTCAAAACAGAAAAACAGAAAAAAATACGTCTTGAAAAGACTCTTCCACGATTTCCCTCAACCTGGTCACAGATTGAGGCCGACAGATCGCCTAGATTGGAGACAGGGTAGTTCCGTCTCAAAGATCACTTGGACTTGGGTTCCAGCTTCTCACTGAATCAGTGCCAGGTGCGGTGGTGGCTTTTGCGAGGCACATGGCTTTCCTATGAGGTCATTACTGATGGAAAGTATCAACACCTCTGCCCCGCGGGGAGGGTAAGAAGTCAGGCCCATTCAAATAAGCATTCCTCCGGGCTCCTTCTTCGGAAATACTCGCCTTCCCACTGCAGATGTTTTAGTTTGAGGGACAGGATAAAGGATGACACTAAGGACTGGAAATCAGAACAGACCCAGGGCAGCTGCATGGGGAAAGGAACCAGGCAAGAGTTTCCATGTGTCTCAATGTTACCCTCGCTGTCAGCTCTTGTACTTAATTTAGACAGGCAACGAGCTGTGTTCCAAAGAGATGTCAATCTATTCTGGGTGGGTATCAAAAAAAATGGTTACTTAGCCCATCTCCCACAGAGTAAGAGTTGCTAGATGTTAAAATGCATGTTTAGCTTGCAAACACCATGATAGCAGTTTTTAAGATTCGTTCATTTTATTTAAGAAAAAACTATGAATATGTAGGTCTAAAAATTAGCATTGCCCTTCCATAGGCAAGTGTCTATACACACTAACATTGAATAACAGAAAAAGAGTAGGTGATAAGAGGAGAGTACATGATTAAAATATATATATGACCAAGGAATAGATTTCTTTGGTAATTGGGCTGCTTTGATTTCTTTCATCGGGCATTTGTGATGGGCAGAGGCAGTTTGTCCAAGCATGCTTTTTCTTTCTGTAGGCAGTATGTCATATGTCTGTGTTCTGTCAGCAAGTATTACTGCATGCCCACCACATACCAGGAATCATGCCCTCAAACCATCTGGGACACTCCTGATCATAAGGGATTTGCAAGCAGGCAGACTTGTTCATCTACTGATGGGAGAGAGAGTGATGTCTGGGGTTAGGGGGGGAGAAGAATGCAAAGAAGATGCGGCAATGCCTGAAAGTGTAGGAAGAGTCTGTTCAGCAAAGAAATTCTAAGAGAATTATACTATAAATACAACAAGAGCATTTATAAGGAAGAAAAAAAAGAGGCTCTTGTGGCCATAAGTGGTTCTCAAGGAGCTAAGAACAAGAAGCTGGCCTTTTGGAGGGTGGAGGTTCCTAAAAGCCTTTGGAGGAATCCTTTGAAGCGGTTGTTAGTGAAGCTCTGGTTATTGTTTCCATAGCAAGACTGGCAGATGGATTATAGAGATAACATGAGAGGAAGAAGTACATCAGCCCTCTTCAAACTGGGCTGAGCGAAGGGAGACCACAGGCCAGGTGAAGTCAGGAGCCACCACAGACAGTTCTGATAGTCCTAAAACTGTGAGATCCTGCCATTCATGGGGAGATAATAAAATCCTTATGATTACTATTTCAGAGTTGCACACAATGTCTTCCTCTAAGGGATAAAGGGAGCATGGGGATGGGAAAGTGCACAAACAAAGAGAGGGTCGACTTCTGTTCTAGAGAAAAATCTTCCCAAGTGGCAAGCTGGCTGTGCGAAAGCCCATTTAGCAAGAACAGCCCAGCCCTTCGCTTCAGATTTGATCAGAAGCCACCCGCCCTACAGTATCACTGGCGCCTACTGAATTTTCACCAGAGACCTAACACAAAACATCTGGTCGCTTACTTAAAAGTAAATCAATTGATTAAATCTGCATTTGCTTGCTTTCTTCTACCAGAAGCATGTCTCTTTCTCTTTTTCTTCTCCCCTGACTCCTTTAATAACTTACTTGTGCTGTGAGTTAAAGTTTGGGACAAAGGTGTGTCTCCTTCCTTGCCTACACAGGAAAATTTACCACAGGTCAAACTAAAATTGTGTCGGAAATCCAGGGATGTAAACAATTTGATCATATTTTATATGTAAATTGAAAGCTTACCTAACCACATGAGATGACCTCAAGTTGTGGTCCACATGTGTGAGCAGAATTCTCACTTCCTCTAGGAAACCCTGACCATAAATGCAGAAACTTCTATTTTGAAATGTGACCTCCATGTTTAAGCTCGTGTTATAGTTTTAATAAAGGACATTTTATAACTTTATGAGTAGATTAGGTTTGGTCTTAACCGAACATTTTTAACTTGAAAATGAAGTATTTGCGGCAACACCTTTGAGCTTGGGATCCACGTCATCACATCCTCTCATTTACATCTACCTATCAATGCCTCCTCCATAACAGGAACTCTAGAAAGCAAGACCTTAGAAAATGAACATGAAACACCACCCTGACCTGTACCACGGACGCATCCGTTCACTGAACAAATCATCCTGCAGCTTCCATGTGCCAAGTGTTCTTCAAGGCCCAGGGGACAAGCGGATAAATGTCAGAAAGTCTACCATAAAGCCTCTCATGAGCTGACAGGAAAGAAACATAAACATGAAGTCATGAGAGTCCTGAAATAAATGTTGTGCTGAGGAATGTATGAAGTGGCAGGAGATAACACGGGCCCCAAGGAATCAATCTGCCTTCTGGGAACATGGAGTTGATGTGGTAAAGGTGAAGAGAGGACAGACGCCCAACAAGGATAAACTATGCCTCTCAAAGATCCCTCTGGAATATTTCTATGCTCTTGGAAGATCATTTCACTGCTGCTGCTTAGGTTAGGCAACAGCTAACCACCAGAGTGGTATAGCATGTCCTGTGTTTAAGAGGCCCTTGAGAAGTCTACTTCCAAAGAGTGGTGAATGGGACAGTGCTGACAAGATGGGAAGCCACGCCAGCACTAAGGTGGGATGGGTTAGAGGAAAGATGGTATGTTTGGGGGAGACTAACAGGGAGAAAATGGGGAGTAATGGGTCCACTTTCATTCTGCCTCTTCTCCTTACTCGCTTGGGCTTAGCAGCAACATAAAAATCTTTGGCTGGGAAAACATAAATAAAATTAATCTTAGTAATCCCCTTGAACATTATCAATCAAGAAAGCAAATAATAGAGAACAAGTTTTTAAGAGGAGGAGAATGTTTCAGTGCTGAGGAAAGCAAAGTATCACAGGGAAAAGGAATGGACCGGCAATAGCAGGTTGGCCGATGGGTGGGAAGAGGAAGCTGAAACCTCTGAGATGTTGGGGAAATAACCCATGCCTCCTTTGGTTGCTGAGTGGCTTAATAAATACACACTGAAAAGTGCCAAAGACATCCTTAGCATCTGTCGCCCACTGTCCACACCTAAGAACAAAGGTCACAAGAAGACAATATTTTCTGTTGCCAGCTTTCAACACCTAGAAGCAAAGTTTTCGAGAAGACATGGCTTTGTCTGACTTTATTATCAATAGTGGAGGTAAGTTGAGATACTTAGTGAGACATAAAGATAAAATGCCCTAGCTTGGTTTGTTTTGTTGTTTGTTGTTGTTGCTGTTACTGCTGTTGATGTGATAAAACACTGACCAAAACCAATTTGGTGGAGAAAATTTGTTACTTAGCTTATACGTCCAGATACTATCCATCACTAAGAGAAGTCAAGGCAGGAACTCAAGCCTGGGTAGAAACAGGAACCATGGAGACAGTCTGATTGACTGGTTTCCTTTCATAACTTGCTCAGTTTGATTTCTTATATGATCTAGGATCGCTTGCCCAGGTATGACAGAACACACAGTTGACTGGGCCCTCTCATGCCAATCATTAATCAAGAAAATGAAATGCCCACAGACATACCCACAAGCCAATTTGATAGAGCCAATCCAAGTGGTGTTCTCTCTTCCTAGGTGACTCTAGTGTATGTAAGGTTGACAAAAACTGACACAATAAATGTTACAGTCTGCCTCATTTCTTAACACCCTAACTCAGATGAGTCACTACTTAGCCTGGGACTCCTAGGAAGTTCCTAGTCACAATGAGGTCTTAGCACTTAGGTACCCTAAGGTCTTATCCCAGCAACATCTTTCGGTAGGTACCACAGTAAAAGAATAAAGAACAAAACCCAGCTTAGATAAGTGCCAGATGTTCCCACCTGAAGGAGACAGATGAAGGTTATGAAGCAAGCTTGTCAAGTACCATAGATATGCTAAATGCTGGTCCACTCATGGGAGCATAGGTGCTGAAGGGACTAACATATCAGCAGTGATTCCTGCCCAGAAATAATACAAAACACAATGCAGAGACATGCTGACTTCGTGTGCTGAGGGATCTTGGAACTAAAACAGGAAAGAAAATTGTTATTTCCCTCATAGGAATGCTCAACCCCCCAACTAATGTGTGGTAAGTGCACCACCACCCTGGCATCCGTCAGAGGGTTTTTGGTCATCTCTGTGGGGTATAAAATGACAAGCAGGGCTGAACATGAAGTTGTATGTGACAAGAGGAAATAAATAAAGGGGATTTTTCTTATTCACATTAGTGTCCAAAGGTAGAAAAGCCAGACTAAGAATGAGATAAAGCATAGAATCTGACAAAGAAATAGGGAGAACTGAAAGCTTGGGATATCTCCAAAGCCAAGCACAGTAGGAGAGAAACTTCAGATACATAATTCATACACAGAACTGAAAACAAGCAAAAGCCAGTTGGTGCTTCTGAGAAACAGCCAAATCACGAAGTCCTGAGCCCTTCAGAAAGTTCTTAATGAAGTCTTTTCCAAAAGCAACTCCTAAAACATATGTTGCAATAGAGATTTATTAGACCAGCACATATTTGGGAGCTATAGCAGAAGCGAGATATTGCTTGGTTCTGGAAGATGTGATCTCCTGCCTTCAAGCAGCTTACATTCAGGTTTAGGACATATGAGGTATATTCTCAAGGATAGAGGGCATCTGGGAGAACCAGTAAGCCGGCCACCAATTAAATGTTGTCCTTATAAGAGTTGCCTTGATCATGGTGTCTCTTCACAGCAATGAAAACCCTAACTAAGATAGGAGTTGGTATCAGGGACTGGGGTATTGCTGTGATAGGCAAACAGATCTTTGAGTTCAAGACTACCCTGAGACAGAACAAGTTCTAGGTGAAGAGAAGTTTAAGTCTAGACATGGTGGTACACGTCTTTAATCTTAGCACTCAGGAAATAAAGCCATGCATATTTCTGAGTTTAAGGTCAATCTACAGAGCAAGTTCCAGGACAGCCAAGCTTAGGCAGTGAAGGAGTTGGAAATCAGAAAGATGGTAATGATATAATAGAACAAAAGACCATGTTCCAGCCCCAGCAAGCTGCAGAACTTGGCAGTTTTGGCCAAGTGGTCCCAGCTTTAGAGATAAGAATAAAAGGGACAATTGGGACAATTGATGCTGATTAGCTAGAGTTAAGGAATTAGCAGTGATTAAGAAGAGACCAGCAACACTGAGGTAAAATCTTCTGGGAACTGTTTTCTGAGAGCATAAGGAAATACAGAAAGGAACACAGAAGCAGTGTTCCAGAGATAGTCAAAGATTGTATGTACATTTTTCTTCAGCTGGACTTGGTAAGAATCACCCAGGTGGTATTGGCCTTGAAGGCATATAAGGGTCATGGAGAGCAGCTAAACTTGGCACTGTGAGAGGCCAGAGAAGGTCATTGGTGAGGGTGCAGGCTCAGCTGAAATTAACCACCCAGAACTGAAGGGGTCTTTCGAAGAAGTTGAGGCTGGCACCTTGAAGAGAGCCTATGAGAGGCTATTGGGGAAACCTAGTTGCAGCAGAAGACTCCAGCATATTGGAGATGCCAGTATCATGGGATGATCACCAAGAATAGCAGCAGCAGTGAAGTGGAGTCAACCAGAACCTAGAGTGCTACAGAGGGCAAGCCTGGAGAAGTGACCCAAGCCCTCTGGAGGATCCCAGAAGATCATACGTGGATCCTAGACACTGGAATAAAAAACTATGAAGCTGAAGATGCCTTGGATACACCACAATGTTAAGAGATGCCAGAGCCCTGGGATACCTGCTGAAGAAAATTGCTATAGGGAGTGGAACCAGCCCAAGAGAAAGAAGTGTGTTGTAGTCAGCAAAACTGAAAGGAGTGATACGTTGGACATGGAGACATGGAGTTTGGAGTTTGCTCAGCTGGGTTTTGGTTTTTCTTTGGTCCAGTGTTTCCTCAAGATGACATTTTGGAATGGTGACATATATCCTGTGATTTTGGAGGTATATGATCCGTTTTTTTGAATTTAATTTTATAGGGGATTACAGCTAAGTGATTGGATAAATCTCAGGAAATACTTTGAACTTTTAAATGTTGTTGAGACTGAGATAGACTGTTGGTATTTTTGGAGTTGGACTAAATGTATTTTTTTCATTATGCTATGTTTAGGTATGGCCCCCATAGACCCAAATGTTTGAACAAGCCTTTGGGGACCAGGGAGTGGAATGTGGTGTTTTGAATATGCTTGGCCCAATGAGCGGCACTATTAGAAGGTGTGGCTTGTTGGAGCAAGTGTGTCACTGTTTGGGTGGGCTTTGAGACTCTCCTTCTAGCTGTCTGGAAACAATCTCTTCCTGACTTCTTTTGGATGAAGATATAGAACTCTCAGCTTCATCTCAAGTAACATGTCTGCCTGGACACTGCCATACTTCCTACCATGATGATAATGGACTGGACCTCAGAACGAGTAAGCTAGCCCCAATTAAATGTTGTCCTTTATAAGAGTTACCTTGGTCATGATGTCTCTTCATAGCAATGGAAACCATAAGACAATTTATATTTACATTATCTATATCTACATCTGTATCTGTATCACTTACTAGTAGTCCTGGGTTACTCTCAACAGTGGTCAGAGAAGCTTCTTTTTGCAGTGGGCAGCAATCAATGGAGATGTGTAACTGGCCACAGTGCTGAGGACAAGGACTGAGTGCCCAGCCTTAAATGCGACATCTATATTATCCACCACGCCTGCACACACCCAGGCTCAGGGAAGACCTTGAAAGGGGATGGAGAAAGAACATGAGAGCCAGCAGATATGGAGTAGGTAGAAAATGTTATCTCCTGTACTTAGCATGGCTATCACAATTATGAGCTCACAGAAGCCATGATTACTTCTATAAGACCTAAGCAAAATCAAGCCAGCAAAGGCCTAGCATGAATGGGGTTGGAGATCTGCCACTTTACCTTATACTGAGGAGCTATTGGCCGTGGATTGTTGCTGCAGGAGGGAGAATCACTCTTTATTGAGGGTGTAGCCATTGGTAGACTTCCCATACTCCAGTGGATGGCCCTATATAGCTATGCACTTAATAGCATTCCAAATGAGACTTAGTAGGTTACCAAAAAACAAACCAACAAACAAACAAGCAAACAAAAACAGATATAAAATTGGGAGAGATCACAATGAGGGGATATGGGGGAATTGGAGGCAAATATTTGGGTATGCACAATCATATTTCATTGTATACATGTATAAAATTCTAAAAAAATCAAATTTGTAAAAGGGATTATATAAGCAATGAACATAAGACAAAGACTATTTCTCTGAAAACTAATATTGCAAATAGGGATTATTTTTATGTGTTTCTATAATTTAAACAAAAGTCAGGACTTAAGAGGAAAGGAAAAAAGTGTCCTTAGAAAGGCTTAGAAAGATGTGTTTGAACCACTCTCAGGGAACAACCAGTTGAGGTTATGTGGTCTACCTGAGAGGACAATGGAACATACGATGTAGTCCAGGAAGATAATGAGGGAAGACAGTGTGCTGACAGTGCACACCCCAGCTTAGTCAGAGAGCGTGG
The DNA here is from genome assembly GCA_036184795.1 of Tokudaia tokunoshimensis. NCBI lineage: Eukaryota > Metazoa > Chordata > Mammalia > Rodentia > Muridae > Tokudaia > Tokudaia tokunoshimensis. The sequence goes on from BTHU01000003.1 coordinate 28,670,011, forward strand.
GAGAGAAGGAAGTAAACAACCAGAAGGATGCTTCCAGGAAAAAGTCATCTCATCCCAAAATTCCAGTCAAAATACCTTCGTGCAGAAAGGAAAACAACTCTACACAATTACAGAAATGGCCAAATGTACAGATTTCAGAATGTAAATCAGGATTTGAGCATATGCAGCCTCCTCGAAACATTTATAAGTTCCATATTTGTCTCATCTGTTAAAGATGAATGTATGACTGAATTTGCTTCCAAGAGGAAGAGGCAGAAAGTCTGGCATCCTTACAATGTAGTTCAAAACAAAGCTAAGTGAGGGATACTTTTGTACCACCATAAACACCTAAGGTGGCATTAGATTTTGGAGTGTTTATACCAGTGTTCCTGGAGAATCATGCCATACCCCCAGCCAGAAAATAATACATCTGATTAGGTCTTATGGGGGAATACCCTGAGCAAACGTCTATACACACAGAAACAACTCAGTGTTGAGAAAAAACAGAGGATGAAAAGCCCCAAACAGTACGGCTATGACCATCACACAACTCACAAACAGTGGTGACAGTTCAAGGTGTTTAGAATTTCCATAGGGTTTCAAGACCATCATCTACTGTGGTTGTTTTAAAATCATGCCACAAGGAATCCTAGGCCTCAAGAATGTGTCCCAGTGAGCTACAGAGAAGACCTCACATACAATAGAATGCAGGTGTTATATTTCCTGAGAGGTATCTTCAGCCATAGGGTTTGAGCCCCACCCCTCAGAGGCAACAATACATATTGTTTTGGGATTCACTCAGATTGCTCTGACCAACCATTCGAAAGGAGATAACTCATGTCTTGTACTGGGGTTTTGTTAGTCTATGGTTCTTGTGTGGAAATGTCAGTCCAAGTAGCTTAACTTACTTTAAGATATATAGATACACATACAAAGAGATAGATAGATAGATAGATAGATAGATAGATAGATAGATAGATAGATAGATAGATAGATAGATAATTTATAATTTATATATGTATATAAAGAGAGAGATGGTGATAGATAAGCATATATATATATATATTATAGATAGTTTGGGGTAAATATAAAATATGATCCCTTGACATTTTAATAGACAGTCTTGATTTTATTTGCTCTTCCTCCCTTCTCCTCTGTGCTGACCTCCCTCTCTCCTCCACAGTTGGAGCTCCTTCCCTGATATCCCATTTCCTACCTTACATCATCTGTATCCTGCCATTCTGCTGCCAAGCAGCCTCCCACATGTGGTTACTCCATGTGAAACACACTCTCCTAGAAATGCTGAATAAGTAAGTCCAGAACAAGGGCAAAATCTATGTGCATGTTAATACAGGAGGGGGGAGCACACTGAATCATACCCCTAGGCCAAACCAATAGGCAGTTATTGACTGCTGGGGGGGGTCAGCCTTTCCCAGGGATGAGTCCTCTTATTTGTTGCCCAATGCGGACTAAGTCAGCTCTGAAACCCTATACACACAAACAACAAAGATGGTCTCAACAGGTTGTGTTTACAAATATTTGTGCATGCAGACACAGATATCAACAATGATAAGCAAAGAAAAGGAGGCTCTCAGCTTGAGAGTGGTAGGGGGACTTAGGAGAATTTCAGGGGAAGGTACCTGAGGGGGGAGGGAGAGAGGAAGGATGAAAGGTGACATCATTCTATTTCAACTAAACTGTATTATATTTTGCTTTTATTTTTGAGATTATTATATTATATCATTTCCTCTTCCCTTTCATAAAGTATATTCATTGAACAGTATATTCATTGCTTCTAACAACATTTTACATTTTGAGTTGCCATGGAAGATTTGATTTTTTTTTTTAAAAAAAAAAAAGAGTTCTGCTACTCAGTAGATGAAAAATGATCTATTTAATCTCACCATTTCCTGTGATAAGAAAAGAGACTTGGGCCCAGAAAAAATAAAAAATAGCCCTAAAATTCTCAAAATTGATTGCCTGTAGAGTTAGAATTATGACTTACTTGTGCTTTCCAAGCAAAGACAACATAAAGCCTTGGGGTCTGCTCATTTCTTCAGGAAGAGAACCTCAGAAACATCAGAGAAAACAACAGAGCAAAGGAAGAATAATCAACCGAGCTGTGTGTGACAAGCGTCACTTACCTTTTGCTATTTTCCTTATGAGTAGCCATGCAGAATGCACATGTGAGTTAACCTACCATGAAGCTAGAAATAGGGATACAACCTACCTGCACCAACCCACATGATCTCAGGTTAGTTGCTGGGATGCTTACCTGTACTGTACTTCTCAGTGTTAGAGTACGCCCCCAGCACTCCAGCAGATGTTCTCAGTGGAGCAGCAGAGAATCACAGGGGCTTACTCGACAGTGAACACATAAGAAACTATCGAAGCTGTTAGGAGCTAAGGTGGGTTCACAGGCTACAGGGTATCCACACAGCTGGTACCCCTGGGAGGCCAGTATCCTTGACTTCGTCAGGGTTTCTATTCCTGGACCAAACATCATAACCAAAAAGCAAGTTGGGGAGGAAAGGATTTATTCAGCTTACACTTCAACATTGCTGTTCATCACTAAAGGAAGTCAGGACTGGAACTCAAGCAGGTCAGGAAGCAGGAGCTGATGCAGAGGCCATGGAGGGATGTAACTTACTGGCTTGCTTCCCCTGGCTTGCTCAGATTGCTTTCTTATAGAACTCAAGACACCAGCCCAGAGATGGCACCACCCACAAAGGGCCCTCCCCACATTAATCACTAATTGAGAAAATGTCCCACAGCTGGATCTCATGGAGGCTTTTCTTCACCTGAAACTCCTCTCTCTGTGATAACTCCAGCTTGTGTCAAGTTGACACACAAAACCAGCCTTTACAATCCTCATTCCCAAATTCTTACCTTGCTGATGGCATGTGTTTATACCATAAAGGGCTCTGTGTCCTCCATCAAGCTCTTCTGCCCTGATAAACTATTTCCAGACATCAACAACCCAAACCTACCACTTCTCATGATGCCGCAATGGGAGAGGGAGTCTGCATACACTTTACTTGTGGAGAAATTTTACTCTATTTCAACTTGTCTGTTGATCATTCCTTAAAAGATCTAAGATTTCACCAAATGAAAGGAAATTGGGTGATAACAGGGATCCAGCCAGCACTTTCCCTCCTAAGCGTTATTATTCTGTGATAGAGCCAAGAGGGATTTCTGAGCAACGCCACAGAGGACTTGGAGCTGAAAAGCTCCAAAGTGAGCTGGATGTGGGTTTAGCTCCTGATCTGAACCAAAAAAAAAAAAAAAACCCAAACTGTAATAGAGAAAACCACAATTATTAGGAATGACAAAGTAAAGTTGAAGGCAGCGTGATTAAGTGAGAAGGCCACTCTTAACGAGAGTGACGCAGATGGCTGTCATTTCCTTTTCTCATTTTAAGAAGATGGTTCTTCAGCCCACCGGTCTCAATGCCAAAATATAAGGCAGAAACATTTTCCAATACCCACTCCAATAACAATTTTCTATCCTCGTTCACGAGATTTTGAAATAATTTTCACAATTTTATAAAGCTTGGAAACCTCTTACTTCTCCCAAGTAAATAAATGTCTTTCAATAATAACTTAGGATTGATCTGAGGAGGACCAATTTATTTTTATGAATAGTACTCATCTGCACATAAATATTTTAGAAAAGATTTACAGGGTCCTCTTGTTCACTCATCCAAATTACCATAAAGTTATAGAAGCTTGTTGTCGTCTAAAGATTTATGTGTAGGAGCAGTGTAGGTGTGGGTGTAGGTGTGTATGTAGGCATGTGCATGAGTAACTACAGAGGCCAGAAGAGGGCTGCACCAGTGCATGGAGCTGGGGCTGCCTGATTTGGACCCTAGAAACTGATCTCTAGTCTTCTGTAGGGTCAGCACCAAGTACTCAACCCTGAAGCCATATTTCTAAACCCTCTCTTGTATTCTAAATAAATGTATCTCTACATACGAACTTAGACATGAATATCTGGGTTCCTACACGCACCAACATTAAATAAAAACCCCTACTCCCAGGAGTGGGATACCGCATTATGAATAGTTGCTTAGGAGGGTCTCAGGGCCCCCCCAAAAATATAGATCTTACCATTCCTCTTTTTTGCTCACCAGACCTACATGATAAGACCCTATTACTGAAGATACAACACATTTTTTTTTAATATGTGACATAAAATGAGCTGGAATTAAAATGGAATCTTTCTCTCTTCACACACCAATGGTGCCTTTTTAATTATTTATTTTATTTATTTACATTTTAAATGTTGTCCTCCTTCCCCGTCCCCCCTCCACGAGCCCACCCCCCTACCCTGTCTCCCCTTTGAGTCTAAGAAGCTGCTCCCCTACTCCCTCCCATCCACCCACTCACCCACTCCCACCTCACTCCTCTAGCATCCCCCCTTCTTTGGGGCATCAAGCCTCCACAGGACCAAGCACATCCCCTCCCACTGAGGCCAGGCAAGGCAGTCCTCTGTTACACATGTAGCAGAGGCCATGGACCAGCCCATGTACGCTTTTTGGTTGGTGGCTTAGTCCCTGGGAGCTCTGAGGATTCCAGTTAGTTAATGCTATTGCTCTTTCTATGGGGTTACAATCCCCTTCAGCCATTTCAGTTCTTCTCCTAACTCTTCCATTGGGGTCCCTGGGCTCAGTCCAATGATGGCTGTGAGCATCTGCATCTGTCTCAATCAGACGCTGGCAGAGCCTCTCAGAGGACAGCCATGCCAGGCTCCTGTCTGCAAGCACATCTTGGCATCAGCAATAGTGTCAGGATTTGGGGTCTGACCCTGGGATGGATCCCAAGGTGGGGTGGTCTGGATGACTTCCCTAAGCTAAAGGCACATCAGTGGTCTTACACAGGTGTAATCTATGAGACCAACTTGCCAAGCAAGATGTGCCCACTTGTGCCCACTCTGTTTGATTCTGAAACAGGAGGGAATCCATTACTGGTACTGTAGATATGGTCAAAACCCAATAGTGAGAGAGATCACAGACCCTAAGAGGAACTGAATACTGTTGTTTACCTGAATTGACATGACATCTAGCTGTCTTCAAAGTATTTATTAATAGACCCACATCTTCCCTTCTTTAGCATAATTCATAGAACACATTTCTGAGTTCAGTATTTTTTAAAGCTAAAGAGAGACAAACCCTGCAATGGATTGAGCTCAGGTACTGAGGGATGACAGAAGTTTCTCCAGTGAAAGTTTTCAGTAGGTCAAGATAAAAGAATTTCAGAGTTTCTATTGACCCACCTGGGATGTTATTTAAACCTCCTAGTAGGAAATTAAAAGAAACAACTAAGTAACCAAACAAAAGTCCATCCATTAGAAAATGCTTACCATAAAATAAAAGGAGAAAAATATAACTCTCATTCTGATCCTGGGTGGAATACTAAGCACCCCCATGAACCATTCTTTTCTATCTCTATGACAACCTTGGAAATAACTACTCAGATGACCAATTACCAACATATAAGTGAAATGAGCAGACAAAACGCAAGCTCAGAAAAGTTATCATGGGGGAATGGAAAAAGACACAGGATTTTAATCCCAAACCTGTGCAATCTAAATGCTGTGACTTTAATCACAGTTGTTTCAGACTCCATAAATACTTTTCTGATAGCAGACTAGAAATGAGATACTCGGATAGATTCACACACATAATATTAATTAATGTGGTTAGTTTTTTTTTTAAAGTTCATGTACTTTTCTTTATTCTTTTTTTTTTTTTTTGAGACAGGGTTTCTCTGTGTAGCCCTGGCTGTCCTGGAACTCACTCTGTAGACCAGGCTGTCCTGGAACTCAGAAATCTGCCTACCCCTGCCTCCCGAGTGCTGGGATTAAAGGCGTGCGCCACCACTGCCTGGCTAATGTGGTTAGTTTTATGACTATCAGGACAACATAGAATGTTTCCTCAGTACAAACTGTATTTGACATGACTTAGAAACAGTAAAGAGTGGCTAGTTATAAAAACTACATCATTAAGGCTTTATCTTAAATAATTTTGGTTTTTTTGTCGATGACTTGGAAAATAAGAGGAGACTATCAGAAGACAAAGAAATATAACAAAGAGTCATTTTGAGGATAGAAATTGTATTTGTTCAGTATACCTGCCACTGACTTCATCAGAGAACAACAACAACACAAACACACACAAAAATCAATGTAGGAAACTGCCCCGAGTGATTTCTGAAACAGTAAGCACTGTAGTATTATGAACCCCAGCATGATCTAAGATGTATATAAAAGCCCTTTACTCTTAATTCCTTGCTGGAAAAATTTGCAAATACCTGATACAACCTTCAGTCTGCTTAGCAAAGAAATTTCCTGCTTAATATAAAATGTTAGTATAAAATGTGCTAAAACAGAAAAGTTATTGAACACAGAGACATACATACACACATGCACACATACACACATATACATACATGCACACATATACACAAGCTTTTTTTTTTAATTGAATCCCCGAGCTCTATCCTTAACACATTTCTGTAATTAGATGCTCAGGAGTGTGTGTGTGTGTGTCCGTGTGTCTGTCTATTTGTGGGTATCTGTGCGTCCAAACTTTCTTATTTCTCTCAAGTTTAATTCTCAAAACTTTAAGTGACATGGCACAGTCACTAATTATGTAAACAGAGTCCCTGCTTATAATATATGCTCTAGAAATTCTTTTATTTTCTTTTTGCAAGGTATTAACAATTTAATGACATTATTATAGAAGAGATGCAGTCAGGGGGGCCTCAGGAGGGATGCCACCATCTGGTTGAACTGGATGAGATGGATCCTAAAGAAGCTACTTGGTCTGAGAATCAGTTATTTGTGATTACTCAGATATTTTCCAGTAGTGGGATGCACAAACTTCTTTACTAACTCAGGCTATTTTAAAAAAACAACACATAGGAACTAATTCAAATCATTTTAAAATGCATTTTACGTTGAGAACATTGATACAATAAATATCAAGTATTTTAAATATGGTATAGTGCAATTCTAACTTTTCCTCTGTATTTGCTAGTTTGTCTAATTGCTACCAGCTCATCATTCCAATATCTAAGAAAAAAAGCCACATCCTTTATCTGTAACAGGAAGTAAGAAATAAACCATCTCCCCTCTCGGATATTTTTCTAGAAATTAGTAGTGAATGAATGAACATAAATAAGGCTACAAGGTCATTAGAAAGTAGACCATGGACACCAGACTCAGGACTGCCAACCCTAAGACTTAGCCTACAGCCCAGAAGCACATAGGTGTATGCTTTGCTCACTTACGGCAACTAAGCTTCAGGACTCCATTTACTTGGTCTCTATCTTTGAATCTATTCTTCTAGGCTACCTCACCAGCTAACCAGCAAGTAACTTCTCATGTTAGATTTGGAAAACAAAACTGAGTGTATTTCAGAGACTGTCCCTGGGGCTCTCCTTCCTGTCTCCAGAAGATGCTGGGACTCAAAGACAGCATTTTGCATGCTGTGCTCCCTGCAAACTTAGGCAGCTGGGTCATAATGATGGAGCCATTGTTGCCCGCATCTTGTAAGCAAATGGAAGGGATTATTTTATATCACAGACAGGATTCCCACATCCAGGACAATTCATGTCCTTTTAACCCTGTCCTCTGCCGTGACACCCAGAAATGTTTGTAATGATCTAAAGCCACTTTGTGGTTTTCATCACCTCCCTCCTTCCCTTGCTTCCTCCCTCCGGCATTACAATGGGGTCACGATAAGGTACCGAACTAGTGTGTTGGAACTAGCCGAGAATCCTAATTGTTTTATAATTCTGGAGGAGAAGAAGCCCCATCTGAATTCATTTTGTTGGGTTGGCTTCCTCAGACCTCCTTTGACCTGGAGCCAAAATCTATTTCAGCTGAGTCTTTAGTTTTGCCCCTCTGCACCCAAATGGTTTGTGTGTGTGCACACGCATATGTGGGCTTTGTTCTTATAATTTATAAGAGGTCTGTGGTATATGAGGTGTTAAGTCGTCTTGTGAAAGTTCTGTGGCGATGCTAACATATTCCATCAATGGTGATTCACGCAGCTGTTAATCGTCAACATCTCTGTAACTCTGAAAAAGCAGCAGACCTGACAACTGTCACCAATTCTGGGGGCAGGGCTTTCATTGGTAGGAGGCTGAGGTGACTGTTTGCAACACATGTGGCTATTACTTTGCTATGTATCAATCATGGGATAACAAATCGTTAAAATTAGCCACAGATGCCTGTAATGGTAGGAAAACAACTAAAATATTCACAACATGGAATGCAAAGGCAGGAAGAGGGAAAAGTTCTTTGTTCATCTCCTGAAAGGTAAAACAGGACACTGAAGAAGAAGGGGCTGATGATAACCTGCTCTGAGAACTTACTCTGGGTTTGCAAACATTCTGGGTTTACGTTTGCTCAAAGGCACATATTTGGAACTGACCATTCTTCTCTCTCTTTGACTCCATCTGCATGTAGGAACACCTGTGGCCACTGGTCTGTTGGTCATTGCTTCTCTTCTAGAAAGTACAGCATGTGAGGAAAGCACACAGAGTTCTGTACTCCTGGGAGAGATGGTTCTGTACAATTAGAAACGTTTCTAGGTGTCACAGTAGAGGACAAGATTCATAGGAGATGAATCTTCCTGGATGCAGGACGACTGACTATAATATAAAATAACGCCTCCCAGTTGCTTACAAGATGCGGACAACAATGGCTCCATCATTATCACCCATTTGCCTAAGTTTGTGGGCAGCACAGCATGCCAGTGCTCCCCTTGAGTCCCAGCGTCTTCTGGAGACAGGAAGGAGAGCCCCAGGGACAGTCCATGGGGCTGCTTTCAGTTTTGTTTTCCAAATCTACTGTCTCTGGATACAGTAAGTTAGTGACATCTCATCAGAGTTACAAAAGAAACCAAAAGAGAAATCGCATCAGTGACCATCCCATGGAGGGTTGAAGCCAGAACAGTTGTCTGCTGGAAAGATAGATGAGTGGTCAAAAGCTCCCTTACTAGACAGCTGACCTAGTCCGTGCCCTTGGCTGGAGAGCACGCTGCTCAGAGTGGACAGTTCCACACATTCTGACCTTGACTCCCCAGTAGCTAGCTCAAGCTCAAAGCTGATTTCCTTGGGCAGATTCTCTCTGCTGCCTCCTGCCTACTCCAGGTAGGACGCTCTGCTCTACATAACCAGTTATCCAGACCTGTATGTCCACGTTATCCTTGTAGCCGCTGAGGAACTAAAGCAACACGTACATGGACTAGATAGCTTTGTACTTTTTTCTTTGTCAGATACACTGACAAACCTCTGGAAGAGAGATTCTATTTAAAACAGTTGGCCAGAAAATTAATCTGGCTAACATCATGGAAGGTTTGCATAGTGACATTTGCTCTCTCTGTAAAAGGTCCCCCAGATCGCAGGAGCTCATTGTTAATTAAGCCTTTGGTGCAGCTGACTAGGAGCATGATAACCTCAACTCCGAAGGACACAAAGAAAATTACATTCCAAGGGTCAAAAGTCTCCTCCCAAGCTCCGTGTTCCCTGATACCCACTCAATAGGCCCAATGATGACTGGAGCGCAGAAAGCTCAGGGAGAGACTAGGTTCGAAATCAGCTGAGAAGTGTGTGTGCTCCGATGTCAGAGCTGGTGCTTCTGACCCCACAGACCATGGCTTTAAAAAAGAGCGGCCCCGGTTACTGCACCAGGCAGACTGCTTTCCAAACTCCGCAATGGACAATTTAGTCTCAACCACCGTGTGAAGTGTGGATAATACAAACAGGAAACCTGGGACTTCCAGCGCAACTAATCTCTGTAAAAATAGCCATGGCCTGAGGAAGCCATAAATCCCAAAGCTGCCTCACGCCATTACTTACTCCCCATTAGCATCTTCCCCATAAACGAAAAGTGGAGAAGGAAGACCATGTTGCAGCCATGCGGGACCAAACTTTAAGAGATGCCCTCTTATAAATACTTGTGTGCTCCTGCCAAACCTTACTCTGAATCCCTAGCTAACCCAGGCTTCCTTTGCCCTCTTATCATCAAGGCACAACTGCTACTTTGCTATTGGGCATTTTTTTGTGCTAAAGACATAAAAACTGTGTTTGGTTTGTTTGAGGCAGGTTATCTAATTCACACTGGCCTCGAACTCCCCATGTAGCCCAGGATGGCCTTAGACTTCTGATCCCCTCCCCCCTTTCCACCTCCCAAGTGTTGAGATTTCAGGCATCTACTTTCAAAGCCGGTGAAAGCAGTACATGGGTGGAACCAAGGGCCTTGTGCCTGCAAACACACTACCTATTGAGCTGCAACTACAACTGCCAACTTACGTTTTTATTATTTATAAAGTTATTTATATTCCCTACATGGAATAATACCCTGCTTTGTTTTGTTTTGTTTTTTAAGCATTGTAGCCAATACTTTCAGTGAGAACAGGAAATTATTTGGGTCTGAAAAAAATACCCATTGTAGGGATCAGAGATGGTCAGCCAAGGATGACCATCCTTACTTACTAAACCATTTCCCTGTGACTTCTTCAGAAATATTCTTTCTAGAAGACTCTTTGCTTCTAGTCTAAGCAATAAAGTGATCTTTATAGGACGCAAAGCTTCCAAAAGGCTGTGCATGGAACAAAGCTAGGGTGTCCCAAATTGGGAGAAATGATAGGAACCTAACAGAAGGACAACGTCAAGATCAGAATCCTGTTTCATTTCTTCCCGAGCTTCAAGATAACCCATTCACCACTAAATGGAAGCAGGATTGTTGTGTACCCAGTTGCTAATTCAAACCAAGTGGCAGAAACAGTATAGTGGTTCCCCTGTTCATTATGGGTCCACTTAAAATTCAATGAAATGGAAACAGGAAAGCACTGTGGGAGAGACCGCAGTTTCGCAGCTCAGCCTTTTCTACTCACCTGGCTTTAATCATGTACAATTAGGCCTCACTCTGGGCAAGGACTCATTCATTGAATATGACCCTTTCTGCTACTCAGTCAAGTGAAGAGCTGGAATTTTAGCGTTTTCTTTTCTTTGTTTGATTGTTCCATATTTATAGTGTATAGATAGATAAACATCCTAGAAATCACTATATGCCAAAAAAAAATTCAGGGAATATAACCACCCAAACAGAAAACTGAAGCTTTCCATGATGTGAAAATCTCAGAGCCAAGCACACAGAAAGTCACCAAGGACACTGGTATCTCCAGTGCTTCCCCCACCCCCTATTTTCCAGTTTCTTTCTGCTAGACAAACAATTAGCAGACTGCTTTGTGACACCACACTGGCCCAGAATGTACAGTGGGCTTTCCCCATTGGCCACAACCAACAAACTCCTAAACAATCACTGCAGGGAGACTGAACCCATAGCGTCGATGTAACATGGGGGACAATATTTTTTTTATCACTTTCTAAACACACTCATCTAGAAATATAGGCAGCATTGTCTATGACTGCTAATCCTCCGTGCTCCTCCATAGGCGATGCTATCCAGTAACACCATGTCACTGAAAGTCATCTAAAGACAGGCTTTCTGCATCCAGGAATTTGCAATGGACAACACAGTAGGGATGTGAGTCTCAGAGTGATCGGATGGGTAGATAATGACTTGGGCCATCTGTTCTGCATGTGTCCTTCAGAGTGTTGCTATCATGGACCTCATAGTTTATACAGATGGTATTTCCCAGACAGAGACGTGGTCGGAATGATGCCGTGCAAAGATTAGTCTCAGTGTAAGACAATAGATAATAGCCTGTCTCGCCATGTTTTAAAAATCAATTCTCTTGTAACCACCACATTGAGCATATAGTTTGAAGGCTTCCAGTTGTTAATTTGAATTTGCTGCTGTGTGACTTCTGTCTCATGCCATATCAAGCTTAAAGAAATAAGCAAGGAGAATAGAATTCAATTTTGTGAATAATAGTCACTGAGGTTATTTAGTCTCTTTAGAGAAAGCAGTATACTTTAATTAATACATTTTTCCTATACTAAGTGGAGTTTGCAATAGTTCAGCAGACATGTATTCCATCTTCTTGGCTCAGCAAAGAGGAAAGATATGCGTTCATCACAGAAGAATGTGCTGCAAATGAGACCCAGAACTGGCTACTTCTTCAAGGTGCCAGGATATCCGACTTCCCAACTTTCATCATGAGCTTGGCTCTCTCAGATAAAAGAAAGATAAAGTGCATTAATCACAGAGCAAAGATACAGAAAAAACTCAGAGAAGTTCGGGGGGAGGGGTGATGAGTGAATCTTAACTATAGAGAGATGCTTCGGACTTCAAAAGACCTCTGAAAGAAGTTAAAAATGAATGTATTTTATGAGATCAATTCCTAATCCCAGAGGATTTCCTTAAAGGACACAGGGCAGCAGAAGTATACATAAAAATTCCAAACTGTTCCAATATCTTCTGGATGGAAAGAAAGACTCACCTAGAAGAAACCCCGGAGAGAGTGTCGATCTTTTTACATACTGGCAGGGTTAGCACAGGAGAGAAGAGAGTCAACAAAGGTCATTGTTGGGAGGTGGGCCTTGAGACAGATCTGAATGTTTCCAAAAGCATCAGTTGATATCTTAGAATGTGCATTGTGAGTAAAGACAGGAGGGGGTACCCCCCACAGCTGGACCTCTTCATCTTCAAACATACAACATGTTATTAATGTTTGAGACATCCCTACCCATAAGCCATAAGGGCCATAGGATAACTACAGTAATAAAATTATTGAATTAGATTTTAAAAAATGCTTTAGTTGATGCCTACTGACTATGTGACTATATAGTCATTTCTTTTGGTTTGCAACCCTCAGAATACTGAATAATAAAGGATATTTTATGACTGGTTGTGTGCCCTCAGCTATACCCTCTTCCTCTTCATGCTATCAAAGCTACAGTAATCTTTCTTCAGGGCATCTCATGATATACTACATCTGAGACTTTGAGGATGCTTTCTTTCCCAGGATTTGCTTGACAATTATTATATTTTAGATAGGTAATGCATAAGAGGCATACACTCCTAAAATACCTCAAATATTACAACTACAATTGCAATAAAGCCACATTTTTAAAGTCCTTAAGATCATAATTACACTGCAAAGCAACATATGCACTTGGTGATAGGTAATCTACAAAGGAGTCAAGAAAATGAATGGAAGAGCTTTCTACTTTGATTTCTGAGTAAGTGACATGGAGTTTAATGAACAAATCAGAGATATAACCCAGGAAGACAAGTTGGTCCTGGTGTTACTAAAGTGGTTTTGTGACATAGATTTGGTGGCCCTAAGGACCAGGAGCATAGGCCAGCAGCACAGTCACTGCAGTAGCATAAAGCAATAAAGGAAAAAAAAGAGGCAAACAGTTCTTCCAGCCCCTACACCAATGTTCTCACATATGCACGTATTTAGAGGGATGAGTGGATTTACTGACACACTCTATGAGTCTTTCTGGAAATACTTATTGTCACAGATCCACTTTTACAAAGGTGTTAAAAAAAATAAGAGAGAGGTCATCCAGTTCTTACTTTCTCTTTGTAATGAACTGTTAAAAGTGATAAAAAAAAAAAGTGTACAGAAGATGAGGCGGGAAGGGAAAGAGACAGACGAGTAGATGGCAGGAGATCAAATAAAAAGTTCAAAGTGGCAAGCACTGTGATGTAACACTTCATCATCCCAAGTCCACCCTTGGGCATTGGCTAGCTGGAATGTGGTCATTACCTAGGAGAGACTAAGTGCAAAGGTTTCAGAGAAACCCTTTAAGGCCTGAGTGAAGACTCAGAATCAAGGATGCACAAAGCTTGTCTCTAACCTCTGTAAATGCTTACAAATACCTACTAGCTTACTCTAGACAACATAGCAGCTGACTTTGAGTGCATACTGTCAGGAAGTGGAGGGGGAGTGCTAAGGGATACATCATTGTTCCTAGGAGTGGAAGATATCTGAATGGTAGAAATCAAAGGCTCTGAACTGCACAATTTTTGCAGACTTTTCTAAACCAAAGACTGTCCAATAGGCTCTCCACTCCAACCACTACCCACTTAAGTATTTAAAGACTATTTTATGAGTCCCAGAGTTTTTGAAGGAAACAAGCATCTCTTTCCTAACCCAGGTAGGACTCTTACACAGACAGGCCAAGCCCAGTCACCTTCAGACTCCTCGCCAGCCTTATCTTGGAAGGACAGGTCCTTGCAAACTCGCCATCCTCAGCACCTGCATAATATGACTCCTCAGTCAGTACACAGAACATACTTTTTGTGACCTGATGTCTGGACTCCAGACTTCTATACTCAATCACCTAACCGCAATTCCTTTTATTCTTTATTTGTCATCTCCAGTAAAAACAAACAGAATATTACTCTTGACTTAAATTCTCCCATTTTGTTACCAAACATCTGTATCCTTCAGCAAATACCAGAAACATTCTCAGTGCTGGTACAAACACCAACCTATGAACCATTCTTCATGTCTATTTTTTGTTTTGTTTTTCATCTCTATTCTTCATCTTCTATTGTGTTGACTTCCCTTTCATGGTACAATAGGCTTTCCCTTCTTTATCTATTTAAAGTGTCATAGCTCTGGTAAAAGATACTAATAACCATCACTTGCCTGGTCAGAAAACTTCCCAAATCATATTCCACATTGTATGCTTTTTATAAAGTCAAATAATAACCATAGATTTGGGAGCCAAAATTTGGTGGTATCAGTTGCCAAAGTAAATAACTATATTGATTTGCAAAAAAATCTTTGCCTATATAAAAATGTAATTAAGTTACAAGTAGAGCACATTAAGATTATGTAAGGTAACTGTCATTATGAATTATAAGCACTGTACACTTTAGTAAGGTTTACAAGCATTTAATTACTGAGTGTAACTTGAGTTGCTACTCTGTATCGCCACCACTGCTATAAGCCCCGTCAGTGGCCACCTGAGACAGTGCGAAGAGACTCCAAGAGGCTTCACACTTGCACTCTGCCTCCACTAAACTGTCGTTCACAAAGCAATTAAAGAAACTTATCACTGATAAAAATCACAATTATGACTCCTGGGTTTCACATGTGATGTGGCAGGGCACTGGCATATTCTCAATCTTTCTTTAAGTGCTATCCTAAAAGAAAGGCTACCTATAAGCAGTGAGGAAGGACTGGGATTAGGCAATGGGCATGAGTTATAAGTGAGAATATCAAACTAATTGGTCATCTAGTTAAATCCTGTTATAGATATTTTGGGTTGTATGGTGGATAACTGCATAAATATACTCAATACTAAATGTATAAATTTTAATTTGAAGCTCCACTGTGTCTGCTCTGAATGCATGACTGTACCAAAGTTCATTAAGTTGTGCTGACTTTGATTCTGGTTAACTTGGGTGGGATTTTTTTTTATTTGCAAGATGTTTTATAACAAAGTTCATAAAGCTAAAAATAAAAGAATTAACTCTAGATAATTATCCATATGCCAAGCAGTAGGACAAGAGAGGCTTCTCAGCAGGCAGATTTACCTCTTAGAATCTTTTGTTCTCAGGAGATACAGTCATATGAGTGAGTACATATGACAGTGCTAATGAGTACAAGAAAACCTAAAGTATGTGCAGCTATCAAGTGTATGCAGTTACCAAGTGATCTCTAAAATATACCGCTGCTAGTGAAGGCTCCCAGTAGCTGGGATGAGCTGGTAATGCGGCAGCTTGTCAAGGCCATAGAATTGAGAATCTGATCACTCATGATTCGGGGGCTTATCAGTCCTCTTCTTTAAAAAATGAAGTAGGAGGAGGAAGAGGAGGAAAAGAAAAGAAAGAGGAGGAAGAGGAGGAGGAAGAGGAGGAAGAGGAAGAAGAAAGAATTATATAATTCCCATTAGTCATTCAAAATGTGTGTGGGGGGGTTGTTTTTGTTGTTATTATTGTTGTTGTTGTTGCTGTTGTTGTAGTTTGATTTCTTTTTTTTTTGAGGAATGAAAGATAAGCATGGAGCAAAACATCCTTTCATAATAGCAGGGAACTGAGAAATCATTTGCTTTCAATAAGCTCATCTACATACCCTTCTCAGCGATGTTCTGAGAGGAGAAGGGAGATGCTAAGGAGTGATGGGGGAAATTCATCTTGTCCCTCCTTATTTCTTTTGCAAGGAATAGAAAAAAAAAAAAACAATTACTCATCAAAAAGGACCAACCCTCCTATATTAGACTCTTTTGTTCCTGGACTATATAATTATTTTGGTCTTCAGGTTCACTAGAAACTAGTCCATTTTGCTTCCATTCCACTTTCTTCTCAGTGTCATAGCACTTATCCCATGTATTCTTGCAATTCTTTCCTTATGTGCTGCTTCCCAAAGGGTCTCGTGGTTCTTTCAAACCTACGATCACAGGACTTGTGCACAAGAGTAGAACCCTGGCTCTCCAAGTTCCTTAGTGAACAGAGTGTTTCCATAGATATCATTTCCTGCTACAGATCTTTGGGCCTAATCATTGATATAAACAATCTGAAGCCAGCCCATTTGCTTTAGGCCCTTCCGTTATATATTTTGAAAAGATTCTTCTCAGCAGAACTAATTGAAAAGAGTTCATGTGCTAAGCCCAAATATGAGCTTTTCATAAAATACAGACGCAATAACAGACTCAAAGGGCAAAAGAAAACATTTACACAAACCATTAAGAGATGGCCAAACCCTTCCTTTCATGAAGAGAAGAACTAAGTGTATTGGCTTCTAGCAGATATCTTACGTCTAGCAGCTTAGGCTTTGATGTTCCCATGTTGAGGATTCTTTGTCTATTGTGCTCTCTGTGCTGTGTGCTCTGACAATAAGACTTGGCTTTATGGCCTCCCCTTGATTTCCTGCCCAAACACTAGGGACATAAAGAAGGGAATTTTGAAACCTTGGTTTCCCCATTAACCCACAGAGCATTTTAATCTGCCGAACACCATTGTAAGAAACACAAAAGTAAATCTCCCCTAAGCAACTCAGTCTAGCAATGTCTTCCCAACAAAAGTCAAACACAAGATTTTGTGATAAAAAGAAGTTTGGACATGTGTATCCAGATAACAGAAAGCCTGATTTTCTACTTGGTAACCATGCTCTTAATTTAAATTACATGTTTGTTGGTAGATGAATTACGTTACAAAAAAAAGTTTGCTGCTTATTTTATGGCATGATTTTTTTCAGTGTCCTGAAGAAAGTATTCCTTGCGATAGTTAACAAAAAAGAAATCTCGAGATCAACAGTTTCCCGCTCTCATATTCTGTCTTGATTTATGCTTGGTATTTTACTCTTCAAACTAAACAAACAACTGTTGTCTTCATCAAGAAAGGAAGAAATTTAAAATTCAAATAGATTTTGGATGCTGGATGAAAGCACATATGCTTCATAGTGTCAGGGGCTATGTGTCTGTTGGGACTGATTGAAGGCAACGTGTCTGAGAAGGTTCAGCACTTGAGTTATCCATGGACTTTTTCTCTGAACAGGGACATCAGAGAGCCTGTTGCATGCCTCAATTGAGAGCTGGGTTTTAGAAGGTTCTGTGCTCCAGAAAGAACAAAAGCAAAAGCTATAAAATCACAACGAGTTGCTGATTCCGTGGCCAGTTTATTGGGAATGGAGAATAATACAACAGCGAAATTCTTTCGAGACTCATTGCAATTCACCAAGAATGTTCCTAACATAAATTCTCTACATTATATACTATTAAAAGAAAATCAGTAGAGGGCTCAGACTAAAACTGTCATTTTAATAAACGGGGTCAGGTTGTGGTTTATTTTTATTTTTTGAAAGATGTTTAAAGAAGAGCTAGGAGAGTAACCAATTAACTGTTTGGCCATGAAAACAGATCTTAGCCTTCTCAGATCTCTCTCTCATAATCTGAAAAGAAAGAGGCTGAAGATTACTCAAGCTTCCCCTGATTTATAGTGGTTCTATCATTGTTTCAAGGGATGCATAAGAGAGTCAAGAAAGCTGTTTTCTTTCTCTGATGTTGTAGTTAGGCCTTAAAAGCAGCAAATAGCTTCTCACCACTCCAATAGTGTTTCTTTCTAACATTCTTGCTCTCTTTTATTTGCATCTCATATGGAAATGTTTATAAGAAAATTGCCCCTGGGTTCCATATTTTCTTGTCCTTAGCATGAAGAGCAGCGGTTGCTTCTTACAGAGACCTGATGCATAGAACTGCCCACCTAAAAAAATCTCAGTGGACCTTGTGATGTGCATCTGTTCTTCCATTCACCCCAGAAATATTTAAAAGCAGAGAGCTCATCAGTCTCCATAGAAGTCCTTGAAATCCATTCTTCTGAAATGCCAAATATTAATTTATCTTGTACAAAAGGGAAGGGGTTTTTGTTAGCATTCTGTCTAAGCTCCACCCACAGTTACCTGGCAACAGCCAGGGATGCCTGACTCACTATACAAGGGGCTACTTACCCCCTCCTCTCTCTCTTGACTCTTGCCTTCTTGCTCCTGCTCTGTCCTCTTGCCCCTTCCCCCCTTTTTCCCCTTTCCCCTTCCACCCTGTCTCTCTCCAAGTGCTCATGGCTGGCCTCTACTTCTCTATGTCTCTCCTCCTCCTCCTCCTCTTATTCTTCTTCTTCTTCCTCTCTCTCTCTCTCTCTCTCTCTCTCTCTCTCTCTCTCTCTCTGCTTTTCTCTGCCTCTACTATATATCCTGTGGCTGGTCCCTCAGGGGGAAGGGATGCCTCAGCATGGGCCCACCGAGGCACCCCCTTACCTCACACCTTACCACACATCACATCCACCAAACATTCCTTCTCATATTTATCTTTTTATAAACACATTAGTTTTGCTACAGCCTTTGGAAAGATTTCAAATACATGTAAGATCCAGTGGTTTTCATCCAAAAGCTTCTCCTGAATCTGGGAGAGTGACAACACATCTGTAATCCCAGAACTTGGGAGGTGGGATCAGGAGGATCAGGAATTCAAGGACATTCTCAGCTACATAGAAAGTCAGAGGCTACCATGGGCTCCATGAGACCCTGTCTCAAAAATATACAGACAACAGCAACAAATGTTCCTCATATATTGGAGCAATTCACTTGATGAGCTAATATGAAAAATGACTTTGTTCTTCCATTCTTTACGGCCATAACATACTTAAAACAATCCATTTAACTCTTCTGACTAATGATATAATGGCAGTGTGTAGCTCTTCATGAAGAGACATGAGAAACTATCTGTTCTCAGAGAGGGCACTGGTAATACATCAAAAATGATTCTATTAGTTAGAATCCAAGTTAGTAAACCTATCAGGTTATTGGAGTTACTTACAGCAATATGGGTGGGGGAGTTCTTAAAGGAGTATAGATGACTCCATGGTAGCTATATAACCAAACAAACAAACAAACAAACAAAAACATAAAAAAGAAGGAAAGGAAAGAAACGAGAAAAGGAAAGGAAAGAAAAGAGAAAAGGAAAGGAAAGGAAAAGCTCCACCTAGCTTAGATAACAACTTACAAAGTCAACAGCCTTAAAACTCTTGCATAACTTGTAGGTAGTTCAACAGGTTTCAGTGTCTCCTCTCTTTAGCCATCTTTACTGCTTATTTAACTGGAATTACTGCTTATTTAGGTGGAAAAGCTCTGTAAATCTCTTAAGTTTCAGGGATTTACTGAGATTGGTGAGTTGCTAACTTTTTAAAGAGTCTCCTTCTAGAATGGAATGTTTCACCTCCAGGGAAACATTGTTATGTAACATTGTCTTTTTTCCTCCGGAATGTTTCTCCAGAGGAAATGTGTCTCCCTCTTCCATCTTACTCCTTGAGCCTTGGAGGAGTGATACCAGGCTGAGCATCTTATCACTGCAGTACAAAAACAGTCACTCTCAGGAGCCTTGGCAGTAGCTAAAGTCTCCAAGACACATCATCATTTGCAAAGGGAAGTTTCCTTCTATGACAGATTGTGACCCAAATCACAGTGACCCCTGGGCACAAGTACAAATGTTCTACAGATACACCACATCTATTTAAAAACAATAGCCGTTAGTTTCCCTCTGCGGCTTATGACCTCCGCAGCCACGGGCTTTCGTGTTTATATAATGACGTTTTTCCCAGAGGATAAGTACTTGAGCTTGCTTTTCTATTGCAGTGATAAAACATTCTCACCGAAAGCAACTTGAGGAGGAAAAGGTTTCTTTGGCTTACACAGGTGGGATACTATCCATCATCAAGGAGAGCCAAAGCAGGGTATAATCACAAATAAGTAGTAAGTTGGCTAAATGTTGTTGCAGTCTCTTCTATAACAACTGTACCATTTTGCCTCAATACAAGCTTTGTCAACAGAAATGTGCAAAGACGGGATGTTTGACGATCAGCAGGGAGAGATGTAGTATGTAACGTGTCTTCTTTTCTGCTCTTCCTGGTATGCACATCTCTACACATGGCTTAGAGATGTCCGCATCCCTCTCTTTTTCTCTTCTTCTTTATTTTTATATTCTCTCTTTTATTTAACATACAATTTGTTTCAGTGTTTGCTTTTCTCATAATTTATTTTTATTCACATTATATTCTAATCACGACTCCTCTCTCTCCTCTTCTCCCGGTCCCTCCCCTGCAAATCCCTACCCCCATTATCACTTCCCTTCTCCTCAGTGAAGGCGAAGGCTTCTCTGGGTTCCACCTCACCTTGGAACATCTAGTCTCAGCAAGACTAAGGCCCTCCTCTCCCACTGAGGCCCAACCAGGTAGTTCAGTATCATTTTTAATTATGTGTATGGGGGGAAGGTATATGCACATGCATGTGAGGGCAGGTGCCCCTAAAGGCCAGAGGCATCAGATCTCCCTGAGATGAAGTTAAAGGTACCTGTGAGTGGACCAGTGTAAACAAGACCCAGACTTGAGACCTCTGCAAGAGCATAACTGTTGTTAACTGCCTCGCCATCTCCAGAGTCCGTAGATTCTCTCTCTAACCTTTGTTTCTAAAGCATGTCTCAAAAATGTTCCAAGCTCGCTGCATATATGGTAGTTCTTGTAGTTCCATTGCATAAATACTGATGAATTCTAAATTTTCAATGTTTTTCTTTATTGCTCCTAGATTTTCAGAGTTATGAACAGTTTTCCATCCCCAGAATACAGAAGAATTTGCTTCCATTTTCTTTCTGCACTTGCGTGATTCTTATGCTCATATTTAGTCACAGAGACTTCTGGATGTCAGCTTTATGAGAAGTGAAGGAATTCCACCGTTACCTTTTTCCTAGATGACTGCCTTCCCAAAACTTCCTTAACATTTTCCCCTTTCTTCCCATTGCCCTCAGGTGCCTGCCACAACAAGGTAATAAAACCCTATTGGAGAAAAAAACCACACATTCTGAATATAAGGGCATAGAAATTGGGCAAAGCCTACTAAGACATTTCAGTTTTACTGGCTAGCATTCACAGCAAAGAGGACCTAAGAAGCCTTCCAGTCAGTGTACCACAATCATGCAGTGCCCAGGGAGGCCAGAAGAGGGCATTAGATTCCCTGGAACTGGAGTTACTGGGGTTGGGAGAAGCCACATGAGCACTGGGAACCCAAGAGATCTCTGCAAAAGCAGCAAGTGCTCTTAATTTCTGAGCCCCTCCTCATTATCTGCTTTGAATCAAGGTTTGAAAATCTATTGCTAGAAAGGCAAAAATAGAACTTACTAAATTTTGGGGAGCGGGGTTCTCCATTTAATTTTTAAGTGTGTGTTTTGCTTTTTTATCTTATGTCTTTCTTCTTTGAATTATCCTGTGTAATATTTTTACTGTTTGTATATCAATCAAATGGCTTGAAATGACTTCAGAGCTATGTTTCTGTTTTAACTATTGACTTGCCACTTTTATCTACACTGACTACTTAGTGATTTCTTTACATTTTATTCTATTGTTCTTTTTCTAGATTTTCGAATTTGTTTTGATGGGTATTGATACATATCTATGAGGTTATGAATATTTCTTCGAAAACTGACATATACCCATGGATTTGTGTGTGTGTTTGTGTGTGTGTGTGTGTGTGTGTGTGTGTGCTTTTGTTATTGCTCTTTTAACAAATGTGCAATTTTAAGTTCATTCTGTTTTCAATAATATATTTTTATTTGTTTTGAAAAGAATTGGAAATTTGCCTTTCATGATCCATTCTCTGCTGTATGCTCCTACTTACTTTAGACAGCTAGTGGACTCTTAAATGCAAATACAGGCACAAATGTGTGTGTGTGTGTGTGTGTGTGTGTGTTATTACAATAAGTCATGGTAAGAAATATCAGAAAGTGCATGGAAGGAAGCCATCCTCTTTAACAGCCTTGTTTCATTCCGAGTTCACTTGTTAGCATTTCTGCCCTGCTTAGATGCTCTGTTTGTTTAGTAGACCTACAACATGGAGACCTTTGGTTTGCTATATAATTTAATAATACAGTCGTCAAACCATACAGAATATACTAGCCTGGTTTGAAGCACAGTATAGTATGTGCAAAATGGATTTGTACCACCATATAGTGTCCTGAAGAGGTGAGAAAGAAAGGATGTTGCTTTTAGGAGAGATTGGGAAAGAGCTTGCACACAACCTGCTTCATTAATCGCTTTTTTGTTTTGGTATTCTTATAGCAATACACATTAACTCCCTCCATAAGGGGCTTTCAGCAGCTCCTTGATATGCAGTTACAAGCAGCTCCTTCCAACTGCAAGTTGGAAGCTCATTCTGACTCTAAGTATACGTACTAAAACAAATCTTCTCACCCCCTCCAAACTTCAACCTAAAATCCAAACCTCAGCAGGCCTGTCATCTTCTCGCTACACAGCCCATGGTGTACTATACATTTGTTTTAGCTCTCTGCCTCTGAACCTTTTTCTACCTTTTCATCTCCATTTAATTGGTGCCTCCCATCAGAGCAGCAGTTGAAATGTGATTACACCTCAAGCTTGCTGGGGAATTCAGGAGCTTGCCAGGCACAAGGAAACTCAACAACAACGTTGTAGAGAAACACAAACCGACGCAGCCAGGCCAGCACTGGGCAGCACAGATCAGGGAGAGCGCCAGAACAAGGCCTCGCGTCAGTGCGAGCCACTGAGGAGAGCTAGAACCCCATGGCCTGAGAAGAGACCACAGCACAGGGCCAGCAGCCAACCCAGCTGACCAAGCAGGATCAGATCAAAGAGCCCGATGGAATCATTTCATCTGGCACAGAAGACCCTTCAGAACCAGAGCCAGGGCTGCCACAGCTGATGGCATAAAGGCCTCCCATGGGCGATCCACAGGCAATCCATCCTCTGGGCTGAATAAAGAGGTGGGTTTTAGAGACAGCTCTGCCACCCGGCATTGAAATAACCACAGCTACCACAGTAAAGTGGCAAAGCGGCTGCAGGGCTAATAGTTATCCATTACCAACACCCAGCCACAAAGCAGGATCACGGCCCGGCTCACAAAATAGCGGCAGATAAAGAAGAAATGGAAGCAGGATGTACATGTTTGATTTCTATAATATTAAATGAGAAATGGCCCAGCTTAAGGCCTATCAGTGAGGATTTTCTTCTTAACGTGAACCCTGTCTTGAAAGATGCTCGTATTAAAACAAAACAGCAACCCAGCTTTATCTCCTTTTGTGTTTTGTTTGCTCCTCTGAGAAAACAGAATATAAAAGACAGCAATTGATACAGCTACAACACAATTCCTACTCCTGCCTCTCGGGGATAAATCAAGGAAGAGAAGGTAGAGAAATTGTAAGAGTCTGAGGAGCGGCACACCTCTTGCTAAGATAGTATCTTCTAGACATGACAGTGAAGCGGTATTCATGAAATCTCAACCACAGACCTACACAGTGACAACACCAGACAGCAGGCCGATGTGGATGGGGAAACTTTCAAAAGACCTAAATAAAGAGCTACAGACAGTCAATAGTAGGCAAGAGCGGGAGAATCTGTTTCATTTTCCCAGAGACAATCCCCACAATGAGTTGTCCAGTTCCTAGTGTTCAGCCATAAACCCATGTACGTAGAAGCAACGTTAAATAAATCCAGTAGTTTATTTTTATGGTTTTTAATTTTTCTTTTATTTCTCTTTTATTGAAAACATGTTCTTTTCCTGTACCTGATTATAGTTTCCTCTCCTTTCCCCCTCTCAGTTCCTCCCTGACTCTCTTTCTCTCTAGATTTATTCCCTTTCTCTCTCTTATTAGAAAAGAACAGCCTTCTAAGAGGTAACAACCAAAAATGACAAGATAAAATATAACAAGATGAAGCAAAACCATCATATCAAAGTTGAAGGCAGTAACCTAAATAAGAGGAAAGTAGCCCGGGAGCAGGCCAAGGGTCCGAGACCCACTATTCTCACACTCAGCCAGGAGTCCCTTAAGAATACTAAGATAAAAGCTGTAATAAACATGCAGAGGACCTGGTGCAGATCCTGCAGGCCCTGTGCTTGCTGCTTCCGTCTCTGTGAAGTTGTATGTGCCTTGCTTAGCTGACTCAGAAATTGTGGAACACTTCACAGATTCGCCTGTCACCCTTGCACAGGGGCCTTGCTAATCTTCTCTCTATCCTCCAGTTTTAGTCCAAGTGCTTCCAAAGCATGCCTGATTATTTAAATTCTAATTAATTGGTTTTACATTTTTTTACCTCATTATTATATTTACAGCATCTCCTTCCTTGTCTCTTCCACCCCAGTTCCTCACACATCTCCCACTCTCTCTCATGTTTATGACGGGTGAAGTGGTGAAACTTATTTGAATAGAGAGGCTTCACAGCAGCTCACAGTGAGGGTTTTGTTTGTTTTAACATCACATTGTCGTTCCCTAGGATGACGATGCTTTCTTCCCTTGCCTGGTATTTAAATGTGACCATGACTTGGAAGTGCAGTGTTATGCATCCATCGGTAAGTCACCACACCAATGTCATCACATTCTGTGGTTTGTTTAGAGTTATCCATGTGTCAAGAAACAAATTCCCCATAACTAGAAATGCCTTCTTATTGTTAACACTTGTTTCAATCCTTTCTCCTTCGCAAAAATTACAAATGATGTAAATTTATTCAGCAAGAATCTGAGGAGGATGTGTTCTCTGTGTGATTCTTAAGTTTTGTCCCTTGTCTCCAAAGACTTCACTCAAATACAGAAATAAGGGTAGTTTACTGTATCATTGATATTCTGTCTGCTGGGATTCCAGTTCCTCGGCTGTTATTGGAGAGTCTCTGGCTTTGCTTCCATTTATCTGTAAACCAGCTATACTTACTCTCCAATGGCTTGCATGTATTCTTTCACTTTTATTTACCGTCCTTTCTCTGTCGATCCGTTTTCCCTTTCTTTCTTCCTGTTATTGATTCAGCATGCTCTTATGAACTCCAGGTTGGTCTGGAATGCAATATGTAGCCCAGGCTTGCCTCAACTTGTGGCACTTCCCCTGCCTCAACACCACCTGCCAAGGGCTGCTCAGACCACAGGGCAGGCAGATGCTGCCATCCCCGCCTCATAAGGCTGCTTTCCCATAACCCACTTTGTTTCACCAATGAGAATTGCTAGCTTCAGTTTTCTCTCTTTTATCTGTCTTTTGGCTCTCAATGGACACCTTTTGTTAATGATAGTTACTAAGTACAACTGAGAATAACAAGCATACAGAAAGCCTTCAGCTTGCCAATCAATCTCTTGTTTCTCTCTGTTTTACTATTTTAATTACCACATAAAGAAGAGGTTTTTCTCTACATTCTAGATAATCATGGGACCCCTGAGCTACACCCCACTCCTAAATATGATATTATTCTGAACTTCAAGTGAACAGGTTCTTTTTCTGTAGTCTATTTGTATCATCTAAACAAGCCTATGCCCAGGAAAAGTGCTCAGTGGATGATTCTGGATTTTCTCTTCTTGGGTTGACCTGGTTTCTCCAGTTTTCAGTCCTAAAGGGTCCTGAGTGAATGTGTCCATTCTCCCCTTCTGCTCACTCTTTTATTGCGAAACACAGAATTAAAATGAGTATTAAAAATGGAACATTAAATTACAAAGGTTTTGCAAGGCAAAAGACACTGTCAAAAAGACAAAGCGGCAACCAACTAACTGGGAAATGATCTTTACCAACCTTACATCCGACAGAGGGCTAATATCCAATATATACAAAGAACTCAAGAAGTTAAACTCCAGAGAGGCAAGTAACCCTATTAAAAAATGGGGTACAGAGCTAAACAAAGTGTTCTCACCTGAAGAATATCTAATGGCTAAGAAGCACCTAAAGAGATGTTCATCATCCTTAGTCATTAGGGAAATGCAAATCAAAACAACCCTGAGATTCTATCTCACACCAGTCAGGATGGCTAAGATCAAAAACACAGGAGACAGCAGTTGTTGGCGAGGATGTGGAGAAAGAGGAACACTCCTCCACTGCTGGTGGAATTGCAAGCTGGTACAACCACTCTGGAAAGCAATCTGGCGGTTCCTCAGAAAACTGGGCATGACACTCCCGGAGGATCCGGCTATACCACTCCTGGGCATATACCCAGAGGCTTTACCTGCATGCAATAAGGACACATGCTCCACTATGTTCATAGCAGCCTTATTTATAATAGCCAGAAGCTGGAAAGAACCCAGATGTCCCTCAACGGAGGAATGGATTCAGAAGATGTGGTATATTTACACAATGGAATACTACTCTGCAATTAAAAACAATGAATTCACGAAATTCCTAGGCAAATGGTCAGATCTTGAAAATATCATCCTTAGTGAGGTAACCCAATGACAAAAGAACACACATGGTATGCAGTCACTGATAAGGGGATATTGACCCAGAATCTCGGAATACCCTAGACACAATTTGCATATCAATAGATTTCTAAGAAGATGGAAGGAGAGACCACTGGTCCTGGAAAGACTGGATGTAGGGGAACGCCAGGACAGAGTAACGAGAGGGGGTTGAATGGAGAAAAGAGGGAGGGAAGGGGGCTTATGGGACTTTCGGGGAGGGAGGAAACGGGAAAGGGGAAATGATTTGGAATGTAAATTAAAAATAAAATAAAATAAAATAAATAATTAAAAAAAAATGGAAGCAACATCAGAAGACTCACGGGATGCCGGAGATTTTAAGTAGACATCACTACTGCTCTCTAGTTTTCAATCATTTTGTATGTAACCAACTAGATCCAACTATCTGGAAGCAATCCTCCTCAAGTATATCTAGACCAAGTTAGGAATACCAAGGCTGAAAGAAATATCTTCTCATTCCAAGTAACTCTTCTTCTTAGCAGAGGAAAGCATTTTGAGTGGGAACCCTTCTGTATCCAGTGAATGCTCAGGGATGCCAAGGGGGTGAAAGCTTCCTGGGGGCTGCTGGCTTGGGACTCTGCTAAGGTGGGAACTGGCAGGGTCTCACAGAGACTCTATCTGGAGAAAATGTCAGGAGGGCTCAAAGATTTGTCTGACCTAACATGTAAGGCAGAAGGACACATACTATGTTATTTATTGCAACTGTTAGACAAAACACCTGAATTAGGGTGTGGTTTCCTCAAGGTTTTAATAGGTAAAGTAACAAATTACATAAATGAGTTAAATATTTTTTATAGTTTTAAACACAATCTTTCAGTTAGAATGATATTGGACATAAGTAATATATTTTATTTGGCAAAATGAAGTCGAATTTTTCCCTGATACACCACAAAAGTGCAGCAGGGAAAAGTGGCATGAACTTGTAGTCCCAGAGGCAGGAGGATAACCATGAGTTTGACAACAACTTGGGCTACTTAATAAGTTTCAGGCAAACCAGGATTTGGTGACACTGCATATCAGAAGAAACAAAACCAGAAGAGATAAGAGTGTTTCAACTGAGGTCCATTTACATGTGAATAAATGACACTTGATGGACCATTTTATGAGAGTACTGGGAAGACTCTCATATAAGATAAAGGTAATCTGACCTGCAGGAGTCATAGCATACCCTAATAATTCTAAAATTAAGAGGAACATGCCAGATTTTCTGTTAAGAAGTCTAAGATAGAAAAAGATGAGCCAAACAGACTACTAGTTTGTAGAAACATCTGTCCTCCTGGGAGCATCTAAGACTTCTCACAGGACAGCACTGTCCTGGTGGTGGAGGGAAGTGATCTTCAAATTCATTCATTGTCCATTTGTGGTTCTCTGAGTGATGGCAGAGATCCACAGAGCCATTTATAGAAACCAAGGCTCTCCATAGGCAACTTCAACAATGGGCTCACTCCTAGTTTTCTTTTTTCATTCATTTTTATTATGCAAATAGCAGTTCCTGTTATGACGTTTTCATGAGTGTGTACTGTCACAGTTTGTTAATTCACAGCCCCGCCCCGTTACCTTCCTTGTCTCCCATCATCCCTCACTGACCATCTTTCTCCCTGCGCATGACCCTTTTGCTTTCCTGTACCTTTTTTTATTGTTCTGCTGATACCTCTGATTCATATACTTGTATTTTACAGGGAAGTTATAATTCAACCTTGGCCAAGGTAAAATGAATAACTTCCTAATTCAGTGGAATTTGGGGAGGCTTAAAAATGGTAAATAGTGGATCATTTTTCCTTCATGTTCTCCATTACCTTCAACAGTGTTTATACGCACAAAGCAAATGCCATAAAGTTTCATTTTTGTTCATATAAAAAACCAAGTTATAGAGAAGCTGTTAAGATGACTGCACCAGCGTCTTCCCTTTTGGCAATACGCTAAGCCTTCGCATAATAAATTCTGTGCGTGTGTGTTTAGAGACTAGCTGCTCCGACTTATCACAATTTATTGCTTTTTTTCATGCTGAGATAAAGACTGATTGCTAAACACATTCACTTTTTGGTGCTTTGGAGCCTGCTTGCTCCTGGGTGCCAATTACACTCTGGCCGGAGCCTGAAGGTCTCCGTGGAGCAGCTGGTGTCAGCATCGCATAAAATATGCTTCTGAAATGGATCATTCTGCTGCTCCGGGAACATGCAGTAGAGGCTTAGCTGAAATAAAGAAAGAACAAAGCTATGGCATCCAAAAATAAAATCAAAGGGGATCAAGTTAAGGTTATTTATATATACTGTTACTGGACTCAATATTCCAAACGCCTCACAGCTGTTCAAAATTTGAGAAGAAGAAATCAAATATATCACTAACATCTCCTTGCCTGGTGGGTTCTTGGGCCAGGTATATCATCATCCATCTACCACTAGGAGCCCCTGCTCTACGGATTCTGTCTCAGTTCTGCTTTGCACTTTGAACTTGTAGTTAAGAGAGCTGGATCCCACATTGGTCAAGTGGGTTAAAATCCCAGCTGTGTGACTTCCTGACTCTCTGACCTTGGGCAAGAAATTTAACCTATTTAATTTCTGGTTTTCCATTCACACAATGGGGTTGGGGGGACATTGTTTTTGACTTTGGGAATTCCTGTGGGAATTCATTGAACTAGGCAATGTGGAGCGCTGGGTCTAGTATCTCAGTTATGAAATCCTCAGCAAGTATCAACAATGGCTATCACTTCCATGGGAGTGCACAGCTAACCACAGGTGTCAGAGGAGAAGCCACTTCCTAGCTCTGGGTGTGTACGAGATAATGGATACAAGGACAATTCGGTCTTCTTGAAATGGAAGCCTGATTTCTTCTCCAGATTCCCTCATTGCTCCATGATCCAGCGCTGAATCATTTTCACAGTGGTGTTTTGTCCGTATTTCTTAGTACTTCCTCACTGCTAGCCCTACGATCTGATATGCACACAGGAAAGCTGACCATGATATCCCCAGTCCTGCCGTGCATCAGTCTCAGCTGATGGTTCCAAGATGTGGAAGGTACAGTCATCTCACATTGAGCCCACAACAGCTGCGTTCAAACCTAACCTAACTCATGGACCCGTCTGATCTTTGAGAATTATTAATATTTTGTGCCCATTTCCATGCTATTGTGATAGGAAAGAAATGGAAGGGTATGCCTACCATCTACCTGGAGGAATAAATTAACTTTAAAATTAAGAATGCAGTACTTTATCAGATTTGATATTAATTCTGTTTGGTTGGGGTTCTTGCTTTGCTTTGTGTAATAAATACACTATCTATACAAATGGGGAGGCTGGGCTAGAAGAGCAATTGGATGGAGAGAATCTTAAAATAGCTAGGTAGGATTGATAAAGAAGAAAGAAAAACATCTTTAAGCATAATGCAGTTTGGGAAAGGGTGAGTTTGGGATTCAAAAAAAATATGTTTGAAATGACTGGCATATATTTAAATGAGAAGGAGATAACAAGTAAAGAAAGAATGACAACTAGTGTCCTAGAGAACAGCAGTTTCTGGAGCTAAGAGTGGGCAGGGGCCAACTTACAGGGGTCAATGGTCTTTTTCCACCCTATGGGTTTGG
Source organism: Tokudaia tokunoshimensis (assembly GCA_036184795.1). NCBI lineage: Eukaryota > Metazoa > Chordata > Mammalia > Rodentia > Muridae > Tokudaia > Tokudaia tokunoshimensis. Next base: position 28,700,235 of record BTHU01000003.1, read on the forward strand.
GGTTTTGAACTAAGATCATCAGGCTTAGCAGCAAGCTCCTTTACCCGCTGAACCATCTTGTTGGCCCGGTATTTTAAGGGCTTAGAAAATGCATCTGAGACTGGATAGTATGAAAAAATGAAAGGGAAACTCAAAAGATGTTTCTCTACAGAAGCCTAAGTGCGATCATTCAGAGGGAATTGTCCTCTGTGTTGGGATGTTGGGCTAAGGAGTAACTTATGTTAACAGTTCCCTATGCTGAAAGGATACTGAGCGCTGAGTGCTCCGTGCTGAGTGCTGGCCGCTCAGGAGGTACAGAGTATGACAGACCTCTGTCTGCCATTTGTTTCCAGGTCCAGGGAATACATGGGAATCGCTAACAGTGGCTCTCCAGCCCGTCATTCATTGCAGACAGAAACAGAACAAATGGATGCAGAGCCCATAGAAACAGTCTTAAGCCCTCTGTGAGCATGTGCTCCAGGATAAACACGGACAGAAGCACGGCAATTAACATGACAGAAGGACAATGTGGAAGCTGGGTCTGATGGATTGTGTCAAACTCCAGCATTTGGGAAACTGAGACAGGAGGATCACAGTTTTGGAGGTGAGCAGGGACTACTGAGAAAGCAATGTCATTATTGGGAGCCGGCCTTTCTTTCTTTCTTTCTTTCTTTTTTTCTTTCTTTCTTTCTTTCTTTCTTCCTTCCTTCCTTCCTTCCTTTCTTTCTTTCTTTCTTTCCTTCCTTCCTTCCCTCCCTCCCTCTTTCCCTTTCTTTCTTTCTTTCTTTCTTTCTTTCTTTCTTTCTTTCTTTCTTTCTTTCTTTCTTTCTTTCTTTCAAGAGTCAAAGCACTTCAGAGAAGAAGGCCATCCTGGAACGTCTGCACCAGCCTGCAGCCCTGAGCGAACCGTCATGCTTTGACTGCACTTGGCCACTCTAGTTAGTCTCCTCCTCAGATGCCTCGATGTGTCCTCTAACCCTGTGTATCTGAAGCAGATAAAGCTTCTTAGAAATACCTGTTCTCACCCTAGAGGTTGTACATTTTTATTTACTAAAGAAATTTAAATAATATTCTGATTTTTCATGTTAATCATTAGCCTCTACCTATGTTTTATTTTTAGGTCTGCAACAGTCTTTCCCTGCCTCTGTCTAGAACATGAAGCACGCCGTGGTGCCTAAGTATTTGTGGTTTCATGCATTCGGATCTATGGTGTTAAGGGGGACAAGAATCTCTGGGGATGTGAGCATGACAGAGTCAAGCTTCTGTCAAAACTACACATAATGTTGCTGGAAGTGTAGCTTTATGCTAGAACATCTGTCTAACATTCTAACATGAACAAGACCCTGGGTTCAATCCCCAGCACTAATGAAGGAAAGAAAGACAAAGAAAAAGAGAGAGCGAACAAGCGAGAAAGAGAGAGAGAGAGGAAGAAAGAAAGAAAGAAAGAAAGAAAGAAAGAAAGAAAGAAAGAAAGAAAGAAAGAGAAAAGAGAAAAGAAAAGAAAAGAAAAAAGAAATAGAGCCAGGAAGAGACAGAAATAGCAGTAGTGAGGTTATCCTAGGTATTTTCACTAAGTTATTGAAAGAGACTTCTATTTGACTGATGGAGCTAAGACTTTTGGTCAAGGCTGTGTTTTTAATATTATACAGTCTTAAAGTGCCTGGACATTCTTCATATGATTAAAGAGGAATTTTTTTAGTAATAAGACTACATAAATAACTCGTAAAGATAACCCAGAGCATACCAAATATGTAAAGGAACAGACCAGTCACCTTGCCTTTCACCTAAGGTCCTTGGAGGGCATTGTGAAACAGAATGCTTGAAATAGTTCCAGGACACTTTATGACAGCAAGGGAGGGAAGCAGAATGATCTGGCCAAACAATAGGAAGAACAACCCCTCCAGAGTGGAATGTAGATACTCATTAGCTGTTCCTGGCAAGCCCTTCTGACCATGACTTTATGGTACCCACAGGGGAGGAGTGTGAAATGTCCAAAAATGTTCCCATCCTAATCTATGCCCAGAATAAAGCTATTTTTAGGAGGAGGAGCCCATCCAGTCCAGTTCGATATTCCATGAGATACACACATTCTCAGGATGGAGGAGTGAATACAGCATTGGGAGCCAGATGGAACTGTGGCTCGGGGAGCTCAAGTCCATAAATGAGAGGATGCAAGCAAGCTAAGTGATTCTCACCTTGCTACCAAAAGAAAAACCATGGCCAAAAAAGACACATCAGCATCATCCAAAATGGAAAACTGAATGGGCTGTCTCCAAGGGTGTGTCATATTAACTCTGCGGGAAGGGAATGGCTGGTTTCCACCAGAAATCAAGGATCCCCTGCAAATTGTTGGACTATCTCAGGGGCAAACAAACAAGCTGGCAGGGCCCTACCATGACCTGTGTTTAGCAAGTCTGCTTAGTTAGTATCTGAAGCTTAAGCTCCCTAAACTCAAAGCCCAAGGACAATGGCCTGTCATTGAGTGGCATCCCAGGTCTGGGTGGGCAGACGATGCACATTCTTTCCTGACTATCAGCCTGTTCGGGTGAAAGGCTAGAATCATTCATACTTCTTTGATTCACTTTGCCAGTGACGGCAAAGAATGGTGACACATTGTGATTAGGAACGGTGCTCGGAAAATTTCTTATTTTAAACTGAAGAGTGGAAATCAGAAAGGGAAAGTTGGCTGGGACCTTCACACCCAAGTCCTGAAGCTCTTGTGGGTTTCTTTATGCCAAGGGCATAAACAGAACTTAATTACAAGGCAAACAGTTTCCACTGCTGTGTTACCACATGTGCACACATGCAGCCAACAAAGTGACCTTTTAAACCTTCATTATTTAATCAAATTAATTTCATCAATAATCTTAGGTATATAATCCTGTGATAAACTCTAAGTAGGTACTTGAAGTCTTACTTGATTAAATAAAGAATGAATTTGTAGATTCTACAACCTCTAATGATCTTTGTATGTGATTTAAACTGACTTTTACCTACAGATTTTTCTTCTATCTGCTTCCCAATCTCCCAAGGAGAAAATGTCAGCCAATAAATGAAATGAAGATGTGAAATTTTATAATACTTTTGTTGTTTAAATTTAAATTTACTTTTCTTTCTTTCTTTCTTTCTTTATTTATTTATTTATTTGTGTGTGTGTGTACGTGTATGTGTATGTGTGTTTATGCATACTTGCTATATCATGCACATGGAGGTCAGACGACACCTTTTGGGGTTGGTTATCTCCTCCTACAATGTAGATCCCTGGATTTGAACAGAACAGGGCACTGAGATGACTCAGCAAATAAAAAGGCACATACAGCCAAGCCCTGTTCTGTTATGATTTTTCAAAAAAAAATTTCAGTGTTGTGATCTTTCTATTAAAATTCAGAAAATGATACCTACTGTGTAAAAAAGGAATTGTGTACTGCAAAATTCAAGCTTCTCATAAAAGATAATGTACACATAGCATAAAATATTACAGATTAAACATTATCATTAACATCCAAGAGAAAGAGAGAGTATGAAGAAAAATTGTAAGAGATGAAAAAGGGAACTTTACACACTTTCTTGTATTTCAGGTTTGGTCTGGTGTGATTTGGTTTAATTTGCTTGACATTGTCTTTTGCACCTTGAATAGTACTTTAGCTCCTATCAAAACTGTACCAGAAAAAAAATGTAGGATTTTTTTTCCCAAGAAAGAAATAGTGTTAAATTGTCTAGAGGGCACTCCCATAACAAATCCTTTAGAGTCACTATTACTTGTTATCTGCAAGAGAATTTTAGAATTATAGGTTTTATATCCAAAGCTGTCGTTCTTCCTTCTGAGTACATACAACTTGATCCTCAACTACTTTTTCCTGAGACTTTTTTTTTAGTTAAGTTTCCTCTTAAATTTTCATACAGATAAGAATGCAAGGATCCAAAACCTGATTCATGAAATTGATGTGTTGTAGCAGAAGAATGACTTAAAAGCAGGAAGAAGAGTGTACGAAGTGGAACGGTTACTACTGGACACTAATATACTGTCGTAAGCAAGTATTACCATATTATTTTGAAGAGCTACTTGCAACAATTTTACTTAAAGCTAAAATATAGCTTATAAAAGATACCTTTACTTCTAATTATTTTATTTATTTACATTCCACCTTTTAAAATTCTAGATTCAACCCAGTTTAGTATTCTCATTGAAGTCTACTTGAGATGAAAATATGTCTTATGTTTTTCTCTCTTCAAATTACTAAATTAGAGAAGTTTGAATTCTGGGCAATTTCAAAATTGGAGCAGCCTAATGCTAACATGTCTAGAAACTGTCATCAGCAATTCATAAGAAAAATAAAAGCAGAAACTTCATTGATTGAACAATAGCTCTGTATGTTTCTATAAAACCATTCTAAATAACCTCACATGATTGGAAGATGTCCTGTGTAAATAAATCTTTCTGGAAAATAACTGAATACATTTTCATTGCACTAGCCTGCAGAACCATTTGTCATGTGGTAGTTTTAAATTAAATTCAAAGTTGTTCCTCATTGTCCTAGGGTCTTCATTGTTTATAATTAGTAACCACTTCAAGAGAAAATAAATACTAGCCAAAATGTTCAGCCTACCTCTCGTTCTCTGGCTGTCGTTCAAATATTTTCCAGTTTTGCTGCTTACATTGCCAAAGCAGATCTGATTATCATGGTTTGTAAAGATATTTCTCCATGTCCATGATCTAGCATCGTGTATATCTGCTTTAAGCTAGTAACAACTTTACTTAATTGAGCAATGAGTGGTAGGAGCCACATGGAAATTTTAGTTCTCACTGACTAGATTATGAGAATGGTACATGCTATATAGAGGCAGGTGACATTTTCTCAATAAAAAAACATTTACAATGTGGCCAACTTCACTTGTTAGTTACTTAGTAACAAAAGTTTGATAGTCCATGCACTTACACATTTGCTCAGTTTCCAGAGTGCCTACAATGCTTACTTTTGCTTTAGGGGATAGAATGAAGTACAAAATAAATTAGATATGGCCATTGCATGCTGAGAGCTTAAACCTACCCTTAGTAAAGGATGCAGTTTACATCACCCATGTCTTTATAACTCTAGAACATGTTTCCCTCAAGAAACTCTTTTGATACTTTATTTCAAGGATAAACCAGTTGGCTAGATAGATATTTTCTTGCCACTTTTAGCCAAATATATATGCCAAGAAAAAAATCTGTAAGTATTTTCCTTCTCTGATCCATTCAATCTGGGCTGATTGAAACAAAGAAAGAATAAACAGATGAAAGGTAGTGATCACCAAGGCTTTTTGATTTTTTTTTAATGTTGGTTTCACATCTGCTGCAGATAGAGCTCAGCAAAGGTGCCTTTCATAGAAAATAAGACCTTAGAGAAAAATGAAAAGGAAATGCTTGAAAAAGCACTGTGAAGAGAGGCTAAGAGACTTCATAATCACAGACTGTGGGGCCATTTCACTTACAAAGTCCATGCAATTACAAGCAGAATACTTTCATTGCATTAGATGTTATTGTGTCACAGTATGAGAGAATACAAACACTAATCAAGAGGAAGCAAATAGACAGAAGGCAACTAATGATTATATAGGGTGAAAGAGAGGACTAATGAACTGAATGGGACAGAAAAGGTAAAGATGAATGAATGCTGGAGAGAAAAAATTAAATGTATAAACATAGAATAAGTGCCGTTTGATTGAGCACCTCACTGTCACATTTGGATAATACATCACTTCACAAGGAGTAAAGATATAAGACACAAGAGAAGGTTCTCATCAACAAAATAAAAGACAAAGTGGCAATTGTGCATTTGGGTTATATATATTTTCCTTCTTAATGATATTTCCTGTAAAATAAATAAAACCATTTGAGGAATAAGCAATGGGCCCGTATTGAAACACGCCAATCATATTCTGTGCCAAAGGAACTTCCTCACCAAAGTACTGTTTGTGTGTAATAATTTTCAAAAACAGAATACCAAACCAAACAGACAATGTGACCTAAAGAGCTGTTGGTTCTTTTACCGCAGTTCGTCTGGCCTGAGGTTTGAGGTGTAATAGGAAATGTAGGAAATCTACATTTTGAGGTGCAGCGATTCATTTTCCTACATATCCCACTGTAAGACAGAGAGCATTCCAGAGAGGTTACACAACTTGTCCTCAGCCAAATGTCATAGGGCTTCCATCCGCAGAGGCAATGATCCTAAAATGCACATCCTGGATCAACTAATTACTGTTCTACATCTTACGTTGGTGAAGCCAAACTGAAGAAAAAAATAAACGCAAAAGTTCACATGAATCCATTTACTTGGATTAATGGAACAGTTCTGACCTCACAGGCCACCAATCAAGATGAACCAAGTATGCCCAGCATCTTCCAAAAAACCACATGATTTACATAACAATGGCGAAAATATCACAAACTGCTGTTGAATGAGGAAATGTGTTGACATGTGTCACAAACTCCTCAAACCGCAGCGCATGTCTTCAAACATGAAGATGTATAATGCTTGCATAGCCAAACTCTGAGTTGCATTCATTTGATACTTAGAAACACAAAATTCAAATGCAACATGAATTTAAATATAAATTGATCCTACAGGAAAAGCTAATATAGAATTATTGCCAAGTGCTGGGTTTTTCTTCCTTTTATTAAAGCTGAAGTGTTTTCTTTAAATATGTTGAGCATGCAAAGATTTAAAAGATATCTATCGTCCCATTTGAGTCTAGTTAATTTGGTAATAAATGGCAAGATAAATAATATTTTATTTCACATTTATATTCAGCATTAAGGCTGACTAGAGTGACAAGGAGCAACCCTTCTCTTTAAGCGGACAGTGACATATCTCTAGATAGATATGTCAAATGTACACAGATACACACATAAACATTCAAAATATGCAATATATACCCTGAATACATACATATTCATGAAAATAAAAAACTGGGAAGGTCAATAGTGATCTTCCTCATAGGGAACACACTTATAGTCAACAACATTGTACGTTTAACCTTTTATTAGGATGCTGTGTCTTGTGTTCTGTGCCTTCAATCCCAGCACTCAGAAGGCAGAAGCAGGAAGATTTCTTGAGGCCAGCTTGATCTACATAGCAAGTTCCAAGACAGCCAGAGAGATGCTGTCTCCAAAAAACTGATGCTATGTTTCATATTTTTTACTTTTACTGAAATAAAAACTGGGAAGGCATACTTAAAAACAAAAAGTAATTTCATCTTTTTTTTTGACTCAGAAACTTTCATCGTCATCATCATCATCATCATCATCATCATCATCATCATCATCATCATCAAATAGTCAAAGATGGCAAACTGAGCATTTCCTTTCTGTGTCATAGTGGAGAACAATAAGGATAACAAAAACAAGCCTCTACTCCAGAGAGAAGAAGAGCATCAAAAGTTTACCAAGGTGATGGGACCAATGAAAATATTAAAAAACAGAAGAGCAACCCAGCAAAATGTGCTCTTACATATATGACTTCTGCTTTATAGCATCCTAGCCGGGGCATGTAGAACCAAGGCCTCAACCAACGTGGCTACTGCTGTACAGCTTCCTAGCAGGGGCTCATAGAGCCGAAGACTCATCCAAGTGGTGACCTTGGTAAAGAGAGACCCAGAGGATGAGTCACAGTTCCTACAAACTTCAGTCCATCAGAGGAATCTGGTGTGACAGTGACTCCTCTGCCCCGTATCAGCAGTGGACAGGAATCCCATCTAGTCCTGCTGTATGTCTCAGAAGACTGTACTTGGTCACTATATTGAGAGGGTACCTGCTCCTGATGAAGCTACTGTACTTGAGACTTGCTAATAAGAAATAATCACAATACAAGATACCTGGGATCGACCTGCCACAAGTCCTAGTGGGGGACAGGATGGGGGTGGGGTGGGGAAGGACTTAGGTGCACACACAGTGAGAAGCTCAAAGTCAGAAGGCTGCAGTGGAAGAGGGAAGACAGTGACTCTGTGCTCCTTGGCTACGAGCTGGACAATCAGCAGAGTGAGATAGCCTATGCTATAGACACACAGCAGTGAGTGAGAAGGCAGCCATGAAGTCACGCTTCACAGTAAGTCCTGTGTTTTGACACTACAAACCAGACTAAGAACCTAAAAGTTTAAGTACAATGGACACTCCCTGAAACCCACTCCAACCTGTGGGGTGTTCATTACTGAGCAGAATCCAAAGGCACCAAGATAAATCTCTGGCAACGTACCTCCATTCTCTACCTATATATCCCATACCTTAGCACATTCAGCTTTAAACATTACTCCTTCCTCAAGATGTATGAACTGCCTGTTCTAGAGGGTATGACAGCATGCCTGTCCACAGGTGGCAAACTCCAGAAGGGGGTCCTGGTATACAGTGAAGGGAAGCAACTGTAGAGATTTGAACTCTGTAGGCAATTAGCACTCAAGCACCCTGGGCTCAGCACCCATTTAAACAAGAAAAAACAGAATCTCCAAGCTTGGTTCACACCTCTTTTACCCAGTAAGCTATGAGTTAAAGAACCCCCAGGATGCTCCAGTGTGGTATTTTTGGAATTAAGAGTGGTTCATTCAATGTTGGCATTTTTCTTTCCCCCTTGTTTATTTTCTCTTTTGCTGTATTCTTCCCTCTTATTTTTTTATTTCTTTTACAAAACAGTTTATAGATCTTATTCCTCTCATGTTTATACAATTTTGTTTACACATTTTCTGAATTATGCTTTTTAATATCTTCCTCTTTTCTTCTTTCCAACATTCCACCTATCTTCTGTCCATGTCTTTTCGTTTTTTTAAATTTGGCCTAGATTCTTTTTTCTCTTATGTTCTTTTCTTTAGTTTAGTTGGATCTTGCTTTTTAATCAGAGAATCTAGTCTGTCCTTTTTTTAATTACAGTCTTAAGAACATTTACTTTTAAGGTTATTATTGAGAAAGGTTTAAAGGAGAAGGAGGAGGAGGAGGAGGAAGAAGAAGAAGAAGAAGAAGAAGAAGAAGAAGAAGAAGAAGAAGAAGAAGAAGAAGAAGAAGAAGAAGAAGAAGAAGAAGAAACTCTAACTCTAACCCTATCACCATTGGACAAATTAGAACGAACAGTTACACATATGCAAGTTAAATGTGTTTAGGCTAGAAGGGACTTCCATTGCCTTCTGTGAAACGCACATGTAAATGCACATGAAAGTAACAAACAGCAGAGTTCTCTTACTAATATTGGTTGTTTCCGTTATTGCTTATCTCTTCTTCTTAACTATTCATGCTAGGGGTGACTGATCTCTGAGTTGGACATGTGTGATTCTGTCTTACTTTGCCTTTCTTCATTCATGTATTCCTCTATGAAGTATCCTCTCTCATGCTCTTGTGATTGATGGATAGTTTCCTGATGAAAGACTATACCCCAGCTTCCCCTGAGGACTACAGGGGTCATTTCCACTACTATAAAGACTACAGCCAGCTTCTTCCTATGGGAATTTTTCTCCTCTACCTGCCTAGTGTGGAGATTAGCTTATCATTTTACATGGCATGGAACATACTGATCCACATAGGCAAAAAATAAAATAGCCCAATGACTGTGTTTCCCTGAATAAATATAGCTCTGCCAAAGGTCAGAATCACCTCTCTCTTTCTATCCCCTTTAGTTCACTGACAATAATCTACCACTGACCATGTTTCCTTCTCTTCTATGCTTAAGGTTGATGTAAAGAGCATCTGTGATGAGTTAACACTAATGTTTCTCAAATTATTCTATACAATAGGAATGGAAAGAAGTCTACCAAACTTATTCTACTAGCCAAGCACTTACTATCAAGGTATCTAAATTAAATAAGGTCAAACAACAACAAACACTCTAGACTACTTCACTGATGAATACAGATACAAAAATTCTCAACAAAATACTTGCAAACCAAATTTAACAACACATTAAGAACTTTATACAGGATGACTAGGTTGATTTCATCCCAGGAATTCAAGGAAGGCTCAACATACACAAATACATACATACATACATACATACATACATACATACATACGTACATACACACACTTAGTCTCTGTCTCTGTCTCTGTCTCTCTCTCTCTCTCTCTCACTCACACACACACACACACACACACACACACGACAGACACCTAGTCAGCATTTTTCTAAACAGGAAAAAATTAAAACAGCTCCCACTATAATCAAGAACAGGGCAAAGTTGGCCACCACTGTCTTCATTCTAATCAATATAATGTTTGAAATCTTAGCACAATAAGGCAAAAGAAAAACATAAAAGAGGAGAAAGTCAAATTATCCCTATTTGTAGAGAGCTTAATCCTATCTTTAAAAGATCTTAGTGACTTCACCAGAAATATTTATATCTGCTCATCACTTTTATAAAAATAGCAAGATATACAATCAATATATAAATACATAAATGTTGACTACAATTGCCCAAACTTATACTGCTAAGCACCCTCATGGCCTTTCCCCATGGTCAGCTGTTTCGAGTGTGATCCTTGCATTGGGAAATGAGAAATAATTAGGTTTGGGGGTTTGTTAGATCCTGGCTCTGAACTGACACCAATTCAATCCAGAATATCCTCTGGATTCCACAAACAAGAGCTAAGGCTAGCAACTAATAGAACATCAACAAATCCTTCAGTCCCTTGGTCATATCCTCAATGCATATTTGGTAACCATTCTTGGCAATCAGGACCCATCATTTGTTCCTAGTCTCTATAGCAAGACCAGTAAAGGGGAGAAAGTCCACAGAGTAGATCTCCCTGTGTTTAAAGAAATAGAAGACCAGGAGCAAAATACCCCATTCTAGAAAGTAGTGCCATGAAAAACTGGAAAGATTCAGGATGCCATTCTTACCACAACCATCCTCAGCTCTCCTATCTGGCCCATGCAGCAGGTCTGAGAGCATGGATGCTATAAGATAAACTATACTAGTCACAGCTGTATGTGAGGCAGAAGCATAAATGAATTATCTCACTGACACTGAGTTTAATAAATGATCTGCAGAAGTATTGTTGATGCAAGCTGACAAAGGGTGAATGATGGTGACTCTGTAAAGCGTCAATATTACTGGGAAACTACATTTCCCAGGATACACTTTACTGTGCATATTTAGTTAGGGTAGATTATGAGGACAGCTCTTGGGAAATTTGGGGGACAAGAGTGAAGCAGCAGCTGTTTTGTAGCTAACACATGTCATTTATCAGATGACAGGAGGCAGAAGCCAGGCCTGTAACTTCTCTATTCTCCTAGACACTCACTCAGTTTCTCTGACTTCTAGATCAAGAATATATTTAACTCTGCAATGGAGGAGCCTGACTCCTAGAGGATCCCTGACTTCTCATGCTACCAAGAGGCAAGGGAAAACACAGCAGTTCTGGGCTCTGCTCATGGAGACCAGCTTGTCCTTGTGTTTTCCAGTCTGTCCTTGCTCTCCCCAACATTCTGTCATCTCCCTTTCTCTGTTTACCTGGTTATCTTAAATTGCTAACATCCTTCAAGAACTTCCCAAGAACTATGCAACCTAGTCAGTGCCAGCAGCTTAATAAGCCTGAACACATATGCATGGCTTGCTCATTCATATGTTGCTCTCAGGGAGCACAGTTCAATCGTAGAGAAGAAATTTTTGGAGTCCTTAAAAAGAAGTATGGTAATTATGGAAAGTGAGAAAACCTGGGACAGAGAGAGAGAGAGCTTTTGTGACACAAGTGAAGAGTCTTTAAAGAGACAGAAGAACTTTCCCTAAAACAGAAGGCAAAGAGGAAGCTGGAGATAACTCAGTCGGTAATGTGTTTGCCACACAAGCAGGAGAACAGGAGTTCAACCACCAACAACTACATGAAAAGCAGGGCATATTGGCATGTTCTTGTGATTCTAGGACTGAGGAATAGATAAGAGAACACCCCCCTCCAATGGCCAGTGAACTCCAGGTCTCAGTGAGAAACTTTGTTTCAAACCTCAATCGAGTGGGTATCTCCTGAGAAATGACACCTAAGGCTGACCTTTGGCATTCACATGTACACACATGAATGTAGACATGCACACACACACACACACACACACACACATTCACTAACTCACTCACACCTGTGCACACCCGTAGATAAGAATTTTAAAAAATAAAATGAAGAGAAAACAAATAATTCAGAGGAAAAAAGATCATCACGAAGGCATTGCCCTTGAATGTTCATCTGGGCATACAATTTTCTAAGAAAGAATGATTTCCTGAGATGGAAGACAGAGAATACTGTAACTAGAAGCAAGTTCAGGGCAAAGGGGAAGAAAAAAAAAACTAGGCTGGAAATCATAGGCTGAAAAAAATTACATGTCTTATACATGTCCCAGATTGTATGATAAACACCATGAACTCATGCTACCCAAGGCCTCTTCTTGCGTCCTTTTCTTTCTATCAGGAAGCAAAGCAGCCATGGCTGCATTAATTCAGTGTCAGAAAGAAAAGACCAATGATCGGAGACCTGAAGCTTACATTGGTGGCAAGAGGTAAGTTTAAAATATTGAACCATTCTGATCAGACCAAGTCAAAGTTCCCCAACCCAACCCGGAGAGGCCCATTGGACTGAAAGATGAGCAAACACAAGAATGTTGGATGTGCTGAGAGTAAGCAGTAATTAACGGTGAACGAAAGCCTCATCATTAAATGTGTCTGAGAGAAAAGGCCAGGGCTTACAGCAGGCACTTTGCGGTGAGCCCCCGGGGGTAGAAAGAGAGACAGATGTCATCTGATGAGCTGACAGAAATGCTGTGGGTTCCACAGAGGTTTTCAGGTAACTTCATGGCAGTCTCTGCTTCCAACCTACAAACCTTCGAATTCCTTCCCCCCAGATCCGTACTCGGGAACAATTTCAGATGCACATGTGTCCCTGTAAGCCTCCTTAAGCCTGATTTCTGTAGCAAATGTTTTCCAATGCCCTGTTGTTTTCGAGAAAAACCATTAGCTTTCTGTGCGCCTAATCCGATCTTCTGCTGTTTGTCAGGAAGCTCTTGCACAGTCTGTCATTGCCTTTCAGTTAAGTAACATGCACTAAAGTTTCGCCAACTCTCCAGGAGCTCTCCTCGGTGTTAGCCTACCTATTCATTTATGCTCGCTAGTTCAGCACAGGTCTTCACACAACCAGGGGAACTTACGATGACTCCGCTGCTACGGAGAATCTCACACGGCGGAACAGCGGCAATGCTCGTGTCAAATCTATGCACACGGGCATCCTTCCCTTGCCCAAATCAAGTGATGGCTTACTAGTGTCACATAGGTAAATGCTTGACTTCACTCTGGAACCCTATCTGTCACATCGCTGTCTCTTTTCTCTTTAACTGGTCCTCCTGAAAATTGCTCATTTTGATAAAAAAAATTTTTCAGTCAAAATACCTTGTGTAAGTTTTTCAGAGTCATAAAACTATCTCTGAGAGCGGTTGCTCCAGAATTGCAATCACTGTTTTAATCTTGTCATGGATGGATTGCATGCTGTGTTTGCTGTGGATTGCTAAGCCCTAAGGCAAGGACCATATAGTCCCCTGTGGTTTGTGTTGTTCTTCTGTTCTCTGTATTTTTTTTTAAAAATAGCACTAAGTACAGAGCTCGTGCTCAACAAATAATAAATAATAATCATGGATCTTGTTTGCAGGTGGGATCATTTGAGAAATGGAGTATTTTCATGTGAGCTTGCCAATGAATTCTCTCTCCACTCAGGAAAGAATGTCCTAATGCACTCCTGCCCGGAATTCAGGTTAGATTAGATGGACAATTTATTCTCAGGATCACGTCCTAGAGCACATCAGGGTACTAAAGAAAACAGGCCAGCAGAGATGCAATGCCCCTGGGGTACTGAGTACTGTGTGATAACAGCAAGGGGCCATTGTTACAGTTATGTACAGGTGTATTCCCACAATGCTCCATCAGTAGGCAATTACGTTTCCAAAGCTACCAATATTCTGCTGAAATGCACCAAAAGGAGAGGTGCCTCTGTTTAGCAGAAGTATACATGATTTTCTTCTTCGCTTTCTAAATTCATCCAACATAGATTTCCTAATAGAGGACTGGGAACGCAGTACCAAGTCAGGCAGTAGCAAGAAGCTGGTGAATAGCACCCATGACCTTCCTTCCACCAAGGACCTCGCAGTCTTATGACGCAGACAGATATATAAGTAATCACAGTGATTCATAATGTAATCAATGCTTAAGAGTCGTTTTCTCAAAGTACGTGAAAACGCAGAGAAGGAATCACTAAGTTTGGTCAGTCTCTGAACTTCCCATCGTATAGGTTCCACACATACAGGAAACGTCGCTTTCTCTGTTGGGAATTCATTGCGTCATTACAATCAGAGGTGTGCTTGTATCTGCCACCCAAGTGTTGGGAGTGAGTGTGTCGCCATGATGCTCGGTGTGTAGTTTTCTTTTGGTTTTCTTTTCTGTTATTGTTGTCGTTGCTGTGATAGTGGTTGGTGTCTCATCCTGTGTCTTTGTAACAACTAATACTGGTTATTTGGAAGTGTTCCTTCTACTCCCGTCTGTTAACCATTTAAGAAGTACTGGCCGTGGATCTTTGAAAGTCTTACAGAGCTCTGGTGTGAATCCATCTGGGCCTGAGTTTCTTTTCTGTCAGAAACCTTTTATTACTGTTTCAGTTGCCTTGAGTTATTAAGTGTTTGTTTAAATTATTGATCGCCTCTTGGTTTACCTTTTGTGGTTAAACCAAAATTTAAGGAACATGGAAATTCCTCCATTTATTTTAGATTACCTAACTTAAGGAGAACTATATATACATACATGCACACACACATGCATACATGCACACATACACACAACATACACACATACACACATGTATGTGTGTGTTCAGAAATAAAGTCTAATGTGGTGGCTCATGCCTGTAATCCCAGCATTTAGGAGTCTGAAGCCACAATATTGTCATGTTTTGTGGGCCAGGCTGAATTACATAGTAAGTTTTCGACAGCTTGTCCTAGCAAAAGAGTAAAACAATGCCTTCCATAAATAAATAAATAAATAATAAAAAGGATTTAATGAAGAGATAACTCGCATTTCATTGTGAATTATTCAGAAAAAGAGATCTTCATGTTAAAGCACTGTGAGCCCAGCATCTTGTGTGGTTTATAAATATATAAGTAAGTGCAAATCAATTATTTACTACTAAAAGTGATAATTACATTATATAATATAAAAGAATACATTATCACATGTAAATTGCTTCACAAATAAAAGTAATATACAACATGCTAAGGGCATAAAATAAATGTCATAATGTGAGGAGAAATAAAACTACTTTTGAAAAATTATTTATGCTGTGATATCTGTCTTATAAATGTAAAGCCCATAAAATGACTGAATAGTGCTAACAGAAAGGTATGTGTGCAAAATCCAAGAAGACGAATAATGCACGGAAGGAGAAATAGCAAATTCAAAAGAGTGTCTTCCTTTCTCCGAAGGGGATCACCAAGAGGAAAAGACACATGCGCAATACCAAGCAGGTTTGTAACACTTCCTTTGTCTAACTAATTGTGGACACACGGCTGCCTGTTATAAAATTCCTTATGATTTTTAATCTGTCTGAAAGAACTCCAAATAACTTAGGCTGGCGCAAACACTACGTGTATATGGAGGCTTCTCCTTTCAATCCAAGAGCGGTTTGGAGGTATCTCTTTGTTTTCACCTCGCTCTCCCACCTAAGTAAGCAGTCCAGTGCTCCCCAGGGCGTGGTTCCCTGCAACATCTGTGACACTTGCTCTTCAGAGCTCTGCCTTCCTCTGCTCTGCAGTAAATCACAAACTTTCCCACCCAAAATGTCACAGAGAGATGCTAGGAGACAATGGCACTTTAGCACACAGAAATCACTTACCTGATTGTCTTTATCCCTTAAAATAATGTAGAAAGCAATTGGATACTGTGTCCCTTTAGCAAAATAATAGCATTTCAGCCTGTGTACTTGCCAGCTACAGGTTCTTGACCAGCTTTACAGTATGATGAATGAACCTCCTTCTTTGCAGAGGGCATCAGATCCATTAAGAAAACTTTGGTCACCTCCTTATTCATGCCACTACTACTACTACTACTACTACGACTACTACTACTACTACGACTACTACTACTACTACAAAATGTCATCGTTGCTTTACAAGATGGTTATATTGTGGCTCACAAGGTTTCCAGCTATAAGACTGCTGATGCCTTTTCTCATCCTGTGACTTATAGCATCCTGAGTATCAGCTTAAATACCCATAAACTACTACAACCCTCACCTTGACCAGAGAAACTTCTCATTGTAGCTGACGGTGGTTCACACAGAGACTCACAGTCAGTCAAAGTGCTCAGAATGAATGGCTATAGAATGCTAAATCCTACCCGGGATATCTATACCTCCTTACCTCCTCATCTCCCAAGGTTCAGGAAACGTTGCAGAAGATGAGAAGACCGATTCAAGGAGCCAGAGGTCAGGAAAGATTTCTATGATACTATGTCTTCTAGATATTAAAGAGGCATTTCACACAAGAACTTATAGCAGGTGTGGTAGCCAGCACAAGACCTGCAGAAGATCAAGCCAATCAACACTCCAACATGGAGAAATAAGGGGTTCATGAGACCCTACTCCTACCTGAGAAGCTATTGCCTGTTGATGGCCATGAGGGAGAAAGAAGGAGTTTTCTCCAGGGTGTGGTTTACGCTCCTGTGATGTGTGCTACCTCCACATGCATATGGGCAGTACTAAGGAGATTTGGTGGATCCAGAAGGAAAACAAAGAGGACGAAGAGAAAAAAGTAGAATTAATAATAAAGCTAGGAAAAGATATGGAGGATGTGATCTTGTATTCTGTATCCGTGTATAAAAAAAATAAACGTGTAATATCCAATATCATTTATATTTCCATTCTGTAAAAGTGGCAAACAGAGTAGAATTAGAAACACAGCTAAGTTTCCTTCATTGATATTTACAGGAAAAAAAACTATGGTGGTGAGAAGGAACTGACTGGGGACAGAGTTTTCGGTCCAAGCACAATCTTTTACTGTTGAGACAACTGAGGTAGCCTGTGGCTCTTAAATTTCAAAAATTACATTCATAAAGAGGTGTAAATACTAGAAAAGAAGAGGGATGGGGGAAGGGCAAGAGAGAAGGAGGGAGAGAGAGAGGGAGAAGGAGGAAGGGAGAGAAAAGAGAAGAGAAAGGTAGAGAGGGAGAGAGAGGGAGAGAGGAGAGAGGTGAGAACGAACAGGAAGAAGGAGAGAGAGACAAAGACAGAGAGATACAGAGATCAATTTAAATTAGGGGAACTAAGATTTGAACGTGTCAGATATGATCAGTTGTTCACAAGTGCCTGGGAATGATTCCTAAGGTCTCACAAAACCATAGACTTAAAAGATTCAAGTTAGAAACGAGTGCCCTCTTTTCACAGAAAGAGAACCTCATGCCCGGGGAACTCAGCATTTGTACCAGGTACAGTTTTCAGAAGTTCAGGCTCTTGTCAGCCATCTGGACAGTCTGAAGTCTGTTGCTGTGCTCAGAATGAATGACTATGGAATGCTAATATATCTATATATGCTATATACATACACACACACACACACACATATATATATATAATGCTAATATATATGGAATGCTATGCTAGATATCCTACATGGGATATCTATACCATACCTCCTGAACTCTGTTGCTGTGCTCAGGCTGAACTCTGGTGCCCAAAGGTCGGTACTCTGAGGACACCATCCCTTTTCCTTTCTCAAAAGAATGTTTTCTCAGCAGGGAATTGTCATCCCATTCTCCTGAAGGGCAAGCTGGGGTTCATCAAGGTTCTATTGCTTGCACCAGTTCTTTTGTACAAACAGTGGAACTGGAACTCTGACAGAAGCTGTATACACCCAAAGCTGTGCTTTCCTGAACTGCCTGCTCCTCTGTCTGGTGATGGGGTTGAGATGGGAAGAGAAGCCAGCACCAGACACCCTCCTACAAACTCGGCAGCACCCCCCAGGGAGGAAAAGTTCTTAGTGCTATGCCCCCTCCGCCCCCCCAGAGAACCACAGTATATAAAAAAGATATGAAGTATGTCTGTGGGATTAAATTTTCATGGGACAAGGGGATCAACCAGGGGAGAAAATGTCTACAGAGTTTCCAGAAGGGATGGTAAGGAAAAACCCAGAGTTGAGAAAGTCTCCTGTGCTCCGAGCACGACATACAAGTCTATTTTAAGTCGTTTTTCAGACCTTATGTATAAAACCCAAGTCAGAACATGTTTTCTCAATTCTAGTAAATGTATGCTTTCCAGCACCAAGGCGCCTTTTTCTTTTATGGGCTACAGGCTTTATGCTGGTCGGATCATGGGTTTTAGAGACAAGCGGATGTATCGAGTTGGCAAGGAAGCTCGGTTACTCATAGTGTTCGCATTAACATGGGCTCCTTTGGGTTTCCTCTTACTTATGGGACCACCGAAACTACGAACTGTAATTGTATGTGAAATGTTAAATAAACAGGAGGGCCTTCTCCTTCATGTGGCTACTAATTTCTTTGAATAATAAATCTCTCCATTAGGAAGAAGAATGCAAAAAATATGTAAAATATAGATCCTTTTACTTAGTCACTGTTTACTTTAATAAACACACCAAATGTCTTTGTCTCTCACCGATGCTCTTTTCCGATGATTGGGATTTACATTCGAGACTCAGAAAAACAGGACAGAAATGTCTGGGAATTTAGAAGTGGGGTCTGTTGGGTTATTGGGAAGGAGGGGAATTTTGTCGTTGTTTCATCTTGGAGTGTTTACTATTACTTGAACTCACTAGTCTC
This sequence comes from Tokudaia tokunoshimensis, assembly GCA_036184795.1. Lineage (NCBI taxonomy): Eukaryota > Metazoa > Chordata > Mammalia > Rodentia > Muridae > Tokudaia > Tokudaia tokunoshimensis. The sequence goes on from BTHU01000003.1 coordinate 28,719,015, forward strand.
CCACCTACACCTCTCCAGAGCTGAGATTACAAAAATGTGTTTGTGCACATGAGTGCAGTGACAAAGGAGGCTACTAGAGGGTACCACATCTGCTAAAGCTGGACTGAAGGCAGTTGTAAACTGCTCACTGTGGGTGCCAAGACCTGAACTCAGGTCCTTTGTAATGACATAAAGCACTGAGCCATCTTTCTAGCTCCAAATGAAGGAATTTTAAAGATGTTTACAATCATTTGTTGTGTGGGAGCATACATTTGTGTACGTGCATGTGTGTATGTGTATATGTGTATGTGTGTGCGTAAATGTATATGTGCATCGTACATATGTAATTCCCGAAGATGCCAGAAGAGGGTATCAGATCTCCCAGAACTGAAGTTACAAGCAGCTGTGAGCCACTTAACTGTATGCTGAAAGAAAGCTCAGCCCGAGTTCTCAGTAAGATGAAAAAGTGTTCTGATGTACAAATGATTTAAGACAGAAGGAAAAATCAAAGGTGGTATTTATTTTACTCATAATCTTTCATGGTCAGAAAATATATTTAAGCCACAGAATCACAACGAATAAGCATCTCAAAGGAGGGGATAGGAAATAGAAAAAGTGTTCTCTAACAATAGAAATTTAATCAATGTTTCGGTTTCTTGAATTGTGATATTGCATATACTTTAATATACCTATTATGACAAAGACATTTTTTAATGTGAAGACATTCCCACTCTCTTATGCTAACTGAAGAACATAGCTATGAGATCTATATTTGCCACAGCTCACACTTAGATTTCATCTTTGTTTCTGTAAGTGATGAGAAACGTTACCCAAAGAGAAACTTGTGCTCCAATTTAGATTCTCTAAGAATCAGTTTCTTCATTCAGACATATTATCCCATAGGCATAAGAAAAACCCTGACCAATAAATTTTGTATTTCAGAATTTTTTAATAAATACAATAGAACTAGTAGCTATGCTTATTTTTAATGCTACTGCAGCCTCCAGAGATCCTTCTTTACAATTTACTGAAAGGAACATTGCATGTAGAAAGGAATTTTCAATGTTATGTAATGTTCACGTGAGCTAGCCATGGTGCTACAAAACTAATTCCAGTGTTGGAGAGGCAAAAGCAAAAAGATTGTGAGTTCCGGGCCAAATTGGTTATGCAGTAAATAAAACAAAAAAAAATGTAAAATAAAGTAAAATGAAATGAAATAGGAAAATAAGTACACATACATAGATTTCTGAAGAATGAATGTACTTTTATGTCAGTTCATCCAAATCATTCCTTATGGATGTTGGAAGTTTTGTTATGAAGAATCACATAGACCTTATACACAGGAATACTTATATCTTCAGGAAGGAAAGCGATGCCATTTTAATTATACATTCCTCCCCAGTCCAAATAGTCTGAAAGACTGACTCAAGAGTTGAGATGTTGGGTGATAAGGCTGAGGTATTGCATAAGCCCTTCCCCAAGTACAGCCCCTACCATGTGCATCCAATCAGCTGTGCCTACTTGCAAGAACTGCAGGCTTTTGACTGGTGCTATCGCCTCACTGAAGGATGAAAGGTGTCTCAGGGAAGTGCTACACCACTGATTCTCAATCATCTTTTTTTTATTAGACATATTTCTTATTTACATTTCAAATGTTATCCCCTTTCCTCGTTTCCCCTCTGAAAACCCACTATCTCATCCCCACTCCTCCTGCTTCTATAAGGGTGTTCCCCCACACACTCTGACTTCCCCATCCTAGCATTCCCCTACACTGGGGCATCAAGTCTGGGGCTTTGTAAGACCAAGGGCCTCTCCTCCCATTGATGCTCTACAAGGCCATCCTCTGCTACATATGCAGCTGGAGCCATGGGTCCCTCCATGTATACTCTATGGTTGGTGGTTTAGTCCCTGGGAGCTCTGGAGGGTCTGGTTGGTTGATATTGTTGTTTCTCTTATGGGGCTACAAACCCCTTCAGCTTCTTCAGTCCTTTCTCTAGCTCTTCCATTGGGGACACCGTGCTCAGTCCAATGGTTGGCTGTGAGCATCCACCTCTGCATTCGTCAGGCACTGGCAAAGCCTCTCAGGAGACAGCCATATCTGGCTCCTGTCAGCAAGCACTTCTTGGCATCCACAATAATGTCTGGGTTTGGCAACTGTATATGGGATGGATCCCCAGGTGGGGCAGTCAGATTGAGAAAAGATCTTTACCAACCCTACATCTGACAGAGGGCTAATATCCAATATTTACAAAGAACTCAAGAAGTTAAACTTTATAGAACCAAATAACCCCATTTAAAAATGGGGTAGAGAGCTAAACAAAGAATTCTCAACTGAGGAATACCGAATGACTGAGAAGCACCTAAAGAAATGTTCAACATCCTTAGCCATCAGGGAAATGTAAATCAAAACAACTCTGAGATTCCACCTCACACCAGCCAGAATGGCTAAGATCAAAAACTCAGGTGACAGCTGATGTTGGCAAGGATGTAGAGAAAGAGGAACACTCCTCCATTGCTGATGGGATTGCAGGCTGGTACAACCACTCTGGAAATCAGTCTGGTGGTTCCTCAGAAAATTGGATATAGTACTACGTGAGGACCCAGCTATACCACTCCTGGGCATGTACCCCATGCTCCAACATACAACAAGGACCCATGCTCCACTATGTTCATAGCAGCCTTATTTATAATAGCCAGAAGCTGGAAAGAACCCAGATGTCCCTCAACGGAGGAATGGATACAGGTGTGGTATATTTACAATGGAGTACTACTCGGCTATTAAAAATAATGACTTCATGAAATTCACAAGCAAATGGCTGGAACTAGAAAATATCATCCTGAGTGAGGTAATCCAATCGCAAAAGAACATACATGGTATGCACTCACTGATAAGTGAATATTAGCCCAAAAGCTCAGAATACCCAAGTTACAATTCACAGACCACAAGAAGAAGGAAGACCAAAGTGTGGATGCCTCATTCTTTCTTAGAAGGGGAGCAAAATACTCATGGGAGGAGATACAGAGACAAAGTGTGGAGCAGATACTAAAAGAAAGGTTCTTGTTCTTCCTAAAGCTGCAATCCCCTCATGTTGTAGTGGCCCCTGCAAATATAAAATTATTTTGTTTCTCCTTTATAACTATAATTTGGCTACTGTTATGAATAGTGATATAAATATCTGATATGCAGGGTATTTGATATACAACCCCAATGGGTCATGAGCCACAGGGTGAGAACCACTGTGCAAGAGTCTAAGGCTGGGTAAGGTTAGTTGAAGAAGGGATCAATCTGTATGTTATGGAGAAGATATCACTTATGAAGTTGGGTACTTTCCTGTGAAGCTGCTCTTGGGTTTCCCATGTTCTGTAGGCAGCCTCTCATCCATAATCTACAAGTCAACCCAATAAACTCATTATTTCCCCAGGTTTAACGTTTAGGGAATCTTACTTACATGTGGGGAACCTCCTAATGAGGTGGTGGAAAATGTTTACATCTCCCCAAGAAAGACAGTCTCACAACAGAAGGAAGTGACAGATTTTGATGGAAGCTGTGTCTCCACAACTTAACAATTCAAAAAGGTCATCATTTTTTAGTTATTGGGCAGCTTTTGGTTGTAGTTATGAGCAAATCTGTTTGTCCAGAATGTTTTTATAATTTTAATCTTATCTGAAATTGTGCTAAATGTCTAATGTAGGACAGAAATGAGCGCATCCCTGTGGGAAACACACACAGCTCCATGCTACTTTAGGAGAAGCATCCTCCAGGGTGCTTATTTTAAGGTACCATATCTAGTTTCAGATGTTCTGGATCAGTACCCATGGGATATTAAGAGGAACTAAGTCCTTCTAATCCCAAAGTGATGACAGAAAAAAAGCAGTGTGCCAAAATTACTTTTTTTTTGTCTCTTCTCCGTTTTAGTCAATATGAACATTTTACTAAAGGCTAATAATCATCATCAGGCTAAATTTGAGAAATATCAGAAATTCACCTCTTACATCCTGTATTGCTCCACTTCTAAGCTTTGCAGTAACTTTCCTGAGTTGTATGGTATTTCTGGGTTCTGGTTAATTATTGCCACGAGTATCCTGGAAAGACGATTTGGTTCTTTTGTGCTGCAATTAGACCGCAGAGCCAATTATTCTATGTCCATGAAATTTTCCACATAAATGGTGCTGACAGCAATTGATACAGCCACTAAAGTTGAAAACATGGTCAAACTCCTTGTTGGAAGTTCAGCCATTTCATTCTTTCATTTAAGTGAAACTGCATCTGTCCTTTCTTTTAGTTATCCAACGGCCACCTCTTGTTTAGAACTCATTAGAACTGAATGATCACCCTGATCTCTAGGAATAAAAAAAGAGGAAGATGTAGTTTTAGCATTGCTGAGACCAAGTCTGAAAGAACTGCTTAAGGAATTGAGGATTTGTTTTGTCTCATAACTGTAGATTTTTTTACCCCTGGTCTTGGCCCCATTGACTCTGGCTCTATGGTAAGTTGAGTTATGCCAATGGGAGCAAGTGAGGAGAAGGCTGTTTACTTTATTGTCAACAGGAAATGGGAAGAGAAGAGCCAACTAGGACCAGATATTACTTTCAAAAGCATAACTCCAATGGCCCACATCCCACAACAGGACCCCACTTCCAAAAGTTGCCACAACCGCCCCAGATATTACCACAAGCATTCCACACATGAGCCTATGAGAGACATTTTATACTCAAACATATCATAGGGCGTTCAAATGAAATGATGATTTATCAAGAGGATGGGAAATGAATCCGTGTTTAACCGTCTCTACTTTCCTGCTCCTCAGAACTCACATGAGCATTTCTACAGTCCTGAGTTCTCATTTCATTTAATTCTTTGAAATTAAAATATATTGACTCCTGTTCACATAGAAGAAGTAAAATACCTTCACAATTCTGATAGGCTGTAGATGTAAGAAACTGAATATTCTCAAACTTTATGGAGACCACTTTATTTTGAAGGAATTTACAAAAGTGATTTACAGTCATTCAAATAATTTCTGATTACCTTCAAGTATAAGATGGGATAGCTTCTGGGTTAGGGATGGGGGCTTGTGTGCTCTTTTCTTCTCAGTGCTGGGCCCCCATATGGCTTAGACTTGTGTAGGCCCTGTGCATGCTGCCAGTCTATGAGTTCATAGCTCTGTCAGCCCTCCAGTATCTGAAAAGCACTCTTTCCTTGGTGTCTTCTATCCTCATTGACTCTTAGAACTTTTTTCACTTCTTCCACAGGGTTTCCTGAGCCCTGTGGGGAGAGATTTAGTGGAGACATCCCCCTTAAGACTGAAAGTTTTGGGGAGGAAGAAGCAGGCAGATTTCTGAGTTCGAGCCCAGGCTGGTCTACAGAGTGAGTTCCAGGACAGCCATGGCTACACAGAGAAACCCTGTCTCAAAAAGCAAAAACAAAAAAGAAAAGACTGAATGTTCCAAGGTCTCTTACTCACTGTATATTGCCTGTCTATGGCTCTCTGTATTTGTCTTCTACTGCTGAAGGAGGAAGCTTCTCTGATAAATGACTGAGCTAGACACTGATCTATGAGTATAACAGAAAATAATGTCATTAGAAGTCATTGTATTGGTCTGTGAATTGTATCTTCGGTATTCAGAACTTTTGGGCTGATATACACTTATCAGTAAATGCATATCCCCTGTGTCCTTTAGTGATTGGATTACCTCACTCAGGATGATATTTTCTAGGTCCATCCATTTGCCTAAGAATTTCATGAATTCATCATTTTTAATAGCTGATTAAAAACCACATTTTCTATATCCATTCCTCTGTCAAAGGACATCTGGTTCTTTCCAGCTTCTGGATATTATAAATAAGGGTGCTATGAACATAGTAGAGCATGTGCCCTTGTTATATGTTGGAGAATCTTTTGGGTATATGCCCAGGAATGGTATAGCTGGGTCCTCAGGTAGTCTTATGTCCAATTTTCTGAGAAACTGCCAGACTGATTTCCAGAGTAGTTGTACCAGCCTGCAATCCCACCAGCAATGAAGATGGGTTCCTCTTTCTCCACATCCTTGCCAGCATCAGCTGTCACCTGAGTTTTTGATCTTAGGCATTCTGACTGGTGTGAGGTAGAATCTCAGGGTTGTTTTGATTTGCATTTCCCTAAGGACTAAGGATGTTGAAGATTTCTTTAGGTGCTTCTCAGGCATTCAGTATTCCTCAGTTGAGAATTCTTTGTTTAGCTCTGTACCCCATTTTTCATAGGGTTATTTGGTTCTTGGAGTCTAACTTCTTGAATTCTTTGTATATAGTGGATATTAGCAACTCTAATGGATGTAGGATTGTTAAAAATCATTTCCCATACCACATGAAGCTCAAGAAGAAGGAAGAAACAAAGTGTGGGTGCTTTGATCCTTCTTAGGATGGGGAACAAAATACTCATTGGAGCAAATATGGTGAGAAAGTGCAGAGCAGAGACTGAAGGAAAAGCCATTCAGAGACTGTCCCACGTAGGGATTCATCCCAGAAACAGTCACCAAACTCTGACACTATTGCGGATGCTAAGAAAGGCTTGCTGAAAGGAGCCTGATATAGCTGTCTCCTGAGAGGCTCTGCCAGTGCCTGACAAATACAGCGGAGGATGCTTGCAGCCAACCACTGCACTGAGTGTGGGGTCCCTGATGGAAGAGTTAGAGAAAGGACTGAAGAAGCTGAAAGGGTTTGCAACCCTATAGGAAGAACAACAATATTAACCAACCCACCCCCACCCAGAGCTCCCAGGGACTAAGCCACCAACCAAGAAGTATACATGGCTCCAGCTGCATATGTAGCGGAGGATGGCCTTGTCAGGCATCAATGGGAAGAGGGGTCTTTGGTCCTATGAAGGTTCAATAGATGCCCCAGTGAAGGAGAATTAAGGGTGGGAAGGCAGAGTGGGTGGGTGGGTGGAGGAACCCCCTCATAGAATCAGAGGGAGGGAGGATGAGATGAGGATTTCTGGGAGGGGGAGACACAGGTTAAGGGGATAACACTTGAAATGTAAATAACTTAAAATCAATCAATTAATCAATCAGTCAATAAATAGTCATTATATTGCTATTTTCCTTTAGCACAATGGTAATATTTGATTTTCCTTTAGGTCCATTACCTCTATGATCTTAGATTTCTTGACCACCCAGGTGGGTTCAGGGATGGGAAACCACTAAGGGCAGGTCCATGCCCCATGCTATATGCCAACACAAAACGAACTCAAGGGCATCTCTGGTGGTTCTTTGTCAGGGCATTTCTTTTTGTTTTGTTTTGTTGTTCTTTCTGGCTATTTTTGTTTGTTTTTCATTTTTTGTTTTGTTTATTGTTTGTTTTACCTCCTTGCGAGTCACTTTAAAGCTTGAATATATATTATGTCCTCTGGGGATTTTTTTTTTTATGGGATTTCTTTGTGTATCTTTGAGTCTATATGTGCTTCTCATGCTTTAACTTTGGCTCTTTTCTTTCTGTTTGTTTTGTCCTATTCCATTTTGGGTTGTTTGTTTTGTTTTAATTTTTATCTTATTTTATTATTATTATCTAGACACCTGTTGTTTTCTAAGCAGAGAAAGAAAGAGTATGGATTAGAATGGGAGGGGAGCTGGAAGACTCTCAAAGAAGTTGGGAGAGGAGAACCTTAATCCAAATACATTGTTTTTTAAGAGTCTATTTTCACTATAAGAAAGTATTTCAGTAAGAGGGTATAAGGCCATGCTAATTTGGGGGATGCCCTAGAATGGTTGGAAGCAGGACACCTGTGTACATAGAAAAGTGTGTGCACAGTAGACTGGCCTATCCAAATCATTGCAGGGTTTGAGGCAGGGCTAGGCTTGTGCTTAAAGCACAGATGGCATCGTAACTAGACACTTCTTAAAAAAGTTTTTGAGCATGGAAATGGTATAATAAAATAGATATTTTAGCTTTTGGATCTTATGAAAGCTCTAGAACTAGCAGGAAGAAACTTAGTGACAAGAGATAGCAATCCCAAACTTCTTGCTTGGCTCTTTGGAAATAAATATTCAGCCATGGTATCCAGAAGAAGCTCCAGTTTCTGCATATTAATTTTATTCTCCAAGAATTAATATTAAAAGCCCATAGTGTAGATCACTGTTCTTAAGATCAGAGCAAACTCTGTATGGAGTGGAATTTTACCAACACAACTTCTGTGTTCTTATCCGAAAAGATGTGTAATTTCAGCCCAAAACATCCATTCATGCAAATACCTCTAGTAAGAGTCATGTAATTCTTGTCCACAATTTTTCAATAAGATTAGGCTCGAGTAATTTATATTTGAAAGCAACCGATCTCTGTGAACCCCATACATGTATTGGATTTTCAATTAATTTGGAGAAGATGGATTGATCTGCTGAATTGTAAATGGTCAGTGCTCATTGAGTCAGGTATATGTGATGCCATCCACCACTTTGCTCTCTCAGTCTTAAAGTGATGTCTCACTAACGCATACGCTCTTCTCTCCAACTAGCTCAGGTCAGTGTGCTCACATTTCTGAAGTCACTTCTAAGCCTCTAAATTTTTCCAGTAAACAACAACACTGTTAGAAACTAAGTGAGACAAGAACTTGGCATTTTGTGACGGCAAAGCAAGAAGCCAGCGTCTGTGGGAAAATCAGCAGTAAACGAAAGTGTTACAGTTAAATGATTTCCAACTGCATACACAAGTATTATATCACAGGTAGCTCGAGGGAAAAGTCCATTATACACCTAAAAGTACACTAGAGAGAATCTCCATGAAACAAACTTGTACTCTGATTTTTAAAATCCTGTACGGTTATCCTTTGGGATCAGAAATTACTCTGAATTTTATGTGAGAGATCTTTTGAAATTAAACTAAATGCCTACATCTCCTTTTTATTAATCTAAGATGAATCATTAGGAGCAGTACCCAGATGGCTCTCATTTAGTAAAAAGCCAGTGATTTGGTTTAGTGTAAAAAGTCAAGGAAGGAATGTTTGTATCCTTTACTGACCACAAAAAATGAGTAAATTAGGGTAAGTTAAGGTCGGAGGGAAGAAATACAATTTTTCCTTTCACATCTTCACTGCAGACATCATTTGAGTTGCAACGCTAATGTTTTAACTTGTTTCCTTGTCACTTGATTTTGCAATCTATTTGAATCTATTTGGTTTTGGCCTCACAAACATCATATCAATTGCCATCACCGATAAAAACTGTCATTTTCACCATTACACAGGGGTCGTTACCCCAACCAGCCATGATCTGCGAATCCACCAGTCTAGTACCAGACCTGTGACACCCCTTGCCTAGCCTGGCTCTAGACCCCTGATTTTGGAGTCACCCCTCCCCAGTTCAATTAAACAGCTCATCTCCTACCAATACTTGCTCTAATCCAGGCTCTGCAGTTCCACTGGCCCAGACTAAGGAAGGCCAGATTATCACATCAGACACACAACCAAAGAAAGAAGTCCAAACCAAACCAATTAGTCCTGTAGAAGTGTTCTCTAGTGCTATTTATATACACCCCATGAAACAGAATTACAAGAACAATCATAAACTTTATCAAAGAATTCAAGGAATTTAGAGAAGACTCAAACACATCACTGAACTCTAAAAGGATAACAAAGCAAATTGATAGAAAAGAACACCAAACAAATTACTATTCCATGCCTCAAGATATTTATGTAAAGCTACAGTAATAAAATAATAAGACTATTTTTCTAGCACAAAATAGACATGTAAATCAATGGGAAAAAATAGAAGACCCAAACATGACTACTTATAACTTTAAGCATCTGATATTTGCCAAAGAAGCAAGAAACATACACCAGAGGAAAAAATGGTAGTGTCAACATGGTGCTGAGAAAGTCAATATTCACATACAGAAGGATGAAGTTGGACCCATATCAAGCACCCAGAACAGAAATTAGATGCAAATGGCACCAAAGACCTCAATTTGAATCCTGCAAACTAAAATCACTGTGCCCTACAAGATATAGGAATTGGAAAAGAGTTTCTAAACAAGTTTCCATTTGCCGAGGAATTAATGCCAACATTTGATAAGAGGGATCTCATAAAATTAAAGCTCTGTACAGCTAAGGAAGCAACAGAGTGAAGAAGAGACCCACAGGGTGGGAGCCTTTTCCAGTTGTCACCTGAGAGGGAATTAATCTCCAGAACATACAAAGAATTCTAAAAAGCAATGACTCAAGGGGAAAATATGACTCAGTTAAAAAAAATACACTAAGGATTTAAATGGAGAGTTCTTGATAGAAGAAATTAAAAAGTGTCAAAGAAATAATTCAAAAGTTGTCATCATCTTTCGTAATTAAGGGAGCGCTATTTAAAACAACTCTGAAATCTCATCTCACTCAGGTCAAAACAGCTAAGATTAACAAAATGATTAACAACCAAGGCTGGTAAGTTCTTTCACTATTGGTAGGAATGTAAATTGGTACAGCCACCCTGGAAATTATTACAGACAATCTTCAAAAAGCTAAAAATAAATCTACCATGTAACCCACACATAATTCCTACTCCTTAAATACTTGCTCAGCAATGTTTTTAGCTACATTTTTCACAATAGCTAGGGAACAGAAACAATCTAAAAGTTCTTTGACAGATGAATGGAGAATGGAAATGTGATACATATATACAATGGATTCATATTCAGCCATAAAGATAGGGTAAAATCATGAAATTTATGGCTAAATGGATGGATCTAAAAAGACAGTATAAAGTAGGGTAACCCAGACCCATAATGATAAATGTCATTATTTTCTCTTCTCTGTGGTTCCTATCTTCAAATCCTCACATCTGAGTATATAATATGGAGTAACCACTGAGACCAGGAACGTACAAATAGACTATGGGGAGGTTCTTGGGAGGGGAATAGCAGGATACAGGTGATAAGAAGCAGGGAGCAAAATATCTGGGACATGGTTCTAACTAGGGAAATGGGGAGCGGTCATGGAAAAGCAGAAGGGGTATGGGGAACAAATAACACTAAGGATGCTTCACAAAACTATAAAGCCTCAAGGAACTATATTTTTTTATTATTATACCAAAAGTATATATTATACTACATTATTATTACACCAAAGTGTGTGTGTGTGTGTATGTGTATCTGATCTGACATGAAAGCCTCTTTCTTGTGGTCTAGTTTCTATAGTTCCAGAGAAGTCTATGTAAGCTGCTAAAGGAGGAATGCAATTAAACAGCCCTGCACAGCTACAATACCTGGGAACCTTAGCTAATACCAGCGGGGCAAGATATGCATAAAGCTGTAATAAGTGGCACCCACAGGTTGGTGTCAATCAATAGCTCTCCAATTGGACTTAAGGTTCACTCAACAGAAGGGAAATCATACCCAGTACTGGAAACCTAGCCAGCTTCTTGGGTCCATGAAGATCATGGACCTTACAAAGAAATCTACTACCACCACTTTGAGAGAGCAGCATAATGCCTTACTACATTCTAAATCTTATCCTTAAACTCACAGGTAAGTGTAGCTACCCCCTCTCAACAGAGAAGCCTCTCTTCACAACAAGTGGAGACCATCACAGGAACCACAAGTGGACACAATGCTGACATCCACAGATTATGGGGAGCTCCGCCCCTATGGAGACATCTACATCACATCCCCTGCATCACAGCCATAGGCACAGGGATCATTACAGAAGAGCAGGCAGAAATATTTTGAGAGACAGAATACCAAGAAGTCTGATAGACACAGTCTCTCCTAGAAATATTTGCACAAAAAAGACTGGAGGAAAATTTACAGGATCCTACCCATAGATAAGAACTACCTGCAGTTAATGACTTATGAGATAATGACGAGTAGCCTCTCCCAGTGATGAGCGCCCTTATTGGTTGTCCAATGCAGAGTAATCCTGAAACCATATACACACAAACAACAAAAACAGACTCAGCAGGTTATATTTATATATATTTTTGCATGCACGTGCATACATTCATGTGTGTGTGTGTGTGTGTGTGTGTGTGTGTGTGTGTGTGTGTGTGAATATATAAAATTAAAGAGAATCTCTCAGCTTGACAGTGAGGAAGGACGTGGCAGGGGAATTCATTCAAGGGAGAGAAGCTAACTGAGAGGAGCTAAAATGAGAAAAGGCAAAAGGGAAAGTGGTTAATTGTGTTTCAATTAAAAACTTTATGCAAAAATAAAATATGGACTTATTCTGAACCACAGCAACCAATGTTGCAGCAGCAAATAAAAATTTTAAATGCAAGTGACTTCAAGTGACAGCTTAAACTAGTTTGGAAGGTGTCTGTGGATGTAGAATATGTAATAAATAGAAAATAGCTTGGCTTCAGGAAGCTTGAGAATTAGTTATGAAAGATTTAGTGAGTGAAAAGCATTCTGGAGTCCAGTCCTCTCAAATATTTGTCTTCATTTCTACTTGTTAAGAAGTCGTTTCCAACAGGGAGAGCTATAGAGGACAGAAAATGAGGTCATCTTGCTTTTCCATTGATGTGGCCCTATTGCATACTCCCATCTGAAAGTTCAGCGCTTTGTAGGAATATCCCATACTACTGAACTTAAAATTTTAATCTACACAAAGAAACACTTTGAAAGGGAATTTTTACTTGATTGTTCACAAAATATTAAGTAGGTCCATATAGCTCAGTGGTTAGATGCATAACGTAGTGGCAGGATATAGAATCACCATAGAAACAAGTCTCCAGAGACGACTATGAAAGATTATATTGTTTCAGTTAATCAAAGTGTGAAGATTCAGTCTAAGGATTTATACATTACAGGACCTACCTCAGTCCATGGTATCATGCTGCTCCCAACCTTAGACTGAATCTAACCACTGAGCTATATGGAGCTTCAAAACTATTGATTAATTGAAAGCAGTTGCTCTTACCTGGGGACACTGGGCAATGTCTGGAGACATTTTAAGTTTGAGCTGTCCTTTGTGACACCTCAGGAAAGTCTCTACCAATCTTGCATGTCTTATGTCCATCTGGAAGCCCTTTCACAGACTGACCATTTTACTAATGATTTCCTCACCCCAGACCTGAACCAAATGCTTATATTATTCCTTCTGCTATTAACTTAGTAAAACTACTTAGCCTACTTGAGGCCATGGTGTAATTCTGAATCTGGCCAAGTCGGCATTATTACTTAATGTAAATCCTCCCAGCTTATTTGAAAATAAAACAGAAAGAGGAAGTTAAAACAAGGCCAGGAAAAAACAAACCTCCACTTGGCCATTATTTGCAGATATCACGCTGTCTACAACCTGAGAAAATAGTCAAATACATGAACACTTTCTCCCATTAATTAGCATCTCTAATATGGCTACAGAAAACAATAAAGTGGGCGATGATGTTAAGGGCGTATGCTAATAAGTTATTTGGAATGATTTGTTTGGTGTGCTATTTACGCAAGTCACGCTTATTAGGTTTTATTTGTCAAGTTGAACAACATTAAAATAAACTCAGTAAGATGTTATGTCAAGTGTTTTAGAACATGTAGCAACTTCAGCATCTAGCGTCCATGCTGGTGACATTTTTACAATTTCTCCAACCTGTTTTCTAATGTCTTGCCTTTTAACTTAAATTGATAAAGGAGTCTGGTGCAGTAACAGGATGGAGGCATGAGATGGAGAGTTAGAATGATAAAAAGGGGTGGGGTTATAAATCAAAATGTTTCCCGTTTAAAAGAGATAGTAAACTCCTTCTACGAATCCGAATACAATAGCTCCAAATGTGAACTTGCCATTGCCAAACCCACTTTCCAGGTGTTTTTCCTTTTCCTACAGAGACAAGACTGTCAGGGTGTCAAGCACCTGACTGAACTCTGCACACTGCACTGTGAATTCCAGGGCTCGTGTGTGTGTCGTTCTAACCATCTGGTTCCAATTTAGCATGCTCTCTTTCTCTCCAGATAGCTTTACAAATAGCTAAGTGCACTTTATGTGGTGACCCAACCAGGAAGGATGTGTCAGACTGCTGAACTGCAGGACTGCTTGCAAACACTGTCTGCACAGGCGAATCATGGCCAGCAGTTCATGCTGACCAGGCATTCCCACGCAGTGAGCACACACTGAATCTGAATGAACTGTTTCACTCTAGTCATTTACAAGAGCTACAGGTAAAATCGAGGCGGCCTCATGAATGTGAAATTTTTATGGAAATGCATATTAAATTTGGAATGTAGAAGAATGAAGAAGCAACAGATGCAAATGAGCAAGAGGAGGAAAGAAGAGGATGCAGATGGGTGATGCCCTTGTGAGAAACAGAGATGACTTACAGCACAATCACCCTCTTGGTAGAAAGAGAAGTATTGTGGTCAAAGGGAGAACTGGTAGCCATCTTTGTCTTTTCCTAGCCCCCTTTATTCCAATTCCTTGCTACCTCCCTCTCATGCTGACTCAGAGACATTAGAGACCCAAAGGATCTTATTTGTCATGGAACAAACTGTGAACTGCACAGCAGAAAATAGACACAACCATGAAATCGCATCGGATCTGAACTGTTTGTGCTTAGACAAAATGGAGAAAGGGAGGAAGGAAAGGAGGGAGGAGAGAGAGATGGGAGGGATGAAACTTAAAAAGTTCTCAAGATGTTCACAGGAAAAGCCAACAGCAAGGAAAGGTGATGCATAGAGCACTGATTAGCTATCAAAATGTCAAGAACAGTGCAGAGAGTCCCATTGTATAAGTAAATCAGCATTGACCCATCCAACTAGAATTAAATCTGTATCAAATTTCATGAATTTTAAAAGATCCAGGTCGATCAACGTATGTGAACACACATGTGCTACTGTTGTAAAGTCAGCATGCACAAACTCCACAGGTTCTCTGTGTAATTTGAGATAAAGATTCTTTCCTACTGTAAAACCCTCCAAGGCAATTTAGACTGTAAAACATCATAATTCATAGCTATAATCTGAGTTCTCAAAATTATGCTATCTTCCTTGGAGACCAAAGTCCAAAACAACAACAACAAAAAAAGATTGAAAGAATTAAGAAGAAAAACACAAAAGAAAATTAACTTCAAGAATTATTCATGGTCTGTCCCCCAAACAATGACCATTAATGTGAAAAGAGAACTCACAAACTATTTGCAAAAGGGAGGTACAGAATGGGAAGAGGAAGTGTGGATTTTCTCATTGTTCCAGTTGCTCTAAGAGCAAAGGAGGTGCTGAGGTATTAGTTTATGTGGCAGCTCAAGTGAAGGGATTATTTACATAATCGGTATTTCCAGGTCATCCAATAAAATCTATGTAAACATCAATCTGACTGAAATCAATGTATTCATAAAATGAGCCTAAGTAATCTCTTAAACCCTAACTACCTCTGATAGAAAATGCCTAATACTCTTGGTAGATGGTGGAAGTAATTATATGTACTTTGCCATAATGCTACACTTGTACATAGTTGGCCAGTTCTATCGGATATTAAGGCACTGAGTCATGTACAAACCCAAAAACCTAAGCAGATTCCTAAATAACGCACATCATCTTGGGCGATGTGTTAAATTTGCACATGTGAGTAATTAGAGTGTAATTTAGTACAGTATTCCCTAAGCAAATCTTTGTCTTCTACTGCCTACAAATGAAAGAAAGACATACCGGGTTCAGAAAATTTTTGTTTGATTTACAAATACACTTTGTAGTAAAAGTGTGATCAACCAAAAAAGGTAGAAAGAACTAGGGACTCTTAATAGGGCAGGGACATGCCACTGTAGTTAATTCTCAGTCAGAAGATTAGGACAAACATAATTGTCTTCATCAAGACATACTTTAAGATGTAGCATCAGGAATGCATTATAAGTTCAAAGGACCACCTTCAAAAATAGATATTACTTTTAAGCACTTGAAATATAATTTCTAAATAATTATACTCAAAATAAATTTTTTAAAAAATGAGTGTAAAATGCTAATTATATCCCTTGAATTCAATGTTAAATGTGTGTATGTATATTCTAAAATAAATATTTTAAAATTCTTTTTACAGTTGATTCCGTGAATTCAACCTAGAGGCTAAAAAATGATTAAGAAATTAGAGGACACAGGAGGAGAAAGAGCTGGAAGTCACAATGTTTTAACAGTAAGGTTCTGAGGTAGGAAACAGAGGAAGCCCTGAGTGTGAACAGTCGTGAGTGACTGTCCCTTGCTGGCAGGGTACAGCCATGACAAGGACCAAGGTCTCAGACCCATAGGAAATGGGCCAAACCTTTTTCATGTGGGTCAAGTTTGACATTGTCAAAACCTCTTCCTTTAGTCCAACTATAAGTGTTTACTGAAGACTGGTCAATGTGTACAAAAATGATCAACTGTGGCTCCGTCCTCTCAAGACCACCTACCTACAAAGACTTCCTACCCAGACTGGTTAGCCTCACCCCACAGTGATGGTCATAACACTCTGAAACTCTAAGCCCTCAGAAAACACCTATAAGTTGTCTTAGAGTTTTAACTCACTATAACACTATAAGTGGTCATAGAGTTTTATCACAGCAATAGAAAAGCAAGTAAAACAGCAGGCTATATCTAAGTATACAATAGTGGCACTTATATCTCAGGAGTAGCCAATAGCTAGCTTATTGAACTTAAGTTCACTCAATAGGAGGGAATTTATTGCTGCTACTATAAACGTAGTTAACTTTCCATAGGTAATAGACCTCAGAGAAAAATCTAACACTGCTACATCCCTAAACCTGTATAATTCCTAACAATACTCTAAATGTCTCTCTTTACATCTACAGATAAGTATAGCCCTTATCCCTTACCAAAGAAGCTTCATGTTTTCACAGATAGAGCCCAGCATAGAAGCCCACAACTGGTCAAAATTCAGAAATCAACTGGCTATGGAGTGTCCATCTCCAATTGCTACATCTTCAATGCAATCTCTCCATCTAAGGCTCAGAAAAGATCATGGAAGAAGACACAGAAAGATTATAACAGGACCAGGAAGTCAACTATGGGAGAATATCTTCTCTATATGAAAGAGAGATATACTCATGAAATCTTAACAATGTGGTCACTTACACAAAACCTGTACAATGACATCACCAGTTGACAACCATAATGGCTGTTGAAAATCTCAAAAAACTCTACTCCTAAATAAAGAGTTACAGACATTTAATGGCTACTAAAAGAGGGAGACTAAGTCTTCTCTGGGGACAACCCTCTGGTTATCTAACTCCAAACATTCATTCCTAAATATGTATGCATAGGAACATTAAATGGACAGAGCAGGGTGTATTTATATATACATACTGCCTTGGTTTGCTTTCTATTGCTGGGACAAAATGATATAACCAAAAGCAACTTAGGGAAGTAAGGGTTAATTTGACTTACACTTCCACATCACAGACCATCACTGGGCAGGAGCTAAAGCAAAATCCTAGAGACAGAAACCAAAGCAGAAAATATAGAGGAATACTGATTACTGTCTTGCTCCTTGTGACTTTCTCTGCTTGCTTTCTTAAAAGATCACCTGCACAGGGGCAACAGTTCCCCCAATGGGCTGGGCCCTCCCATGTCAATTAATAACCAAGAAAATGCCATACAGATGTACAGACAGGCAATATGACAGAGACAGTTTCTCAACTGAGGTTTCTATAACTATAGCTTTGTCAAATTGACAATAAGGCAACCAGGACATGCCCTCCCCCATCTCTCATCTCTCTCATCTCTCTCTCTCTCTCTCTCTCTCTCTCTGTGTGTGTGTGTGTGTGTGTGTGTGTGTGTGTGTGTGTGTGTGTGTGTAACAACATCAATTAAAGAAGAGATCATGAAGTTAATACAAGGGAAAATCTGGAGGGGAAAGTATGAGGTGGAATTGGTATAAACACAGTACTAATGTACAGAAATCTCAAAAATAAATAATAAAATAAATGTTTTTAAAAGGCATACTCCATGTTCAGAGCTTCACAAAAAGAAAGGCCTCTGTAATTATCAAATAATAGGGACCCATTATATGTTTCTGCACGAAAACTCAGAATTTAATCAAATCTTCCCCATGACAAAGGCAGTTCCTCGGAAAGTACAGGATATTCACATTTGTTAGGAATGTGGCGTTATTTTAGTACCCTTGTTTATGTCATGAGGTAAATGCATGGGATCAAATTCAGGATCTCTTACACTAGGCAAGCACTTTACCTCCGCGCTATTTAACACAGCTGTCCCAGATAGTTTGACCCAGAACTGCTGTATGACTTATCTAGCAGTGGTTAGACCACTAAACTCAAAGACAAAGGGATCCAAAGTTTCAGAGGTACAGACCTCCTTCCATTCTCCAACTATTCATAATGGTCGGCTACTTTTACAGTAGGTGGACAGATGGTAGCAAAACTGTCTCCAGTACAGCTGGAAGCAAGACCTGGAAGCAGATGCCAAGTATTTGTCTCCTCAACCAAACTCATTTCCTTTCATAGAAAACTTACTTGCACCTCTTTCTACCTGGAGTGAGAATTTTGGTTTCTTTAAAAACAGAAATATTATAAGAATGTGCTTTTGTTTTAATCCCAAGTGTGGGATATGGGCTGCTTCAGATTGTCCTGCAGCTGACTATGATTTGCTTCGTTCTCCAGCAGGGATGTGATTTTGCCAACTGCAGAAAATTTCTACAATTGTGTGAGGCTTGGAATTTTGGGGACTCTTCAGAGGGCATATAAATGCTAGGGCCCCGAGAGGTGGAGTTGTTAATTGGTTACATTAATGGCTTAAGTAGTCATAGGTAAAGAAGGAAAAAAGTAGGAGAGGAAGAGGAGGGAAAGGAAGAGGAGGAAGAAAAGGAGAGGAAGAGGAAGAGGAAAAAGAAATTTAGATATCCTGATGACGACAATCAGCTTTGCCCCAAGAAACTCAATGCCTCTAATCAGCAGAAAGTAGTCTAATGATATAGTCACACCTTTCCCTCTATCCTTTTCTCTCTCTCACCTAGAGTTAGGGTGTTGAAAGGGTGGAAGAAGAAAGGTGAAGGGTGGAGACAGATGGGAGTAAAAAGAACCCACAAAGCATCAATAATCTGGCCACACTTCCTGTAATCTTGTCATAGATTCTTCCTCTGTTGCTTACATTTTAATTTTCCTTGACTCACCTTCCCTATAAAAATATTTATTCTATCTAATATTTGAGGATTTTGTACATGTACATAATGTATTATGGTCATATCCACCTCCTCCCCTGTTTTCTCCCTCTAACTCGCCAGAGTTCCCTCAACATATTACCATCCCAAACTCCCCTCCCTCTCCCACTCCCTCTCTCTCTCCGTCTCTCTCTCCCTCTCCGTCTCCCTCTCCCTCTCCCTCTCCATCCTTCCCTTCCTCCCTTCCTTCTTTCCTTTTCTCTTTCTGGTATTTACCAAATCCAGTTCTGCCCATTTGCACATGTGTGCAGGACTGCCCACTAGAGCATGGGCAACTTATAAGTGCTAACAACACCAAAGAAAAATTTACTTTCTGCCCCAGTGACCACAAATGCAATAGCACCTCATATAGGGGTAGGACCTTTATTCTCATGCTGTAATTTTCACTGGTTTAATCCTGGGCTGGGAACCACAGCTGTTATAAGTCAATTGATGTCTGTAACAGCCATGTCATGTCCCAAAGGCAGCATTTCACATAATTCCTCCCTGCTCTCCAGCTCTTACATTCATTTTTATTTATCCGCTTGCTTGCCTTTAATGTTATTTCAAGTGTTTTGCTTTCACATATCTATGTTCTCTACATGGGTGCTTTGAACCTGAGGAGTCAGAAGAGGCTATTAGAGTTCAGGCGACTAGAGTTGGAGATGGTAGTGAGCAGCCTCATGGGTGCTGGGAAATAAATCTGGTCTTAGCAAGCACTCTTAACCACTGAGGCCTCTCTTTAGCCCCAATCTCTTTCATTCTTTGCACCCCATCCCCTATAACGTACCCTGGACCTTGGGTGAGAGGCTGATACAGATGCCCTGTTTAGAGCTGAACACTCCTCATCACTCAATCTCCTCATGCTGGCCAGTTATGAGTCTCTGAATTAACTGCTGCCCCCTGATATAAATAAATAAATAAATAAATAAATAACATTCATGATAAATACTCAGAGAAGTATAAAGATAAAAGGCAGTTTCACAATATGACCCTTTATCAAAATAGAAATAGTTCCATCTAGGGCCTATGACCTTCCTAGCCATGTGCTTTTGACCAGATTTATACAGTAGGCTGGCTCATGTAGAGCAGGCCTGAAATCTGATGAGAAAGCAACTAGTTAGCCATAACAGTTGTGCCCCCATTGCACCAATGCAGTGTGAAGATTATGTAAACAGATATCAGTTTGCATTGTTTAGGGAGTAGTGACCAAAAATACCTTGTACGTATTCATATAGATGATTCATTTCTTTTTTTTCTTTTTCTTTTATTATTATTCTTTAATCGTTTTTACAGTCCAGTCATTATTCCCCCCATCCCAGTTCACCCTCCGACAGTTCCTTATCCCATCCCTCCCTCCCAACCCCCTCCCCCCGACACACACACCTGGCATCTCCAAGATGATGTCTCTTCCCCTGCCCCGCCAGGCCTCCTTTGAGGCCAGACCTGGCAGTCCTCTGTTGCATATGTGTTGGGGCTTCAGATCAGCTAGTGTATGCTGCCTGGTTGGTGGCTCAGCTTCTGAGAGATCTTGAGGGTTTGAGTTAGTTGAGACTGCTGGTCTTCCTATAGGATCACTCTCCTCCTCAACTTCTTCCAGCCTTTCCCTAATTCAAACACAGATGCAGTTCTTTAAACATTTTTAATTTGGAATTGGCTGGATCTGTGCAACCAGAGCCCATGGATACAGAAAACTTACAATCCTCAGTTTTCTTTGCTTTGTACAGCAATGGAAGGGATAACATAGCACCAATCTGACCAATGAAATTCAAGGAAAATATCACTGGGATGGAAAACAATGACGACTAAAACAGGCTTGTTCCAATTAAATGGTTACGTGTACCTGCTACTGTCTCCCTCTCATTCTGCTCTGAGAGAAGGAATGAATCCTGACCAAGGAAGCCTCAGTGCTGTGGAGTTGAGAAACCCACGTGCAAAGGCAGTATCGAACACCTGAGCCACTGCTGATGTCACCAAGCCAAGGGAGCAGGACACAACTGCTTCTATCCAGATTTCCTCCTATGTGAAAAATGTCTGCTTCCTCCCTTAGCTGGATGGCTTGTCACTGAACAACACCATCGCAGAAGCTTGTAAATCAGGAAATTCAAGTGAAAATCCAAACCAAAACATTTGCTTCTCCAGTACCACAAATGTGCTTCCCTGAACTCCTTGACAATTAACAATTTGTCTAGTCACACATGTCAACGATCTCCTCTCTCTAGTTATTGTGAGATTCTGTCTTTCTGTTAGATATCAACTGATCTTGCCCTCAAACCACAATTTGTTCTGTGATTTAAAAAAAAACAATTTAAAAATAAACCATGTAATAGCAACAGAAAAGAGAAAGACATGAAGATTGTTTAATAACATTACCACAGACTTGGAGGACATAGATGAGAAGGCATTAGACAAAAGATGCCTAAAAAACGCTAAATAATAAATAATAATGTTATTTAATTTAATAATAAGTTATTAAATAATAATTTTCTCTTGTATGTGTTGAGGTGGAACTCTACCTTAAACATCTACATGTCCCAGGCAGAGACTGGAAACTTTACTAATGCTGGAATACTGAGGAACTGAGGAGTTCTTAGGTCAGGAAGGTAGAAATGCAGTAACATGCATCTCAAACGGAGAAAAAAAAGTTAAGCTGAAATGCACCTCAGGATTAAGAGACTGGAAAAGCTAGAAGATGGATTATAACTTCTGAGAACAAAGAGGATCCCAAACTGCAGATAAATTTACCTTTTAATTCCCCCACGATCCCTTCAAGGATTCAGAAAATACCCTGCACGCTTCCTTCAAGATAGATAGACGTTAGCATTATGCAAGTAGGGAAATTAAAATGAGACAAAGAAAAACAAAAAATGAAAGGGAGACTTTCAAAAATGCTGGCCAGAAAAATGGGGGCTTTATAAAACTAAATCCAAAATACATGATATATGTGTGCTTGTCTAGTTCAGTTCTCTGTATCTGTGACAAAGCACTGATCAAGGCAGCTTACAGAGGAAAGAGTTCATTTGGCTCACACTTCCATGTCACAGTTCATCATCAAGAAAAGCCAGGGAAGAGAGGAACACTCCTCCACTGCTGGTGGGATTGCAAGCTGATACAACCACTCTGGAAAGCAGTCTGGCGGTTCCTCAGAAAACTGGGCATGACACTCCCGGAGGATCCAGCTATACCACTCCTGGACATATACCCAGAGGCTTTACCTGCATGCAGTAAGGACACATGCTCCACTATGTTCATAGCAGCCTTATTTATAATAGCCAGATGCTGGAAACAACCCAGATGTCCCGCAACAGAGGAATGGATTCAGAAGATGTGGTATATTTACACAATGGAATACTACTCTGCAATTAAAAACAATGAACTCAAGAAATTCCTAGGCAAATGGTCAGAATTGGAAAATATCATCCTTAGTGAGGTAACCCAATCACAAAAGAACACACATGGTATGCAGTCACTGATAAGGGGATATTAACTCAGAATCTCGGAATACCCTAGAAACAATTCGCATATCAATAGATTTCTTTTTTTTTTTTACTGTTCATCTTTTTTATTTGTCTTAAATATTACATAATATAAATTTTAACTTATCAAAAATCACTGTCAGATAATTAGGGTATTAACTGAAAGAAGCTGGGTTGTGTAGATGAAGAATAGAGTACAATTCAGCTAACCTTTAAAGACAAAAAATTTTCTAATTAATCTTTATGCTTAGAGGACCAGTTTCTGGACAAAATTGAAAATTTTGCAGAACCAGTCAGTTTTTTTTTCAAGGTTTTTGTTTTTTAATTTTATTTTTTTAATTTACATTCCAAATCACTTCCCCTTTCCCGTTTCCTCCCTCCCCGAAAGTCCCATAAGCCCCCTTCCCTCCCTCTTTTCTCCATTCAACCCCCTCTCGTTACTCTGTCCTGGCGTTCCCCTACATCCAGTCTTTCCAGGACCAGGGGTCTCTCCTTCCATCTTTTTAGAAATCTATTGATATGCGGATTGTGTCTATGGTATTCTGAGATTCTGGGTCAATATCCCCTTATCAGTGACTGCATACCATGTGTGTTCTTTTGTGATTGGGTTACCTCACTAAGGATGATATTTTCAAGTTCTGACCATTTGCCTAGGAATTTCGTGAATTCATTGTTTTTAATTGAAGAGTAGTATTCCATTGTGTAAATATACCACATCTTCTGAATCCATTCCTCCGTTGAGGGACATCTGGGTTCTTTCCAGCTTCTGGCTATTATAAATAAGGCTGCTATGAATATAGTGGAGCATGTGTCCTTATTGCATGCAGGTAAAGTCTCTGGGTATATGCCCAGGAGTGGTATAGCCGGATCCTCCGGGAGTGTCATGCCCAGTTTTCTGAGGAACCGCCAGACTGCTTTCCAGAGTGGTTGTACCAGCCTGCAATTCCACCAGCAGTGGAGGAGTGTTCCTCTTTCTCCACATCCTCGCCAACAACTGCTGTCTCCTGTGTTTTTGATCTTAGCCATCCTGACTGGTGTGAGATGCAATCTCAGGGTTGTTTTGATTTGCATTTCCCTAATGACTAAGGATGATGAACATCTCTTTAGGTGCTTCTCAGCCATTAGATATTCTTCAGGTGAGAACTCTTTGTGTAGCTCTGTACCCCATTTTTTAATAGGGTTACTTGCCTCTCTGGAGTTTAACTTCTTGAGTTCTTTGTATATCTTGGATATTGGCCCTCTGTCGGATGTAAGGTTGGTAAAGATCATTTCCCAGTTAGTTGGTTGCCGCTTTGTCTTTTTGATGGTGTCTTTTGCCTTGCAAAAACTTTGTAATTTAATGAGGTCCCATTTGTCTATTCTTGATCTTAGAGCATAAGCTATTGGAGTTCTGTTCAGGAAATTCTCCCCTGTGCCCTTATGTTCAAGGTTCTTCCCTAGTTTCCCTTCTATTAGTTTCAGTGTGTCTGGTTTTATGTGGAGATCTTTGATCCACTTAGAATTGAGCTTAGTGCAAGGAGATAAGGAGGGGTCAATTTGCATTCTTCTGCATGTTGACCTCCAGCTGAGCCAGCACCATTTGTTGAAAAGGCTATCTTTTTTCCACTGGATGGTTTTAGCTCCTTTGTCAAAGATCAAGTGACCATAGGAGTGTGGATTCATTTCTGGGTCTTCAATTCTGTTCCATTGATCTACATGTCTGTTACTGTACCAATACCATGCAGTTTTTAACACTATTGCTCTGTAGTACAGTTTGAGGTCCGGGATACTGATTCCCCCAGAGGTTCTTTTACTCTTGAGAATAGTTTTAGCTATTCTGGGTTTTCTGTTATTCCAGATGAATTTTTGAATTGCTCTTTCTAACTCTATGAAGAATTGAGTTGGGATTTTGATGGGGATTGCATTGAATCTGTGTATTACTTTTGGTAAGATGCTCATTTTTACTATATTAATCCTGCCAATCCATGAGCATGGCAGATTTTTCCATCTTCTGAGGTCTTCTTCAATTTCTTTCTTCAGAGACTTGAAGTTCTTGTCATACAGATCTTTCACTTGTTTGGTTAGAGTCACGCCAAGATACTTAATATGGTTTGTGGCTATCGTAAAGGTGGAAGGAGAGACCCGTGGTCCTGGAAAGACTGGATGTAGGGGAATCCCAGAACAGAGAAGCAAGAGGGGGTTGAATGGGGAAAAGAGGGAGGGAAGGGGGCTTATGGGACTTTCGGGGAGGGAGGAAATGGGAAAGGGGAAATGATTTGGAATGTAAATAAAAAAACTTAGAAAAAAAAGTCGTTTATCAGCTGTAGGAGTTCTCTGGTGGAGTTCTTTGGGTCGCTTAGGTATACTATCATATCGTCTGCAAACAGTGATAGTTTGACTTCTTCCTTTCCAATTTGTATCCCTTTGACCTCTTTTTGTTGTCTAATTGCTCTAGCTAGAACTTCAAGTACTATATTGAAAAGATATGGAGAGAGAGGGCAGCCTTGTCTAGTCCCTGATTTTAGTGGGATTGCTTCAAGTTTCTCTCCATTTAGATTGATGCTGGCTACCGGTTTGCTGTATATTGCTTTTACTATGTTTAGATATGGGCCTTGAATTCCTGATCTTTCCAAGACCTTTAGCATGAAAGGATGCTGAATTTTGTCAAATGCTTTCTCAGCATCTAATGAGATGACCATGTGGTTTTTTTCTTTGAGATTTTTTATATAGTGGATTACATTGATGGATTTCCTTATATTGAACCATCCCTGCATCCCTGGGATGAAGCCTACTTGATCGTAGTGAATGATCGTTTTGATGTGTTCTTGGATTCAGTTGGCAAGAATTTTATTGAGTATTTTTGCATCGATACTCATAAGAGAGATTGGCCTGAGATTCTCTTTCTTTGTCAGATCTTTGTGTGCTTTTGGTATTAGTGTAATTGTGGCTTCATAGAACGAGTTGGGTAGTGTTCCTTCTGTTTCTATTTTGTGGAACAGTTTGAAGAGTATTGGTGTTAGGTCTTCTTTGAAGGTCTGATAGAATTCTGCACTAAAACCATCTGGACCTGCGCTTTTTTTGTTTGGAAGACTTCCAATAAACGACTTCAGCAAAGTGGCCGGATATAAAATCAACTCAAGCAAGTCAGTAGCCTTCCTATACTCAAAGGATAAGCAGGCTGAGAAAGAAGTAAGAGAAATGATACCCTTCATGATAGCCACAAACCATATAAAGTATCTTGGTGTGACTCTAACCAAACAAGCGAAAGATCTGTATGACAAGAACTTCAAGTCTCTGAAGAAAGAAATTGAAGAAGACCTCAGAAGATGGAAAAATCTGCCATGCTCATGGATTGGCAGGATTAATATAGTAAAAATGACCATCTTGCCAAAAGCAATCTACAGATTCAATGCAATCCCCATCAAAATCCCAACTCAATTCTTCATAGAGTTAGAAAGAGCAATTCAAAAATTCATCTGGAATAACAGAAAACCCAGGATAGCTAAAACTATTCTCAAGAGTAAAAGAACTGCTGGGGGAATCAGTATCCCGGACCTCAAGCTGTACTACAGAGCAATAGTGTTAAAAACCACATGGTATTGGTACAGTGACAGGCATGTAGATCAATGGAACAGAATTGAAGACCCAGAAATGAATCCACACTCCTATGGTCACTTGATCTTTGACAAAGGAGCTAAAACCATCCAGTGGAAAAAAGATAGCCTTTTCAACAAATGGTGCTGGCTCAACTGGAGGTCAACATGCAAATTGACCCATTCTTATCTCCTTGCACTAAGCTCAATTCCAAGTGGATCAAGAACCTCCACATAAAACCAGACACACTGAAACTAATAGAAAGGAAACTAGGGAAGAACCTTGAACATATGGGCACAGGGGAGAATTTCTTGAATAGAACTCCAATAGCTTATGCTCTAAGATCAAGAATTGACAAATGGGACCTCATTAAATTACAAAGTTTTTGCAAGGCAAAAGACACTGTCAAAAAGACAAAGCAGCAACCAACTAACTGGGAAATGATCTTTACCAACCCTACATTCGACAGAGGGCTAATATCCAAGATATACAAAGAACTCAAGAAGTTAAACTCCAGAGAGGCAAGTAACCCTATTAAAAAATGGGGTACAGAGCTAAACAAAGAGTTCTCACCTGAAGAATATCTAATGGCTGAGAAGCACCTAAAGAGATGTTCATCATCCTTAGTCATTAGGGAAATGCAAATCAAAACAACCCTGAGATTGCATCTCACACCAGTCAGAATGGCTAAGATCAAAAAACACAGGAGATAGCAGTTGTTGGTGAGGATGTGGAGAAAGAGGAACACTCCTCCACTGCTGGTGGAATTGCAAACTGGTACAACCACTCTGGAAAGCAGTCTAGCAGTTCCTCAGAAAACTGGGCATGATACTCCCAGAGGATCCGGCTATACCACTCCTGGGCATATACCCAGATGCTTTACCTGCATGCAATAAGGACACATGTTCCACTATGTTCATAGCAGCCTTATTTATAATAGCCAGAAGCTGGAAAGAACCCAAATGTCCCTCAATAGAGGATGGATTCAGAAGATGTGGTATATTTACACAATGGAATACTACTCTGCAATTAAAAACAATGAATTCACGAAATTCCTAGGCAAATGGTCAGAACTTGAAAATATCATCCTTAGTGAGGTAACCCAATCACAAAAGACTGGTATGCAGTCACTGATAAGGGGATATTAACCCAGAATCTCGGAATACCCTAGGCACAATTTGCATATCAATAGATTTCCAAGAAGATGGAAGGAGAGACCCCTGGTCCTAGAAAGACTGGATGTAGGGCAATGCCAGGACAGAGAAGTGAGAGGAGGTTGAATGGGGAAAAGAGGGAGGGAAGGGGGCTTATGGGACTTTCGGGGAGGGAGGAAATGGGAAAGGAGAAATGATTTTGAATGTAAATAAAAAAAAACTTAGAAAATAAAAAAAAAGAACCTGGATTTGGATAGGGTCTTATGAAGCTTTGCATGAACCTGTGACATATCAACTTTTTAAACTAGGGTTTAACACTTTATTCTTCATCTAGACTGATTTGAGTTATATTCTTTTCCAGTTTGACATCCCTCCACCCTGTTCCAGAGAATTAAAATGTTTGGATGTCAAAAAAAAAAAAAAATCTTGGATGAAGCCACTGTTGGTGAAATTAGGTCTTGGGTCAGCCTTTGTATACTGGATCTCTTCAAGGCACCCTCACTGGTTAAATAAAGGACTCAGTGGGCAGAAATGAAGATGTCAAGAGCACTGTGAGGGGCAATCCATTTCCTGCAGCTATATCCTGGATATTGAAAGTCCCTTGAAAGATCGGCATGACAGACGCTTAGCTCCCAGTTCATGGTCATAGGAAGGGCAGAAACTGTAGAAGGTGAATAGTAGGAGAACACTGGGGATATAACAGGACTTGGTCTCTTGGTCTGCTTCCTGTTAGATTCCTGGGCATGTTAGGTGAACAGAGTTTCTGCTTCATACGTATTCACAATACGTTTCAATCATACGTATTGTGTGCCAAATGCCCTGAGCCAACCACAAAATAAAGCCTTTGAAACTGTGAACCAAGGTGAACCTTTCCACCCCGTAAGGAGATTAGACAGCTATTTCTAGTAGTTTCACAAGCCACTTTCCATCAATGAGTGGGTTGGTATATGTAATAACCACTGGTATAATTTCCAATTTTAAGTACGTTTGATTATATAAAGGCATATTTTACTAGAGCTATATTTACTACTTAACTGGCCCTTTCTATTTACTGGGAGATTATATGCAGCTTTTAGTATCTCTCTCAGTCCATTTAAAGAAAAAATACATTAATAGATATGGGGACATTAAGTAGTCTGTGAATTGTTTAAAGGGGCTTCTCTAATGCGTGCCTTTATAACCATGATGTCATATGGCTTTTATCCTAACCACAGGGCTCCATGCAGTCTGGCAGAGATAACCTTAAAAGAAACTGAGAGGTTAGAGCTCTTCTTGAGCTTGACACTCAGGCCAATCCTTGCCCTTCAACCAAGAAGGTAAATCTCTCACATGGTACATGTATTAGTGGCAGTGTCTACACATGACAGAAGGAGGACCTGGATGGAAGATTTTGCAAGAGTTCTCAAAGCTTCTAGCTGAAGAGACTATGCATCATTTTCTCTCTCTTCAGTGAAACCCAGTC
The DNA here is from genome assembly GCA_036184795.1 of Tokudaia tokunoshimensis. Taxonomy (NCBI): domain Eukaryota; kingdom Metazoa; phylum Chordata; class Mammalia; order Rodentia; family Muridae; genus Tokudaia; species Tokudaia tokunoshimensis. Next base: position 28,747,741 of record BTHU01000003.1, read on the forward strand.
CAAGAGCAAGTCCAACGTCTAGTAAGCAGAGATGCAGAATCCTCAGAACAACAAAAAACCCAGGATAGCGAAAACTATTCTCAACAATAAAAGAACTGCTGGCAGAATCACCATCCCTGACCTCAAGCTATACTATAGAGCAATAGTGATAAAAATTGCATGGTAAATCAAAACAACCCTGAGATTCCATCTCACACCAGTCAGAATGGCTAAGATCAAAAACACAGGAGACAGCAGTTGTTGGCGAGGATGTGGAGAAAGAGGAACACTCCTCCACTGCTGGTGGAATTGTAAGCTGGTACAACCACTCTGGAAAGCAGTCTGGCGGTTCCTCAGAAAACTGGGCATGACACTCCCGGAGGATCCGGCTATACCACTGCTGGGCATATATCCAGAGGCTTTACCTGCATGCAATAAGGACACATGCTCCACTATGTTCATAGCAGCCTTATTTATAATAGCCAGGAGCTGGAAAGAACCCAGATGTCCCTCAACGGAGGAATGGATTCAGAAGATGTGGTATATTTACACAATGGAATACTACTCTGCAATTAAAAACAATGAATTCACGAAATTCCTAGGCAAATGGTCAGAACTTGAAAATATCATCCTTAGTGAGGTAACCCAATCAGAAAAGAACACACATAGTATGCAGTCACTGATAAGGGGATATTAACCCAGAATCTCAGAATACCCTAGACACAATTTGCATATCAATAGATTTCCAAGAAGATGGAAGGAGAGACCCCTGGTCCTGGAAAGACTGGATGTAGGGGAATGCCGAGACAGAGAAGCGAGAGGAGGTTGAATGGGGAAAAGAGAGAGGGAAGGGGGCTTATGGGACTTTCGGGGAGGGAGGAAATGGGAAAGGGGAAATGATTTTGAATGTAAATAAAAATATAAAAAATAAAAAAAATGCATTGTAATTATACAGTGACAGGCAGGTAGATCAATGGAATAGAATTGAAGACCCAGAAATGAACCCTCACACCTACGGTCACTTGATCTTTGACAATGGAGCTAAAACCATCCAGTGGAAACAAGACAGCATTTTCAACAGACAGTGCTGGGTCAACTGGCAGTCAACATGTAGAAGGATGCAAATAGATCCATTCCTATCTCCCTGCACAAAGCTCAAATCCTCATAATGAAAGCACAACACAGAGTGGATGAGTTGGTTCAGTGGGTAAAGCATTTGCTGAACAACGTGAGGAACTCAGGACCCAGAATCCATGTAAAGTCAGATCCAGTAGTGCACATCTGTAATGTCATCAGTCCTATGAGGAGGTGGGAAACAGAGACAAGAGAAACCCAAAGCCTGGTGACCAGCTAGCCTGGTGTACACAAATAGTGAAGAACAAGAGACCATGTCTCAAATAAAATGAAAGGAAATAAACACCTGAGGCAGTCCCCTGACTTCCACATACACATAGTGACATGCACGCACGCACACACACACACACACACACACACACATACACACACATGTACACATACATACTGATACACAGAAATATGCACACTTGTATACACACACATTCACACACACACACACACACACACACAAAGATACTTCTTTAAGACAGAACAGTTTTTGGAACACAAACTGCATCAGAAGAGTCTTGCTTCATCTTCCTATTCCTGTCTTACTGCAAACCCTCTCATTCAGCGTAGCTATGCATGGATCTCTATAGCTTCAGATTCACCCTGTGTCTGTCCTTTGTCACAGTGTGCTACTTCTCTCTTCCTCCCTGTCTCAGTGCTTGCCAGGTGAACATCTGCTAAACGAATGTCCTCAGTTAGGTCTGGGGATTTTCTCCACAAACAGCTCTAACAGCCCCAGTGTCCAGGGATCTACCTCTCTGGCATCAGTTTACATAGATATTTCCTGAATTTACTGAGTGACTTGAGTCTGACTCTAAAACTTGCATTCCATGCTCAACAGCAGATTGCCTGAAGGAGGAAGGGGTCTCTACTCTTGGGTAGAAATGTGTTCTAGTTATAGGAAAAATCAACTATGAAGCCAGTGTTTTAGGAGCACAGTTTCTGCTTTGTTTAATTTCTTATGCCTGCTTCTCCTACATCTTTGTCACACATGTAAAAGAGATGGTCAGGCTATTTTTAATGTAAAAATAAAGTGTGGTTCTTGCTGTGGTATTTATGAAACACAAGTCCCTTTATGGACTTTACCTTGTGAACTTCAGCCATTCTAATATCTACCATTTACCAAGTCTAGTCTAAAATCATTTGAAGAACATCTCGTGTAACAAGTCTATGTTATTTTTATGTAAAAAGAATAAATGTATTCTGTATTGCTGAAACTTCTGTCACTTTTAAGACTTGCTTTAAGATATCCACGGCTTTGTGCAGAGCTGTATAATCTCTATAAAAAAAGTTTACAGCATTACCTGATTTGTTTATGGTGTTCATCTAAAACTGTTTTAAATTATGTAGTAAATGTATCACTTCTCAGATCTAAGAGGATTTAACTCACTGTTCTGAAAGGGCATCCGTGACAGCCATATAGTATATTGTGCATTTCCCAATACCAATTAGATATTCAGACATTTCCTTAGAAAACAGGGTATCAATTTGCAAAAGTTCTTCTGAGGTTGAAGCCCATGTATCTCACCCCTATTAAAAATCCACTCTCAGGTATCCTTTAGTCATCCCACATGTCCAATTATGTCAATCATTTTCAGACTAGTTTACTTTATACCTGCACTCTTACACATCATAATGCTCACTCCCATATTAGTCCCTTAAGTTCTCTGGATTAAAATTTGAGAACCAAGGTTACTCTGGCCCCCATCACCTCAGTTTCCAAAATGTTCTACCTGTGCACTTTTCAAAGCTACCAGTACCTGCCATTTCTACCAACTATGTCCTGGGTTAGATGTCATTCCATTTTTGAGCTGCCTCTTCGCTGGGTTTGGCTCATGCTGTGGTATTTAGGAAACACAAGTCCCTTCACGAACTTTACCTCATGAACTTCAGCCATTCTAATAGCTACCATTTACTAAATCTAGTCTAAAATCATTTGATGAGCATCTCATGTAACAGCCTCTCATGACTACCCTACTGGGGGCTACTTGCAGAATTTAAAACTAGATATGACCAAGTATGCACAAACAGCTAGAATAATCGGCCCAAGGTCACAGAACTAGTGTGAAGACTCAAACTCAGAGAGTCTGCCTCCAGGGCCGACCTTCTTACTCTCTACTTACATTGTTGTTGCTGTTTTTAATATTTTTCTATTTGTATTCACTGCACAGAACTGATTATTACCTTTAAATTCAGAATAATATGCAAAGGTATACAAGGCTTTTTGAAATATGTCTCATTCATCTCTCTGCATCTCTCCACTCCTTGATTGGCCTCAGTTTTATCCAAATATTTACATCTGCTATGTAGTGGTAAATTAGTTAACCACTTTGGCACACACTGCATCCACCTATGAGCTCTCTGGATTTGTGGATGAAAGATACACACACACACACACACACACACACACACACACCATAATTTTGTTATGCCTTGACTAGTTCAATGGTTGAGCACTTCTAAATATCCCTGCAGCCAGCGCATTCTACCCTCTGACATTCCTGACTTAACACCTCTTAACTCTATATTTTATCTTGTCGCTCTGGTTCCTTCTGGGTGCCCCCCCTTAACTATGCTGCCCAAGATGCTTCTGGGCAGTCATTCTGGGGGCTGCTTTCCTTCTTGTACCTACATTTCAGCCATTATTCTCTCCTGTTCCTTTACAGCATGGTCCTTCTTATTCCCTTCTTCTCTCAAAGATCCTTTCTCTCTCCCCCCTGTGTTTCTTCTCCCAGAAACCTAGAAGTTCAGCCTCTCTCTTTCTTCCCAGCCATTGCCCATTGGCTATTGATGAATCAAAAACCAATGGGGGACAGAGATCTTCAGCATTTGAACAGACACATTCTCAATTCAGGGGCTAAATGAAGACAAAGCATTAGAACTAATTCCCAGCACTGCTACATGCATCATGCTGTCTCAGGCTCTCTAATATCCTTGTACTTTTATTTATGTGGGTCTCTCTTTTTTTCAACTGGTGATGTCTTCAACAATAGAGTCTTGCTATGGACACAAGACATCAAGAAATATGGCTGAAACTGAGCTACAGACTTCCTCTCTTCTGGTTACCATTCACAATACTGAAAGGGACTATTCTGGCTTCTGGGAGAAAATTATAATGAACGATGGATACAGAAAATGTGGTTCATTTACATAATAGAATACTACTCGGCTATTAAAAACGAGGACATCACATATTTTGCAGACAAATGATTGGAACTAGAGAATATCATGCTGAGTGACTTAACCTAGACCCAAAAGGACATAAAATGTACTCATTGATAAGTGGATATTAACCAAAAAGCTCAGAAAACCCATTATGCAACTCACAGACCATATGAAGCTTAACAAGAAGGAAGGCCCATTTCCTTCCCACTTAGAAGGGGGAACAAATAATCACAGGAGGCAGAGGGAGAGAGGAACCTGAGTAGGAGAGGGGAGTGAGAGGAAAGAGGGGCAGGATTAGGTACAGGGGGAGAAAGGACAGAAGTCCAAAGCAGACAAGAGAATGAAATAAGCAGCTGCTGGGGGTAGAGGTAGAGGGTAGGACTCTAGAAAGTCCTAGAGAACTGGAATGTGAGAGGCTCCCAGAACTGAAAGATTTAAGGAGCTGAAGGGGATGTCAACCCCAATAGGAAGACCAACAGTATCAATTAACCTGAACCTCTGGGTGCTCCCAGAGACTAATCCACCAACCAAAGATCCTACAAGGGTTGGTCCATGGTCCCCAGCACATAAGTAGCAGAAGACTGCCTTATTTGGCCTCAGTGGGAGAGGATGTGCCTAAACCTGTAGAGACTTGATGCTCAAGGGAAGGGGGATACAGGGAGTTGAGAGCTGTGGGTATGTAGGCGGGTGGGGAGTGGGGTGAGGAGCACCCTGTCAGAGGCAAAGGCAATGAGGGATGAGGTGAAGAACTCCTGGAGGGGGACACTGATAAGATGCACGTGATCCCATAAATAACTTCACACCTATGTTTCCATAATCAACCCTAAAGAAACTCATTAGGTCACAGCAAAATAGATGTAAAAGTTGGGAAAAGAACAGGAATCAGTCAGAGAGTGGGACAAGAGAGGTGATCAAGACATATTATATGCATGTGTGAAAATGTCATGATGAAAAACATGATATGTAATTAAAATATGCTAATAAAAACATAAAATGAGGCTATTATATATAAAAACTTATTACTATAGGTATAAAATATGCACTACATTTTCACTAAATTTATTTTGTTTGCTCATTTTTCCTTAAATTACACATGGAATGTATTACTTTGGATTGAACGGTGAAGTATTCCTGAAATTCATAGCTGCTGTGGGTTAGCAAAGTTAGCTCAATTCATTGGCTAAAACAAAATAAAAAAAAAAAACAAAAGTATAAAAGAATGGGAAGATGGCTCAGTGAATAAAATACTTATTGCAAAATGTAGGGACCTGGATTTGAATCTCTAGAGCATACATAAAGCCAGGCAAGGTCACATGTATCTGTAACCCTAATGTTCCCATGGCAAGATGGTAAGTGGACACTACCCAAAAGGTCATGGCTAGCTAGATTGGTATATTTGGCAGTGACCAACAAAGAGACTCTCAGAAAAACCTAGAACCCTACATGCAAATAACTTATCTTGATAATGTTTTACCTGTGTTATTTAGCGCTAACTTTTTTAATTTATATGTGGAGCTCAAAGCTAAACTCAGATTTTTAATAGTTATGGTATCTAAACAGGAATTCTTGAGTCTAATAAAATCATAGCTTCACAGTTAGTTTGGCCATTTTTAAACATTCAGGAGCAGGAAGTTATCAACTAGTGAGTGCTTCAACTCATCGATCTAAGTACCTCAAAATCAGAGCTTCTGAGCTCAATTACCTAACACGTAGACTTAAGTTTTGTCCAAGATGATAAAACCAAATTCAGAATTAGTGATAGTAATTGTGACAGCAGCCATAATAATGACAGTTTTGAAAACTTATTGGTCTAGAATTTACTCTGTGAAGCAGATGTTACCTTCATTCCTGTTCTAAGTTGAAGAAGGAGAAAAATGGAAAAATTGCACTCAAATTTGCATATATCTGACTCTAAACCTGACAACATTAACTGTCATACTATGATACTTCCTAAGATTATCAGCAGAACTGCTGCCAAACATAGACATATCTGAAGATGTCAGAGAAGATCACTTACAGTCTGAGGAGTAATATAAGTCTCTATCTTTAAGTATAAACAAGTAAAAAACAATTGCAATACAGTATATTGTTATGATAGAAGACTTCATGAAATGTAGTGAAATTACAGAGTAGCCAACTGTATCTAAATTTAGACATGAAGGGATGGTACAGGTAACTTCTTAGAGAAGGTCATAACTGGGTCTGAATTGAGAGGCAAATTATTTGGTGAGAAGAACAGGAGATGGGCTATTCTAAGAGTACACTTATTAAAAAATAAAGCTTACTTGATGCACAGTAGCTGCCAAGGAGAATGCACTGTACAAAGAGAAAGGCACTAAGTGAAGAAGAGTAAGTAAAAAAGACATGTAAAAGTATTTAGGGTTTGAAGACATCTGCCTAGATGTTTTGCCTTCTCCCAGTACTGAAAATTAAAAGTGTTTCTACAACTCAGCTGTCTTTATTTTTTTTTTACCTTTTCTCTCCTTTTTTTATTGAAAAAGGAAGTAAAAACAATTTATGATAAAATTGAAGGTTTACATGGAAAACATTTCTGATAAAATTGAAGAAATATATAGAAAAACATGTTAAAATGGACAATTTTCACAGAAAATTAAAGAGTAAAATGGTAGACATAAAAAACATTGCTGAATTAATTGAAAAGGAAGTAGAAACATTTTATGATAGAATTGAAGATTTACATGGAAAGTATTTCTAAAAAAATTGTAGAAAAAATATAAAATAACATGTTTTTTTAAATTTTATTTTCTAAGTTTTTTTTTATTTACATTCAAAATCATTTCCCCTTTCCCGTTTCCTCCCTCCCCGAAAGTCCCATAAGCCCCCTTCCCTCCCTCTTTTCCCCATTCAACCCCCTCTCGCTTCTTTGTCCTGGCAATCCCCTACATCCAGTCTTTCCAGGACCAGGGGTCTCTCCTTCCATCTTCATAGAAATCTATTGATAGGCAAATTGTGTCTAGGGTATTCCGAGATTCTGAGTTAATGTCCCCTTATCAGTGACTGCATACCATGTGTGTTCTTTTGTGATTGGATTACCTCAGAAGGATGATATTTTCAAGTTCTGACCATTTGCCTAGGAATTTCGTGAATTCATTGTTTTTAATTGCAGAGTAGTATTCCATTGTGTAAATATACCACATCTTCTGAATCCATTCCTCTGTTGAGGGACATCTGGGTTCTTTCCAGTTTCTGGCTATTATAAATTAGGCTGCTATGAACATAGTGGAGCATGTGTCCTTATTGCATGCAGGTAAAGCCTCTGGGTATATGCCCAGCAGTGGTATAGCCGAATCCTCCGGGAGTGCCATGCCTAGTTTTCTGAGGAACTGCCAGACTGCTTTCCAGAGTGGTTGTACCAGCTTGCAATCCCACCAGCAGTGAAAGAGTGTTCCTCTTTCTCCACATCCTCACCAACAACTGCTGTCTCCTGTGTTTTTGATCTTAGCCATTCTGACTGGTGTGAGATGGAATCTCAGGGTTGTTTTGATTTGCATTTCCCTAATGACTAAGGATGATGAACATCTCTTTAGGTGCTTCTCGGCCATTAGATATTCTTCAGGTGAGAACTCTTTGTTTAGCTCTGCACCCCATTTTTAATAGGGTTACTTGCCTCTCTAGAGTTTAACTTCTTGAGTTCTTTGTATATATTGGATATTAGCCCTCTGTCGGATGTAGGGTTGGAAAAGATCATTTCCCCAGTTAGTTGGTTGCCACTTTGTCTTTTTGACAGTGTCTTTTTGACAGTTTTGCCTTGCAAAAACTTTGTAATTTAATGAGGTCTGTTGGATGTAGGGTTGGTAAAGATCATTTCCCAGTTAGTTGGTTGCCACTTTGCCTTTTTGACAGTGTCTTTTTGACAGTTTTGCCTTGCAAAAATTTTTGCCTTGCAAAAACTTCGTAATTTAATGAGGTCCCATTTGTCAACTTCAACACCCCACTCTCTTAAATGGATCGTTCAGGAAAGCAGAAACTAAACAGGGACACAGTGAACCTAATTAAAGCCTTGGACCAAATGGAACTAACAGATATATATGGAACATTTCATCCTAGAGCTAAAGAATACACCTTCTTCTCAGCACCTCATGGTACCTTCTCCAATATTGACCATATAATTGGTCAGAAATCAGACCTCAACAGATATAAGAAGATAGAACTAATCCCATGCCTCCTATCAGATCACTATGGAATAAGGGTGGTCTTCAATGGCAACAAAAACAACAGAAAACCCACGTACACATGGAGGCTGAACAATGCTCTACTCAATGATAACTTGGTTAAGGTGGAAATAAAGAAAGAAATCAAAGACTTTTTGAAATTTAATGAAAATGAAGGCACAACATACACTAATTTATGGGACACAATGAAAGCAGTGCTAAGAGGAAAATTTATAGCCCTGAGTGCCGCCAAAAAGAAATGGGAGACAGCATACACTAACAGCTTAATGGCACACCTGAAAGCCCTGGAACAAGAAGAAGCAAATACACCAAAGAGGAGTAGAAGGCAGGAAATCATCAAACTCAGAGCTGAAATCAATCAAGTAGAAACAAATAAAACCATACAAAGAATCAACAAAACAAGGAGTTGGTTCTTTGAGAAAATCAACAAGATAGATAAGCCCTTAGCCAGACTAACCAGAGGGCACAGAGACAGTATCCAAATTAATAAAATCAGAAACAAAAAGGGAGAGATAACAACAGAAACTGAGGAAATTCAAAAAATCGTCAGATCCTACTACAAAAGCCTGTATTCAACACAACTAGAAAATCTCAAGGAAATGGACAATTTCCTAGACAGATACCAAATACCAAAATTAAATCAGGATAAAATAGACCATCTAAATCGTCCTATAACCCCTGAAGAAATAGAAGTGGTCATTGGAAACCAAAAAAAGCACAGGTTCAAATGGTTTTAGTGCAGATTTCTATCAGACCTTCAAAGAAGACCTAATACCAATACTCTTCAAACTGTTCCACAAAATAGAAACAGAAGGAACACTACCCAACTCGTTCTATGAAGCCACAATTATGCTAATACTATAAGCACACAAAGATCTAACAAAGAAAGAGAATCTCAGGCCAATTTCTCTTATGAATATTGATGCAAAATTACTCAATAAAATTCTTGCCAACCGAATCCAAGAACACATCAAAACGATCATTTGCTACGATCAAGTAGGCTTCATCCCAGGGATGAAGGGATGGTTCAATATAAGGAAATCCATCAATGTAATCCATTATATAAACAGTCTCAAAGAAAAAAACCACATGGTCATCTCATTAGATGCTGAAAACGCATTTGACAAAATTCAGCATCCTTTCATGCTAAAGGTCTTGGAAAGATCAGGAATTCGAGGCCCTTATCTAAACATAGTAAAAGCAATTTACAGCAAACCGGTAGCCAGTATCAATCTAAATGGAGAGAAACTTGAAGCAATCCCACTAAAATCAGGGACTAGGCAAGGCTGCCCTCTCTCTCCATATTTTTTCAATATAGTACTTGAAGTTCTAGCTAGAGTAATTAGACAACAAAAAGAGGTCAAAGGGATACAAATTGGAAAGGAAGAAGTCAAACTATCACTATTTGCAGATGATATGATAGTATACTTAAGCGACCCAAAGAACTCCACCAGAGAAATCCTACAGCTGATAAACAACTTCAGCAAAGTGGCCAGATATAAAATCAACTCAAGCAAGTCAGTAACCTTCCTATACTCAAAGGATAAGCAGGCTGAGAAAGAAGTAAGAGAAATGATACCCTTCATGATAGCCACAAACCATATAAAGTATCTTGGTGTGACTCTAACCAAACAAGTGAAAGATCTGTATGACAAGAACTTCAAGTCTCTGAAGAAAGAAATTGAAGAAGACCTCAGAAGATGGAAAAATCTGCCATGCTCATGGATTGGCAGGATTAATATAGTAAAAATGACCATCTTGCCAAAAGCAATCTACAGATTCAATGCAATCCCCATCAAAATCCCAACTCAATTCTTCACAGAGTTAGAAAGAACAATTCAAAAATTCATCTGGAATAACAGAAAACCCAGGATAGCTAAAACTATTCTCAAGAGTAAAAGAACTTCTGGGGGAATCAGTATCCCAGACCTCAAGCTGTACTAGTGTTAAAAACTGCATGGTATTGGTACAGTGACAGGCATGTAGATCAATGGAACAGAATTGAAGACCCAGAAATGAATCCACACTCCTATGGTCACTTGATCTTTGACAAAGGAGCTAAAACCATCCAGTGGAAAAAAGATAGCCTTTTCAACAAATGGTACTGGCTCAACTGGAGGTCAACATGCAGAAGAATGCAAATTGACCCATTCTTATCTCCTTGCACTAAGCTCAATTCCAAGTGGATCAAGGACCTCCACATAAAACCAGACACACTGAAACTAATAGAAAGGAAACTAGGGAAGAACCTTGAACATATGGGCACAAGGGAGAATTTCCTGAATGGAACTCCAATAGCTTATGCTCTAAGATCAAGAATTGACAAATGGAGCCTCATTAAATTACAAATTTTTGCAAGGCAAAAGACACTCAGCTGTCTTTAAATGAATAGGTCAGGCTGGAAATGAGCCAAAATGGTCAACTTTCCAGGGTTGTGACAGGAAAGCCTCAGATCTTTTCCATCAAAACCCTGGAAGCTGAAATGAATGTGACACAGCACTGCATTAAAGAATCATTTGCTCCTAAGTATTTGTTCGCCATTATTTACGATGGCCCCTTTGTAAGATTTGTAGATTGTATAGGATTTCCCATATTAATAGGGCAAAATGAATTTCATTATAAGATGTTTTTGGTGGATAATTAATACCTTTCTGAATAAAATTTTACATATGGAGGGATAGGCATAGGAAACAAAATAGTTAAGTTACATTCAATTAACCATACTTTCTGTTCATATAGAATCAAAAGTACAAAATCTCTAAAGCAGAGCTAATCCATTAAGGAAAGAACCAGTCAAAAGTACCTATTTTTATTAACTGGATGTCTCTTGTTCACAAAAGTTAACATTGAGTGAGCATAATGTTATGAAGGCAAGAGAGTGGGCTACAGACCACTGTAAAATAAGAAGCATATGTTATTGGGTTGGGCATATGTGTTCAGATATGCCCCAACTGTCTATGGCCATATGATCATCTCATTAAATATCTCCTGATAAACGACTTTCAACCACTAAGTATTACAAGCTTGGCTGAACAACTAAACTCCACTTTAGATTTTCCCTCTTCTTGGACCTAACAATGGCAAGAGTTCTGTCAGTGAAGTTCGGCTGCATCTCAGTCACTAAAACATGACAGCTTAAAAGAAATGTGGCTTAGTCCCTGGGAGCTCTGAGGGGTTTGGTTAGTTGATATTGTTGTTCTTCCTATGAGGTTGCAAACCCCTTCAGCCCCTTTAGTCCTTTCTCTAACTCCTCCATTGGGAACCCCATGCTTAATCCAATGGTTGGCTGCTAGCATCTGCATCTGTATTTGTAAGACTCTGGCAGAGCCTCTCAGGAGACGGCCATATCAAGCTCCTTTTGGCAAGCATTTCTTGGCATCCACAATAGTGTCAGGGTTGCTGACTGTTTATAGGATGAATCCCTAAGTAGGACAGTCTCTAGATGGCCTTTCCTTCAATCTCTGCTCTACACTTTATCTCCATAATTACTCCTGTGAGTAGTTTGTTCCCTTTCTCAGAAGGACTGAATCACCCACACTGTGGTCTTCCTTCTTGAGCTTCATGTGGTCTGTGAATTGTATTCTGTTTATTCTGAGATTTTGAACTAATATCCACTTATCAGTGTGTGCATACCATGTGTGTTCTTTTGTGATTGGGTTACCTCACTCACGATGATATTTTCTAGTTCCATCCATTTGCCTAAGGATTTCGTGAATTTGTTGTTTTTAGTAGCTGAGTAGTATTCCATTGTGTAAATATATCACATTTTCTGTACCCATTCCTCTGTTTAAGGACATCTGGGTTCTTCCCAGCTTCTGGCTATTATAACATCAACCAAGGGGTACACATGACTCCAGATGCATTTGTAGTAGAGGAATGCCTTGTCAGGCATCAATAGGAAGAGAGGTCCTTGGTCCTATGAAGGTTTGATAGATGCCCCAGCTTAGGGAAATCAAGAGAGAGTAGGTAGGAGTGGGTTGGGTGGAGGAATATTCTCATAGAAGCAGAGGGAGGGAGGATGGGTTAGGGGTTTTATGGGAGGGGGGAACTGAGAAAGGGAATAATGTTTGAAATGTAAATAAAGAATATATTCAATAAAAAAATGTGACATTAGCTTGAGACTCTGCCCATCTTCCCTGACACACTATGGGTCTCTCATTCATGAGTCTATGTTTAGGTCATTGGTTTGCTGGTGATGGCATGATTTAAAAATCTCATGTCTGGTAATTGACATGCTATTATCCAGTATATTATATCCAGCAAGTTGTCAGTTAACTTTTGCTACTATAACAAATACATAAAAGAATCAACTGCAAAAAAGAAAAGTTTATTTTGGTCCATGTGTTAGCACTACAGCTTTGGGGCAAGGCAGTGTATTGTGGCAGGACACATGTGGTGGAGTTAGCTTCTCTCTTTATGACTAAAAAGCAAAGACAGAAAAATAAAGAACTGGGGTCCAACATCTCCAAGGAGCTACTTTTCTTCAATAAGGCCCTACTCCTTTTTTTAAAAAAGAAAAAAAAGATTCATTTTATTTTTTCTAATTGCAAGTATGTGTCTGTAAATGGATTTGTGCATGTGAGTACACATGCCCAGGGAGACCAGAACTGTTATCTCCTTGGATCCAGAATTGAAGGTGGTTATGAGCTACTTAACAATGGGTGCTGGATCATCTGGAATAACTGTGTCCTCTTAACCCCAGGACCATCTCTCTTACTAAGGCCCTATGTCTAAAAGATGTCTCCTTAAAACACTGGTATTTGGGGGGAAAACACCTAGTATCTGAACTATTGGAGTGGGCTACATGTTACTCATCCTGGAGTAGAATAGCCTACAACTATGTACACTGAAGTCAGTGAACTATGAGATAAGTAAGAAGGACAGCCCTTATGGGTCAAATCCATTTTATGGCCAAATGCCCCAGTGATAAAAGTAAACATGTAGAATCTTCTACTCTTACTCAATAGGTAGAGAAACGGATCTCCCCTTCTTGCTAGGGAGAATGCAAGGTCACATTGGAAAGATTGATGGAAGCAATTTGGGGTTGTTTTTCCAATCAACTAAAAGGCAAAGAAAGTCTAATAAAATAACTTTAAAATCTAGCTACCCAAGTGGAAACAAAATGTATCTCGCCAGGGTTCAGCAATTGAACTCACCACCTACCACTGTTGAGAAGGCAAGTCATGAACATTTTGATTAATTCTCAAAGTTTGGATGTAAGGACATCACAGCTTTGTCTACTTTCTCTTCCTGAAATGTAAGGACAGGCAGATGGTTCAAAATGTCTTAGTGTCCTTACAGAATTAGGAGTTCTAAGACTGTTCTCTGATGGGCAGCAATCTGAAAGTCCAGAACGCTTAAGAGACAGATTTGTGGCCAGGTCTTCTAGTTAAAACTGAACATGTTCAGCTCCTCTCCTCCTCGCCTCATCTGCTTTCTCTCTTTTTTCTCCCAGTTATGATAAAAGCATGATAACGTTGGGGAAGAGTCAAAAAGTCATCTCTTACAGAAAATAGCAATTTAGTGATAGACAAAGTCATCCAAATATGCACATAGCCCTAGCAGACAACCAAGTAAAAGTGACACAGAGACAGCATGCATAAAGACTATGTGGGCAGGCTAAAAATTATAACTGAAGAACAGAAGACAGTTTGTATAATTAAATAAGAGCATAAATTCAAAATACTAAATGGCTGAGAACACTTAACAAAACATTAGAAAAACGGAAAAGAAGTTCAAACAAAATGTTAATGGTAAGAAGAAAATAATCTTAGAATTAATAAATAGATTCCAAAGAACAATAAATCCAGTGGGCATTGCTGAAAAGCTTGAGATAATCATGGAAATACACAAGAAAGGGAGAGAATCATGTCCAGGGAGAGTTGATGAAAAGGAAAAGCCAGTATCACCCAGTTAAGGGTAATTAGTCCTGACAGTGAAAAGCACAACCAACAAATACATGTTTTTCCAATGGTGTTAGTGAAAAGTACCCAGAATGGAGGAGAAAATTGAATTTGCCATTGAGAAAGTTGTGTAATCTGAGAAAGTAAGTGTAGTTTCTTCAATATACTGCAACCATGATATGCATGCATTCATTAATGCCTCATACTTAAAGAAAGAGTGGGGAATTCCCCAGGGACCAGGGGTTTGGGGGAGGGGTGATCAGTTCATTCACAAATTTTCCATAGTAGTATTTTATGCCATAAAACAACAGAGAATCAAACATGAAACTGAGGGAAAGATAAACTTAGTAATAAAGTTATTTTCAATATTACTCATGCATTATTATGAAGACATTAAATACAATTGCTCTCAAGTATGAAAGGAGGTAACTTCACAAATTGTGAGCCTCTTAAAAGCTATTTGGCAAATGTATTCATTCAAAGAAAGACCAAAATAAAGAACTCAGTATTAACACAACTGTAAGAGTACCTCAGAATACTTATTTAGGATTGGAGTGCTCTGTGGAGAGGTACTGGTCTAGCATGTGTGAGGCTCTAGGTTCAACCACCTTCCCTTGCAAAGAACAAAATTAAAAATGTGAAGTAATTTTCAAATTCTGTGAGAGAGAGGATTTCTGAAGGAAAAGAAAAGCTATTATATGCTTGGAAAAGTCAAGGAAATTATCTGGGACATCAGTAAACAATTGCGTCTTTAATTTGAGAGAGTCAACAAGTATTTATCTAAGTTAAAGCAAAAAGTTAAATTAAAAACACAAACCCACAAATTTCAGGTTCTTGAGAGACAGCTCAGAGGTCAAGAGTGTGGACAGCTACCGCACAGGGACCAAGTTTGGCTTCCAGCACCAACATTGAGTGGCTCACATCCACCAGCTTCAGAGGACAAGATGCCCTCCTCTAACCTGAGCAGGCAGCAGCATTCACACACACACACACACACACACACACACACACACACATATGCACACACACGTGCACACACACATGTGCACACACACGCACACACATGTGCACACACATGCATGCACAAGAAAGTCAGAAACTCTTTCTTCTCCACGTTTTTTTAATATTCTTTACCTATCTCTTTCATCTTAGGAAAATTTGTTAAGAAAACCCTTTCTTTTGATTAACATGTGAATACAGTATTCCATAGAGATGACACATCACGTATATGAAGCATTATATATAATTTCAGTTCCTCATAATTGATTGATTCAAGTTATATGTAATTGTTTTAGAATTCATAACTTTTAAAATGTTTTTATTTATTCTTCCCTCATACAATACATCTGGACCACAGCTTTCCCTCCCTCCACTCCTCCCGTCTCCCATCTCTCCGTATTCTCTACATTTGTGTGAATGAGAAGACTCTTGTCATGATGCCCACTAAATGCTAATGATGTTTTCTTTGAGCTAATAAGGGTGACTAAATGTTCTTAAAACTTTTTTTTTAATTTTACTTTTTCTGACTTGTTTGAACCCATAGTATGAACAGGTATCAATTTTATAAAAGATTTTCCATTGTGTTTTCCCCCATTAAAACAATGAAAATTGACCCTGTCCAGTAGGGAACTCAATCATAGTACTTGGGAAGTAGAAGCATGGGAGTCTGGAGCTTAAGGTCATTCTTAGACAACTAAATTATTTGAGGCCAGCCTCAGCTGCCTGTGATACTGCTCAAAAGTGGAAGCAAAGAAGGCAGAGGAAGGGAGAAGAGGTGGAGGGACAGAGGGAGAGACGAAGGGATGGAAGGAGGGAGGGAGGGAGGGAAGAAGAGGAGGTTGGAAGGAGGGAAGGAAGGAAGGAAGGAAGGAAGGAAGGAAAAAGAACTGGAAGTAATTGTCCTAGAATAACACATGTTGGTTTATGCTTCTTAATAGAAAAATTAATGATAATTATATGACATTTATTATATCACAGTTTCTATGCTGGATTGTGATATGAACTTTCAGTTTTTTAATATTTGTGTGTTTTGCCTTTATGTATGTGTGTGTGCCACTTGTGTGTCTGGATCTGGAGTTACAGATGACTGAGCTGCTGTGTGGTGCTGGGAATGGAACTTGTTCCTCTGGAAGAGCAGTTAGTACTTTTAACTGCTGAGCCATCTCTTCAGTCCAAAACTTTAAAATTTTTATAAAGTTAAATTTTATTTCAATTTGGGGCGAAATGGAGAATCACAAAAGCTAATCCTGTAGGTATTTTACAAAGGACGACTTTTTGTTCTAGTCTGTGCTGTGTGTGGCTCACATCTCCAACAGGAGGTTGTGTTCAATTACATTGCCACCATAAGTCCCTCTGGCAAGATGGGGAAAGGACAGAATTACGTAAAAGAACCATAAACACAGAATCAGCACTAATTGTTTTGCTATTGAAGTTAGTAAGTGGGATGGAATGAAGGTTCCATCTGGAGTCACAGGCAACATCAGGAGAAAGTAAGGATGATCTGGCGGGCGAGAGGCAGCTGTTGAAACCATCTGCTCCCCGCCCTCCAACCTCTGCCTCTGGGAGCCTCAGGTGTCTGGCTAAAGAACCACCGAAGAGAGACAGAAACACAAGCTCAACCAACCGCAGAGACCACGTCTCTGAATCAAGAAGTACCCTGGGGAACCTTTGCAATAGTCAAGGATCCCTAAACAGAACCTACCCGAGGTTAAAAGTAAAAAAAAAAAAGTACTGTTTGTAGTAAGAAACGGAAAAGCAAAATACAAACTAACCACCATATCTGGTATTTTTCCAAGAAACCTAAATATTCCTAACTGCAACCTTCAGCTTATTTGGTAATATAAAACTGACTCCTAGAGAAAGTTGTCTTCCCAGGCAGGAGCTCTAAGAAGCCGAGCTCACACAGCCCTCGTGCGAGTTGGCTAGTCCAGTTTCTCAGAGGAACTACCGATGGAGAGAGAAGGTAAGTGGTCTGGGTCTTCAACACAAACACAGCATTAGGATCCAAACACAAACCACTCCAAGGCAGCGTGCCTCCCACCTTCCAGCCTCACCCATCAGCCCGTCTATGAAGCACAGAAATTGCAGGTCTTTTCTGGGGTGATAAACATAAGAAGCCTTAGAGTAAAAACCTCAGAAAAATAACAACAATGGTTTTGTTCATTGTAATTAACCTAGACGCTATCCTAATTTTAAGGTCGGGAGTTTAAATAAATGATTCAAAAAAAAATCATTAAATTGTACTTTTGTAGGGAAAACTTTAATGTCGCCAAATCAGGGGCAGATTCTAATGAAAAAGGAATGAGGTAGATGAAATGAACTTTTGTTGTCAAAAGGAACCTTGGTGAAACCCAGATTGATTTTGACAAAAGGTCTTTAAACATATCGAATGCTTGTTATAATAATATAATCTAAGTATCAACACTTTCTCTTTAAAGTTCTTCCAGATAGCCTATTAAGAAAGAAATGTTTTCAAAAGAAAGAGAGAGAAAAGATCCACTGTAGAGCCAAGCTGTAAACAGCCACATGTTGGTCAAATCTACCATGGAAATATTCGAAATCCTTCTGAAAGTCATTCATTTCTGTAGCAATAAAAACAACTCATCCACAAACAGTGTTTCTAAGGAGCCAACATCATTGAAAATATTTTTTATTTTAAAAAAAAATCCCATATTTTAAAGCAAGCCTGAGGTCCACACAGCTCTTAGTCCAAGGGTAATTCTTCATATCTTAATGCCTCCTTTTCCCTCTGATTTTAATTATGAATACTTTGCTTTGCTACTAACTTGTCACATAGCCTTTGACCCCCATCCTCCTCAGGGAGGCTGAGACATAAAGACACTGGGAAATGCTTTGGAAGGATTGGACAGTGAGAAGTTAGGAGAGACAGAGCTTGGAGTTTGAATCAAGTTACTGAATATTAACACCAACAGAGATTCTCGATGGAGGAAAGACTGCGTGGTTCCATAGAGACCTCATGCCTAGAGCAGGGTAGACCTGTGATTAGTAATTGCCATCGAACGCCTTGTCATTAAGATGATACTTGTCTCTTGCTAATAAAGTTAATCTTCTAGAAGCTATAGGTTTAGAGGAAAAACTAAGCAGAAAGTCCTGAGTTGCTCATGATTCTGTCTCCTCTCAAATGATGTCCCTCTAAAAGTGGTGCCTCCCATACCCACTTTCAACATCCTATACCACCAAGATCTATGTGGTACAATTCCCATCACTGTTAGGTCACTCTTGGACAATGTTCATAATTTATATCAGGATTGATTTGTGTTATACATCCTGTGAACTCAATGATTACACATGGCATACTCTGCCACTGAAGGATAACAGAGGATGTGTTAGCGCCCTACCAATTTAAGGCACACCATGTTTATACACCAAAGTACTATGTGCATCCCTAAGTACTATGTGCATCCCTAAGTACTATGTGCATCCCTAAGTACTAAGTACTAAGTGCATTCCTGAGTACTATGTGCATCCCTAAGTACTAAGTACTAAGTGCATTCCTGAGTACTATGTGCATCCCTAAGTACTATGTGCATCCCTAAGTACTATGTGCATCCCTAAGTACTATGTGCATCCCTAAGTACTAAGTACTAAGTGCATTCCTGAGTACTATGTGCATCCCTAAGTACTATGTGCATCCCTAAGTACTATGTGCATCCCTAAGTACTATGTGCATCCCTAAGTACTAAGTACTAAGTGCATTCCTGAGTACTATGTGCATCCCTAAGTACTATGCATATCCCTAAGCATTGGAAACTGATGATCTCTTAACTCATCGCTTCGCCTTTTGCATGATTACCACAGTGTTAGAATCATGAGGCTACAACTTCTCTAGATTGACTTTTTCAGCTTAGAAATTTACTTTCAGCTCCCACAGTGCCCTTTTTGACTGAGGAACCCTTCTCTTCCTAGCGCTAAGTAATTTCCAGCTTATTTACAGAAAATATTTTTATAACACATGGCAATAATTTTTATTCTACAGTATAGTGATTGTTGACATGACATTTCAACATTGGTATTCTGACTATTTCTCAGCTCTTGTTTTTTGGGTCTTGGAGACCTACTGATTTCTCATTATTTAACAGCTCAAAGAGGATATAAAAATATGACTGAGATGCACTCAAATATCATACCCACAGAGCAGTCAGTTTGCAATTATTACTCCAAAGTGCTAACATGGCTTGAACACACATCATTTCATAGAGAGACCATGACTAGGAGAATTTCCAGACAAATAAATGTTTCTCTTTTCTCACCTCAAAAGATCAACTCAGTGTCAAGCCCATCTCTAACACTCTAACAATTAAAATGGGAACTATGAAGCATCAACTTTAATGATCTTTGATGTAGTCCCAGACTCAAAACTGTAGCTATCCTTAAGTAGCACCAAACCCAGATTTTGAGCCTACAATGACAGCAGCCTTTCTGTGATCTTCTGAGCCAAGAATGATGGAACACCAGTGAAGGATTAATCCCTTCCAGAGGGTAGGACAGAAACTTGGTGTATCAAATGAGAGTGGGGGCAGGGTGTGGTTCACTCTGTCAGTTTCCTCTGTGACATTTTCTCATTCTCTTGGGCAATCTATATATTATGTAATATACTATACAATGAGTTTTTATTTATTTAACTGCTTAAGCTTTTTGATAAGCCCAATTAGACATTTGACTAACAAGTAGTCGGTGACATTTCTTGGAGTAAATACATACCACATACACAACAACATACACATGTTATGTCCATATACACAGAACAAATACAAATAAAATACACACACATATATATATATATATATATATATATATGTGTGTGTGTGTGTGTGTGTGTGTGTATATCACATATGTACATATACATAGGGCCAGAACTCTGGGCCTCATGTCCCGGTGCATGTAGCCTATATGACCCCCCCTCTATCATCCTGGAGCTGGTCACCATAACTTGGTGGCCAGGTTACAGGTTTAACTTCCTCCTTCCCTTATATAAGGACATGTCCAGCAAGCACCTGGAATTTCTCTTCATGCAAATGAAGGATTACCATCACCTCAGCCATAGCCAATGATACACACTCACCCCAAAATTTCCTACCCACTTCCAAGAAGTGAATGAGTAGTTTCACTGAAAGTGAAGAGTAGTTTCACTGAAAACCGTGTTAGAGAAGGCAAGGTTTCTCCCTTGCAGTCACTATTGGCTGAGATCTTGGAACCCATCTGCCCTGCTAAGCTTCATTCTTTCCAGTCCATCCCTGTGCACAATAATGCCTGAATATCCTGAGGGCAGAAGCAGACCCAGGCCACATACATGTATACATACCTACATATTCACACAGTACACCACACACACAGCACACATACATATCCACACACCATACATACATGCATACATACATACATACACGTATACACATAATGCATCATATACATAAGACACATATGCAAAGCACACACAATACATACACATGTATACACACCATACACGTATATTCAACACACACATACAAACAATACACATACCATAAACACATACCCGTATCATATACATACAAACACACACACTCACACACACCATAACACACACACAAACACACTCAGGCACCATACACATGTGCTCACACAGTACCTTTCCCGGGAGCACAATCAGTGGTTTTCAAACTATGATTATTAGCCAAGTTTAAGAAAACATATTGAAATAGGAAGGCTAAGAAAGAAGACATTTCTTTGGAAATAGAAACATGATACCTTTGTGTTCTCTGAAACACTATTTCCCTGAACATTAACATAATTAACGGAATCAAACTTATAGCAACTTTGCCCCTTCTTGAAACTCAAGACTACAGGTTCCAAGGGTCTCAGATCTCTTGCTGTGTTATTGAGGATACCTTTTAGAATAACCATTTTGAGCATATCAAGAGTTTTAGAGCATGTTACTCAATGCTACAGTCACCAGCGTGTCTACTGGAGAGGAAATTAATAACTAGGCTCACTTGACACATGTGGTCATATATGATGTAATTAATGTATGACATGAGATGCCTTGAAAAGCATCAGTGTTAATTATTCTTGAATTTAGAAGAGATCCACGTGTTAGACCAACAGCTCACAGAATTCTGAAAGCAGAATGTGAGGGAAATTAGAACATATGAAACACTGAGTCAAACAGGTTGATTTTTTTTTTACACTCGTACATTGCTTCAGTCTTTATCAATATCACTGCCAGAGTGATTTCTACCAAAAATAAGTCAAAGGCCAAGAATTGTATCTTTCTACTGTAAGCTGTGCATATGTTAATGATGTCATTTTTATTTTACTTATTATTCATATATGCATGCACATGTGTGCCAAAACGAATGTGTGCAAGCCAAGAATAAATCTTCATCGTGTCAGTTCTGTTCTTCCACCTGTACATGAGTTCCAAGTGCCGTACTCAGGTCTCCAGGAATGTGCAGAAAGCAACTGTGTCTGATGAGCCATCTCACTGGTCCTGAATGTTTCCATTATTAAAGAAGAACAAGAATAATAAAAGAAACTTCCACTGCCACTTGAAGAATTCAGAGCCACCTGAAGCCTTTTACTTCTGCAAAGGGGATTTGGCTCAGAAAGCACCCAGTCATTCTGAAAATAAATGAGAGGGTTGTGCATAATACCGTAGACATCCAAGCTCCTGGTGCATGGAGAGGGCTCTGCTTTCCCAGTCCCAGCTGACTGAATTAAGACACAAACTGCAGGGAATACTTTCAAAATAACTCTGCTCATTATAGATGCTTTTGGAGGAGGAATCCAAAGTGTTCTGGGTCCCAGGGGCTGTTCTGCTATGCTGAGTGGCCTTTGGATTGACAGCCATACTAGTCAATTTAAAACAAGCCATAACTCAAATCCCACAGCACCTCTGCTGGCCAGAGTATTTTATCATAGAACAGATCAAGAACGTGGCTTGAAATTGGCTAATGGTATATTAGAGTTCCAACAAGGTTGTACATTTTTAAAAAATTCTATGAATGAAATTTGACTTCTTTCAGAAGCACAAAGTGCCTTTTTGTTGAGGTGTAAAATATAGAAGAGTTTAATCAAATGGATACACACTCTAGTCCCAAGTTCCAGTCCAAACATGCTAAGTGTAAAAGAAAACAGTTGAGGAAAAAAGGGGGAAAAACAGATAAAACTGTAATTCTATAGGAGAAATCGTTAATATTGCTTTGGGAACCATTTGACTTTGAACATGATACAAAGTTGACTTCAAAGACAAACCATATATTTAATCCCTGTATTAAGATACACAACAAAAACCACATTCCTACAAAGAAAAATATAGAAACAAAACAATATTTTCTAATGGCTATGATATATATATATATATATATATATATATATATATATATATATATATACACAATTTTGTTCCACTTTGACTCATATTTCCCATAGCATTCCCATTTCTTCTTTCTCACTCCATTTAATAAAATACATACATATTCATCCTCACAATTTCAGAATAACATAGGCACAATTAGTTCACTTCCAGGATTCAATAACCCTTCTTTCAAGAAAAAGTACCTATCAAAAATAAAATCCTTTTATTGAATCCACCAGTCATTTCCCACAGCCATGAAGGTAACACATTCTTAAGCTCTTGAGGCTCAAGATAATAGAACAGTTTAAAGTTATTTCAAGCTTTTCAAGATGTGCTTGCATTTTCATTCTTACACAGACATCATGTGGGCCATATAAAACTGGAGATTTGTAAAAAGAGTTCCCTGCATGGCTATCTATACTAGCAGAGGCACTCATTAATAGAATAGGTAATCCAATAAAAAAATCAGCATTCAGAAGGCATGGTCATGTCCTAAGACATGGTATGATTTCTACCAAGCCTCATCTCCTGTGACTTGGGAAAGGAATCTGCACTAAGACAGAAAACCCACAAACCTCCTGGGAAGAGAAATGAATTTAGAGTCATCTCTATGCATAAAAGGCAATTATTCTAGTTAGCTGTTTTAAGGGTGAAAAGAGAAGGTTTTGGTGGTAAAAGAGAAAGAGGATTACTTTTTTTTCAATCAGCCAACTTCTTTTTGTCTCTCAGTCTTTTCTGAATTTTCCTACCCTTTAAATACTATTAAGTCATTGTTTCTCCATTAATAGTTGCACAAAAAGAAGTTGCATTCTGACTGCAAAGCAGCCAGTCCCATGAGATGGAACCAACAGAGTCCTGCAACCCACCCAGTTTGTCTGCCTGCCTCAGAGCTTGAACTCAGGAAGTCGAGTCTGGTTCTTCTCATTTACTTAACAGAGAGGTAAACACACTGTCAACACCCAATTCATACACAATGATGTGAAGTCCTGAGAGGCAATTTGTGGTCCACTTCTGGACATCCTTCCCTTTGGCTTGGGTTTCTGTACAATGATAGTTCTGCCTGTTATTCCTCACAAAATGATGGAAAAATATCTGACCTTCACTCAAATAAGGCCAGGGACAACTACATGAGAAGCCACCACTGACCCAGGAGGAAAACAACTTCTCATTGCTTGTCACAAACACTAAAACTGTGATTAATTTGATAAAAGCTTGAGAGGATGCTCTGAGAAGAATTTATGTCCTTTAGCATCCAAGTCCATCTCTCTAAGGGTCTAGATGCTCTTTGGACAAAGAAGACTTTGTAGGAATCAGCATGGTGTCTCATGATGTCAGGTCTTTTTCTAGACACGAGGAATGCAGGTCATCCTATGTATCTCTAAAACATACTATATAATATGAAATCTGCAACCACATGATGTGTATTTTCAGACACATAGGCAACATAGCCAGCTTTTCCCTCCATACAGAGACATCTTTTTCTTTGGCTGTTACTCAGTAAGATTTAAGAACTTTAAAACTGAGAGAGACACATTAGTCTTCCATTGTTCATGCTTTCTCTTAAATTGCAACAGAAAGAATCAGTCTTATTAAACTGCATAATGCACATTACAAATTGTGAATGTTTCAAGATAAGCCCATGAACTTACTTAAGTTCAAAGAGGCATCTTCTTAAAGCTAGGTTTCCCATCCTCTGAGTTCTTCTGCTAACAACTGTGAGATCATTTTGGTAATGTCTTGGTGTCCTCTGACTCCAGGTGAGGAGATTAAAGGTGAACACACACCACATTCATATCTGTCCTTTCATTAATTGAAACTGGGAATAAAAAGTGTCTAAGACCTTTTATTGTCTCTAAGACCACATTGCTGCCAAACTGAGTGGTCATTTCCTGTCACAGAGGGGAGGACACAACAGTAAGACCAGGAGCAAGTGAAAGAATAAGTCTTGGAAAGCAACACACAAAGAGCATAGCAAATCCAGAGACAGTCACCCTCCCTGCCTCCTGGCACCCTTACAGTCTCTCACACCATGCCCTTCAGTTTCTTGATTTCCTCACAATAGTTTTCTCTTCTCATTTCGACTACACTTATTCGTTGCATTTTCAAGTGTGTTATGAAGTGAACTGCAGCACACACACTACCATCAAGACAAGAGTGCAAAAGGCTATCACTGATGGCTAAAGTGTTGGGGCAGTTGTGAGACATGTTGTATCTGGATTATAGCATCATCCATGAGCATATGAACTGGAAACCAGTGTCAGTAATGGTGGATGCCTACTCCTTAGTATGTGTACAGCAAATATTAACTCTTAGCATATATGTAGCAAATGCTAGCTGGTATAATATCACAAAAATAGCCAGAAAAATAGAAAGTGTGATATGGAGGGAAGTTGTAGTTAGAGTTTATGGAGGGCGACACTCAAGCAGAATACTAAAGGATGCAAATAATTTTGGAAGAAAAAAATCATCAAGGCAGGGAACAATGAAGAGGGAAAGATGCCAAAATACTTCATTGCTCGTTTCCATATTACCTAACACAGAGAGTGACAGAATTGAGATTAGGTTCTAATAAAGCAAGTGCAAACAATTCATGATGAGGGATGGAAACTGAATACCATTCTAATGCCAAGGATTAATCTTTTTAAATTAGAAAGATCAAAATATTAGAATGTGAAAATACTGGGGACAGAAGCAAAACAATGAGATCAGTTGAAATGCTGTTGCTATGGCCTGAATATCCCCTTAACTATGTGATGTTTCCTACATCAGAAAGAACAGAGAGTGGGTTTCTGCATTTGAGGACCAGATGTTTAAAATACCTAGGCTTACCCAAAGGCCATTTTATTCATGAATTTCTACATCTAAAACACATGTTCCTCTCTTTAACACCCAGTTCAAGATACCCAGGGGGAAGAAACCATTCAAAAGTGGGCTTCCTATATTCAGGCCCTACTAATAGATAGCAGATCTGACTTAATGCCCCATATCTAGGATTTACCAGAAGTTCCTTAAGCCACACCTGGCATATCAAAGACTGGTACCAGAAGGATACTTTCTGTCTTATTATTTATCCTTTTCTTTTTCCCAGGATGGCTTTTAAGGCAATGTACCCTGGGGTATAAATGAATACAGCCTACAATTCTCTTGAGAAATGAAGAACTACCACAAAGAAAGCAACCCTAAGTTATAGGCCTATCCTAGATTACTGGAGTCAGAAGGTTGTCCTTTGGGAAACACACAGACTTCCCTTTTTGTTCTTTATAATGAGGAATGGCAAAGGAAGAAAGTAAAGGATTAGATTGAAGGAGATTTGAGCTCAGCTAAGCAAGATGACAAGGACTAAGATGAAGTCCTGGGCCCAGAAAGAGTGGAAGGCAGGAAGCAATTCAGTGAGCACAAAGGAAAGTTGTACAAAAGAGAAGTAACGTTTTTTTAAAGTAAAGGAGAACATAAAAAGAAACCTACAGGAAATATAAAATGAAGTGGATCAAAATTCCATGATTTAAATAGAACCTGAGATGCTGATTCTAAAGTGTTTTGAAAAGTATAAGTCTAATAGTAAAAAGAAAAAAAGTCAAAAATACTTGTGCAAAGCATTAGACCTATATTACCTGATGTCTAAATTTATTTGTAAGCTATTATGCTATAAGATATACAATATATTTAGCCTAGAAATAAGTATGCAAGTTAAACAGACTGAAGTTCATACTGTCATCCCTGTATATATGATCAACTTATTTTTTATCTAATTTTTTTATGTGTGTGGAAGTTTTGTCTGCATGTATGTCTGTGTATCATGTGTGCATAGTTTCTGCAGAGATCAGAAGAGAATGTCAAATCTTCTGGGACTGGAGTTACAGATGATTGTGAGTCACCATGTGGGTGCTGAGTATTAAACCCATGTTGCTAGAAGAGCACAGTGTACTCTTGACTGGTGAGCCATTCCACCTGCCTCTCTGTTCTTTTCTGACAACATGCAAAAGCAATGCAATGTGGTAGAATATAGCAATTTTATTAATAAATGATGCTAGAACAGATAGATAATAGATGCAGATAGATAGATAGATAGATAGATAGATAGATAGATAGATAGATAGATAGAATAGGAGGCAAGTAGTTATCAAACTATATCTTGAACAGGCAATTTTTTAACTCAAAATTAATTATAAACTTAAATATAAAACCTGCAGAAAGTATTAAAGTAGCAGTGTTTAATCTTGAGTTAAAAATTCCTAAAACACCACAATGAAAGCATCTTTTGTAGAAGAAAGCTTGATGAGTTATACTCTTTCAAAATTACGAGTCTTTCTTTTTAAAAGAAATTCTTAATATGAGGACTTGAATGAGACTCCACAAAAACATTTTAAAGTCATAATTTATAAAGGACTTATTTATAGAATATGAGGAATTCTTTCAACCTGAGAATGACCAAAACCCAAAAGATATGTATCCAGGTGTTTATCCAATCACTTGTATATTTGATAGAAAATATGAAAAGATTTGAATACAGACTTAAACAGTGGTAGATAGAACATGACAAAGTATATAAGTTTATTGGTGAGTGGTAAAAGCACAATAAAGCCACACAGAGTTCCCATGGCCAGTGAGCAGTGTTACTCTCTGCCCTCAGTTCCTGACTTCACCTTCCTGTCTTGGGTTCTTGTCCTGGTTTCCTGTTATGAAGGACTGGATTAGGACACATATGCTAAAAAGCCCTTTCCTACCTAAGTGTATTTTGGTCGCAGTGTTTAATAACAGCAATAGAAATCCTAAGACAAGGACTTAGGTGACAAATGTTGACAATAAAGTAGAAAAAAATGAACTCTACACAATGGTAGTGTATGAAAAGTGGTACATTTGCTTTAGAGAATAGTTTATAGGAAACTGGAGATAGCTCAGCAGTTAAGAATGTGTATGGCTCACACAGAGGGTCTATTAAGTTCCCAGAATCCATGTAAAGTAGCTTACAACCACCTGTAAATCAGTCTTCAAAGGTTCTGATATCTTTTCTCTATAAGTGCCTGAACATTTGTGTGCACAAACACACACACACACACACACACACACACCTTAGACAAAGACAGGAAGAGACAGAGACATAGAGATACAGAGAAACATCACAGACATACACATACATGTACAAACAATACATGTAGACATACACATACATATACATCTATATATTTTTAAAAACTACATCTTTAAAAAATAAAATAGCACAGGCCATGGACATCAGCAGTCAAGGATCATGTGGGTGTCCATGATCTGTACTGCCATCAGAGACCATGCTGAGGTCTGTGTCCCATGCTGACACCAGAGGCCTTATGGATGTCTGTGGTCCATGCTGTTGACAGACCCATATGAAACTTCATTATTCGTGCTACTTCTGAATATAAAGGGCAAGCAAACTTCTTCTGCAGTTGTATGGATGACTACAGATGCACAGTTGAGAAATAGAGTCATGGAAGTTTTCTGGGAGAATCCCTACCCTCCCCATCCTCTAAGAAAGCAACAACCTAGACAGGAAGCTATTCAAGAGAACTCTTAAAAACTGTGGTGTGTATGCTGAAGTATGGCTCTCCACAACTGATGGCTTCTGATGAGGATGTAGATGGGGAAGGACTCAGTTTCCTTCGAGGAGATGGCCACTGAAAGTTTAACCATGCTCCAGCAAGTATTTGGATAATATAAATTGGACTTTTGTTTTTCTTTTCTTTCTGCTTTTCTGGGGTGGGATTCACAAGGATGGGGAGGTAGACCTGGGACACTGGGAATTGAGTGAACAGGGTACATTGTGTGAAATTCCCAAATATCAATAAAAATATTATGTTGAAAAATTATGTTTTAATAAAAATAGATAGTTACACAGCTTCTTGTACTACCTACTGTACCTACCACATGGTCATGAATGTACTCCTAGATCTTTACCCAACAGAAATGGAAGATAATAAATGTCCATAGCCTTTTCATAGGCAGAAATTGACAGCCTAAAATTCCAAAAAGTTCAGGGCTGAAATCAATCAAGTAGAAGAAAATAAAACCATACAGAGAATCAACAAAACTAGGAGTTGGTTCTTTGAGAAAATTAACAAGATAGATAAGCCCTTAGCCAGACTAGACAGAGGGCACAGAGACAGTATCCAAATTAACAAAATCAGAAACGAAAAGGGAGAGATAAAATCATCAGATCCTACTACAAAAGCCTGTATTCAACACAACTAGAAAATCTGGGGGAAATGGACAATTTCCTAGACAGATACCAAATACCAAAATTAAATCAAGATCAAATAGACCATGTAAACCATCCTATAACCACTGAAGAAATAAAAGTGTTCATTGGAAGTCTTCCAACCAAAAAAAGCACAGGTCCATACGGTTTTAGTGCAGAATTCTATCAAACCTTCAAAGAAGACCTAACACCAATACTCTTCAAATTATTCCACAAAATAGAAACAGAAGGAACAAGGCCCAACTCGTTCTATGAAGCCACAATTATGCTAATACCAAAATCACACAAAGATCTGACAAAAAAAAGAGAATCTCAGGCCAATTTCTCTTCTTAATATCAATGCAAAAATACTCAATAAAATTCTTGCCAACTGAATCCAAGAACATATCAAAATGATCATTCATCACGATCAAGTAGGCTTCATCCCAGGGATGAAGGAATGGATCAATATAAGGAAGTCCATCAATGTAATCCACTACATAAACAATCTCAAAGAAAAAAAAGCACGTGGTCATTTCATTAGATGCTGAGAAAGCATTTGACAAAATTAGCATCCTTTCATGTTTAAAGGTCTTGGAAAGATCAGGAATTTGAGGCCCATATCTAAACATAGTAAAAGCAATTTACAGGAAACCGGTAGCCACATCAAGCTAAATGGAGAGAAACTTGAAGGAAACCCACTAAAATCAGGGACTAGACAAGGCTGCCCTCTCTCTCCATATCTTTTCAATATAGTACTTGAAGTTCTAGCTAGAGCAATTAGACAACAAAAGGAGGTCAAAGGGATACAAATTGGAAAGGAAGAAGTCAAACTATAACTATTTGCAGACGATATGATAGTGTACTTAAGCAACCCAAAGAACTCCACCAGAGAACTCCTACAGCTGATAAACAACTTCAGCAAAGTGGCCGGATATAAAATCAACTCAAGCAAGTCAGTAGCCTTCCTATACTCAAAGGATAAGCTGGCTGAGAAAGAAGTAAGAGAAATGATACCCTTCACGATAGCCACAAACCATATAAAGTATCTTGGCATGACTCTAACCAAACAAGTGAAAGATCTGTATGACAAGAACTTCAAGTCTCTGAAGAAAGAAATTGAAGAAGACCTCAGAAGATGGAAAAATCTTGCTCATGGATTGGCAGGATTAATATAATAAAATGACCATCTTGCCAAAAGCAATATACAGATTTAATGCAATCCCCATCAAAATCCCAACTCAATTCTTCATAGAGTTAGAAAGAACAATTCAAAAATTCATCTGGAATAGCAGAAAACCCAGAATAGCTAAAACTATTCTCAAGAGTAAAAGAACTTCTGGGGGAATAAGTATCCCGGACCTCAAGCTGTACTACAGAGCAATAGTGTTAAAAACCGCATGGTATTGGTACAGTGACAGGCATGTAGATCAATGGAACAGAATTGAAGACCCAGAAATGAATCCACATGCCTATGTTCACTTGATCTTTGACAAAGGAGCTAAAACCATCCAGTGGAAAAAATGATAGCCTTTCCAACAAATGGTGCTGGTTCAACTGGAGGTCAACATGCAGAAGAATGCAAATTGATCCATTCTTATCTCCTTGCACTAAGCTCAATTCCAAGTGGATCAAGGACCTCCACATAAAACCAGACACACTAAAACTAATAGAAAGGAAACTAGGGAAGAACCTTGAACATATGGGCACGGGGGAAAATTTCCTGAACAGAACACCAATAGCTTATGCTCTAAGGTCAAGAATTGACAAATGGTACTTCATAAAATTACAAAGTTTCTGTAAGGCTAAGGACACTGTCAAAAGGACCAAGCAGCAACCAACAAACTGGGAAAAGATCTTTACCAACCCTACATCTGACAGAGGGCTAATGTCCAATATATACAAAGAACTCAAGAAGTTAAACTCCAGAGAGGCAAGTAACCCTATTAAAAAATGGGGTACAGAGCTAAACAAAGAATTCTCACCTGAAGAATATCTAATGGCTGAGAAGCACCTAAAGAGATGTTCATCATCCTTAGTCATTAGGGAAATGCAAATCAAAACAACCCTGAGATTCTATCTCACACCAGTCAGAATGGCTAAGAAAAAACACAGGAGACAGCAGTTGTTGGCGAGGATGTGGAGAAAGAGGAACACTCCTCCACTGCTGATGGAATTGCAAGCTGGTACAACCACTCTGGAAAGCAGTCTGGCGGTTCCTCAGAAAACTGGGCATGACACTCCCGGAGGATCCAGCTATACCACTCCTGGGAATATACCCAGAGGCTTTACCTGCATGCAATAAGGACACATGCTCCACTATGTTCATAGCAGCCTTATTTATAATAGCCAGAAGCTGGAAAGAACCCAGATGCCCCTCAACAGAGGAATGGATTCAGAAGTTGTGCTATATTTACACAATGGAATACTACTCTGCAATTAAAAACAATGAATTCACGAAATTCCTAGGCAAATGGTCAGAACTTGAAAATATCATCCTTAGTGAGGTAACCCAATCACAAAAGAACACACATGGTATGCAGTCACTGATAAGGGGATATTAACCCAGAATCTCGGAACACCCAAGACACAATTCCCATAGCAATAGATTTCCAAGAAGATGGAAGGAGAGACCCCTGGTCCTGGAAAGACTGGATGTAGGGGAATACCAGGATAGAGAAGTGAGAGGGGGTTGAATGGGGAACAGGGGGAGGGAAGAGGGCTTATGGGACTTTCGGGGAGGGAGGAACTGGGAAAGAAGAAATGATTCGGAATGTAAATAAAAAAAAATACAGAAAATAAAAAAAAGAAATTCCAAAAAGTGACTGATAAATAAATAGGTATACAACAGAATATCATTTAGCTGTAAAAATAAATTAATGTCTGATGAATGAATTTTACAATAGCTATGTTGAGAAAAATATAGTAAATCTATCATACTGCTTCATTTATGGAAAATTCTAGAACATCAAACTAATTCAGTGATAGCAGATCAGTGGCTTCCTCAGGACAAATATGAGGCTTAGGATCAGAACAGAAGAATCACACTTAGCACAGCAATGGATATATTGGTGTGATGGCTTGTATATGCTTAGCCAAGGGAGTGGCACTATTAGGAGGTATGGCCTTTTTGGAATAGGTGTGTCCCACAGCAGAGCTGGCACGCTGGTTACTGTAGATCTGCCCAGCACTTGGGAGCCACGTACACATAAGCCGCCCGAGACCCGAGTGATATTATGCCTGTCTGTCTCTGAGCCTGGCAGTCCCAACTTCCCGGCCACTTGACAAAGATGGCGGAGTGCACTCTGCACTCTCTCCGTGGCACTGGTCACCCTGCAGAGGCGATGGCCTACAGCAGATCTGGCACCCAGATGACCACAGCGCTGTCCCGTTCTTGGGAGAAGGCGGAAGCCCCAACAGGCCATGTCCCAAGCGATGTTATATTGGGGAGAACCTGGGTACCTGTCTCTTCAGTGCAGTCTACCGGAACAGTTGGGAATGGATTTTAAGACCCTTGTCCTATATGCCTGGAAGCCAGTCTTATCCTGTTTACCCTCAGAACAAGATGTAGAACTCTCAGCTCCTCCTGCACCATGCCCACCTAGATGCTGTCTTAATGGTAGTGGACTGAACCTCTGAACCTGTAAGCAAGCGCCAATTAAATGTTGTCCTTATAAAAGTTGTCTTGGTCATGGTGTCTGCTCACAGTAGCAAACCCTAACTAAGAAAATTGGGTAAGCTGACTATGCTGTCAATATGAAGCAAGTCTTCTAACTAAACATACTAACTGTGCTTCAAGTACATGTGAATGACTGCTTATCAATTATACTTCAGTAAAACTACCATAAGTATTTAAAAAAATACCACTGCAAACACACTATAATTGCTAATATTAAAATGTCAGCTGGTTAAATTTTAAACCAGACCATCTACAATGATTTCAATAATCTACACATGTATTTTGTTAGAAGAATAAAAAACTAAAATAATAATTTGGAAAAATTTTTAGCAGATTTTTTTTGCAATTTAAAACATGTAGGAACTGGAGAGATTGCTCTGCAGTTCAAAACATCTGTTACTCTTCCAGAGGAATTGGGTTCCATTCCTACAAGGTGACTCATTATGGACATCTCCATGGTCTCAAAAACACTTAATTAAAAAGTATAAAGGGAAAGAAAATTTGAGCAAAACAAAAACCATAGAAATGAGAAAATGTCATAGGGTTTTATTATTGTTGTTGTTAGGGTGACCTTATGATTTACTACACTTAGAGAACTGTAAATGAATCCATGATAAACTTGATAGAATAAAGTTGAGTAGAACTAGATTTGGAAAGACATTGCCTTGAAGTTCCATACATTTTCTCCTGTGAATATACTCACTGAAGATGCCTAACAAGGAGGTGACATGGCAGCCAGTGCTTATTCTTGTCACTGTCACAGTGAAGCCATCAACAAACCACCCAGGAGACATCACTGAACCTGGAGAAAAGAGGAGTAAAACTAGGAAAAGGTGAAACCAAAGAATTTTAAAGGAGGAACTGCATATTTTTAATAAAAAGCAAGCTGAATACTTTAATGTTTCTTATACATTTTTGATTCAAAATTCCTCACAAATTAAACCAGATCGAAATTAAATCCTGCATTTCTAAAATTAGTGAGGCAGAACTTCAAATATAATAATCACTAAAATAAAATGGTGTATGATTCAGTCATCCATCTAGTTATCATGCTTTGAGAATCTGCTGTGTTCAAAGCAGTATATTAGGTTTTGTTTTCCCTCTTAACAGTGATCTATGATCTCATCTGCCCTTATCTATTAGTCACTAACTGCTAATTCTAATTCTACTTCTAAAATCCCAAAGGGAGACAGAGGAATAAACTTTCTACTATGGCAACAGTGTTAAGGAGAAAAAAGAATAATAAGAATGTTTTTCTATCTATGTTCTTTCATATTTAAGGGTTAATGGTTTATCAGTCAATTTGTTCATAGAGAAAGAGCTGTAAGGCAAAAACTGCCTGCCATTGTAAATAGAGGCTCCTCCTCAGAGCATATGCTTCTCCCAGTTTTCATTCCTTCATCAGTTGGATAATTTACTCCAGAAAATCATAATCTTCAAAACAAATTAAATGGGCAAATTCAGAAATGCTCTCAAATATTCTTCCTCAAAAATGAATTGGTAGCCGGGTGGTGGTGGCGCACGCCTTTAATCCCAGCACTTGGGAGGCAGAGGTAGGAGAATTTCTGAGTTCGAGGCCAGCCTGGTCTACAGAGTGAGTTCCAGGACAGCCAGGGCTACACAGGAAACCCTGTCTCGAAAAACCAAAAAAAAAAAAAAAAAAAAAAGAATTGGTTTGTTTATTTAATTGTGTGTGGCTAAGAGAGGAAGATACTATTACTGTGCTCTTCATCATTAAATCTCCTTAGTGAAATAAGAAAGTAGAGTCAAATCACTTGCTTTTTGCAAACAAATAAGAAAAGAGCCTGCATAGCATGATGCTTTTTTCTATTGCAATAGAAACTATGGTGTAGGATTCTTAGATAGTCTAACCATCCAAGGCAAAGAATCATAGTTTGACACAGACAAATGGATTCAGTTATTAAAAAATCAAAGATCTAGCCTCCTTCCCAATAAATCAAGCATTAAGAAAAATTCTGATGAAGCTGAAAGGTATAAATATAGCTGTCTTCCAAAATGCTATTTCCTATGCCCTTGAAGATTTTATTTAGTGTTTAGTGTGGCAAAACCCACTAGGACAAAAAAAAACCTTGAAGCCTCAATTGTGAAGATGAGTTTATGTTTGAGTGTGTATTTTGCATCCCCAAACAAAAAAGTTTTCTTTTCAAGAGCTATCTGCTTCTTGAGCCAAAGTCAGTGTTCCTTGTAATGGTTAGTTTTGATTGAAAAATAACAGAATTGAGAATAGCCTTAGATTAGTGTATTTAAATGGGACTATGATGGTATCTCCAAAGACACTGGACTTGCAGGACAACACCTCAGGGAAAAAGTCCTGCTTTGAATGTGGGCAAAGCATGCAATAGGCTGAGCTAGGTGGAATTAAAAATGAAGAAGAGACAGGCATCCAGTGCATGTGCATCCAAGTGCATCTCGGTCATTGCTCCCATCTGTGAGCATCGTCAATCTTCCACCTTGGAGTCTCAGTAGTTACGCTCCAGTGGGCTTCCAGGACATCAGCTTCAGAGGCATACAGCTTCTTGAACCTAGCATCCATCAGGCCTTTCAGGATCTTCAGTGTTCAGACACCATTGTTGGGCAAGCCAGGCTCCAATCATGTAAACCAGTCCAATAAATTCTCTATTGCAATTACAATTATAGACCCAAGTTCCATTTTGTCATTCCTCCAAGGACCCCTTAATGCATTGCTTTGAATTGGGTTCTAAAAGGTCTCACTGTAAAAACCTTGCATGCTATTCATTCCCTTTGGCTCATGTTAAAAAATAAAAATCTATTCTGAATCCAAAGGCTAAAAAACAGAAACTGTAAAATGGATTGAGTCAATTTCATAATTATGTCTGCTATTTTATTAGCTCATATTGACTTCATCACAAACCTCAATAATTCCTGACCCAAAATGGCTCTCAAGGTACTCACAATTTTCTTTCTAACATAGTATTGTGTTTTAGGATGCAAATGGAAATAGTAATGTGTTCCTTCTTGTAGGATATGGTAAAGGAACAGGTTTTTATTTAATTAATAGATTTGGTTCACATAGCATTGCACAGTCTGCTAAGAAATGCAGTAATAGGAAAAGTCTGTCAAACTCTAGGAAGGGGTGGGCAGTCCCACTACAATATGTACACAGACCCGAAGGTGGGTATATTGTGGGTGACTTCTCAAAGTCTAAACAAAAGTTCATCCCCTGACCGTACCTATACCTACTTCAGGAAATGCCACTATCTCTTCCTTCCAGAAGAGCTCCTAAAACCAGAGGCACCCCCAAGTTTTATAGTGTTTCTCCAAGTTTAAGTTGTTATGACTCCTTAGTTGAAGAGCTTGAAAATTGTTTCTTAATGGTTTTTCTAGGCTAAAATGAAGCCCAGAATAAGAACAACTTGATTCCCTTGCCAGATTTCTCTAAGCCTTGAAGAGAGCGTTTGTCATTTTATGGTTCAGTTCCCATAAGTCTAGAATGACCAGGGAAGAGCCTACTTCTGCCTTGTGCTGCTGAGATCAGCCAGGTTTCACGTCAGCCATCTATTTGGACCTCACAGAAAGTTGCACTGACCTAGGTTTCTCATTATTATAAAGAGAACAGGTGCCTTGTATTGAGAAACTCCCTTATTGAGTTCTAGACTAGAGTCACATTAAAAATAAATTTAGTATCCAGTCTAAAAATGATACAGAAACAAATCAAAATTTTCATCTGCATTATCTCTTAAGAAATTTTACTGAGTCAAAAATATATAATATACCTATTAAATCCATTTCATTCTCCTAATATACTAATTCAAAAATTCTCTAGGGGCTGGCCTACCCCACTCAAATGAAGTACAGCTGCTCCATTTTCCCCACTATCCCTGTTCCCATCAATCAGACCGATTGGAGCCCTTTATGTATGGTGGGTGTTCTAAATAAGGCATGGCCCTTCCTCAAAAGCTTCTGAATGGCAGCTACATACTACTCCAGCTCTCCTATCGTAACAGTTCTCACCTCAGTATTGGGATCTGTTTTATCCCAGCTTTAGCAATAACAATGCATTTCGGAATGCACTCAGTAATGACAGGCTTTCGTCATATAATGAACATACCATCTATACTCATCTCTAAGACTCTATGATTTTTCCAAATGATTGGATCAATCATTGGACGTCACCCCATGCAGAGGACAGCAATATAGATGCCTTGTGATCTCTTTACCAAACCCTTCTTTTGAACACTTAGAGATCACAAGAAAAAGAGAAGAATTTTATTTGAAACCTGCTTCATGTGCAATATCTTTAAAAACCATTTGAAAAGTCTTTTTCTAAGACATATGCCTATGGGAAGGTCTTTCCATTTGCATGCGGCATGCAGTCTCTGTCCTGCCAGAGATGGGAACAAGCTCCACCTTTCTCACTATTGTCCAGTCGTGCTGCTGCAGCCTGTCCTGGAAAACAGTTGGTCCGTGTGGTTAAATACTTACTTGGCTTTGGTTACGCTTCTGGAAACTAAAGGACTCACTCATGCTGGAAAGTGACTTTTGTTTACTTTTGATTGAAATGCATTTATTTGGGGCACATAAATGGCTGGGATTTGTGGTAAATCTTAAATCTTAATTCTGTTGTGTGCTCTTTTGTGGGTTGTCAGGCAGAGAGGTGGGATTATATTTACCTTGAGATTTACTCAACTCAATTTTAATGATTTCTTCAATGCCCATTTCAGGTCTGCATTGCTGAAGCATGG
Organism: Tokudaia tokunoshimensis; assembly: GCA_036184795.1. Lineage (NCBI taxonomy): Eukaryota > Metazoa > Chordata > Mammalia > Rodentia > Muridae > Tokudaia > Tokudaia tokunoshimensis. Next base: position 28,785,073 of record BTHU01000003.1, read on the forward strand.
CACAGATATTTGGATCCCTCACGTGGGACAATTGGTACAGACATTTGGCTGCATTCAGGGTAACAGATGTGGGCTCTCTTTTATAGATGGGACATTTCTTTCTCTTCCTGTTTGATTGGTCATCATTAAAACCATGGTAACATTATTTTCATCAATTGTTTTTAAGGTGTTTCCTTTGTCAGCCATCTCATTAATAATAATGTCGTGTTTCAGTTTGACTGCACATTCTTTTGGATACCCAAAGTGTATACTCTATACTCTGACATTTACCAAACAATTTCATTAATGATCCGGTTTAAGATTCCAGGAGCCTCATTTTGATAAGCTTAATGTTATCATTTAACATCTATTTCTACATAAGTGAAAATTGATGTAAGTGGTTTAGATTCTTTTGGAATTCTTCATTTAGACATTTGTTGCACTGGATGGACTTTTCAATAAAAGTCTGGTTTTCTTAAACAGAACCAAGCTTCCTTCAGGTCATGTACTGGAGAAGAGGGCCATAAAAAGCAGGAAATATAAGCTGAAAATGTAACCAGACACAATGAGCCCTCCTTGTGACAAGGGCAAAGCCAATGAGAATGTCAGCACATGCCATATTGACCAACCTTTTTGATTGATTGGGTTCTGGAGGCGACACCACTGTTTCAAAGGAAAAGGCTTAATAACTTTGTAATATAGTTACCTTGAGATTTACTTATGTCTTTCTATGTGAGGCCTCGGGTTCTGTCTCCATTTACTTAGGCCTATTTCTAATAAAATCTAGTGATTTTCCATGCAGGTTTTAAACACACATTGTAAGACTTTATCCTTCTTGTCTTGCCTTTCAGTTCTGTTTCTGTTGTTAATATCTTGGTCTTAGCACACTTGGAGTTTAGAAAAACATGCGGAAACAAATAGATGTCAAAACACAAACCTTTACTAGCCGCTTGCTAACCATTTACTGTTTATAATCATTTAGTTGGCAAAACCTTTGAGAATCTCCTTTGCTTTGGACATTGAAGGGGAGGATTATTGTCTTCTATAAGATAATAAAATATTTTAACCTCTGATAGGAGCCCTTAGGTTAAAATGTTTGGTTTTTCATTCTTTTCTATCAGTCTCTAATTGAACTACTGACTTTTAGTGTGTGTGTGTGTGTGTGTGTGTGTGTGTGTGTGTGTGTGTGTGTGTGTGTGTGTGCGTGTAGGTCAGAACAAGACATCAGGTTTCTTCTTTCCCTTAGGATATAGTCTCTTAGCTAACCAGAAACTCTCATTTGTGTCTAGACTGGCTAGGCATTGAGCTCTTGGGATCCATCATCCTCATTCCTGCATAGCAAATGCTTGTATCCACTGAGCAACCTCTACAACCTCCTACACACCAATTTTTACAGATCAAAGAACTTTTATAATTTAATTTTAGTTGAATATGACTATTAGGCAAATAGACATACCTAGTGGTGTCCTCTAGAGTTTTATACCTAACTATACCTCATGCTGAATGGTCAAGAGCTCCATCTGACATTCTTATGTGATTAGCTAACTTAGTAATCGTAGAGTTTATGTTTTTGTCTATTTGGACCAACGGTGACTATTCTTTGTTTCCCCATGTTCCTTTAGTTTTTCTCATTGCTTCGTAGAAAATGTAAGTGAATGCCCTGCCTTGTCTATCAAACAGTTAAATGAGACAAAGGTCCACCTTTAAAGAAAGCCCATAAAAGACACATCTGGCACAAATCCCTCCTCCAGTCAGCATTTTTCTCAGATCAAAGTATGTGCTCAAGACTTCATCCTGTTCTCAAGAGTCGCACTCTGCTTATCAGCTGTGCTGCTCTAAGTTAGCTAATCACATAAGAATGTCAGATGGGGCTCTGACCACTCATCAGGAGGTGCAGGACCCCTTTGTGTAAGGTATAAGAGGTATGTCTACTTGCCTAATTTGGCACAGATATGCACCCTCTGTAAAACTCAAGCATTTTGCCTTGCTGACATACCTGGGATGTGTGCTCATTCTCTCGAGACCCCAGAGTCGTTTCTAACACTCACATCAGTTTCATCCACCTCTCTTTATCCTGTTTTTTCTAGTCTCTCTGGAAGGTACGTGCTTTGCTTCTCCTTGTCGAGAAGAGTACCACACTACCCATGCTGGGTAGACTCCTGGTACCTTAAGAAGAGCAAAGAGTGTTAGTGCTCCAACGAGAAACACAAGTCCAAACACTTTATCTGCAATTGCAGGCATCAAGGAAACGAGCACTGCTTTGAACGGGCTTTCCCCAGACAGCAAGGTCAGCTGCAGGAGTATCATTGGGTCCGCTTGCGGCTGACCACACAGGGCACTTGGCTTAGGCAGACTTCTTTCCAGCAAATGAAAAGACCTCCTGTGATATTAAAAAAAAAGTTGGGGACATGCCTGGAGGCCAGTAGCATATAAGTTTAAGCAAATCAGGAACATGCATGAGCTTTAAACAGGAAAGAAAATGCCGCACAAAGAAAACTCTAACATAGACTACGGGACTGTTTCTCGTTCATGTGTAACTCAGGACCAAGGTCCGATAACCTGAAGCCAGTAGGGTGGAAAAGAATACATAAATAGGTTGCTTTCCCAACACCCCTAAATCAGGATTCTTAGTGGTTTTATACAAGTTTCTTTCTTCTCCCTTCACAACACTTAATTTTGAATTAAATAATTTATTTCTAGTTTACATATCTTTAAATGTAAAATCCTCGGAGTGTTTCAATTTTAATCATGGCCTCCCAAGTTTCACATTATTGTTGCTTAGTATCTTGGTTTAATGCAACCTTTTACCTCCCTCTGGCTCACAGTGGATTCTTTCGTGTTCTTCAAGGTGCTTTTTATGGGTTACCATCCTTATATTCCGGTACCACTCACCGCTCCCAGAGTGTTCTCCTGCCCTGGTTACATGCCCGCAGCACCAAGCTGCTTCCCTCTATCTCATCTGCCAGGCTCTACACTCGCCCAATACAGGAGCCACTGGCTACATGTCAACTTTTAAATATAAAAATTAAAAAATTTTTTTCATGCAATATATCCTGATTATGGTTTTTCCTCCATCTACTTCTCCCAGTTATTTCCCACTAGTCTCCCATCTATATCCACCCCCTTTCTGTCTGTCATTACAAAATAAAACAAACAAAAAAAGACACAACAAAAAAAACAGACATCTAAGGAATAATCATAAAATATAATAAGATAAAACAGAACAAACACATTGGGATAGGATAAAACAAACATAAGGAAAAGAATCCAAGAAAAGGCACAAGAAACAGATATAGGCACAGAGATCCACTTGTTTGCACACTGAAGAATGCCATAAACACTCAAAATGAGAAACTATAATATATACACAAAGGAAAAACTGTATACACAAAGGACATGTAGGGTGAAAATAAAAAATAAAAATAAAATAAAAAGACAAAATGTTTTAAAATGATTTGAAAAAGAGGAAGAAGAGGAGAGAGGAGGAGGAAGAAGAAGAGAAGAAGAAGAAGAAGAAGAAGAAGAAGAAGAAGAAGAAGAAGAAGAAGGAGAAGGAGAAGGAGAAGGAGAAGGAGAAGGAGAAGGAGAAGGAGAAGGAGAAGGAGAAGGAGAAGGAGAAGAAGAAGGAGAAGAAGAAGAAGCAGCAGCCCTGGCACGACATCATAAGAAGACCTGAAAGGTTGCACTAATTTTGTTTTCTGTTGGTCACCTACCCTGGGCATGCAGCCTACCCTTAAGAGTATTTTTTCCCAGTGAAACTCCCCTTGAGGAAACAAAATTTTCATTTGCAAGTGGTTATGAACTGGGGATAGCTTCTGGATTAGCAATGAGGTACTGTGTACACTGCCTTGGCCTCTGAGTTCATATACATGTTGGTCCTATTATGTTTAGAAGGTCTTATTTCCCTGGTGGCCTCCATGCCTTCCGCCTCCTCTTCTGCAGGGTTTCCTGTGACCTGAGGAGAAAGATTGGATGGAGACATCCTGCTTTAGGATGAGTGTTCTAAAATCTCTCACTCTTTGCAGATTGTCCTGCTGTGGGTCTCTGTTCCCATCTGCGGCAGGAGGAAGCTTCTCTGATGATGGCTAAGCAAGGTACTGATTTATGAGTATAGCATAATGTCATTAGGAGTCATTATATTGCTACATTTCTTTAGTGTAATAGTACTATTGCTTTTATTCTAGGTTCCTGGGTTATCTAGTCTCCGGTTCTTGGTCACCCAAGAAGCATCAGATATGGGTTCTGTCTCTTGTGAAGTATGACTTCAGTCAAATCAGATGTTGGTTGGTTACTCCCACAAGCTTTGCACCCTCATTGCACTAGCATATATTGCAAGCAGGACACAATTATAGGTTTAGAAAGTTTATTGCTGGGTTGGTGTTTGTGTTTCTCCTTTGGTAACGTGCAGAGTAATTTCTGGTACCAAGAACAACAGTCTGGATGGGTGAAGCCTCTGTTATGCGTCAGCTCTAGTTCCCCCTGTACAATGAGATGAGTTGAGCAGGTGTTGTCTTCATTAAAATTGGATAACTTTAAATTCTATTTCATTTTTTCCTACCAGCCACATCAAGCACACATGTGGCCAGTGGCTACTATAATGAGTTATACAGATAGGAAATATTTCCATTTCAGAAAGCCTTATACAGTTACTCTTAATTTTCCATGGCTCTGAGTTAGTGCCTGCATTAATTTCTTGGCTTAGTTTACTGATCCACGAAGATAGTTATAATTTAACCCTTTTGGGTATCACTGGTATAACATTTTGATGTTGAATGACTTGTTTTTCCATTCATGACCATAAGCCAAAAGAATTGGCCTTTTTGTACCCGGGACCATTAAACAGGTTCTTTTGGGTTGCTTCAATAAGTAATTTGAATGACTGACTCTTTGAGATTCAGGACTTCACTAGGTAACTCAAGTCTATTACATACTGTGGCCATCTTGTTTTCCCTAGGAATATTGAGAGCTATTACTGTCCTATACCCTATCCTGCAGTTCCCTGAGTAGCCAAGAAGGCCATTGTACCCCTTCTTCTATTCTGTGCCACAGGAATTCTTTTCTTTCTGTTTTTGATGTTCATTTACCTTTTTTGTATTCAAAACTACATCACATTTTGAACAGCGTGTCTACCATGCTTGTAAATGGAGAAATATCCATTTGAGTTCTCTACCATGTTAACACTGAGTTCTGATGCAGGTTTCTGTCTAAGGAAGGACTAGAAAAGGTAAGTTTTAAAATAAATACCACTGAAGTGGAACTTTCTGGTTTCTTTGGAGACTCAGTTGTGTCATGTGATGTTCTTTTTTCCTGGAAACTGACTAATAAGAGGATGTTTTGCTGTGAAGAGACACATGGTGTTTCTCTGGAAGCAATCTGACAAAAGATCATATGATTTTATGCTAGTGTGGGTACTTGAGAGAACACATGAAGTTAGGAAAGGGTTAAATTAACTCAACAGACAGAGACAGTGGACAATGCTGTGTGGCATTGGTTCACCTTGCTACTCTGCTGGTCCTCTTTGTTGTGACTTCATAAAGAGAACCAAAGAACTTCTGGAGCTATTCCTGAAGCTTCTGTGGATCCTGTGGCTTCTTGTTTCTTCCATAGACTCTGGCCCATTGACAAAGTCTCCCAGTTTCTTGAGTAGATCAAGCTACTGCTGCTGATTCATGTGAACTGAACAGCTAATGTCCTGACAAGAACTATTTCTAAACATTCTCCTTTGCCCTATTAACCTTTCCTTTCCACTACTTCTGGTGGGTGGTTGGCTAGAAGGGAGGTTAAGGCATTTAAGTACACTTATTAAAGTAAGGTTTTGAAAACTATATGCCTACATACCACTGTCAAGAAAACTTTTTAATATAGTAGTTCCAAAATGTGTCCTTATTCTATGGTGCATGAAGTTCTATAAATTAGTCTTTGTGGGGTTTTGTTTACTTGTTTGTTTTTCTTATTAGAGTGCCTCATATCCAGTTACACAGAAAAAAATATTTTGTTCATAACCTAAAATTCTACCAGAATATTGTTATATTTGATAGATAGACACACTCAGCTAAGTAGCAGGACACAACATCAATATGAGAAAAACCATAGTTTTTCTATGTACAGATAATCAATGTGCTGAGAAGGAATCCAGGACACTTGCAATCATAGTAGGCTCTGAAAAACAAAATGTCATCAACAAACCTGCCAGAGCCACACAATGGTATGAAGCCTTCCATTTTGCTAGAAGTATGACAATTCCAATAGCCACAGTGATATGCTTTCCAGAAATAATTAGCCTACCCAGCCACATGGATTCCAACTGATGTCCAGCCAGAAAAAGTATCTATTCTTTATCTGACTGATCATTGGTTACTTCTATAAATGGCCAACTCTGGGTGACAAATGGAAAGTTTTCAACGTCCTTCTCTGCCCCCCTCCCTTCTGTCCTATAACTCCCCAGCTTTTTATCAGACAGTTGGCTTTGATTGTTACAAAAACATGAGTCAGCAAGTTGCCAATCTGGTCTGCCTTTCCATCCTTATGCCCTTTTAAACCCACTGAAGGAGATGAAGTCATCTACAATGAAAACTGTAAGACAATGAACAACTTGAAGAAAGCACTAAAAGATGAAAAGACCTCCCAAACTCTTGGCCCACAGAGTGTGTAAAAACAGTCATATGGTCAAAAGTGATTCCCCATCAGAATTCTGATAACATTCTTCAGTTCTTCACAGAACTAAAACAGATAGTCATAAAATGTATATGAAAACACAAAAGTCCCTGAATGGCCAGAGCAGTGCTACGTGGAATACAAAACTCTGGTAAAGATTTCACAATTATATACAGAATCTCAGGAACAAAACCAATGTGGTATTTGCACAAAACAGACACAGACAAATGCTATAAAACAGAAGGCCCAGAAAGGAACTCATGCAGACTCAGTCTCCTGAGCCTCACCAAGGGTACCCAGCACATGTGTTGAATAAAAGTAGTTCCTTTAATAAGTAGTAGGGATAGGATCCACTGGAAAAATCTGAAAGGATGGCCCTGTCTCTCACCCTCTAAAAAAGTTAATACGAATGGATCAAAGCCTTAGTACAAGACCTGAAACTTTGAAATGGTAGAGAAAATAAAAGGAAAATATTTGAAAAGTCAGTATGGAATTTTCTCAAAAAAAAAATTGAAAGTGGAACCACTATGTGATTTCACCCTACCAGGCCCCTCTACCAAAGGATAAGGGAGCTATTTTTATCATTCAGTACTAAAGTTCAAGCAATGATCACATTAACCTTAGTTTGTTTCATTATAATGCCTTTATAGAACGTCAAATCCTGCTATTTAATCATATCGAAAGTGGAAATATCCTTTAGTGAGACTTATTTCACAAGGTCCAATATTGTTTTTTCTTCTCATGCCTTTCCCTTAATTAATGAGACTGAAGATCTTGATTACATTTTTCTTCCCACACCCCTCCTCTTTAAGGACTTGATTGGGACCTAGGACAGTGAGCAATCTGTCTATTGAACTTAACTTTTCATCTTCTGTATTGACCCCATGTCCTTCACATGAGACAAATGGCCAGAAATCTTAACCTCATTAAAATATTGAAACTGTGGAGTCAAATTTGCTAAATTAAAGAACCTTATTCTCTTAGTGAAAAAAAAACCATTTCTCCATCACTTTCCAGAGAATATTTGAAACTGTTGTCATACCACTAAATTCCCCTTTAGGTCAAACATAAAACCTCACAAAGGCCTGCATGTGAAAGAGATATAATGTCAAATTGACTATATCTGTTTACAAAAATAACAGATTTTGTTCTTTTTTTCCCAAATGTTAACTGTTTAGACAACACTCTTAAAGCATGAACATCTATGGTCATACACATGTCCTTAAGAGTGTAGAAGAGAAACTTCAGAACAGTTACCAATGCTACACTATATAGAAATGATCCAGTGTGTTAATTAATTACAGAGCACTATTGCTTCACAGCATTTAATGAAAGTTGTTGACTAAGGCTCCAAAGGATGCACAATAAAGAAAAATAGGAAATGGTAGAGCAGACACATAAATTAGAACATGCTTGTGTCCCAAAACCCTAATGAAAATCAGTCCAACTGTAAAGGAAATCCAGCAGTGGGCCTAAAAGGAATCAATTAAGGATGCCCTTTCCACTATCTCTTCAGTAGACTATCTGGTAGCATGTTATTTCACAAGAAACACTGTCTAGACTAGGCTGTCTCGGGTTGTTTGTCAAACTAGAACTCACAGTCTCTGTTGGCAGAAAGAATTATCTCCACTACAGGGAAGAATAGGATCCAATCACACCGCAGGAGCTTTATGTAGTAGAAATTAACAGCAGCTAAACTTTGTTTACTAAGTATTAACTTCACAAATTAGAGAGTCAGAAGCATAAGGTGATTATATAACTTATAAAATAAATCAAGGCTTCTAAAAGACAGTCTGTAAGCCAGGTTGGTTTGAACCTAAAATCCATTATCTCTGTGCCTTAACTTTCTCACAAATTCTGTCTTAATCATTTGTTTAATGGAAATGGACAATACAACCCATAATGGTAGATAAAGATTATCCAGAGCTAGGCATACGTCTAATCCCTCTATCTCAGGGTTTAGTGGAACAGTATCTAATCTAGGAAATCAACTGAAGAGAACCAGGCAAAAGTCTGGTCCTACAGACCAGCAGGGACCTGGTAATGACAAGACTGCAGCTGTCCAAATTCCATTCTGATTTTTCCTAGACTCTTAATGGCAATTGATGGAAAAAGAGGTGAGACATGTACTTGCTGGTTCCTATGATTGAAGAGTGTGGTAGGATGAAGACCCCCTCCTATAATTTTACTAAATGGACTTGGAAAGTAAGTAGGTCTTAGAGAGAGAAGAAGATGAATGAACAAGACATTAATAATAAATTCATAACAGTGGATAGCTTTTATTTCCTAACCCAGTTAAGAAAACCATAATAATAAAGATGATTTCAAGACATAGAATAGTCAGTAAACGATTTTTATAAATTAATGTGATGCTACTCACATATTATTGCAAAAGTTGGTGTTGGATGTGGTTTATGGAAGTAACAATTTGTGGTTGGTTGGTTACTGTCTATAACTACAAGTTGACTAGACTGAACTGGAGAATCATTTTCCATAATATGATGTTGATGAAGTCCTCACATGCCAATGCAGATGAGTCAGGGTCTTCTCCTGGAAGACCAGTTCTCTCCTGGAGGAATTTGAGTATGGAGAGCTGTGGCACAGGCTCATCTCTGGGGTGCAGATGAAAACTGGAAGGATCCTGTCCCAGGTTGCTCCTAGGTTGCTGTGTCCTGATGGCTCTGAGCCAGTCCCTCTTGGGCCAGGAATTTGAACTGAAGTGGTGGTCTTACCTATGCTCACAGCCTTTTGAATATCTTATAATATTGGTTTACTGTTTAAACTCACAATAGGGATACTCTTAACTCATGAATATCTAGTGTGTCCTCTCCTTTTGTGATAGAATGTGCATGCCAATGCCCTCTTAATGTTTTGCTTAAACATAGAATGATGCCTTAAGCAGTGTGGTTTCATGTGCTTCTGGAAGGTGCTGTGGTTCCTGGTGTTTGATCTGTCAGAGATATTGTCTATGTCTTTGAGACATTAACTAGAAGAGGAGACGAGAGCAGAGAGTGAATTCATTTCATTTAAAAAGACTCTTAATTACAACAAATCACAAGAATGCAGATAGTCATATTTTGTAGGTAGATGGGCCAATGAGAAACTCTAAAATAAAGAGAAGAATAGAAGCTTTTACCTTGACCATCAGGACATTCTAGCCAATGACGCTGCTTTCCTGATACTGGGATTCTAACACTGGGATTCAACTTAGAATAAGAAGAACTGGTCTTCCTGACATACAGGCTTGCAGAAGGGACAAGCCACAGTCAGAGACAGCAAGACCAGCTAACACCAGAGATAACCAGATAGCAAAAGGCAAGGGCAAGAAAATAAGCAACAGAAATCAAAGCTACTTGGCATCATCACAACCCAGTTCTCCCATCACAGCGAGCCCTGGATACCCCAACACACCAGAAAAGCAGGACTCTGACTTAAAGTTACATCTCATGATGATGATAGAGGACTTTAAGAAGAACATATGGAATACTACTCTGCAATTAAAAACAATGAATTCACGAAATTCCTAGGCAAATGGTCAGAACTTGAAAATATCATCCTTAGTGAGGTAACCCAATCACAAAAGATCACACATGGTATGCAGTCACTGATAAGGGGATATTGACCCAGAATCTCAGAATACCCTAGACACAATCAGCATATCAATAGATTTCTAAAAAGATGGAAGGAGAGACCCCTGGTCCTGGAAAGACTGGATGTAGGGGAACGCCAGGACAGAGTAATGAGAGGGGGTTGAATGGAGAAAAGAGGGAGGGAAGGGGGCTTATGGGACTTTCGGGGAGGGAGGAAACGGGAAAGGGGAAGTGATTTGGAATGTAAATTAAAAAAATAAAATAAAATAAAAAAAATATTTGGACCAAGAAAAAAAAAAGAAGAACATAAATAACTCCCTTAAAGAAATACAGGAGAACACAGGTAATTAGCTAGAAGTCCTTAAAGAGGAAACACAAAATTCCCTTAAAGAATTACAGGAAAACACAACCAAACAGGGGAAAGTACTGAACAAAACCATCCAGGATCTAAAAACAGAAATAGAAACAATTAAGAAATGACAAAGAGAGACTACCCTGGAGCTAGAAAACCTAGGAAAGAGATCAGGAGTCATAGATGCATGCATCACCAACAGAATACCAGAGATAGAAGAGAGAATCTCAGAAGCAGAAGATATCATAGAAAACATTGACACAATAATCAAAGAAAATGTAAAATGCAAAAAGCTTCTAACTCAAAACATCCAGGAAATCAAGGACACAATGAGAAGAGAGTGAAGATTCCCAACTTAAAGAGCCAGTAAATATCTTCAACAAAATTATAGAAGAAAACTTCCCTAACTTAAAGAAAGAGATGCCCATAAACATACAAGTAGCAAACAGAACTCCAAATAGATTGGACAAGAAAAGAAATACCTCCCATCACATAATAGTCAAAACACCAAATGCACAAAACAAAGAAAGAATATTAAAAGCAGTAAGGGAAAAATGTCAAGTAACATATAAAGACAGACCTATCAGAATTACACCAGACTTCCCACCAGAGACTATGAAAGCTAGAAGATCCTTGGCAGATCTCATACAGACCCTAAGAGAACACAAATGTCAGCCCAGACTACTATGCCCAGCAAAACTCTCAATTACCATAGATGGAGAAACCAAGGTATTCCATGACAAAACCAAATTTACACAATATCTTTCCACAAATCCAGCCCTACAAAGGAAAATACATAGAAAATGACAACACAAGATGGGAAACTACACCCCAGAAAAAGCAATAAAGTAATCTTTTTTCAACAAACCCAAAAGAAGATAGTCACTCAAACATAAAAAGAACATTAAAAATAACAGGAAGCAACAAACACTATTCCTTAATATCTCTTACCATCAATGGACTCAATCCCCCAGTAAAAAGACATAGACTAACAGACTGGATACTTAAACAGGATCCAACATTTTGCTGCATACAGGAAATGCACCTCAGTGTCAAAGACAGACACTACCTCAGAGTAAAGGCCTGGAAAACAATTTTCCAAGCAAATGATTCCAAGAAATAAGCTGGAGTAGCCATTCTAATATCAAATATAATCAACTTTCAACCAAAAGTTATCAAAAAGGATAAGGAAGGGCATACTCATCATACTCATCAAAGGAAAAATCTACCAAGAAGAACACTCAATTCTGAACATCTATGCTCCAAATGCAAGGGCACCCACATTCGTATAAGAAACTTTACTAAAGCTCAAAGCCCACACTGCACCTCCCACAATAACAGTGGGAGACTTCAACACCACACTGTCATTAATGGACAGATCTTGGAAACACAAACAAAACAGAGACACATTGAAACTAACATAAGTTATGGACCAAATGGATTTAACAGATATCTATAGAACATTTCATCCTAAAACAAAAGAATAAACCTTCTTCTCAGCACCTCATGGTACCTTCTCCAAAATTGACCATATAATTGGTCACAAAACAGGCCTCAACAGATACAAGAAGATTGAAATAATCCCATGCATCCTATCAGATCATCATGGACTAAGGCTGGTCTTCAATAACAACAAAAAACAACAGAAAGCCCACATGCAGATGGAAGCTGAATAATGTCCTACTCAATGGTCACTTGGTCAAGGAAGAAATAAAGAAAGAAATTAAAGACCTTTTAGAATTTAATGAAAACGAAGGCACAACATACCCAAACTTATGGGACACAATGAAAGCAGTGCTAAGAGGAAAACTCATAGCTCCAAGTCCCTCCAAAAAGAAACTGGAGAGAGCATACACTAGCAGCTTAACAGCGCACCTGAAAGCTCTAGAACAAAAAGAAGCAAATACACCCAAGAGGAGTAGTCGGCAGAAAATAATCAAAGTCAGGGCTAAAATCAACCAAATAGAAACAAAAAGAACTATACAAAGCATCAGCAAAACCAGGAGCGGGTTCTTTGAGAAAATCAATGGGATAGACAAAAACTTAGCCAGACTAACCAGAGAACCCAGAGACAGTCTCCAAATTAACAAAATCAGAAATGAAAAGGGAGATACAACAACAGAAACTGAGGAAATTCATAAAATCATCAGATCCTACTACAAAACTGGAAATCTGGACGAAATGGACAATTTTCTAGACAGATACCAAATACCGAAGTGAAATCACGATAAGATAAACCATCTAAACAGCCCCGTAACCCCTAAAGAAATAGAAGCAGTCATTAAAATTCTCCCTACCAAAAGAAGCCCAGGACCAGATGGGTTTAGTGCAGAATTCTGTTATACCTTCAAAAAAAACCTAATACCTACTCTTCAAACTATTCCACAAAATAGGAACAGAAGGAACACTACCCAATTCACTCTATGAAGACACAGTTATGCTGTGTATTCTTCCTTGGAGATGGAATGGTTTCTGTCTAATCGGGAACTTGTCACAATTTCCTTTCATAGAGGACTTCATAAGAGATTTTTTTTCTTTTACTTCTTTTTTTTGTTATTATTTAAAAATAACAATCTATATTTTTGTCTTCTATATTCAAATCTATTCCAATTTTATTTTGTTTCACCAACAAGAAATATTTGCTAAAAATGTCATTAAAATGATGTTTTATGTTTATGTTTTATATTTATATGTTATATATATGTTTATATATATGTTTATGTTTAATTTTCCAAATTTTAAAAACTGGTTGAGTGTATATTATGTTTAGCTTCAGAAGATATGTATATTTAAGAAACATTTAACTATTATAAATTATTTTGATGGCTTAAAAAGTCAGTAGGGAGTTGTATATTTTAAAATAAATTTTATTAATTTAATGAAAAATAAAGATATTCAAAAGGAAGAGTTTCAGGGATGGTCACCACTAAGTTGTTAGATGACTTTGAACACATCTTTTGACTTCTCTGATACTCACTTCATATTCTAAACTGTCCCTGCCAGAAAAAAATATAATTCTCATATCAACATCAGAATGATGTCATTTAAGATGAAGTTGCAGAGAAGTAATTATAATCACTACAAACTGCAGTCTTGAAGATAGGGGTGCTCATGAGGACATCCATGACCACATAAAGGGAAAGAGGTCGTATTCCCTGTCACGTAATGACTCAGTAAATAATTTGTCTTCTCTATACCTGCGATAGGACCGTCACCAGAGACCGAGTTAGCAGCTTGTTTCCATGGGGCGTCACAGCTTCCAGACCCACGAAAATCAAATGTCCATTGTATATGCTGCCCAGTGCATATTGTCACTGCAGCTGAGCACACAACTCAAATCCTGTTCTACAAAATGAGCCATTGTTGTTAATCCCTAAAATCTGCTCTAACTATAATCACAATATATTATTTCTCCTATAAAATTATATCGCCAAGTAAATATTATCTGAATACTATTAAAGAACTCACTCAAAGAAAGTTTATGTGTCATCTAGAGAGCAAAAGCACCTTCCAATTCAAAACACCAAGCTGCAAATAAATCCACTGAATAAGACTAATACCCAAGGTTTAATCTCTAAAGTTTAAAAAACAAAGAAAATATGAATCCACTTAAGACATATATAAAGACCATAACAGATACCTCACCAGATATCCACATGGCAAACAAGCAGAAGAAAAGATGATCAGGAGATGGAGAGATGTCTCAGCTGCTAAAGTGATTGCCACGCAAGCAGGAGAATCAGAATTTTGATCCACAGAGCCTATGTGAAACCTGCCATGGTAATACATACCTGTAAGTCTAGCATAGGAATGGGCTGAGACAGTCATATCCCAGTACTGTGATGACCAGTCAGTCCAGGCAAGTGGTGAGCTCCAGTCTGAGTAAGAGACCCTACCAAAGTGGAGAACAGTAGAGGAAGATACCAATGCCAACCTCTGTCTTCTACATTCATCCATGTGCACATGTACACAAAACATGCATAAATAAAAATGCTGCATACACACACATGAGATTTTCTAAAAAGAGAAAAGTTGTTCAATGTCATCAGGGAAATGTAAACTAAAATAAGCAATGGATAGCATAGGCAGCTAAGAGAATGACCAAACCCTACAACACTTCAGAAAAGTGTTTGGAAGCTTCCAACAAAGCTAAAGTCATTCTTATCATGATTCGGAATTTATGGAAAGGAGTTGAAGTATTATTTCCACACCAGAAATAAAATGTTGCACTAGGGATGTATAATTGTATATTCATAATTAGCAGAATTGAAAAGCATTCAAGGCTCTCTTTAGTGATTGTGTGAATGAATAACTGTGGCCCATCCAGACAATGGAATATTATTCAGTGCTGAAAAGAAGTGAGTCACCAATCCAGGAAAAGGTATGCAGGAGAAACATGAAATATGGAAAATGTTTGCCTTTTCCCATCAACTTTACTTGAAATCTATAACTGCTGTTTAAAAAAAATAGCTTTTTTTCAACAGTGACAGTTTTAATTTTAATAAAAGCCCTTTTAAAATATATGTGTGGCTACATGGAAAGAATGTCACGTCTCATGCCTAGACAATAAAAATTGTATCAGTCAAAAAGGTGAGCAAAGACACAGGGAAAAGGTTTTGTATCTGTTTAATATTTCCACCAGAAAAATGAAGGCTTGGGGCTCAGGAAACTGAGAAAGTGGGAAAGGAGTATTAGCAAACAATTTTTACTGTGTATGCTTTTACTTAAACGTTAAAATCTTCATTAGAACGTATTACAAAAAAATCAAATGGTAGTCCAAGTTGTGGATTTCAGAGTTAAAGTGGAAAAAAAATGACTCTGCAATCCTTTAATGTCAAAATTGTAGCAAGGAGTCAGAGATTGGGGCTGGTGATGATTGCCTGGATTTTTCTTTTTTTGCCTTTTCTGTGTAAAACTGTTTCTGGTATGAAAACATCAGTTTTCCAAATTACCCATCAGCAGCAATCCCAGAGAGGTCTTCAAAATACAGATTCTTTTCTAGGTCTGTCCAAAATTTTCCCTATGGTGTCAATATAATCAGGTATCCTGAGGGGATATTATGCAATAAAGTTCACAAATAAAATGAACTTGCTCTATCTACATAGAAGCACTGTGTGTTTACTTACTGGGAAAATTGTCCGTTAAAGACTCATAAATCATAAGACGAAGATGAACTCTGAACGTGTGTGTTTTCAATCCCCCTGCCTTTTTAGACGCAGGCCTTTTAATGCTTTTCCACTCGGGCATAAAGTAATTAGTGGATCTAGCCTACACAAAATAAGAAAATTGCAGAAATACCACAGAATGGTTGAGTCTATTCTCAACGTAATCATCTTGATTGATTTATGAGTAGTAATGATTATTATGATTCATATAACTAATGTGCAAAGAAAATAAGGATTAGGTAAAGGTCCTCTGTTGATTGCCTCAGTATTGTGCATTTAACTGGTTATTATATATACTGTATGTGTATAATATACATACTGGATATGTACTGTGATGAACACATGAGCCATCTTCTATGCTCTCACTGAGCTCTGAGTAGAGGCTCACCAAAGGACTTTGACCCTTCTCTGGTGATGTGTACCCAGCATACATCCCTCACTTCTCAGTGTGATGTATAAGATCCACCTATGGGACACTATGTGAATGAATGCATTTGCCTCTGCTGGATTTCCTGATTTTAGCTCCATTTGGGGTAACTGTTTATCATAGTATAATTCAAAAAAGTTTTTTTGTGATCTCCTCAAGAAGTCTATTAAACCTCCGAACATCTGCCCAAGTCTTGACTTCTTGGTAAGGCCTCCCATAAATTTATTTGAAATTTTATCTCTCTCAATTCAGGTAAAAACATCCTCTATCATACTCCTCTACATGTAGTGATTTCTGAAAATGTATTAATTCTCATTCCCAATCTATTTATTATGGAAATCTCCTGGTGTGGGAGGGATGGGAGGCTCAGAGAAAGAGAAGGCAGGGTAAGGGAGGGAAGAGACATTGGAGAGGTTGTATGAAAACCTACTAGAGTAGATGCTTTTAATGTGTGTGTGTGTGTGTGTGTGTGTGTGTGTGTGTGTGTGTGTGTGTGTGAAAGAAATCTAAATGGTATCACAATATAACAGGGAGAGACAAAGCCCCACCTAGACATCTCTTACTTCAAAATGAAACCTTCTGTGCCAGAAATAAGTTATATCTCATCAAATTAGTCTAAGTATCCCATAGAAACCTCCCAAACAACCCAGGTTATTGACAAAGTTATTGGTTTCTCTCCACAAACGGATGGAAAGGTCTTATTGCTAAAGTCAACACCTACATTAAACATGGAGAAGTTGATCTGGTGCCTATCTAAAGCCTTCAGCATTACTGATTAATGTTCATGACACTGAAAGTTACTCTACACACTCCTAGAAGAGAAACAGAATCACCGATCTAGCTACAAACCCCTTGATCTACAGTGGTGACCTGTCTGCAAAATAGGCTGGTGTGGTAATAGTCCAAATGCTGTAGGATTAACCAACCTCTATCTTACTGGATTAAAGTTCACTCCATGAGATTGAATTTACGCCCTACTCTGCTCAGGTGGCCAAGAACCCGAGACTAGATAGGCTATATGCCTAGGGGACCTCAACTAGTCTTGTTCTACGGAAGAGTGCAGCGATAAATGACTCCTAACAACATTCTGTTGTGCTCATATATCAGTGCTTCGCTCAGTCAGCATCCAAGAAGCCTCCTCCTGCAGCAGATGGGAACAAATAAAGAGAGCCACACTGGACACAGTGCAGAAAGAAGCCTTCGAAAACTCAGTCTTACGTGGGATGCCTTCATAAAATCCCTCCTTTCAGGGCTCATTCGGGGAATGCTGCGGAAGAGGAGACAGAAAGACTCTAAGAGCCAATGGTGATGGAAGACACCAATGGAATAGGGCCTTTGAGATACAATATGACAGGTGCACCTATGAGCTCAGAGACTGGGGCAGCATAAACAGATCCTGCACAGAACTAAGTCAGATGGGCTCCCAGCACTGTGAGGGGAAGACAGACACAAACCCATCCCAAAGTCAGAAGCTATCCCAGTGGATAACCACTCACAGTGGAAGAATTCGTTTTCTTTAACAGTCTGATGGGACGTGCAAACCATACTTAAGGGCAGGTTCCAGTCCAAGAAGAAGATAACGAACAGAAAACAAACTCAGTGGTATTTTTTGGAGGTGTTTTTGTTTTGTTCTGTTTTGCCTCACAGTGGTTTGTTTGTCTGGGTTCATTTTTTTTAAACTTAAGAGGACTTTTGCTTATGGATTATGATTTCTGGGTTTTGTATATTAATGAGGTGCATGTGTACATGAATGTGTTTCTTCGTGTTCGCCTTTGGCTCTCCTTTTTCTGCTCGCATGTTTCGTCTTATTCTGGTATAGTTTGTTTGTTTGTTTGTTTGTTTGAACTCTTATTTTATTTTTTTAGATGCCTGCTTGTTTCATAATGAGAGAGAGCAAAACAAGCGTGTGGCTTTGGGTAGTGGTGGAATGCTGGGGAGGATCTGGGAGAAATTAAGGAAGGGGAACCCCTAAGCAGAATATATTGTATGAAAAAATATTCTCAAAAAGAAATCTTCCCTGACAGCCCCTTCTCTGCAGTCACCTTATTGTCCCTTGCTTAATCTCCACATCAAGGCTCGACAGGCTTTTTAGGTCACCAGCCCCATGCCCTGGCTTACCCTGGCCTTTAGCACGGACTGTGCTGAACTTCTCACTTCTGTGCCTGTCTGCTCTGTCACACTGTAAACTTCTATAGAACAGAGACTGATGAAGTCATCGTCCCATCCCACACAACAATAAGCAAATGAGTAACTGAAATGAACAGAGATGAATGTTCTTGGGAGACAACACATCGTGATTTCAATTTCTACATGTGGGCAAGAGGTGAGGTAATAAGACCAAAGATGTGAATTTTGGTGCTGCCCCAACCATGGCTTTTAGATCTGTAGGATGAAAAGTTAGCGTGAAGGCCTCTTCCAAGTCCTTAAGACTGTAAGGTAAGAAACACAATTGTGAGCCCCTGGATTAACATATCAAGTTCCAGGCTCCATCTGCTGGTTAAATTGTAGAAAAATGTAGAGGCCCCTGAAACAGCAGAGTAAAGGTTTCTGATTTTATCACCTCTTATGTATGATTGTGGAAGAAAAGAACTGGAAAAAAAATACTCTTTGTAAAGAGAGGAATCATCTAAAAGACAGAAAACTGGGAAACAAAACTAGATATTGAACATATGGCCGACAGCATGGTTCAGTAGGTTCAGGACACCAACCGCAGAGTCTGACAACTGAGCTTGATTCCCCAAGATCCACCTGTGCAAGAAAAGCTCCAACTCCTGAAGTTTTCCCCTGGTCTCCACATACGTGCTATGGTACATGTGTATCCACAAACGTATGCACACATGCATATATTACACACAAATAAAACAATGGAGCTTCTTAAACATGTTGCAAGTGAATGACCCTAATAGAAAAGCACACCTTGCATTTTGGACATGCATTTTGAACAAGTACTGTGGAAATCAACTCCAATTACTGCCACCTGCTGGTGCCTCCATTCACCCTCCAGGGTATCTCAGGGCTCAGTTCTACAATCGATGGTATATCATAAGGTTATGTATCTCTTTCTAGATTGTGCAAAAACTGAGGCTTTTGTTAAAGGCACTCTTGTGTATTTTCTCTATCTATCTATCTATCTATCTATCTATCTATCTATCTATCTATCTATCTATCTATCTAATCTCTATCTCTATCTCTCTGCTCTGAAACAGCTGTCCTGTCATTTTATCATGATATAACAATGTTCAGGCAGCCTCACGATGGGCCTTGGAAGGAAACTATGCTCTCGTCAAGTCTTAAGAGCAGAGTCTACAGCACTGGGTAGATCCATCGCAGGGCAGACCAACAGTTCTCATCAAATAAGCTGCAACTACGTTTAATTCCTGATGCATAGAAACTATAAAATATTCAATGCTTCCTCTCCTTGGACCTTAGGATTTGACATTATTTGCTATACAGCATAGATAGATAACACACCTGCATATATACACATGTTTCTTGGATGTGTTCAAATATCTCTGAAACACCTGTATATTCAGCAAATCCCGCAGGACTTTGCATCTAAAATGTACATATCCACCTTGACTAATTTTTTTTTAGAGCCACTGGTATCTTCATGCACTGCATTTTTTCTAATATACACACCTCGCTGGAATAAGAGTCAAAAGTGGGGCTGGGGAA
The DNA here is from genome assembly GCA_036184795.1 of Tokudaia tokunoshimensis. NCBI lineage: Eukaryota > Metazoa > Chordata > Mammalia > Rodentia > Muridae > Tokudaia > Tokudaia tokunoshimensis. The sequence goes on from BTHU01000003.1 coordinate 28,804,915, forward strand.
ATGGCTCAGCCATTAAAGGCATTATATACTACGCAAGCCCAAGGACTGAGTTCAATCCCAAGGACCCATGTAAAGCATGGCATGTCGGCGTGTGCCTGTAATCTTAACACTATGTAGGCAGGGACCAGAGGATGCCTGCCTGGAGCTTTCTGGCCAGCCAGACTATCCAAATCATCAAACTCCAGTGTCAGCCAGAGACCCTGTACCAACAAATGAGATGATGTGTGAGTCAGAAAGGCATTTGATGTTGACCACTGCCCTCCACAGGCACTTATACACATATGCACATGCATCCATGTTCATATATGTGCACATACACCACACCCATGAAAAAACATCACAAATAAATTTGAAGATTATAGAACATATTTTATAGGGTTTAGAATATTGTTTGGAAAAAGACCATAGGCCTTAAAATGTCATGCATGGTCTACAGTATATTAGAATAAGTGAAAGATGTAACCCTTGCTGGAGATTACAAGTAAATATTATTTTTGTAATAAGTTCGTCATTAGTAAAACCTCCTCAACTCTGGGGAATGGTCTTGGACACTTGTTTTTCCTTTTATTCTCTTTGTGGCTATAAGAGATTTTCCAGACATAAGAATTGAAATGTTATCTTAACTTTGATAAAAGGTAAATTAAGAAAACCTTTTCCAGTAAGATTTGATTTAATGCTTGAAATCTTAATGATGTTAAACTATATCTAAAAATAAACTCATCTTGACCTAATTAGATGTTTGAGAACCATATAATAGGCCTCTGCTCTAAATCCAATAGATAACTTTTAATAAATTGAAACCTACAAACACTCATCTTAGCAAGATTGGAAACATTATTTCAGACAGGGAAAGGTAAATCAAATAAATTGTCTTCCAAGTATTTATACTAGTGGAGTTCAGCACTCCAATTTACAAAGCTCAGAAACTTTTTTTTTGAGTTCTCTCTCTGTCTCTGTCTTTCTCTCTGTCTGTCTCTCTATGTGTGTCTCTCTGTCACTCTGCCTCTCCCTCTCTCTGTCTCTCTCTGTGTTTCTCTCCCTCTCTGTGTCTCTCTGTTTCTATCTCTGTCTCTCTGTCGCTTCCTTCTTCCTTCCTCTTTCCCTTCTCCTCCCCCCTCTGTGTTTTAGATTTTTCAAAGAAATCTTACAACTCCCTAGGTTTTTGAGGTCTGTAGGAATAGAATTCAGTTGGGATTAAAAAGTCTGTGCCTTTAGCTCCACTAAAGCCTGTGATACATCATTCACATGCTGCCATTCGAATGGTTCATTAAACAAGAAAGCATATCCAACAAAAAGCACCATATGAATGAAGATCTGATGAACTGCAGCAGGAGAGCAAAAATGGATTATTTATAATTCCATGCAAACACCTAAAATGAAAATGAGGTCATGAAATAGCCAAGCTATTAGTTATTACCTTCTACACCTTAATATTAAGCTTGCTACAAGCAGAAAACACCCAAAGAGCAAAGTTTCTACTCCTCAAAATATTTTGCATGGTACCTTCTACATAAACGGCAAACAACAAACACATTTGGAATGGGGAAGAAAAAGAGGGAAGAGGACCATAGGGAGAAAGAGAAAGAGATGGATGGAAGACAGGAAGGCACATGTAGCAAGGCACAGTCCACTTAAAAGCACATGGAACAAAGCGGTAAATTCTTTCGAGCTATTAGTCAATTCAAATAAAAAGGGATAGATTAATGTGCCCTCTGGGCTCTGGGTGTTCAATGCAATGCGGATTTGTCAGCTCTGAAACACTTTGTGTCAAAACTCTATGACTCCTCAAGGTAAGGAATTGTTCACTCCCCTGTGTGATGGGAGATAAAGATGATGGGGGGGGCAGTGACGAGAATGGGAAAGGATAGTTTATGGGTCAAGAAATCAAAAGGCTCTATAGACTTTTACCTGGAAAGCCTCTGGAACAGGGGAATCACGCAGATGACTACTCCTTCGCTTTTGGTGCTTGAAAGAAAAGAAAAGAAAAAAAACACTAAATATTTTCCCTGAATGTTTTGCATTCAGTTATACCCGACCACAATGTGCCAAGCCTTTTTTCCCTTAATTCTCCAAACCCATATGTATTCTAAGGGAAATCTAATCCATGTGTCTCTGATTTGCTTACATTTAAATCACTTTAAAATGTTAACTTTTTAAAAGGATGTCCAAGATATCTTTTGTGTCTTCCTCGTGATCCTCCTACAGGATTCTCAAGAATGTGGCATTGTGTGGTGCCAATGGAAACAACGCCATGCATAATGAAGCAGAAGTCAGGACCCAAGGATCCTGGCGTAGATTTTTGTCTCTGCACAGCATAATCTGCCCCATCACTGAGAATAAAGCACTGAGCAGAATCCTGTGGTAGATTTGCTAACTTGAACTGCCCTCCATGAGAGCTTTGGAATTAAGCCTGGCTTCCTTAGGCTACCTTCTTCAGACTGTCCCGGTGAGATGCCTGAAGCTGCACGTGCAAGAGAAAACCTTCTTGAGGAGATATAAGACAAGGGAGAGGATACACAAAAAAGCTCAGGTCAGGGAAGAATTGGGCCAGTGATCTTGTCAAGCCCTCTAAAACCATCTTCTTCCATGTCTAATGTGACAGTTGGTCTCTCGTAGCGAATGGGAAATGGATGGCTGGAAATGAGGTAATGGAGGCCCAGCCTCCCAAGTTTGAGAGTGTGGACCGAGTGCCTAGGAATCAGTGCTTGGAAATGCAGACAACCCATTTCCATCAATCCTTTCTTCTTCTTCTTCTTCTTCTTCTTCTTCTTCTTCTTCTTCTTCTTCTTCTTCTTCTTCTTCTTCTGTTACAAGTTCTCTCCAGGGTGGCGTTGGACCATACAGAGAGGGTCACAGTGAGTCTATATGTTTAAAACAAATATTTACAAAAAATGGAAGGAGAAAGTTTGCATCCATTATCCTGCACTGAGAATGACGAAACAACAAAGCAAAAGCTTGTTAGGTCCATCTGTAATTTTAAAAGGAATCAAAACCATACAGCTCTGCAAAGGCTCCCAGGAAGGAAGTCCTGAAAGTGAGCCTGACATCAACAGAGAAAGCACAGAAAGAAAGAGGAGCATTGGAACCTGCAGGAACACTGCTCTTCTGTTCTGGTTCACAATTTCACACTCTTAACAGCCAATAAACTCGGCCCACCGGTTTAAATGCAGGTGTGGCAATCTTGTGTTTAGAAGGCAGGGCATCCTTCCACCTGTCTTCCTTCCCTGGTGGAAGAGGATACAGTGAGGGTCTTCTGAAGGCTGCAGGAGAGCCAAGCCCCTAGCTATCCCAGGAGAAGAAGGCCTGGAGGAGCAGCTGCACAGATTGGCAGCCATCTGGTCCTAGTCGACTGGATTCTGGCAGCTGATGCAAAGAGGAAGCTGCAGAGACATCCGGGACGCCCTGTCATAAACCTAGTTTCTGACCCAGACTTGTGACACTGAATTTATTTCGCCAGGAAAAGAAGGTCTTGATTTATTCTCAATTGTGCTGATCACTATCGAGAAAAGCCTCAGATACACTTTAGCATGTTTGGAGGAGATTTCAGTGATGAACCCTAAAAGTTGAGCAAATTGTTTGCAATGAGACAAGACAGCAACACGCCTACCAGTGTCATTTAACATAGTTGGAGATGGCCCAGCTAAGGTCCAGCCAAATGTTCAGTCCAGTCCAGTGGAACCTGAGAGAAGAGAATGTTTCATTTGTCCTTCACTCTTATTTTGCACTTGAAGTTAAATAAATTCAAATTCACAAGCAGGAAACTGATTTCAACAAAGCAAAATCTGTTTCTCTTAAGAAAAAAATAGAGCAAAGAAACTAACGAAAGCTCTATTCACGGTTGTTCACGCCAACACCCTTTGTGTTTGGAGCATGCACATTCTTCCCCCATAGGTTTCAGCCCAGCGTACCTCCCTCCTTCCTCAGAGCTCTCCCTTCCAGTGGCGCAAGATCAGTTCCATGGTCTCAATCTATTCCTCAGAGATTCACGCGTACTCACAGCAAACAGCTCAACTCAATTACACCTGGCCAGTTTGTGTCCCTACCTTGGGAAATACATTGGCTCTGTAAGCCTGGATGGCTTGGGGTACCATGTGAGACCTCAACTTCAGCACCATGAGCACCTTCTTCTCTCCAGATGAATGCTTATCATGGATCCTACAGTCTACTATCTGTGGTCTACTAGTTCCGTTGCACAGACTAGCCTCAGAGAGTACACTAGGAAGCAACTTTCTGTAGTAGAGTTTTTCACTGTTATTTATGGAGGTCCTTCAGCCCAAAGGAGCTGTGCAGCATAGTGGAAAAATTCCTGCCCAGAAGAAACACCAGTATCTCACCCCTACTTTCATGACATGTAAACTACTGTATTCAGAAATAAGGGTTTAAAAGAAGTGGGTACATTAAAATCAAGTTCCTCAGGTTAGTCCCAATTCAGTATGACATGATTTTTGTTTGTTTATAGATATATTTTGGTTGGTTGGTTGGTTAGTTGGTTAGTTGGTTGGTTGGTTGGTTGGTTAGTTGGTTGGCTTAGTTTGGCTTGGGGTTTTGAGACAGGGTCTTATTGTGTAAGCCCACAGTCCTTGAACATGTAACAGTGATCTCTCAGTCTCTCAGATACTCAGGTTACAGGAATGCAACACCACACTCAACTCAGGGGATCTTATAAGAAGGAAGTTGGTCACACACATGTACAAAGAGACCACACATGAGAAAAAAGTGGGTAGCCAGCTGTAAGCCTTAGAGAGCACCCTCCAAAGGAACAAACTCTTGCTGTCATCTTAGTTTTGGCTATCTACCATCCAGAAGCTAGTGTATAGTAGGACAACATATACTACAAAGTACTCTATTAATGCCAACTATTTTAATCCCTGTGTTGAGCCAGTAACATTGAATACAGGCCTGGAAACCTGACTTGTGGAAGGAGAAAACCAGCTTCTCAGAGTTGTTCTCTTTACCTCTACACTTATCCCATGGCACAGGCACACTGCACTCAAAGATGGACACACACACACACACACACACACACACACACACACACACACACACCACACCACACCACACATACAAATTAAATCAGTAAATAAAGAATTTTTAAAATCTAATTACTGCTGTTCTTTTAATGTGGTAGTGTGACTTCCCAGCTACTTAAAATGAAAAAGGCCATCATTGTTCTATTTTAAAAAGTCTAGTGAAAACTACAGCCATTTCATCCCACTCAATCTTGATTATTTTCTGTGTCCAGGTCAGATCCAGACTCTGTGTGTGTGTGTGTGTGTGTGTATGTGTGTGTGTGTGTGTGTGTGTGGTGTACATGTATTTGTGCACTTGTGTGAAGGGGTGTGTTTACATGAATGTACATGTGTACAGATGCTGACATCTTTCTCATTCTCCACCTTATTCTGATCTATACTTTTGAAGCCAGCAATGGGGCGATCAGATACACTCTATTCCTTAAGATTTTTATCAAGCTTTCTCTCCCATATCCTTCCCCATCCAGTCTTCTGCTTCTGTGTCCTCTAGAATCCAGAAGGAATGAACAGAAATAAAGGGGCAGGAGCCATTTTTCTTAGTTGATATGAACCTTTTGCTTGGCTTCAAAATGTCCCAGAAGCCCCCACACTATCCCAGCATGAAAAAATCACTCCAGAGACACCTATAGTCCACAAGGTGACCACGCATCGGGACTGGCGCTGGGAATGCTCAGTGCGTTCCTATTGTCTGGCATGATTTCTCCAGTAGCTCTGTCTCTTACTGTTGCCCTGGGTATGGAACATAAATTATATGAGCACATCCTCACTGTGCAGTTGTTCAACTTGGACAGTACTGCTTCCGAGCCGCCTTCTAGTTTGTCTGAGTCCCCACCTTTTGAAGGTTCACACTGAAGCTTCATGCTCTACTAGGACAATTCTGTGGATCCTTTTAAGATGGTTCTACCTTGGTTCCCTTGGTTATATCCACGCAACACAAAGGAACTCTCCAGTCTTGCCACCCACACTATAGACCGTTCTCTTGCTCTTACTGAGGGCTTTCTTCTTGTTAAGTTATTAAGACTGTTGCGGGAAGTCTCCTGCTCCACATTCCTCTAAGTTGAAGAAGGAAATGTTGTATTGGTATTAGCTTGCTAGAGTTTGCATAAGAAAGTACTCCAGCATACATAACAGATCTTTCTATAGCTCCAGAGGGCAGAACATGGTTTGTATCTCTCAAGGCTTTTCTGCAGTTTAACAATGACAACCTTAGCCTTGTTTATTTTGTCTTTTTTTTTAATTAGATATTTGTTTTATTTACATTTCAAATTATCCCCTTTCCTTGTTACCCCTCCAAAAATCCCCTATCCCATCCCTCCTCCCCTGTTCATCCCCCCCCCCCAATTTCCTGACTTCCATTCCCCTATTCTGGTGAATTGAGCCTTCACAGCACCAATGGCCTCTCCTCTCACTGATGTCTGAAATGGTCATCTTCTGCTACATATGTAGCTGGAGCCATGGGTCCCTCCATGTGTACTCTTAGGTTGGTGGTTTAGTCCCTGGGAGCTCTGGGGGTACTGGTTGGTACAGATTATTATTCCTCCTGCAGGGCTGCAAACTTCTTCAGCTCCTTGGTTCCTTTCTCTAGCTGCTCCACTGGGGACCCTATGTTCATTCTGGTTGGCTGTGAGCCATGGGTATTTTGATCCACTTTCCAATAAGGATCAAAGTATCCACACTTTGGTCTTCCTTCTTGAGCTTCATGTAGTCTGTGAGTTGTATCTTGGGTGTTCCGAGGTTTTGGGCTAATATCCACTTAGCCCTGTTTCTTCACATGGTTGTGTCTCTCTACTCATCTGAGCTAACATTTACACTGATAACCATCCCTTAAAAGACTCTTTGTTCAAACGTTTCTGTGGATTATTGTAACTACAACTCAATATTCTAAATTAAGCCCACATCTGAGCCATGTGGCTTCTGTCATGCGAATTTACCTTTAAAAGGTTACTTAAGAAAGGAGCCAAGGAAACATGCTATAGTGGCCCTTCCAGTCTCAGTCATCAGTGTAGGTTTTTTTTTTCTTTCCATTATGGCCATAGGAAGACCTCACTTTTATAACATGCTCCTCGTGATATTTTCGGTAAACAGTTTTTTCATTAAAGACTCTCTCCTAAAGGATGTGGCTGGGAGCTAGGGAGTGAAGTGATCAGGACATGGCTCTCCAATGAACTCAACTGTGTGATCTTGGGCAAGTCACTTAACTTCTCTGTGCTTCCATCTCCCTCTTGTAAACTAGAGGGAATCACATTGTTGACGCGGGATTAATTAGAGAAGATGTCTGTAAAGTATTAACAGTTCTTGAAGAAGTTGCTATATAAATACAAAACAATATCTATTAAAGTTGTCTTATTTGTGGGGAAAAAAAGACTCATTGTTCAAGGGCCCTGAGTATTAAAACTTTGGACATATGAATTTGTGGAGGCCTTCAATTACACGTATAAAAATCCCAGCTTAACAATGTGAGTTGAACTTTGAATCTTTGCCATGTTTCCACTGTTCAAGAAAGAACACTGCTTGAGGGAAAAAAAGATGCTATACATTGGAATGGGGACATAGTAAAGACCATAAAGGAAGGTGGGATGATGCACCTAAACTCTGACAACTCTTCCTACCAGTGGAAAGATTCCTTTCACCAAGCAGAAAAAGCCTTCCAAACCTGATGGTATTGGCCACTCCATCCCTACCTCCAGAGTTGATAACAACTTCCTATCACTCCGAAATTAGGATTTTCACTATAGCCTAAGATGGATCCCTGACATGGCCTGAAGAAATAAAAACAGCCTCCCCTAAAGCACTTGCTATGCTTCTCCTCAGAACACCCTCAACATTGCTCTTTGATTCTGCTGCTGAAATGAGACTCAAGTCACAGAATGTCCCCAGCCGTGAGGCACAACGTGTTGTCCATGAGGAGGTACAGTACACCCACGACTCCTCTTGAGTCTTAACATCTGAGATCCCAGGTGCTGCTCGGTGCTTTATACCAGGTTCATAAATGGCTCCTCGTGACCCAATACCCATCTGATTTCCCTTCTTCCTTCAAAAACCCAATATGTAAGACATTCAGTGATAGAACAGAGATGCATAGCTTTATCACAAAGCCCCGTTTTTAAATAAAGATAGGAGACAGTGTTGTTTGGGCAAAAGTGGTGATGTGCTATTACCCTGTATCCTAATTTAACATGAATTCTTTTCCTTTAAGAGGTTCCTTCCCTCATCTACAGCTTTCTTCAGACCTTGTTCTTGCCTCTGGGAGAATCCCCATCTCAAGTGAGAATTGAGGAGCATGCCTTCTATCAACAAAACTTTGGGGCTCCAATGTTTGCATTGCCACCATCAATTAAAATCTTTCTAGATTATTGCTTTATTGGGGTTGGGGATTAGTGTCTTCAAATACTGAGGGAACTCAAATATTTTGTGCTTCTAGTCAGTTGTGTTCTCTGCAACCACACCCCAAATTATTTCCTAGACATAGAAAGAAATGGCATTTCTTTAAAGACTTTGAAGAATAAATCCAGTAAAATTCCTTTGTTAAACAAAGTGACTCATGGGAAAGATCAAATTAAGGGTGTGGTACCGCCATTCAAGGTAGCCAACACTGAGAGAGGTGTGGAGACAAGAAAGGAAATAAACACAGTCACCATGAGGCTTAATTAACTCAGGCTGCTTTAACAAATATTCACTTAAAATAGCCTCTTTTCATTTCTTCAGACTTGTTTTGTGCCCCACCCTTCTCTACAATATCCTTACCAAACACCAAGTATTGCTTTTCTCTCAACATGGCAAAGCTTGTTAAATGTACAACCGCTATTCACACACACAGGGTAGCAATTCTGAGTCTTTAATTCTGTCCATTCCTGACTGACAGTTGGTGCCACAGAAATAACTTCTATGTGGCAATACAGAGAGTATAGGAGGTTTTTCCATCAGGAAACCAACAATGACAATCCATATTTACCACTTTGCCTATATTCTATATATTTTGAATTGGGCAACATTGTCAAATGTCTAAATTTCAATGAAATAAATAGCCTTTTTGATTAAAATTTCAGGCTCAGAGGAAAAACCTACATAATATTTAATATATAACTAAATCTTACAGTTGTTGAAAAATGGGATCGATTAAATCTTATATTGCAGTATGGGAAAGGGAACTTAGATAAACTAATTTAATGTTTTATCCTGTGGGAGTTCTTAAGTGAACTTAAACAAAATGGTAAATGTCAAAAAGAAAATTGTTTACAGTAGCCCTGCACATCCACAAGGGATACATTCATTACAAGACATTGTAGATACTATAAAATCTAACAGTCTTTTCCTCACAGAGTTCCTAAGACAAAATTTAGTTTATGAATAAAGCAAAGTAAAAGGTTAATGATAACTAATAATAAAAATAGAACAATATAACCATGTACTGAGATCAGATTTCTGGCAGCAGTATTATTAGACTTTCATGAATTTAAAAAGCACAAGCATCATGACACCAGAATAGTCGATCTGATAAGTGACATGGTGACCAAATGAGTAACAGGCAGGGTGATTCACATCCCGGACAGGATGGAGAAGGCCAGTGTGAGATTTTATCATGCTGCTCAAAATTGCATGCAATTTCAGACTTATGAATTGTTTATTTCTGGAATTTTCCATTCAACATTTTTGAAGCATCATTGACTGACTGAAACCACAGTTGAGAGGGATTAGGGAATAATGGCTTTGATAAACAATACTGATTTGATCCAATCAAATATAACAAGATGGTTGACTAAATTAATTCATACTAGGTAAACAAGAAAGAGAGGAAGGAAGAATAAAAGAAGGGGAAATTTCTCCCGGGAAGATAGTTTATTACATCTTTTATGTGGCAAACAAAATCTAAATGGAATTTATAAAATGAACATTTGTACAAGCAAACTAGGTGGAATTATGTAAACAACAACGGCTTGATTTATGGTGCCCATGGACTTGAGCTTACAAATGCATAGTTGGGGAGCAAACTTCATCACATTAAGGACAGACATAGCAAATGTTGGACACTATTCTATATGTTGTTATTCACTAATAGGCTATTGTATTTCACTAAAAGTCATATAATTGACAATGCTACCTAACTTAAATATTGTAGAACACTGGCCAAAAAAATGGAATAAGTGATTTACAGAGTCAGCCAAGAAATTCTAATAATAATACTTTTGGAATAGAATTTAGGAAACTTCTATTCATTGTAAACAATGACAGGATTTCATTATGATATTTTCATATATAGGGATCATGTTCTTTGGCATATTTATCCACTTTACATTGTGCCTGCTCCCAGGAAAACCTTTTATACTTGGGAAATGATGGTAGGGCCTCTCAGATGGTTCTGAAGGGTCACTATAGAACTGCTGAGGTGGGTTTTATAGGTAAGTTGGATCCACTGGGCATGTTCAGTAGACAAAAGGACTCCCAGGCCAATAGATGTGGGGAAATGGACAGAGAAAGATTCTGAGACTTCAGAGAAAGGTTCAGAATGGTTTGTAAGATCTTGGACAAAAGCAGTGAGAGTCTGGGCCTGAATAATAAATTGACAATACAGTAAGTAAGTGACTCTGGGTGATTTGTAAACTGGTAAGAAGTCATCTTTCTCTACCAATCATCAATAGAGATCCATAAGGGATATTAAGGCAATCAGAAGTTCTTCCAGCGAGATACTGACAGTAGTAGACAATGTAGGCAACGCTGTGCAGAGGCAGAGGGTGGAGGGAAAGATGTTCTATTGCTCTTTGGTGGGCAAAAGGAGGCAAATGTCTGAATGAAAGCAGTGGGCAGGGACAAGGAAGAAAGCAGAGGCTCCAGGTAAACTCAGGCCATCAGAAGAACTCCAGTTTCAATGACAATAGCATGTAAAGCAGGAAAGAAAACAGAATTAGGAAAGGTCCAAGGCATTTGACTGCATAGAAGGTGGTGACATTTAAGAGAGGTGGAAAGTGAGTTCAAAGGAGAAAATGACAAATTTGAAACTGGTTGACTATATGCTTGCAAACAGAGTGCAGTATATTTGCCATTAGACTACATGTATGCTATGAGGTCATTGGCAATGAGTACTGAGGGCTCAAGGAATAGATGTTATAGAAGAAAAGAACTGGGGACTCAGGAGTACAGTTGAATCTAAGGAAAAAGTATAAGACCTTCTAGAAGTCTAGATGGCAACCGGTATCAAGGTACAGATGAGATATTCCTAGCACACTACAGAAGAGCTAGGTTTCTGATGCACTGGCTGCAGCAGTCTTTCACCTGGTTCCCTTGCCTCCCCCTCCTTCCTTCTGCTATCTTCTTGTACTTTACACACATTACACATAATGGGCATGAAAGAAAGAGGTGATGAGCTCCACTGGTAAAAGATTTGTACCTGGGAGGCTCTGTCAGTGCATGAGAAATACAGAGGGGGACACTCTCAGCCAACCATTTAACTGAGCACAGGGTCCACAATGGAGGAGCTAGAGAAAGGACCCAAGGAGCTGAAAGGGTTTGCAGCGCCATAGAAGGAACAATTTGAACCACCCAGTATCCCCAGAGCTCCTGGGGACTAAACTACAAACCAAAGAGTACACATGGAATTACCCATGGCTCCAGCTACATGTGAAGCAGAGGATGGCCTTGTTGGATATCAAAGGAAGGAGAGGTCCTTGGTCCTCTAGAAGGCTAGATGCCCCAGTGTAGGAGAATGCCAGGACAGGGAAGTGGGAGTGGGCAGATTGGTGAGCAGGGAGAAGGGACACGGGTTAAGGAATTTTCAGGGGGAGGGGAACCAGGAAAGGGGACAACATTTGAAATGTAAATAAAGAATATATCTAATAAAAATATAAAAGAAAGTGAAGCTTTTCATATACTGTAGAATTCTAGTATGTGTGTGTGTCTGTGTTCATGTGTGTGTGTGTATATTTGTGTGTGTGTCTGTGTTCATGTATGTGTATTTGTGTGTCTGTGTTCATGTATGTGTTTTGTGTGTATGTCTATGTGTGTGTGTGTGTGTCTGTGTGCATATGTATGTGTGTGTGTCTATGTGCCTGCGTATGTGTGTGCATGTGCATGTGTGTCTGTGTGTGCATGTATGTGTGTGCATGTGTGCGTGTCTTGTGTGTGTGTGTGTATGTGTGTGTGTGTGTTTTCCTGTGGATGGATAAATATGTGCCTGTGTGTGTGTGTGTGTGTGTGTGTGTGTGTGTGTGTGTGTGTGTTTTCCTGTGGATGGATATATATGTGCATGTGTGTGCACACACACATGAGAGGCCTGAGGTTAACCTTAGATTTTGCTCCTCAGGAATTGCCCACCTTATTCTTCTGAGACAGAGTCTCGTTGTTCTGGAGCGGAGTTCACCAAGTAGGCTAGGATAACTCTCCATCAGCACTCAGACACCCGCCGGCCTCCACCTTCCCAGCACTAGGATTACAAGGCGGTGCCAGCACACCCCAGTCTTTCATGTGGACTCTGGGAACCACATTCAAGTTCTCCTACTTGTGCAGAAAGCACCTTAATGACTAAACTATCTCTACAAAACCTAGATATAATCATTCTTACATGAATTACCAGGACTTTCTTATGTGGAGAAAAAAAAATGAAAAGTGCCATAAAACTCTAATAAAGATATTCAGTCCTTAACTTTAAAAGGATGGGTTTCTTTATTTCTATAGCACACAATATGATATCTGTAGATACAGGGAACCAGGATTCCAATTTCTTTCAGCTGAGGAATATAAAGTAGGAAATAAAGTTTTCAGTATCTGTCAAACTTCAAAAAATAAATATTGGCCATCAAATCTCTTTGTTCCAACCTTGAGTTAAGCCATGCTTTGTTCCACAGAAGGCAGTGAATTTCTCTCTTCCTAGTGGCCAGAACACTGTCTTAGATACAATGGATTTGCAGTAAATATTTTTCATCTGCTGTGAAGACTATGCCTGTATTCCTGTAATGAGCCCTGCATTCTTTGCATGCTAGGCGTTCCCTCTCCTCAGAGCGGGTCGGCCATATAAATTCTCTGACCAATAAAATGTAGTGTGAATCGTGCTGCACATCAAGAGATTGTAGTTCATGTTTCTGTCTGTTTGGAATGATCTTGAAAGCTAGCCATTATGGAGAAAGTACCATGTTCAAGAAAAAGCAGAAAAAGATCATATGGAGAGACGCCTGAAGGCATCTTGGATACTGCAATAGCCCATACAGAAATGCAAATTCATATTTACTATCTGTCTCTTACATATTTAAGAGATTTGAAAGTATACAAACCACACATCAAATATATCTAAATGAGTATTTTGTGATAATATATGCAGTAAAGAAGGTCATATGAATGTGTGTGTTTATTTTTAACGTTCATATACATGTTGTGAGTTTTGGAAGCAATAAATCCTAAAATAATTAAATATTCTAGAATACATCATTTGGAATAACCTGCCAACTTTGTATGAATGACTGAGTTATTTTTATAATATATTCTTCAAAACTTAGAAATGCAAATATATGTGTTATGTTTTAATTTCTATCTAAAAAAAAAAAACCCAAAAACAAAACAAAAACCCTTGGCTTTCTTAGTGCTACTTCATGGCCCATATAATAACTTCCAAAATGATAAACCCCTCAAATTTTAAGTCACATCCAGAAAGAGCATCATTCTTACCCCGCAGACAACTTGCTTTTGACATGACTCAGCTTGTTTTGTTTTCTGGTGTTGAAAGCAGTGGAAAAAATGATCCATTTAATAAATGTCTCTGAAAAACATTAACAGACAACAGGGAAAAGGGACGTGCTTTTAAAGCTAAGAGGAAACAAAGCCAGCTGTTCAGAGGAAAAAAAAACTGAATCAACTGAGCTAAATGAGCACGGTTTTTATTTTCCAACGCGGCCTCAAAGACCAGTCATGAACAATAGAGGCCACTCTGGAAAATTACTGATTTGAAAAATTACGAGAATAAGTTCTGTAAATGGGGATACAAAGCCAAAGACAGGCTATAGCAAAAAATAATGATCATCATGCACAGGCCTGATGTGTATGAGGCTAGAGACACAATGCAAATGAGTCCAAACAACTAGAAGGGAATCACCAAAAAAGAGGCAGCGAATGATCTAGATCAAGGGCTGCAAGCTCAGTTCTCCCAGGTCTACTGCTAGCTGACAGGGATGGGGATTTCCATCCCTTTCAATCCCAAATGCAGGAGGAAACACTGGGTGAGTCCCACAGTGACTTGTCCCACCCCCATTTATCATATTATGAGAAAATAAACTCAAAAGAATCATTAAGATGAATTAGCCATTGCACTAATTACCTCTGTCAATATTTTGGAGAACTCTGTGGTTGAACACTGGGAAATGCTTCAGTCTGCTATAGAAGGCTTTTCATGGAATGACTAACATCCAAGTCTCTATTTCTAACCACAATTAATTTGTTACCAGAAAATGTGGTCCCTACCACTAGAGTATCCAAGGTCCTTCTGTGTTATTGCTGTCACTCCTATCTTTTCTCTGTCAACAGTCCTGCAGAGTATCAGCCACTTCTCTGATGCAGCAGAACAAGCTAGAACTAGAAAATGAACATTGGCCCTGAGTCAAGATTTATGCCCAATTCCAAAGGTCATATATTTTCTCATATCGTTTAATAGCATGATAAAAACTAAAGAAACAAATCAGTTAATAAAAATGTATTTTACGATATATATATGATTAAAATGATTTATTTTTTTGTTTTGTTTTTTGTTTGCTTGTTTGAGACAGGCTTTCTCTGTGTAGCCCTGGCTGTCCTGAAACTCATTCTGTAGACCAGGCTGACCTTGAACTCAGAGATCTACCTGCCGCTACTACTTAAGTGCTGGGTTTAATGGTGTGTGCCATCAAGACAGGGTTGTTATATCTTCAAAAATCATGTAAAGAAATCTTATTTCCAAATGTTTCAATTCCTAGTTACTTGTAGCCATCAGTCTACCACAGCTCCCCAACATAAAACAGCGGTCTATATCTGTGTTTGCCCACTCGGTCAGAAAACTTTCAAGGACAGGGCATCTCCTTTCATTCACCAGGCCAACCTAGCCTCTGCCTAGAAGCTGGTAGTGTTTCATAAATGTAGACCTGATTTAAACAATTCCAGATAAATTTTATAGAAGGAAAAAACAATCCCAAGAAAGATATAGCCATGTCAGCCTGATTCACACGTCTTTCTTCTATTCCTTTGCTCATAATGAAAAGCTGAGTTGCTTGTACACCAGCTTTCTCCCAGAGCACAGTTTGAGAGTAGCAAGCTGAAGACAGAGTTGTCCTTTGGGTTTGACCCTTACACAGGTTCTACTGAGTCCCAGCTCAGGGCAAAGTCTCAATAAGTCTTGCTGCTCTCTGTCTGCATTTTGTTCCTGAGGCTGATAGTTCTTTGGCTTGGTTTGTTTTTATACATCATGAACAACTCAAAAGTTCCAGATTTTGACTTTTCAGCATTCCCCTCCTTCCCAATTTCATTCCTCCATTGCATCCCAAGACTGAAGAAAGGTATCTCTTTGTTTACCTCCCACATCCCGTATCCACATAGACACAGTAGTAATTCTCAGTGGTGTGTCATTGTAAAACTGGCCGCTGATGGCTGGGCAGAGTAACTAGTCAACATCTCTGGGGATGAGCTCATCCCCCAAGCCCTCATGGTTCCAGCAGATATGCATAATTGACAGAGGTGTTTCCATCTTCTTTAGTCTCTAAAGCCAACCAGATCCCCAAATCGCCTACTCAATATGGCCATGCACTGTTAGAATGTAGAGAACCAGCGAGGTCCCCATCCTATAAAACATGTCCATCCACTCTTAGAATGTAGAGTAGCAGGAGAAAGAAATCAAGAAGTCTTCCATTTTCCTACCTCCTCACAGCCAATCATCACGCCTCTGTCAAGGCAAATGGCCTTGCTGCTGGAACTGTCTGCTAGAAGAAATAGAAGGGATTTACACCAAGATCAAGCTTTGCCTAGATAAAGATAAAATCATATGCTGAATTGCACTGATCCTGAAAGAGATAAGTGGACGGTTCCAAAGACCTTTTCTCTTCATTTACATGAGCAGCACTTGCTTAGAGGAAATGTAAATTTGCAAATTAGAATTTGTAAACTGTCCCTTGAAACAATTGTTTCTCTCTCCACAAATGCTATGACAACTCAGATGCACTGGGTCTCAGACCTCAAACATATGCTAAGAATGAGGTACAGTCACAAGCTTTGTTGTGGTAGAATGAGACAAATGAAATAGTTTTCCAAGATGGACTCACATAACCTCATAATAGGCTCACATGGTCTTTGCTAACTTAAAATGTACTTGCACATACCAACACTTATCTGATGTACATACATATATTCATTTTATCATATGGACTTATTCAACATAAACACATAGATATATATCTACCTTAAATCTAAAAATAGAAAGTTCTGTGTTCAAATTCCAGATCTTTCTCACCTATTTTAATAATTTTCTGAATGCCTTGCTACAATTTGATGGAAACACATCCATATGTTCCTACAGTTTATATTTATTTTTAAAGAATACTTTTCAAACAGGTATGATCATGGTGTTCGAGTCAAGAAACAAATGCTATTTTCATGTATGGCTTAAAGATCATAAAACTGTGAAAATTGTATCTAGAAAAATAATCCCGTTTTGATAACCACCGTAAAGAATACACAAATCAGGTGTACACATGTTGCCAGATAGTAACCAAAGAAATTCCTTAAGTCTTTAAGTTGTATCCTGCTTTGGGTTGTAGCTACAATGTCTTGACACACCTGTGAATTTCCAAATGTTTAAAGTATGACAAAATTTTCAGATGAAATATGAATTTATTTTTACAAATGGAATAAGCAGCTACAGATACTTACTGAGAAGAGTTTTGCAGAGTTAGACAATTCCTAGAGGGTTAGAGATACTAGACTAGAGACTGAGGACATGCACCTTCAAAGTCTCTACAACCAAAACAATGATGCAAAGAAAAATCCATCAATAGGATCACTCCTTAGACAAACAAAAGCTTATTATTTTAGGCAAAAAAAATACTTTCAGTTTTGAATATTACTCCTAATCCATTCTCCATTTTTTCTTTAAGTAGAGCAATTTCCTTTTAAGTGAAAGTAGTTGCATCTTCACATCTATTTGAAAATGCAATTAGATAGAAACATAATACACTCCAGCTGGAAAAGGAACAATCCATTTTTCCTCTTCCTAGACAAGGTCACACTGCCGAGCACACTCAAGTTAAGCGTGATACAGAAGTTAAGCCATAAATCCAATGAGATGGACGTCTCTGGCAGCCCAGACACAAGGCCTAGTGTCAAAGGGGCTCACACTCAATTATCTCTGTTTCATTTAAAAACTCTCAATCCTTATTAACAAATAGCCCCTTTCTTAGGGAAAAAAAAAGCATAGTATTTTAGAAACCAGATCAACAAAAGACACTGTCATTTAAAAAAAAAAAACATATTTGGGGTAAAAAAAAAATGTAAGTGAAACTAATTTGCTACATATGTTTTATACATACAGTACATAAGGGGCTTTCTCCGACGCCATATGGAACGCATCTGAACTTGTAAGACAATGACCTTCATAAATCACTCTAGGCTCCAACTCCAAATTATGTCTTGTTCCCCCACTCATGGGATAGTCACTATATCTCATATAAATTCATTATGTTATATGTGCACAATAATCTATCTCTACCTTTATAAGGAATGATGTCATAACACACAGGCAAGGCTCTCCAGAAGAGAACAAGCTCTCCCACCAGATGTGCCAGCTTACACTACAGCTTCTCCACACGCGTGTTCCACAGCACAGCCCCTCCACACTGCTAGAAGAAATGGAAATTCATGGAGAAAGCAATGCAAGATCTAATAACAAAATGGCTTCTATGCATTCTTAATTTTTGCCTCCTGGGATCAAAATATAAACTAAAACTATCTTGCATACTTCCTTCCTATACGTTGTCATTTATGTCCATATATTGGCCTACTGATTTTTATCTGTGCTAAACCACTAGCCAGGTTCTACCAGGATTTTCTCTTAACGGACAAATTGCTGAGATGCAAAGGTTTAAATCAAGGGAGCAGCAATGCTTGCCAACCGTGGATGGAGAAGATAAAGGAAATACAGATATTCTACTCGGTATCCTTTTCCATGAAAAATTGCCTCTTCCCACCTTCATTGTGATGTAATCCTTCTTTCGAGTTCTATAGCTCAGCAGAGCAAGTTTGTCCTCCTGTTCACCTGGAACCTCTGGAGGTAATGAGCATTGAGATACGGTGGACCTAACTTCCTGATTCTTCTTCCTTACCAACCTGAAACTTCTTAGATCTATAATGTGAAAGAAACCACTGAGAATAACTGATGCATGAGCCTGTGTAAGGACAACCTTTTAGCCCTGTGCTATCATCTCCATTCCTCAATTCTAGTGTTTTCTTTCAGTCTAGGTCGAAGATCAAGCATGCAACATTGGGTAACAGAAAGGACATGATGAGCACACATTGAAAGAGTTAGGAAGCATCAGTGACTAGAATGAGAGGTTATTACCAACCTCAGCAGATTAGGCCCCATCAAAAGCTCTGAAAAGAAATGCTTCATTTAAATTTTTTGGATGGGACACCATAAAGGCATGTGCTAGCTTAAAAAAAAAATAAAGTTTCAAGCTGGTTCATATATGAAATATAGAAGACACTCAACTTCTAACCAAGGAACTGAAATTTGCTGGAAGGAGAATTATCATTGGAAATTGACATCCAGATAAACTCTTATATTGAATTTAAGATAGAAAAAGGATCAATAAAGAGTGCCAACTCAATGACTCATAATAACATCAAGAATGAGTAATGCTCGTCTTTAATGTCCCAACCAGGCATCAGACTATCAAGATGTCTTAGTTTCTGTTGCCGTGATGAACACCATATCCAAAAACCATCCTTGAGAAGAAATGGTTTATTTCAGGATCTATAGTTCAATTATGAAGGGAAGTCAGGGCAGGAACAGGAGACAAAATATGAAGCAGAGGTCATGGAGGAATGTGACTTACTGACTTGTTCTCTTTGGCTTGGTCACCTCACTTTTTTATACAACCAGAACCAGATCTGTCCATGGGTGGAACCACTCACACTGGACTTGGACCTCCCACATCAACCATTAGTCAAGAAAATGCCACATCCTTATGCCTACAAACCAATCCAATGGAGGCAACTACTCACCTGAGGTTCCCTCTTCCCAGGTCACAGTTGTTCATGCTACCATGGCAAATATTAACCAGTGCACAAGAATAGAATATTCTTGATAGTAAGTTTATACTTGAACCAACAGTCTATCTTTTAAAAAAAATTGTGATAAAGAGATTAAAGCTTTTAAAATGCCTAGTCCCTGTAAGAATTCTGAAAAACCTATAAACTCATATAACTAAGGGCACCCACATTTGCAGGCACACACCTACACACTCACAAAGAGTCAAGCAGAAAGAAAGGCTGAAAATTTTTAAAAATGTTGATTTTTCCCCCCTGAAATATCAAATTCTCAAACAATAAAAAATTCATAAGGCTACTATTTTCTCAACACTTCAGAAAAATCAAGTTTGTATACAAGTAATACCCTGAATATTATCTTACAAAGACAAAATGGTACCATATACTAAAATACTATCAATATTGCTTTATGAATTTTAGTCCATACACAAGGCATAAATTGATAAGGTCAGGGTATTAAATAAGTATATAAGCTTTATTCTACACTTTGCTTCTAAAAATCATCACTATTTTTAATCATTTGGCACTATTGCTATATCTCCCTCTACTCCTGAGTCCAGAAATATTCCCTAACAATAAATGATTAGGAAGCTAGACAAATCAATGAAATAATTGTTTGCAGACATGGATAGCAGTACATGACTGAGATTCAGAAAACAAAAACAAAAAAAGAGAAGGAAGCAATTAGATGACCTGGCTATTGTCTTTAAGGTCATGTAGTAACAAGATGTTTTAGATAAGAGACCAGGGAAAATTAGGAAGACAGATTGGAGTTCAGGGAGAAAAAAAAATGCCTAGAATTTGTAAAGCAGAATACAGAAGAGGAAAACATTCTAGAAATCTGCCTAAGAGTTCCCTGAAACTTTCACTAAATCTAAAACCTCTATGTCTAGAATAAAATAGTATGAAGCAAAAAAAAAAATTACTAGGAAACCAAAAGTCACACAACTCTTAGAACATTTAGAGATAATGAGCATTTGGGTTCACAGTTCAAATGAAAGGGCTGCATTATACACACAGACCATTGAACAGAGGCCCCAAGAGACTATGTCTCAATAGAGAAGGCTTAACTGATTCTAGACTAGAAGATAGTCTAGACTTCCACCACAGAAATTTTATAAGTATTAAAAAAATAGATGGAGTTCTGGCTCATAGGTTAAGACCACTGGCTGTTTTTCCTGAGAACCCAGGTTCAATTCTCAGTACCAGTGACAGCTCATCAGTTTGCAATTTCAGTTCAAGGGATCCAATACCTTCTCTGCCCCACCCCATGGGCACTGAGAACACACATGATGCACAGACATACGTGCAGACAAAATATACATATAAAATTTTTTAATTGACTTTAGAAAATAAAAGCATTGGAAGGATCAATATTATCCACAAGTACCATGACTGAGTATCAGAACAATGTCTTTTAAAAAAATGTTCACCAACTAACTGGGAAATGATCTTTACCAACCATACATCCGACAGAGGGCTAATATCCAATATATACAAAGAACTCAAGAAGTTAAACTCCAGAGAGGCAAGTAACCCTATTAAAAAATGGGGTACAGAGCTACATAAAGAGTTCTCACCTGAAGAATATCTAATGGCTGAGAAGCACCTAAAGAGATGTTCATCATCCTTAGTCATTAGGGAAATGCAAATCAAAACAACCCTGAGATTCCATCTCACACCAGTCAGGATGGCTAACATCAAAAACACAGGAGACAGCAGTTGTTGGCGAGGATGTGGAGAAAGAGGAACACTCCTCCACTGCTGGTGGAATTGCAAGCTGGTACAACCACTCTGGAAAGCAGTCTGGCGGTTCCTCAGAAAACTGGGCATGACACTCCCGGAGGATCCGGCTATACCACTCCTGGGCATATACCCAGAGACTTTACCTGCATGCAATAAGGACACATGCTCCACTATGTTCATAGCAGCCTTATTTATAATAGCCAGAAGCTGGAAAGAACCCAGATGTCCCTCAACGGAGGAATGGATTCAGAAGATGTGGTATATCTACACAATGGAATACTACTCTGCAATTAAAAACAATGAATTCACGAAATTCCTAGGCAAATGGTCAGATCTTGAAAATATCATCCTTAGTGAGGTAACCCAATCACAAAAGAACACACATGGTATGCAGTCACTGATAAGGGGATATTGACCCAGAATCTCGGAATACCCTAGACACAATCCGCATATCAATAGATTTCTAAAAAGATGGAAGGAGAGACCCCTGGTCCTGGAAAGACTGGATGTAGGAGAACGCCAGGACAGAGTAACGAGAGGGGGTTGAATGGAGAAAAGAGGGAGGGAAGGTGGCTTATGGGACTTTCGGGGAGGGAGGAAACGGGAAAGGGGAAGTGATTTGGAATGTAAATTAAAAAAATAAAATAAAAAAAACTGTTCAAACATTGTAACAAAATCTAGCTCTCAATTTAAAAAATTCAGAAAGCCTGGAGTATTCTAGATGTACAAAATATTCTAAGACTATTGTTGGGCATCGTGAGCTTAGCTCAACGCCCCCAGCTGAGCTGTTCGCACAGGTTTCCTGAGAGCAGAGCATCCTGCGGCTTAGCTTGATTTCTGTCTTCCTGCCCGGTGTGGTAGGGACTTGCCAGGTGCCTGACCTATGGCTATGATTGTTTTTCCCTGTTGTTTTTTCACCCAGCCTCTAGTATATATTGCTGGTCCCTCAGTAAAGCTTTGGCATTCTCCTCACCAGAATGACCCGAGTTTGTGTTTTCTGTTAATCCCCCAGGCCTACGCCCGATACTCGGTACTGTGGCAGCGCGGGCGCCGTCAACTATGACTCACAACACACAGAAAAAAATAATCAACAGAAATAGAAATGACAGAATTAAGTGATGATGATGATGTTTTTACAACTATTAGCCTAAGTGCTCAATAGGTTCAAAGACTTAAAAGAAATCATAAGCACAATGATGAAAAAGATGTGACATGTAAAATCAGGGCCTCTGCTCATGTAGATAGGCACAAAACAAGAATCCACTAGACAGGATTAAAAATAAATCGTGGGCTGCAGAAACATAAAGGAATTTGAAAATATGATGTTAGAATGTATGGATGAAATGCAAATTGAAGACTGAAAAGAATAAATAAAAATTCAGTCACCTGAGAGCTATATGAAGTGTTTCAACCTCTGTAATTTTGGAGACCCAAAAGCAGAAGAGAGGGGGAGATAAAACAAACAAAAACAAAAGAAAACTTACTGAAAAAATAATGGCTAAAAAGTGTTTGCTGTTTTGGGTTTTGTAGGGTGTTTTGTTTATTTTTCAAATTCGAGGAAAGCTGTAAATGCACTAATTCAAATTGTTATGAACATAAACATAAGCTAAAATAATTGCACACATCTTGTCATAAGCTGTGTATACTAAAAACCAATTGAAAGACATGGTTAAAGTATCAGGAGTGGAGAAGTCAATCTGGAATTATATGCTAGACAAATGGAAACCAATCAAATTGGTACTTCAGCATCAATACTGAAAGAGACTGCTAACTAACAGAAGCTCTTTAGACAGAAGAAAAATGATTCAAACTGGAGACTTGAATCTAGACAAATGAAGAATGTTAGAAATAATGGGTATTTTTGTTGTTTTTTTTTTGTTTTTTTTAAAGATATTTTTGTTACCTAATTATAGAAAAAATAGTAACAATGGACTGTAGAGTTTACAGCATACCTAAAAATAACATGATGTGGTCATAGAATAAGGGATGGAGCTGACAGTGAAGTACACTGTTGAAGCTCCTCCCACCACCCATAAACCAATTTAATATTTTGCAGATAACTTGAAAAAGTCAAAGGTGCATAACATCTACTAAATATTTGAACAACTACTAAATATTTGGCAGTAGAAAGTTCATATTAAAATAGTGGAAGTGATCAAAACAAATGCAACAAAGCAAGTAAAATATAAATGCAACAAAGTAACTAAAATACGAATGTAACAAAGTAACTAAAATATAAATGCAGCAAAGTAAGTAAAACACCAGGGACTCTCAAACCAAGAAGAGTTAAAAAAAAATTAAGGGAAAACAGCAAAGATCATATAAAATTGGGACATATATCTTAAAATGACATCAATAATTCCACTAAGTACAAATTATCTAAACCTTGCAATTAAAAGGTAAATATGTTTCAAGTTAATTTTTTTCAGTATTCCTCTTATTTTGTTCACTTCCACTATTTTCATATTATCTATGTATACTGCCAAATTTTGGTAGTTTTATATTATACACCTTTAACTTGCCCAAGTTTCTATCTTCAAAATGTTAAATTTCAGCTATCTGCTATCTGCAAGAAGACAGGAACCTCACTTTAAATGTAAATACATATTCAATCTAACAGTAAAAAGGGACATAAATGTATAGACAGAATTCATAAGAAAGTTACAGTAAGTACTTCATATTATGTAAAATAGACTTTATAGCAAGTCATACCATTGGAAGGAATAAATAAGCAAGAAACGTATTTACATAGATAGCTTTACAACTGATAAAAACAAGTAGAAAATCATCAATGTGTCATTTTGCAGCAAAAACATTTGGTAAATATAGCCAAGGCAACCCGATTTGAGAATGCAGCCCATTTGAATTTAAAGAATGCATGGCTTGTGAGGCTGACAATCACTTTGATATTTTCCTAGAAAGATTGCATCCATTTCCAAAATGCTCCTGATCACTCCAAATACAACCCAGAGTGAATGATTCTGGGAGACGATAGCCTTAGACAATTAGATAATTTTCAATATTTAAAAAGAGAATCAATTAAACACATTATTAGAATCCCTTCTGGGTGTCGATTTTCATAAATATGACATCACCTAGGAAAGAAGTCTTCAGGAACCCCTGTGAAGGACTGGTTATATTGTGTGAGCTAACTAATGCGGGAAGAGTCACCCTAAAGGTGGATAGCTTCCTTTCTTGTTCTGAGAATACGAAGTGCATAGAAAGAGAAAGTCAGCTAAGCACCAGCAATCCCTGTTCTCTTTTCCTTGTTGGGGGGGTGCAATGTGTCAGATGTTTCAAGGTCCTGTTGTCTTGAGGCCACCAATATCCCCAACCCAATGAATACTCAGAACTTTGAACCAAAACAAATCTTCTCCTCCTTAACATAATTTTGTCAGACTATCGATCACAGCAAGAGAAAACTTTTACTAAGATAATAGTCATATTCTCACAAATGGAAATGTCCAACTGAATGTACTGCAAAGCTCCAAAGATCCAATTTGTTCAATCTTTTAGTTCCCTCAATTAGTATATAAATATGGAAAGATCATTATTTTAATGCCATTCCATAATCAAAACTTACTGGAACTCAGAGATATCTAAAATCTGTTCACATCTCCCTTGCTTTGTAAATCTCAACTAGATCATTGCAATTAGCTTCCTACTCAAAGTTCCTCTCAATTATATTTGCTTAGCAAATTTCTATGGATATATGTCCTGTGCAATTTCAAAAATGATGTAGAAAAACCCCAGAAGCTTCACACTTTAGGGAACACAATGATTAGCCAACATTCATAGCATGGTAGAGTTTTACAGATTCTTAAAATTCTCAACCTTCGTGTGCTGTATGCACTATGTATAGTGAAGATCTTAAGAGCACCTGGCAGTTAACAAATATTCAAGAAACACTGTTAATCAAATAAATAAATGAAAGAGCACAGTTGGAGCTAGAAGAAATGACTCAGTGTTTAAGAGCATGTCATGCTCTTGTAGAGGACCTTAGTTCGGTTCCCAGAACACATGTCAGATGGCTCACAATTGTCTGTCACTCCAATTCCATTGGATCCAGCATCCCCTTCTGGCCTCTGTAGGCACTTATACTCATGTGAATTCACATGCGGGCACACACACACATACACCTACTTACATATATATACATGTAATTAATAATAAATAATTTTTAAAGGTCAAAGTTGAATACACATGATATCAGAACACCCAAGCAAAGACAACTGGATGAGTTCTTCAAATATAAGTAAGATAGAAATCCAACATTTCAGCTGGGCTCCTGGCCAAGCAAACAGAATACAAAAAACAAAAAGCAAAAAAAAAAAAGCTTTGAAACAAAACAATCCTGGGAGAATTGCAAAGAGATCAGTGTGGTCTGGGTAGCAGTCATGCTAAAGGAGTGAGATCACAGAGGACTGCCCATATCATGCTGTGAAGTTAGAACTCAGTACATGTACAGTGAGTCGCTGGAGGGGAATTATGTAAGCAGGTCCACCTGCAAATCTCTGAGGACATTCATCCTGAAGCAATGGTTGAAGGTTAACTGGAAAACAACTTTTTATAGAGACACTAGAGCAAGAGAGGCATATTTGCAACTGTCAGTGTGTGAGAACTGTAAACCATGTGATAGTGAAGAATATACATTTCCCTTCAAAAATTACTTCCAACCCACAAATAGAACAAGAAATGGATAGGTCATTTCAATAAAACTGGTTATATAGCCACAGTGGAGGGCAGCCTCCTAGATACAGTGACTGTTAAGGTCATTCCAGTAGACAGATGACCAGAAACATGCATACAAACTGTAGAGTGATTTCTGCCCCAAATCAGGGTACCCCAAGAACACTTTATTTGCCACAATAGCAAGTGCATCTTTTACCATCCTGAGACCCAAAAGTCACGGGGGCAAAGGCAAAAACGCACAAATGCTCCAGGCTCCAGGGAAAGGCTGTGTACCAGGCAGGGATCGAGCTACCCTTCTTGATGATGGCTCCTGCAAGATGGTTCTCAGGGTCAGAGAGCAATGAAAGACAGAGAAATCCCAGTTCCAATCGCAATACTGTCAAGAAGCAGCGATGCTCAAAGGTGGAAATAAAACCAATACGAGGAAATAAAAAGCAAACATTCTGAGTTTTATCCTGTCTCTCTCCATTCCTCAAGTCCGAGTAGACAGAAAAGAGAAACACAGACAGACAGAAAGAGCCCATACAATAAAATTAGTCAAGTCATATTATTATGAAATTGATAGGTATCTAGAGGCATGACCGAAAATATGTAGGGTTTCTTTTTTCAGCATTAGTAGTACATTCTCTAAAGTCAACTTTATGTCATTGGGAAAACCTTAAAAAATTTTAAACACAGAAGTAGTACATTTTATAATCTCTTCTCAGAAGCAATAAAATAAAAAACATGTCTAGACTAGAAACTATACCACAGGTTTATTCAGTGTGCAGAAAGAGGGCATGGAGTAAAGACCTGGGGAATTAATTGACTGACAGAACTCTGCTGGTTTTCTGAGATATCTTTGGGAGGTGTCCCTGAGAAATCAGTGGATGACAAAGCCATCCCCAGCATCCAACATGGAGCACTGAAGTACCCAGAAGACCCTTCGATGATCCCTGAAGTAGAGAGACAGGGCACAGAGAATTAAGAATATCATTTGAGAAAAAAAAAATGGGTTCATTTTCAGCCAATTTCAGTTTGCATTGACAGTTAACTTCAGTGGTACAATCTGAACAGTCAGACGATTGTGTAACCAGTTAAGTTCCAGAACAGATCTCAGAATAAAGACGGAGCAAGAGAGGCATATTTGCAAACACTAAGTGACTTCTGTAATCGGATAATATTTGCAGAGATGCTCTGAAGAAGGAGGTAAGGGGACACAAGAGAGTCTTGGTTTCACAGTTATTTTTTTTAAAAAGTGGGTGATCTCATATTGTATACATGTATCAAAAAGTCACACTATATTTTATAAATATGTATAGGTATAATGTGGTACAAATTAACTCAGTTAAATGAATACTTGAGAATACACAAAAGAAAGAAAAGGGTACAGGGAAAAGCCTTGAGGAAAGTTACTCAGAAGCATCTTGCTCCTTACCCTGCGTTTATTACATGCGCTATTATGATTTTTATATCCATACTTCCTGCTATACTCACAGTTGCAGGAGAGTACAAGATGCATTGAATGAAAAAAGTGAGAGAATTAAAAGGAAAGGAAAGTTCATGAGGGATGCTAGGTGTGGTGGAGGAGAATGTTTATTATAGATAAAAGGGAGAACACAGCCAGAGGCAGACACATCTGGGAGAGTCCACAGTGGTCATGACCCTGAATCATGTGGAGAGAGGAGGAGAAGATGGAGGAGAGAGGAGCCAAGTACAGCAGTCAGAAGGCCAAAGGGGGGGGGGGGGTCAAAAAAGAGTAGGTAACCAAAATGTCTGAATTATATAGGGAAGAACCTCTGGGGGAAGGGCACCCCAGGCCCTGGGCTAGAAAGTTCCAGGAAGAGGGTAGAGTATGTCAGCCACATCTCTAAGAGGTTGGGACTATGGGATGGATGCTGGGAGAACCTGGAGGCCAGGTCTGCTTTGATATGTTAAATAGGCGCCTCAACTGCTGGCTCTGGGTTTGAGACTTAACAACTATCCACAGTGTTCACAGCTTTGTTCCCTCCTAACAAGTACTCATTGAACTGAAGCTGAGCAATTAATATTAACATCAAGAGTAAACAGGAAAAATGAATCAACGAACATGAATTCCCTTCGTTTCAAATCCCTCTTTCCTATTCTGCTTCTATGTATAACATATCTTTTAGCCCCACCACCACCACCCCCTTTACAACAGACCCTTAGCCTCTCCCTTTGGCTACCTCTTATATTTGTTCTGTGAGAAACCTGTAAGAGAGTATGGACTCTGTAAGATGCATCGATATTGATACCACATAACAGTAACATAAATAAACCAACTACCTCTTAAAGTCTTAGATCGTCCCTTATGGAACACTGATATCAATAGTAACAGGGAAAATGAGCACCTTTTAGCGATTTTCACACCATGCCACACTTAGAAGATAATACTCATAGCACACTATGGAGAATGGAGATACTTATATTTATGCATTGGGTCTGAGAAGTCAGCCCGAAAGCTGATAGACTCAGAGGCACGGATAGAGTACAGATCAGAAAGTGCTCCTTAAGGCCTGCCCACCATTTTCAAATGTTATTTCAAACATGTTACAAAGCTTACAGCTACACTTGTGACTGTGTGCTGATATTATTTATTGTTAGAGTGTAGCAAAGACTGGCAGATTATCAAGATTTGAACCTGACTGTCACTAGGAGTGCGATCTTGAGAAAGCTATGGAACACCTTGTACATCCCAGATTCTTAACTTCTGTAATGAATGTGGACTCCCTATTCTGTGGGGGCTGTTTTGAAGATTAAATGACTAGGTATGAGCTACTTAGAGTCATGCTAGACAGGAAGAAAATATGGTTTTCTCATTCTGTCAATCACTCAGGAGGAGAAGACTCATCTTGCAGAGTTACGAGACCTTGGACCACAATGTTTTATTCTAAGTGTCCATTGTCTTTCATTTTTTACAATGTATGTGCACAAACTTTTAATTGGGATGGTTTACAACTTGGAAAAAGCTAGATCAACTGTAAAGAAATTAATTGAATACAAATATATAATGGATCAATAAAAGTTATCTGAAATCACCATAGTAATTTTGCTTGTAAATCTAATAATACAATTGTATAATTATGTAGGAAGGAAGCTGGTAATTCTCTGATCAAACTTACAAGACATAAAAACTTGAAAACTGTTGCACTTTGATGATATAAGCACTGCTCAGTTCCTATTACAACTTTTACTAGCGCTTTTTCATCTCTATTTTCTTATACTTAAATCTATCGCTTATAAACTAAATAACCTAAAATTAAACAAAATGCTATTATGGCCCACCCAACTCAGATTGTAGCTAATAATCACTCAAGAGTAAATCCAGGTTGTAAAAGAGATTGTATTCATGATCTAAAAGAAAAGAAGAAAAATGGAAGCTTTCAGATGAAGATTGATTGTATCATTGCATTGTTTGTATAGAACAATTTGATACAGGACTGGGGATAGTCCTGAAAATAAATCTAAGTTAAGACAAAGGAATAAATCATCAGCTCAGAGAAAGTGGGAGAGTGTGATGGGCTGAACACATGCCAATAAAGACTAATTCATGACCTTATGCCAAATCCCCTTCAGAACTGTCTTTCTACAGACAGCTGAGCTCATGAATTCACCTTCACTTGAACAATCTGGGCAGAGAGGTCTCAGCTCGGGAAGCCCACCCAGGCCCGTTATAGTGAACTTTTGATAGTTTTTGTTGATGGTATCATAAGATTGAAGCCTATAGGGTTCATATAAACAGGCATAAAGTACGTTATTTCCTCTGGAGCAAGTATACAGCAATCTTTGCAAAGTGACATTCTAATGCTAATGGGTACATTTTAGCTCTCCTCTTATTTAAATGAAGATAAAAATGTATGGGAAATAATAAAGAAGGAAATTACTTGAAAGAATTTTGGGGAGTTGTGTAGAAAAAAAGGAGACAGAAGTAGTTATGACTTATTGAAAAAGAACATCTATCATTCTGGAGGAGGAAATGAAGGAAAGGTAGTTAAAAGAAATTTTAAGGACAAAATCAATAATTTTGGAAGACCATATGCAGGTCACTTAAGACCTCATATACAGGCAAACTAATAAGAAACCACAAAAACGTTGGATCTTTGCCACAACCACAGTGGGGTGAGCCAAGAACATCCCAGAGTAAAACCAAGACAGAATTATGCATGCATCCCTCCTAATTCCTAGCTGGTGCACTGGTCCCAACTAATTACAACATAATGAAAAACTTCACTTGCAGATGAATAACCTTCCTTACCTCAACCTCAAATTCGGTCCCTCTGCAGTCCTTCCTAGTTTAGGAAAATAGCTGTTCGATCTTTCCCCAGATGTTCAGGCCAAATACATGCAGTCAAACTTGATTCATCCCGTTCCTTTATGTCCCATATCTAATTTGGAAAAAAAAAAAGTATGTTGTTTCCCAACACCCACATTTCATGAACAGATCTTTCTGCTCTGTCCCTGCCACCTTTGAAATCTATTCTCAACACAGTAGCCAAAGTAATTCTATTAACACTTAAAGCAGAACATGTCCTTCTTCTAGTCAGAATCCTCCAAGGTCCCCTTCGGATTACCAAAAGTGTGTGTGTGTGTGTGTGTGTGTGTGTGTGTGTGTGTGTTTATATTTGTTCGTTTATTCATTTGTTCAGGGTGTCACTGTATAGTCCTGGGAAGCCTGACACTTGTTTGGAACTCAGATCTACCTGCCTCTGCCTCCCAGGTGTTCTGATTAAAGATGTGTGCTTCCATTCGCAGCTGCCAAATTCTTGCAATGACCTGGTTGTTCCTCTGTTGTGTATTGCCATCTCTTCTTTGCCTCTGCTCCCATCGCTTCCTTCTGAGCTCTTTCTCTACCCTCCCAGTTGCCTCTTTGCCTCACATACACAGGGGATGTCCTCATGGGCGAGCTCCCCCAGGACTCACGATATCATTAACCCATGTGTTCATTTCTCTATTCTTTATGCTGCTTGCTAATCTCCAGCAGAAGTTTTTATTTTTAATCTGTTTTTTTTCTTTAAGATGCAAGTAGCATGTGTCTTTTTGCCATTTGTTTACTGGCATAACCCAAGCAAAATATTTTAAATGTTGACATATACATATGATATTCATATTTGTTAAATGAAAGAAATAGCCAGTAATAACATGCCAAGCCATGTATGGAGCAAAAACTTCTCACTTGCAGCACTGTATGAGAATAAACTAGGGTGGAATGTGTAAACAAAGGAGGTGAAGAAGTTCACAGCATTAATGCTACAAAAGTGTACCTGTTGTAAATACACAGAGGGGAAAATTGATTTAAACAGTTACAACTGCTAAAAACACAAATAGAAGCTAAATACTAGAGGCACGCTTCTCTGAACATCAGGAAATATAATACATCAAAAGAATTTTTCCAAAGATCTGTGAAAGAATTCAAGTCTCTCAATACCTGGAAAATTCAATATCTAGGTGCTGGAGGAAAACACATGACAGAGACACTCTGCCTTGTAAGATGTATGGGAACCCAAGTTCCAGGCTCCACTTCCGTTTAGGAATTTTCAGATAAAATAAAAAGACAGAGCAACTTCCCCAAAAGGACAGGCTTTAAGGGCCCTAGACATGTCAAAGCTTAAAAAAGATGGTGGTCATGGTAGGTGACTTAAGCTTTTTAAAAAAAAAGTGCTTGAGTCTTTAGCAGCACCTAGTTGTTGGAATGATGTTTTTGTATACTGTGTGAAAGATGTGTCTCTGTCTTTCCTTGACTGTCTAAAGCATCTTCTGATTGGTTATAATAAAAAGCCTATGGTCTATAAGAAAAGGCAGGATAGTAAGGTGGGACATCTGCAGAGAGAAAAAGAAGAACTCTGGGAAAGAGAGAGGCCCAGGAGTTTTACAACCAAGTTGCAGAGGATGTAGAGTGTATGAAGCTATAGAGAGGTGATCAGCTGTGGGGCCCATACAGAATAGTGTGAATGGGTTGATATGAGTTATGAGTTAGTGGGGAGAAAGCCTAGCATGAGGCCTTGGCAATTATTAATCAATATAGGCCTCCATGTCATTAGTCAGGAACAAAGGAGATGGTAGAAAGGCCCGTGGTTATACCCAGTAGTATCAGAACCCAGAGACAAAAGACAAAATTGCAATTCGAGAGGGTGTGACTCTGCCGGGTGGGATGGGGAAACCAAATTCAAAAGCACAATGCCAGTTCCTCCCTTTACAGAAATGCAAGAATGTTTCCCATTTGACTTCCCAAGAAAGAGTTGCCTCCCAAGGGTTTCCATCTCCCCAGATGGGATGAAACCATTGAAATTAACTTTCGGAAAGGAAGCATCTCCAGATTTGTGATAGATGGTGAATTTCAGCTAATAGGCATAGTCTGAGTGAGGCTGAAACCTGAGACCACGCCCCCACTTTGTCAAGCAGGCTCCCTTGGCTCTCACTGAGGAACACTTGGTGCTTAGCAACAAGAGAGCTCTTGTTTCCATGGAGTACAGGCTCTAAATCCAAGAACTCAGTCTTGTTTCCTACATTGTTGTCAGTGCAGTTACTTTGATATTTGGTACAAAATTCTTTATAATTTGGATTTATTAAAAACTAATGCAAATCTTGAATTTTTAAAGGTGATCTTGTTCATTCCTTTGGAGCATAGCCCAAGCTACCTCAGTTCTCCCACTGCTGAGACTCTCTCTGTCTCCCCTCTCTGGTCATTCCATTCTTCCATGTAATCAGGCAATAGAGAGAGTACTGACTTCTCTCAATTTCTCTCACACAGCCAATTCAATAGAAAGTATTCTCAGGGTCGCTTAAGTATACTATCATATCATCTGCAAATAGTGATAGTTTGACTTCTTCCTTTCCAATTTGTAACCCTTTGACCTCCTTTT
The DNA here is from genome assembly GCA_036184795.1 of Tokudaia tokunoshimensis. Lineage (NCBI taxonomy): Eukaryota > Metazoa > Chordata > Mammalia > Rodentia > Muridae > Tokudaia > Tokudaia tokunoshimensis. The sequence continues at coordinate 28,837,505 of BTHU01000003.1, forward strand.
GTTGTCTAATTGCTCTAGCTAGAACTTCAAGTACTATATTGAAAAGATATGGAGAGAGAGGGCAGCCTTGTCTAGTCCCTAATTTTAGTGGGATTGCTTCAAGTTTCTCTCCATTTAGATTGATGTTGGCTGCCAGTTTGCTGTAAATTGCTTTTACTATGTTTAGATATGGGCCTCGAATTCCTGTTCTTTCAAATACATTTAACATGAAAGAATGCTGAATTTTGTCAAATGATTTTTCAGCATCTAATGAAATGACCATGTAGTTTTTTTCTTTGAGATTGTTTATATAGTGGATTACATTGATGGACTTCCTTATATTGAACCATCTCTGCATCCCTGGGATGAAGCCTACTTGATCGTGGTGAATGATCATTTTGATGTGTTCTTGGATTCGGTTGGCAAGAATTTTATTGAGTATTTTTGCATCGATATTCATAAGAGAAATTGGCCTGAGATTTTCTTTCTTTGTTGGATCTTTGTGTGATTTTGGTATCAGCATAATTGTGGCTTTATAGAACGAGTTGGGTAGTGTTCCTTCTGTTTCTATTTTGTGGAATAGTTTGAAGAGTATTGGTGTTAGGTTTTCTTTGAAGGTCTGATAGAATTCTGCACTAAAACCATCTGGACCTGTAATTTTTTTGGTTGGAAGACTTCCAATGACCACTTCTATTTCTTCAGGGGTTATAGGATGGTTTAGATGGTCTATTTGATCCTGATTTAATTTTGGTACTTGGTATCTGTCTAGGAAATTGTCCATTTCCAGAGAACTCCTACAGCTGATAAACAACTTCAGCAAAGTGGCCAGATATAAAATCAACTCAAGCAAGTCAGTAGCCTTCCTATACTCAAAGGATAAGCAGGCTGAGAAAGAAATAAGAAAAATAATACCCTTCACGATAGCCACAAACAATATAAAGTATCTTGCTGTAACTCTAACCAAACAAGTGAAAGATCTGTATGACAAGAACTTCAAGTCTCTGAAGAAAGAAATTGAAGAAGACCTCAGAAGATGGAAAAATCTGCCATGCTCATGGATTGGCAGGATTAATATAGTAAAAATAACCATCTTGCCAAAAGCAATCTACAGATTCAATGCAATCCCCATCAAAATCCCAACTCAATTCTTCATAGAGTTAGAAAGAACAATTCAAAAATTCATCTGGAATAACAGAAAACCCAGGATAGCTAAAACTATTCTCAAGAGTAAAAGAACTTCTGGGGGAATCAATATCCCGGACCTCAAGCTGTACTACAGAGCAATAGTGTTAAAAACTCCATGGTATTGGTACAGTGACAGGCACGTAGATCAATGGAACAGAATTGAAGACCCAGAAATGAATCCACACTCTTATGGTCACTTGATCTTTAACAAAGGAGCTAAAACCATCCAGTGGAAAAAAGATAGCCTTTTCAACAAATGGTGCTGGCTCAACTGGAGGTCAACATGCAGAAGAATGCAAATTGATCCATTCTTATCTCCTTGCACTAAGCTCAATTCCAAGTGGATCAAGGACCTCCACATAAAACCAGACACACTGAAACTAAAGGAAAGGAAGCTAGGGAAGAGCCTTGAACATATGGGCACAGGGGAGAATTTCCTGAATAGAACTCCAATAGCTTATGCTCTAAGATCAAGAATTGACAAATGGGACCTCATAAAATTACAAAGTTTCTGTAAGGCAAAAGACACTGTCAAAAAGACAAAGCGGCAACCAACTAACTGGGAAAAGATCTTTACCAACCCTACATCTGACAGAGGGTTAATATCTAATATATACAAAGAACTCAAGAAGTTAGACTCCAGAGAGCCAAATAAACATATTAAAAAATGGTGTACAGAGCTAAACAAAGGGTTCTCACCTGAAGAATATCTAATGACTGAGAAGCACCTAAAGAAATGTTCAACATCCTTAGTCATTAGGGAAATGCAAATCAAAACAACCCTGAGATTCCATCTCACACCAGTCAGAATGGCTAAGATCAAAAACACAGGAAACAGCGGTTGTTGGTGAGGATGTAGAGAAAGAGGAACACTCCTCCACTGCTGGTGGGATTGCAAGCTGGTACAACCACTCTGGAAAGCAGTCTGGCGGTTCCTCAGAAAACTGGGCATGACACTCCCAGAGGATCCTGTTACACCACTCCTGGGCATATACCCAGAGGCTTTACCTGCATGTAATAAGGACACATGCTCCACTATGTTCATAGAAGCCTTATTTATAATAGCCAGAAGCTGGAAAGAACCCAGATGTCCCTCAATGGAGGAATGGATTCAGAAGATGTGGTATATTTACACAATGGAATACTACTCTGCAATTAAAAACAATGAATTCACAAAATTCTTAGGCAAATGGTCAGAACTTAAAAATATCATCCTTAGTGAGGTAACCCAATCACAAAAGAGCACTCATGGTATGCAGTCACTGATAAGGGGATATTAACCCAGAATCTCAGAATACCCAAGACACAAACACCTATCAATTGATTTCCAAGAAGATGGAAGGAGAGACCCCTGGTCCTGGAAAGACTGGATGTAGGGGAATGCCAGGACAGAGAAGTGAGAGGGGGTTGAATGGGGAACAGGGGGAGGGAAGAGGGCTTATGGGACTTTCGGGGAGGGAGGAAAAGGGAAAGGGGAAATCATTTGGAAAGAAATATAAATATATATAGAAAATTAAAAAAAATCAAACTAAAAAAAAGAAGAGATATTTACAGTTTAAAAAAAAAAAGTATTCTCAGCTCTGTCTCTAACCTATCCAGATGGGACACACCTGCATGATATCTTCATCACGTACGAGCCTCCACTGACATTACCCACACGGGAGATACTTACCATCACAGCCCTCCAATACTACTGGAAGTAGCCTCAGTAGTGGATTAAAGAGTACAGTCCTCAAACTCACATCCACCACCTGCCTAGGTGCGCATTCTTTTGAGAATAGGCCATAGACGTAATTAACTGCAACCTGGTCACACCAGATTTGGGTGGTAAGTAACCTAGTGGCTGATGTCCTTCTAGGCAAAGCAACCAGAGAAGAACAGACAGTGATTTGGGAAAATGCCACATGGTTGGTGAGAGCAGTAGAGTGTGACATCTGCAAGCCAGGGACAGCAAGCCACCAGAAGCTGAGAAGGGACAGCAAAACACTCTTCCCTGAGCTCGCGGAGGAAACAAGGCCCTGATGACACTTTCATTTCAGACCTTTAGCCTCTGCTGTGCTAAGAGAATAAATCTCCATTGTTTGAAGCCAGTTTGTGGTTCTTTGCTGCTTTCTCCCTTCGCCCCCATAGTTGTTTCAGATCAGCATCCAGAGTGGTCATTTTAACTTGTTACCTCAAGTCACTGTCTAGGCCACGCCCTAATCACTTTCACTTTTGCCTGATGAAACCAAGGACTCAGAAGCTTCCTGGTCACTGGGAACCTGGCTCACTCCTCCCTTTTACTCTCCCTCCTCCCCTCCCCGCCCCAGTTAATTTAATATCAGTCTTTTTGCTCTTCCTTAGATAGCACCAGGTGTGATCCCAGCTTAAGGCCTTTGTTCTAACTGTACCTCCAACAGGCCCATTCTTCTCTGACTGCTGCCTGGACTTTGACCCACTGTAAGAGGCCTAGTATCCCCCTGAATGCTATACAGCCTTTACCTTACCCCAAACCTCCTCACTTGTGCTTCTGTTCCCCTTCCTATACACTTATGATGTCAGACACTGTGTACGTTAAACTTACTAAAATGTTCCATTTTTCTCACCTACATTACTCTGCCAGAAAGCAATCTCTTCACAAGGAGAAAATTTTCTTTTCTTGGCCACAGATATAACTCCCACTCCTTAAACAAGATTTGTCAAAAGAAATATGATGAAAGCGGTGCATATAATTATATACTTTCTAATAGTCATGCAATAGAGACAAAAAAGAAATGAAGCAAGTAAAATTGATTTTAATGATATATTTGGATGTAGAATATTTATCATTTAACATGTAATCATCAGATGAATACTAATATAATATTTCAAATCTGTTACATCTGTAAAATCTATATTGTATGTGCTTTTCATTAACAGCATACATCAGTCCAGACCAGTCTTATTTCAAGGAATCTTGGGGACATACATATGCTCTGAGTAGCTTTCATGGTAGAAAATGCAAGCCTGGAGCCATGCTGGGCATGGTCAACACTGACTGGATATTACTGAATTATTAATGATTGAACAAAGTGTCATTCTTGGTACCACTACCACAAAGAACAAAATCTTCAATAGAGCAGGAAAGGTGACTTTAAAAGAGGATTTCAGCTGAACAGACAGATAAAACAAAACAAAACACAATAAAACATCCATGCCAGGAGCTGGGGAGGCAACAATTGGTAAAGCGCTCTCTTGATAAGCATAAAGTTCTGAGTTTAACCCCTAAAGCCCAGGCCAAAGCAAACAAAAAGAAACCAAACCAACCAAACAAACAAAAAACCCCACTGGCCATGGTGGTGCATCCTCGTAAACTCCAGCTCTGGGTATATAATGACAGGTACAGATACCTAGTACCCACTGGTCAGCCAGTATAGCCTACCATGGCAAATTCTAGGCCAGTGAGAGAACCTGTCTCAGAAAACATGGTGGATAGTATCAGGAAAATGACATGTGTGGTTGATCGCTGGCTTCATGTAAACATACACATGTGCACACACATGTACACACACATACAAAGAGGTGGAGAGGGAGGAAGGGAGGGAGGGAGGGAAGGAGAGAGAGGGAGAGGAGGGGAGAGGGAGAGAGAGGGAGAGACTTCTGCTATAGCCATCTCATAAGAAAGCTTAAGCATCATCTTACACAGAACAGAACAACTGGAGAAATTCCTTGAATGTCACCACCTAGGACAGGCAGTCCAGACATCCTGTGACAGTACTGGTTTGGAATTCAATAACGTCCTTCATAGGTTTTCGTTTCAAAGAATGATCCAATCCTTGTCTTAAAACGTCTTGTAGAGTCTGAAGTCAACTCCAGCAAATCTACACTCATGAATACAAGAAGAGTCTTTGCCCAGCCGAGACTGCAGCCCAGCTGTTGGGCAGGCCTCTTGCTTTACAACTTTCTTATGTTCAAAAAAATTTAAAAAAAAAAAAAGGAAAAAAACCAACCAAACAAAATAAAACACATGAGTTTGTCTGGCAGATGCTGAGATGCTAAAGAACAGCTTCTGCTCTTGGACCTCAAATGCACTGGTGCAAATTAAAACATGAAAGGTAATCCGAGTCTTTACAGCCTCCATTAGCACCATGATGACCCCCCCAACCCCAGTCCACGGATGACCACTTCAGAGTTTCCCAAGGCTGGCATGTTTACTTAGTGCCGGGAACATGATTGCGTAAATTAAGAGTTCTGACACAAACACCCCATTAGCTCACTCTAAATTGCATGATCACTAATCTCTCATAATTTACTGGGCATGGATGCTATAGCGCTGCTTGAAGTGCCAAAACAAACTGTCAACAGCTTCAAAATATAGCAGCCCATCAATCTACTCAGAGCACGGCCCCAGATTTTCCTTTCATTAACAGTATGAATGAAGAAGCTTCTTCACTTATTAAATATTCACACCGAGAGGTTACCTCTCTCTCCAGTCACTTGTCCTACCTGCTTCTCCTTCAAAATTGACATTTGGGCCACAACTTGTCACCTAACCATGCCCAGCAGTTTCTCCCTTGATACATCCTTCTTAGAGAGTATTTTGGAGAAGTTTCTGATATTTAAAATTGCAGAGCTCTCTAATGCATAATGCTTTTATGGAGTTGGTAAATTACGACTACAGCATAGACATACGAACTACTCAAGCAATTAAGCATTAACCCATGAACAACTTTTATAATTGATTATTACAGAAACTAAAAATTTGTCATGCATGGCTTAACTTCTAGTCTATGTGCAATGGAGATTTGTGTATCTCAGAGCCCTCTCCTCTACCCTCCTAAACTTCCCTTTGGATGAAAGTTTTGAGAATATAGCATACTAAACTACACTGGAAAGTCTACATCTCTGCATAGCACAACGGCTGTCTGCCCCAACCAAATGCTGTAGGAGTCCATGGTGAACAGCATAGATCTCTGTAACCAAATAGCCCAGACATCAAGAAGTTGACAGGACTTCAGAGGCGAATAGAACATATCTCAATTTTCCTTTAATTACTTATTAGATTTTCCAGGAGTCAGACTCAAGGCTCATAATTAAACCTGCATGATTTATATCATTTAGAAGACAGAGTAAGAGGATGGGTCAGCTGACTCTTTGGAAACTTTCCTTTAAAATGATGGTATAGCCCAAATCACTATAATCTTGGTTCAACTTCTGCTAAAAATAAAATTTCCTTCTTGTACGACAGGATGTGACAGGAGCCACACAAACCTTGATACATTTAGAACATAGACATCTTCCAGTTAATGGTCCACTTTATTCTATGTCTCTTCAAAATACTTTTGATAGGATGAAGATAAGGCTCAATGGTGGAGTGCTTGCCTCCTATTAGGCCCTGAGTTCAGTGTGCATCATTAAAAAAAAAAATCTGTTTCCCATACATTCAGGTTCCCTTGCAGACAACCTTGGAAATGTAAATGCTTTCCTGTACATTTTTTAAATGTCTATATACTGTTTATAGTCAGAATAGTTAAACTTTACTAAAAAGTTATTTTATAGAAAGAAGTGTCTTACTAATAACTTTCCAATAAGATCATTTCCCAGTTAGTTGGTTGCCGCTTTGTCTTTTTGACAGTGTCTTTTGCCTTGCAAAAACTTTGTAATTTAATGAGGACCCATTTGTCTATTCTTGATCTTAGAGCATAAGCTATTGGACTTCTGTACCAACCCTACATCCGACAGAGGGCTAATATCCAATATATACAAAGAACTCAAGAAGTTAGACTCCAGAGAGGCAAGTAACCCTATTAAAAATGGGGTACAGAGCTAAACAAAGAGTTCTCACCTGAAGAATATCTAATGGCTGAGAAGCACCTAAAGAGATGTTCATCATCCTTAGTCATTAGGGAAATGCAAATCAAAACAACCCTGAGATTCCATCTCACACCAGTCAGAATGGCTAAGATCAAAAACACAGGAGACAGCAGTTGTTGGCGAGGATGTGGAGAAAGAGGAACACTCCTCCACTGCTGGTGGGATTGCAAGCTGGTACAACCACTCTGGAAAGCAGTCTGGCGGTTCCTCAGAAAACTGGGCATGACACTCCCAGAGGATCCGGCTATACCACTCCTGGGCATATACCCAGAGGCTTTACCTGCATGTAATAAGGACACATGCTCCACTATGTTCATAGCAGCCTTATTTATAATAGCTAGAAGCTGGAAAGAACCCAGATGTCCCTCAATGGAGGAATGGATTCAGAAGATGTGGTATATTTACACAATGGAATACTACTCTGCAATTAAAAACAATGAATTCACGAAATTCCTAGGCAAATGGTCAGAACTGGAAAATATCATCCTTAGTGAGGTAACCCAATCACAAAAGAACACACACGGTATGCAGTCACTGATAAGGGGATATTAACCCAGAATCTCGGAATACCCTAGACACATTTCGCATATCAATAGATTTCTAAGAAGATGGAAGGAGAGACCCCTGGTCCTGGAAAGACTGGCTGTAGGGGAACGCCAGGACAGAGAAACGAGAGGGGGTTGAATAGGGAAAAGAGGGAGGGAAGGGGGCTTATGGGACTTTTGGGGAGGGAGGAAACGGGAAAGGGGAAATGATTTGGAATGTAAATAAAAAAAACTTAGAAAATAAAATTTAAAAAAAAAATAAAAGTGTATTCTAAACAAAAAAAAAAAAAACTTTCCAATAATGTAAAGCTCTCTTAAGGACTGTTGCCCAGAGCAGTGGTTCTCAACCTTCCTAATGCTTTGACCCTTTAATACAGTCCCTCATGTTGTGATGACTCCCAACCATAAAATTATTTCATTGCTATTTTATAACTGTAATTTTACTACTGTTATAGATCATAATGTAAATAGTTGATAAGAAGGATATGTGACATGTGACTCCCAAAGGGGTCTCAATCCACAAGTTGAGAACCACTGACCTAGAGGCAGATCTACCATGACCTTATAGCGAAAAGGATATTTTGCAAATTTTAAAAAATACCTTGCAATCTAACTTGTATTTCTATGTACATTTCATGAAGTAAATTTTGAGCTACAATATTAAATTTTTGGCTTGAGATTTTACCAGTTTTTCTCAACAGATAAAATATATTTTCAGAATATCATTCATTGATGAATAATCACATATACATATATATGCAAGTGTCCACACATGCACACACATACACACATGCATGCACATGCACACACACATATACATATACACATACACATGGATGCACACACACAGACACATACACACACATACACATGCAGTCACATGCACACACATACACACACATGCATGCGCGCACACACACATACTCAGCCACAGATATCAAGACTCACAGAAAATTCTGTCTCCTCCTTTCTTGGCATATGTTCTCCATCCTTACCCCATCCCTGTCTCTCTCATCCTCCCTCTGCATACTGTTTGAACCTGTAAGCCTCTAACAGAATCTACAACTTACAGGTTTGGCATCATAATTCCTAAGATCCAATCCAGAATTCAGGAACCTATAAGATTACTGATGGCTTTTACTTGCCAACTGAAGAGGAGTGAAGTGGGTAAAGATGGTTGGCACACCAGTAAAGGATAGTCTGTTGAATTAGCACATTGTTAGAACTATGAAAGTTTTGCTTAGTTTTTGCCTCTGTGTGGTGTGTGTGTGTGTATGTGTGTACGTGTGTACGTGTGTACGTGTGTCTTACTATGTAGCACCAGCTACTCTGGAACTCTCCATGTAGACTAGGCTAGCCTCAAACTTGCAGTGATCCTCCTGCATATGCTCCATACTCCCACACTGGTATTTCAGGCATGCATCACCCTGGCTGGTGGCGGAAAATGTCTTTTGAGAGGAAGTATAGATAAAACATGGAGTCTAAGAACCCTCTTTTGTAGAAGTTGAATTGGAGATGAGGTAAAATGAAACAATTTCTGCTTTAAAGATTTGTAGTATACACCGTTAAGTCTGTGATCTCAACACTTTGACAGTCTCAGATCAGACGTGCAGAATTCAAGTCTTCTTGGCTCTATATTGAGATGTTTTCACCACTAAGAGAATCCTTGTCCAGGTATCCAGGATCCTGTTGGAACAGCATCTATTTTTTTTTGGGGGGGGAGGAATCTAGTTCTGTGTACAGACTAGTACAGTGAGTAAAAAAAGGTCTGTGTTCCATCAATTGATCAGGAAAACTGTGTTCATAAGTTTAGTTTTTATAGTATGTTTTCATTCACTACTAAACACAAGCTATTAGGAAAATTCTATGAAATTGATGGTAACTTTAATTAACTTTTAACAAACTAAAATTAGTGGAAACACCTTCTCCTGATAGATCACTCATGCATCTTTGTCCCCACATCAAATACTTTCAGCATCTCTTGTAATTTGTACATACTCTTGTTCACCTGGTCTTCCTGGTCTACCTGGTCTACCTGGTCTATCTGGTCTATCTGGTCTACCTGGTCTACCTGGTCTATCTGGTCTATCTGGTCTATCTGGTCTACCTGGTCTACTTGGTCTACCTGGTCTACCTGGTCTATTTGGTCTACCTGGTCTACCTGCTAATGTTGCTAACTTCAGCTAATGCTGAAGTGAGGCTAATGCTTATTTCCTTTGTTTCCTTCCCCTCGACCCACTGCCCAAAGTCTATGGAAACAGGGAATTAGATCCCCACAAAAGAATTCTTGCTTTCCAAAGACACCAAATTCTCCTACATGAAAGAAAAATTGCATACTATTACTTGCTCAAAGTTCAGTGTAATGCAATCATCTAAGAGTCAGGAACACTGACACCAGTGGTCTGGGATAGGATTCGGCACCCAGTATCCCAGAATCTAGGTTGGCATATTGAATACTTCAGGCCAGAGTGAACAGCAGAAGCAGAATCTCTCTGGCTTCCCCTGCCTCCCAACCCCTATCACTAAGGCAGAGCATAAAACCAGTGAAAGAATTTCTGCCCTTCTTATGGTGGGTGCTAGAGGTACAAAAGACAAAGAGTAAAGAGTCTAGGGAGTGGGCAAAGGCCTTGCTGAATTAGCCTGAGTTAGTATCCTGTCCCTACATTTTCTGCCATATCCATTTCTCCAGAACTGTTTATTCTTCATCAAACCTTCAGTTTAAAAACAAATCACTCATGTCTGTGACTGGAAAGTGGCTCAAAGGGTAGGAGCACTTGCTGAACAAACATTAGCTCCCGAGTTTGAATCCTCATATCTTCATGGCATCCATATGGTCAATATGGTGAGCTTCAGTTTCAGCGAGAAACCCTGAAGGGAGTTTCAAAGAAGGGAGATCAAAAGTCAGAGTATTCTTTTCTGGTTTCCATGTACATGTGCAGATATGCACATACACCAAAAAAATGCCAACATGCAAGTCTTCATGTCTTTAGTTTTTGGAGAAGTCCATGCATCCGGAAACTTACATACAATTGTACTGTTTTACTCTTGTGAATCTCTCTGTTGTTAATGGAATCTTCAGAGACAAATCTGGAGTGAGTGAACAACATCCTTCCCTGATAAACACTTTGTTATCTCTTCATTGCTCAGTGCGGATGCATTTTAAATACACACAAGGGTCTGCTTGGTGTGACAACTCTGCAATTACAAGTATTGTCTACTGGTTGGTTATTTAATGTTCTATTTGGTTTCTCTAGTGATAAAAATAAACTCAGGCACTGATAAGACATTCAAAGCAAGAAATAGAGGAAAGAGAAAAAGACCAGGAAAGACATAGGGAAGAACAATTGTTTGGGAAGGTAAAACTTTTAGGATGTAGAGGCTCAAGGGAGGAAGTGAGACACTAGACACAGGTCCTTGGGCCTTATAGTCAGACCCCATTAACTGGTCTTGCCCTCCTTGCTGAGTTTGAATACAGTGGGACCAGATAGTTTCCTGTGCTACCTGCTATGTCTTCCCTACTAGCTGTCTTGTGTTCCCGTCATGATGGACTGTGGGTCAAAATAAACCCTTTCTATTTAAGTTTCTTCTATCAGGGTATTTCATCCCAGCAATGAGAAAGTCAATGAGAAACAAGGATGGTGATGAGCTAGATCCAAGCAATCTGGAGCCATGATTTGTGAAGGCCAGAGCAAGGTCTGTAATAGGCAGAATGAACGCTGGAGCTTTCTCCTGAAGAGACTAAACGTGGGACAGGAAATCCATGACTGCAATACTGAGCTGGCTTTGAAATTGCAGAAGTGCTAGGTCCTCAGGGTTTAATCTCAAGTTCCATTGCCTCGGTGCATCTTAAAACCCAAGATGAACTATTTATTTGCGGAGAGTAACTCTTACTAGCCATCCCCATAAAACACAAAGTCCAAATCCCACCTTGGAATCCTTTCCGGGCTCCAAAAGCCTTTGTTCCTCTTTGGCAAAAAAAAAAAAAAAATACCTAATGGCTACAGTTTCTTCTATTCTACAGTCACCAGACAAAGAGTGACTTCGGTCTGGACATAGACACTTTGTCAGCTAACCTGAAACAGAACAGTGCCCAGTGGCATCATTATCACCTGCTATGCTTGTTTTGTTAATTGTATTTAAAGCTACCATGAACTATAACAGGTAAGATGCTTGCATGTTATAACATTAACTCACTTTGTTTCTCAAATCCGTACTGTGAGTATTTTCTCTTTCACACATGAAGGAACAATGACTTTATGAAAAAAAAAAAACTAATGGTCTTATTGTAAAGCTACTAAATAATAAAGTAACAGCACTAGATCCCTTAATTATTGCCTCTTAAATGGAACACATTTTTATGAGCACCTACTATATGGTAATGATACACTGTTTTATCCTTTAATAGTGATCCTGTAAAATACTTTGATAACTATATTTTTAATTTTGGAAAATCTAAGAGAGAAGTCCAACAATTTACCAAAAGTCACACTTGCAAACAAGAAAATGGAAGAGGCTCGCTTTAAAATGAAGCCTGTACCTTCAGCAAGCTCCTGATATTTCTTTCAGAACACAGTACCTCTGATTGGTGTAGAGGGACCAATATTTGAAGCCCATGGGCCTTCATTCCTAACATCCCTCCTCATCTAAGCCCTATTCTTCCATCAGTCATTAGCACACTCAGTTTTTCCAGGCTTCCGCTCATTCTCAGCCCTCAGATGTGATTATTTATCCCTTGCAAGCATTATAAACAGCACTGATTTGTAATTAACTACACTTTGGACTGCATTTCAATCTACTGAAATCTTTCCAAATGCCCTGGGACTTAAGCTCCCACTTTTAAATATCACATCATTAATGATTATTCATGTGAAAGCCAGAGTGGGTGTTTCAATTTAAACAGCTTCAATGATTATGAAATTGCTAGAGTGAAGACTCAGACTCCTGCTATCAGAGCAGACCCAGGCTCTGCTAAGAATAGCTCTGATCGGAGCCCAAGAGTATTCCCAGAGAATCAGGGATGTGATATATAATAAGGCAGTTTAAGATGCTCAATGGTTGAGCCTCGACTTATTTATCTTTTCCATGTTCCAAATTTAACTTCTGGTTTTAATTTAAAATCACCATAAACTATTTATAACTTATCAGTAAAATGTACATTTACAGAAAGTCATTCCTAGGTCACAGAAGAATTCTTTGGTTTTGTTTTAGAGAGAGGAGAAATGAGTCCAAAGCATCAATGTTAAAGTCTGTTAAATATGAGCACATGTCTCTCCATCCCAGAATCCCAAAATGGAGAGGGCTCATTCTCCCCTGTTTGTATATTTTATAGCAGATCCAAGTTTGGGTTAAGTTTTTGCAAAGACTTACTGGCTTTCATAGACTTTGCCTAGTGGTCAAGTTACATCCTTACTGGAACGTGAATGTGAGTCACTCCTCTTCCATGGCCTGCAGTCAACTGCTGCCTTCAATAAAGCTGTGTGAAATACTGAAATTTTAAACTTGAATGCAGTATATGACTAGTTGTGAAATAAAATTTCTTGATCATTCTTGTTTATCCTGAAACTGACAGACAGGTGTGCATTATTCTTCCAGGGGCTTCCAATGAGGTCAGATGAAAAATACAATATACATTCCATGGACACTGTAGAGTGAGTTCTGGTAACACACAGCTGTTCTTAATTTCTAAAACCAAGTTCTACAGTCAGAATCATAGAACTGTGGCTTTTAAATTCAGAAATGCATTAGGATGAGAAGCGCAAACAGGGGGAGTAGAGTCCAAGAGCTTGGCCTTACCACCCTCATTTTTTTCTAGCTAGAGATAAAGGACATACAAGTTCCATAAATTGCCTATTCAGAAAAGAAATGTAAGATAGTATACATATATATGTATTTATATATTTATATATATGTGTGTATGTGTATATGTGTGTGTGCTTACATTTTAAATATATATGCTTACATTTTAAATCCTTTTTGGGTTACTTATAATAATTGATACAGTGCAAATGTTATATAAATAGTTGTTATAATGCACTGCTTATGGAAGACAAAAATAGTCTGCATGAGTTAATACTGACACATTTAATTTTTCAAATATTTTCAGTCCATACTTGGCTGAATATGGATAAATACATTCTCTCTGCAAAATGTCATGTCTTAAACTATTGCATTATATGTCATATCATAGATCCTCCAGGACACATAACCTATAGATGCAATTGTAATTATAAAAGCAATATTAGACTGCTACAAGAGAGAAAACCTGAACAACAGAAAGACAAACTGTCCTAACTGTATTTGGGATAGGTTCCTCTAAAAGATCCAAGGACAAGAAATCCAAGCCATGTCACAGGGCATGGGAGATCCCCCAGACACTGTGACATGCTAGCCAAAAGGGAGGAATGGGGAAAGGGGGTTTGTGAGGGTGGGACTGGGGGGAGAGGAGGGAGGGGCACCTGTGATTGGGATATAAAGTGAATAAATTAATTAATGAAAAAAGGAAGGAAGGAAAGAAAAACCAACAAAAAATTACATTCCCAGATCTGGAACTTACTTTGCATATGTAGTGAAAATCATATACACATCATAGTGGAAAAAAAACAACTGGTCCTTTTCTTCATTTCACAACCACATCTTAGCACTGAGCACAAGTTTACAATCTGTGCCACAGAGACTAGTTTATCTTGAAAGATGTGAGCTAAATTGTGCAACATTTTCTTCTCACTGCAGAGGGCACAGCTCATCCCCTCATCCCTGTTACTTCATCATCTCTCCTCTCATGGGGCTCCCTCCCCGTGAGGTAGCTGAACCCCTTTTCCTGATGCAATCATAGTATCACATCACTAAGGCTCTCTGATTTCCTAGCAGTGAACACTCACCATTAGCCATACTCTACCCATCCAAAAACAACACAAAATCCAAAGAACGAGTAGGGTTTAAGGAACTATGTCACGCCTACCATAGTTTATGTTCCAAGACAGTTAATTTGGTTGGAATCTTCCAGTGTAAATATACATTTTATTAAGCTGGAAATTGAATGCTGATAATGATTCCTGGGCCCCAGCATGAGAACAAGGATTATATGTTCCTGCCTGTGACAGAAATAAAAATGATTAAAAAAAAAAGAAGAAAGAAAGAAAGAAACTGGTAAACATTGCAAAACATTCTTTTGGCCCAGAGCAGGAACTGAAATAATGAAGATTTATTATTGGGGAGCACTGAGTCTGGTATGTTCAATGTTTGTTTGTTTATACATACATCTTTCAGAGCATGATAGAAAAAAGAAGCAGACTGAGGATATAACTCATTGCTAAATGCCTGTCCACATTGCCCTATCTAGGAGAATTAATAGCAAAATTAATTTTCACTCTATTATGATAGGAAATTCACGATGCATGATTTGGGGACTTTTCTATTCATTGACGGCTGGAATGGGGTAGAAATGTGGACTGTCACATCTCTGATTTTAAGTGAGAACGCAGTTGAAGGCATAGTATTTTGATAGTTACTCAGTCCACTGTGTGTTACCAACTAATTGAAAAGAGACTGCTGTCAGGCTGTCGTTTTCTTCTGGACAGTCATCGGGTCAATGATGAAGACCATGGTTTCCCTGTGTTTCCTGGAAACCCTACTCAAGTTTATAAACTTCTTTTTAAGAAATGTGACCACATTTGATGTGTTTACTTCCTTCCCGACAGTTTTTGCCCTTCAAACCCCTAACACAAATCACCTCCTTAAAAATAAGTTTAATAGGCACTTTGTGCAAACATTGTGGAAGTCACCAATGTGTCTAGGTGCCAGGAGGCAGGAGAGCAACTGCCTGAAACCAGCTGTACTGTGGATTTGTAGATCCCAGCTTTCTTTTCATCTTAAAATAGCTCAAGCATCCTGTGGTTGGCCATGTTTCAGACAGGGACTTTTGTACTTATATATTTCTTATACGCTGCTTATCCTGAAACTTTCACAGTGTGTGAAAGCACCATCATAAACTATTTTATTTATGATATACCAAATGCCATTGGCAGGAGAAGGTAAAGACACATCAAGGGAAAATGTATTGTTAGGAGACTTCTAGGACATCTCTCCGGTCCTCTGAAAACCCCAAACTATGCACTGTGTTCCGTCACTTCTGAGCACTTCTTCTTCAGTAAGGATGAGATGGGTATCTCACCATGGGTAGTTTCTAGAACCATTCCAAACAGGGACAAGAGAAGTGACTCAATACGTAAGGCTGAGTTCTGCTCTCAAAGGAGACCTGAGTTCAGTTCAGTTGAGTGCCCAAGCCACATGGCTCACAACTGACTATAACTCCAGTTCCAAGGTATGCAGCACTTTCTACTAGCCTCCATGGGTACCTACTATCATATATGCAAATAACCCACACATACATGTGTGCATACAAATAATTAAAATTAAAGCAAATCTTAGGGGAAAGAATCATTCTAAATAATAGTTAAGATAGATTATTTTTTAATGCAGTACATAGCCAAACCAAGTCAACTGAAAAGGTTGTGGTATTCAGAGTGTGTCTTAGGATGCAAAGCACACGAAGAAGATGACTTTAATTTCTGGCTGGAAATAAACAGCTTCCCTTGAAAAGAGTTCAGGTGCCTTCTCCGAGTGTTCTTTAATAATGATCTGTTTTGACAATAGGCCCCATCTAAAGCAGGAGCACAAATGTAAGCTGTTGGTGTTTTTAGCACATAGAAATATCCAAAGACTGAGTCTATGTATAAGATGGCTTGTTTTCATCCATGGACTCTTAAGGACTATTCTGCACTGTTTAAAGTATCAGCCTCCAACAACCTGAAACTGTCCGTTATAGCTCAGTATCCAATGGGAAGCCTCGGTATTCACCTCCAGAAGCTGCTCACGAGGCAGAGAGTACACAGGGATACTGCTGTGCACTCACTTAGTGCCTACCATATGCTGGGAGCTGTCTGTTGCTTGATAATTTACTCACCACATAGGAAAGACTGGCTGATGAGCACTGCTGCTGTTAAAACGAGCAATGAGTTCAGGTGCTGGGTTGATAGCAAGTTGGCTGCAGGTAACATTGCTGTGCTACACATTTCACACAACTGGAAAGGACCTTGAAAGTTCCTTGAAAGAAATGGAGAATGCAAGGCTGGAAAGATGGCTCTGTGAATGAAAGATGATGGCTCCTGAGTTAGCACCAGTACCTAAGTTGAATTCCAAGGAAGATGGCACAAGAATATTTTGCTAGCATTGGGGGTAAGGGGTGGAAAGAGGCATAGCTCAAGAGCTACCAGTGTAACCAATCAGTGAGGGCTCGATTCAGTGAGAAACCCTATGTCAAAAAATAAAGTTGGAATGGATCAAAGAAGGTGCCTAACGTTGACCTCTGATCTCCACATGTACGTTCTAGTGCACACAGGCATATAATACACACACACACTCACACACACACACATACACACACACACACACACACACACATGAAATTTGTAAGCATACACAAAAGTGAAATTAATAATTCCAGCACTCAAGATGCATGTGGGTTTGGAGTTTACAATCAATATCAAGTAATCTGGGCTACATAAGGCCATGTTTCAAAAATCATTTTTAAAAAAAATTAAAAGTATTTGAGAATATAGGTATATTTACCCTGATTTACATTGTACAGTGTATACATAAATAAAAATATATGTGCTATACCATTAATGGTAATATAAATATGTTTATGTCTTGAGTATATTAGTTAAAGATACATTTAAAAGCTAAGCACAGCACTTGCAGGTCTAGAATTCAAACACGAGGTGGGATGACGGCCAAGAGATTGAGGTCTAAGCCTAGTAGACAGAATCTGTCTCCAAAGGGTTATTTTTAATAAATATAAAAATAAGTATTAACTGCTAATTTAAGTAAGCCTCTCCATTCACCCTACCCAACTCCAGGTTGCTGTCACCCCTGTTCTCCAAACTAGTTCTTCTAGGTCTTATTTTTTTGTTATCCTCTACACTCCATTTTCTAGAAGTCAGTCAAAACTATATAATACATATAATACATTGTATATAGTATATAACTATATATTGTGGTATATATCATATTATATTTATATAATTTATATATTAATATTACATCTATTATATATTATATTACATACAATACACACATATAATATATTATATAAACAGTATATGCATGTAGGTGTAAATATATGTGTATAATGCATAGTATATATTTATGTGTATGTATACATATACATATATATGTATATATAGTGTAAATCAGGTTGTATTGTTCCTTTTTGAACTTACTCTAAATCAGTGGCTCTCAATCTCAAGCAAGCCCTTTTCTAAGGGCAGTTCTTTTTTTTCTTTTTTTTTTTTTAAGTTTTTTATTTACATTCCAAATGACTTCCCCTTTCCCATTTCCTCCCTCCCCGAAGTCCAATAAGCTCCCTTCCCTCTCTCTTTTCCCCATTCAACCCCCTCTCACTTCTCTGTCCTGGCATTCCCCTACATCCAGTCTTTCCAGGACCAGGGGTCTCTCCTTCCATATTCTTGGAAATCTATTGATATGCGAATTGTGTCTAGGGTATTCTGAGATTCTGGGTTAATATCCCCTTATCAGTGACTGCATACCATGTGTGTTCTTTTGTGATTGGGTTACCTCACTAAGGATGATATTTTCAAGTTCTGACCATTGGCCTAGGAATTTCATGAGTTCATTGTTTTTAATTGCAGAGTAGTATTCCATTGTGTAAATATACCACATCTTCTGAATCCATTCCTCCACTGAGGGACATCTGGGTTCTTTCCAGCTTCTGGCTATTATAAATAAGGCTGCTATGAACATAGAGGAGCATGTTTCCTTATTGCATGCAGGGAAACCCTCTGGGTATATGCCCAGGAGTGGTATAGCTGGATCCTCCGGGAGTGTCATGCCCAGTTTTCTGAGGAACCGCCAGACTGCTTTCCAGAGTGGTTGTACCAGCTTGCAATCACACCAGCAGTGGAGGAGTGTTCCTCTTTCTCCACATCCTCGCCAACAACTGCTGTCTCCTGTGTTTTTGATCTTAGCCATTCTGACTGGTGTGAGATAGAATCTCAGGGTTGTTTTGATTGGCATCATCATAATGACTAAGGATGATGAACATCTCTTTAGGTGTTTCTCAGCCATTAGATATTCTTCAGGTGAGAACTCTTTATTTAGCTCTGTACCCCATTTTTAATAGGGTTACTTGCCTCTCTGGAGTCTAACTTCTTGAGTTCTTTGTATATATTGGATATTAACCCTCTGTTGGATGTAGGGTTGGTAAAGATCATTTCCCAGTTAGTTGGTTGCCGCTTTGTCTTTTGCCTTACAGAAACTTTGTAATTTTATGAGGTCCCATTTGTCAATTCTTGATCTTTGAGCATAAGCTATTGGAGTTCTATTCAGGAAATTCTCCCCTGTGCCCATATGTTCAAGGTTCTTCCCTAGCTTCCTTTCTATTAGTTTCAGTGTGTCTGGTTTTATGTGGAGGTCCTTGATCCACTTGGAATTGAGCTTAGTGCAAGGAGATAAGAATGGATCAATTTGCATTCTTCTGCCTGTTGACCTCCAGTTGAGCCAGCACCATTTGTTGAAAAGGTTATCTTTTTTCCACTGGATGGTTTTAGCTCCTTTGTCAAAGAACAAGTGACCATAGGAGTGTGGATTCATTTCTGGGTCTTCAATTCTGTTCCATTGATCTACATGCCTGTCACTGTACCAATACCATGCAGTTTTTAACACTATTGCTCTGTAGTACAGCTTGAGGTCCGGGATATTGATTCCCCTAGAAGTTCTTTTACTCTTGAGAATAGTTTTAGCTATTCTGGGTTTTCTGTTATTCCAGATGAATTTTTGAATTGTTCTTTCTAACTCTATGAAGAATTGAGTTGGGATTTTGATGGGGATTGCATTGAATCTGTATATTGCTTTTGGCAAGATTGTCATTTTTACTATATTAATCCTGCCAATCCATGAGCATGGAAGATTTTTCCATCTTCTGAGGTTTTCTTCAATTTCTTTCTTCAGAGACTTGAAGTTCTTGTCATACAAATCTTTCACTTGTTTGGTTAGAGTCACACCAAGATACTTTATATTGTTTGTGGCTATCATGAAGGGTATCATTTCTCTTATTTCTTTCTCAGCCTGCTTATCCTTTGAGTATAGGAAGGCTACTGACTTGCTTGAGTTAATTTTATATCTGGCCACTTTGCTGAAGTTGTTTATCAGCTGTAGGAGTTCTCTGGTGGAGTTCTTTGGGTCGCTTAAGTATACTATCATATCATCTGCAAATAGTGATAGTTTGACTTCTTCCTTTCCAATTTGTATCCCTTTGACCTCCTTTTGTTGTCTAATTGCTCTAGCTAGAACTTCAAGTACTATATTGAACAGATATGGATAGAAAGGGCAACCTTGTCTAGTCCCTGATTTTAGTGGGATTGCTTCAAGTTTCTCTCCATTTAGATTGATGTTGGCTACTGGTTTGCTGTAAATTGCTTTTGTTATGTTTAGATATGGGCCTCGAATTCCTGATCTTTCCAAGACCTTTAACATGAAAGGATGCTGAATTTTGTCAAATGCTTTCTCAGCATCTAATGAGATGACCATGTGGTTTTTTTCTTTGAGATTGTTTATGTAGTGGATTACATTGATGGACTTCCTTATGTTGAACCATCCCTGCATCCCTGGGATGAAGCCTACTTGATCGTGGTGAATGATCGTTTTGATGTGTTCTTGGATTCGATTGGCAAGAATTTTATTGAGTATTTTTGCATCGATATTCATAAGAGAGATTGGCCTGAGATTCTCTTTCTTTGTTGGATCTTTGTGTGATTTTGGTATTAGCATATTTGTGGCTTCATAGAACCAGTTGGGTAGTGTTCCTTCTGTTTCTATTTTGTGGAATAGTTTGAGGAGTATTGGTGTTAAGTCTTCTTTGAAGGTCTGATAGAATTCTGCACTAAAACCATCTGGACCTGTAATTTTTTTGGTTGGAAGACTTCCAATGACCACTTCTATTTCTTCAGGGGTTATAGGATGATTTAGATGGTCTATTTGATCCTGATTTAATTTTGATATTTGGTATCTGTCTAGGAAATTGTCCATTTCCTCCAGATTTTCTAGTTGTGTTGAATACAGGCTTTTGTAGTAGGATCTGATGATTTTTTGAATTTTCTAAGGGAATTTCTAAGACATATTTCTGCCTGCATAGAATTTTAATTGCCAGGACTAGGAATGAGGGCTACTGGGTAGAAGTCAGAGATAATGGTGAGCTTCCTGCAATGCATGTCATGGCCTCTGCAAGGGAGAAACATCAGCTCCTGATGCTGGTGCTGATGCTTCAATCCCCTGTGCTAAGCCAAAGTTCATGACCAAATGAAGATGCACCCAAACTTACTGCAAGTTGATATGCTGAGACTAGTTGATATCCTGGGTGACTTCCCCTTTTCTGAAGAGAAGGGAAGGAAGGATGTATGGGAAAGAAGGGAGGTGAGTGGGAGAGACTGGGAGGTGTGGAGAGAGGGAAAGCTTCAATCAGGATGCAAAGTAAATGAATAACTTAATTACATATATACATTTTTAAAAATATATATATATACATCTCTTTTTTAACTCAGAAGTAGACATATTATTTATGTCTAGACAGAAGATTTAACAAAGTAAAGTTAATCACGGAGGATAGTCAAGATGGAAATACAACATATATGACCTTAACTGTCCCTGAATGTCTGGGGTCACCAATGTGGCCTCGAGAGATTATGGCAAGGAACCAACGGCGCTTCCTAGAGCTGTGCAGCATATGTGTGTTCCTGATTGAGGCTTTGTGCAAGTGCTGGGGAAGATGGACAAGCCATTGTAGCTGGAGCTGACTACCCAAGGGCTCAAGCTGCCTCTCAGCTAACTTGAAGGCTTAGACCAACTATGACTTGCAACCTGTAGCGCTCTCTCTCTCTCTCTCTCTCTCTCTCTCTCTCTCTCTCTCTCACACACACACACACACACACACACACACACACACACACACTTGCTGGCATTCTTTGGAGTAAAGTATAACAGAGCTTTAAGGATCTAAGACCTGAATTCAAAATTCCAAATACAAAGGGAACATCTCTCATAAGAACAAACATTGTATAAGCCCTCATAAAAGGAAAATGACCCCCACCTCTCATCCATCATTTATATACACTACTGACTAAATTTTTCATCCATGCTCACAAGCTTTTTCTCTATCATTTTAGCCCTAAATCTTTCACCTCATAAAATGGACTGTATCCCATATGAGGATTTTTCTGGTCACATGGATGGACATTCCTGGATTACTCTGAACCCACAGGTACCAATGAGTGATGAATATTCTTGGCTCAGATACCACATATCCCATTGCAGGCTTTTTATTTTGCAAGCTGTCCATACTGCAGTGTGAAAATTCCTATTAGATTCCCCCAGAGCCTTGAAGAAGATAAAAGATTTTAGCAGCCTTCCACATGAGGCAGTCCACAAAAATATGAATTCAACTACAGGAAATAAGAGAGAATCACCATTGTAAACTATTTGCTCCTGGGGCCAACCCACAAAATAATGCAATAATAGAGATCCTCCAGTCAAGCTGGATATTACTGCCCAGGTCAGGCTGCTCCCAGGAGCCCAGCTAGGATTACGTTGGGTGCGTTGGAGAAAACTGCAGCTGGCCCAGGTTTCATTGTCTTACATAATGAACTTCCACTATTTCCTTTAATAATCTTCAACCCCTGCCTTGGAGAATCACATAGAAGTTATCCTTTCTGAATTTCAGTTTTTTTCACTCCTTCCAATGCCAATTTCAGACACAGCTAGAATATAAATAAATAAAATCCCACATCCTTATGAAATTACACCAAGATTTTCTTGCATAGCTTTTGCCTTTCCCTTGATAACACCACCAGGCACCTTTTTTCTGAAACACTACCACCTTGTCAAATTCCTCAGGGAATTCTGAGATCCAAAATAGACACACTGTAATAGGAAAACCAGATGACTGAACCGGGTGCTAGAACCTGACCTTATTCTACTGTTTATGTATTTATTAAGAGGGAAGGAAGGATTCTCCCGCTTTGTCCTGCTTCCTCCATTCAAAATTATCTAAAAGAACACTTCTGTGGCTTCTACTAGCCACCTGTAAAGTGATTCACCTTAAATTTATCTCAGGAATTCAAACTAATTTAACAATACTTACATGGTATGCATTTTTGTCACAACAAATAAAGCCCACAGTACAATTTTATCTTTATACAAATCCTTTAACTCCACAAATCCCCATTCCTTTATGTCAATATTAAAGAGTCTGTTGCTGATGTTAGGAATTGCCCTCCAGCAATAATTTATGTGACTGGCATAAAGTGAATTTCCCCTTACCTGCATAGAGGGGAATTGAAGCCTTTTAGACCCAGCTTAGTGAGGAAAGTAGCAACCTTGCCTACAGGGACTTGAGTTTGCATTTTGCCCTGTTGTGGTCACGGTCATGGAAGGAGAGTTTACTACATACAGTGCAAAAGTCCCTGCCCTTACCGAAGCTAGAAATGAAGTATCCACCGGATGTTGTAATTACCAAAGAAAACATTATGCCATTAAAGGAGGGAGAATGCCTAATACTATTCAAAACATTGCTTTAAAATTCTCTTTCTTTGGGTGCATTGAAACAGCTGTCACATCAACAAGAGTCTCCACTCATTCAGTTCATAAATAAACAACTGAAAACTAATGGAATCCTACCTAAGAAATCGAATTTTTAATTATGCAGAGGCAGGTCTTAACCAATTACAAGCACCGGAGCTTCAAACAGTCACAAACAGCTAACTAGTGAGACAGTCCGAATTAGGAAAAGGGCTCTCATCAAATGCTACATTTCGTGCCAGTATTCTACCAGTGCTTGCTGCCCAGAGGGGCACAGTGGGACCCAAAAATAACCTAATTCCCAGTGCCACCTAACTCATGAATTGCCTCATTTGGTTTGGTTTGGTTTTCTTTGCTAGTATTGATGAAGGAGGGAAGGGATGCTCAAATAAATTCTACCAAATTTGTGAAAATAAACATTGATTTCTCTTTCAACAAATTTGTTTCCATTTTAATGACATTACTTGTCAGGCTAAAGTATCTTAGTAAACAAAGTTATTTCTTACATTTTTTTAAAAAAAGATATTAGAGTCCTCCGACATCAAGATGGCATTAGAGGTGTGCAGTAGGTAGTTTCTAAAACCAATCCCAATTGCCCTCTCTTCCTGCCATCAGATTCTTGCATAATCTCCTGTACTTACACTTGGGCTCATCAAATGACTTTCTTTTGGTAAGTAGAATAGGAAAAGGTCCGTGAGTTTTAATTTCTGTGATTAAATTAGAAAACACTGAAATCTTTCCAGAAAACTCCCTTTCACTCACTTTGATAAAGTAAGCCACTGTCATGGAGAGATCCAGTCGACAAAGGACTAAGCAAGGCTTCCAATGAAAACTCAACAAGGAACTAAGAACCCAGGTAGTCAGTGCATAAAAAACTAAATCCTCTAGATCTTTCTGTAGTTGAGCCTTAAATGAGATCCAAGCACTAGCTAGCCTTGGATACCATCTTAGAAGAGACTACACACAGAAGAATAAAAACACTGGCCAAAAACACCTCAGGGAAGAAAGGGTTTATTTAGCTTACAAGTCCCAATGACTAACATCTATTATTGAGGGAAGTCAGAGCAAGAACTCAAGAGGAGCAGGAACTGTGGGGAGACACCGCCACCGGAATGCTTGCAAATGCAGATGCAGCTACCTTTCTTATACTTCAAAGCGCACCTGTGCAGCAGAAGCATAATCCATAGTGGACTGGGTCTTCCCACATCAGTCAATAATCAAGAAAATGTTATGCAGATGTGCCTATTGAGCAATCTGATGGAGAGATTTTCTCAACTGAAGTTTCCTCCTCCTAGGTAATTCTCTAGTTTGTGTCAAGTTGACAAAAAGTAACTACCACAACTGCCCCCCTTGTCAACTTGACATATAAACACATCACTATTAAACCATAACCTTGCCATTCTCATTTACTCCTGAGAGCTCATATTAGTGTCACAATATAAAACATAGTATAGCTATAAAAGTAACACAGTCTTTTAAAACCTTCAACTTAAAAACTTTCAAAGTTCAAAGTACCTTTAAAATAGCCAAAGTATCTTCATTGTGAGTTCCTACAAAATCAGAAACAAGTTAAATACCTTCTCTTTCCAAGAGAGAAGAACCAAAACACAGTTACACTCAGATCAAAGCAAAATCAAGTGTAACCATGGAAACAGTTCAATGTCTTAGTGTTTGGGACTCACTCAAGATCTTCAGGACTCCAAAGGCTTGGACAGCTCTGTTTCCATGACACCTTCAAAGCTGAGTCTCCACTATGACTGTGCTGAATCTTCAATAATGCCCTCTTAGATTCTTTGCAGGGACTCCAACCCTCCATATAATGGCACATCTCAGCTGTTCCCCAGGACCCTCCATGCCTTCAAAACTACCGCATATAAAAGACTCTTACACATTTGCTAGGTTCTGCTTCTAGTTTGATGTTTAGCCTTGGTCCCCACCTGGACTATAGCTTCTGTGTGCTGATTCTGAGAAAACACTTCCTGGAAGATTTCATCACAATGATATTTGTCTCTTATTAAACACAATTGTTTAGCTCCAGCTAACCAACCTCAATTATCCCAGGAAAGTAAACTGAAAGTTTCACTGTTCGGTGCTATTCTTTTGTGAATCACAAAATCTCTCCAGCTGACCAGAAACTAAAGGTTTCTTAGTTCAAATATATCATGTGAACAGCCCAAATAGAAGTTTTAATTTCCCTCTGAAACTTCACAAGTCAAGCCTCCATTGTCTGTGTTTCTCTCAACACTCTTATCTTTCAAGCTTCTCCATAAGAGTCCATTAAGCTGTGAGCATGAATAGCTTTTCCATCCCAATTTTCCAAACATTTCCATACTTCCCATAAAACAACATGATCAGTGCTGTCATAGCAATAGCTCACTCTCTAGTACCAATTTCTGCACAGTTTTCTTCTCTATTGCTGTGATAGAAACTGACCAGAAGCAGTTTGAGGAAGAAAAGACTTATTTGGCTTTCAAGTCCAGATCACAGTTAATCAATGAGAGAAGTCAGGAACTTCAAGAACTCAAACAGGAGCCAAGGCAGAAATCATGAAGGGAAGACGTTAACTGTGTGACTTTCAGGCTCACATTCAATTACCTCTCTTATACCTCCTAGGACCACCTGCCCAGGGGTACCATTCTCCACAGTGGACTGGACACTCCCACATCAATCAACAACCAAGCTAATGCCACTCAAACATGTCTTTAGGTTAATTAATCTTCAAGAGGCATTTTCTCAACCAAAATTCTCTCATCCACAAAAACTCACCAGCACACCATGATTGTAATAATTGAGAGATGATAAAAATGTGTTGTGAGATGGTCACTTGTTCCTGAGTGAATGTGTATCAGCGACATGAACACAGCTATGTCCCAAACCCAGCACCTCCAACCCGTGGGAATGGCAAGGCTTTTTCTGGATCGGGTTCAAACGAATAATAAAACCTTAGTACAGAAGTTACAAACAATCATCCATTGCTGAAAACCAATGTATGAAGAAACTATAAACCACAGCTTCCTCCCCACAGTTCTGTTCTTTACAGAGACCATCTACCTACCTAGATCAGCTAATCCAACTCCTCCTAGTTTGGCTGCATATAATAAACCCACCTCTTTGTTCAGCTGCGTGCAGTGAATCTGCCTCCTCCTCCTCCATGCAATACAATAAACATGCTGAGGTTCCAGGCTGCTACTGCCACATCTCCATCAAAGCCCACAGACCACCCAATCTGTCTGTGTGTCTGTCCTTTCTTCATTCTTCCATCTCACCAGTCAGGTCAAGTTCAAAGCCATGGAGGTCATGGCACACTGGAAGAGATAATTTCTTACACCACAATTCATAAAAAAATACAATATGTAAATAAATATTGGGTAAAGGAAATAGTGCTGGAGGAGCTTTGAACTGATGGAAGTCAGATACACAGGATAAAAGGGAAACTCAGGGAGGACATATTGGCTGGACTATTGGACTATGAAGAGTCCCACATCTCACAATTTTATCTTACAATTTACATTTTTCCATGCTTAGTCGTTTGCTGGGAGCTGTGTGGAGTATCTGGGATCCTGGCACACATGCAATAGTGAATCCCAAGTGGGGCAGATCAAGTTCCACAGCGAGAGACACGGCCAGTGCATTTCCATACTAAAGAGAAGCAATCTAATATTGCAGTGCTGGAAAGAAAACGGAAAATATCTTTCTAAAAATCATATTCCTTGGGGATTGAAAGGTAACTTATCAGTACAGTGCTTACCATGCAAGCGTGAAGATATACAATCAATCCCCGGAACCCATGTAAAATAGCCAGGTGTGTAGTAAGGACTTTTATTCCCAGTGCTGGGGAGGTGAAGACAGGCGAATCCATGGGGTTTTGTTGGGCAGACAAGCTCCAGACCAATGATCTCTCTCTCTCTCTCTCTCCCTCTCTCTCTCTCTCTCTCTCTCTCTCTCTCTCTCTCTCTCTCTCTCTCTCTCACACACACACACACACACACACACACAGTGGCTGCTTGCTGCTTGTGAAACAATGACTTAGGTCATTCTCTCTGGCCTCCACACATATGTATATATGCACACATATGTACACATGCATGACTACATACACACAAGCACAATCACACACATGCATGCATAGGTTCACACTCACACACACACACACACACACACACACACACACCCCACACACAAATCATATTGCTTAGGATTTGATTGATAAATAATGTCTTGCTTGTTAATTCTGTTCTGGATCATAGTAACCACAATGGGCAGAGAAGCTGGAAGCCCTGAGGACACAAGAAGGCAGGAGAGAAAGTTCTCAATTTCTCTGTGAGACCTCACCAATACCTTGTCTTTTGGAATACTATTCTCAACTGGACAGCTCTTACATTATTAAGTAGGGATTAAAAGTTGATTGCTTTCTTACACAAAAGCACCCTTTCTTAAGATAACATTCACTATTTAAGGACAAAAGGAATAAGAAAATAATTGGTGGGCATATTTAGACAAATATCATATTGACCTCAAAATTTGTGACAAAACTGAAATAATCCATGTACATGAGGGAGAAAAAAATGTATCTTCACCTTTTAACTAATTTATAAATTTAGTATATATTTATACTTTTTAACTAGAATTAAAGACTTTAATAATATAATTCACAATCGAATTAAGTTTTAGCCTCAATTGTGCCAGACTGATTATAGAAGAATGAACAAGGGATTTCAAACTAGGTGGATCAAAGTTGAATTACGTGAGCCTGAGAGCAAACCTACTGGCTGTGTTTTCAGGCTATGGGATGGAGGACATGACCTTCACAGAAAAGTAAACAATGTTCTGTGGGAAACTCGGGGAGGTTGTGTGCTATATGGTGGGGATGCCCTGTGAGCTCAAACCTCCCAATGTTTGTGTAGGTAATATGGCTTTAGACTAGCAAAGGACAGGTGGCAGCAGTTACTCTTTAGAGTCAGTTTGAAGATATTCCCTATAATAGCAATGAGGCCAGAATAGGATGAAAGGTCCCTTGCCTGTGGGAGTCTGTATCAGTGACTAATAGACCATCTTATTTCGAAAAGCAAGAAGAGTGGACAACCAGTGAAGGGGTATGTAACCTGACCAATGTAATGATAAAAATTCCTAAGCTGGTGAACAGAAAATCAATGTCAGGCATCATATTGGAACATGATAACTGCTTATAACCAGTTCTCAGAGCCAGAGGCCATCAGCAGTCAAAACAGTATAGTACAGAGACCAGAACACCCAGTACAAATTAGGCTGTACCTCCAATGGGACCTGCAGGAGTTTTCTAAGGTAACATGGGAAAAAATGCAAGCCATCTTCTTTGAGAGTTGGATGAAGTATTAGAATAATACTCACACTAGGGAACACAGATTTCCACTGGTTATAATAAGAATGTCATTGCCCAGTGGTACCTGTGGATCCACTCCTTTTGATTTTCCCAGGCAGAGTGAAATATAATCACAATGAATATGTCTAGCAACCCTCAGAAGCTTCACATTTGTTTGTTTTGTCTTTAGAAATAGCTATCGGGGGAAAGAATTAAGAGACATCCTTATTACGGTTCTCCAAAGCCAACAGAGTAAATCAAAAGCTATGTTATATCCTCTTGGGGATCATAGATACACTGCTTCCCTTAGAGTCAACAGGCACAAGGATGCTGGTCCTGCTGTCTTCCCATTACAATAGTCTGGGGAGCCTTGCAAAGAGAGAAAGAAAGGGGAAATTCACAATACACCTCTGACAAATGAAAGTCAGGGACATTTGCAGAAGAAGCACATGAACTTATCTGTGACGGAGAGAAATTCTGTGCAAGGCTTTAACTTCACATTTATGCACCCCACAAAGGAAACATCAGAGGAGATCGTAACAATCTCAATGAGCAAACTAACTCATCAAATGCACAGGAACTACTAGTTTCTGCTCTTAACCCAGCTCAATGCCAACACAATGGATCTGTAAACAGAGTGTCCACAGTTTACTATCCCACTACCTTGGCACAAGCCACAGTAGTGGGGTTCACAGTTCCTGTCACTAAAATTTCCAGTGAAATTGTTACAAATTAACTTTCTGGGGTCCTTTTAAGTGACTCAAATAGAAATCATAAAAAGTCAAGGATACATTTTTTTCCAGCAATTAGTCCTTTGGCAAATTTCAAAACGTTTAGCCTCTAACAATTATAAGCAACAAGAGTAGACCTCAGGAAACAATAGCAGGTAGTGCCCTCTACTGTGGCAGCCCTAGTGTAGACCTCTTCAGGACCTTTACCCCAATAGTGACAGATGTATACTAAGCTCCTATATAAGCCGTGTACAATACACAGTGTATTAGTAAATTTTCAGTTGCTGTCTAAGCTTGTTGAAAGTGGACTCTCAGAGTGAGGAGGCCCTCTCTTACCTCAGACTCAAGCATGTTTGTTTAAAGTAACTTCCTGTCCTGGGGCAGACCGGACTCCTATTCTATAGAAAAGCAGAAGAAACAGCAATCAGCTAAGGTTCCTTGAGAACACACATTATCATTGTTTATTCTGTGCTGTAAAAATACCTGCAGTGGGGACAGGAAACTTGAAGTCTCACAACTGTGAGTTCTAGCTGACTGACTCTGTGGGGATTCGTCAATGGATGACCGCTAGATGCTCTGATCTCCCATTTAACGGTACCACCATTTAATGGTGTGAATGGGATTCCTCCTCCAGGTTCCCATGCATTTGAATACCTGTGACGCTGTTTGGGGAGGCTTCAGTGGTGTGTCCATGCTAGGGAAAGCAGAGCACTGCAAGCAGGAGTTGAGGGTTGAGAGACTCACACCATTGCAGTTCAAGATGTAAGCTCTCAACCACTCTGCTGCCCCAGCAACCTGTTAACATTCTCTCTCTGCTCCACTACCACAGACTCAAACCCTCTGAAGCCGTAAGCCCCAAATAAACTGTTTCTCTTACAAGTTGCTCTCATCATAGTGTCTTATTATGGCAACAGAAATTTAACTAACACCTCACCTTTGTTGGTTTTAGCAGGCTACTTCTATTGGAGGTTATAAGTGCCTGAGTGGTAGTGTTTTACTAGCTGCTGCTTCTGTCTACCTGCTACTTGCTATTTGTCCTCTTACTTTTGCTTGCAACATATTTAATAAACCTACTCACTTAAAAGCTAAAACTCACTTAGAAGTGTGGCCAACATAGATTACTCTCCAAACGTACAGTATAACTTTAATTTTTTCAGAGCCTACTTTTAATGATGGTTCTTAAATGCTTTAACCTCTCTTTTAGCACACCACCCACCAGAGGTAGTAGAAAAGAAAGGATACAGGGAAAGTAGATCTGTTTAGAAAGGGTTCTTTGGAGCAAATCCTATCTGCATGGTCAGGAAATCAGCAGTTTAGTTCACAGGAGTCAGCAGCAGCAGCTCGATCCACTCACAAACACTTTTTGGATATACCTGCAGTCCAGTTTAGTAGAGTCATGTTAGCAGCAGTGGTACAACTGAGCAGAGACATCCAGGTCTCAGCCTTGGCACAAGTCAGCAGAAAGGACCTGAAGGGATGCCAGAGCTGACAGGAACACCAGAAAAGTTCTCAGCTGTGCCTCTCTCAGCAAAGGAAAGATCAGGGAAGGTGGGAGACCAACAAGCGTCTAGCTATGCAAACAACCCACTGTCTGCCGTCCTTTCATACTCTCTCCAAACATCACGGGTCCTCCATGGGTCTTACCTCAGTACCTGCGTCTGTCTCAGCTGACATCGCTCGGCCAAATAACCCCAAGTCTGAAGAAGTGGCAAGAAGCGCAGTACACCACCAGAAGATTTTGGGTGCATTTTCTTCTCTATGAAGTCCCGACAAATGCGGCAAATGTAAGGCAAACCAATACATGCATGGTGTTAACAAAGACTCCTTCATCATGTGTCCTTTCACAGGCTTGCTTTAGCAGAACATCCTCTCTCCTGTGTCTGCTTCAGTGAAATATTTCTTCAAGAGTCTGCCTTAGCCTTCCACATCCGCTAAATGTTCCTTCATGTGTTCGCCCCAGCAAAACACCATCCAACACACTTTCCTAAGAACCGTTAAGTTTCGACTTCAATATAGAACACAGAAAGTCAGAATTCTTCAGCCCTTACCATTTGCTAGTGTGACTCTCCCTTTCCTGTGGTGTGTAGGGCCACTGGTCCTTCAGTCCGCTGATACCGCTTCTATTATTGCCAGGCCAGCGCCAGTCCACTCTGAGCTCTGGTTACACTGTCACCACTGTTTCTCTGCTGACACGGTCCTGTGCCTATGGTCACTACTACAAACTGCTGCTGCCAAGGCACTCATGTAGCTCCACCTCCTCAGTGGCTTGCCCACTGCCTCCACTGACCCCTTGCCTGTCATTTCTTTCTTCAGGCTAAGCTCATCCCACTCTTTGGAAAATAAGCAAAAAAAAAATATTCAAGAGAAAATTTTGCATAAGTCTATTCTTGTTAATTCTAAGGTGGGCAGTGAAAGAGGTTGTTTTCCTGGCCAACTCACAAAGTAACATGAATAGTTCACTCAGATAGCAAGGAAAGAGCTGCTTACACTAATTGGAGGTGAGCTTCATACAAATAAACGATTGCATTTACACCAATCACGATGTTGTCTCTTTTGCACAGTCACAACAGTGATGGGAGAGTTCATGCCCTCTGATTTAGTTTAAATTGTTATAGAAAAGTTCAAGCTCTCGGAAGAATTGGGACCTGTGGTCCTATGACAAGCAGTTCCAGTTGCTGTGCCCCTTCCTCGAGGTACCCATAGAGCATCCAGTGTGGCTGGGGCTGACATAAAGGCAGCCAGGCAGCTGCTTAACTAATAGTCCTTTAATAAGGATGACAGCAAGTATGCCAAGGAAGAGTATAACACTGTAGGAAAGTCAAATCACATCATCCCCTGACATGTTTGCTTACAGGAAAAAAAAATCAGAAGGAACATTTACCTATTGAACTTATTATTAACATTAACTTGATTTTAACAATGCTCAACAATGTTCAACACCTTATGAATGCCCTGGGGAGAAGTAAGTCTCCCTCATTTGCATCAAAAGTCAGAAACTGTGTCTATCTTTATTTGGCTCACTTTTTAGAAATTGAGGACAGCTACAAACTGAAACACAAGTAACAGAAAAAAATAATACTCAAAGCCTGAACATGTCTGTAATGTAACAAATGTACTATGCGGCCGACAATCTTTCCTGGCTTATTTGCTTTTGCTGTGATAAACACTATGATCAAAAGCAACTTTAGGAAGGTAAGGAGTCATCAGATTCATATGTCCCAATCACAACCCATCTCTGAAGGAATTCAAAGCAAGAACTCAAGCAGGAACATATGTAGAAGTCACAGAGGAACGCTGCACAATGGATTGCGACATGACTGGCTCAGCCAGCTTTGGTATAAGCCAGGATGACTTTCCCAGGGTGGCACTGCCCACAGTGGGTTGGGCACTCCTGTTAATTAGAAAATGCCCCCAAAGACTCACAAGACAATCTAATGCAGGCATTTTTCTCAACTAATGTTTCCTTTTTCCCAGATGACTCTAGCTGGAATAAAGTTAGCAGATTATTAACCAGCATGCAACCGATTCTCAAACACATGTCCCCCTCAGCAACAGCATGGCAGATCCTTTCTAGCATAATCATAGCTTTTCTTCTCTGACCAGGAGCTTTCTGTGACACCTTTGAAATACACTCTGCTTCAAGCAGGTATAACCCAGAAATAGGAGTTAGGGTTAGGGTTAGGGTTAGGATCTCATCTCCTGAGATCTCATCTTGTAAAAGATGATGGTGAGTGATTAAAGGCTCTAAGTTCTCCACCAGCCTATGGAGAATCTCCTTCTACTTGACCTCTCCACATCAATATTAGGTCACAGGAATCCCCATCCTCTTTGACCAACTCATCCTTCATTAATGCTTCTCCTCCCTCTTGCTTACTACAATGTTTCCTGAGGTCGCTTCCCAAACATAGCCTGTTTCCAAATCCTCTTGTCAGGTCTTACGTGTGAAAAACAAGACAAAGCATACTTACAGCTTACATCCATGATAATAATGCCTTGTATATTTAAATACAAATCAAATACATAACAACGGTATAAATTTAGGTAGATTAACAAAATGTTTTATAATCTTCCAGCTATCCAAGAAACAACCAAGTAACTTTAGACTTTGATAAGACAAAAATTTTTATTGTAATCTTTAAAGGGCTATAAAATTTAATTGCTACATGTTTTCGCTTGTTTTGGGGTGCCAAAATAAATTGATCTCATAGAAGAGAGTGAAACAGTAGTCATAAGAGAAAAGAAAAGAAAAAAGGCATTGGACCACAGAACTGTTAAACATTGTATAATAAAATGCAGAAAGGAGAAATGAGTTCTATTGTTTTAAGGTATAAAAGAATAACTACAGTCAATGGCTATTTATGACATATATGTGAAAGAAGCTATGAAGACTTACAGCACAAAGAAATGACAAATGAGAGATGGACATGCTAATTCTTCTGACCATATATATATTCTTCTGACACAGTATATAATATATCAAGTTTCACACTGGACTTCAAAAATATATTAATACTGTGCTAACTACAATTTTTTTTCTGAAAAAGATGTGTATTTTCTAAGCCAAAATACAAACTATAATCTAATAAGGACAAGAATATAAAAGACACAGAAGATAAGCAAAAAGACTTTAAAGTTTTCTTAAAACTTAAAATATAAACTTAAATATATAATTTTCAAAGCAACTGACCTTAGAACAATTAAATGACAGAACCAGACGAGGGAAGGAAGATATATAGATTTGCTCGATACAAAACATACTGTCTTTGCCTGGTTTCCCCAGAAGGCAGAGCTGAATCAGAAACATACGCACACTTCCAGTGAGCAGGAATGAAAGGCAAGGGATGTGATTCAGAGGAAGAGAAACCATAAAAGATGCGCTAAGACGACACTGTCATTGTCTTAGGGAGGGAGATTAGTGGTTTTAGAAAACCATATATGTAAAATGTGATAAACTAGTTTAAATTAACACTAAGTCTGAAAATGTGTTTATTAAAATACAGCCTTAAAAACTAAAAGAATAAGAATATGGGGTAAGAAAGGATGTTTTGAACATGGATGTGATTGTAAAAAAAAAGTTTTATTATATATACAAACATAGGTACATGTATGGAACTCTTTGATATTAATGAGGAAAACAACAAAAGACAGCAAAAATAACTTGAAGGACTGAAGAAGTGCTTTCGAAGATACCAAATGGTCAATAATCAATATGATCATCAAAATTAAACTATAATACAATGAATTATCAGTATTCAGCATTCATGTATCTCCGATGAATGTCCCTGACAGCTCTGAGGCCTTGCACATAGGCAGATCAACAGGAGTTCTTTTTTTTTGAAAGTATACATTTGTCTGCAACATTGCCTACTTCATTTTGAAATCTGTATTCTTCACTCCTACTCTAAAGAGGCATACACATATATGACCCAAAAGACATAGACAAGAATCGTAACAGGATTTTGCAGCAGGGAACCAGGCAGCTCCACAGCCTTCTGTGCTTAGTCCACCAGGAGAGAATGATCTCTTAGCAGAGATTTCACTTCTGATGCAGAGGTGAGATCTCCACCTTCTCTCTGGAGGGGTACAGCTAGGAGAGCACAAGGCATATGATGATTGGAGAAGCTGGGACAGGAATCTTCCCTTCTGGCCACCATTTGCAGCAGGGAACCAGACAGCTCCACAGCCTTCTGGGTACAGACCCGGCCAGAAGAGAGTTGGTCTCCCAGGAGTACAGACACAGGTTTACAGGCCCATAGGAGGTGAAAGCTCCAATCAGAGACAACAAGACCAACTAACACCAGAAATAACCAGATGGCAAAAGGCAAGCACAAGAACCCTACCAACAGAAACCAAGGCTACTTGGCAACATCAGAGTCCAGTTTTCCCACCACAGCAAATCCCGGATACCCCAACACACTGGAAAAGCAAGAGTTGGATTTAAAGTCTCTTCTCACGACGCTGTTAGAGGACATCAAGAAGGACATAAATAACTCCCTTAAAGAAATACAGGAGAACATGGGTCAAATGGTAAAGGCCCTTAAAGAGGAAACACAAAAATTCCTGAAAGAATTACAGGAGAACACAAACAAACAAGTGAAGAAACTGAACAAAACCATCCAGGATCTAAAAATGGAAGTAGAAGCAATAAAGAAATCACAAAGTGAGACATCTCTGGAGACAGAAAATCTTGGAAAGAATTCAGGAGTCATAGATGCAAGCATCAACAACAGAATACAAGAGATAGAAGAAAGAATCTCAGAGGCTGAAGATACCATAGAAAACATTGACTCAACAGTTAAAGAAAATGCAAAATGCAAAAAGCTCCTGAGCCAAAACATCCAGGAAATCCAGGACACAATGAGAAGACCAAACCTAAGGGTTATAGGTATAGAAGAGAGAGAAGATTTCCAACTTAAAGGGCCAGTAAATATCTTCAACAAAATTATAGAAGAAAACTTCCCTAATCTAAAGAAAGAGATGTCCATGAACATACAAGAAGCCTATAGAACTCCAAACAGACTAGACCATACCAGAAAGTCCTCCCAGCACATAACAATCAAAACACCAAATGCACTAAACAAAGAAAGAATATTGAAAGCAGCAAGAGAAAAAGGTCAAGTAACTTATAAAGGCAGGCCTATCAGAATTACACCAGACTTCTCACCTGAGACGATGAAAGCCAGAAGATCCTGGGCAGATCTCATACAGACCCTAAGAGAACAGAAATGCCAGCCCAAACTACTATACCCAGCAAAACTCTCAATTACCATAGATGGAGAAACCAAGATATTCCATGATAAAACCAAATTTACACAATATCTTTCCACAAATTCAGCCCTACAAAGGATGACAGATGGAAAACACCAACATGAGGAGGGAAACTACACCCTAGAAAAAGCAAGAAAGTAATCTTTTTCCAACAAACCCAAAAGAAAGTAACCACACAAACATAAAAAGAACATCAAAAATAACAGGAAGCAACAATCACTATTCCTTATTATCTTATAATGTCTAAATAGACCACATCTTCTGAATCCATTCCTCCGTTGAGGGACATCTGGGTTCTTTCCAGCTTCTGGCTATTATAAATAAGGCTGCTATGAACATAGTGGAGGATGTGACCTTATTGCATGCAGGTAAAGCCTCTGGGTATATGCCCAGCAGGGGTATAGCTGGATCCTCCGGGAGTGTCATGCCCAGTTTTCTGAGGAACCGCCAGACTGCTTTCCAGAGTGGTTGTACCAGCTTGCAATCCCACCAGCAGTGGAGGAGTGTTCCTCTTTCTCCACATCCTTGCCAACAACTGCTGTCTCCTGTGTTTTTGATCTTAGCCATTCTGACTGGTGTGAGATGGAATCTCAGGTTTGTTTTGATTTACATTTCCCTAATGACTAAGGATGATGAATATCTCTTTAGGTGCTTCTCAGCCATTAGATATTCTTCAGGTGAGAACTCTTTGTTTAGTTCTGTACCCCATTTTTAATAGGGTTACTTGGCTCTCTGGAGCCTAACTTCTTGAGTTCTTTGTATATATTGGATATTAGCCCTCTGTCGGATGTAGGGTTGGTAAAGATCATTTCCTAGTTAGTTGGTTGCCGCTTTGTCTTTTTGACAGTGTCTTTGGCCTGAAGATGTGGTATATTTACACAATGGAATACTACTCTGCTATTAAAAACAATGAACTCAGGAAATTCCTAGGCAAATGGTCAGAACTTGAAAATATCATCCTTAGTGAGGCAAACCAGTCACAAAAGAACACACATGGTATGCAGTCACTGATAAAGAGATATTAACCCAGAATCTCAGAATACCCTAGACACAATTCACATATCAATAGATTTCCAAGAAGATGGAAGGAGAGACCCCTGGTCCTGGAAAGACTGGATGTAGGGGAACGCCAGGACAGAGAAGCGAGAGGGGGTTGAATGGGGAAAAGAGGGAGGGAAGGGGGCTTATGGGACTTTCGGAGAGGGAGGAAACGGGAAAGGGGAAATGATTTGGAATGTAAATAAAAAAACTTAGAAAAAAATATCTTATAATGTCAATAGACTCAATTCCCCAACAAAAAGCATAGTCTAACAGAGATGTTTGTCATGTGGATCTTCGATTTTATCAGAAAATGTTTGTGATTCCTCTTTCAATTTAGTAATGCTTTTTGTGTCTACCATTTTGACTGTATGATTTTCCATGATAATCTTTAATCTTAACATTTTTTCTGTGTATTTCTTCGATTTTATCGGAGGTGTTTTTCATGTAGATCTTTGGTTTTGTCGGGGGGGGGGGGTTGTTTGTAGTTCCACTTTCAATCAACTTAGGAATGTTTTTGTGCCTACCATTTTGTCGGTATAATTGTCCATAATAATCTTCAATTTTAACGTTTTTCTGTATTTTTCTTCAATTTTATCAGAAGTATTTTCCATATGAATCTTCAGTTTTATCAGACAATGCCTATAATTTTACTTTCAATCAAATTAGGAACATTTTTATACCTTCCACTTTATCTGTATAATTTTCCATGTAATAGTTAGTTTTAACATGTTTTTCTATATATTTCTCGATTTTTTTCAGGAATATTTTCCTTATAGATCGTCAATTTTATCAGAAAGTGTTTATAATTCCACTTTCAAAACACTTAGGAATATTTTTATGCCTACCATTTTATCTGTATAATTTTTACATGAAATACTCAATCTTAACGTGCTTTTTATATATTTCTTCAATTTTATCAGAGATATTTTCTATGTAAATCTTCAATTTTATCAGAAAATGTTTATAATTTCACTTTCAATCAACTTAGAAATATTTTTATGCCTACCATTTTATCTGTATAATTTTCCATGATAATCTTCAATTTTAATGTTTTTCCATATATTTTATCATTTTTATCAGAAATATTTTCCATGTAAATCTTCAGTTTTATCAGAAAATGTTTATAATTCTACTTTTAATCAACTTAGGAATATTTTAATTCCTACCAATTTATCTGTATAAATTTCTTCAATTTTATCAGAGATATTTTCCATGTAAATCTTCAATTTTATCAGAAAATGTTTTTACTTGTACTTTCAATCAATTTAAGAATATTTTTATACCTACCATCTTATCTGTATAACTTTCATGAAATAGTCAGTTTTAACGTGTTTTTCTATATATTTCTTGAGTTTTATCAGAGATATTTTCCATGTATATTTACACAATGGAATACTACTCAGCAATTAAAAACAATGAATTCATGAAATTCTTAGGTAAATGGGGAGCAGGGGGAGGGAAGAGGGCTTATGGGACTTTCAGGGAGGGGGGAAACCAGGAAAGGTGAAATCATTTGGAATGTAAATAAAGAATATAGAAAATTTAAAAAAAAGAATCATAACAGAACTGTGTTTACAAGTTATGGAATAAACAACCAAATTATGATGTGTTCCTGTGCTGGCTTGACACAGACCGGAGTCATCTGAAGAGAGGGAACATCAATTGAGAAAATGTCCCCATAAGACCAGCTATCAGGCATTTTTTTTAATTAGTGATTGATGGGGAGGAATAAACCTATTGTGGTGGGACAACCTATTGTGGGCTTGTGGTCCTAGATTCAATAAGTACGTAGGCTGACCAGAAAGTAAGCAGCATTCCTTCATGACCTGTGCACAAAGTCTTGCATCCAGGTTCCTGCCCTGCTGAGCTCCTACCCTGATTTCCTTCAATGATGGACAGGAATGTGGAAGCTTAGGCCAAATAAGCCCTTCCCTCCTCAGTTTACTTTGGGTAATGGTGTTTTATAATAACAAAATCACTCTAAAACAGTTTTTAAATGGAATAATGTGGTCATTATATTCAATAATCTACAAAATTTCCAAAAGGAGGTAAATTAGTTATATTATTTAGAGAAACATTATTGTATCATACTCTACAAAGAAAAGCAGAGACAACGTTTCTATTAAAGTACTATATGAGTTCTCTGGAGACTATAGTTAGTGAATGGAGGACCTATTTATCAACCATTAGCAATGTTCTATTCCTCTTATGAATTGATGATTACACAATCTAACTAATTAGCTGAACTATGCATTTTTTAAACTAAATAGAAAAGTTTAAGGAATGAAGATGTGCAGGATATTTCAGAACAAAACATCCTTGAAGGAATTATAGCATTCTTTCCTTAATCGACCTGGGTTTATAGTCATACACTCACATTACAGGGCCGTCACCAATGTATCAGCCATTTGTGTAGAGTGATGTCTACTTTGCTACTGTAGACAAATGCAACCTCAAGGATGTATAAATTTTGCTCACATCCTTGGCCCCAACTCTTATTCCATCCATTGTCACTCTACCATCAAGTACAATCTGGAGCCTAATAAACACTTCCATTCTCTCTATCTTCATTGCTTAATTTCCAACAACATCTTCCTAGAAGACAATAGCTCATGAACAGTGTGGCTATTGTTTTGTAATTGCTACAAGGCACATCTTGAAGCTCCTCTTCAATATTCCCTAATGGCCTCATAGTGGTGATGATCGCTTGCATGCCCATAACACTGTCCATATACCGTTTTCTTAAAACTCATGATATCCAACAGCTCCACGTCCAATTATTCTTTTAGGAGTTTTTGTATTTTTCGTACTCAATCTCTTTCATGTTGGGTCTCCAAGGAGCAAATCAAATTATGCTTTTCTTGGGCATAAACTCTAACAGTTTTCCTATGGAACAAAGAACAGATGACCATAGGCATGTGTTCAAGAACCTCCAAATTCCAGCTTCATTTTCAAACACAATTAGACCCTCCAGAACTCATCCTCTCCCAGTTGAGAAGCAATGCTCTTCTACATATTTGACTTGCTTTCTTAGCTTATGTTCAAGCTACCCAGTATATCTGCAATGCATGTAACAAAGCAAGTATCCCATACAGAAATTAAATCAAACCTCATTTAAAGGTTCAGATATAATATACATATATATATATGTGTATATATATATGTATATAATATTGACTAACTTTAAAAAACAGTATTTTCTGAAAAAAAAATCTAAGAAATCTAATTTTAATCTAAAAAAATATAAAACAGTCATTAGAATTTGTTCACAACTAGACCTAAAAGAAGTTGTTATTAGTTTTTTAAAGGATGTTTGCCAACAAATTTTGATGAGTATCAGTAAAGAAGTAAGACAAAGGTGCTTGTCATCCCACCCACATTTAAATCCATGTTGGCGATAGTACCAGTGGAATAAAGTCAGGAAAAGAGCGAAGTAGTGCAGCCACTGGCAAAGGGCAACTTAGCTTTTTCCAGTGGAGACACTGGGCATACAAACCACACATAAGGATATGCCCCCACACTCAGTAGTACATGGTCAACACAAAAATAAACTAAATGGTGGGATTTTTTTTTAGATTTTATTGATGCATATTGGTTAATTTGGGTATTTTTTATCTTACTGGACTTTTGCTTTTATATCATGGTTTCTGGTTTTTACGATTGTATAAATTGTGTGTGTGTGTGTGTGTGTGTCTGTGTGCACGCGCATGTGTGTATATGTGTTTGTACATATGTGCATGTGTGTATATGGATTCGTGAGTGTATGCATGCATGAGAGTATGCTCACACATGTGTACACGTGTGTGTGTGTGTTTCTCTTTTCATGCTTTTTATGCTGGTATTTGTTAATTTGCTTCTCTTTTTCTAAAGGGACACAATATAAGGCATAGAGTTGGATAGTAGGGAGATGGGAAAGATCTGGGAGGAGATGAGAGAGGATAAATCATAATCAGAATATAGTGTATGGAAAAATATTTTTAATAAAAAATAAGTTCTTTGTTCTGTTCTTATTCTGTTTTGTTGTTGTAGTTGCTCATTTGCAAGTTTGTTTTCTAAAAAAAAGACGAAAAGAAGGCATGGAGTTGGATGAGTGGAAAGATAAAGACAGTCTGGAAAGATATGGGGGAGAATATAGTATATGGAAAATTATTTTCAATAGGAAAAGAATGAAGTCAGATAGTAGGAACAAAAGACAAGCTTTATTTGTTTATGTATAATATATT
This sequence comes from Tokudaia tokunoshimensis, assembly GCA_036184795.1. Taxonomy (NCBI): domain Eukaryota; kingdom Metazoa; phylum Chordata; class Mammalia; order Rodentia; family Muridae; genus Tokudaia; species Tokudaia tokunoshimensis. Next base: position 28,878,795 of record BTHU01000003.1, read on the forward strand.
AGCCTCTCAAATATTAGAATCAACTGAAAAGTCAGAATTAACTAGCAAAGTGGTCATGCAGCTAGACAGAAAATCATTGTAAACATATATTAATATTTCTATTGGCCAACTTTAAAATGTAATGAAATTATTTATAAGAGCAGCTATAATTTAAAGTTATCTAAGGAAACTATTTTTTTTAAAACTACATAATAATTGTGTGGGAAAAGTCACATTTTACAAAAATCTATAAAATTTCCAGAGAAATTCTGAGTGTGTAACCTACCATGCTCTGGAAGATGCTCTATAACTTTAACAATGATGCAAAATGCAGAAGCAACAACAGACAATGGAACTATTTCAAACCAAGATGAGTATCTGAGGCAAAGGAAAGATAGAAGAAACGGTTCTGCAAACTGACCAAAGATTAATTGATGTGGAACTCAAAAGAATTCATAATGAAAAAAATCAATGATCCAGCTTAAAATAGTAAAGGTGTCAACTGGACATTCCTTTAAAAATAATAATAATGATCAATAACTATGTTAAAAGAAAAAGAAAAGGCAGTCAGCGTCACTATCTAGAATACATGTTTAAACCATAATGAGACATCAACTTAACCCAGTTAGAATGGTTATCACAAATGTTTATGGAAAAAAAATGATGGTAAATAGAGAAAAAGAGAACCTTGCAGACTGTTGGTGAGAATGTCTCTGTATACCCATGATCACTGCTGCACGATTCACAATGGCTAAGCTATGGACTAAGTCTTGGCACTTACAGATGGAAACACATATAAATAAACTGTAGTGTAAATTTCCAACTAAACACTGTTACATCATAAAAAATAAATCTGCCATTTTTAATACAGTACATGAAAATAAAGGGCACTGAGCTAAGTGAAATAAAGCAGGTATATACAGTATATATATATATATATATATATATATATATATATATATACCTGCTCAAATATATTCTCTCTCAAATGTAGAATAAAGAATTCCAGATAAATCAAAGAACTTCAGCAAAAATTAGGAGAAATGTAGGAGAACATCTTTCTATACTCTTAAAGGAAGGGAAGGAAGCTTGTTCTAAAAGAGAAAAAGTCATAAAAGAAAAAATTACTTGGCTATAAAAATAATCCATTTCCTAATTTAAAGGCACCATAAGTAAAGATGATGGGTTAAAAAACTGACTATTGGACTGAGCCGGGGGACCCCAGTGGAAGGGTTAGGGAGGACTGAAGGAACTGAAGAGGATGGCAACCCCATAGGAAGAACAACAGTATCAACAAATAGGACCCCTCAGAGCTCCCAGGGACTGAGCCACCAACCAAAGATCATGCACTGACTGGTCTTTGGCTCCCACTACATATGTAGCAGATTATGCCTTTTCTGGTCTCAGTGGGAGGGAATGCACTTGGTCCTGTGGAGGCTTGATGCCCCAGAAAAGGGGAATGCTAGAGGTGTGAAGTGGGAGTGGGTAGGTGTGAGATCACCCTATTAGAGGCAAAAGGGGGGGGGATCAAGTGGGAGACTCCTGGAAGGAGGACACAGAAGGAAGAGAATGTTTGAAATGTAAACAAATAAGATAATAAAAAAGAAGTAGTTACAAGATAGATGCAATGATGTGTTTGTTCGTTAGTTTGTCCACTAGCTATACAAAGTCAACAAATGACTAATTTTGAAGGAGGCAAATTGAGTTTCCAAAACAAAATCAGAAATGCTATCTAAGTCTAATGTCACTAAAGCAGAAAGCTGTCTTAGTGTCTTCTAATAGCAAACGACTTTGTCCCAAATAATCATTCCAACATGTTTAATATCAACAAAATAATAATTTCAACTTATCTGTTCTTTAAGAAAACTGAAATTGCATGCAGGTAAAGCCTCTGGGTATATGCCCAGGAGTGGTATAGCCGGATCCTCCGGGAGTGTCATGCCCAGTTTGCGGAGGAACTGCCAGACTGCTTTCCAGAGTGGTTGTACCAGCTTGCAATCCCACCAGCAGTGGAGGAGTGTTCCTCTTTCTCCACATCCTCGCCAACAACTGCTGTCTCCTGTGTTTTTGATCTTAGCCATCCTGACTGGTGTGAGATGGAATCTCAGGGTTGTTTTGATTTGCATTTCCCTAATGACTAAGGATGATGAACATCTCTTTAGGTGCTTCTCAGCCATTAGATATTCTTCAGGTGAGAACTCTTTGTTTAGCTCTGTACCCCATTTTTTAATAGGGTTACTTGCCTCTCTGGAGTTTAACTTCTTGAGTTCTTTGTATATATTGGATATTAGCCCTCTGTCGGATGTAAGCTTGGTAAAGATCATTTCCCAGTTAGTTGGTTGCTGCTTTGTCTTTTTGACAGTGTCTTTTGCCTTGCAAAAACTTTGTAATTTAATGAGGTCCCATTTGTCTATTCTTGATCTTAGAGCATAAGCTATTGGAGTTCTGTTCAGGAAATTCTCCCCTGTGCCCATATGTTCAAGGTTCTTCCCTAGTTTCCCTTCTATTAGTTTCAGAGGCTTTACCTGCATGCAATAAGGACACATGCTCCACTATGTTCATAGCAGCCTTATTTATAATAGCCAGAAGCTGGAAAGAACCCAGATGTCCCTCAACGGAGGAATGGATTCAGAAGATGTGGTATATCTACACAATGGAATACTACTCTGCAATTAAAAACAATGAATTCACGAAATTCCTAGGCAAATGGTCAGAACTGGAAAATATCATCCCAATCACAAAAGAACACACACAGTATGCAGTCACTGATAAGGGGATATTAACCCAGAATCTCGTAATACCCTAGACACAATTCGCATATCAATAGATTTCTAATAAGATGGAAGGAGAGACCCTTGGTCCTGGAAAGACTGGATGTAGGGGAACGCCAGGACAGAGAAACGAGAGAGGGTTGAATGGAGAAAAGAGGGAGGGAAGGGGGCTTATGGGACTTTTGGGGAGGGAGGAAACGGGAAAGGGGAAATGATTTGGAATGTAAATTAAAAAAAAATAAAATAAAAAAAAAGAAAAGAAAACTGAAATTAATAAAGTTTGACACTTCTCAGGATATGGTTTCAATTTTAAACATAAAATACATAAATGTTAAAATTTAAAATGAAAAAATCTATACTAAACCTATAAATATTTTCTTACTAAAGGCTGGAATTCATATTTTTCAGGACCCACAAACATTTACATAAACAAAGATGGTTTTAAATGAAAAGTTTCTGTGACAAAAGCAGGAAGCAAAATGTAAGACTAGGACCTTGGGTACAAGGGGCCATTTTGTGTATGAGCTTTCTTCAAAGCAGACAGACTCAGTAAGATTGTCTGTGAGAACATAGTATCTGTTGGGGTGGTGGGTTAAAGTGACATAAACTAAAACAATTTCCCGATAATATGTTCCTTCAAAATAATATGTTTTAAGTTCTTATCTGATTTCAAAATAAATCATAGCAGTTTCCCAAATATAAAAATTTTAGGAGAGGTTCATGAAAATTTTGATCAAAAGAACTGATCCTAGTACTTGGGGCGGGGGGGTTTATAGCTGTGAGCACAAATCACATTATTTTACTATGCCAAACCTTAATGAAATCATTTAAGTCATGAAAGGAAAAAAACAGATGCTGTAACATTTATTTTCTTGGAAATTATTATTCTGGTCACTAAAGTACTATAATTCGTAAAAGAATATTTATTGAAAAAGCCAACAATGAAGTACATGGTCCTCTGTAGTTCTTGACTGCCTCTCTTTTCTAACTCTATAAAATTTTAAATACAATTACACTCTTTCCCAGAGTTGGAATGTTTTTAAACAATCTCGTAAACAAACTTGCTAGCTTGCACTGGCTATTTCTAAGTTAATTTTAACAAGAGAAATGTTTAAGTACAGGTCTAGAGAAAAAAGTAGTTGAGAAAATCAACAGCAAAAAAAAAAATACTTCTTCCTTTAACCTAATTATTACTAGGTGTGTTCTAGCCTATACCACATCTTTATTCTCACTGATCTGACATCTTCATTAATGATATTGTGTCACATTTATTAAACTACTTAGTAAGCTTTACTAAGTACAATACTTTGTGTTATTGGTAATTGCAGAAGATACAATAGTGATAAGCCTAGAAAGTCCATGATATCCAGAAGTTAAGTTTTATAGGAAGACAATTAAATAAGTAAGCAAGAGTTAAAATGTCAAGAACCTTATCTTAGACCATGCAGGCTACTCTAGGCTGTGGTATAAACCAGTGGCTTATAGATTACAGAAGCTTATTTCTTGTAGTTATAGAAGTGAGAAAGTCCAAGGTCAAGGCATTTGCAGATGTCTGATAAGGGTTCTCTGGCTATATAAGCAATGTCTTTTCACTGTGTATTTACATAGCCAAAGAGGCTAATCTCTAATCCACAGGCACTAGCCCCATTCATGAAGACTCTGTGTAATTGTAATTTTTATTCTCCAAATGTAACTGTTCTGTGGGAGGCTCACTGCTGAATAAGCTTACACTTTCTAGTTTTTCTGAGCTCTGGCTGGCTGGTTCAACTTAGCTGTTCTAGCTCAAACTCCTCTCCAAGCTGAATGATTCAATCTGGCTTCTCTCAATTTCTTACTGAATTGCTCTGCTTGGGAAAACTGCCTCTAAATTCCACAAACTGAACTGCACTGACTGCATGAACTGAATGGAACTGAACAAAGCAACAGGAACTCAACTGAACTGTACTCACTGAACTGCTCTCTCTCTCTCTCTCTCTCTCTCTCTCTCTCTCTCTCTCTCTCGCTCATCTGTTCTCTTAAGTCAGATCTCTTTCCTGTGCTGTTCTCTTAAGTAGCTTTTTTTCCCCTGTGCTGTTCTTGTGACAGCTGGACATTTCCTGTCTCTGATTCATTCTGTCAAATCTTTCCCTGATTCATCACTTTGTCTGCCCCCCAATTAGCTGTCACTTTCAAACATGGCTGAATCCTTTTACAAAGTAACCTTACCTACAATGTTTGGGATTAAAGGTGTGTACTAATGGTATATCTATATTCAAGCCAGGAGGATTAAAGGTGTGTGGCATGTTTCATTCAAGCTGGCTCTGACAGACTTAGAAGATCTTCAGAAATAAACCCTTGCCAGAGTAGCCATGTTGCTGGATTAAAATTCCTCTACAACTCTGCCCATGTGACACAATCACCTCCCCAAGCTCTCACCTCCTCATACCAGCCCCAAGAGTTAAGATTTTAACATATGAATTTAGTGGAGATACAAACATTTAGTACATTGCAAGTATCTAATTCAGATGCTGCAATAGGTAGTCTATATACAAATTTTTGGTGCAGGTCTTAGGAGACAATTAAGTTTTAGAAAATATCAGCTATTTTCCTTCTTTTAAAAATGTTCTTAACATGTAGTGTGAAAACCCCTTCAAGGCATATGAAACCGCTATATGATTATGTGTAAATCTTTGTAAATCCCTCCAGCTTGAAAAGAAACATGTTCATTTGTGCCTGTGTTCTGAGATCTCTAATGTGATAGCCTCGTAAGCATGAACTCCTGAGTTCAGCCTCCAGAATCTGTGTACTGGAGAAAAATATGCATTTGTGGAAAAATAAGCATGTGGAAAAAAATAAGCGTTGTGTTGAATGCTTGTAATCTCAGTGCTGAGGAAGTAGAGAGGAGGGAGGGTCCCTGGGTTTTCTTCGTCAGCCAGCCTACCTTACTTGATGAGCTCCAGGCCCCTGAGAGACCATGTCTTGAAAAAAGCAAGTTGGGTAGCAACTGAAAAATGGAACTTGATGTTGACCTCCATCTTTTGCCCATATGTGCACGCATACCCAAACACACATGTGCACCCTTGTGAACATGTGCCCCCTCCTAAAAAGAGCAACTCAAATAATTCAGTATCTTTGCTGACTAAGCTCTTAAAAGGTGGAATACAAATAGCTATTAAACATGGAATAGCATCCAACATCACTAGCCATAAGGGAAATGAAAATTTAAACTACATTGAAATTTTGTCTCACCCTTTTCAGAATGGCAATCATTAAAAAAAACACAAAACCACAAAAGGGCAAAAATAAATACCCAATAAAATGCTGGTAAGGACGGGTACAGAAGGGAGTCATGCACACTGCAGGTTGGAAGTTAAATGAGTGCAGCCATCATGCAAATCACCATGGAGATTCCTCAAAACCTAAAAATATATGTACAAATGATGCAGACTTTTGGGAGAAAGTGGGTCACTGGAGGGTGGAGCTTGAGGTTTTATGGGTAGGTCCAACTTCCTGTCTGCTCTCTCTGCTTCTTGATTATAGATACAATATGACAATGTGGTTGGTTTTGGGCTTCTTGATTATGGATACAATGTGACAATGTGTTTGTTGTTTGTTTGTTTTGCTCCTGACACCATGATCCACTGTATCCATTCTTAAACTCTAAGCCAAATGAGCCCCACCCTCTTTTAAGTTGTTTCTTATAAGGTATTTTGTCACAGTGACCAGAGTAGTAACTAAAATTGCTCCCTGAAGTGCTCATATGTTGAATTTACTGGCTTAAATAAAATCAATTCAAATTATTTTCTCTTGCTCCTTTCATTTGCAAATGTGGCTCTAAATTTTGAAAATGGCATATTTGGCTTACATTTATGATCTAACGGGGTGGTATCATTTGAGATACTATTTTCCATTGACTTATTCTTTCATCAGGAATCCAGATTCTTGAGTTGTGGAGAACAAACCCAATTCATGTTTTGTCAGACTAAAACAAAGGATTATTATGAAAGATGAAGAACACAGCAAGGTGATCTAACAGAAGTCATAAGGGAGAAAGCCATGGTAGGTGATGGCTCTCAGCTCCCTTTCTCTGCTTGTGACTGTCTGGCTCTGCCACATGAACATATATGCCAATGGACTCTGCTTCTGGGTTACACTGTGGAGCTTTTTGCCTGTTGGTGGACCTAACTTTGGACCTTAACTCCTTCCCCTACAGTTAACCATCTTAATTTCAAAATTGCAGAGCAAGTGGATTAAACTAGCTTGGTGTGGATCACTTTGCATCAGTAGACATGGCCAAGAGGCACATTGCTTTCTGGAGCCATGGATGAAGTAGAAGAAATAGTTGGGTGAGGCTGATAAATTGAAATACTGGACCATCACATATTTCCTGGCACTTTTTTGTTTATTCATTTGGCTCTCCCATTGTTCCTGTATCATCAGTCTTTCTCAGTTTGTTGGAGCATCTCTACCAGACAAGACGCCTGCTCCAAAGTCTTCTATTCTTTAACACATCAGTGTTGTTATTGATATATTTATGCCATTCTACCTAAATCAGAGCAGACTTTTTCTTCAATTAAGTACTGTCTGGGTCAATTTAACAAATGCATTTTATGTATCTGCTGCAGAGCATGAAGCACTCGGGCAACTGGAGGATATTGGGAAGAACATGAGCACTTGAGATACATCTCAAGCCATGGTATCTCCGACAGAGGGTTAATATCCAATATATACAAAGAACTCAAGAAGTTAAACTCCAGAGAGGCAAATAACCCTATTAAAAAATGGGGTACAGAGCTACACAAAGAGTTCTCACCTGAAGAATATCTAATGGCTGAGAAGCACCTAAAGAGATGTTCATCATCCTTAGTCATTAGGGAAATGCAAATCAAAACAATTGGAGCAGGGTCTCTCTGTGACTCAGTTGCTTGCCATTGGATTCCCTTCCCCTAGCTAGACTACTTGATTGGACCTCAGTGGGAGAGAATGTGCTTAATCCTGCCGGCACTGAATGGCAGGATGGTAGCCAAAAGGGAGCTTCCCCTCCTCTGAAGAGAAGGGAAGGGGGTAATGGGGGAAGGAATGTGTAAGGGTGGGACTGAGAGGAGAAGACGGAGGAGGAAACAATTGGGATTTAAGGTGAATAAATTAAGTAACAGGGAAAAGTAATTTATTGTTCTTACCAGGTAATATGGGATAATCTAGCTCCATTTCTCTCCATGTGGACAACCAGTTTTGCCCTTAATCAAAATAGGGTGACCTCTTCTTAGTTTTAAGTCATTTTTTTCAGATACTAAAACAATGACACCCTCTTTTCTCTAGTTCCACTTGCTTGGAATCCCTTTTTTCATTCTTCCATCCTGAAGGTGTATATGTCTTTGATAATGAGATGAAACTCATCTCATTATATTCAAGGAAGCAATGAATATATGGGTCTTGTTCTACAATTCATTCTACTAATCTGTTTTTCATATAGAGACTAGAGAACATAAACATTCAGAGGTATTCTTAAGAGGTCTGGATTAATACCTGTCCATTTGTTGATTTTTTAATGCGTGGTGTGTTTCTGTTTCTAGTGTGTTTACCTTTTGCTCTTGTGTGGTGTTCGTCCATGTTGTTCTATAGATCTTAAATATTCTGTTTGTACTTTCTCGTCATCTTGTTTTGGTTAACATCTGAATATTTAAATGCATCTGTTTTGTCTTCTATCCCAGACATTCTGTACTTTACTTGATCCATCGATAAGACTTTCTATTGAGTTTATATTAGACTTAATTAGACTTTAATTTCTAGAAATCCAATGTATTAATTTTTTTAGTATTTCTAAATTCCTCTTTCTGGTCCTGTATGCCCTTTCATATTTCACTCAGCTGTCTGTGTCTTCTCTAACCATGCCATTTATTTATGTCCCGTGGGACTGTTAAACATTCACAGAACTATTCTTTTGAATTCCTTTTCTCCCCAGAATTTGCTCTCATTATATTGACTGAATTCCATGGACATGGAATTGGTTATCTTCACAGGGTCACACTGTCTTGATTTTTTCATATTTCGTACTTTTCTGCATCAGGACTCAGTCTTAGTCAGGGTTTTACTGCTGTGAACAGACACCATGACCAAGGCAATTCTTATAAGGACAACATTTAATTGGGACTGGCTTACAGGTTCAGAGGTTCAGTCCATTATCATCAAGGCAGGAATATGGCAGCATCCAGGCAGGCACGGTCGAGGGGGAGCTGAGAGTTCTACATCTTCATCTAAAGGCTACTAAATACTGGCTTCCAGGCAGCTATGATGAGGATCGTAAAGCCCACACCCACAGTGCCATGCCTACTCCAACAGGGCCACACCGTCTAATAGTGCCACTCCCTAGGCCAAGCGTATATAAACCGTCACAGACTGAAATATCTAGAATGATTCCATTGGTTGGACTTTCTATCAACTGTATCTTTTCAGCTGAAGCCTTTGCAATGTTCAGATGGACCAGCTTGCAGAGGGGTAGGGATTGATGTGCTGTTCCTCCCTATGATCTGGTAGTGAAGTTAAGTAGCTAAACCCACAGTTGGCGTGCTCAGAGCATAAAGTATGAGCTCCAGCAAAGCTTTGAAGCTACCAAAATAAAGACAATGAAATAAACATTAAATCCAATTTTTAAATAACATAAGCATAAGTCATCATTTCTTCTTTGGTAGGATGAGTTTTTGGATTCTTTCCCCTCTCCATTATGTCCCATGGAGCAAACTGTCCTGATGAGGGAGATGCAACTTAAAGTCTCAGCCCAAACCTGCAAAAACAGATTTGTGGGCATGTAATGTCCCAATAGAGTTCAGACAAGTTTGCTTTTAGTTTGATGTTCTGTTCTGTCACCAGAAGCGTACCTCAGGTTCCGGGAGCCTCCAACAGGGAATGTTGCTTTGAAATCTTTTCCAGCCCTTGTCTTCCATGTGCTGGATGTTCACACTTCCCACAGACTGGCTAAGTCCGAGGCACCAATGTCACCAAGCCCATGCTATAGTTTGTCTTTTGGCCTGAGAGGTTCTACTTAGTAGGAGTCCAGATGCCTTTGGAGTAGTAATCAAGTCCATGTTGCTACAATGAAACACCTTCTAAAACTAACTTGTACAGAGAAGGAGAGTATTTAACTCACAGCTACAGAGACTGACAGGCTTAGAGACTGGATAGCTTGTTCTGTTGAGCACAGCCCAGGATGGCACATCCTGGTAGGGCATGTGTTAGAGAAATTGAGCATAGTTAAAGCCAAAAGGCAGAGGAGAAAAGAGACTGGAATTCCCTGGTCTCCTACAAGGATGTGTCTCTACTGAGCTAGTGGCTGCCTGCTAGCTCACCTACTGCCCACCCTACATACCACACACACAGAGAGAGAGAGAGTCTATCTCAATACTACCATGGTGAGAACCAAACCTTTACACATATCTTTGGGAACACTTGAGTCACACATATGTAGCACCATGTTTCCGAAACCTCTCCGAGAGAGAGAGAGAGAGAGAGAGAGAGAGAGAGAGAGAGAGAGAGAGAGAGAGAGAGAGAGAAGAGACACTATCTTTAGTTCTTACAAGCAGAAGTCTCTCATCTGATGGCTCGGTGTGAACTCTCAGGAGGCAAGAGCTCATTTCTGCAAACTTAAGCAAGCACCAGTAAGGCCTTACTTTTTAATAAGTAATTTAGACTTTTAGGTAGGGTCCGCAACATAATTGGGCTGAGGTGCATAGAAAACCTTCCACATCTTAGAAGGAATCATTGGGGCTGGAGCTAGTAGGAATAACCGTGGTGTGATTCCAGCTTGTGATGTACTACAGTGAGTACAGGGACAAGAGTGGGTTTTAGCCCTACTTTATCCATCCACGGTCAGATTTGACACCATTTCCTATTAAGCGATTGATTAAAAATGGAAGAAATGAATAAATCCCTGGTGATCCCATGATGCCATCTGCAGTCAGAGTTTCTATGACCCTTTTTCTATGACATGATGGGGAGGGGCAGTGGTAGGATAGATACGCACATATACAACAAACTCTATTTTTTTGAGACCTGTCAATTCCGAGAGCACTGGACATAACTCAGAACAACAAAGCCTTCCATTCCAGGGTCAAAACAAAAGGACTTCCATCCCATATCTCGGCAGGTCAGCTGTAAACTCACTGGCTTGCCTACCAGTCACCTTGCTTGCCTAACAGTATACAGCATGCATTAAAATTTAATCATAAGCTTGCCCTCTCTCCTCTTCTCCAGGAACCAAAACTTACTCTCCCTACTGTCTGCCTTTGCTTTTGGGCCTTCAAGACCGGGCATCTAAGAGTCCGAGTCAGTTTTCCGATACAATTTAGCACTCTGCCCAAAGCACACTTATGCTCATCTTTCTACCAAGTTCTTTGTGACCTCTGCTACTTTGTCTTTGGAATCCTCCATCGTAATCCATCCCTCCTTGTAAGTCCCAGTTCAGCAAGAGTACCCATGGCCTTGGAGAATTTGCCCTCCCTCGGGCATCTCTTTCTAAAGGCCAAGTCATGAGGGAGTTTCCGAGCGTTTGGATGAACTGCCGACCTCCTCATGAGATAGATGCTTTTGTGGTGGACTTTAAGACAGTGGGACCCAGAACAGTAAATACTACATTTACTCATCAACCCTGTTTCTGTTTTCAGGAAGCAAGTTGGACCAAAGTCCCGTGACTTGCACCATCTTGAAGTTCAAGTAATGTGTCCGTTGCACGAATGAGTTGAACGGAAATGGTCTGCAGAGCTCCTAACACATTCAGAAGAAAAAACCTGCCAAGCCAATAAGGCGTGGCTGTCTGCTGGAGCCCAGAACACCGATTTTATTGCTGGTGGGTTGTTGCTGTTCTGCCCTCTGTCTTCTGAGGCATTCGCACTGTGTGATTTATAAGCCCGATTCCCAGCACAGCTTGCCATTCCTGGTGTGGTAGCGATTTGCCTCTTCCCTGGTACCACGACTGGAGAGAGAGAAGGCGGCTGCGCCTGTTCTGTTTCTCCTTTCGTCCTGACTGGAGGTATGCTGACCACCACTTATTAGCTCTTTGATCTTTTTTATTTCTAAACATATGGTCAGGACCTCACCAGTGCCCAGAATGGCAGACTGAAATTCTAGGAGACTGGGGCCCATGTGATAAACGGCTTTGCTCTGGAGAAGAGTGAGTGGCGGGCAGACCGGAGGCTGGTGCCCATTAAACACCCTCATCAGCTGGGGAGAATGTGCCTGCGGAGCATCTGTTAACCCTGGGCCGCTGCCTTCTCGGCTTAAAGGGCCTTGCGTGGAGGGCCTGTCCCCCAGAAGGTTTGCAACTTCCAAACGCGGCAAATAACAAAACTGAGACACTCTATTGACTTAAGGCAACCTACTTCCAAATGAAACTATTTAAATTGAACCTGTTCTTTGTTCTCATTTTCCCATTGCTCCTATCCTTTGCCTGTTGTAAAAACAGTATCTTAGTCCATAGGAAAGTAAGTCTTCACTGCATCCCCCTACACTTCAGCAAGCCGTTTCTCCGCTTGACATGAAATAACCATAATAGGCACTTTTTTTTTGGGGGGGGGGAAGATCATCAAATGCTTTATTGAGCAAAAGTCGTGTGTGCTGAGTTCTTGGTATGATGTTCCTCAAAACGGTGTAGTGCTCACTGGACAAGTCTCTGTTACTCTATCCTCCAAGCTAAGAATGAGGTTCACAGTATCAGTGCCAAACAGTCCTGACCCTTGAGAAACAACAGACATGTCTACGGTGGCTGATCAAAGGTAATCAGATAGTCATTTAAAGAATAGAAATAATGGGCCCATCTTGAAGAAATTTTATAATAATAGTAAGGGTGTGTAGAAATGTATACTTAATTGTATAACAAAATTTAGATATTGACTCTCATTGACTCCAACAGAAAAGCAAAGGGAAACAGGAAAGAGCCTTCTGCTACTTCGTACTCCTGGCTTGCTTTGGATTGAAGCTCTCCATTGCCCGTTCCTCTTTAGGTTCACACACAGATCGTTGGTGCGGGAAGGGGGGGATAATGTTTCATTGAGTCACACAGGTATGAAGTAGAAACTTAGAACTCTGTAACATAATCAGACTCATCTTGCTCGCACGGCACACAGTGCATGTAGCAGGCTGTGCCCAGTCCTGTGTGCAGCATTTATCATGCGCCTCTTGCTTCCTTTTTGAATCATCTTCTCCGCCTTTCCATCCTTGTCGTCCTGCTCCTGTAGCTCCTCCCCCATTGCTGCCTTTACTAGAACCACCACAACTGCAGCACTTGGCACCTAGTGTGAGACCCTAATGAGACGTGTGGCCACGCCCCAGGTTCTAGCCTGACTCCGCCTAGGCAGTCACCTGCCTGCAGCCACACTCTCCCCGCCTCCTGGTTACCGGACCACCCAATTCACTGTAAATAGCACCCCTCAGCGCGTGCTCTCTCTCTCTCCCGCTTGTTCTCCCCCGGCCCTCTTCTTTGTCTATCTCTCTGTCTCTCCATTTTCTCCCCTTTCCACGTGGTCATGGCTTTTCTTATCTATTTTCTCCTCTTTCTTTATCTTTCTATCTCTTTTCTCTTTCTAGTTTCTTAATAATAAAACATCAAAGCTATGGGCCGCCTCTTATTAAACTCGCCACACAGAGCTAGCTGGTACGCGCCGTCTGAGATTCAGCCACGCAGACAGTCTGTGAGCACAGGTAACTGGCAGAGAAATCCACACCAGAATGGCCCCGCCTTCTGTGTGGCATTTCTCTGCGCCCCCGCGCGCCCCCACGCGCGGAGACTGGCCGGCGGTGTGACCGCCCGCTCCCTGATAGGCTGAGGCACTCGTGCATCTTGCCTGCTTCCCCAAAACCCCACGTGGAACCTCCGTGTCCGCCTGTGTCCTCTGCATATGCACCGCGCTTTTCTTTTTTTCCCCACACCTAGTGCCGTCATCTCTTGACTCTGTCACAAAATCCCTTTCCACATGCCCCAACCTTCCACCTTCTTCTGTCTCAAAACATGGTAGAAAGTACAACCGTCAACCTCCTGCCTCCAGCTTTTTTGTGTTTTATATTCTGCTCCCAGACACCATGGTCCAGATCACCACTCTCCACCCCAAGTGTCACTTCTATTGTCTCCAAAAATTTATTCCTCCACCCTCATTTTTCACAAAGATACAAGAATATACCTGCTGTTCCCGCGGACTGCGCTGGAGAGACCGGTACCCAGGCTCTCCCTCCAATATAACATCACTTGGGACACGGCCTGTTGGGGCTTCCGTCTGTGCCCGAGGGCGGGTTGGCGCTGTGGTCGTCTGGGTGCCAGATCGGCGGGCCATCGTGACCACAGGGTGAGCTGCGCCACAGAGAGTGCCCTCCGCCATCTTTGCTCCAGTGACCAGGTAGTTGGGACCGCCAGGCTCAGAGACAGACAGGCATAATATCGCTTCGGTTTCAGGCAGCTTGTGTGTAACCTGCTCCCAGGTGCTGGGCTGATCTGCAGTAACCAGCGCGCCAGTTCCGCGGTGGGACCTTCTGCCTGGTGGAGGGACCCCGCGCAGGGAGGGAGCCTGCCAGCTTCCCTTCCTCGACCTCTGTTCCCGCGGACTGCGCTGGAGAGACCGGTACCCAGGCTCTCCCCCCAATATAACATCACTTGGGACACGGCCTGTTGGGGCTTCCGTCTGTGCCCGAGGGCGGGTTGGCGCTGTGGTCGTCTGGGTGCCAGATCGGCGGGCCATCGTGACCACAGGGTGAGCTGCGCCACAGAGAGTGCCCTCCGCCATCTTTGCTCCAGTGACCAGGTAGTTGGGACCGCCAGGCTCAGAGACAGACAGGCATAATATCGCTTCGGTTTCAGGCAGCTTGTGTGTAACCTGCTCCCAGGTGCTGGGCTGATCTGCAGTAACCAGCGCGCGCCAGCTCTGCGGTGGGTCCTTCTGCCTGGTGGAGGGACCCCGCGCTGGGAGGGAGCCTGCCAGCTTTCCTTACGCGACCTCTGTTCCAACAGACTGCGCTGGAGAGACCGGTACCCAGGCTCTCCCCCCAATATAACATCACTTGGGACACGGCCTGTTGGGGCTTCCGTCTGTGCCCGAGGGCGGGTTGGCGCTGTGGTCGTCTGGGTGCCAGATCGGCGGGCCATCGTGACCACAGGGTGAGCAGCGCCACGGAGAGTGCCCTCCGCCATCTTTGCTCCAGTGACCAGGTAGTTGGGACCTCCAGGCTCAGAGACAGACAGGCATAATATCGCTTCGGGTTCAGGCAGCTTGTGTGTAACCTGCTCCCAGGTGCTGGGCTGATCTGCAGTGACCAGCGCGCCAGATCTGCTGTGGGACTTCTGCCTGGCAGAGGGACGCCCCCTCCCCCCCCCAGGAGAGATCACACACCCCTGCACAGGGCAGGAGCCTGCCAGCCTCCCTTTGGCGACCTCTGCTCCAGGAATCCACTAGGCTGAGCCTTTAGATGTGCAAGGCCTCCCCAATATAAGATCACTTGGGGCAAAGCACATTAGGGCTCCAAAGTCACTCAGGAGCAGGCAGGCCCCAGAAATCGGTGCCAGGGGAATCCTGGTAATCCAGGGGGGGCAGAAATAGCTTTGCAGGCTCACAGGAGGTCCAACCAACAGCCAGTGGCAGCAGGACCAACTAACACCAGAGGTATCCAGATGGCAAAAGGCAAACGTAGGAATGTTACTAACAGTAATCAAAGTAATGTGGGACCATCCGAACCCAACTCTCCAACAGCAGCAAGTCCTGGATACCCCACCACACCCGAAAGACAAGATCTGGATTTAAAATCACTTCTCATGATGCTATTAGAGGATCACAAGAAGGACACAAATAAATCTCATAAAGAGTTACAGGAGACCATGAATCAACGGTTCGAAGCCCTTACAAAGGAAACACAAAAATCGCTTAGAGAAATGCGGGAGAACATGGATCAAAAGATGGAGGCGCACAAGGAGACAACACAAAAATCGCTTAACGAGATGAATCAACGGGTAGATGCACTCACAAAGGAATCACAAAATTGGCATAAAGAAATGCAGAAGAATATGGGTCAACAGACGGATGCCCATAAGGAGGCAACACAAAAATTGCTTAAAGAAATGAATCAACGGTTAGATGCCCTTACAAAGGAAACACGAGAACTGCTTAAAGAAATGCAGGAGACGATGGATCAACAGATGGAATCCCATGAGGAGGAAACACAAAAATCGCTCAGAGAAATGCAGGAGAACGTGGGTCATCAGGAAGAAATCCTGAAAGAGGTAATGCAAAAATACCTTAAAGAAATACAGGAAAATACAAACAAACAAGTGAAGGATCTCAGCAAATCCATCCAGGAACTAAAAAAGGAAGTAGAAACAACTAAGAAATCACAAAGGGAGACAACTTTGGAGATAGAAAACCTTGGGAAGAAATCAGGAGTCATAGATGCAAACATCAACAATAGAATACAAGAGATGGAAGAAAGAATCTCAGGTGCTGAAGATTCCATAGAAAGCATCGACTCAACAGTTAAAGAAAATGCAAAATGCAAAAAACGCGTAACCCAAAACATCCAGGAAATCCAGGACACAATGAGAAGACCAAACCTAAGGATTATAGGTATAGATGAGAGTGAAGATTTGCAACTTAAAGGGCCAGTAAACATCTTCAACAAAATTATGGAGGAAAACTTCCCTAACTTAAAGAGAGAGATGCCGATGAACGTACAAGAAGCCTACAGAACTCCAAACAGACTGGACCAGAACAGAAATACCTCCCGTCACATAATAATCAAAACACCGAATGTTCTAAACAAAGAAAGAATACTAAATGCAGTAAGAGAAAAGGGCCAAGTAACATACAAAGGAAGACCTATCCGAATCACATCAGACTTCTCACCAGAGACTATGAAAGCCAGAAGATCCTGGGCAGATCTCATGCAGACACTAAGACAGCACAAATGCCAGCCTAGACTACTATACCCAGCAAAACTCTCAATCACCATAGATGGAGAGACCAAGATATTCCATGATAAAACCAAATTTTCACAATATCTTTCCACAAATCCAGCCCTGCAACGGATAATAGGTGGAAACCTCCAATACAGGGAGAGAAACAACACCCTGGAAAAAATGAGATAATAACCTTCTTGAATCAAACCCAAAAGTAGATAACCACTCAAACATAAAGATAGCGTCAAGAATGGCAGATGGCAATAATCACTATGCCTTAATCTCTCTTAATATCAATGGTCTCAATTCCCCAATTAAAAGACATAGACTAGCAGACTGGATACGTAAACAGGACCCAGCATTTTGCTGCATGCAGGAAACGCACCTCAGTGTCAAAGACAAACACTACCTCAGAGTAAAAGGCTGGAAAACAATTTTACAAGCAAATGGCCCCAAGAAACGAGGTGGAGTAGCCATCCTAATATCGGATAAAATTGATTTTCAACCTAAAGTCATCAAAAAAGACACAGAAGGACACTACATACTGATCAAGGGAAAAATCCACCATCAAGAACTCTCAATCCTGAATATCTATGCTCCAAATGCAAGGGCACCCTCATTCGTAAAAGAAACTTTACTAAAACTCAAAGCACACATCGCACCGCACACAATAATAGTGGGTGACTTCAACACCCCGCTCTCTGAAATGGATCGTTCAGGAAAGCAGAAACTAAACAGGGACACAGTGAATCTAATTGAAGCCTTGGACCAAATGGAACTAACTGATATATATAGAACATTTCATCCTAGAGCTAAAGAATACACCTTCTTCTCAGCTCCTCATGGTACCTTCTCCAAAATTGACCATATAATTGGTCACAAATCAGACCTCAACAGATACAAGAAGATAGAAATAATCCCATGCCTCCTATCAGATCACTATGGAATAAGGGTGGTCTTCAATGGCAACAAAAACAAAAGAAAACCCACGTACACATGGAGGCTGAACAATGCTCTACTCAATGATAACTTGGTCAAGGTGGAAATAAAGAAAGAAATCAAAGACTTTTTGAAAGTTAACGAAAATGAAGGCACAACATACCCTAACTTATGGGACACAATGAAAGCAGTGCTAAGAGGAAAATTCATAGCCCTGAGTGCCGCCAAAAAGAAACGGGAGACAGCATACACTAACAGCTTAATGGCACACCTGAAAGCCCTGGAACAAAAAGAAGCAAATACACCAAAGAGGAGTAGAAGGCAGGAAATCATCAAACTCAGGGCTGAAATCAATCAAGTAGAAACAAATAAAACCATACAAAGAATCAACAAAATGAGGAGTTGGTTCTTTGAGAAAATCAACAAGATAGATAAGCCCTTAGCCAGACTAACCAGAGGGCACAGAGATAGTATCCAAATTAATAAAATCAGAAACGAAAAGGGAGAGATAACAACAGAAACTGAGGAAATTCAAAAAATCATCAGATCCTACTACAAAAACCTGTATTCAACACAACTAGAAAATCTTGAGGAAATGGACAATTTCCTTGACAAATACCAAGTACCAAAATTAAATCAGGATCAAATAGACCATCTAAACCGTCCTATAACCCCTGAAGAAATAGAAGTTGTCATTGGAAGTCTTCCAACCAAAAAAAGCACAGGTCCAGATGGTTTTAGTGCAGAATTCTATCAGACCTTCAAAGAAGACCTAACACCAATACTCTTCAAACTGTTCCACAAAATAGAAACAGAAGGAACACTACCCAACTCGTTCTATGAAGCCACAATTACACTAATACCAAAAGCACACAAAGATCCGACAAAGAAAGAGAATCTCAGGCCAATCTCTCTTATGAATATCGATGCAAAAATACTCAATAAAATTCTTGCCAACCAAATCCAAGAACACATCAAAACGATCATTCACCATGATCAAGTAGGCTTCATCCCAGGGATGCAGGGATGGTTCAATATAAGGAAATCCATCAATGTAATCCACTACATAAACAATCTCAAAGAAAAAAACCACATGGTCATCTCATTAGATGCTGAGAAAGCATTTGACAAAATTCAGCATCCTTTCATGCTAAAGGTCTTGGAAAGATCAGGAATTCAAGGCCCATATCTAAACATAGTAAAAGCAATTTACAGCAAACCAGTAGCCAGCATCAATCTAAACGGAGAGAAACTTGAAGCAATCCCACTAAAATCAGGGACTAGACAAGGCTGCCCTCTCTCTCCATATCTTTTCAATATAGTACTTGAAGTTCTAGCTAGAGCAATTAGACAACAAAAAGAGGTCAAAGGGATACAAATTGGAAAGGAAGAAGTCAAACTATCACTATTTGCAGACGATATGGTAGTATACATAAGCGACCCAAAGAACTCCACCAGAGAACTCCTACAGCTGATAAACGACTTCAGCAAAGTGGCCGGATATAAAATCAACTTAAGCAAGTCAGAAGCCTTCCTATACTCAAAGGATAAGCAGGCTGAGAAAGAAGTAAGAGAAATAATACCCTTTACGATAGCCACAAACCATATTAAGTATCTTGGCGTGACGCTAACCAAACAAGTGAAAGATCTGTATGACAAGAACTTCAAGTCTCTGAAGAAAGAAATTGAAGAAGACCTCAGAAGATGGAAAAATCTGCCATGCTCATGGATTGGCAGGATTAATATAGTAAAAATGAGCATCTTACCAAAAGTAATACACAGATTCAATGCAATCCCCATCAAAATCCCAACTCAATTCTTCATAGAGTTAGAAAGAGCAATTCAAAAATTCATCTGGAATAACAGAAAACCCAGAATAGCTAAAACTATTCTCAAGAGTAAAAGAACCTCTGGGGGAATCAGTATCCCGGACCTCAAGCTGTACTACAGAGCAATAGTGTTAAAAACTGCATGGTATTGGTACAGTAACAGACATGTAGATCAATGGAACAGAATTGAAGACCCAGAAATGAATCCACACTCCTATGGTCACTTGATCTTTGACAAAGGAGCTAAAACCATCCAGTGGAAAAAAGATAGCCTTTTCAACAAATGGTGCTGGCTCAGCTGGAGGTCAACATGCAGAAGAATGCAAATTGACCCATCCTTATCTCCTTGCACTAAGCTCAATTCTAAGTGGATCAAAGATCTCCACATAAAACCAGACACACTGAAACTAATAGAAGGGAAACTAGGGAAGAACCTTGAACATATGGGCACAGGGGAGAATTTCCTGAACAGAACTCCAATAGCTTATACTCTAAGATCAAGAATAGACAAATGGGACCTCATTAAATTACAAAGTTTTTGCAAGGCAAAAGACACCGTCAAAAAGACAAAGCGGCAACCAACTAACTGGGAAATGATCTTTACCAACCTTACATCCGACAGAGGGCTAATATCCAAGATATACAAAGAACTCAAGAAGTTAAACTCCAGAGAGGCAAGTAACCCTATTAAAAAATGGGGTACAGAGCTACACAAAGAGTTCCCACCTGAAGAATATCTAATGGCTGAGAAGCACCTAAAGAGATGTTCATCATCCTTAGTCATTAGGGAAATGCAAATCAAAACAACCCTGAGATTCCATCTCACACCAGTCAGGATGGCTAAGATCAAAAACACAGGAGACAGCAGTTGTTGGCGAGGATGTGGAGAAAGAGGAACACTCCTCCACTGCTGGTGGAATTGCAGGCTGGTACAACCACTCTGGAAAGCAGTCTGGCGGCTCCTCAGAAAACTGGGCATGACACTTCCGGAGGATTCGGCTATACCACTCCTGGGCATATACCCAGGGACTTTACCTGCATGCAATAAGGACACATGCTCCACTATATTCATAGCAGCCTTATTTATAATAGCCAGAAGCTGGAAAGAACCCAGATGTCCCTCAACGGAGGAATGGATTCAGAAGATGTGGTATATTTACACAATGGAATACTACTCTGCAATTAAAAACAATGAATTCACGAAATTCCTAGGCAAATGGTCAGAACTTGAAAATATCATCCTTAGTGAGGTAACCCAATCACAAAAGATCACACATGGTATGAAGTCACTGATAAGGGGATATTGACCCAGAATCTCAGAATACCCTAGACACAATCAGCATATCAATAGATTTCTAAAAAGATGGAAGGAGAGACCCCTGGTCCTGGAAAGACTGGATGTAGGGGAACGCCAGGACAGAGTAATGAGAGGGGGTTGAACAGAGAAAAGAGGGAGGGAAGGGGGCTTATGGGACTTTCGGGGAGGGAGGAAACGGGAAAGGGGAAGTGATTTGGAATGTAAATTAAAAAAATAAAATTAAATTAAATTAAAAAAAAAAAGAATATACCTAATGTTCTGATTCTTAAACCCAACTATGATAGAGACATCTGAATTCAGAAATGAGGCTGTTGCCAAAATGGTGTCTAAAGGTAACATTGTAAAAACATTAGAACCTAAAACTTGCAATTTTTTTTTAATTTGAGGGCATATGGCAGAACCTTGTAATTGTTACTGTGACTCTTTGCTATGACTCCATTTTCAAACTTAAACCTTTTGTGGCCACACCAGATGGGCCACACTGGTTGTATGAATTAGTTACTGTGCTCATATAGGGGAAATGGGTTTGTCTATTTAAGAGTGGTACACAGATAGGGTGTGTTGACATTCACAGAGTACACAGAACCTTAAAGAGTGCATAGCCCTAGAAGCTTCCATATGCAGTTGTGGTTTTGTCCCCCCGCTCCATTCTGCTCAGATCACAGTGGAAGAGATCCAAAACACCTAAACAAGATGCTTCCCTTAGGCAGGTGAGAGCCCATCTCTTCCCTGTCCTAGAGATATCACCTCGGTCCTAGAAAACCCCTAAGACTTTGTTCTTCTGAAATTGCCAGAAGAAAAATTTAGGAAGAGAGGTAGATTACCTACAAGAACTTGGCATGTCTGTTAAACTGTATGAGGAGAGTACTACCACAGCCTTGTCAAACATCAGTGAATCCCGGCATGAGTTGTGTTACTGCACTTGACAGTGAGAATAAAAGATGATTGCTATTGACTATATCCTACCTAAGACAGCCTCCTGATACTTGGTGTCCACCAGCCCCAAGTTAAGTCTATTCATTCACTTCTTGGTAACAGGGACAAGAAGGAGGCTGCCTTGGGTGTCCATCTAGTATTCTATATATCTGATTATCTGAGCGCTCTCTCTCTCTCTCTCTCTCTCTCTCTCTCTCTCTCTCTCTCTCTCTCTCTCTCTCTCTCTCTCTCCTCCTCCTCCTCCTCCTCCTTCTCCTCCTCCTCCTCCTCCTCCTCCTTCCTTTTCCCCCTGCTCTTCACTCTCTGATCTCCCAAACACCCAGCAACTTCATCCTTCAGGAGAAGAATATGTTCTCTCTAGCCTAGACATCTGGTTGTATTCATGCTGCCTTAAGACAGTGTCTAATGCTAAGAGAGTTTAAAGGAAAAGATTTCCAAGGTCCGTTTGAAGGACATGCTTGGTACCTGGTGACTCTTCTCCATTTCCTGCTGCTAAGTTGTGCCTGATTGTGGAGCAGTTCTGTTCTGTGTCTAAGAGTTCTGTCTTCATTAGACTTAAATATATTCCTTATTTGAATATATTTATGTCAAGCAACAGGAATATAAACATAAAGTAAACCTTTGGGATCAGAATAGAGTTTACTTTATGTTTATGTTCAGATCAGATTTCTTTTGATCCAAAGAAAATTATGGGCTATGGAGGCATACCATCCACCATGAATAAAGGGTGAATTTGGTCTAGTTACACAGTGATTTGTATATACCTTTCCTGGACACCATTTCTAGGCACTGTGTAGAAAAGTACTAGTTATCAAATGAGGCCATTTCATTTAGATACTAGGAGCCTTGCAAACCTTGTTCTCTCTCTCTCTCTCTCTCTCTCTCTCTCTCTCTCTCTCTCTCTCTCTCTCTCTCTCTCCTCTTCTACCACTGAATCATATCACCAATCATCTTTTTTTTTGAGACAGTCTCACTATGTGGCCCAGGCTAGCATGAAACTTGCTGTGTAGCCAAAGCTGATCTTGGACTCACTATCTGGCTGCCTTAGCATTTCAAATGTTTTAATTACAACTGTGCACAACCATGCCTGGCTTCTGATTTTTAACTAGTACATAGTGGTATTTGTATGTATTTATTGGGTACCGTGTGATGGTTTGTTACAACTACACCATGTAAAAGCAGGGCATTTGGCTTTTCTAATACCTCATACATGTGTGGATTTACTTTCTCTTCCAAATCATAAGCTTACATTAGATATGGGAGAAGAAAATATGCAGTCCCCTCTCAAAAATCAGTCTTGAGCCAAGCAGGATAATACACACCTGTAATCTCAATGCTCAGGGGATGAAACAGGAGGATCATAAGTTCAAAACCAGCCTGGACTACTCAGCAAGCTCTTGTCTCAAAAACATCAATCTGTGTCCAAGAAATAGTTTGTGATTACAGATTCTCTGAGCCAAGCTTTTCAGGAAACAGGAAACAAGTGCTTTGCCAAGGTCTCAGCTTCCCAAAGTAAAAGCTCAGGCAAGACCAGTCTTGCTCGTTCTTGGTTCCGTCAAACTGTTTCAGTACAAAGCAGGATGTGACAGTATGGGACTGTAGGAGAGAGAGGCAGGAGGCTCAGCTACTCCAGTCATCCTTAGCCACATACTGAGTTCCAGGCCAGTCTGGGCCACATGAGAATCTGCCCCCCATTCCCAAAAATATATTATTTCCATATAGCTGAGCAAGTACAATAGAGAACTGAAGAAGGAGGCAGGCAAACACGGACTTCTAACAAGCGTGGGGGAATTACGTACTTAACTGAGTTGTTGGTATTTTTCTCTCATTTTTACATTCTACATTTATGGTTCCATTTAGAAATTAGAAAAGAAACTAATGAGAAATTTCAGAAATAATAAGAAATTGGATAAAAGCAACATTTCTTGAGAATATTATTTTTTTAAATTTTATTTTATTTCTAAGTTTTTTTATTTACATTCAAAATCATTTCCCCTTTCCCGTTTCCTCCCTCTCTGAAAGTCCCATAAGCCCCCTTCCCTCCCTCTTTTCCCCATTCAACCCCCTCTTGCTTCTCTGTCCTGGCATTCCCCTACATCCAGTCTTTCTAGGACCAGGGGTCTCTCCTTCCATCTTCTTAGAAATCTATTGGATAGGCGAATTGTGTCTAGGGTATTCCGAGATTCTGGGTTAATATCCCCTTATCAGTGACTGCATACCATGTGTGTTCTTTTGTGATTGGGTTACCTCACTAAGGATGATATTTTCAAGTTCTGACCATTTGCCTAGGAATTTCGTGAATTCATTGTTTTTAATTGCAGAGTAGTATTCCATTGTGTAAATATACCACATCTTCTGAATCCATTCCTCCGTTGAGGGACATCTGGGTTCTTTCCAGCTTCTGGCTATTATAAATAAGGCTGCTATGAACATAGTGGAGCATGTGTCCTTATTGCATGAAGAAGGAGCTAAAACCATCCAGTGGAAAAAAGATAGCCTTTGCAACAAATGGTGCTGGCTCAACTGGAGGTCAACATGCAGAAGAATGCAAATTGACCCATTCTTATCTCCTTGCACTAAGCTCAATTCCAAGTGGATCAAGGACCTCCACATAAAACCAGACACACTGAAACAAATAGAAAGGAAACAAGGGAAGAACCTTGAACATATGGGCACAGGGGAGAATTTCCTGAATAGAACTCCAGTAGCTTATGCTCTAAGATCAAGAATTGACAAATGGGACCTCATTAAATTACAAAGTTTTTGCAAGGCAAAAGACACTGTCAAAAAGACAAAGCGGCAACCAACTAACTGGGAAATGATCTTTACTAACCCTACATCCGACAGAGGGTTAATATCCAATATATACAAAGAACTCAAGAAGTTAAACTCCAGAGAGGCAAGTAACCCTATTAAAAAATGGGGTACAGAGCTAAACAAAGAGTTCTCACCTAAAGAATATCTAATGGCTGAGAAGCACCTAAAGAGATGTTCATCATCCTTAGTCATAAGGGAAATGCAAATCAAAACAACCCTGAGATTCCCTCTCACACCAGTCAGAATGGCTAAGATCAAAAACACAGGAGACAGCAGTTGTTGGCGAGGATGTGGAGAAAGAGGAACACTCCTCCACTGCTGGTGGGATTGCAAGCTTGTACAACCACTCTGGAAAGCTGTCTGGCGGTTCCTCAGAAAACTGGGCATGACACTCCCGGAGGATCCGGCTATACCACTCCTGGGCATATACCCAGAGGCTTTACCTGCATGCAATGAGAATATTATTTTTATTTAAAAATTTTAAAACTTCTGTTTATTTTATGTTTATGGGTATTTTGCCTGAATGCATGTCTGTGTGTCACATGCATGCAGTGTTCTTGGGAGCACAGATGAAGGCACTGAATCCCTTAGGTCTGGAATTACAGACAATTGTAAACTACCATGTGTATGCACTGGGAATTAAAACTGGGTCCTCTGCAAGAGTAGTCAGGGTTCTTGGTCACTGAACCATCATCTCTCCAGCCCTGAATTTAAAATTTATTTTTAATATGATTGTCTGCCAAAGTTAAAAAGTGAGATTATACAGAATATGTCTCTGGATTTCTCTTTGTTAAACTTTGGTAATGAATATATTTAGTATTAATATTTTTTACAAAATTAAAATTGAGTTTTGTATAAATATTCAAAACACAATTTTTATAAAAATCCTTTAGAAAACTACTTGCCTAATGAATTTAGTCAAATCTTTGCTGCAGAGACTCATACGTATGAAAGAGTCTCCCACTGTCTATAAAAATCAAAGTTCTCTATGTAAAAAGATTTCCCCAAATGGACAAAGTTCCACCCCAGCAAGCTAATTGAAATTGATAACTGTTGGAAAAGGAAAAAATCACTTCTCTGCAATGGAGTAAAACTGGATATATCAACCACCCTCTAGAACAGGCCCTGAGACCAAGAACAGCTGGCCAACAGAAAACAGACTCTGTGGGGGTTTTGTAGACTTTTGTTTAATTTTGTTTTGTTTGAGGAATTTTTTTTGTTTTATTGGCTTTCTATTTATTTGCTTTGATTTTTCATTTACTTGTTTTGTTTTGTTTAGTTTTGAGAGACAAAGAACATGAAATTAGGTGGACAGGGAGGCCAGAAGAATCTGGGAGAACTTGGGGAGGGGAAAAGATACTCAAAATATATTGTATGAAATAAAATTTTATTGACAAAAAAAGGAAGCTGGGTGGTAGTGGTGCATGCCTTTAATTCTGGCAGAGGAGGGAGGCAAAGCAAGCAGATCGTTGAGTTTGAGACCAGGTTGGCCTACAGAGTGAGTTCTAGGACAGCCAGAGCTACACAGAGAAACCTTGTCTCAAAATAAGGAAAGGAAAGAGGAGGGAAGGGGACGGGAAAGGAGGGGAGGGGAGGGGAGGGGAGGGGAGGAGAGGAGAGGAGAGGAGGGGGAAGGGGGGAAGAGAAGGGAGAAGAGAAGAGGAGAGGAGGGGAGGGGGGAGGAGAGGAGAGGAGGGGAGAGGGGGGAGGAATGGGGAGGGGAGGAGAGGGGAGGGGAGGGGAGGAGAGGGGAGGGGAGGAGAGAAGAGGAGGGGGGAGGGGTGAAGAGAGGGGAGGGGAGGAGAGGGGAGGGGAGGGGAGGGGAGGGGAGGGGAGGGGAGGGGAGGAGAGGGGAGGGGAGGAGAGGGGAGGGGAGGAGAGGGGAGGGGAGGAGAGGGGAGGGGAGGAGAGGGGAGGGGAGGAGAGGGGAGGGGAGGAGAGGAGGGGAGGGGAGGAGAAAGGAGGGGAGGAGAGGGGAGGGGAGGAGAGGAGGGGAGGGGAGGAGAGGGGAGGGGAGGAGAGGAGGGGAGGGGAGGAGAAAGGAGGGGAGGAGAGGGGAGGGGAGGAGAGGAGGGGAGGGGAGGAGAGGGGAGGGGAGGGGAGGGGAGGAGAAGGGAGGGGAGGAGAGGGGAGGGGAGGAGAGGGGAGGGGAGGGGAGGAGAGGGGAGGGGAGGGGAGGAGAGGAGAGGGGAGGGGAGGGGAGGGGAGGGGAAGGGAAGGGAGGGGAGGGGAGGGGAAGGGAAGGGAAGGGAAGGGAAGGGAAGGGAAGGGAAGGGAAGGGAAGGGAAGGGAAGGGAAGGGAAGGGAAAGGAAAAGGAAAAGGAAAAGGAAAAAGAAAAGGAAAGGAAAGGAAAAAGATTTCCCCAATATCTTATCAAAAAGTCATATTCTCATCATAAAAAGATTTCCTACATACAAAAGGACTGGCACAGCACAATAAGGCAGCTTTTATTTTATTTTATTTTAGTCAATGCCAAGGGTTAAACCCAGGGTTTTTCACATACTAGACAAACACTTGACCACTGAGCTATATCCCCAGCCTTTCAAGTAACATTTTTTTGATGTGTTCATGATCCAGAGAGGTTTATATATCAACCAGAAATTGCAACAGACCTTAAAGTATAGTCACTGAAAAGTTACCATCATGGGAATATCCTAAAAGAAAGTGTGCATTGATTTGCTTTATTTATTTTAACTTTTTATTTGCTGGTTTGTTTTTAAGTATGTAAGTACCCAGTTGTGGGGGTGGGGGTAGACATGATGAGGACTGTTACTGATCTATTGCTGAGAGGTGCTTGTGAGTTGCAGCAGATCCATGTCTCCTAGGAGGACTAGGGCATCCCCTCCTCAGGCGTCCTCCCCTGCCCTCCCCTCCCCCACCCCCCCACCCACCCCCCCACACACACACACAGCTTAGTACTTGCTATGAACCAGAGTTCTGCTTGCAATTTCCATTTGCAATATAACCTCAGGAAGGAAGGCCACCATGTGCGACACAAAGGGCTCAGGCTTGGTTCACAGGCCTGCTCAACACCTGTGCCCCGCCTTAGATCTCCAATGTGAAGACAAGCCTATACAGAGCTCCAGGGAGTTAGCATAATCTGATGGCAGACTTGGGCGTCTTCTGAGTCAAATATCAGTTACCATTCACCTGGGGCAACCATGGGCTATGTACATCAAATTGGACAACAAATGATCTTGATGGTCAGATACTAGGTTCTGACAATGATTATTTTTCAAACTATAGTATCCATCAAGTGCTTTGTTGTGCTAATAAGTAGAATGCAATCCAAAAACACAAAAGCCAATCTGTTATCAATAAATATAAATCAGCTTGATCATATCTTTAAAACCGGCATGAGTGAATCACACATCCAGAGAAACTTGCCTTTGGAGAATAATTCTAGGTCTTTGCTGTTCAAGTTTTTGAAGTACGCCTTTAACGAGGTAAGGGGCCATGAGAACTCCATCATGTGTTACATTTTCAAAAAATCAGGGGGAAAAAATGGACTTCAAAACTAGTTTCTGAGGCTGGAGAGATGGCTCAGTGGTTAACAGCATTTGACTGCTCTTTCAGGGGACCTGAGTTCAATTCCCAGCAACCACATGGTAGCTCATAGACATCTGTAATGGGATCCCATGCCCTCGTCTGGTATGTCTGAAGACAGTGAACAGTATACTCACATTCATTAAAAAATAAATAAATAAATCTTTAAAAAAAGAAAAAACCAGTTTCTGATTTTGTAGTTTCTGATGACCTTAGAGCTAAGTGGGAGAAAGCTGGGGTCACAGGGAACATTCAAAGAGTCACGTGGACTCTCCCAAGGCACTGTTAATGTGAAGAGAGAGTCCTCCTCGGGGTGTGCCTCCCTTATGGCCCAGAATGTCACCTTATCACCTCTGCCACTCCTCCTTGGTCACATTGACAGTTAGGCCTTCACATCATGGCTTCTTGTGCTTACCATCTGTGTGGTGATAGAAGGAATCCTTGGTATGAGGATATCAGTGCTTCCTCTTGCATTCAGCTTCTTCCAGCTCTTCTTCTTTTCTATTGAATATATTCTTTATTTACATTTCAAATGTTATCCCATTTCCCAGTTTCCCCCTCCCAGAAAACCTCAATCCCACCCCCTCTCCCCCTGCTCCTATGAGGGTGTTCTTCTACCCACCCCACTCCTACCTTACCCTCCCTAGATTTCCCTACACTGGGGCATCTATCGAGCCTTCATAGGACCAAGGACCTCCCTTCCCATTGATGCCTGACAAGGCCGTCCTCTGCTACAAATGCAGCTGGAGCCACGTGTACTCCTTGGTTGGTGGCTTAGTTCCTGGGAGCTCTGGGGGATCTGGTGGGTTGATATTGTTGTTCTTCCTATGAGGTTACAAACCCCTTCAGCTCCTTTAGTCCTTTTTCTAACTCCTCCATTGTGGACCCCATGCTCAGTCCAATGGTTGGCTGCTAGCATCTGCCTCTGTATTTGTAAGACTCTGCAGGGCCTCTCAGGAGACACCCATAACAGGCTCCTTTCAGCAAGCATTTCTTGGCATCCACAATAGTGTCGGGGTTTGGTGACTGTTTATAGGATGAATCTCCAGGTAGGACAGTCTCTGGATGCCCTTTCCTTCAGTCTCTGTCCTGCACTTTGTCTCCATTATTCTTCCTGTGAGTATTTTCTTCCCTTTCTCAAAAAAACAAAAAAAACAAACAAAAAAAAAACCGAAGCACCCACACTGTGGTCTTCCTTCTTCTTGAGCTTCATGTGGTCTGTGAATTGTACCCAGCTCTTCTATACCTGGGACCAATTTCCCACACCTCCACTCAGCTAACCTTATGAAATGATTGACAGTTGCAGCAAAGGAGTAGCTTTCCCTTGTGCTCCCCACAAATGCAGCAATGGTTTCATTTCATCCTTCAAAGCAGACGAGACAAACTCCTCCTTTAAGATCTCTTTTCCCTGGAAGCTCTTCATCCGTAGGTGTGACCCTTTGCACTCTGATAATGTAAAGTACCACCCAGGCAGGCATATCATTCTGTCAACTGGAAAGGCACCATGAGAGCTACCATGTTCACTACACCTCTCATCAATTGCTCCCCAAGCACTGAGAAGAGGGATCCTCGGGAGAATGACTCTTGGGTCAGATAAATCAGAAAAAAACGCAACATACTCTTTTCTCCTTCAGGCACAAGGCATGTTAAAGCTTTAAAGATGCTGCAAAGCCCTCTATTTAAAAAAAAAGAAAGAAAGAAAGAAAGAAAGAAAGAAAGAAAGAAAGAAAGAAAGAAAGAAAGAAAGAAAGAAAGAAAACCTACTTAATTTTATGTAATATAATGTTTCCGAAATTTGTCTGAAGAAAGAGCCCACAAAGCATAGTTAGTAAAATGATGATCTAAGACAATTAAATTAAGAGTGTTTGTAGAAGTCTCACTGAAATTTCTTCCCCTAATCTTTTGTAACCAAATTTCCGTGGCATTGTCCTAGCTTGTCTGTGGTTATGGAAGCAATATAGCTGGAGTAACTAAACAAGCTGAGAAAACGCAGCCCTGAATTGGACTCTAGGTTCTGTTCCACCTTTCTCTGTGCCCGTCCTCTCTGGAGTCACCCAGAGCCAGAGGGTTACTGGTCGCCATGGTTAGTAAGTATTCCAAAAATATGTTTTGTGCGAGGAATGAATCAAAACAGACAAATCCTTGGTTGTAATTGCTTAATATTTCCGTATTTCTAAAGATAAAGAATTTTAAAGAAAATATACCTCAGAGGTAATCCTGCATTCAGAAAGCAAAAATTCTAGTATCAATACTGTTTCTCTCTCAGAGTGATGCGATTAGATGATTCTTCAAAATAGGCTTCCAGGTAAGATGTCAAACAGGAAGCCATGAGGAAATGGCTGGCTGATTATAGTTTGGGAAGTGAAAAGAACACAAATGTTTCTTCACTCCCTCAGCTACTTCTCCAGTCTCAAGGCCTCCTGACCAACATTAACATCTTCCACCATCAGACCCCTGAACTTCCTCTGACTGGACTGGCTAGCCAGTACTATCATGGCAGTGTTTTTACCCCCTGCCCCCAAGCAAACTGGCTAAAAGACTCTTATTCAAAATTCTACAAAAGAGGTTCCAAAAGGGATTTCATAGTAGGGTCACACCATCAGTGTGCAAATGGGAGAGGCGATGCTACATGGATGAAGTGAAAGCACTTTAGAAACCCCACTGCTCTCTGTGGCTCCTGACACCATGAGTCTTCAACAACTTCAATTGGACAGTTTGCTTGAGTTGTTCAAAGGCCATAGAACAGTCAAAAAATGAACAAACACACCACATGCAGGAGAAGAAGAATAACAGTAAAAATCAGGACCAGGGAGACCAAATGGCTAATGCACAAGAACAAAATCAGCATTCAGGTCAGGGACCTTATTTTCTTATATCTCTACCCCACTCCCCTCTTCCACTACAGCTCTTCTTCATCTTCCAGAGTCCATATCTTCTATCTCTGCCCAGCTGCTTCTATTTCCACAGCTAAGTCTTATCTATACAGTACAGTAGGGCGCAGAAGGAGGCCGACACTAGCCCCTTCTGTTAGTGCTTTATCATGATTCTCTCTCCCCTGTTGTTCTGCTTCTCTGTCTCTGTCTCTGTCTCTCCCCTTCCTTTCTTTTCATGCTTTCTCTCTCTCATACCCCTTCCTCTTACTGTCTATTTCCTAAAGCCCAGATGCTGACCTGGTTTACAATATCTGGGCACATATCTTTACCTCTCTTTAAAAGTCTAATGCTAACCAAAGCTCCCACTTTTTCTTCTGTCTCAATTATTCCCACTCCTACAAATGTCTCTCCTCTACTTTCCTGTAACAACCCAGCATTTCTCACTACATTCATAGTGATTGCTCACCATTTCTTTCCTTTTCCCTCATACTAAAGCTTTAACACAAGCAATACCAATGAGTCCTTTACTACCTAAATTAACCTGAACTCAGCAAGTGCCTGTTTCCAGTTACTTGCTACTCTGTTTAGTCATACTAGGTTAACTACTGGGTAGTGACTGTTGCTGTGAAAGCTCACCCCACAGTGACAGACTGGAGACAGCATGCGGACAGGAATACTAGTCTACCAGATGAACATGTCACCACAACTGTACTATAACCCAGTCTCTCCTGAACACTTTAAGCACATCCACTGAAAGAAGAGAGACATCCTGAATTAAAAGAAGAAAATAATAGCAAAAATATTAAGCAATGATATAACCCAGATCCCAGAGCAAAAACACAAGTAACAGGAAAAAGCACAAAATGTGTCTCCTCCAAAAATTACCAACCCTATATTAATTACCATAGATTAAAGTAACTTACCCAAAATCCTAGATGGACAACTCAAAAGAACAATTATAAATATGTTCCCCCCCAAAAAAATTCAAAGAAGACTCAATATTTTCCAAGAGAATACAAACAACTGACTAAAATGAGGAAGTCAGCCCATGTTATGAAAATGATATAATAAAGAGATAGAAATACTGAAGAAAACCTGAATAAAAATGATGGTAGAAATGAAAAACAAAACAGAGCAAATAAGGAGTGGAAACAAATAATCCCCAATAGAACAGATATCACGGAAAAAGTCTATGAGCGACAAATAGAAGAATTGATCATTAATAAAGGTCAATCATAAACTTTTAAAAATGTGTGACTATAACATGTAAGAACCCTGGTACTCCACAAAAAGGCAAAGCCTATGTATTATAGGCACACAAGAGGGAATAAAAAGAGCTGGAGAGGTCCTCAGCTGTCAGTGGTTAAGAACAACATAGAGGGACCCATTGGCTCCAGCTGCATATATAGCAGACAATGACCTTGTTGGACATCAAAGGGAGGAGAGGTCCTTGGTTCTGAGGAGGCTTGATGCCCCAGTATAGGGGAATACCAGGACAGGGAAGCCGGAGTGGGTGGGTTGGTGAGCAGGGGGAGGCAGGGGAATGGGATAGGGTGCTTTTGAAGGAGAAACCAGGAAAGGGGATAACATTTGAAATGTAAATAAAGAAAATATCCAATTAAAAAAAAAAGAACATTTGTTCTTTCCAAAGACCAGGGTTCTATTCCCAGCACCTATGTATTGGTTCCCAAACATTGGTAACTCCAGTTCCAGGGGATCACATTCCCTTCTGACTTCCATGGGTACCAGGCACAAATGGGGCTGTACAAACACATGCCAGCAAAACACTCACATATAAAACAAAATTAATCAATCTAGTTGGAAAAATTAAAAAGAAGGGAAAGAATTTCATACAAAATGACATATAAAATACTCAGTAAAAATCATAGAAATCCCAAGACCCAGGGACGATCATGGAAGACAGAGTAGGAATTGTAAGAGCCAGAGGCAAGGGAAGATCTATAAAAATGTGTCTTCTGGGTGTGACATGACCACTGAACACATGAATTCCCAGTAGCTGTGGCTGCCTGAATAAGACCTGCACAAGATCAAGGCAGTTAATATTCTAGCATGGAGTAGGAAGATTCACAAGCTCTACCCTTAACTGAGTAGCTATGGAAAGTCACTGGCTTATAGGTAAAATTTTCTTTAAAACTGTAACTCTTAGTAAATCAATCATATTACAGCCAATGTTCCATCTCAAACCTAGAAGTATATATACAGATATTAGAAGTTAGAGTTCATGTGTTATTAAATTTTTAGAAAGGACATGAAGTTTGGGTGATTGGGATTGATCCAGGAGGTTTTAAGGGAGTTAGTTGGGGTCAATATGATCAAAATACATCATACAAAATTCTCAAAAAACTTATCATGGGGATTTAAAAAATAATAATTAAGGAACATAGTTTTGCTGGGTATATTTGCCAGACTTGGCAATTATGATTTTAGAATTTGGAAGACATTACTCTATGCCCTTCTTGCTTTCATGGCTTGAGTTGAAAAGTCAGCATTTGTCATGATGAGCCTACCTTTGCACATGATTTGGCTCTACTTCTTTTCAACTTTCAATATATTTTCTTTGCTCTATGTATTTGATATTTTAGCTATAATACAACACAGATAGTTTCTTTTTTTTTGTTCTGGCTATTTGATGTTTTATGTAGCTTGTATAGATGGATGATCTCATTCCTTAGATTTTGGAACATTTTCCTAACAAAGAGAATTAGATTCCCAGGAGTACTGACACACAGGCTTGCAGTAGAAACAAATCACAGTCAGAGACAGCAAGACCAGCTAACACCAGAGATAAACAGATGGCAAGAGACAAAGACAAGAACATAAACAAAAGAAACCAAAACTAATTGGCATCATCAGAACCCAGTTCTCCCAACACAGCGAGACCTGGATACACCATCACACCAGAAAAGCAAGACTCTAATTTAAAAATCACACCTCATGATTATGATAGAGTACTTTAAGAAGGATATAAATAACTTCCTTTAAGAAATACAGGAGAACACAAATAAGCAGGTAGAAGACCTCAAAAAGGAAACACAAAATCCCTTAAAGAATTACAGAAAAAAACAACCAAACAAGTGAAGGAAATGAACAAAACCATCAAGGGTCTAAAAATGGAAATAGAAACAATAAAGAAGTCACAAAGGGAGACAACCCTGGAAATGTAAAACCTAGGAAAGAGATCAGGAGCTATAGGTGCAAGCATCACCAACAGAATACAAGAGTAGAAGAGGGAATCTCAGGTGCAGATGATACCATAGAAAACACTGACACAGCAGTCAAAGAAAATGCAAAATGCAAACAGCTCCTAACCCAAAACATTCAGGATATCTAGGACTCAATGAGAAAGTCAAACCTAAAGATAATAGGTGTAGAGGAGAGTGAAGATTCTCAACTTAAGGGGCCAGTAAATATCTTCAACAAAATTAGAGAAGAAAACTTCCCTAACCTAAAGAAATATATGCCCATAAACATAAAAGAAACATACAGAACTCGAAGTAGATTGGACCAGAAAAGAAATTCCTAATAATAGTCAAAACACCAAATACACAAAACAAAGAAAGAATATTAAAAGCAGTAAGGGAAAGAGGCCAAGTAACATATTAAGGCAGACCTATCAGAATTATACCAGACTTCTCACCAGAAACTATGAAAGCTAGAAGATCCTGGGCAGATGTCATACAGACCCTAAGAGAACACAAATGCCAGCCCAGGCTACTATACCCAGCAAAACTCTCAATTACCATAGATGGAGAAAACAAGATATTCCCTGACAAAACCAAATTTATACAATATCTTTCCACAAATCCAGTCCTACATAGGTTAGTAGATGTAAAACTCCAACACAAGGAGGGAAACTATGCTCTAGATAAAGCAAGAAAGTAATCTTTCAACAAACCCAAAAGACAATAGTCACACAAACATAAAAATAACATCAAAAATAACAGAAAGCAAGAATCACAACTCCTTAATTTCTCTTAACATCAATGGACTCAATCCCCCAATAAAAAGACATAGACTAATAGACTGGATATATAAACAGGACCCAGAATTTTGCTGCATACAGAAAACACACCTCAGTGTCAAAGACAAACACTATCTCAGAGTAAAAGGCTGGAAAACAATTTTACAAGCAAATGGTCCCAGGAAACGAGCCGGAGTAGCCATCCTAATATCAAATAAAATTGACTTTCAACCTACAGTCATCAAAAAGGACACGGAAGAACACTACATATTGGTCAAAGGAAAAACCCACCAAGAAGAACTCTCAATTCTGAACATCTATGGTCCGAATGCAAGGGCACCCACCTTCGTACAAGAAACTTTACTAAAGCTCAAACCACACATTCCACCTCACACAATAATAGTGCGTGACTTCAACACCCTGCTCTCTGAAATGGATCATTCAGGAAAGCAGAAACTAAACAGGGACACAGTGAAACTAATTGAAGCCTTGGACCAAATGGAATTAACAGATATATATAGAACATTTCATCCTAAAGCAAAAGAATATACCTTCTTCTCAGCACCTCATGGTACTTTTTCCAAAATCGACTGTATAATTGGTCACAAAACAGACCTCAATAGATATAAGAAGATAGAACTAATCCCATGCCTCCTATCAGATCACTATGGAATGAGGGTGGTCTTCAATAACAACAAAAACAACAGAAAGCCCACATACACGTGGAAGCTAAACTCAATGATAATTTGATCAAGGAGGAAATAAAGAAAGAAATCAAAGACTTTTTAAAATTTAATGAAAATGAAGGCACAACATACCCTAATTTATGGGACACAATGAAAGCAGTGCTAAGAGGAAAACTCATAGCCCTGAGTGCCTCCAAAAAGAAATGGGAGAAAGCATACACTAGCAGCTTAATGGCACACCTGAAAGACCTGGAAGAGAAAGAAGCAAATACACCCAAGAGGAGTAGAAGGCAGGAAATCATCAAACTCAGGGCTGAAATCAATCAAGTAGAAACAAATAAAACCATACAAAGAATCAACAAAACTAGCAGTTGGTTCTTGAGAAAATCAACAAGATAGATAAGCCCTTAGCCAGACTAGCCAGAGGGCAAAGAGACAGTATACAAATTAACAAAATCAGAAATAAAAAGGGAGAGATAACAACAGAAACTGAGGAAATTCAAAAAATCATCAGATCCTACTACAAAAGCCTGTATTCAACACAACTAGAAAATCTCAAGGAAATGGACAATTTCCTAGACAGATAGCAAATACCAAAATTAAATCAGGATCAAATAGACCATCTAAACCATCCTATAACCCCTGAAGAAATAGAAGTGGTCATTGGAAGTCTTCCAACCAAAAAAAGCACAGGTCCAGACGGTTTTAGTGCAGAATTCTATCAGACCTTCAAAGAAGACCTAACACCAATACTCTTCAAACTATTCCACAAAATAGAAACAGAAGGAATACTACCCAACTCGTTCTATGAAGCCACAATTACGCTAATACCAAAAGCACACAAAGATCCAACAAAGAAAGAGAAGCTCAGGCCAATCTCTCTTATGAATATCAATGCAAAAATACTCAATAAAATTCTTGCCAACCGAATCCAAGAACACATCAAAACGATCATTCACCACGATCAAGTAGGCTTCAACCCAGGGATGCAGGGATGGTTCAATATAAGGAAGTCCAGCAATGTAATCCACTACATAAACAATCTCAAAGAAAAAAACCACATGGTCATTTCATTAGATGCTGAGAAAGCATTTGACAAAATTCAGCATCCTTTCATGTTAAAGGTCTTGGAAAGATCAGGAATTCGAGGCCCATATCTAAACATAGTAAAAGCAATTTACAGCAAACTGGTAGCCAACATCAATCTAAATAGAGAGAAACTTGAAGCAATCCCACTAAAAATCAGGGACTAGACAAGGCTGCCCTCTCTCTCCATATCTTTTCAATATAGCACTTGAAGTTCTAACTAGAGCAATTAGACAACAAAAAGAGGTCAAAGGGATACAAATTGGAAAGGAAGAAGTCAAACTATCACTATTTGCAGATGATATGATAGTATACTTAAGTGACCCAAAGAACTCCACCAGAGAACTCCTACAGCTGATAAACAACTTAAGCAAAGTGGCCAGATATAAAATCAACTCAAGCAAGTCAGGAGCCTGCCTATACTCAAAGGATAAGCAGGCTGAGAAAGAAATAAGAGAAATGATACCCTTCACGATAGCACAAACAATATAAAGTATCTTGCTGTAACTCTAACCAAACAAGTGAAAGATCTGTATGACAAGAACTTCAAGTCTCTGTAGAAAGAAATTGAAGAAGACCTCAGAAGATGGAAAAATCTTCCATGCTCATGAATTGGCAGGATTAATATAGTAAAAATGACCATCTTGCCAAAAGCAATATACAGATTCAATGCAATCCCCATCAAAATCCCAACTCAATTCTTCATAGAGTTAGAAAGAGCAATTCAAAGATTCATCTGGAATAACAGAAAACCCAGAATAGCTAAAACTATTCTCAAGAATAAAAGAACTTCTGGGGGAATCAGTATCCCTGACCTAGAGCTGTACTACAGAGCAATAGTGTTAAAAACCGCATGGTATTGGTATAGTGACAGGCATGTAGATCAATGGAACAGAATTGAAGACCCAGAAATGAATCCACACTCCTATGGTCACTTGATCTTTGACAAAGGAGATAAAAACCATCCAGTAGAAAAAAGATAGCCTTTTCAACAAATGGTGCTGGTTCAACTGGAGGTCAACATGCAGAGGAATGCAAATCAATCCATTCTTATCTCCTTGCACTAAGCTCAATTCCAAGTGGATCAAGGGCCTCCACATAAAACCAGACACACTGAAACTAATAGAAGGGAAACTAGGGAAGAACCTTGAACATATGGGCACAGGGGAGAATTTCCTGAACAGAACTCCAATAGCTTATGCTCTAAGATCAAGAATTGACAAATGGGACCTCATAAAATTACAAAGTTTCTGTAAGGCAAAGGACACTGTCAAAAGGACCAAGCGGCAACCAACTAACTGGGAAATGATCTTTACCAACCCTACATCCAACAGAGGGCTAATATCCAATATATACAAAGAACTCAAGAAGTTAGACTCCAGAGAGCCAAATAAACATATTAAAAAATGGGGTACAGAGCTAAACAAAGAGTTCTTACCTGAAGAATATCTAATGGCTGAGAAGCACCTAAAGAGATGTTCATCATCCTTAGTCATTAGGGAAATGCAAATCAAAACAACCCTGAGATTCCATCTCACACCAGTCAGGATGGCTAAGATCAAAAACACAGGAGACAGCAGTTGTTGGCGAGGATGTGGAAAGCGGAACACTCCTTCACTGCTGGTGGGATTGCAAGCTGGTACAACCACTCTGGAAAGCAGTCTGGAGGTTCCTCAGAAAACAGGGCATGACACTCCCGGAGGATCCTGCTATACCACTCCTGGGCATATACCCAGAGGCTTTACCTGCATGCAATAAGGACACATGCTCCACTATGTTCATAGAAGCCTTATTTATAATAGCCAGAAGCTGGAAAGAACCCAGATGTCCCTCAGTGGAGGAATGGATTCAGAAGATGTGGTATATTTACACAATGGAATACTACTCTGCAATTAAAAACAATGAATTCACGAAATTCTTAGGCAAATGGTCAGAACTGGAAAATATCATCCTTAGTGAGGTAACCCAATCACAAAAGAACACACCTGGTATGCAGTCACTGATAAGGGGGTATTAACCCAGAATCTCAGAATACCCAAGACAAAATTCACATATCAATATATTTCCAAGAAGATGGAAGGAGAGACCCCTGGTCCTGGAAAGACTGGATGTAGGGGAATGCCAGGACAGAGAAGCGAGAGGGGGTTGAATGGGAAACAGAGGGAGGGAAGGGTGCTTATGGGACTTTCGGGGAGGGATCAAAGGGGAAAGGGGAAATCATTTGGAATGTAAATAAAAAAGCTTAGAAAATAATAAAAAAAAAGAGGAAGGTTTCTTGCAGTATCATAAAAAGAAACAAAAAAGGGTGGTGGCAGATTTTGACCAAATGTCCTAGCCCATGATCAATATCTTAGTTTCTGATTTCCTTCCAAATGTAATAAATACAGTGAATTTTGAATGATTCAAATTCAGGTAATTTATTATCTGATTAAAATTTTATTCCCATTTAAAAAAATATTGTGAAATTTGCCAACCTACCATAAGCAATATTTATATTCAGCACAATCCTCATCCAAATTTCAATGCAATTCCTCATATAAACTGAAAAAAAAGTGAAAATTCATATGGAAACACAAAAGCCCCCAGAGAGCCTGGATATCTACATATAGAAGAATGAAACTGGGGTCTTCAATCTCACTCTACACACAAATCAACCCCAAAAAAAGAGCACAGGACTCGGGGTTAGACCTGAGCTCCTTAAACTGGTGGAGGAAGAGTAGGGAGTACACTGAGTAGGGGCTTTCTGAATGGGACTCCAGTTACCCAGAAAATATAAGCAGCAGTCAACAAGTTGGACTTTCTGAAATTACAAGGCTTCTATATTACAGAACAAATTGTTAAGTGACTGAAGATGCAGCCTACAGAATGGGGAAATATCTTTGCCAGCTATACACCTGTCAGAGGATTAGTGTGTAAAATATGAGTGTCTAGAATATGCAAAGAAGTAAAAAACTAAACACCAAGAGAACAAACACCCCAATTAAAAAGTGGGCTAAGTGAGTTGAGAATTCCCACAAGAAATACAAATGGCTAATGACTACTTTAATAGTAAGTTTACCATCCTTAGCCATAAAGAACATGCAAATTAAAGCTGCCTTGAGATTTCATCCTACTGCAGTCAAAATGACTAAGAAAACAAAAGACAACAAATGTTGGCAAGGATGTGGGGAATGTGGCACTGTTGGTAGAAGTGCAAATGGCCTCGGCCATTATGGAAATCAGTGTGGAGGTGCTTCAAAACTCTAGAGATACATCTACTACCACGTAACTCAGCTGTACTACTCCTAGACTTAGTCCCACGTCCTCTACCTCTTATTACAAAGATACAGGCTCATCCATATTCATAGCTACTCTGTTCACAATATCTAGGACATACAAAATAGTCTAGATGCCCATTAACTAGAGAACAGATAATGAAAATACGGCAGTCATGTACAATGGAATTTCATTCAGTTGTAAAGAAAAATGAAATATGAAATTTGCAGGTACGTGAATAGTAACCGAGGAAACCCAGACCCAGAAATGCAAATGTTCTGTGTTCTCAGTTAGATGAGGAGCCTAGATCCACATCTTTAGATTTCTGTGTTTAAGAGAGAGTACTTGTAAAACGTGTGTACCTAGAACGGAACCGCTGATGGAGAGGGGAAAGAGACACGTAAGGGAAGGGGGATGGTAAACAAGTGGTATGAAAGGATAATAGTGCATGATGGGAGAGAGGTTTACATGTAGGAGACATCTGACTAACACTAAAGATGTGGTAAATGACAGGTGGGCAGAGGGCAGAAAAAAAAATAAAATAAAATGTCCCAAAGACTTTCTTTTCTCCCTTGCATTGGAAATATGATTACAAAATGCCCTTTCAAATTAAAGACACTCTTCAATTTTGCAATATTCACTTAAAAATTATTTCTCTATCATCTAAATTGCCTAATAGATGGCCAGATCCTAAGAGGACAAAGCTTGGGTGTGTTTTAATCGTTGCTTCATGTTTTGTGCCTTAGCCCAGTGCCTGGAATGTAGTATGTGCTCATCAATTACTTTTAATTGACGGAAGGACAAATTAAGGATTTAAGCAGCTATAGAAAGGGTTTTCTTTTTCTAAGAAAGTCTTAAAAAGCTGTCATAACAGGAAAGATTAAAAGGACTGGGTGGGGGAAGGGAGGCAGGGAAAATAACTGAGAGGACAGGAGGGAGGGGAAACTGGAGTCGAGATGTAAAGTAAATAAATTAATTCATTAATTAAAAAAAGGGAAGTTACAAGACAGGAAAGACAGCAAAATACCAAAATGGCAACACAATGAACACATTACTCCTGCTATTTTGTATGGGTTTGTGTATGTGTGTACATATAAATAACAGACATATGCATGAGTGCTGAGGTCAGAGGTCAGCCTCGAGTATAGATCTTCAGGACCCATTCACCTTGGTTGTTGAGACAGGGGTTCTCACTGGGACCAGGTGCTCGTGGGTTCTACTGGGCCAGATCACCCGGGAGCTCCAGTCACCCGCCTGTCCCTGCCCCCACCCAATCAGCACTGGGATTACAAGAGCACACTGTCACACACCTGGCTTTGTACACAGATGCCAGGGATCAACCCAAGGTCTTCCAGGGATTATGGCAAGCAATTTACCCACTGAGATATCCCCTTGACTATCATTTTGGTAATTAATAAATAGACTTCAATAAAAAAAAACTACTAACATTTGTATTAAAAACAGAGATTAGCTGTCAGCAACACAATGACCAACCATAACTGGAGAAATACCCTTGAAGCTAATTTTGTCATATATTAGACTATAAAATCCACCACCAACCACTACCATCTCTGTCCACCACAAAAGAGAAAAACGAACTCTGCAGAGCTAGAAGCTCCAGCTAAAGTGAAGATCTGGCAACTTTTCAGTTAGGAAGAACCACTGCTCAAAGAGGAAGTTTCAAAGGAATGTGTGTTCTAATGCGGCAATTAGGCAAGAAGCAAATAGACAGGAATATAATAGACCAAGTCTTCAAAACAG
The DNA here is from genome assembly GCA_036184795.1 of Tokudaia tokunoshimensis. Classification (NCBI taxonomy): domain Eukaryota; kingdom Metazoa; phylum Chordata; class Mammalia; order Rodentia; family Muridae; genus Tokudaia; species Tokudaia tokunoshimensis. Next base: position 28,920,474 of record BTHU01000003.1, read on the forward strand.
ATGTAGCTGAAAGAGCAGCCATTGTCTGAGAGGCTAAGACATAACAGCATTGTTGGGGTCACTACACAACCTCCAGGCCCCAAAACATGAGAGCTCTTATGCCCAGTACTGAAAACACTGAGCTGGGGATGAGGGTAGGGGTATGGGTAACCCCCAAAAACCTTAAAAATCCCAAGGCCTGATTGACTCAGCTTACTTCTTAAAAGCTATTAAAGACAAAAGCTTAATGCGCAAAAATATAAAGTGGAATTTTACTTTTAAATGTTAATGGAATTTTCTAAGCTGTGTACACATTACATGTGTAATTACTGATAGAGTATATACATATACTGCCGATCCGTATATTAAATGGTATGTTAGTGTGGATGTAACTTGGGGTTCCTTCTTCTGAGCTATCTTAGTCAGGGTTTCTATTCCTGTGGTAAAAACACTGGGACTGAAAGCACGTTGGAGAGGAAAAGGTGTGTTTGGCTTACAGGGCGCAATCCAACACGGGAGACCAAGGCAGGAATGCAAGGTAGAAACCTGGAGAAGAGAACCTGGGAGACCAAGGCAGGAATGCAAGGTAGAAACCTGGAGAAGAGAACCTGGGAGCAGTAACTGAAGTGGAGACCTTGGTGGGGCACCACTTATTGCCTTCCGTCCCAAGGCTTGCTCGGTTTCCTTTCTCATTCACTGTCCAGGAACTGGGCATCACCTGCAGTGAGCTGGGCTCCTTCCACATCAATTGTCAATCAAGAAAATGTCCCACAGACTTGCCTACAGGCCGATGTGACAGAGGCATTTTCTCAATAAAGGATCCCACTTCCCAGATGATTCTGGCTTGTGTTGATAAAAGAACTAGGCAGTGTAGCAGGTGACCCTCAGATCAGGTCAAGTAAACAATAAAAACTAAACAGCAGAGGGGAAGCAGGCAAATCCAAGAACACAAGAAAACTCTAAAGGTGTATGGAAAGCTTTATCCTAGCACTTTGAGGCTCGGAGTAATAATAAGTTGTTCTCTGAAGTAATAATAAGTTGTTTTCCTGGCACAGAGCCAAGGATAGTCAGATGGCAAATGCGAGCTTCACTTCTGTATAAATCTCCAGTATCTTCTTGTGAATCTTTACAGTGTGATCCTCTGTGCTTGGAAACAGCAATGAATTCACCAAAGTAAATTCCTAATGACAGGAGAAAAAAAATTGGTCTTATGAGTTTTCCCTTAAGATCCCAAATACCCATCCAACTTAAAATGTTTGAAGCTACAGGTATTTCTTTCACTTAGAGGTGTGTGCATGGCTTATCTACCACTGGATGTTACACATTTTTATTTCATTTTTCTGAATAGGGTGAAGTGTCATTTTAATAATTTAGCCTTAAAGCAACAACAATAACCAAAAAAAAAAAAAATCCTCTATTCTAATTACTCCCAGGCTCCTCAGTAGCCCACAGTTTTGTCGTCAAGGTCTTCCTGCAGTGCTCAATTCTCTTTCTACTCTTTTCGGTGTGTCCGCCCCACCTCTGGAGGGTTCCCCTCCATGACCTTGCCCTTTTCTCCATGAAGTCTTCCACTGAGTCAGCCCTGACTCATTTTTCAGCAACACCCTTATCCTCGCTTGACTGAAGCTAAAGGTCACTTTAGTTCCACCTGTTGAAGATTTCCAGTCTCCACCATATCCCCTCAGTAAGACATTTACCAGAAGGACAAGAATTTTGAATGTTGCTCCCACTGGCTCTTTAGCTAACACTGGGTTCCTTACCAGTGATGGGCTGTTCCTTTTGATATCTGCACACTCCAAGATCTTTTGTTTTACTACTGCCAAATGCAAGGCAGATGGTTTCGATGTAGAAGCTGCAGTCTACTCTTGGTCTCCTTCCGGATCAGAATTCTTCATGAGGCTTTCATTTCAAGCTGTTGTTCCCAGGAGTATCTGACCTTGTCTTTACAACTTAATCTTCTTATGAACCGGCATCTCATCTTAAAGGGCCAAACATGGAGATTATTGCGAAATCAGCCTTATACCATGCTAACCACCACCGTGCTGAGGATGTCATCACTCATGCCTCTGTATATCAAGTACCCGACCCTAATACATCATGCAGACATCATCGGGTTGGGTGTAATGTTACTTCTCAAGACCTAGCACTACTTCCCCTCCCAGCAAACCGCTTGTCAACGTTTCCCATCTGTGGGTGAAATGTTGATTCGCCCCCCCAACCCCATCTTTTATTCTAAATTAGACCTAATCATAAACCACATTCGCAGTCTTCTTAGCTACAAAACTCCAGAAAAATCTTAAGTCCAGAGCATTAGTGAGGAAACTGATCAGAGAAACTAGCACTTTTCACAACTATAAGTGCTGAACATTTCCAGGAATCCACCAGAAGTTGAGGGTGGCTCTCCAAAACATAGGTTCGAAACCCAGAAACCGTAAATTGACTTCATGTAGAAGGGAACATTCTGACTGTATAGGTTCCAAAAGTTTCATTCAAGAAGACCTCTGGTAACTGCCCTTGTAAGTGAGGGAAAGGGAAGAAACCCTGAGAGAAGGAGGCCATGAGAAGAAGCAGAGAATGAAATTATACAGCCACAGTCAAGGAACACTAGGGCCACTATAAACTGCAAGAGGCAATAAAGATCCTCCCCCAGAGTCAGCAGAGAGAACACGTCTTTTAGTTTTACATTTCTGGACTCTAGAACTATGAAAGGACGGGTTGCTACTGTACTGCTCTGTCTACCTCAACGTAGCAGCCTTAGGAAACTTCCTTAAGGAGGGAAATGGCTCAATTAAAGTCAGGACTTCTGAGTGAAAATCCAAGGATCACAAACGTTAGAGCCATCAAATTCTTCATCCATCCCATAAATAAAGAGCGCTTTCTGTATGCCAGACCCCATGTTAATGACTTGGACTATGCGGTAATCAAACAGCAACAGCTCCAAGCAGAGGCCAGGCTGGGGAGGGGCTAGCATCCTCAGTGCTTCAGTTCAGAAGTAAATCCAAAGAAACTTCAGTTTCTAAAGGGAAACGGATCTCTGAAATGCTTTTAACTTGTTGGAAGGCCTTAATTATGTGTACGGTAATTAATAGCATGTGGAATAAATTTCTTCTAAATACTCGGCTTGAAACATGAGGCACTTAGCCAAATAGATTTTGGACATAGATGGTATTAAGTCTTTGGGAGAGCAGTTAGAGGTTTCTGACGATTCCTTCAGTGGTGATGCACACAGTATGTGGCCACTTAGGTGAAGTTTTCTCTTTTCTTGGTTTTTCTGAAGACCTCAAGATACTTTACATGTGTTAAAGAAACCTTGTTTCTTTTTTATTTGTTTCGTTTTTTTTTTTTTTTACAGTAGGATGGACACATTTGAGAAATTCTTCAGATGAGACAAAGCCTAGAGAAGCCCTCCTCAACCATGCCGTGAGTATGAATAACAGTAGCCATCATTTATTGTAATTATTACAATCATGGCATATGACTCAGTCATTTACACACACTTAGATCAACAACCCCTCCAAAAATAATAGCTCTAAATATTAGGTCCCAGAGCCCTGCATTCTTTGAAGTCAACCATTAACCATTAAATTTCTTGCATCTTTCTGATGAATATACTGGGATTGAAAGTATTTGTAATTAATACTTTCCCAATTCTCTCTCTCTGTGTCACTCTCTCTGTCTCTCTCTCTGTCTCTGTCTCTCTCTCTCTCTCTCTCTCTCTCTCTCTCTCTCTCTCTCTCTCTCTCTCTCTCACACACACACACACACACACACACACCATGCACCAAAATGGTCATCTCAATCTTAGAAATGAAAATGATTATGAACTTACAAAAATTCCCTGTTCCTCATTAAGTCACAGGAAGGAAAGGAACAGGTAATTTTCCCTCTAGAAGCCTGAGAATAAGCCCACCCCCTCAGCACTGACCTCCATGTTGCCTAGAGACAGTAACTAATGAGCATAGGTCATTCTGACCCTCCTCCCACCCCTTCCTCTTTCATTTTTCTTCCTTTGTGTCTTGCCCACAGCTCAGAAAAGTAGCTACGCTGCCTGGGTCACATGCCAGAATTTAACAGATGGTCAGAATCAGAATTTTCAGATGGTCTGGAGTACAAAGATTGGCTCAGGACAAGCACTTAAAAGAGTCTAAATACAGCCTAAGTAGGTGCCCTGATACATAGTTGTGCCTTAAAGTGTGGCCTCGTACTCTCAGAATCCCCTATGGTTTTGTTAGTGTGTTAAATTTTCTGTTTTGAGACAAAGTCCCCTATATCCAAGTCTGGCCACCAACTCTACATAGTCAAGGCAAGCCATGAGTGCCTGATTCTCCTGCCTCCACCTCCAAAGTACTAGGATTATGAATCTGTTCTGGCCAGAAAGTATTGTGTAGCTTTTATGGGGCATTATTTGTGATTGGGGATTGCATCCAGGGGCCTGTACATGTTATGGGAGCACTTTACAACTGAGCCACATCCTTAGCCTTGCAACTTGTTTCGATGTAGCTTCTCCTCTGAGAACTCACCTCTGAATAAAGAGGATATTCTGGAGGCCTGAGAATCTGCAGGGCTGTGCTCCATTTCATCCAATGGACTATGAAAAATGGAAGCCAGGACTGGGGAGCTGGCTCCATTCTTAAAGTACTTCCTAACACACAAGCATGAGGGCCTGGGCTCAAATTCCTAGAACCCATGTGAGAGGTGGTAGGGCATGTCTGTTATTCCCAGTGCCCCCATGGTGAGATGGAAGGCAGAGACAGGGCAATCTCCAGAGGTACACAGGCCACCTATCCTGGGGTAGACAGGGAATAATAAAGAGATCCTGTCTCCAACAAGATAGAAGGCAACGACCAACATCTGAGGTTATACTCTGACCTCCACACATTGCACCATGGTACACACATGAACATACACACAAGGCACTCAAACACACACACACAAACACACACTGGAAACTATCCATCCCAGATATCTTCCCAGGAAGTGTCTAGACAGAGCATTTCTTCTAACACATGAAAATGAGAAGAGGTTGTACAGAATGTTCTATAGAGGAGACACAGTGGCTTCAGGAGATGAACACAATGCCATAAGAAAGCTGCCTTGAGGAGCAAAGAGAGCACTACCTTAGACTTCCCAAAACTGTGAGTGCCATGCTCAATTCCAGCACTCAAAGTCTGTTTGCTAAGTATGCACTGTACATAAAACATTGAACTCCACCTTCAGAATACAGAAAACCAATCTCTGATCTCTACTTGCTTACAAGAGAAACAGTGGACATAAATAAACACATTATTCAACAATATTTAAGTACCCTGAAGAAAATATCATCAAGGATAAAGAAGATCGGGGAGGAAGCTATATCAGATGAAGTGGGCATATCCGATCAGGGAAGCATATGAGGAACTTAATCCTACATATATTTAAATAAGAAGCACTTGAGCTGATGAAAAGGCAAGGAGCTCAAAGGAAAGGTGCAAGTTTGATGGATGGACCCATCCCATATACAGTCACCAAACCCAGACACTATTGTGGATGCCAACAAGCACTTGCTGACAGGATCCTGATATAGCTGTCTCCTGAGAGGCTCTGCCAGTGCCTGACAAATACAGAGGTGAATGCTCTCAGCCAACCATTGGACTGAGCACAAGGTCCCCAATGGAGGAGCTAGAGAAAGGACCGAAGGAGCTGAAGGAGTTTGTAGCCCCATAGAAGGAACAACAATATGAACCAACCAGTACCCCCAGAGCCCCAGGGACTAAACCACCAACCAAAGAGTACACATGGAGGGACCCATGGCTCCAGCAGCATATGTAGCAGAGGATGGCCTTGTTGGACATCAATGTGAGGAGAGGCCCTTGGTCTTCAGAAGGCTTGATGCCCCAGTGTAGGGGAATGCCAGGACAGGGAAGTAGGAGTGGGTGGGTTGGTGAGCAGGGGGAGGCGGGATGGGATAGGGGAGTTTTTGGAGGGAAAACTAGGAAAGGGGATAGCATTTGAAAAGTAAATAAAGAAAATATCTAATTAAAAAAAGAAGGGCAAGAAGCTAAAGTGGCTGGAGTGTGTGAGTGAATATTACAGTGACTCTGGTTCAATTCATCCCATAAGCTTTGCTTCCTCAATGTGCATTTATGGGTCAAATTTAATTTCCTGTGTTGTAACCCATAATGGACTTGGTTTGTAAAGTTCTGATTGAATTTCTCAACACAAGGGTGACTTTAGAAAGGTCCAAGTTCTGTTTGGCTTTTTAATAAACTAATCAGCCAGCTATCTACATAGCCATGCTTCCCTGCTGCAGTAACTCTTCGCTGATGTCTCTACCTGTAAAGTCATCCTCTGAAGACACAGAGGAAAAGCCCATTGTATCTATAAGGCTCCTGTCTCTAACACTCTGAAGCATCATGAACATATTAGTAGAGATTTGCTTATTCAATTAGCCAAGAGTCGACAACCTGAATGTCTGCTGAGGTGCATAACAGTTGTGGGGTAGAAGTCAGGGTAAGAAGAATGAACAGTAATGACAACAGGCAGAAAAGTAAACAGGAGAGATTTCTTCCTGTGGTCACTCAAGCCCAGAAGTTGAAATCACTAATAACTCATAAGTCATATCAGGGCAACATGAAGACTCAGAGTTTCTGCAAGGCCATAAAATGATAGCACTTCTTAAGTGGACTTCTGGATACAAAATGAAGAAAAGACCTAGATAAATATCTTTTTCTTTTTCACATTTTCTTTTTTATTATTAGATATATTCTTTATTTATATTTCAAATGTTGTCCCCTTTCCTGGTTCCCCCTCCCCCGAAAATCCCATAAGCCATCTCCCCTTCCCCAATCAACCCTCCCCCGCTTCCCTGTCCTGGTATTCCTCTACACTATGGCATCAAGTCTTTCCAGGACCAAGGGCCTCTCCTCCCTTTGGTGTCTAACAAGGCCATCCTCTGCTGCCTATGTGTCTGGAGCCATGGGTAACTCCATGTGTACTCTGGTTGATGGTTTTGTCTCTGGGAACACTGGGAGTACTGGGTGACTCAAATTGTTGTTCCTCCTGTGGTGCTGCAAACCCCTTCAGCTCCTTGGGTCCTTTCTCTAGCTCCTCCATTGGGGACCCTGTGTTCAGTTCAATGACTGGCTGAGAGTGTCCCCCTCTGAATTTCTCATGCACTAGCAGAGCCTCCCAGGTGATAGCTATATCTGGCTCAAGTCAGCCAGCACTTGTGGGCATCCACAATAGTGTCTAGGTTTTGTAACTGTATATGGGATGGATCCCTGGGTTGGGTAGTCTCTGGATGGTCTTTCCCTCAGATTCTGCTACACCCTTTGTCTCTGTATCTCCTTCTGTGGGTATTTTGTTCCCCTTTCTACAAAGGACCCAAGTATCCATACTTTGTTCTTCTGATTTCTTGGGCATCATTTGATATGTGAGATATGTCTTGGGTATTCCAAGCTTCTGGGCTAATATCCACTTATCAGTGAGTGCATACCATGTGTGTTCTTTTGTGATTGGGTTACCTCACTAAGGATGATATTTTCCAGTTCCATTCACTTCTCTAAGAATTTCATGAATTCATTGTTTTTAATGGCTGAATACTACTCCATTGTGTATTCATACCACATTTTCTGTATCCATTCCTCTGTTGAGGGACATCTGGGTTCTTTCCAGCTTCTGGCTATTATAAATAAGGCTGCTATGAACATAGTGGAGCATGTGTCCTTATTACATTCTGGAGAATCCTCTGGGTATATGCCCAGGAGTGGCATAGCAGGGTCTTCTGGTAGTAGTATGCCCAGTTTTCTGAGGAACTGCCAAACTGATTTCCAGAGTAGTTGTAGCAGCTTGCAATCCCACCAGCAGGGGAGGAGTGTTCCTTTTTCTCCACAACCTCTCCAGCACCTGCTGTCTCCTGAGTTTTTGATCTTGGCCATTGTGACTGGTGTGAGGTGAAATCTCAGGGTTGTTTTGATTTGCATTTCCCTGATGACTAAGGATGTTGAACATTTCTTTAGGTGCTTCATAGGCATTTGATATTCCTCAGGTGAAAATTCTTGTTTAGCTCTCTACCCCATTTTTAATAGGATTATTTGGTTCTCTGAAGTCTAACCTCTTGAGTTCTTTATATAGATTGGATATTAGCCCTCTGTCGGGTGTAGGGTTGGTAAAGATCTTTTCCCAATTTGTTGGTTGCCCTTTTGTCCTATTGACAATGTCCTTTGCCTTACAGAAACTTTGTAATTTTATGAGGTCCCATTTGTCAATTCTTGATCTTAGGGCATATTGGTGTTCTGTTCAGGAAATTTTCCCCTATGTCCATGTGTTCAAGGCTCTTCCCCAGTTTCTTTTCTATTAGTTTCAGTGTGTCTGATTTTATGTGGAGGTCCTTGATCCACTTGGAACTGAGTTTAGTACAAGGAGATAAGAATGGACAATTTGCATTCTTCTGCATGCTAACCACCAGTTGAGCCAACACCATTTCTTAAAAAGACTATCTTTTTATCCACTGGATGGATTTAGCTCCTTTGTCTAAGATCAAGTGACCATAGGTGTGTGGGTTCATTTCTGGGTCTTCAATTCTATTCCATTGATCTACATGTCTGTCACTGTACCAGTAGTGTCAGTACACTATTGCTCTGTAGTATTACTTGAGGTCTGGGATTCTGATTCCCCCAGAAATTCTTTTACTGTTGGAATAGTTTTTGCTATCCTGGGTTTTTTGTTATTCCAGATGAATGTTTGAATTGCTCTTTCTAACTCTATGAAGAAATGAGTTGGGATTTTGATGGGGATTGCATTGAATCTGTATATTGCTTTTAGCAAGATGGCCATTTTTACTATATTAAGTCTGCCAATCCACGATCATGGGAGATCTTTCCATCATCTGAGGTGTTCTTCAATTTCTTTCTTCAGAGACTTGAAGTCCTTGTCATACAGATCTTTCACCTGTTAGAGTCAGACCAAGATATTCTATATTGTTTGTGACTGTTTTGAAGGGTGTCATTTCCCTAATTCCTTTCTCAGCCTGTTTATCCTTTGAGTAAAGGAAGGCTACTGATTTGTTTGAGTTAATTTTATATCTGGCCACTTTGCTGAAGTTGTTTATCAGCTGTAGAAGGTCTCTAGTGGAGTTTTTTTTTTTGGGGGGGGGGGCTCAATTAAGTATACTATCATATCATCTGCAAATAGTGATAGTTTGACTTCTTCCTTTCCAATTTGTACCCCTTTGACCTCTTTTGTTGTCTAATTGCTCTAGCTAGAACTTCAAGTACTGTATTGAATAGATATGGAGAGAGAGGGCAGTCTTTTCTAGTCCCTGATTTTAGTGGGATTGCTTCAAGTTTCTCTACATTTAGTTTGATGTTGGCTATTGTTTTGCTGTATATTGCTTTTACTATGTTTAGATATGGGCCTTGAATTCCTGATCTTTCCAAGACTTTTAGCATGGAAGGATGCTGAATTTTGTCAAATGCTTTTTCAGCATCTAATGAAACGACCATGTGTTTGTTTTTTCTTTTTTTTTTTTAATTTTTTTTAAATTTTATTTTCTAAGTTTTTTTTATTTACATTCAAAATCATTTCCCCTTTCCCGTTTCCTCCCTCCCCGAAAGTCCCATAAGCCCCCTTCCCTCCCTCTTTTCTCCATTCAACCCCCTCTCGCTTCTCTGTCCTGGCATTCCCCTACATCCAGTCTTTCCAGGACCAGGGGTCTCTCCTTCCATCTTCTTAGAAATCTATTGATATGTGAATTGTGTCTAGGGTATTCCGAAATTCTGTGTTAATATCCCCTTATCAGTGACTGCATACCATGTGTATTCTTTTGTGATTGGGTTACCTCACTAAGGATGATATTTTCAAGTTCTGACCATTTGCCTAAGAATTTCGTGAATTCATTGTTTTTAATTGCAGAGTAGTATTCCATTGTGTAAATATACCACATCTTCTGAATCCATTCCTCCGTTGAGGAACATCTGGGTTCTTTCCAGCTTCTGGCTATTATAAATAAGGCTGCTATGAACGTAGTGGAGCATGTGTCCTTATTGCATGCAGGTAAAGCCTCTGGGTATATGCCCAGGAGTGGTATAGCCGCATCCTCCGGGAGTGTCCTGCCCAGTTTTCTGAGGAACCGCCAGACTGCTTTCCAGAGTGGTTGTTCCAGCTTGCAATTCCACCAGCAGTGGAGGAGTGTTCCTCTTTCTCCACATCCTCGCCAACAACTGCTGTCTCCTGTGTTTTTGATCTTAGCCATTCTGACTGGTGTGAGATGGAATCTCAGGGTTGTTTTGTTTTTTCTTTGTGTTTGTTTATGTAGTGGATTACATTGATGGACTTCCTTATATTGAACCATCCCTGCATCCCTGGGATGAAACCTACTTGATCATGGTGAATGATCGTTTTGATGTGTTCTTGGATTCAGTTGGCAAGAATTTTATTGAGTATTTTTGCATCAATATTCATAAGGGAAATTGGTCTGAAGTTCTCTTTCTTTTTTTTTTTTTTTTTTTAATTTTATTTTATTTTATTTTTTTAATTTACATTCCAAATCACTTCCCCTTTCCCGTTTCCTCCCTCCCCGAAAGTCCCATAAGCCCCCTTCCCTCCCTCTTTTCTCCGTTCAACCCCCTCTCATTACTCTGTCCTGGCGTTCCCCTACATCCAGTCTTTCCAGGACCAGGGGTCTCTCCTTCCATCTTTTTAGAAATCTATTGATATGCTGATTGTGTCAAGGGTATTCTGAGATTCTGGGTCAATATCCCCTTATCAGTGACTTCATACCATGTGTGATCTTTTGTGATTGGGTTACCTCACTAAGGATGATATTTTCAAGTTCTGACCATTTGCCTAGGAATTTCGTGAATTCATTGTTTTTAATTGCAGAGTAGTATTCCATTGTGTAAATATACCACATCTTCTGAATCCATTCCTCCGTTGAGGGACATCTGGGTTCTTTCCAGCTTCTGGCTATTATAAATAAGGCTGCTATGAATATAGTGGAGCATGTGTCCTTATTGCATGCAGGTAAAGTCTCTGGGTATATGCCCAGGAGTGGTATAGCCGGATCCTCCGGAAGTGTCATGCCCAGTTTTCTGAGGAGCCGCCAGACTGCTTTCCAGAGTGGTTGTACCAGCCTGCAATTCCACCAGCAGTGGAGGAGTGTTCCTCTTTCTCCACATCCTCGCCAACAACTGCTGTCTCCTGTGTTTTTGATCTTAGCCATCCTGACTGGTGTGAGATGGAATCTCAGGGTTGTTTTGATTTGCATTTCCCTAATGACTAAGGATGATGAACATCTCTTTAGGTGCTTCTCAGCCATTAGATATTCTTCAGGTGAGAACTCTTTGTTTAGCTCTGTACCCCATTTTTTAATAGGGTTACTTGCCTCTCTGGAGTTTAACTTCTTGAGTTCTTTGTATATCTTGGATATTAGCCCTCTGTCGGATGTAAGGTTGGTAAAGATCATTTCCCAGTTAGTTGGTTGCCGCTTTGTCTTTTTGACAGTGTCTTTTGCCTTGCAAAAACTTTGTAATTTAATGAGGTCCCATTTGTCTATTCTTGATCTTAGAGTATAAGCTATTGGAGTTCTGTTCAGGAAATTCTCCCCTGTGCCCATATGTTCAAGGTTCTTCCCTAGTTTCCCTTCTATTAGTTTCAGTGTGTCTGGTTTTATGTGGAGATCTTTGATCCACTTAGAATTGAGCTTAGTGCAAGGAGATAAGGATGGGTCAATTTGCATTCTTCTGCATGTTGACCTCCAGCTGAGCCAGCACCATTTGTTGAAAAGGCTATCTTTTTTCCACTGGATGGTTTTAGCTCCTTTGTCAAAGATCAAGTGACCATAGGAGTGTGGATTCATTTCTGGGTCTTCAATTCTGTTCCATTGATCTACATGTCTGTTACTGTACCAATACCATGCAGTTTTTAACACTATTGCTCTGTAGTACAGCTTGAGGTCCGGGATACTGATTCCCCCAGAGGTTCTTTTACTCTTGAGAATAGTTTTAGCTATTCTGGGTTTTCTGTTATTCCAGATGAATTTTTGAATTGCTCTTTCTAACTCTATGAAGAATTGAGTTGGGATTTTGATGGGGATTGCATTGAATCTGTGTATTACTTTTGGTAAGATGCTCATTTTTACTATATTAATCCTGCCAATCCATGAGCATGGCAGATTTTTCCATCTTCCGAGGTCTTCTTCAATTTCTTTCTTCAGAGACTTGAAGTTCTTGTCATACAGATCTTTCACTTGTTTGGTTAGCGTCACGCCAAGATACTTAATATGGTTTGTGGCTATCGTAAAGGGTATTATTTCTCTTACTTCTTTCTCAGCCTGCTTATCCTTTGAGTATAGGAAGGCTTCTGACTTGCTTGAGTTGATTTTATATCCGGCCACTTTGCTGAAGTCGTTTATCAGCTGTAGGAGTTCTCTGGTGGAGTTCTTTGGGTCGCTTATGTATACTATCATATCGTCTGCAAATAGTGATAGTTTGACTTCTTCCTTTCCAATTTGTATCCCTTTGACCTCTTTTTCTTGTCTAATTGCTCTAGCTAGAACTTCAAGTACTATATTGAAAAGATATGGAGAGAGAGGGCAGCCTTGTCTAGTCCCTGATTTTAGTGGGATTGCTTCAAGTTTCTCTCCGTTTAGATTGATGCTGGCTACTGGTTTGCTGTAAATTGCTTTTACTATGTTTAGATATGGGCCTTGAATTCCTGATCTTTCCAAGACCTTTAGCATGAAAGGATGCTGAATTTTGTCAAATGCTTTCTCAGCATCTAATGAGATGACCATGTGGTTTTTTTCTTTGAGATTGTTTATGTAGTGGATTACATTGATGGATTTCCTTATATTGAACCATCCCTGCATCCCTGGGATGAAGCCTACTTGATCGTGGTGAATGATCGTTTTGATGTGTTCTTGGATTCGGTTGGCAAGAATTTTATTGAGTATTTTTGCATCGATATTCATAAGAGAGATTGGCCTGAGATTCTCTTTCTTTGTCGGATCTTTGTGTGCTTTTGGTATTAGTGTAATTGTGGCTTCATAGAACGAGTTGGGTAGTGTTCCTTCTGTTTCTATTTTGTGGAACAGTTTGAAGAGTATTGGTGTTAGGTCTTCTTTGAAGGTCTGATAGAATTCTGCACTAAAACCATCTGGACCTGTGCTTTTTTTGGTTGGAAGACTTCCAATGACAACTTCTATTTCTTCAGGGGTTATAGGACGGTTTAGATGGTCTATTTGATCCTGATTTAATTTTGGTACTTGGTATCTGTCAAGGAAATTGTCCATTTCCTCAAGATTTTCTAGTTGTGTTGAATACAGGTTTTTGTAGTAGGATCTGATGATTTTTTGAATTTCCTCAGTTTCTGTTGTTATCTCTCCCTTTTCGTTTCTGATTTTATTAATTTGGATACTATCTCTGTGCCCTCTGGTTAGTCTGGCTAAGGGCTTATCTATCTTGTTGATTTTCTCAAAGAACCAACTCCTCGTTTTGTTGATTCTTTGTATGGTTTTATTTGTTTCTACTTGATTGATTTCAGCCCTGAGTTTGATGATTTCCTGCCTTCTACTCCTCTTTGGTGTATTTGCTTCTTTTTGTTCCAGGGCTTTCAGGTGTGCCATTAAGCTGTTAGTGTATGCTGTCTCCCGTTTCTTTTTGGCGGCACTCAGGGCTATGAATTTTCCTCTTAGCACTGCTTTCATTGTGTCCCATAAGTTAGGGTATGTTGTGCCTTCATTTTCATTAACTTTCAAAAAGTCTTTGATTTCTTTCTTTATTTCCACCTTGACCAAGTTATCATTGAGTAGAGCATTGTTCAGCCTCCATGTGTACGTGGGTTTTCTTTTGTTTTTGTTGCCATTGAAGACCACCCTTATTCCATAGTGATCTGATAGGAGGCATGGGATTATTTCTATCTTCTTGTATCTGTTGAGGTCTGATTTGTGACCAATTATATGGTCAATTTTGGAGAAGGTACCATGAGGAGCTGAGAAGAAGGTGTATTCTTTAGCTCTAGGATGAAATGTTCTATATATATCAGTTAGTTCCATTTGGTCCAAGGCTTCAATTAGATTCACTGTGTCCCTGTTTAGTTTCTGCTTTCCTGAACGATCCATTTCAGAGAGCGGGGTGTTGAAGTCACCCACTATTATTGTGTGCGGTGCGATGTGTGCTTTGAGTTTTAGTAAAGTTTCTTTTACGAATGAGGGTGCCCTTGCATTTGGAGCATAGATATTAAGGATTGAGAGTTCTTGATGGTGGATTTTTCCCTTGATCAGTATGTAGTGTCCTTCTGTGTCTTTTTTGATGACTTTGGGTTGAAAATCAATTTTATCCGATATTAGGATGGCTACTCCACCTCGTTTCTTGGGGCCATTTGCTTGTAAAATTGTTTTCCAGCCTTTTACTCTGAGGTAGTGTTTGTCTTTGACACTGAGGTGCGTTTCCTGCATGCAGCAAAAAGCTGGGTCCTGTTTACGTATCCAGTCTGCTAGTCTATGTCTTTTAATTGGGGAGTTGAGACCATTGATATTAAGAGAGATTAAGGCATAGTGATTATTGCCATCTGCCATTCTTGACGCTATCTTTATGTTTGAGTGGTTATCTACTTTTGGGTTTGATTCAAGAAGGTTATTATCTCATTTTTTCCAGGGTGTTGTTTCTCTCCCTGTATTGGAGGTTTCCACCTATTATCCATTGCAGGGCTGGATTTGTGGAAAGATATTGTGAAAATTTGGTTTTATCATGGAATATCTTGGTCTCTCCATCTATGGTGATTGAGAGTTTTGCTGGGTATAGTAGTCTAGGCTGGCATTTGTGCTGTCTTAGTGTCTGCATGAGATCTGCCCAGGATCTTCTGGCTTTCATAGTCTCTGGTGAGAAGTCTGATGTGATTCGGATAGGTCTTCCTTTGTATGTTACTTGGCCCTTTTCTCTTACTGCATTTAGTATTCTTTCTTTGTTTAGAACATTCGGTGTTTTGATTATTATGTGACGGGAGGTATTTCTGTTCTGGTCCAGTCTGTTTGGAGTTCTGTAGGCTTCTTGTATGTTCATCGGCATCTCTCTCTTTAAGTTAGGGAAGTTTTCCTCCATAATTTTGTTGAAGATGTTTACTGGCCCTTTAAGTTGCAAATCTTCACTCTCATCTATACCTATAATCCTTAGGTTTGGTCTTCTCATTGTGTCCTGGATTTCCTGGATGTTTTGGGTTACACGTTTTTTGCATTTTGCATTTTCTTTGACTGTTGAGTCGATGCTTTCTATGGAATCTTCAGCACCTGAGATTCTTTCTTCCATCTCTTGTATTCTATTGTTGATGTTTGCATCTATGACTCCTGATTTCTTCCCAAGGTTTTCTATCTCCAAAGTTGTCTCCCTTTGTGATTTCTTAGTTGTTTCTACTTCCTTTTTTAGTTCCTGGATGGATTTGCTGAGATCCTTCACTTGTTTGTTTGTATTTTCCTGTATTTCTTTAAGGTATTTTTGCATTACCTCTTTCAGGATTTCTTCCTGATGACCCACGTTCTCCTGCATTTCTCTGAGCGATTTTTGTGTTTCCTCCTCATGGGATTCCATCTGTTGATCCATCGTCTCCTGCATTTCTTTAAGCAGTTCTCGTGTTTCCTTTGTAAGGGCATCTAACCGTTGATTCATTTCTTTAAGCAATTTTTGTGTTGCCTCCTTATGGGCATCCGTCTGTTGACCCATATTCTTCTGCATTTCTTTATGCAAATTTTGTGATTCCTTTGTGAGTGCATCTACCCGTTGATTCATCTCGTTAAGTGATTTTTTGTGTTGTCTCCTTGTGCGCCTCCATCTTTTGATCCATGTTCTCCCGCATTTCTCTAAGCGATTTTTGTGTTTCCTTTGTAAGGGCTTCTAACCGTTGATTCATGGTCTCCTGTAACTCTTTATGAGATTTATTTGTGTCCTTCTTGTGATCCTCTAATAGCATCATGAGAAGTGATTTTAAATCCAGATCTTGTCTTTCGGGTGTGGTGGGGTATCCAGGACTTGCTGCTGTTGGAGAGTTGGGTTCGGATGGTCCCACATTACTTTGATTACTGTTAGTAACATTCCTACGTTTGCCTTTTGCCATCTGGATACCTCTGGTGTTAGTTGGTCCTGCTGCCACTGGCTGTTGGTTGGACCTCCTGTGAGCCTGCAAAGCTATTTCTGCCCCCCCTGGATTACCAGGATTCCCCTGGCACCGATTTCTGGGGCCTGCCTGCTCCTGAGTGACTTTGGAGCCCTAATGTGCTTTGCCCCAAGTGATCTTATATTGGGGAGGCCTTGCACATCTAAAGGCTCAGCCTAGTGGATTCCTGGAGCAGAGGTCGCCAAAGGGAGGCTGGCAGGCTCCTGCCCTGTGCAGGGGTGTGTGATCTCTCCTGGGGGGGGGGAGGGGGCGTCCCTCTGCCAGGCAGAAGTCCCACAGCAGATCTGGCGCGCTGGTCACTGCAGATCAGCCCAGCACCTGGGAGCAGGTTACACACAAGCTGCCTGAACCCGAAGCGATATTATGCCTGTCTGTCTCTGAGCCTGGTGGTCCCAACTACCTGGTCACTGGAGCAAAGATGGCGGAGGGCACTCTCCGTGGCGCTGCTCACCCTGTGGTCACGATGGCCCGCCGATCTGGCACCCAGACGACCACAGCGCCAACCCGCCCTCGGGCACAGAAGGAAGCCCCAACAGGCCGTGTCCCAAGTGATGTTATATTGGGGGGAGAGCCTGGGTACCGGTCTCTCCAGCGCAGTCCGCGGGAACAGAGGTCGCGGAAGGGAAGCTGGCAGGCTCCCTCCCTGCGCGGGGTCCCTCCACCAGGCAGAAGGTCCCACCGTGGAACTGGCGTGCTGGTTACTGCAGATCAGCCCAGCACCTGGGAGCAGGTTACACACAAGCTGCCTGAAACCGAAGCGATATTATGCCTGTCTGTCTCTGAGCCTGGGGGTCCCAACTACCTGGTCACTGGAGCAAAGATGGCGGAGGGCAGTCTCCGTGGCGCCGCTCACCCTGTGGTCACGATGGCCCGCCGATCTGGCACCCAGACGACCACAGCGCCAACCCGCCCTCGGGCACAGACGGAAGCCCCAACAGGCTGTGTCCCAAGTGATGTTATATCGGGGGGAGAGCCTGGGTACCGGTCTCTCCAGCGCAGTCCGCGGGAACAGAGGTCGCGGAAGGGAAGCTGGCGGGCTCCCTCCCTGCGCGGGGTCCCGCCACCAGGCAGAAGGTCCCACCGCGGAACTGGCGCGCTGGTTACTGCAGATCAGCCCAGCACCTGGGAGCAGGTTACACACAAGCTGCCTGAAACCGAAGCGATATTATGCCTGTCTGTCTCTGAGCCTGGCGGTCCCAACTACCTGGTCACTGGAGCAAAGATGGCGGAGGGCAGTCTCCGTGGCGCCGCTCACCCTGTGGTCACGATGGCCCGCCGATCTGGCACCCAGACGACCACAGCGCCAACCCGCCCTCGGGCACAGACGGAAGCCCCAACAGGCTGTGTCCCAAGTGATGTTATATCGGGGGGAGAGCCTGGGTACCGGTCTCTCCAGCGCAGTCCGCGGGAACAGAGGTCGCGGAAGGGAAGCTGGCGGGCTCCCTCCCTGCGCGGGGTCCCGCCACCAGGCAGAAGGTCCCACCGCGGAACTGGCGCGCTGGTTACTGCAGATCAGCCCAGCACCTGGGAGCAGGTTACACACAAGCTGCCTGAAACCGAAGCGATATTATGCCTGTCTGTCTCTGAGCCTGGCGGTCCCAACTACCTGGTCACTGGAGCAAAGATGGCGGAGGGCAGTCTCCGTGGCGCCGCTCACCCTGTGGTCACGATGGCCCGCCGATCTGGCACCCAGACGACCACAGCGCCAACCTGCCCTCGGGCACAGACAGAAGCCTGAAGTTCTCTTTCTTTGTTGGATCTTTGTGTGGTTTTTGGTATCAGTGTAATTGTGGCTTCATAGAACAAGTTGGGTAGTGTTCCTTCTGTTTTTATTTTGTGGAACAGTTTGAAGAGTATTGGTGTTAGGTCTTCTTTGAAGGTCTGACAGAATTCTGCACTAAAACCATCTAGTCCTGTGCTTTCTTTGGTTGGAAACTTCAATGGCGCTTCTATTTCCTTAGGGGTTATGGGACTGTTTAGATGGTTTATTTGATCCGGTTTTAACTTTGGTATTTGCTATCTGTCGAGGAAATTGTCCATTTCCTCCAGATTTTGCAGTTGTGTTGAGTATAGGCTTTTGTAGTAGGATCTGATGATTTTTTTGAATTTCCTCAGTTTCTGTTGCTATTTCTCCCTTTTTGTTTCTGATTTTGTTAATTTGGATATTGTCTCTGTGCCCTCTGGTTAGTCTGGCTAAGGGTTTATCTATCTTGTTGATTTTCTCAAAGAACCAGATCCTGATTTTGATTCTTTGTATAGTTCTTTTTGTTTCTACTTGGTTGACTTCAGCCCTGAGTTTGATGATTTCCTGCCTTCTACTCCTCTTGGGTGTATTTGCTTCTTTCTGTTCCACATAAAACCAGACACACTGAAACTAATAGAAGGGAAACTAGGGAAGAACCTTGAACATATGGGCACAGGGGAGAATTTCCTGAATAGAACTCCAATAGCTTATGCTCTAAGATCAAGAATAGACAAATGGGACCTCATTAAATTACAAAGTTTTTGCAAGGCAAAAGACACTGTCAAAAAGACAAAGCTGCAACCAACTACCTGGGAAATGATCTTTACCAACCTTACATCCGACAGAGGGTTAATATCCAATATATACAAAGAACTCAAGAAGTTAAACTCCAGAGAGGCAAGTAACCCTATTAAAAAATGGGGTACAGAGCTAAACAAAGAGTTCTTACCTGAAGAATATCTAATGGCTGAGAAGCACCTAAAGAGATGTTCATCATCCTTAGTCATTAGGGAAATGCAAATCAAAACAACCCTGAGATTCCATCTCACACCAGTCAGGATGTGATTCTGATAGGTCTGCCTTTATAAGTTACTTGACCTTTTTCTCTTACTGCTTTTAATATTCTTTCTTTGTTTAGTGCATTTGGTGTTTTGATTGTTATGTGCCAGGAACACTTTCCGTTCTGGTCCACTCTGTTTGTAATTCTGTAGGCTTCTTGTATGTTCATGGGTATGTCTTTCTTTAGGTTAGGGCAGTTTTCTTCTAGAATTTTGTTGAAGGCATTTACTGGCCCTTTAAGTTGGAAATCTTCCCTCTCTTCTATACCTATAATCCTTAGGTTTGGTCTTCTCATTGTGTCCTGGATTTCCTGGATGTTTTGGGTTATAAGCGTTTTTGCATTTTGTATTTTCTTTAACTGTAGAGTCAATGTTTTCTATGGTATCTTCAGCATCTGAGATTCTTTCTTCTATCTCTTGTATTCTGTTGTTGATGTTAGCATCTATGACTCCTGATTTCTTTCCAAAGTTTTCTATCTCCAAACTTGTCTCCCTTTGCGATTTCTTAGTTGTTTCTTCTGTTTTTTAGATCCTGGATGGGTTTGTTCAGTTCCTTAACTTGATTATTTGTGTTTTCCTGAAATTCTTTAAGGGATTTTTGTGTTTCCTCTTTCAGGGCTTCTGCCTGTTGACCCATGTTCTCCTGTATTTCTTTAAGCGACTTTTGTGTTTCCTTTTTAATGACTTCTACCTCTTGACTCATGTTATCCTGTACTTCTTTAAGGGGGTTATTTATGTCCTTCTTGAAATCCTCTATCAGCATCATGAGATGTGATTTTAAATCCAGATCTTGCTTTTCTGGTGTGTTAGGGTATCCAGAACTTGCTGTTGTTGGAGAACTTGGTTCAGATGGTGCCATGTTGCCTTGATTTCTGTTTGTGATGTTCTTGCATTTGCATTTTGCCATCTGGTTATCTCTGGTGTTAGCTGGTGTTGCTGTCTCTGACTGTGGCTTATCTGTGCTCCTGGGAGACCCGTTCTCTCTGTGTACACCGGTATGTAGGTACTCCTGCGAGACCCACTCTCTTGTGGTTGTATTTGAATATGTAGTTCTGTGGCCCCGATCAACTCTGGGTGCATGCGGTAATCAGAAGACTCCTGTCCCAGGCTGTTCCTAGTCTCTTGTATCCTCAGGGGTTCTGGTTATTTCCTCTTAGCATCACCGGTGGTCCTACCTATGCTTCTCTGCACTCCTGAGTGGTTAGCTACCTCTGTGTGTCACTTGGATATGGTACATGTTGGCAGAGGGTGGTCCCAAGCCTGAGAAGGAAACCAACGGGTCTCCACCATAGGGTTCCTGGTGTGAACCTCTGAGCAGCAGGCTTGGTTTCACCTATGCAGGCCGGTTTTTCTGCACTCTGGGATGGTTATGCTGCCTCTCTGTGCTACTTGGGTATGGTGCGCTGTGCCGGAGGATGGACCCAAGCCGGAAACCGAAACTGGAGGGGGAGGGGGGTTCTGCCAGAGGTTTCCAGGCGTGAACCTCTGAGCAGCAGGCGTGCTTTTACCTGTGTGGGCCAGTTTCTCTGCACTCCTGGGTGTTTAGGCTGCCTCTTTGCGCCAACTGTGTGTATAGCATGCTGTGCCAGAGGATGGACCCAAGCCAGAGACAGAAACCGGAGGCTCTTTTTCACATTTTCAAGACTAGTGATCTTTTTCCCCACACAAATATGCCTATCTCATTTCTAATTTAGTTGCTTCCCTACTCATGGCCCTCCTGCCTCTTCAGCTTTGGATTCCTTGTTAGGTTGTTTATCCATCTCCCTAGTTAATGGCCACACAGAATCGACCATCATGACATTGTAAAGAGCCATGTTATTTTCATCTACATTTGGACCTTTCATTTTTATTTGAATAAAATAAAAGTCCCTGTGATAGCCACAGTAGGTCATTACTCTGATAATATATTTGAAGAACAAGGACATTTTCTCCATTAAAACCATGTCTTGAGTCTTCCCACTGCCATTTGCACCAGAGAGCCAGGTAGCTCCACAGCCTTCTGTGTATGGCCTACCAGGAGAGAGTGATCTCTCAGCAGCATTTCACTTCTGAGTGCAGAGATGAGAACTCCACCTTCTCTCTGGAGGGGAACAGCTAGGAGCACACAGGGCATATGATCAGTGGAGCAGCTGGGACAGAGGTCTCCAGGCTGCCATTTGCACCAGAGAGGCAGGTGGCTCCTCAGCCTTCTGTTCACAGACCCTGCCAGAAGTTGGTCTCCTAGGAGTACTGACACAGGCTTACAGGCCCACAGGAAGGACAAGCTCCAGCTAGAGACAGCAAGACCAACTAGCACCAAAGATAACAAGATGGCAAAAGACAAGCACAAGAACCCTATCAACAGAAACCAAGGCTACTTGCCAACATCAGAATCCAGTTCTCCCACCACAGCAAGTCCCAGATACCCCAACACACCAGAAAATCAAGAGTTGGATTTAAAATCGTATCTCATGATGCTGATAGAGGACTTCAAGAAGGACTAAAATAAATCCCTTAAAGAAATGCAGGAGAACATGGGTCAACAGGTAAAAGCCCTTAAAGAGGAAACACAAAAAACCCTTAAAGAAATACAGGATAACATGGGTCAATAGGCAGAAGCCCTGAAAGAGGAAACACAAAAGTCCCTTAAAGAATTACAGGAGAACACAAACAAACAAGTGAAGGAACTGAACAAACCCATCCAGGATCTAAAAACGGAAGTAGAAACAATAAAGAAATCACAAAGTGAGACATCTCTGGAGACAGAAAACCTTGGAAAGAAATCAGAGTCATAGATGCAAGCATCAACAACAGAATATAAGAGAGGAAAGAATCTCAGATGCTGAAGATACCATAGAAAACATTGACTCTACAGTTAAAGAAAATGCAAAATGCATAAAGCTTATAACCCAAAACATCCAGGAAATCCAGGACACAATGAAAAGACCAAACCTAAGGATTATAGGTATAGAAGAGAGGGAAGATTTCCAACTTAAAGGGCCAGTAAATGCCTTCAACAAAATTCTAGAAGAAAACTGCCCTAACCTAAAGAAAGACATACCCATGAACATACAAGAAGCCTACAGAACTACAAACAGAGTGGACCAGACCCGAAAGTGTTCCTGGCACATAACAATCAAAATACCAAATGCACTAAACAAAGAAAGAATATTAAAAGCAGTAAGAGAAAAAGGTCAAGTAACTTATAAAGGCAGACCTATCAGAATTACACCAGACTTCTCACTAGAGACGATGAAAGCTAGAAGATCCTGGGCAGATCTCATACAGACCCTAAGAGAACACAAATGCCAGCCCAGACTACTATACCCAGTAAAACTGTCAATCACCATAGATGGAGAAACCAAGATTTTCCATGATAAAACCAAATTTATACAATATTTTCCCACAAATCCAGCCCTACAAAGGATAATGGATGGAAAATGCCAACACAAGGAGAGAAACTATGCCCTAGAAAAGCAAGAAAGTAATCTTCTTCCAACAAACCGAAAAGAAGACAACCACACAAACATAAAAATAAATCAAAAATAACAGGAAGCAACAATCACTATTCCTTA
Organism: Tokudaia tokunoshimensis; assembly: GCA_036184795.1. Lineage (NCBI taxonomy): Eukaryota > Metazoa > Chordata > Mammalia > Rodentia > Muridae > Tokudaia > Tokudaia tokunoshimensis. Next base: position 28,942,952 of record BTHU01000003.1, read on the forward strand.
CTATATCTTAACATCAATGGACTCAATTCCCCAATAAAAAAGACATAGACTAACAGAAATATTTTTCATTTATGATAAATCTTCAGTTTTATCATAAAATGTTTGTAATTCCTCTTTCAATTAATTTAGTAATGTTTCTTTATGTCTACCATTTTACCTGCATTGTTTTTCATGATAATCTTCAATTTTAACATGCTTTTCTATATATTTCTTCTATTTTATCAGAAATGTTTTCCATGTTAATCTCTGGTTTTATCACAAAATGTTTTTAATTCCACCTTTAATTAATTTAGAAAGGTTTTTAATGTGTATCATTTTATCTGTATAATTTTCCATGAAATAGTCAATTTTAACATGTTTTTCTATATATTTCTTGAATTTTATCAGAAATATTTTCCCTGTAAATGTTCAATTTTACCTGAAAATGTTTATAATTCTACTTTCAATCATTTTTATGCCTACTATTTTATCTGTATAATTTTCCATGATAATCTTCAATTTTAACATTTTTTCTATATATTTCTTCAATTTTATCAGAAATATCCTCCATGTAAATCTTCAAGTTTATCAGAAAATGTTTATAATTCCACTTTCAATCAACTTAGGAATACTTTTGTGCCTACCACTATTATATCTATATAAAAATTTCCATGATAATCTTCAATTTTAACACATTTTCCTACATTTTTCTACAATTTTATCAGAAATATTTTCCACGTAAATCTTCAATTCTATCATAAAATGTTTCTACTTCCTTTTTCAACTAATTTAGCAATGTTTTTTTGCCTACCACTTTACTCTTTAATTTTCCACGAAAATTGTCAATTTTTACATGTTTTTCTATACATCTCTTCTATTTTATCAGAAATATTTTCCGTGTGAATCTTCATTTTTATCATAAAATGTTTTTACTTCCTTTTTCAATAAAAGATCATGCTTTTCAAAAAAAAAAAAAAGATATTTGAAGAACAAAATCAACTTAACACAGGGAAGATTTCCTATGGCTCAACCTGGATTCCACACCATTGTGGGGAAGTCAGAAAAGGAAACAGAGTAGATTCCACCCACGGCCCCCGGGAATCAGAAGGTGCTAGAGCTTCTCATATTGACCTGTCATTTCATCTGAGCCCCAGTCACCTACATTGCAAGTTTGCCTTTCTCCCAGGAGCTAAGCTCCTTGGAATGCCCCGCCAGGCACAGCCACAGGTATGCTTAACTCTCCTCCTCCTCTGTGCTTCTCAGTTAACCAAGTTAGATTAACCATTAGACTCCCAAAGAAGACATCTAATCGAGTAGACCTGGTTTGAAAGCAGGCAACCAGGACAGTAGTGAAGTCAAGCATAGTGCTTCCCGTGTTGAGGACAAGGAACACAGAGAGCAGCAGCCAAAGGGCAGCTGCAAAGTACAGACATGGGAGAGAATCTGCTCCGAGGTTACAGACCTATCATCGAGGCACATCCTGCGCTGAAAAGATAACCATGCTCAGCTTCATTGACGCAAAATTCAGTTTTATTAATAGGTACGCTTTTAGAAAGCAGCTTATCTCAAAATTAGGTCATTATGGTTTGTTTTCACTTATTTCTAAAGAACTGTTTGGATGTTTCTCAAGCCAGAGTCTGAACATCCCGTGTCCATACAGACACTGAAATATGAAGCTAGAAGTGCAACATTCAGTATAATGCTGAAACCAATACAATAACTGGGAAGGAGGTGTGGGCCTGGGATCCCAATAGTCAGGAGATCATGAACTCCAAGTCAGTCAGGGATATATAGCAAGCAGACAACTCCAAGGAAGGAGGAGGAAGAAAAAGAGAAGAACGAGAATAAGAAAGAAACCAATGTATTTTAATAATTCTATAGCCCTCTCTTAATATTCATTTGCTTGAAAATTCAGTAATTTACCTCTGCTTATTCTACATTTATTTCTCTAGGCAGTCTTATCCATTTTCTGTAGCCAAAACAACTAACTCTTGATTGGCAAAAGACCAACTAAGATTCACTTATAATACCTACTGAGCATCTGAAGATACTCTATGGGGAAAGAAAAATCAGATAACAAGAACGAACTAGGACTCATGAAACATCTACAGAGCTGTAGACACCTCGTATCTAAGTCATCACTGTGTCACCCCCAGAACTGTATCTTACGGGTTCTTACTTCTTGCCTCTTCCATCCAACCAGCAACAGACAGAAATCAAAGAGCAACCTGGGCTCTTGCCCATGCTAGACCATATTCAACCAGCCACACTGTAGATGCTGCCTCAAAGTGATTTTTTTAAATCCTCTTCCTAAAGGGGCCAAGCTCCTATGTTTTCCTATTGCCATGAGCGTAAGTGGGGAATTAATTTGCACACAGTAAGGGATTGGACACATACTGATTCTACAATTGAGCTGTCTTCAAATTTATTCTCAAGCAAGCATTTACTATTATAATGTACTTGGTGTGGGGTATTATGCTAATGCTTCCAACCACAGTATTGTCAATACACAGATGGATTCATCTATAATTTTGTTTAAAATATCACAAAACCATTTTTATGTACTATTAATTAAAGGAGTAGGTGTTGAGCACTCACTATTATTCTAGTTCAGCGCTGACTCTTTGGAAGGTTGGTCTTTTTTTTTTAAATTGGATATTTTCTTTATTTACATTTTAAATGTTATCCCCTTTCCATCATTCAAATTTCCACATTTCAAATGTTTCCCCTCCGGAAACCACCTACCCATACCCCTTCCCCCTGCCTCTATGAGGGTGCTTTTTAATGTGGCCCTCTGTGTATATCATTTCTGCCAATGTTTCAGTTCTTACTGTTTTTACATGAGTTTCTGTAAGAAATTCACCCATTTCTCTCATAGCGATCTGCCTGGTCTTCAGCAGGCAGAGTTATTAAAAATGCAAACATGTTTTTCCCTTAAAAATCTAACTACTATCAATTTTCTTCCCCAAAGATCTAATCGCATTTGTGGCCAGTCCCCTTGCCCAGCACCAGCACTGACCTGTATGTAACTCTTAAAATAGACGATGTTTTCCTTGTGGCCTCTTCCTCTTCAACTTTCCAGGGACTCCTTCTCCATGCCAGGTTAGGTCTACAGATGCCTACCACACTGCATGCTTTTCTTCAGCACTCTTTTCTGTCTCTTTGTCTCCAGACAATCACTCATGCATTTATCCGGAGCATCCAATCTAGCACCTGCCACATTGGGCTGAGATGCATTGCCAGGAGGAAAACAATCTGCAGAAAGAGTGAAACTTGGTCAGGCCCGATTTTGGTACTGGTGTTGGGCCAGAACTTGTAGAGTCTAACCTCAACTCATATATTTTTTGCCATATGTAAGCAAAGCATAATTTGGGGGGCAGGGTGGGGAACATTTTCAGGAAACAGTTAACTCAGTCCCATGAATACAACAAAGTTCAACACGTTTACATTGAGGATCTTTATAAAGTCTATGTGGCTTTGTCCATAGATAGGTTCTTTTTTTTTCTTTTTCTAATTAGATATTTTCTTTATTTACATTTCAAATGTTATCCCCTTTCCTGGTTGCTCCCCCCCCCAAAAAAAACACCCTATCCCATCCCCCCTCCCCCTGCTCACCAAAACCACTCACTCCTGCTTCCCTGTCCTGCATTCCCCTACACTGGGGCATCAGGCCTTCTGGGTGCTCTCAGCCAACCAATGGACTGAGCACAGGGTCCCCAATGGAGGAGCTAGAGAAAGAATCCAAGGAGCTGAAGGGGTTTGCAGCCCCATAGGAGGAACAACAATATGAACCAACCAGTACCCCCAGAGCTCCTAGGGACTAAACCACCAAACAAAGAGTGCACATGGAGGGATCCATGGCTCCAGTCACATAAGTAGTAGAGGATGGCCTTGTTGGACATCAATGAGAGGAGAGGCCCTTGGTCCATAGATAGGTTCTTGATTATGTAGACACAATACTCAAGATAAAGGTCTGTCGAGAATGACTGAGGTAAATGTAATGCCTGGCCCTAAGATAACATAGATGCCTGTTGTAAGATACAAATGATTTTTCTAGCAAGGATGAGTTTTACATCCTAGAGGTAACACTCAAAATTCTAGAGAGAAAGAGTCTGGGATAAACAAACACAATATTCTGAGCAATGTGGGCAGAGTCTGCCTAATTGGACAGCAAAAGATGGACAGGTTGTAAACTACATCCATTCCCAACATTCCAGGGGGACAGATATCTCTTTCCTTTGATGAATGCCTGCTAGCTTAATTTCTATGGCTTCTCCAGTGCTTGTCTGTGTACACAAGTCTTGCCCTCTACAAACATGTATGAGGAAATGTGTCCTAAAATCCCTCTTGCTACCTCTGTCAAATCTGCCATGCAGGAGTAAAGGTGTTACAGGGAGGCGGTGAGGGACGCGGGAGAAAAGAACCAATCACAGCACGAGTTCTGCATGCTCCTAGCTGAGTCCTTGCCCGTTACTCATTGATGCGTGGATGAGAAATGTTCCTCCAACTCTCACTCAAATTAAAAGGCAGAAGTCAGTTCACTAGAATAGGTAAGGTTTACAGACATGAAAAGAGAGACTCTATGAGAAGACTGCAGGCAGGAAGCTTTTTTTATTTTTTTAAATCACAAGACCCTGAGGTCAAAGATCAACTATCCATAAATGTATTATTTCTGGGTCTTCAATTCTATTCCATGGATCACACAAAATCATACAAATGACCTTGGCAAATCCAGGAGGTAATTGGGTTTATTCCCTAGCCCACACTGCCTCCCAGTGGGAAGTTTCCTAGGCAAGGATGTACTGAAGGCAAGTCCGTGCTATAAAATGATTATAGCTAGGTTTTGTGCCACTTAATGCTTGAAGTTCATTTCCAAACACTGGGTTGTGTGTTAGTGCCCATGAGTAAATGGTTCTTAGAAAGACTGATACCACATGGTGATGTTGGAATAAAAAAAAAAGTCTTTTCACTTAAGTAGCCCTGAGAAATGATTCTTGCAAATGTTATGATTAAAAAATGAAATAGTTACACTGTAACAATTTTGTTTTTAATACTTTAAATAATTATATCCTAAAGGCCTTCATTGTTGGTGTCATTTGTGTGGACTATTATCAGTTAAGGTCCCTAAAATTCCCAAACTGAAAAGACATAACTTCCACTTGTTATGTGCTCAATATGACCTTCTTAGCATGATAATTATAATAATTGAAAATTCAATAACTTGCCACTGAAACTAATGATTACTTCCTTACCTGGATATTCTCCTGTTGTGATACTTTTAAAACCTAGACTATGTCAGGTGTGCCTATAAGAGTTAAAAAATGCATACCTCATTTTAAAAATACCTGTGGGGAGGGGACTGGAGAGATGGCTTAGTGGTTAAGGGGCCTTTTGCTGCTCTTTAAGACCTAGGTTTGGAGCCGGGCAGTGGTGGCCCACGCCTTTAATCCCAGCACTTGGGAGACAGAGGCAGGCGGATTTCTGAGTTCGAGGCCAGCCTGGTCTACAGAGTGAGTTCCAGGACAGCCAGGGCTACACAGAGAAACCCTGTCTCGAAAAAAAAAAAAAAAAAAGACCTAGGTTTGGTTTCCACCACCTACAAGGTGGCTCACAACCATCTTTAACTCCAGTTCCAGGGGATACAATGCTCTCTTCTGAAGGTACCAGGCACAGATGTACATGCAAACAAAACATACATATAAAATAAAATGATAATAAATATAAATAAGAAGAAATAAAAAATTATAATAAAAATACAAAAACAAAATAAGTATCTCAAAGGGCTAAGACAACAGCAGTAGAGCCTTTGCCAGACACACATGAGGCATGGGTTCAATTCCCCACAATCATCAAAAGAGAAAGGAAGAGCTCAGAGATTACTTTCATTTACTTGCTAGAGAAGGGAAGTCATGTGATACTCTTTTCCAAGAAAAACATATTCTTTTTTCAGGCACAATGCACACTTCTTTATTCCTTTTTAACTTACCCCCAAGTTCCAAACAGTACAAACGCATCAAAAACAGAAGAAAATGGTTTAAGTCTTTGGTTTCCACAAAAGACTCTGAGCAGTTTCCAGAAGTGAAGTAATTGCTCCCGATCCACCTTGATGCAGCTATCTGAAGACTCTGCCTTTGAAGTCCCAGAATCTCAGAAGGATTCAAATTCATTACTTGTGTATTTCCTGACCAGCTCCCTTTGAAGTGGTTCTAGGATCCATGCTATTATTTGAAACACTGTCAGTAAACAGTTACTATTTCCTTGGTGCCTGTCAAGTTGCTTTCTTCCTTGTGACCTTGAACTACAATGTCCTGGCTAAGACTCCATGAGTATCAACATGCCCAGTCTGCAACTGAAGCACATATACACAGTCCTCCTTATTTTCTGGCTGCTTTATCTCCATAACAAAGAAATCACTGCCACATTATTGACACTTAGCTAAAAAACTTCATTTCTATTTTCCAAGCGTCCGGTTGTTTTATTTACTACACACATATGCAAATAAAACCTCAAACAACTTTTTCATTTTTTTAATGATGGACAATGAAAGACCACATGTCACCCATATGACAAGCACATGATTTCTTCTGTTTTGTGCTTGTATTATTGAAGCAAATACCACAAAGATTAATAAAGGAGGGGAGGGGAGGGGGAGCGCATGATGCTTTATTATGAGCAACCAGATACACCAGCCTGGGACTTAGGGAGAGAAAGGTAGCCTGAGGGGAGGATTAGGACAAAAAAAGGAGAGGAAAGCTGAGGGAATCTGCTTGGCTACCCATCAAGATGAAAGGCAGACGCATAAGTCACAAGCACAGGCTAAAGGGGAAAAGGAGGTTGCGCCCCTGAAAAATGTACAAGAAGTAAAGGGAGGCTCCTTCTCCAGGTCTAAGAAGACTAACAAAAGGGGTCCACATGCCCAGATCTCCCCTAGAGAAGTCAAATGAGAGCACTTCCCTTTTCACTTCCTGACTCAATTGGGCTTCAAAGATACAGAAGTAGCCAGTCCTGGTGGTGTGGTCTGCAATGTTAGCTACAAGAAGTTGAGGCAAAAGGATTATAAATTCAAGGCCAGCTTGTATAACAAAGTGTGACCCTGTCTCAAAATAAAAAGTGTAAAGAGGTCTAGGGTATAGTTCAGTGATAAAGCAATGGCCTAGCATTTGTAAGTCCCAGGGTTCAATACCACTAATAGTCTACGAAATCTTGGTCAAGTTTACCTGTCTAGGATACAGTTTCCTTATACTTCAAATGGAGGGAGTGCATTAGGTAATTCCAAGGGGGATTTTTGTTCTAAAAATTCTAAAATCAGGAACACGTGGTGAGAAGGCCAGAAAGGCTTTCAAAGATAACCAGATGGATTCTTTGTCTCCCTCAAAACCCAATACTCTCATGAATGTTGTCCTCTCTGAAACTCTTTGAAATTTGATTACCACTGTAATAGTACTAAGAGGTGAGGTTTTTAAAATGACTGGGCCATACAGGTCCTGCTTTTGTGGACAGAAATGAAGGTATAATAAAAGGAGATCTCAGGGGATCTCCCTGGTTCCATCTCAAAGGAGAGCCAGAAGACAAGACAAGGGGAAAAGAAGACTTCCGGACTCTCTTGCGCTCTGGCCATGTGAGGGCAGGTGTTCTCCCCCTTCAGAGGTCACAGCAAGAGGACCAGATGCTAGCACAGTGGTTATGGGTTACCCATAACTAATACTAGTTATCCATCATCTAGAAATGTGGGTGATAAAGGTCTGTTCTCTCCAAAGCTTAGTCTGCTATTCCTTCCCAGCAGCAGAAATGAGCAAAGACCAACCCTGTGCATGGTCTTCACTTCTGATAGAGCCTCACGTGCTGGGACAAGGTTCTCTGCTTCCCTTCAGTAGAAGAGAAGGAGGGGCTGGCCAGCAGGAAGAACTGGGCGTAAGTAGAAAAAACTAGCTAAGGAGAGAACTTTTATATGAGAAAAAGTAGACAGCAATAGATAAAGCAAGGGAAAGAGGTCACCAGCTAGACAACCAAGGGAGATGGTGGGGAGATATAGAGAGATATATTAGCCTGTTCCAAGGTTCGGGCATATAACCAAGTCTTCATGACATGTGCAGAAAATAAAGGACACTAATAAATCTAACATATCACAGAAGGTAGAAGGGAACGAGTTCCAGAATATTCACTTTATCCCAAGAAGATGGGATTTAAAAGAGGGCTTTAAAAGACCCATCAGAGAAGCTAAAGTCAGACTCAGAGCCAACTCCTCATTCTGGCTTTTGTCATTTGAATGATGTGTGTGAGATATTTACCACCCCTTGCCTTGCTTTTCTAACCTGTTAAGTGGGAATAATAATAATGCCCATCTCACAAAAGAGTGTTGAAATTTGTGTGAGCTAATGTACAGAAAGCACCCAGAAAGTACACAAAGAAAGCTTCTGTAAAGTGTTAACTGTGGCCACCACAATCAGACTTCTAAACAGGAAACTCTGTATTTCTTAAAGTTCTTATATGCACAATTTATGCAGATTGAAATGTAAGTAAGGGACAAGTGTTAGGCTAAGTTTGAGACTCTTTATGAATACTTTTCTCCTGAATGAATACAACAAAGTCACAATGACCTATTGAAAACTAAGAGTGACTGTTTGCAGTTGAAATATACAGTGGATTACAGAGCATTTATCCTGGTCAGTGAGACCTAGCCAGAGAAATGTTTTATATCATCCATCACAAAAGCTAACTGCCTAAATCAGTTTAATCAGATTAAGAGAAAATTACTAATTCCCATTAATTCCCCTGTGTGAATTCCAGGATAAACAAGGCAATGAACTGAAGACTTTCTTCTGATGCCCAGACTCAGAACAGAAGGCCCAGTACTAAACTAGCCTGTAGCTGCTAAGCTAAGCTTAAGCTGAAAAACCATGAATGAGAACTGGTCCCCAGGCAGCAAATGGTCTCCTGTAAAGGGGAGTATGGTCAAGCCATTGGAGTGACACCCCACGGCCTAAATCTGTGCCTCTTCATTTCCCTAGCCAAGAAATATGGGGAACCTACACAGTGGAAGCCATAGGCTACAAAGACTAAGTCTATTCCTGCTAAGAAAAACTCCGTAGGGAAAAGCACATGTATGCTAAGAGACTCAGCCTGGAATGGCAGCTGACAGAATGGATGAATTAAAGGGGAATGGCAATTAATATAAATTTGATGTCTTCCCATTTATTTGCTGAATCCAGAAAACACATCTCTTTTTCATCCTTAAATTTCTGGAATAAAGTAAACCAGACTCAGTCAAATCATGCAGAAAGGCTAAAAAGGATGAAACTCAGTCTCCAGCATTCAAGTTCCACAGGAACAACTCCAGCAAACTGTGGGCCACAGTTCTGATGGAAGTTATGTTATTGCGAAATCAGGGTTTTTTTTAAGTCACAGTAGTCAAAGAAAGAGTGAAGACTTAAGTGATAGAAATGGAAGCAAGGACTTAAGAGTGAGGTAGAAGATAAGATTGGCAAGGAGTACTAAACCTTGGGGTTGGATGAAGACATTCCTGATCTCAACTCTGTCATATACCATTTTATAAGCATGGAAATTCCTCAATTATTTCCTCATCTATAAAATGGGTATAATGAAAAGCAGAAATGAAACTGAACTAAATACAGCAAGAGGAGCAAGCCCTTTCATAATCCTCAGAGTGAATGTTTCCTTCAATTCTGCACACAGCTTGATTCTCTTGATTACCCACCCCCTCAAGTCCAAGTGCTAAGAAGGGGATCTTCATTACAGTAAAATAGTAAATATATGGAAAGATCTTTTGAATACTATATATAAGTGTATATAAAAAGTGCTAAATCACCTACTGACATTATTAAAGAGATTTGAATAGTTAAGCAATTTCATTCTTGTTTCTGGTCAGGGTGAAGGATTAAATGTTGCTTCACCAAAGATAGAAGGTTAAAAAAAGAACAAGGTAGAATAAGGATATGAAACTGAAAAACAGATTTGAGGTACCCAGGGGACATTTGGGTGCAGACATCCAATATTGTTATGCACCTATCCTGGGGATGCCTAGAAGTCATGATAAGAGATATACTATCCAAGAGAACAAAAGATGTATTCCTGACAGCCACAAGGATGTGTTTTATCAACCAAGAAACCAAAATCACTAGCTATTCTTCACGGGGAAGAAATCCTTTATAACTTCCTGTCAAAATCTTCAGAAAGTCATAAAGACAATATCTCTTCGGCCCAATAATCAACCTAATTCCAACATCTGAAAAGTATGTGTCTTAGTTACTTTTTTATCACTGTGAAAATACATGATGTCCAAGGTCATTTATAGAAGAAAGAATTTATTGGGTACTTAGAGTTTTGGAAGGTGAGTCTGTGAGCATCATAGAGGGAAGCATGGTGGCAAGCAGAAAGGCATAGTTCTGGGGAAGTAGCTGAAAGTTTATATCTTGATCTACAAGCCTAAAGTCTAGAAGAAATGAGGGAGAAGGGGAGGAAAAGATGGAGGAAGGGCGGGAGAGAGACTGAGCATGACAGACTTTTGAAACCTCCAAGTCAGCTCCAGTAATGCAATTCCTCCAACAAGACCATGCCTCCTAATCCTTCCCAAAGAGTTCCACCAACTTATTCCAAACTATGAGCCTATGGAAGCCAAAATCCTTCAAATCACAAGAGAATGTGATTAAAACCAGACTTAAAACTGTATTTAACACTCAAAACATACTACCTGAATCTGACCTCCCTCTACCTGCTTGCAGAGAAAGATCAACACAATTCTCTCACCTTATATACTAGCCAGAAAATTAGAAAGTCAGCTGCTGAACACTGCTTTGTAAAGAGCACGGCACCATGGGTTCTTACCACCTCTACCAACACATCATTACCCCATAATTGAATGAAGAAAGCAACTTACAGGAATCACAGAAATGGAGGAAAGTCTTAATTGTGATGCACACTGGAAAATGTATCACTCCATCCATGCCACCGTATCTTATTTCCCTTCAGAATACTTAAGCTTTAAAGATAATAATCTCTTCTCAGCAAAACCAATTAGGGTCAATAGATCAAACCTAAAAGTCTTACTAAGTGGAATTAACTAAGCTTATTAATTTGCCACTGCACATAAGAGGGGAAGTTTCTAGAACCACTGGCCAGAGAATAGAACCAAAAACAAACCACACAACTTGCTTTATGAATGTTTGCGTTTTCATTAGGCAGAAAGACCTATAGAGAAAACCCTATAATTTGTGGGAAATGGGCTTTTCAATAATGATTCAGAAAACCTGTACAGTAAATATTTTAAATAGTTTTATATACTTCATAGAATATAGATATTTATCCTTAACTAGGCTTCCTATTACAATGGAACACCATGACCAAAGCAACTTGAGAATGAAAGGCTTTATTTGGCTTACACTTTCATAGCACTGTTCATCATTGTGGAAAGTCAGGGCAGCATAAGGAGGCAACACAAAAATTGCTTAAAGAAATGAATCAACGGTTAGATGCCCTTACAAAGGAAACACGAGAACTGCTTAAAGAAATGCAGGAGACTTTTTAAGATCTGACCATTTGCCTAGGAATTTCGTGAATTCATTGTTTTAATTGCAGAGTAGTATTCCGTTGTGTAGATATACCACATCTTCTGAATCCATTCCTCCGTTGAGGGACATCTGGGTCCTTTCCAGCTTCTGGCTATTATAAATAAGGCTGCTATGAACATAGTGGAGCATGTGTCCTTATTGCATGCAGGTAAAGTCTCTGGGTATATGCCCAGGAGTGGTATAGCCGGATCCTCTGGGAGTGTCATGCCCAGTTTTCTGAGGAACCGCCAGACTGCTTTCCAGAGTGGTTGTACCAGCCTGCAATTCCACCAGCAGTGGAGGAGTGTTCCTCTTTCTCCACATCCTCACCAACAACTGCTGTCTCCTGTGTTTTTGATCTTAGCCATCCTGACTGGTGTGAGATGGAATCTCAGGGTTGTTTTGATTTGCATTTCCCTAATGACTAAGGATGATGAACATCTCTTTAGGTGCTTCTCAGTCATTAGATATTCTTCAGGTGAGAACTCTTTGTGTAGCTCTGTACCCCCATTTTTTAATAGGGTTACTTGCCTCTCTGGAGTTTAACTTCTTGAGTTCTTTGTATATATTGGATATTAGCCCTCTGTCGGATGTAAGGTTGGTAAAGATCATTTCCCAGTTAGTTGGTTGCCGCTTTGTCTTTTTGACAGTGTCTTTTTAGTGAGGTAACCCAATCACAAAAGAACACACATGGTATGCAGTCACTGATAAGGGGATATTGACCCAGAATCTCGGAATACCCTAGACACAATCCGCATATCAATAGATTTCTAAGAAGATGGAAGGAGAGACCCCTGGTCCTGGAAAGAATGGATGTAGGGGAACGCCAGGACAGAGTAATGAGAGGGGGTTAAATGGAGAAAAGAGGGAGGGAAGGGGGCTTATGGGACTTTCGGGGAGGGAGGAAACGGGAAGGGGGAAGTGATTTGGAATGTAAATTAAAAAAATAAAATAAATAATAATAAAAAAAAAAGAAAAGCAGGAGACAATGGATCAACAGATGGATTCCCATGAGGAGGAAACACAAAAATCACTCAGAGAAATGCAGGAGAACATGGGTCATCAGGAAGAAATCCTGAAAGAGGCAATGCAAAAATACCTTAAAGAAATACAGGAAAATACAAACAAACAAGTGAAGGATCTCAGCAAATCCATCCAGGAACTAAAAAAGGAAGTAGAAACAACTAAGAAATCACAAAGGGAGACAACTTTGGAGATAGAAAACCTTGGGAAGAAATCAGGAGTCATAGATGCAAACATAAACAATAGAATACAAGAGATGGAAGAAAGAATCTCAGGTGCTGAAGATTCCATAGAAAGCATCGACTCAACAGTCAAAGAAAATGCAAAATGCAAAAAATGTGTAACCCAAAACATCCAGGAAATCCAGGACACAATGAGAAGACCAAACCTAAGGATTATAGGTATAGATGAGAGTGAAGATTTGCAACTTAAAGGGCCAGTAAACATCTTCAACAAAATTATGGAGGAAAACTTCCCTAACTTAAAGAGAGAGATGCCGATGAACGTACAAGAAGCCTACAGAACTCCAAACAGACTGGACCAGAACAGAAATACCTCCCGTCACATAATAATCAAAACATCGAATGTTCTAAACAAAGAAAGAATACTAAAAGCAGTAAGAGAAAAGGGCCAAGTAACATACAAAGGAAGACCTATCCGAATCACATCAGACTTCTCACCAGAGACTATGAAAGCCAGAAGATCCTGGGCAGATCTCATGCAGACACTAAGACAGCACAAATGCCAGCCTAGACTACTATACCCAGCAAAACTCTCAATCACCATAAATGGAGAGACCAAGATATTCCATGATAAAACCAAATTTTCACAATATCTTTCCACAAATCCAGCCCTGCAACGGATAATAGGTGGAAACCTCCAATACAGGGAGAGAAACAACACCCTGGAAAAAATGAGATAATAACCTTCTTGAATCAAACCCAAAAGTAGATAACCACTCAAACAGAAAGATAGCGTCAAGAATGGCAGATGGCAATAATCACTATGCCTTAATCTCTCTTAATATCAATGGTCTCAATTCCCCAGTTAAAAGACATAGACTAGCAGACTGGATACGTAAACAGGACCCAGCATTTTGCTGCATGCAGGAAACGCACCTCAGTGTCAAAGACAAACACTACCTCAGAGTAAAAGGCTGGAAAACAATTTTACAAGCAAATGGCCCCAAGAAACGAGGTGGAGTAGCCATCCTAATATCAGATAAAATTGATTTTCAACCTAAAGTCATCAAAAAAGACATAGAAGGACACTACATACTGATCAAGGGAAAAATCCACCATCAAGAACTCTCAATTCTGAACATCTATGCTCCAAATGCAAGGGCACCCTCATTCATAAAAGAAACTTTACTAAAACTCAAAGCACACATCGCACCGCACACAATAATAGTGGGTGACTTCAACACCCCGCTCTCTGAAATGGATCGTTCAGGAAAGCAGAAACTAAACAGGGACACAGTGAATCTAATTGAAGCCTTGGACCAAATGGAACTAACTGATATATATAGAACATTTCATCCTAGAGCTAAAGAATACACCTTCTTCTCAGTTCCTCATGGTACCTTCTCCAAAACTGACCGTATAATTGGTCACAAATCAGACCTCAACAGATATAAGAAGATAGAACTAATCCCATGCCTCCTATCAGATCACTATGGAATAAGGGTGGTCTTCAATGGCAACAAAAACAAAAGAAAACCCACGTACACATGGAGGCTGAACAATGCTCTACTCAATGATAACTTGGTCAAGGTGGAAATAAAGAAAGAAATCGAAGGCTTTTTGAAAGTTAATGAAAATGAAGGCACAACATACCCTAATTTATGGGACACAATGAAAGCAGTGCTAAGAGGAAAATTCATAGCCCTGAGTGCCGCCAAAAAGAAACAGGAGACAGCATACACTAACAGCTTAATGGCACACCTGAAAGCCCTGGAACAAAAAGAAGCAAATACACCAAAGAGGAGTAGAAGGCAGGAAATCATCAAACTCAGGACTGAAATCAATCAAGTAGAAACAAATAAAACCATACAAAGAATCAACAAAACGAGGAGTTGGTTCTTTGAGAAAATCAACAAGATAGATAAGCCCGTAGTAAGACTAACCAGAGGGCACAGAGATAGTATCCAAATTAATAAAATCAGAAACGAAAAGGGAGAGATAACAACAGAAACTGAGGAAATTCAAAAAATCATCAGATCCTACTACAAAAACCTGTATTCAACACAACTAGAAAATCTTGAGGAAATGGACAATTTCCTTGACAGATACCAAGTACCAAAATTACATCAGGATCAAATAGACCATCTAAACCGTCCTATAACCCCTGAAGAAATAGAAGTTGTCATTGGAAGTTTTCCAACCAAAAAAAGCACAGGTCCAGATGGTTTTAGTGCAGAATTCTATCAGACCTTCAAAGAAGACCTAACACCAATACTCTTCAAACTGTTCCACAAAATAGAAACAGAAGGAACACTACCCAACTCGTTCTATGAAGCCACAGTTACACTAATACCAAAAGCACACAAAGATCCGACAAAGAAAGAGAATCTCAGGCCAATCTCTCTTATGAATATCGATGCAAAAATACTCAATAAAATTCTGGCCAACCGAATCCAAGAACACATCAAAACGATCATTCACCACGATCAAGTAGGCTTCATCCCAGGGATGCAGGGATGGTTCAATATAAGGAAATCCATCAATGTAATCCACTACATAAACAATCTCAAAGAAAAAAACCACATGGTCATCTCATTAGATGCTGAGAAAGCATTTGACAAAATTCAGCATCCTTTCATGCTAAAGGTCTTGGAAAGATCAGGAATTCAAGGCCCATATCTAAACATAGTAAAAGCAATTTACAGCAAACCAGTAGCCAGCATCAATCTAAACGGAGAGAAACTTGAAGCAATCCCACTAAAATCAGGGACTAGACAAGGCTGCCCTCTCTCTCCATATCTTTTCAATATAGTACTTGAAGTTCTAGCTAGAGCAATTAGACAAGAAAAAGAGGTCAAAGGGATACAAATTGGAAAGGAAGAAGTCAAACTATCACTATTTGCAGACGATATGATAGTATACATAAGCGACCCAAAGAACTCCACCAGAGAACTCCTACAGCTGATAAACGACTTCAGCAAAGTGGCCGGATATAAAATCAACTCAAGCAAGTCAGAAGCCTTCCTATACTCAAAGGATAAGCAGGCTGAGAAAGAAGTAAGAGAAATAATACCCTTTACGATAGCCACAAACCATATTAAGTATCTTGGCGTGACGCTAACCAAACAAGTGAAAGATCTGTATGACAAGAACTTCAAGTCTCTGAAGAAAGAAATTGAAGAAGACCTCGGAAGATGGAAAAATCTGCCATGCTCATGGATTGGCAGGATTAATATAGTAAAAATGAGCATCTTACCAAAAGTAATACACAGATTCAATGCAATCCCCATCAAAATCCCAACTCAATTCTTCATAGAGTTAGAAAGAGCAATTCAAAAATTCATCTGGAATAACAGAAAACCCAGAATAGCTAAAACTATTCTCAAGAGTAAAAGAACCTCTGGGGGAATCAGTATCCCGGACCTCAAGCTGTACTACAGAGCAATAGTGTTAAAAACTGCATGGTATTGGTACAGTAACAGACATGTAGATCAATGGAACAGAATTGAAGACCCAGAAATGAATCCACACTCCTATGGTCACTTGATCTTTGACAAAGGAGCTAAAACCATCCAGTGGAAAAAAGATAGCCTTTTCAACAAATGGTGCTGGCTCAGCTGGAGGTCAACATGCAGAAGAATGCAAATTGACCCATCCTTATCTCCTTGCACTAAGCTCAATTCTAAGTGGATCAAAGATCTCCACATAAAACCAGACACACTGAAACTAATAGAAGGGAAACTAGGGAAGAACCTTGAACATATGGGCACAGGGGAGAATTTCCTGAACAGAACTCCAATAGCTTATACTCTAAGATCAAGAATAGACAAATGGGACCTCATTAAATTACAAAGTTTTTGCAAGGCAAAAGACACCGTCAAAAAGACAAAGCGGCAACCAACTAACTGGGAAATGATCTTTACCAACCTTACATCCGACAGAGGGCTAATATCCAAGATATACAAAGAACTCAAGAAGTTAAACTCCAGAGAGGCAAGTAACCCTATTAAAAAATGGGGTACAGAGCTCCACAAAGAGTTCTCACCTGAAGAATATCTAATGGCTGAGAAGCACCTAAAGAGATGTTCATCATCCTTAGTCATTAGGGAAATGCAAATCAAAACAACCCTGAGATTCCATCTCACACCAGTCAGGATGGCTAAGATCAAAAACACAGGAGACAGCAGTTGTTGGCGAGGATGTGGAGAAAGAGGAACACTCCTCCACTGCTGGTGGAATTGCAGGCTGGTACAACCACTCTGGAAAGCAGTCTGGCGGCTCCTCAGAAAACTGGGCATGACACTTCCGGAGGATCCGGCTATACCACTCCTGGGCATATACCCAGAGACTTTACCTGCATGCAATAAGGACACATGCTCCACTATATTCATAGCAGCCTTATTTATAATAGCCAGAAGCTGGAAAGAACCCAGATGTCCCTCAACGGAGGAATGGATTCAGAAGATGTGGTATATTTACACAATGGAATACTACTCTGCAATTAAAAACAATGAATTCACGAAATTCCTAGGCAAATGGTCAGAACTTGAAAATATCATCCTTAGTGAGGTAACCCAATCACAAAAGATCACACATGGTATGAAGTCACTGATAAGGGGATATTGACCCAGAATCTCAGAATACCCTAGACACAATCAGCATATCAATAGATTTCTAAAAAGATGGAAGGAGAGACCCCTGGTCCTGGAAAGACTGGATGTAGGGGAACGCCAGGACAGAGTAATGAGAGGGGGTTGAACGGAGAAAAGAGGGAGGGAAGGGGGCTTATGGGACTTTCGGGGAGGGAGGAAACGGGAAAGGGGAAGTGATTTGGAATGTAAATTAAAAAAATAAAATTAAATTAAATTAAAAAAAAAATGGGGTACAGAGCTAAACAAAGAGTTCTCACCTGAAGAATATCTAATGGCTGAGAAGCACCTAAAGAGATGTTCATCATCCTTAGTCATTAGGGAAATGCAAATCAAAACAACCCTGAGATTCCATCTCACACCAGTCAGGATGGCTAAGATCAAAAACACAGGAGACAGCAGTTGTTGGCGAGGATGTGGAGAAAGAGGATCACTCCTCCACTGCTGGTGGAATTGCAGGCTGGTACAACCACTCTGGAAAGCAGTCTGGCAGTTCCTCAGAAAACTGGGCATGACACTCCCGGAGGATCCGGCTATACCACTCCTGGGCATATACCCAGAGGCTTTACCTGCATGCAATAAGGACACATGCTCCACTATGTTCATAGCAGCCTTATTTATAATAGCCAGAAGCTGGAAAGAACCCAGATGTCCCTCAACGGAGGAATGGATTCAGAAGATGTGGTATATCTACACAATGGAATACTACTCTGCAATTAAAAACAATGAATTCACGAAATTCCTAGGCAAATGGTCAGATCTTGAAAATATCATCCTTAGTGAGGTAACCCAATCACAAAAGAACACACATGGTATGCAGTCACTGATAAGGGGATATTGACCCAGAATCTCGGAATACCCTAGACACAATCCCCATATCAATAGATTTCTAAGAAGATGGAAGGAGAGACCCCTGGTCCTGGAAAGACTGGATGTAGGGGAACACCAGGACAGAGTAACAAGAGGGGGTTGAATGGAGAAAAGATGGAGGGAAGGGGGCTTATGGGACTTTCGGGGAGGGAGGAAACGGGAAAGGGGAAGTGATTTGGAATGTAAATTAAAAAAATAAAATAAAATAAATAATAAAAAAAAAAGAAAGTCAGGGCAGGAAATCAACAGGGCAGGAACCAGAAGGCAGAAGTTGATGTGTAGACAAAGGAGGAATGCTGCTTGCAGGTTTGCCCTTCTCATAGCATGTGGGACCACCAAACCCAGAGATGTCATCATCTATAGTGAGCTGGACCCTCCCACGGCAATCACAAATTTTTTAAATGCCCCACAGGATTGCCTACAGCATGATTTTATGGAGACATTTTATTAAGATTATTTTAGCTTGTTTCAGGCTGACATAAAACTATCCAGCACAATATTGTTTCCGCCAAACAAAAGAAAAAGAAAGGAGTTCAGACTAAAAGACATTAAAATAAGGAAGTACGTGTAAAATACAACCTAAAACATTAAAATTTGATAATATAATTATAACCTTCTAAAAGGCAGCAATAGGTCATTTAAGTTATAAAAAAAAATCAAATCACTATTACAGGGGACAAATTTTGGACTGCTCTATCAGGGTTTGAGTTTTTAAAAAGCAAATAGACATACCCAGGGAAAACACTGAAGACTTAGATTAAAAGTCATCAACTTGTCATTTGACTTTTCAAATAAACATTGCATGCCAAAAGGGAGGTAGAAAATATGAAAAAAAAAACTCAGCCAATTTATAAAGCCAACAAAATACACTCTAGTCTACAGGAGCTTAGACACTCGCTGCTGGGAACTCTTTAATACTCAGCCAGTAAAAGCCAATAAAATATTTCAAGGACACAGAGCTTAGAAAAAATAATTTCTGAAAATTATTTCCTGAAAAAATCTTATTCAGATAGCTTTTCCCAAAATCATTATTTGATCAAACAAAAAGCTCATGACTGTGTTCTTGGTTAACAGAACAGCTTCAGGCCCGATGTCACAGTTAATTGTTAGTATCAAGTTAATTGGAAAGCAAAACACCTAGAAGCTTAGTGAAGTACACCTTTGGTAATGTCTACAAAAGTGTTTTCAAAGAAGATTAACTAAAAAGTGTAAGTCATGTTCTGAATGTGAGGCTGGACTGAATAAATAGAGGAAAGGGAAAGCAAGCTGAATACTGGTATCCCCTCTCTCTATCTACACTCTGATCTGTCTTGATGTTAGCAAGCTTTTTCACAGTCCCAACACCACCATGGTAATTATAGCAGATGATAGTCCTAAACTATGTACCAAAATAAACATAGGGTTTTTTCACTTAAATTGCTCTTAGTCAAGTATTTTGTCACAGTGAGGAGAAAAGCAACCAATATAAAAATCTAGTACCAGGAGTGAGATTGTGGTATAACTGTTGGGGTCTACATGCCCTAGCATAACCACAACCATTTTCTTCCTTGCTTGCCAGCTATTTCAGATTATTGTTGTAATATGCCTGCCAGTCATTTTCACACACACACACACACACACACACACACACACACACACAAAACTTGGCTCAGAGCAAAGTCATGCTGATCACATTCTGTTATGTTGTGCATGTTCTGAGGTTTCTTAATCTTCCCAAAATTCCACAAAGCTTTAAGTAGAACCCATCAAATTAAAGGTCGATATGAACTGTTATGTCTAAAATGGCTTGAGTCAGAGTCAACTACTGGGCAGCACTTCCTGCAACTGCACACAAGCTCATTTCAGTTTTTTCCCTTTATAATCCTGCCCTGAGAAATGTTCATTGTCGTGCCTCAGGCCCCAGAATTCTAAGCTACAGCCCTGTTCGTTCAATATTAGGGTGTGCATTCAATAAACCATCCCTGTCTAACTGAGATCGGTGTTTGTGTGGTTTGTGGGTGACTCTGGGGCCCCAACAATAACTACCCAAACAGGGGTTGTATATATTTAGAGCAAGTGGTTTGTGTGACTTGTGTAAAGAGGTTTGAAGCTGTAGGCTAGAAAAGACCTGGAGTATTAGAAGCAGAGCCTGTGTGTGTGGGAGGGGGTTATAGGGGCATCATTCTGATGGGAGCTCAGAAAACCAGAAAACTAATAGAAATACAGACAGAACAGGGCATGCTAAGAGACATTAGAGAGAAACAAGGACTCTCTCAGGGATTGAATTGAAGCTATTCATGTTATTTTCACAAAATTATGACTGCATTTCATCTGTGTCCTGGAATGTTGGGTGAGACTAAACGAAAAGCGGTGGGCTAAATTATTTAGCAGAGGAAGTTTCAAGACCGTCTAACAGCAAGGTTGTAGCCTGTGGCTTCTCGCTTCCCTTAGCCATATTCACAGTGTGGATGAGCAACAAGTGGAACAGAAAGATATGAAAAGCGAGTAGGTGAGCGAGAGCACGCATAGGTGAGCGAGAGCGCGCATAGGTGAGCGAGAGTGTGTAGGTGAGCGAGAACCGAACTCAAACAGGTTTAAAGCTGTGGGGACAGGTAAGGCCGCCACGCATAGATACTTGTTAAATACATTAGCACAATTAAAGGAAAATCTCAGTGTTTGCGCAGGACCTAAAACACACTATTGACTTCACTAGAAACTCATAGACCTAACAAACCCAGTAAAATTTCAGGATACAAAATAAGAGAAAATAAAAACTAATCTTCATTTATGGTACCAGTCTACTCCCTGAAAAAAATTAGGAAAATAATTCCTGTCAAAATAATCCTACTCCGAAAGTCAATTAAGAATAAGCCTAACTAAAACACTGAAAGACTTCTAAGATGAAATATTTAAGATAATAAAAAATGAGATCACGAAAGATCCATGTTTCTGGATAGGCAGACTTCAGTAAAAATATACAGGCAAACTAACTGAATAAAAAAAGGGACCTGAAAATAAAATAAAATGGCAAATGCTCACTCTACTGGCTGGTTTTGTATGTCAACTTGACACAGGCTGGAGTTATCACAGAAAAAGGAGCTTCAGTTGGAGAAGTGCCTCCATGAGATCCAACCGTGGGGCATTTTCTCAGTTGGTGATCAAAGGTGGAGGGCCCCTTGTGGGTGGTGCCATCCCTGGGCTGGGAGTCTTGGGATCTATAAGAGAGCAGGCTGAGCAAGCCAGGGGCAGCAAGCCAGTAGGGAACATCCCTCCATGGCCTCTGCATCATCTCCTGCTTCCTGACCTGCTTGAGTTGCAGTCCTGACTTCCTTTAGTGATGATGAACAACAACTTTAGTGTGGAAGTGTAAGCTGAATAATCTCTTTCCTCCCCAATTTGCTTCTTGGTTATGATGTTTTGTGCAGGAATAGAAACCCTGACTAAGACGCCCACTTAATTTTTTACAAAGGAAGTAAAAACATATTTTGGAAAAAAGCCTATTAGACAAACAATACTGGCAAAACTGGATTTGACCATCAGAAGAATGAAGTTAGATTCTTATCTTTCACCTTGTACTAAAATCATGTCAAGGTGCACTGAAGACCTTAATTTAAAACCAAAACACTGAAAACTTTAGAAAAAAATTATAAGAGATAAGCATCAAAAAACCAGAGAAGGCAAGAACTTCTCTAGTCATCAAAGAAATGCACATTAAAACTACTTTGAGATACTACCCCACCTCAGTCAGAATGGCTGTCATCAACAAATCAGACTTAAATGTTGAAGATGATGTGGAGAGAAAGGAGCACTTACTCATTTTTTGTGGGAGTGAAAATGACTACAACCATTGTAGATAGAGTTTAGAGATTTCAACATCATCCTTAATAATATTTGTTACGGCTTAAGGGTAGGTTTTCCCCAAAGATGATGAGTTATAGGTCTGGCCCCCTGTGTGGTATTTGAAACTTCTTAAGAGATGAGGTCTTAAAGTCTTAGCTCAATAGAAAGTATGCCTTCACAATTAAGGAAAAAGAAGTCATGACTCTCAGAAAGTTCAAAGAGAATACATGGGACAGATTGGAAGCAAGAAATAGAAGGGAACGAAATGTGGGAAATTATATTTTAATTTCAAAATATAAGCCCTAGAGAATGACTCAACCGTTTAGAGCACTGGCGGCTTTCCCAGAGGGATCGGGTTCAGTTCCCAGCACCCATCCCAACACTCACAGCCACCAGTAACTCCAGTCTCAGGGAATCTAACACCCTCTTCTGGCCTCTGTGAACTACATGGGCATGGTGCGCAGACATACATATAAGGAAAACACCCGTAGACATAAAATAAATTTAAAATTATAAAAACATTTTCAGAAAATAAAAATTTAAAAATACATCTAAAAAGGGTGATAAAAAAGTAATCGGTGGCCAGTCAAAACCATCCCCTTGAACCTCCGAAACTTTGAATAAAGCACTTTTATTCCTAAGTATAGGAATAAAATTTCATTATAGTGATGAAAAGATGACTTAAGCTTCTTTTCCCGTTTCCGCGCTGCAGCCACAACCAAGAGCAGCAAAGTCTCGCGCGACACCCTGTGCGAGGCAGGGCGGGAAATCCTGCTCCGGAACCAGCGCAAGCCTCACAAGTTTCCAGAGACTGTGGAGCTGCAGATCAACCTGAAGAACTATGACCCTCAGAAGGACAAACGCAGGGCTGGTGAGATGACTCCGCGGATAGGAACACTGACTGCTCTCCCGAAGATCCTGAGTTCAAATCGCAGCCACCACATGGTAACTCACAAGCATCCGTAATGAGATCTGACGCCCTCTTCTGGTGAGTACACTGTAGTTGTACTTACACATAATAAATAAATAAATCTTTTTCAAAAAAGCACCTCTCGGGCACCGTCGGGCTAATGCCCACCCCTCGCCCCAAGTTCTCAGTCTCAGTGTGTGTCCTGGGGGACCAGATGAAGTCAAGGCCATGGATATCCCCCACACGGACATCGAGATGCATAACACTTAATGAGAACAAGAAGTTGGTCAAAAAACTGGCCGTTTAGTATGATGCCTTTTTGGCCTCTGAGTCTCTGATCAAGGAGATCCCATGTTTCCTGGGGCCAGGCCTAAACAAGGCTGGCAAGTTCCCCTCCCTGCTGACACACAATGAAAACATGTTGCCAAAGTAGACGAGGTGAAATCTGCAATCAGGTTCCAGAGGAAGAAGGTGCTGCGTCTGGCTGTTGCTGTTGGCCACGTGAAGATGACCGATGATGAGTGGGTCTACAACATTCATCTGGCTGTCAATTTCTTGGTGTCCTTACTCATGAAAAACTGGCAAAACGTCCAGGCTTTGTACATCAAGAGCACCATGGGGAAGCCCCGGCATCTGTATTAGGATGTTCCAATAAAGCTCAGGGCTGCCATCCAAAAAAATGGAAAGAAAGAAAAGATGACTTAAATACTATAAGGCAATATAAATATTGTATGATATAGAATTAAAATTTTCAGATAAAAACATTATTCGTCTGACTAGAAAGAAGGGAGTATTTTAAAATGTGCACTCATTAGAAAGTATGTTAAGAACTTAAGTAGTTACGAGTGAAC
This sequence comes from Tokudaia tokunoshimensis, assembly GCA_036184795.1. NCBI lineage: Eukaryota > Metazoa > Chordata > Mammalia > Rodentia > Muridae > Tokudaia > Tokudaia tokunoshimensis. Next base: position 28,966,799 of record BTHU01000003.1, read on the forward strand.
TCACCAGAAGTCATCAGTGTAGATCTTAACTAGAAATGACATCAACATTGTCAACGGGAAAGTAGTATTCAAATTACCAAACACTACAGAGGCCGAAATTCCAGAGTCAGAGGCTTCCTGTGGACCTGCCCCATGAGAGCTGTTTCAGTAGAGCGAGGGTACAGCCAAGTGTAATAGGAGACTGTAAGGAAGAGGAGGAACGGACCTTGGACAATATCAAAGGGATTGAGTGTTCCAGGCATCTGTTAGATAGCAACAGGAAAAGTTCTTACTGGATGTGGTAGTGCGAATTTGTAATCTCATCACCTGTGACGCAGCAGGCAGGAGGGTGGAGTGTTCAGATCCACCCTGGGTTTATAGTGAGGCCCTGTCTCAGTAAACATAAAACAAAACAAAAACTCGGCAAGTTCCTGCCCCAAGCATCTAACCACTCAGGTTCCTTCTGCAGCTCTCCTTGCTTATGTGCTTCTTTAATACAATGTCTATTCCTGTGCAAGAACTTCCCGAGCCTGAACAGGCCAGGCACAGAGGGCAGACGCCATGTATCTGGATCTCGATCGTATCTGGAATCAGGAAACGTTGACCTCACAGAGGAAACTGAACAGTGCTTACTGGAGGCTGGTGAGGGTAAAACCACGCATCCTAAATAACAGGAGAAATAAGCTCTGTCATGGCATACAGACATAACAGAGGAGCTAGAGATAAGAATGTGCCAGGTATCTCCAAAAGCTAAAGGAAAGGATTTTATTTATTTTTTCATTTTTATTAGATATTTTCTTTATTTGCATTTCAAATGTTATCCCCTTTCCACGTTTCCCCTCCAAAAACCCCCTCAACCCATCCTGCGCCCCCTGCTCCCTAACCCACCCACTCCCACTTCCCTGTCCTGGCATTCCTCTACACTGGGGCCACAGGCCTTCATAGGACCAAGGGCCTCCCTCCCATTGATGTCCAACAAGGCCATCCTCTGCTACATATGCAGCTGGAGCCATGGGTCCCTCCATGTGTACTCTTTGGTTGGTGGTTTAGTCCCTAGGAGCTCTGGGGTACTGGTTGGTTCATATTGCTGTTCCTCCTATGGGTCTGCAAACTCCTTCAGCTCCTTGGGTCCTAAGAAAAGGATTTTAAATGTTTGTGCCAAAAATGTATACTGGAAGTGATATATATTTTAATTATTCCTATTTAACCATTACATATGCATATGCAAAAACAGAATATCCTATAAGCATGAAAATTTGCCTGCCAACAAGAAAATAAACTTAGGAGAATTTTTTTAAATTATAGATTACACTCACTTTCTTTTAGCTACCCAAATTGTTCCCTCAGATCTAGTTCATTTTTCTACAGGCTTGACTTCAAGGTCCTTATGCTAAACCAGTCAAAGCATCCTATCACCGTGACACAGCGAGTGTTTTGTAGGTGGATGTAGGCCCTTTGTCAGTCAGACATAGGAAGAATCCAGGTAACTTTTTCTAGAAATACAGGTATACACACATCAGTGCTTGTCATCCTCTAAGGGCCACGATTCACGTCACATCCCAGGTGAATTGTCCCCGAGGTACCAGAACACATGGTGGCCAGTGTTCTCCACTAGTGTGGAAAGCCAAACCAAGGGAGATGTGACATCTAGAGACTGAGGCGGTGATGCAATTACAAAGACAGGGGGTGTGAGAACAAGGCAATGTTAGTAAACTGTAGCATGGGGCCGAACTCATCCCTGTAAAACCCAAACGAAACTTCAGCCTGTCCCACCCCTGCACTTTCTTCAGTAACAGGAACCCACAAAGCCCTTTTGCTTACTAACCCTGCCAAAGTTGAGTTTTCTATTATGACAGAAACTTTCCTTAGCATAGGGCATCCTGCTGCAGACGATCTGTACAAAGGCTGAGACTCCTTTGGTCCCCTTTATTTCTTTCTTTTTCCAGACAAGCCACCAAAGCTGCTTACATTCTCCAGAAGATGAAAGGTGAAATTTAATAGGACAGTTCAGGAATTTGCTGTAGCCTGGGCCAAGAAAGATGACGATGACAACGAGGTAAATGTTGAGGTCCTGCTGCTGAGACATTGGATGGGAGCTAACAGATGCTGTCATTGTCTTCTCCTTCATGCCCAGAGTGCCCTGAGATATTTTCAGATATAAAGCCACTGAGAGCCCTACGTTCCACACTTCAACCAGAGCAGGCACGTGTTCACGTGTCATTTGGGGTATTTCTCAGCTGACTCTTAAATAAGCTTTCCTTTTTACTCTAGACATGCTCTATTTCTGAGCATTAACTTTACTCATTCTAAATAATGGAAAATCTTGTAGGTTAATCTGAAAACAAGCTTCAGGCCCAGGCTTCTTTCCATTACGGCACCGTACACACATGAATCTCTTTTCCACTGAACAGAATTTACTGGGTATGTCTCAGTTTGCAGAATTCAAAAAGAAAGGAAAATACATGTTAAACCAAAAAGAATTTAACAAAAAAGGCAAGTCTCAAACAACAAATAAGACTCCCCATGCCACATTCTGGAGGGCATTAGCTTAAATCCCCTCTGCTCAGCTCCTGCCTTTAATCATACTTAGTCTAATGGGAGGTTCTCTCCTCATGTGAAAGTTGTTAAGTACATACAAGGTAAAACCAGCCCGTGTCTTTTTGATCCTAATACCTCCCAACAGACCAATTTGCAGAGACACAAGACCATATCCAACATGAACTATAACGATTCCTTCCCTCAAGAAAAAAAGATCTATATTTCAAATAAGTGTTCTTCTCAGAGAAAAGAGAAAACACTAATTTTATTCCTAGTTTGTACATCTCTATAATACCACATCACACTCCTACTCCGGACACATATGCACATATACATATTCATACATACCCAACTACAAATCAAATACACAGGAAATTTTTTTCTAGTCCCAAAAATAGTAATTAAAGACACAAAGGAGAAAAGAAGCAGAGAATATAATGTGCCAGACATGTATTAAGTCACGTGGAAGTTCCACCTACTCAGTCTGTTCTGTCATTGTGAGCTGGACAGGTAATTTTCTACACAGAAGAATTTCTTATTGTTGGAAAATGCAGAAATGACTAACTTGTGTATTATCCTTCAATGGTGGATAAAAATGGTCTCTATAGACTCAGACTTGAATGCTTGGTTACCAGGTCTTGGTACAGTTAGGAGGTGTGACTTTGTTGGAGTAGGTGTGGCCATTTTAGAGGAAATGTGTCACTGGAAGCTGGATTTGGGGTTTCAGATGCTCAAGCCAAGCCTAATGTTTCTCCCCTCTTCCTGCTGCCTGCAGACACAGATGTAGAACTATCAGCTCCTTTTCCTACACCATGTCTGCCTGTAAGCCACCAGGCTTCCTGCCATGATGATAATGAACTAAACCGCTGAACTGTAAGCCTACCCTATTTAAATGCTTCCCTTTATACCATGGCCATGTTTTATTGCCATGGTCATGTTAACTCTTCACAGAATAAAAACCCTATGTAAGACACCTTCCTTTAATGACACTTTCTAACTTATAAATAACCTTTAGAGAGTTAGAATGCTTGCTTAGTGCTATATACACTATTTAGGTACTTACTGATGTCCATTTTTGCAAAGAGTATTCTTCTATAGAATCTTGGATATTATATGAGGAAGGTCTACTTTTTGGTCTAGGCACAATTTCAAATTTACAACTAGATTACTGTAAATTCTATAAAAATAAATTGATTAATTGTTTACAATATTACATAATAAACTGCCCTTGCATCTATATAATTTACAAATGTCTGGGTTGAGACCAACTATTTATGAGGTTGTTTTAAAGTGTTATCAATTCCATATTTGTGATAATCCAGGGACTGATTAATATTTTTTAAAGCCAAGAAGAATCACAAGTAACTTTTACTTTGGAAAAATGAACCAGTGTCTATTTACCAAGTCATACAAAGGAATTGTTCATTATCCATTACAAGATTTAACATTATACATAACCAGACTGGGAGACAGCTCAGTGGGGGAAATGAAAACCACTCAAGAAGCATGAGACCCTGAGTTGGCAACCCCAAACCCACTCAAAACTGGGGATCATAGCATTCATCTGCAATATACACGCTCCTACAGTTAGACAAAAGATGGAAACAGGAGTAAGGCCAGTGGCTCATGCACCAGCTAACCTGGAGACCACATGGAAAACAACAAAGGAACCTTGACCTTTGTAAGGTGGAAAGGAGGGGCAGACACCCTAAGCTGTCCTCAAACTCCACACCCCTCCCATGGCACGCACATGCTTGATAACACATGCACACAGAGAGATTTTCAAAGATTGAACATTCAGTGCTGAAATGACTCCTATTCATTATTAGAACTTCACAGGAACATTATTACAACACTCAAACATGAAATTGTGCTGGCTTGTACGAAAGTTGTTTTCTAGCTTGGGGCTCCCAGGAAAACACAGTTGGAAGTCTCTTTTAATAGTGGGCTCCAAAATATGAAACTATTTGTATATAGGAAGAAACCAAGTTTATTGCACCATATGATGTCAGGATGCTGCACAAACAATGCAGTCACCTCGAGTTAACCGCGGTACACCATCGGAGAACATTTATGTCCCTCCATTGCTTTCTTAGGAAGCCGGACTTTTCCATACTACCCTTTTTATGTTCTTACTAATTAATGGTTCTAAAAAAAAAATTACCTTTTTAAATGTATTTAAAGTAGAAGTGACAGGTCCGTTTTTGTAGCATAATGCCTGAATGCTACCTTTTCTGAAGGACCCTGTCTTCACATGGTGGAAGATAGAAGGTAGAAGGTAGCCTAATGCTGAGAAGCCTGTTTCCCTCACTCGTGAGCAGCCATCATGACCTGTGCTCCTCTGAAGGCTCCTCTGATGCTGCTGGATTGGGAACAGCTGAACTTTGTGAGGATCACAAAACATCCGAAGCAGACTTTTTGAAAGGTCAAGTGGCTCACCCAAGGTCATTGATTTTGCACATGTTCAATCATTTTCGTGTATATCTTAATAATTTTTCAGTGGCTTTGAATATAAACTTTAAAAAAGAAAACTCAATGGTAAATATGCAAGCCATAATCAAAAAAACAATTTAAAACCTGTTTTGTAGCAGTTCAGGTCCACAGGAGTTCCCTCATTCACTTCCACTTGGCATTAGTTAGCCCCCAAAAGAAGATCTGACATACTGTACACTCATTTCTATCTAAAATATAAAATATGGGAAAAGCTGAAGATTCTCAGTGTTGCAGATAGTGGGATGATGGTGGCCTCTGACTACTGAACTCATTGTTATAGCCAAATAAAGCCTGTTCTTTTTTGTTCTGTTGCATACAGTTGCTTTCTGATCTCTGAACCTTGTTGATGGGGTTAAAGGTAAAGCAAATGCATATTATGTTTTAAATCTTAATGTATGTAAAGTCAAGAAACTCAGACTACAACCTCAGGTATTCTAGATGGATAGTGAAAATATGATCTAATTTAAACAGCAGCATGTCAAGTGGGCCTCGCACTTTAACCCCCTCCATTTTAAACGCATTTACCAGGCATATGCTATAAACCGTGCATAGCTATGTGCCTGTAGAGGCAAGAAATACACGAGCAAGTGTGCATCGCACAAGATAGTTTTGGAAAAAATATGTGCATCCATGACACTTTTGACAAAGCTGTTTTGACACAGCTGCTCAAGGAAACAGCTGTGTCATAGGCTTTAAGTAGAGTCCCCAAAACAAACTGACTGTCAGAGTTTCAGCTGTTTCTTTTAACAAGTAATGTGCGAAACAGACATCATTTTCCCCTTCTCAAGCCTCTGCACGGCCTTGAACCTCACCATATGTAGCTTCCCACTTCCTGGGATAGCAAAGATGAGACTAAATGGGGGTCCGGAATGAGGCCGTGTCGGATGAGGGATGGAGCGAGGGGGAAGGGCATCATCTGGCAGACAAACTATACATGACCAAAAGTTATATGCTTACCACACTTACACATCACCCTTCACAAAGTGCATGCTCATCCTCAGGAAACTCGCTCGCATCCTAAGCAGTCTGGGCCATGGATGGTGGACTCACACTTCTTTGCATTCATGAGTAAGCAGGACTGAGTAAAGATGGCACTCCGTCTGTTTCACATTTGAATCTCTAGAGAGCTAGCCGGTGGATGCCTCTGAGCTTGGAGGTTTACCTAATTATGAAAACGTGATTTAGCTGGATGTCTGTGTTATACCAAAATGGAGCTGGGTAATTGAATGGTATGATTTGCACATGGAAATGTTAGTTCGATTTTCTGTTTTCTCAAATCTCAGCACTTTTTTTTCCTCTTCATTTACAACAGTAATGCACGCTTAGAGAATTTCCAGGATTTGGTCAAATTAAAAATGAAAATGCAGCATTTGGGGACATCTGTAGTGGCCACTGTATCACTACAAGGGATGCAGTGAATATAAGGGGCCATTTACAGCATCCTACTTTAGAAAAGCTACAGGGGCACATTGTCTGGGGGGGGGGACACCTGCAACTCATCCCTGAAAGTCCCTTTAGCAAAAAGAAGACATGTCTTTCTCTCTTACAGTCCTGTCTCTTTTCCATGTTGTATTCAATTGCTTTGGTGACGTCTACCAGGAAGGGAATCAATGAGTTATGGCCTTCCACAGAACGTTCTGGCGATTGGCATTAGTACTAATTTAAAAGTATACTCTTAATTTTGTTAATTACCTAGTAAAAACCCTGGTGTTATGATAGGGATGCCTATCATAACAACAAAATGTATCTTTGAGCTACTGTGGAAGTCAACATATGTGTCCATTGCTCTGGGTAGAAGATGGTTATTCTAAATGACAGATGCCATTTACTTTTGAGGAGCTCTGGTAGGCTGTATGGATTCGATGATTTCATGAGCTATGGACCCCAGTGAATATATACAAAAGTGCTTGTGTTTTCATTAAATGTGTAGCCAACCCCAAATACAGCATGCGTGTTCGTGCACATATCAATGTGTGGATGTGTGTGAACTTATTATTTTAAAGGTAAACTCTTACATCAAAGGACATGCATAGGATGAAATTGAAACATGAAGAGACAATGTACAATGTTACAAAATTAGAATTTTGCTTACAAATGCTGACTATTGAGCTATGGAAATCAATGGTATGGCTACCCTGTGTTAAAGTAATGCTTTATTGCCATATTCCATGGCTCTGTCCAGATCACAAATATTTACCACTTAAGTAAATATCTTTGAGCCCTTACTAAATCTCAGATGCTCTTTCAATAATTAAGGATATAACTGTGCACAAGACAGCCTAGTCCACAGCCTTGTGAAGCTTATGGTTTGGCAAATGTAGACAAAGTAGGTAAACAAACAATTACATAATTTTAGATCATTATCATTTTTGAAGAAAATACAAGAGTAAGAAAATTCAGGATGCCACTGGGTAGGAATAGAGCAACGTCTCTCAGCCTTCCTAATGCTGTGACCCTTTAATATAGTTCCTCATATTGTGGTGACCTCCCAATCATAAAGTTATTTCATTGCTACTCCATAACTGTAAATTTGCTAATGTTATGACTCATAATGTAAATGTCAGATATGCAGGTTATCTGATATGTAAGATATCTGGCATGCAACCCCGGTGGGGATCATGACCCATAGGCTGAGAACCACTGGAATAGAGTGAGACTATTTAAACAAACTGAAATGGAGCAAAGTTAGACCTGCACATGTATGAGAAAGGTACTAGGTGAAGAGGAGAGAAGATACAAAGGTTTGATGTGGGACATGCATGTGTGATCAAGAATCAGCAAGGGAGGTATGATATGGGAGATGGGGGAAAGGGAAAGCTTAATAATAATAGCATAGGTGGATTAGGAAGGAGAAAATGGATGCTGATCTCTCAAGACAGGGAGGAAGGAACAACCAAGGAGGAGGAGGCCAGCTAAGCAGAACAACGTGGTCTAGAGGAGGAAGTTACCAAGAGGAAGAAAGGATGCACCCAGTCAGACAAGGCTTAGAAACATAGTAGACTGGGAACTGAGAATTGACCACTGGGTCTGCTACTGAGTTTAACCAGTGGGATGGAATCCTTCCCAAGAGTCTTTACTTTGGGTTTCATCACTATAGTGTTCCATTCTTCCCTCAATATTCTTTACACAGACATGGATGGTAGGTGCTGAGAGACCCAATATCTGGAAACGGTTTTCTCCCATTCGCTGGAAAAGATAACCCATGAGAAAAAAACGTTTTTGTCTCTCGGAGGACGGCAAATCATCCGTTCAAAAAAGGAAGTAGAACTGGGCATGGAGCTCAGCTGGTACAGTGTTGGCCCAGCATTCAGGAAGCCCTTGGCTCAATTCCCCAGCACCACATAAACCAGTTGTGCTTGTAATCCCAGCACTTGGTGGGTGGAGGCAGGATTGTGAGAAGGTCAAGGGCATCCTCAGCTACAACTAGATCAAGTCCAGCCTGTAATACATGAAGCATGGCTTCCAAAACCAACCAACAGACAGAAGAACAGAAAGGAGGGAGGAAAGGAGGTACATGATAAGCTTTCTGTCAAATGTCTGAAAGAATGGTTGAAATTTATCTTTTTTCAAAGACCCAAATGGCTCTGAAGTAAATAAATAAATACAAATAAATAAAAACTTAGAAGTAAGTAAAAGTAAATGTCCCAACATTGTTAAAAGGCCATGCTGTAGTCAAGGCCAGAAAGATGGTCTTGTCACTGGATGGGGGTTCACTTCCTCCTTCAAGGCTGTTGTCCTTATAATGGAAGGTATACATGAAATTGTACCTTGAATTGGTTCTTGAAGACAGGACACCTAAACTAAATGTATATATAGAATCATTACAGTAATTAAGAGTTAGCAACCCTGTGAGTTTGCTGCCATTCAAGTTCTTTCCATTATAGCTCTACAAGTCAACAAATTTGATTCAAATAATCATCAAAATCAGATTGAAAAATTACAACCACAAAACAGAGTCCAAGTTGGAAGGGTGGCTCAAATTTGGTGACATCAAAGCAAGAGAGTTGATAGTGACTTCATGTTCTTTATTCATAGAATACGAGGACACCACAAAAACCTGCCTGGCACCCTGTATCACATCCTGTCCTATATGTTAATGGGTTTCCCCCTTATTCAGATGTGCCCAGTCTAATGGTGAGCTGGAAGACTAACTCTAGATTTCCTCTTTTCAAACATTCGTAACTCATCTGACCCTAGAGGGAAAATTCTCACACACTCTGTCAGGGTGAGGGCCATGTGATTCTCATCATCTTTAATAGAAATCACACATCTGAAACCCTGAATAAAGCTTCAGCAATTTAGGTAGTCATGTTTCCATAGCCAAATCTGTTGCTTTCAATTTCCTTTAGGAGTTTGTGTCCACCATTAAAATCTTGTAGCGTATTTATGGTGTGTATCAATGAACAAGATTCCTTCTTCTTTAGAGTGTGCACAGTGAGCATATACTTCAGCATTCTGATAACACGTATTTGGCAAATAAAGTGTGTACCATGTACCAGTCAGTTTATTTGGACTAACGTGGTTCTACTAACTGTGAAGGATCGTGAACCCATGTGACCCACTTATGCCTAAATCTTTTCATATCGTATAAAAATTCATCATGCATTTTTACTTTGTAGTAATGGTACTTTTGAAATCTGAGCATTGAGAAATGTGCATAATTATACACAATTGCTTGCATATTCTATTAACAGACTTACAGGTTTTGAACTACAGGAATAGCTTTCTCTATGCCGATCATAAAACATCTGAAAAATGTTACATATTTTGTGGGAACCACACCAAGGCAAAGGCTTAGTACACCATGAACTTGTGGAATCTCTACACTAACTATGGTCTCCCCAGGAAACCCTAAATACGGCCAACCATAATAGAACAAAAACAACAACAACAATAACAACAACGGCAACAAAATGCATGTCTCCAGAATGAGGAAAATAAATTAAGCTGCAAGTCAGGGGTCTGGAAAAACAGCCCAGTGACTAAAAGAGGACTGAGTTCAGTTCCAAGCACCCATTTAGAGATTCACAATCACCCATAACTCCGGCACCACATGACTTGATATCTTCTTCTAGATTCCATGCTGTATCTACATTCACATGTGAACTTACCTGCACACAGACACATTCATATACACATTAATAAAACTAAAATAAACCTTGAAACCACAGTTGGCCTCTTAGTACCTACATGAATGTAACTAACTTAAGTGATTCCTAGTATCTCTAGCTAATCATTCTAATTTTAGGATAAAGGTTTTTTATAGTGACATATCATAATGCTTGATATACAATATAAAGATAGATAGTTTCTATGTTACACAGTGGGCTAAATGTCACAGATTATTCATGTACTTACAGGATAAACTTATTGTGGAAGAATTTTAACCCAGCAATATATCTGTTCTGTCAAGGGATCACATCCAAAGACATTCTGGTCTGTATGATCTGTCTGGAACAGCACACCTTTAATCCCTCTTATTGGAATACAGACACACTCTTAGTACATACCTTAATCCCAAACAATGAAAAAATAAAATTAATCTGTAAAAGGAGGCAGCCATGTTTGAAAGTAACACCTAATTGAGAATGATTTGATAGAATAAATCAGAGAAAGGATACACCCAACTCTTACAAGAACAGACAGAAAAGAGAGTCTACTTAAGAGGAGAGAGAGAGAGATGTGGGAGGTGGTGGGTGTTTTACCAGGACAATTTTACAAAGGCAGGTTGCTGAGAAAACAAGCTAGGCACAGATGAAAACAGAAGAGAAGAAACCAAAAGATTAAAATATATTGCCAAAGTTAGTATGAGGCCGACCAGAGCAATTCAGTTAGAAGGCAAGAGAAGCTGGATTGAATCAGTCAGCTTGGAAGATTAGGGTGTATGGAGACTAGAAGCTTCCAAGCCTAGGTCTAGATATAGTTAGAATGAAGAAAGAAATGCTTTGGGCTCAGCTCAAGCCATGTATTCACACAGCTTGGGGACAGCTCTCATTGCATCTATTCTTTTGAGGAAATAAAAGCATCATTTACAACTTATAAACACAATCCTATAAAGTACATTGGGTAGTAAAGAGAACATATTCTAGTAAAGAGACTCAGGTAAATCCAAAAACCACAGGCTCTTATACTTACTAGCTACACAGGCATAATAAGTTATTTCATTTCCCCAATATATTTCTCTTCTTTTGAAAAATAAGACACGTCACTGTTGGATGCTTTTCTCCTCCAGTAGCGTACAGAGTGGATGCTATGAGGTAGAGTTAAAGCTTCTAGCTAGGCATCAGCTCAACTTCTCCATGTTCCTGCAAGATACACTAGTGCAATAGTGCCAAAAAAATGTTATGGGAGTAACTGGGCACTTTTTTTATTGGATTTAAGGCCTACCCCATGAGCTGGAACTCAACCTGGCACTGCTAAAGTGGCCAGGAACCCAAGACTACTTAGTTCATGGACCAGGCAGAAAACCTACGGCTGTTATTCTGCTAAAGTAATATAGCAATCAAATGACTCCTAGTGACATATTGCTGTATCCAGAGATCAGAGTCATGTTCAACCCTCATCAGCCAAGCTTCTCCTTGCAAGAGATGATAATTAACACAGAGACTTACAACTGGGCAATAGAGAGAAAGAGAGCAAGAGACTTTGGAGTGTGCGGTCCTGAATGGGATGACTTCATCAAACCCCTCCCCCCCCCAAGGCTCAGGAAACTGTAGAAGAGGCAAAAAGATTGTAAGAATCTGAGGTGATGGATGATTACAAGAAGTGGTATCTTTCAGACACAAAACTGATGCACATATGAACCCATGGACACTATGAAAACATGAGTAAGAGCTGCATTAAGTTCAAACCAGACAAAAATTCCAGCATAGAGAACAGGAAGTGATACCAAGCCCCACCCCTAGCCAAGAAGCTATTTGTAATTGATTCCTGGTGAGAAAGGGAAAATCAGTTTTCTGCAATGGAGTGTCACTGTGTTTCAGCCACACTCCAGGGAGGGCCCCATTACCCAGAGGAGTTGGTTAACACCAAGAGAACTCCATGTTGTGCTTTGTTTTGTGGGATATTGTTTCATTTTGCTTTCTTTTGTTATTTTTTGTCTTATTGACGTTTTTGTTTATTTTGACTTTCATTTATAAATGTTTGTTTGAAGAAATGATGTGAAGTTGGGTGGTGGGTTGGATCTGAGAGAAATTGGGGGAGAGGAGAAACATGATAAAAACATATTGTGTGTAAAAAATAATTAAAGAAAAATGAGACAATAGTAATAGTATATGGCAAATTCTCAACAAAGTGACTGGCATGCAGTGAGAGTATAAATAGTATACAAACTTATTTTACAGCTGAGGTAACCAAGTTTAGTAAATTAGCTTGTTCAGGGTTGTATAGTTGCTAAAAGTTTGAACTATAGTCATAATTCATACTTACCACTCAAATAGACATTTTATAGGTGTTAGCTTCTTTCTTCCTCTTGGACTCCTGGGTGATGGAAGGGACAAGCAGCTTCTCAGCAGGGGGCCTCTAACGTGGGTACCATCATAAGCCAGCTTATGGGTATCCACCATCCTCACTAAACATCACATCCCATGCACACACTAATATGAACTTTCTGGGACCATTCCAGGGAACAATGCAGAGAGCTAAAACAAGTGAAGTAGTATCTTTGTCAGCTCTGGATTTCTTGTATTGATGGCAACCCAGCAGTTAGTGGAAAGAAGCAACTGGCACAGTGCCCAGCAGCACTTGAGCACACACTCAACAGACGTCATCATAATACGCAGTGACGATTGTAATCCCTCATCCTCCACCTTACTAAATTTTCCTGAAGGCTAGCCAACCATTTGATCCTGTATTCTCACTCCTTATTATATCATGATGAGAAACTAAATTGGCATGTCAAAGAAATAACTGTATTCCATGTTCAATGTAAGCACTACTCACAATATCCAAAATACAGAAACAACTCAAGTGTCCACTGACTGGTGAATGGATGAAGAACTGTGTTGCATATGCACAATGAAATATACATAATGAAATATTATTCAACCATTACAAGGGATGAACTCCTGTCACTCAAACCAAATGGATGAACTGGGGGGCAATACATAAATGAATAAACAGAAACATAAAGCTAAATAAAACTCCTTAACGTGGAATTTTAAAAAATGATTTCATAGAAGTTCAGATGAGAATAGTGGTCACAAGAGGCTAGGAAAATCAGGGAAAAGGAGGATAAGGAAATGTTAGTCAATAGGTAATAAGTTACAACTACATAGGAGAAAGTCATTTGGGGACACTGTATTGTATCCCCTAATATCCCTCAATATACAATGTTGAGTTACCATATATTTCAAAAGGCTGTAAGAAGGCTGGAGAGGTGGCTTGGTGGCTAAGATTATTAACTGCTTTTCTAGAGGACCTGGGTTCAATTCCCACATCCACATGGTGACTCATAACTATCTGCAGCTTGCTTCAAGCCCAGGCAATCCAATGCCCATTTTTGGCCTCTGTGTACAATACACACACATGACATGCACACATGGTTATGGGCAAAACACCAATACACACTAAAAAGGAATAATAAAAACTTTTAAATCATTGTAAAAAGACTAAAAGAGATTTTTTTAATATTTCTGCCACGAAAACATGATAAATATTTGAATAAATATGTACACTGACTTTTGTTGTACTGAATATTGTACTATATGAATACATATCAAAAACATCACAGAAATATGAATAACACAGCTTCACGATTTTTACAAAGTTTTATTTAAGGTAGAGCTACTCTATCATGTTTGGGTTTTTGGGGTTTATTTGCCAGCGTCCTTGTATTCTCTTTATTCACACAAGGATTATCTCCCCTACACTATTTGTAAAATGAAGAAAATGCTCTCAGTAGGCCATCTCAAGACTCAGCTTGGTTGAGGGCCACATGCCCTTCTTAGAATGTAAGTAGAAACCAGGCATATTTCATTGGCTAGACTTATTTGAATCTTAATGATTTTCAAGTAAAAAATCTCCAGCTCAATACTTTTATTGCTAATTCAACATGAAATTAAGCCTAACAGAACAGTTCTCAGATTCTTTCTTAAGGCCTTCTACCATATCCCTTATTAAGAGCTATTACTAGTTTTAGCTATTACTTATTATTAGATATTAATGGTAGCCATTAATCCTGATACTATATTTTAGGCAGATTCTTTAATATTTATTTATCTGTCTATCTATCTATCTATTTATAAAGAGAGTCCATGTGTGGATGGGACATGTCTGACACATGTCTGGAAGTCAGAGGACAGCTTGCTAAAATGGCTCCTCTATCTCTACCATGAAGTCCAAGGAGACTGTAGAGGCTATTCCTGGTTGTCAACTTGACTAAATCTGGAATGAACTAATCGAGAATTGGAAGGCTCACCTATAATCCTAATCTGGAGGCTCAGAGATACAAGTTTCTGACCTGGATCTTGGCATGGAGATCTTGAAGCATAGTGACTATGAATTCCAGAAGATTAAGATTAGGAGATCTCTGAGTTCAAGGTCATCTGGGATTAAAGGCGCGGTGGTATACACCTTTAATTTGGGCCACACCCTCTGCTGGAGACCTATATAAGGACATTGGAAGAATAAAGATTCACTCTGGCTTTTCCTGGCCTGCCTCGTGGGACTGAGCAAATGTTAGATCCTTGGACTTCCATCCACAAGTACTGCTGACTATTGTTGGGGAGTTGGACTACAAGGTGTAAGTCATTGACAAATTCCCTAACTATATAGAGACTACCCATATGTTCTGTGACTCTAGAAAACCCTGACTAATACAGAAGATGGTACTAGGAGTGGTTCTAGAGGAGCAGAAGTATAAGCATGAATATTTTAAAAATCAGGAGTTGGTTTGATAATTCATCAGCACCTTCAACTACTGAAACCTCTCCAGATTCTCTTCCTCCTGGGAGTTCGGAAAATATTGAAGACCCGTGGTTGAAACTATATTTCAAGCTTAAAGAAGCTAATGTCTTTGAGTATCTTGATGAATTAGATGATTCAGTGGTGTACAATACTTTCTACAAGTTGGGGAAAAATCGAAAAATGATTTTGCTGGCTGGTTGCTCTTAGCATCTCAGGAAAAAACAATGAAGGAAAGGAAGAAGTTGTGTGATAAAATCGAACAGCTCCAGACGCAAGTAAACAATCTAAAAGTTGCTAAGTGTGCCCTTGAAGAGAATCTTCTCTCTAGCAGCCACAGAGCTCAAGTTGCAGAAAATCAGACTGAAGCTCTCATTATAAGGTTGACTGAATTACAGCGAAAATTCCGGTCTCAGCCTCAGAGGGTGTCAGCAGTTAAAGTAAGGGCATTAATTGGCAAAGAATGGGATCCTATAATTTGGGATGGGGATGTGTAGGAAGACCCTGTTGAAATTGAGAATTTTGAATCTTCAGAGTTTCAAGGATTTGCCCCACCTGAGGAAGTAGTACCCTCAGCCCCACCCCTTGAAATAATGCCTTCTCCATATAATGAAATTAATCGCTCAGAGCCTGATAAACCAGCAGTGACTTTTGCTGAAGAAAATGCCAGACAAGACAATACTGATGTTTCTCAAGGCCCACCAGTAGTTTCTTCTAGACCTATAACCAAAACAGGCCCCTAGAGGGGAGGTAGAAAGTGTAGTCCATGAGGAAATACACTATACTACTAAGGAGCTTAATGAGTTTGCTAATTTATTCAAGCAGAAGTCTGGGGAATATGTGTGGGTATGGATTTTAAGGGTGTGGGATAACAGTGGAAGGAACATAAAACTAGAGCATGCTGAGTTCATTGGCATGGGCCCTCTGAGTGGAGATTCTAGGTTTAATATCGAAGCTCGCACAGTTAAAAAAAGATGTCAGGAGTTTGTTTGAGTGGTTGGCTGAAGTGTTTATCAAAAGACGGCCTACTGAAAAGGAGTTGGAGATGCCTGATATCCCTTGGTTTAGTGTTGATGAAGGGGTTTTAAGGCTTAGGGAAATTGCAATGCTAGAGTGGATACATTGTGTAAAACCTAAGGATCCACAATGGGAAGGTCCAGAAGATATGCCCTTCACCAGACCTATAAGACACAAACTGGTGAGAGGGGCACCAGCACATTTAAAGAGTTTTGTTCTTGCCTTTTTCCTTGTGACACACCTTAGGGTTGGAGATGCTGCTGCTCAATTAGATGAATTAAATTAAATGGGTTTAACTGGGCCTCAAGGTAACAAGGGCCAGGTGGCAGCATTGAATCGCCAGAGACAAGGTGATCGTAATTAGTATAATGGACAGGGTAGACAAAACAATGTTTATAATGACATATCCCATAATGGTCAGTACAAGAGAGGTGGAATTTATAATGGAATGACTCATTTAGACCTTTGGTACTGGCTAGTCAGTCATGGTGTTTCCAGGCATGAAATAGATAGGAAACCTACTGCATATCTGTTTGATCTGTATCAGCAGAAAAATTCTCAAACAAATGAAAGAAAGGCTACATTGGATCATGGCAAAAGGCAATCTCGGCCAGTGAATCAATTTCCAGACTTGAGTCAGTTTGCAGAGCCAGAACCCCTTGAATGAAGGGGTGGCCAGCTTCCTCTGAGGAAGGATCTTGATAAGACACCTAAAAGTTTTGCTGTTAGTCTTTCTCCAATTCTTCCCCAGAAGGACCTACGGCCTTTTACAAGGGTAACTGTACACTGGGGGAAAGGAAATAATCAGACTTTCCGGAGTCTATTGGATACTGGTTCTGAATTGACACTGATCCCAGGAGATCCCAAGAAACATTGTAGCCATCCAGTTAGAGTAGGGGCTTATGGAGGACAGGTGATTAATGGAGTTTTGACTGATGTCCGACTCACAGTAGGTCCAGTACGTCCCTGAACACATCCTGTGGTCATTTCCCCAGTTCCAGAATGTATAATTGGGATAGATAAACCCAGAAATTGGCAGAATTCTCACATTGGTTCTATGACCTGTGGAATGAGGGCTATTATGGTTGGAAAGGCAAAATGGAAGCCTTTAGAGTTGCCTCTGCCAAGAAAAATAGTGAATCAAAAACAGTATCGTATTCCTGGAGGAATTGCAGAAATTACTGCCACTATCAAGGACTTGAAAGATGCAGGGATGGTGGTTCCCACCACATCTCCCTTTAACTCTCCTATCTGGCCAGTGCAGAAGACAGATGGATCATGGAGAATGACAGTTGACTATTGGAAACTAAATCAGGTAGTAACTCCAATTACAGCTGCTGTACCAGATGTAGTTTCGTTACTTGAGCAAATTAACACATCTCCTGGAACCTGGTATGCAGCTATTGATCTGGCAAATGCCTTCTTCTCAGTACCTGTCCATAAGGACCACCAGAAGCAATTTGCTTTCAGTTGGCAAGGCCAACAGTATACCTTTACAGTTTTGCCTCAAGGATGTATTAACTCTCCTGCCCTGTGTCATTAACTTAGTTAGAAGGGATCTTGATCATTTGTCTCTTCCACAAAATATCACATTGGTGCACTATATTGATGACATTATGCTGATTGGACCAAGTGAGCAGGAAGTAGCAACCACTTTGGATTCATTGGTAACACATATGCGTATCAGAGGATGGGAAATAAATCCAACCAAAATTTAAGGACCATCTACCTCAGTGAAATTCTTAGGAGTACAGTGGTGTGGGGCATGCAGAGATATTCCTTCTAAGGTGAAAGATAAGTTATTGCACCTGGCCCCTCCCACCACCAAGAAAGAAGCACAACGTTTAGTGGGTCTATTTGGATTCTGGAGATAGCACATTCCTCACTTAGGTGTGTTACTCAGGCCCATTTACCAAGTGACTCGGAAAGCTGCTAGCTTTGTGTGGGGCCTGGAACAGGAGAAGGCTCTTCAACAGGTCCAGGCTGAAGAAGTTGCTCAGATGCCTATGGTTTCTACTCCTGTTACAATGCCATCTGCTGCCAAACATGCACCTATAGCCTCATGGGGTGTTCCCTATGACCGGCTGACTGAAGAAGAGAAGACTAGGACCTGGTTTACTGATGGCTCTGCACATTATGCAGGCACCACCCAGAAGTGGACAGCTGCAGCATTATAACCCCTTCCTGGGACAACCCTGAAAGACACAGATGAAGGAAAATCTTCACAGTGGGCAGAACTTTGGGTAGTACACATGGCATTACAGTTTGTTTGGAAGAAGAAATGGCCAGATGTATGATTGTTCACTGACTCATGGGCTGTAGCCAATGGATTGGCTGGATGGTCAGGGACGTGAAAAGATCACAATTGGAAAATTGGTGAGAAAGACATCTGGGGAAGAAGTATGTGGATAGATCTCTCCAAATGGGCAAAGGATGTGAATATACTTGTGTCCCATGTAAATGCTCACCAAAAGGTGACTTCAGCTGAGGAGAAGTTCAACAATCAAGTAGATAAGATGACCTGTTCTGTGGAGGGTCAGCCTCTTTCCCCAGCCATCCCAGTCATTGCCCAATGGGAACATGAGCAAAGTGGCCATGGTGGCCGAGACGGAGGTTACGCTTGGGCTCAGCAGCATGGACTTCCACTCACCAAGGCTGACTTGGCTATAGCAGCTGCTGAATGCCAGATCTGCCAACAGCCGAAACCAACACTGAGCCCCAGATATGTCACCATTCCTCGAGGTGATCAGCCAGCAACCTGGTGGCAGGTTGACTACATTGGACCACTTCCCCCGTGGAAAGGACAAGGCTTCATTCTTACTGGAGTAGATACTTATTCTGGTTATGGATTTGCCTTTCCTGCATGTAATGCTTCTGCCAAAAACCACCATCCGTGGACTCACAGAATGCCTTATCTATCGTCATGGTATTCCACACAGTATTGCTTCTGACCAAGGAACTCATTTCACAGTCAGAGAAGTGCGACAGTGGGCCCACGATCATGGAATTCACTGGTCTTACCATGTTCCCCATCATCCTGAAGCAGCTGGTCTGATAGAAAGATGGGATGGCCTTTTGAAGACACAGATACAGCTCCAATTAGGTGGCGACAGTATGGAGGGCTGGGGCAGAGTTCTTCAGAAGGCAGTATATGTTTTGAATCAGCGTTCAATATATGGTACAGTTTCTCCCATAGCCAGGATCCATGGGTCCAGGAATCAAGGGGTGGAAAAGGGAATAGTTCCACTCACTATCACTCCTAGTGACCCTCTAGGAAAATTTTTGCTTCCTGTACCCACAACTTTAGGTTCTGCTGACCCAGAAGTTTTGGTTCCAGAGGGGGGAGTGCTCCTACCAGGAGCCACAACAAACATTCCATTGAACTTGAATCTCAGACTTCCCCCTGGCCATTTTGAGCTTCTAATGCCCTTAAACAAACAGGCTAAGAAAGGAATAACAGTGTTAGGAGGGGTGATAGATTCAGATTACCATGGGGAAATTGGATTGCCTCTCCACAATGGAGGTAAGTAGGATCATGCCTGGAGTGCAGGAGATCCCTTAGGGCGTCTTTTATACTACAATGTCCTGTGAATAAAGTCAATGGCAAACTACAACAGCCTAATCCAAGCAGGATGACAAAGGACACAGACCCATCAGGAATGAAGGTATGAGTCAATCCTCCAGGAAAAGAGTGAAGACCTGCCGAGGTGCTTGCTGAAGGTGAAGGAAATACAGAATGGGTAGCAGAGGAAGGTTGTTATAAATACCAGTTAAGACCACGTAACCAGTTGCAGAAATGAGGATTATAAGGAATATGATTTCTTCTGTCTTATTTTGTTAAAGATACATTTGTCTTTCTTCCAATTTCTTTAACATCAATTGGTATTGAGACACTTAAAGAATGTTCCCAAGGGACATTACCCCATTGTAAATTTATAAATGTGTTTGCAATTGTACAAGGAATAGTTATATCATGTTAGGCATATTCATGACCTTGTTATTGTTTCATGTGGACATGAGATATTATTTGTGTCAAGTTGACAAGGGGTGGGTTGTAGTGACTATTACTGGTTGTCAATTTGACTAAATCTGGAATGAACTAATCAAGAATTGGAAGGCTTACCTATAATCCAAGTTTTTGACCTGGATCTTGGCACGGAGCTCTTGAAGCATAGTGACTATGAATTCCAGAAGATTAAGATTAGGAGATCTCTGAGTTCAAGGTCATCTGGGATTAAAGGCGCAGTGGTACACACCTTTAATCTGGGCCACACCCTCTGCTGGAGACCTATATAAGGACATTGGAAGAAGGAAGATTTATTCTGGCTTTTTCCTGGCCTGCCTTGTGGAACTGAGCAACTGCTCGATCCTTGGACTTCCATCCACAAGTACTGCTGACTATTGTTGGGGAGTTGGACTACAAGGTGTAAGTCATTGACAAATTCCCTAACTATATAGAGACTACCCATATGTTCTGTGACTCTAGAAAACCCTGACTAATACAGAGACCAAACTCAAGTCAACAAGCTTTGTAGCAAGCAGCTATCCCTGCCACAACATCTCACCAACCTCTATACTATTATGTTAACACATTCCAGTAATACTAACTAGTCTTGAAACATATCTCTCCTCCAATGTAATGACATATGATTTTCACTGACACTACATGGGACTTTCTATTTAAACTTGAGCTCAGAAATACTTGAAAAAAATCCCGAGTACAAACTATAGAATGTCCAACAGGCTGGGGCTAATGGAGTCTTAGAAACAGTATACTTTTCTAAATTTCTATAATGAAAAAGTTAAATTGCACCAGATGACTTTTCACTACAGAAAAGGCCTTCACAATCTACCACCTTTATACATCAAAGATAATAATTTTTCTGAGGAATTTCTTCTCAAAATTAAAATTTGATAAAAGATGGAGGCGCACAAGGAGACAACACAAAAATCGCTTAACGAGATGAATCAACGGGTAGATGCACTCACAAAGGAATCACAAAATTGGCATAAAGAAATGCAGAAGAATATGGGTCAACAGACGGATGCCCATAAGGAGGCAACACAAAAATTGCTTAAAGAAATGAATCAACGGTTAGATGCCCTTACAAAGGAAACACGAGAACTGCTTAAAGAAATGCAGGAGACAATGGATCAACAGATGGATTCCCATGAGGAGGAAACACAAAAATCACTCAGAGAAATGCAGGAGAACGTGGGTCATCAGGAAGAAATCCTGAAAGAGGCAATGCAAAAATACCTTAAAGAAATACAGGAAAATACAAACAAACAAGTGAAGGATCTCAGCAAATCCATCCAGGAACTAAAAATGGAAGTAGAAACAACTAAGAAATCACAAAGGGAGACAACTTTGGAGATAGAAAACCTTGGGAAGAAATCAGGAGTCATAGATGCAAACATAAACAATAGAATACAAGAGATGGAAGAAAGAATCTCAGGTGCTGAAGACTCCATAGAAAGCATCGACTCAACAGTCAAAGAAAATGCAAAATGATAAATCTGTATAATCCTCAGAAAGCCTCATTTTTCTGAGCCATGTCTTCCTTTGCATTAAAAGCCATGTTTTCTGATCAATAGTTATTCACATTCTCAATTAAGTGCAAGCAAAGCGTGGGGGGGGGGCTCAGCAACTAGCAGATGAACCCCAAGTGAGAAGCCAGGCCTTCGCTCACATCAAGATGGCCGGCATGATCTCTTTCTTTTTAAATGGAAAGTTCCATTGGAAACTCAAAGTTCCCTTTGCCAAATTGAAAGGGACAAACAACTTCAAAGAGAATTTCCAACGTTTGAAAAGGTTCTTGTGAACAATGGGAGTTTTTCAAATTATTTTTAAAATATTGTTGGCACTGCCCCTTGAAACAAGTTAAAAGGCAAAAGAAGCCGACGTGACCCCTGTGAGCAGAGTGCTCAGGCAGAGATCTGGCAGATACAGTCCCGAGCTGTAATTCTGTTGCTTTCCTCCTGCCTTTCAAGTCTGATGAATTTTCCTTTAACTCCCATCCAGTATGGGGCTCCACAGAGTGCTTGGAAATTAAGACAACTAGGATCGGCACTTTCTTAGGGACCTTCGAGAAGAAACTGACAAATTAGCCCAATTTCTAGCTGTTTTCTTCTTCCAGTGCACACTCAAAGAAGAAGCATAATTTTCAAATGATTTTAACTCTGAATTTTCTGTTCATGGATGCAGTGACTGAATTGAACTCCTGACTCAAAACATAGTCAATAATTAAGCCAATCACTACCATTATTGGTAACACACTACTGTGATTTGAACTGGCTGTACATATACCTAACAAGCCAAAGGGACAGATGAGATAAATTGGCATGATTCTCCCCACCCCTTTTTAATTAAAAAAATGTAAGTACTTCATATATGAAATCTGTGTCTACATTGCTCCCACTAGGAAAAACACCAAATGGACTCAGTAGGTTGTACATGCATGGGGCCAGTGATTACATTTGCAAGGAAACTCAGGGAAGAAATTGTCCTTCTTGTAAGGAAGCAGGTTCCCAGGTGATTCACCTTGAAAACCAAGAGTAAAGCTATTCATCTAGTTTGACAGTCTCATTGGCTCACTGACAGTTTCTTAAAGAACCCTGATCTATAGAATGCTAAGAATTGAGCAAAAGGCTTTCTTATAGAACTGTCTCTCTTTCTCTCCCCCCCTCCTTTATTGGTTCTTTATGATTTTCACATCAAGCACTCCAATCCCACTCATCTCCCTGTCCCTTCATATCCACCCTCTGCCCTTGCAACCTCCCCAACAAAAGAAAAATTAAAAATAAATAAAATTTCATTTTGGAATATGTAGTGTGTCACAGGATGTCACACAGTGAACCCATTTATCCACACTTCCTTACTTGCAAATGTTCACTGCAATGAGTCATTGGCCTGGTTCGAGGCTTCTGCTACTCTATCAACCTTACCAGGACTCCTCTTGGACATCCTGCTGATGCCCTGTGTCATGGAGGTCCTGCTGCTTTAGATCCTGTCATGAGCTCCACAAGTTCATAGGTGGGGTAGATGTTGGGATGGGTCAATTCATATCCCTGGACCTGGGCATGGATGGTAACTAAGTCAGTAAGCCTGCTAGCTCTCCCACACCACACCACCAGGGGGAGCTCTCCAGCACTCCCTGTGCTGGCTCACCCAATGCTGAATCTGGCAATGGTGGGGCCAGCTCTCCTGCTCTCATGGCTTACCCAGGCCCACACCCTGCTCTCCCAAAGTGCTGCAGAGAGTGATGGGGAGAGCCAGCTCTCGAACTCTCATGACCTGGGGACCAGCTCTCCTGCCTGTCCCATAGAGAGGCCTTTTCTAGGCTTCTTAACTTTGTAATAATTTGTTCAGCTCTATCCTCAATGCCTGCCCTTTCTCTCTCGTACACACATACATTTCCTTAAATCACCAGTTACCTTATTCCATTGAATATCAAATAACTACCATTTATTGGATACCAGGCTAAATGTTTCTCATATTTTCCTGTTATAGATGAGTATTCTAGTGTCATTCTGATGCTGTGATAGAACAGCCTCACCCAAAGCAACTTAGGGAGTAAAGAGTTTTATATGGCTTACACTTCCAAGTTGCAATCCATCACTGAGAGATGTCAGAGCAGGAATCATGGAGGAACACTGCTTGCTGACTTACACAGAGGCTCATGATTAGCTACCAATCCACCTGCCTAGGGATGTTGCCACCCACAGTGGGCTGAGCCCTCCTGTGTCAACTGAAAAACAAAATGAAGAGAATCCCTCACACATGTTCACAAACAAAACTGAAAAAAAAAACAGCTACTCAACAAAGACCCTTTTTCAGGCAATTCTAAGTTTCATTGAGTTGATAGTTCAAACTAAGATGATGAGAAACACAGAAACCAACCTGTAGAAAAGTTAGCAACTTGCCAAGTTTGCCTGCTTGGTAGGTTGCAAAGTTGAAGCTTGGACCTGGCTTGTTCTGGTTCCAAAGCCTCTTCTAATTACAGTTAGGTTTGACATGTAAAGGGATAGAAATCTAACAAGACCTTGAAACACTGTAGTTAATTTTAATATGTACTTACAAAACCTTAGTAGTCCATCATGAAAAAAGATGTATCAATGAGAAAAGGCATTTTTGAAGTGTGTGTGTGTGTGTGTATGTCGTGTATGTGTATGTATAAGTGTATGTGGTATGTGTGTATGTATAAGTGTATGTGGTGTGTGTGTGTATGTGGTGTATGTGTATATGTAAGTGTATGTGGTGTGTGTGTGTGTGTGTGTGATGTGTGTGTATGTGGTGTGTGTGTGTGTGTGTGTGGTGTATGTGTAAGTGTATGTGGGATGTGTGTGTGTGTATGTGGTATGTGTGGGATGTGTGTGTGTATGTGGTGTGTGTGTATGTGGTATGTGTGGTGTGTGTGTGTATATGTGTGGTGTGTGTGTGTGTGTGTGGTGTGTGTATGTGTAAGTGTATGTGGTGTGTGTGTGTGTGTGTGTGTGTGTGTGTGTGTGTGCAGCCTCATACCACAGCTTGAGGAAAATGTGTGGAGTTGGTTCTCTCTCCACTTTGTCTTTAAGGCAGTTCTCATGTTGTTCTTGCCATGCACACGCTCCAAGCCAGGTGGCAAGTAAGTTCCTACAGTTCTCCTGCCACTGCTTCTCAGCCACCAGAAGCCACGGTGGGATTAGAGACTCCAATCACAGTGTCTTCTTTTAAGTGAGTCCCAGGGATCAAACTCAGGTCATCAGGTTTGCTCAGAAGGCACATTCACCCCGACCCAGCAAAGTGCTTTTTTAAAAGATGTTTGAAATCTTCAGATCAAAACAGATTAGCATCAACAAGGCATGAGTTATGAGTTCTAGTTTGACCGGCAGATGCTCGTAAATCCTGATCCAGCTTTCACATGATCTTCAGGGATGTTGCTAATTGTTAAGGAAAGAGATTCCACTCCAGTGGCAGTTTCAGGGCAGTGGGTAAACAATTTCCTTTCAAGGAAGAAAAGAAACTTCTCTGTGTGGAGTGCAACACAGCTATAAAAAACAATAACAAATATTTAGCACATACTTGTTGGTGTAAGCAAGTTTCTCTGTTGAGCATAACTTTGCTGAGAAGCAATAAAGATGAAAGAAGGAAATGGAACTATAGAGCAGAAGTTCTTGGACCTTTGGTCTGTTAGCTGTCTGGGAAAACGTGTTAAGAATGTATGGCTGGCCTTACCCTGTTGCTGTCTATACACTTTTGACAAGTGATGAGAACTAAAATTTCCAAACAGTTCCTGGATGCCTCTGCTGTTACTAATCCCAGTACCATACATTTTATAAATGAGGAGAATGGAAGGAAAAGAAGATACTTGATTTTTCTGGCCTGTGGACATAGACTGAGCATCAGTTCACCCACGTTGTAGTCTTTCTTTATTCCTGCTGAAATTGTACCATCAGCTCACCCAGGTCTCCAAATTGTTGACATCCATCCCATAATAGATTTGCCTGGAATTGTCAGCCTCCATAATCCCGTGAGCCTGTTGGTTCTGTTTCTCTCAGGAATCCCAACCAACATAAGTCAACATGAGAAGAAATTGTACAGAGCCATGATATGCTGAAAGGAGACTTGAGGTTGGATTAATATGAGGATGAGACAAAGTTCACATTCACGACTTCTTACCTTCTTGCATGACTCAGTAATCTTTTTTTTTAACCCTTACTACTTTTAAAGAGAATATTAAAATCTCTTTGAAATCCTGGCAGCCACATCCTATTTCTACTCCCCAAACCATCCATTCTGCACCCCAAGCTCACCATCTCTATACGATCTGAGGAGTGGTGAACACATATTATTTGAACTAATTAAAGCCAGTATCCATGAAGGTCATGGACTTACTTCATCGACTTCACAATGATTTCTCCACAAGAATTCTAACATGATATTGCATCTCTAAGCAAAACTTTGAAAAACTTCTCTTGCCCTGTGCTAACTGAAAAGCACACCACACCCACAGGACACTGTGCAATGGGTCATTGTGACTGACAGCTTCATAGCAAAGGAGGCACATCAGAGCCTCCATAAGCCAAGGACCACATCTTCATATGAACAACTGCAAAGAGTAGAGGCCAGCTCTCAGACACACAAGCATCTTCAAGCCATCAGGAACTTCTGGTACTTCTCTTCCAATATCGTCGAGATGAGTGGCATCTAAACTCAGGGGAATAAGGCTTTTCTTGAATTCAGTCGCTGGGAAGTCATCGCGTCTCAGCAGGACTGCTCAATAGTAGCTAAGTCAAATTTTAAATAATTTGAAAAGTACTATTTCCTCGTCTCAAAACACTTCACGCTTCGCTGAGAGTTAAAGGGAGATAGAAGATGGCTCATTTAGCCAAGAATGGGAAAAAATGAGAACTCCGAAGCTTGGATTACTCTGGTCATGAGTGTGGTTTGGGTTGTGCTGTGTTTACGCTTAGAAAGATGTGGCATCCCGTTTTTATTTCTCAAAGGGCTTTAAATGCTTATTAAAAAATGTTCTTTGAAATCAAATAGCTCTTTAAGGCTGTGTTTTGATGATTTGATTGTAAATGAATGAAAAGCATATGGATTAAGTCACACATGGTTTTAAAGAATTACAGGCAAAAAGTGTCTAACAAGACACATTGAGAGTTTACCAAATTCAACTGTTTGAAGGAAAAGTCATGGGCTAGAGAAAAATAAACTGGATTTTTTTAATTGAAAAAAATGTAAAGGCCTGTATGTGAAGAGTTTGGCCGATGAGTCAAGCATCTCCACTTACCTTCTGGTCCAATATTTCCACCATACACAATTCTACATTAAGCTAACTCCCCAAATGTTTACTACAACAATTGCTATTCTGAAATAGAGGGTTTCAAATAAGACAAGTAACATGTTGCCTTCTAACCAGGACTGAGATACAAACCCTAAAATGGCTATTGTTTCGTCATTAATTAAATTGTGTGTGGAAACGTCTGTTTCAGAATAGTCTCAAATCGCTAGTTTTGTTTCAATGCTTTCCGGTGTGGAGGAAAGGGATGGGACCCAGCTGAAGGGTTTTGAAAGAAGGATCTACTCGGTTTTGTGTTTAGGAGAACCAAGGAAACAGGAAAAACTTTTGAAGTTGGAAGAGTAAGACTTCTTCCTGAGAGAAGGAAGTCACGCAAGTAATGAGGGGGATGGGCAGTCTAAGACTGAGACCTAAAAGTACACAGGAGCTGAAACGCAGGGCCCAGTCCCAAAGCAGTCAAGGGACTCCACAGAGAGCAGCTGAACATTGCCTTCTAAAACAGCTCCCAGTCCCTCCCCTTCGGCGTCAGTAATGTCAGGGATGGGTGCTCTTTAGATTTCTGTTTTAGCTTGTCCCTTATTTTTTCACAGGTGTTTGTTTTTTTTTTCCCAGCTCTCCTGTGTGTTGCTATTTTTCAAAAACGCAGTTCCTTGGCGTGGTCTTAGCTACTGGATTTTGTTATGTCCTTGGTTACCTTCCTTGCTTTTGTGGAGAGTAATAATAACCACCAACTTGACAAGATCGAGAACCAATCACTCATTAAACAAGTCTTGGGCAGACCTGTGAAGAATTAGCTAGAGTAGGTTAGGCTCTGGGCATGCCTGAGAATTTTCTGAATTAGGTTCATTGAAATGGGGATACCCACCCTAGATGTAGGTAGGCAGCGCACACGCGCTTGCACATGCACTCGCTCACACTCACACACTTTATATTTGTTTTTATTTCTGATCAGCTCCAAGTTTATGCTTGCATGTGATTTGATGAATAGTTATAACATTTTTTTTAAAGAATTACACAGTTATCCTAATATCACTTTCTTCTGTCTTTGTCCAGAAATTTCAGAGACAAGCTTTACGCAGTGGTAAACTTCTATACATTCTTGAGTCTCATTTAAGTGATACATTCTATTCTGTTGGCCTGAGTATCCAGGCCCCAGTACCACATAATTTTAATTAATAAAAACCTTAATTATCAAAACCCCTTTTCAGAGGAGGGAGGGGAAACTGTGGTAAAGATATAAAGCTAATTAATTAATCAATTAATAAAAACCTCTTCATACAAAACCATTTCAGTCCTCTCCAATCCCACCATCCATCATTATACTCAATTTCAGTGTCTTACCTATTCTTACCTATTTCTTACTTATTCCTGTGTCTTATTCTGTATGAACCTCACAGTCAACTTGACCTGCACATGATAGCATGTTGGTGTGTTTGCTGGGCTCACTGGTATCTACACTGTATCGATGTGTGGACAATGATACATAAAAGCCTAGTAAAAAGTTTTTCCATTGTGTTATTATGAGTACCTATGATTCTTGTGGGTTTGTACATTTCCGACTTTATCTTGAGCATATTATCGGTATTTTCTGCCACTACAAATTATTTTTCTCTTCCGTTTAGCTCCTGGATGAAGGAGCTTCTTTAAAAGTCTTCATGTTGGCCCCTGGATTTTGTGGAATCTTTTGATACATGAGTTAGTTTTACCGCTAACTCTGGAGACTCCAACTACCCTCTACTACTAGCTATTTTTTCCTTTCTGAAGCTGTTGTTTCTGTTTTCTTTTCCCTAATCACATTGCCTAACACTTTAATGCCAAACAATACAGGAGATGGTAGATTGACTCAGGTTTTAGGCCCCTATGGAAATTTTATTTGGGTATTTTAATAAAGATTTATTTTGTTAACCTGTTATTCCTATTTTTCCATAATGTCTTCATTAGAATGAAAATCTGTCAAAGGCTATTTTTCAAAACCAAATTTTTGTATACTAAGATTAATAAACTTTCTAATAGGAAGTCATCTTGAATTTTGACATAAATCACACTTGACCTAGTTTATTGGTTTGATGTGATAAACTCTAGTCATTAATATTTTATGATGATTTCATGTCACTATTCCTAAGTGTTATACTCCCACTATATTTGTCAACTTAGCAAAACTTGACTAGCTTCTCTGAAAGAATTTGGACGATTTGGGCAGTTATCTTCATTTTCCTGATTGTCTGTATCCTAATTTTAAGATGGTATTACTTTTTTTCCTGGGAATGATTTTAGGTCATTTTTCTTTCCCTTGTGTACTCCTTCTGTGGTGACTCTTTCTCCCCTATGAATATTGGCCTATTGAAATATCCAAATATTACACTGGGATAAATTTTAGTAAATCTGTTTCCAAGGTTATGTTCAGAGATATGCAGATTTGTCTTTTATGATATGAAAGTTTCTCTGTAATCAATTATTTTCTCCCTATAATTTCTCATTTTGTGATCTATACATTTTCTTTACTAACTTAGCCATTGGTTCCTGCATTTTAATGAATTTTCCAGGGAAATGGAATTACTATTTATTGATTTTTATACACAGTTTCTTTGTTCTTTACTCATGAAATTCTGCTTGGAATTTAATCTACCCTTCCACATGCTTTCTCTTTATTTGGTTTTGTTGTCTGTTTTTGGATAGGTTTAGTTAGGACTTACTTTATTTTATCTTTTATTTGCACTTATTAAGAAATTTCAGTATGTTCCTTTCTCCCTCTGGTCACTGCTTTAAACATAACTCCCAGATGTGGTTATGAAGGATTCATTATTATTTTCCAGAAATTCTATAAGTTTTGTTTGTATTTTCCCTTTCACTCAATATTTAACCTCATAAAGTAGTCTTCAACCTCAGCATATAAGTTTTTTGATATTTAAATCATATTAAGATCAAAGTTGTAACACATTACGATCTGGGAATACTATTTATAACATGGTTACTATATGAAATGCATCAATATCTCCTTTATGGTCTAAAATATACTTTACTTATAAGTAAATAATACAACATAAGAATGTGAAAAAGAAATTCTCTTTTGCCAATGTGTGATATTCTGTATATATTCACTCCCTGGTGACAGCCTTACCTTTTTCTTTCCTTGGCCGTGTGTTCCAGCATATTCTTCATTTTGTGTCTCATAGTTTCTAGTCTATAGCACTGACAGTTGTGCTGTTTGACATGATGATGCTCAGAACTATTGTGTGTTGGTTGTAATCTGTGGTTCAGCTTTTCTTTTGCCTTGATTAATTTTTTTTCTTTTTCTTTACAGTACAAAATCTGCTTTGTCTGACAGGTCAGCCTGGCGTAAATTAGCGCATCAGTGTTCAGCATTTCCAATCCTATTGTGTCAGATACATCTCTCAGAGTCAGTAGAAAATTAGGGCTGTTCCATGAACCCCTCTTGTTTTTCAAAGGGAAGATAAACTTACATCCATTTATTGACAATGTTGACCTACTCTGTCTCTTTCTATATGCATTAATCCCCCTTTCTCTTTCTCTCTCCCCATTCTTTCCACTTTAATTTTATATATATATATATATATATATATATATATATATATATATATATATATGTATGTATATGCCACAAGCCTTGTTTGGTCTTGGTCTTGGACGTATAATCATGTTTTCTAGATACTCTAAGTCAGTCCTCTTGCCAACAAGTCCTTTTTCATTTCCCTAAAAGAGGCCCATCTGGATAACACTGCATTTTCTTCTTGAAAGATCTACTGATGTTTATTTATGTGTATGTATGGGTGCATGTGTATGTGTACATGTAAGTGTATGTGTGAGTTTATGTATGTGCAGGTACCAGCAGGTGCAAAGGGTGTCAGATCCCTAGAACTGAAGTTACAGGCAGCCGTGAGCCATCTGATGTGGGACCTTAGTCTAGGTCCCATCGAGGTACAAGCTCTTGTAACCATTGAGTCATCTCCCCAAGCTGAAGCTGCAGTCCTTAAATTTCATGCTTGCTTGGTGAACTTGAATTCAGGATGAAATATCATTCTGCTGTCTGACCAATTCTTTGGAGGAAATGCTTACCAGTTAAAATCTTTCTGTTTTATTCTCATATCACCTTCCTTAGGAAAGTCATCTACTAATCCTATTAGACATTAGGATTTCCAGATTAACATCAGCCTGTTCTGTCAAAATAGTAATGTCTAGTTTCTTGAATAGATGACTTCTTTGATTGTGGATCCTTTTATTACTGTATGATTACTAATTCCATCTTTTACTGCCTCATTTTCTATCTCTGCTACAAGGGAGCATCTTTTTGTTTGTTTTTTTTTATATTTATTTGTTCACTTATTTTATGCATATGAGTGATCTCTCTTCATATATACCTGCATGCATCAGAACTGCTTATAGATGGTTATGAGTCACCATGTGGTTGCTGGGAATTGAACTCAAGGCCTCTATTTTTTTTTTTTTTTTTTTTTTGAGACAGGGTTTCTCTGTGTAGCCCTGGCTGTCCTGGAACTCACTCTGTAGACCAGGCTGACCTCGAACTCAGAAATCTGCCTGCCTCTGCCTCCCAAGTGCTGTAATTAAAGGCGTGCGCCACCACTGCCCAGCTTGAACTCAAGGCCTCTAAAAGAGCACCCCGTGCTCTTAACTGCTGAGCCATCTCTCCAGCCTTCATTCTTTTGTTTTCTATTTATCTTCTTTCTCTGGAAAGCAATGCTCTCCAAGGCTGTTGTCCCCAGTTCTGCTCACACCTGAGGTGTCCTAGATCTCAGGTCAACATTTAGCTCTCTTTATAAGCTTGGGTTTTATTTTGCTTTTTTGTTTATTTGTTTTGGTTGTTTGTTGGTCAGTGGTGATATCTTTAATCCAACCTGCACCATGTCCTTCAGGTTACACTCTGATAGCTAGGGCACCCACAGACTAGCAGACAGTAATAAATTTATTGCTGATAGAGTGCCAAGGCAGTATCAGATTTTGTGTGTCTGTATGTTTGTTTCATTTTTCTTATAAAACATTTAGTATTCAACCCCTGGAATTCCCCCTTTCTGATCCTATAAAATACTAAGCACCTCCTCAAAGGTCCACCTGTATACTCTATAGTCACATTGCTTTCCCCCACTTAATATGTCACCATAATGATTCAACACTCAGAATAATGATTAAATACCAATGTATGTTTAGGAGAAAGCAAAATACATTTAAAACAGACTGCTATTGTTCAGATTTTTCCCTACAAACTCTTTCAGAATAATATATACATTCTAGCATCCTTGGTAGTGTGTTGTTGTTGTTAGTTTTAAAAGAGAAACCAGCAGGAAGGTCCTCCCCTTATTGTCTCTTTGGTCTTAATGGTAGAAGGAAGATGGCAGAGGAATTGTCAGCTCTCATTCCGATAGGGTCTTTAGCACATACTTGTCTGTTGCACACTTATGGATTTCAACAATCAGTCATAAAATAAATGTCTGGTTTCAAAATGAAGACCAAAAAAGAATTTTAAGAGACTGCTACGTTTCAAAACGTTTTCAATGCATAGTTAGAAAATACCTTATATATAATACTGGGTCAATTGCAACAAATGCTATAAACTAAGTGTATGCAACTATGGTGGGAATTGAATTTCTCTCAGTTCTGGAGATGGTAAAATTGAGTTCAGGGCATCAGCAGTGTCTGATGGCGGTCTGTTTCTTGGTCCACAATGATGTTCTCTCACTGTGTCCCTCCAAGATGTATGTACCAGTAAAGCAGCTTCTTTTAGAAGAGCACTAATCCCACTTCTGAGGTTATTCCTCCAAGACCAAATGGCCTCCAATGTCCCACCTCCTAACACTATTAGTGATGACCTTATACAATTGAGCTGGGGATACATAAACATTCAAACTAGGAAAGTACTCATTAAATGCTGGCTACCATTATTACATATTCTGGAACATTCGGCTGCAACCCTCTTTCCCATAGAGTCTTTAGCCTACACCATTTTCCTCTATAGATGTCACATTGCTGATTCTAGCCATTAAGAGCTATCTCTATATTCAGCCTTGATATGAGGGTTTGTGCCCAGTCTTATTGTACTTTGTTAAGGGATATCAGGAGATATCCCTTGGAGGTCTGCTCTTTTTTGTGGGGAGAGGGGAATGGAGAAAGAGTTGATCTGGTGAAAAAGGAGGTGGAGAGAAGGACTTGGAGGAGTGGAAGGAGACGAAACTGTGGTCAGAATGCAATGTATGGGAGAAGAATAAAAGTGTTATTTTTTTTAATACCAATCTCTACTTTACATAACACCATCAGTTTAGAACCCACCCAACCCTCAAAGTGTTTCTTTGCATTTGGGCGTGTCTTTATGCTCAAGCATCCTTTGACAGCTTATGATAGGATCAATAAATCCTAAAGTATTTAAAGCACTCCTCACAACTTCCAGTCAAAGCCATGATGGCTGCCCATCACTCCTACCTCTGAAAAGACATTTCCCGAAGAAGCACTCAGGGCTTAGCATGAAAGCTGTGGTGGGGTTTATACCTGGCTGAGCCCTTGTGTTTCCTGTTCCTTCAGAATGGTCCCTTTAGTATCCTAAAGCAGCTTAACTTCCAAAGAAAACAAAAAATCTCAACAGCTGGCTACATGGGAAGAAGAGGCAAACTGTCCTATATCCTAAAGTACTTGATGTACTTTGGATACAATTACATTATTATATATTTTCCAAACTGTACGAAAAAAACTTCACACTTTCATGAGAGTGAGGCAAGAAGACTTCAAGGTTGAGATCAGCCTGGGCTACAGAGTAAGTTCAAGATGAGCCTATGCTAGTTAGCAAAATTCTGTCTCAAAAACAAACACGCAGCCGGGCGGTGGAGGTGCACGCCTTTAATCCCAGCACTTGGGAGGCAGAGGCAGGAGGATTTCTGAGTTCGAGGCCAGCCTGGTCTACAAAGTGAGTTCCAGGACAGCCAGGGCTACACAGAGAAACCCTGTCTTGAAAAATAAAAAACAAAAAAACAAAAACAAAAACAAAAACAAACAAAAACACAAAAAACAAACATTTGCAGTGGGTTCACACTGCAAATTCCTCTTAAAGAACTTATTTTAGTTTTTAAAAATCTGGGAAAAAAAATCATCAGACTCTAAAAGAAAATATAAAAACAAAGGAACGTACACTACTTACAAGAAAATACAAGATAAGGAGATGAAAGAAAGAGAAGGGATAGGAAAATGAAAGTAAGACATCACCTCTAACACATTACAGCACAAGGGAAGAGACAATGTTAACTACCGCTGATCAAAAGATTTGCTGTAAAATCTCTTTTATAAGCCATTGGTCATGCTCCGTATGACCAGGGAAGTGTAGAGCTTTGCATGTAACTAGTGTACATGAGTCCCAGCTTTGAGGTAAGCATTGCAACAAGGTCAAAAAAAAGGTTAAAAGGGCAATAATAGAGAAAATAAAAAAAAAATTCGGCAACTGGGTGCAGCGCTAGCGAAGGGTAGGCAATATGAGGAAGTAGAAGGCAAGGCTCTGAAGCAGACGTGAGCTGTGATCAGGATGCTGCAGTGTGGCGTGCAGGATAACATGGGAAGTGCCCAAAATGCTTGTACTTCACTTGATTTTTACTTGTTTATATATTGAATGAGCTAGTGAGAGTTCTGAGCCCGGAAGCTCGAAGAAAGCCAGAAAGACCCCATGCACCTGGAAACAGCCTCTGCTTGGATCATGGGTTGGGTTTGGTTTTTAATGCATCTCTATAAAGTCTATCACAGGAACTGAGCCTCAACGCTATCAAAATTTTCATGTATGTAATGGGGGGAACTATTTTTTTTATACAAAGGAAGATGGAGAGTGTAAAGAAACAACAGCATTACAAAGCATTGCACTATCGTGTTTTAAGTCTGTGTTTGTAGGTCCTTCCAGTGGCTTCAGTGAGGGACAGTGTCTGAAGCACTTCTAATGCACCAAAACCTCCATCCATAGGAACAGAATTGGTTCCTTGTTAATCGTTCTAGCCTTGAATTGCCCTCAGCAATATAGGTGGTCAACCCTGTGTAAAATATCGACTCACACAGATAGCCCTGCTATCTCCATGTATCCTTGCCTACCGCTCTATCATTCTCCTGGTTATAAACTGTTCTCTAGCAACAACATCCTAGGATTTTACTGGCTATTCTTGTTCATGAATAGCAGCTGTGTAGCCGTGCCTGGAGGTATCAGAAGAAATATGTGTGAATGCTTTTACCATGTGGCTTATTAAAAGCCAATGGAGCCTTTCATGTAAGCCAGGCTGGGCTAGGCATGAACTTACACAAAGCAATGCCCAGTAGTATCAAATAAGGATTGAGGCTATCTACAGAATAAAGACTCTTTCCTCTGTGTTTCAACGTACAACTGCCTTTGCACATGAGTGTCATCTAAAAATACCTTGGGCACTGTCACCACTGTCGATCTATAAACTGTTCCAAAGATACTTTTCAGAGTTACCATTAAAAGTAGAGTCAAGATGTAAAAGAACATTTCCTATAAAATTGAAATGTTTGTTATAAGGTTGCTCAAGTTAATCGATATTTGCTGCATAATTTGAAATTCGTGTTAATATTCAACAGTTTTGGGGGTTGACACATTACAAATAGATATCTTTATGGAGTTCAGTGCAATCACCAGTGTCATGGTTATGTCTGAGCCCACACTGCTGCCAAGGGCCATGACTCGGTCCATGATCCTACTGTAGTCCAAGATCCTACTGGTCTGTGCCAATGTCTATAGCATAAGTTACCACTAAAGACCATGTGGATGTCCATGATCTGGACTGCCACCTGAGACTAAGGGATGTCTGAGGGACATGCTGCCAATGGGGGACATGCTGATGTGAGAGCTTGTGTGGTCACTTGTGGCCATAATGTCATTATGCCATGCTGCTGCCAGGGTCCTATCACAGCTGGGGCATTTGTATTGATGTTGAGGCCTGTGTTACCACCAAAGGCCAGGCAGATGTTCCTGTTCTAGACTGCCATTTGAGGCTATGTTGATGCCCAAGCACTGTGTTGATCTGGCCCCTCCCATCCCCTGAGCAGCATGGGAGATCTGACTCCATGGCAAGAGTACAGGAGAGCTGTCTCCTAGGTCACAAGAGTGGGAGAGCTGGCCCTGCCCCTCACTGGCTGCAGCACTCAGAAAAGCCACCCTCCACCTTGCCTGAGAGCAACACAGTAGAGCTGACCCTGAGGGCATAAAAGCAGGAGAGCTGGCCCCATCCCTTGCCAGATAAGAAACTTGGGTGAGTTAGCCTTGGCAGTGCTAGAGAGCTGGCCCTGGTGGTACGCTTATCAGGGAGACTGCAGGCTAACCAAGTCAACTACCACCCAAGCTCAGATCCAGGGCCTTGAGTAGGCCCACTCCAATGTCTACTCCATCTATGAACTGCTGGAGCACATGAAAGGGGTAAATCCATGACACACTGGCTATCCAAGAAAGCAGTGATATTCAAATGAAACCTTAACAGGGACACGCGTGTTGGTGTTTGTTCTGAAGGGTTGAGAAGATGAAAGAGAGAGATGTGCAGAAACGACCTGAGGAGAGATGATGACGCTTGCTTGTGGATATTTGGGAGATGAATGATGGCATGAGGAGTAACAAGAGACACCTCTGAGAAGCTGCCATTTTCAATCGCAGCAAGGGCATTTGAATTTCTGCAAATGGAAGTGAGGAGCAAGGGGGGAAGCAGGGCAGGACTTGACCAGGCAACATTTAATGGGGTCTCATCGGTAGGAGATAAAAAAAACTGTCTTGAAGGAGAGAAGAGTGGGTGAATTGTTAGAGATCTGATACAGCTGGGAACACGGAGAGGCAGTGTGACCTCCTGAGGTGTGGGCTGTGTGGATCACATTTCAGTTTCCAGAGAATGCTGCCTCAACCCTGGAAACATCCTCAGTTCCAAAACACATCTGTTATCCACTCCCTTCTCTCGGTAGTAAAATAATAATAATAATAATAATAATAATAATAATAATAATAATAATAATAATATCCTACCTGGTGCTAGAATGCACAGCTACTAGTCATTAAAGAAAGGGCCATAGCCTCAGCCACAGCCACCAAAGCAGAACAACACAAAACAGAGCCAGGCAAAACCTATGGGAACAGGGTCTGTGGCTTCCTGTGTGATCAGAACGGGGGTGACAGCAGAGCAAGAAAAACCATCAGGATCCTAGTCACCCCTTAGTGGGGCCCCCAAACCATGAGAAGAGTATTCCTTTGATCAGTGAGCATCCATAAGCCCAACAAAGCCAGACTTCCTTCTTCGAGGAAGATCTTAAAGCCTTGTTGTATTTGATTACCGAGAAAACACTCTCCACCACAAAGATCTAAGAAACAAAGATCAGAAATGCAAATTCTGGGAGGCCTCTGACAGAGCAGCTGGGATGGGGGTCGGTCCAGGAAGGAGCCAAAGTCCTTCCATCTGAGGCAAATGCAACCCCATCCCATGATGAGGACACCTAGACTTGAACCTTTCATGGTGTCCCATGAACAGTACTGATTAACACCAAATGGTAAGACAAAATTATTCCCAGCAGTCCTGGAAATGTAAGCCACATTCAGAGACAGAAGCCATGTTACCTGGACATAATTCTCCTGGATGACAGGTGAACACTGGATGCGAACAGGATACCGCGCAGATGTTTCAAAGTTGGAGACAGCTGTGGCCAAGCCAAAATGTTCTGAATACTAAGTGAAACACACATCAAACAGGCAAACTTCTCTGTTGAGCCACATGAGAAATCCAGAGTTCTATCAGGCTTATGTAGCGCCCATAGAAACTGGGGGACATTTATTCAGGTAGGGCTACTAATTATTGTTTTAAGAAAAAGTGTGACACCAAAAAGACTGACACTAAACACAGTGTGACCAAAAGGTTTCACTAAATTAAAGACACTGAGGCTGGCAAGTGAGAAGGACCAATGGGTGAGGGTGCTTCCCCCCAAGCCTGATGGGATCTGAGGGTGATTTCTGGAACTCACACCTGAAAGGAGAGAACTGCATCCTGAAGGTTATCCTCTGACCTCCACACAGATGCCAGGGTGCATACACATCAATAAATTAGTAAGAGTAATAAAATGCTTACAAATAAGGCACAAAGGGACAGGGGAAGATAGATATGTGACAGCCCCCATGGCCTCTACGTACATCACACACCATACACACACATGTGCAAAACACACACAATGCACCAATATTCCATGCACATATATGTACATGTGGAGAAAGAATGATGCACTGATGCTATATTAGCTAAATAAATAATTATATGTTATTATATTTGCAAATATGCACGTGCCTTGATATACATGTACTGTGGGAAGATATTGTAGTCAGAATTTGATTTCCCAATAATTTGAAAATGACTCTAATTTAATCTAATCTAATCTAATCTAATTTGCTTCTCTCATAGTGATCCCCGACTGGCACTTTTAGGGGAAAAGAATCCATTTGTATACTCACCGGGGCATCCCCAGTTCCATTTATATATAACTGAAATCCCCATCAAAACCACAGAAGTCTTTGTTCTTGCCACCCACTTCTTAGCTACCAGATAAGCAAGTGAAATCACTCCACTGGTCATATAGAGAATCAATTGCTTTGCCTCTTACATTTTCCTCTGGTTGTACTTAGGGGAACATACCACTACAAAGAAACCACAAGAACTATTCACAGACACTATTCTTTTACCCTTTCCTACACACAGGTGAGGTTCAGGACATTTCCTTTTAAACCCAGGCATTGCTCTGAACAATCTTCACAGGTGTGATCCTAGACCTGAAAAACACATCATTGGCTTCCCAGCTCTTGAAACATGAACAAAGGGGAAGCTAGACATTCTGTAAGAATCTTAACTTCCTGAGCGTGCCATGCTATGAGCAAAAACAACAGTGGTCACACACAGAAGCTCCCTGGAGACAAGACTCCAGAGTAGACCCAATGTAGCCCAGACAAAGCAGTCCAGGGACCTGACA
This sequence comes from Tokudaia tokunoshimensis, assembly GCA_036184795.1. Taxonomy (NCBI): domain Eukaryota; kingdom Metazoa; phylum Chordata; class Mammalia; order Rodentia; family Muridae; genus Tokudaia; species Tokudaia tokunoshimensis. Next base: position 29,005,507 of record BTHU01000003.1, read on the forward strand.
TAAAGTGGAAAGTCGTTATTGCCATATGCCCAAGGAATACAGCAGACGGAGCCAACCCTATCTGACAATTGATTGTTACACACCAGGGGCCTAAGGTGAAACCTGAGCACAGACAATTCACAAAATTCTAAGAAAAAGCAACAAAATACTGTTTATAGCCATTAGGTTTGGAGCTGTTTGTTAGTAATCATAGTAGTAGACGCTAAAAGTCGTTTTTCCAAAAATCCCTGGACAGTTTTTAAGACTTAAATTCTCTACTCTTGAGATGTAAAATAAGAGTGGTCTCTGGCCATGCACCTATTTAAATCAGAATTAACTGCATTTAAATTATATTTAAAAGTCAGTTTCTCTGCTGGGCGGTGGTGGCGCACGCCTTTAATCCCAGTACTTGGGAGGCAGAGGCAGGAGGATTTCTGAGTTCGAGGCCAGCCTGGTCTACAAAGTGAGTTCCAGGACAGCCAGGGCTACACAGAGAAACCCTGTCTCGAAAAACCAAAAAAAAAAAAAAAAAAGTCAGTTTCTCAGTCACACAGAACACACTTCCCCAGCTAAGCCATGAAATACAAGGGAGCAGGTTGCCAAATGTTCCCAATTATCCTAGAAAGTTCTACCAGAGTTCAGTTACAGACAACCCGGAGCTCTGTCCGCATTCTAAAGATGAAAGGAAACGTAGACAATGTATTCTACCGTCTCAAGCTTGAAGCCGAAGAAATCATGCCCAACAGCCTATGTCTAACTGAACTGAGGGTAGAAATAAGCTAGGCTCTGACTAGTAAGAAAACTGGTACATTTCTCCAGGAATATTGTGAATTAAATTCTTGTGAAGAAAAACTCTTGTTATTTTTGTTGTTGCTAATTATGTCTCCCCCACCCACCCACCCCCAGAACAACAGAATCCAGTTTGTCACTGAATATGAGACAGGGTCTAAGAGACAAAGTTACCCAGAACTGAGCCCCACAAAGCAGAGGCAGATGTGGAGCTGGGAAAAGACATGCAGAATTCACAGAGGATTTTGCCTGACAGAGAATCATTAAGATACATCAACTGGGACACACACACACACACACACACACACACACACACACACACACACACACCCAAGGATCCGGTACCTTGGCCTAAAGCCACAGAAAATGTTGCTTTTCATTACAAAATTCTCTTTCTTTCTTGAGGGAAATTGTGAACCTACACAGATATATATGTATATGTCTACATGGGGGACCTACAGGAAGAGAATAAACAGACACAAACTCAGACACACACATGGCTATGGCTTCAGGAAGGCAGGAGTAATAAGTCATCTTTTTAAAAGCCCTGGGGCAAGTTAATAGTTGTCTTTTTTTTTTTAAGTAAATACTAAGCTACATGATTTCAAAAGTGATGGGTTTTTAACGGCACATGATAAAAATAAGGTTTTAATCAACTTTGAAGTAATGATTCATGACACAAGAAAATATTAGATAAAGGGATGCCATTTTTCTTATGTGGCTCCAGGAGATGAATCTGTAGTCTCTTTCCTCTGGTACTTTTTGTCCTCGATGACTGTCTCTCCTCACATAGCAACAAGCTTCAGCAAGCAAAGGCCTTCCTGAGGCACATGTGTTCATCTTGTCCCCAGACAGGTGAGGGATGCACATATAGCTACACAGGGAGATAGATATCCAAGGCTAAAAATAGAGCCTGCAGACCGACTAGGAGACCTCTGTGACAATATTCCTCCACAACTAACACCGGCAGTGTCTTTTTCAATAAAAAGCATCGAAAAGATTTATAATTGCTCACATCTTATGGAAGCGAAATACTCCCGAATTTTTTAAATGAGTTTTTTGCTCCATACAATAAAGCAGAGAAGAGAAGGACACAGGCAGAGGCCTGAGCTATGATACCATGATTTATCACAATTATCAGCTGACAAGATGCACTGCAATGTCCTGGGCATCTGCTCTCTAAGGATGTTTATAAACTGTTTCCATGCCAAAGACTAGCTATGCAATGATCGAGACTCCTCAGGTCTCCAGTTGCTTTAGGGAATGAGTTCAACACAGTGGCCATAGGTATGGGCTACATAGGTGCAGTGATTGTAGGTACGGACTGCGAGGATTCAGTGATCATAGTACATATGGATTACATGGACCTCAAAGATCCAGTTACAGGCATAAATGCCATCCATTAGACACAAAGACGGCTCTTTGTTTCTTACCTTCACTGGAATTAGAAGAGGTTTCTATGTTAGGCCCAGGAACTGCGCTGAGACTTTAAAAACTAATTTTTAAATAGCTTTGAGCTTAAATGGGGCATGGAAAATTTCAACCTAAAAAAAAAAAACACTAAATTTGGAGAAAGTTACTAGCAGATGAGGAATATACTGATAATAGAAACCACATTGCAGACATTATTATATATGAGTCATTACTAAACACACTGCTATACACCCTGTGTATAGGGTGAACTTTATAGGCTGTTCCACAAATGTATTGAGATGAGATATAAGTACCATCTTGAAAAACATCCACTCATGTTTCCCAAGCATTTTAATCTTCATAAAGAAAAGATTCTATCCTTGCTCATCAAAGACATTCACTACAAATTTGTCATATTAAATTGAGTTTGGATTTTATTATTTTAGATTTGGTCACAGTCTTACCAGTACTCTGATTAGGGTTATCTGTTCCAACGTCAAAGAAAATCCCTGACTTCTTTAAACAGCACCAGCAAGAGGTTAGATAAGAAAGTCAGCACTCTTAGGTTGCGACAAGTTCTTTTAATTTTATGTCATTTGGATATGTAAATGCATGCTGCTCAGAGAAAATAACAATGCTGCCCAAACAGAGTATTCATCTACATTCAGAGAACTGAGTCCTGTGATTTGTGCATTTTGAAGTTTAAACATCCCCCCCCCCCGACCCCGTTCTCCTTAAGGAAAGACGAAGCAGAAGCGTGAAGAGGTAATAAGGACCCATTATCAGTTGCTTCTCATTTGGCTAGACATCACCCATGCGCAATAATGAGAACTGTTTGTATCTAATATGGAGACACTGTTATCCTTACTCAGAAGCAGTAAGAACCCATAAAGCTTCACGGCGTGAGGACAGAGAGAACATCAGGAGTCTATTCCTTTATTTACCATTATTCCCTCAGCCAGAATAACACTGGGATCTTTAGAGTATTGGTCAAGTTTTTCCCATGAACTATTAAACAACACCCACACTGTCAAACTGTAAGGGTACGGCTAAAGAGAGTACTTTAGCAGTAGTACTGTGCTCTCAGCTGTGCTGTCGGGATAGTGAATAGGTATGGTGATCTTAAGGTCTGTGAGATATGTCTTGATGCTTAAGTAATGAGGGAGAAAACTAATCAGAATCTACACCCAGGAAGGACCCAGTCACAGATACTAATGATTCATGCAAAGATGCCAGAAACACACATTATTGTGGCTACCATGAAGACTCTTCCTCATTAGGGGGAAGTGGAAGGGCCAGGGTTGTAGCTCAGTGATAGAGTACCTGCTTCACATGGAGGAATCCTGGGTTCAGCATGGGGTGGGGGATCAAGGAAGACTAGAGGGAGGAGAAGGAGGAGGAGGAGGAGGAAGAGGAGGAAGCAGAGGACCAAACACTGGGAGGGGCCTTCAGGACTTAGGCTTACAAGTGGGTTAAGTGGTTTATTGCTTTTAATTCCAAACATTTATAAATCCTTCAATTTACAAAGAGCCAGACGCTAGGGTGAAGCTCAGAGAGGCAGAGAAAGCACCCAGCTGACCTTCCTCCTCAGCTGATGTCCCAACAAGAAGTTCTGCTTCTCCACACTGTCTCAAAAAAACCTTCAAACTCAATGTTTGGGCCCACAATGGGCTGGGCCCTCCACCAGCAATTAATTAAGAAAATATGTTGTAGTTATTATTATTCTGGGGTTTGCTATATCCCCTCTTGTTGTCTTTATCTATCTACTAGGGGTTTCTACTTCACTTAGACCACACAGTTCCCAAATAAAAGACACAAAATCCTTTATATTTAAAATAAGCTTAGAAGCACTACAGCTAGGCAGATATCAGCTCTAGGCTATTTTGTCTACTTCCCCCTGGTGAACTCTGAGATATCACTTGCAGTGATAGGCCATTCCTACCATCAGGCCGTGTACTACCCCATGGCAATGTCCTTCCTTTCCCCCCTCTTCTGGTGGTCCCTGCCTGAGACCTCAAGTCTGGGAATCTTCACTCTACCCTCCTCTCTTCTGGCCAGCCAAGACTGTAGACATCTTTATTAACCTCACAAGGATAACTTGGGGGTGGGGGGTGGGGAAGGTTTACATAGCATCATTTGGTATATATACATGAGGATCTCCTCATCAGGGGTAACCAGACCTTGGGGTCTAGTATTTAGCATTTAAATACATAGCAGAATGAAGCCAACCCCCTACATTTACCTTTGCAGAATGGTTAGAAGTCAGAAACTCCAGCCCTAGTCAAGCATGGCAGGACACATGGGCTTGAGTTGTCAGCAGACAGGAACCCTCAGCCAGAAGGCTGAGACTGGTGAGAGAAGGAACAGCAGGATGGTCTACAGGCTCCCACAAAACAATGAAATCAGAGTGAGACCCCTGCGGATACATACAGCACTTTGCAAAGGACAATCTAAAATACCAGTAGGTATGTCCTTATTAACTATATATATATATATATATATATATATATATATATAAATCTTATTAATTTAACATATATTAATTATATATATCAATCTTAAATTTATATAAAGAGAAAGGGGAATATAGGTATATTTATCCACATAAGGTATATTTATAATTTCAATTTGAAAGATAATGCTTTTTCTGTTGCCAAAAGCAATTTACCCTAGGGAAGATATATTTGAGATATTTGACAGGCCGGGTAGTGGTGGCTCACGTCTTTAATCCCAGCACTTGGGAGGCAGAGGCAGGCGGATTTCTGAGTTCAAGGCCAGCCTGGTCTACAGAGTGAGTTCCAGGACAGCCAGGGTTATACAGAGAAACCTTGTCTCAAAAAAAAAAAATTTAAAAAAATGAAATATTTGAGATATTTGACCAGCCATGTGGCAGAATGTAGATTATAATTAATGGGTTATTTTAAGTTATAAGCTGGTCAGAGAAGAGCTTGACTATATGGCCAAGGTATTTGTAAATATATTTTGAGTCTGAGTCTTATTTCTGGGAGCATGGGGTTGGGAGGAGGAACCACACTAACTACTACAAAAATGCCTTACAGGCTTGCCCATAGCCTGGTCTTATAAAGGCATTCTCCCACCCCACCCACCCCCACCCTTACTCTCTCTCTCTCTCTCTCTCTCTCTCTCTCTCTCTCTCTCTCTCTCTTTCTGGGTTGAACCAAGGCCAAAACAAAAGCATCAGTTCAGTTTTATTTATTCCTTTTAGAAATTCTCAAGTACATGCAGTTATGGGATATATAGTAAACAGAATAACTTAAGAACTGCTTCCCCTCCCCCCTCCGCAAAAAAAAAAAAAGAGATGGATGGAGAAGGAGAAGAGGAGGAGAGCTAGGAACAGCAGCCATTTCCACCACTCACTAATTAGTAAGTTGTTATCAACAGATTTTAATCGTATAACTTACATGAAAAATAGGGTAATACAGTCCCGAGAATTAAACAATGCCCTTTTCATTACTGTAAGTCAATGTACCTCAATAGTGTCTTTTTTTGTCGTTGTTTTGCAGGTTTGACTACTTTTAATGGAGCATGCTGGACATGGTATTACATTGCCATTAATCTTAGCATTGGAGACACAGATCTATAAAGAGTTAATGCAATAAACATTTATAAACATTCACAAAACCAGTTTGCAACCTTCTGAGGAACTGTAGAAACAAGCAATGTGCTAACGGCTAGAACTAGAGATTAGTACTTTGATCTTTTCACTTCAAACCCATCTGCTTCCATCTCCTTCCTCTTCTTGCTGATTGCACTTTTCTCCCACTGTCGATCAAGCTCTGCCTTATCATTGGTTTTTTTTGAATCGTCTGGTTTTCCGTCCTTGAGACCTCTTGATACCATACTGGAACACAGCCTTGGGCAAAGCCTCCTTGTTGTTCATATACTCGCTATATTCCTCCTGAGTATCAAAGTCCCAGCGGCCTAAGGGACCCTTCTTGTTACCCTGGTCCATTTTGCTATAATCTACCTCTTCATCAATATCTACATCCATGTTGTTCATCGTGGCAGGATAGCATTCTGCGTAACTGTTGGACGTGCCAAAGAAATCATCCTGCTGCTTCTTATCTTCTGGCTTCTTCAGTGATTCAGTGCCTTCCCAACCAGCAGACCCAGCAAATCTTTCATTGATGGACTTGATCAACTCTTTTGCAGATCCAGGTCCTTTGTCAACATCCATGGGCTCATCCTCCACTTCTGGCTTCAGAAAGTAGCTGCGCCTTTTCTTTTCTCGTTCCTGTCCCCGGTCTCGCTCTTTCTCCCAGTCTTGCTCCCTGTCTCTGTCCTGTTCCAAACCACGTTCCTGTTCCCGGTATCTCTCACGCTCCTTGTCCCGAGGTCTCTTGTTTGTGGAAGGAACATAATCCCCAACGTCTTCAAAAATGTTCATGTCAACCTCAGGAGGTTTCTTTTCTTCCGGTTTTCTTTTATCCTTCTTGAGCTTCTTGTTTTGGGTCCCCTGCCTCAGATATGACAAAATCTGGATGAGCTTGCTAATAACGATGTAATTTGTAGTCAGTGTAGTCTGGGCCTCCACAGTGGGGCAGTCAGCCTTGCTGCGTATGAGAGTGGTGGGGATGTCTGTGTCTGCGTACTCACCATCCAGGTCTACTACATAGGCCATACGTCCTGGAAAGAACAGCTCCTTTCGCTCATATGATTTACTCTTGAAAAGCACCCGATACACGTTTCGGCCAAGGCGCGTTTTAAATTCAATTTTGTTCTCAGGATCCTCATCTTTCTTGGTTTCCTTTTGGGGCTTTTCCATGAGTTCCTCTTCCGCCTTCTCTTGACGGGCGATCTCAGCACGCACCTTTTGAAGCAACGCAAAATCCAAACCTTTCACCAAATGGGTGTGTTCCATATCACCACCCAAGAATTTAGACTCCTGAATCAGTTGTCTTCTCTTCTCTGCTGCTGATTTGTACGCCTCAGCAGTGGGGTCCAGGGCCCTGTAGTCGGCTGAGGTACTTATCAGCTTAGTTTCCTCATAATCTTTGTTCGTACCATCTCTCCGTTCCTTGGCACGGTCCCGGTATTTCTCTGCGAGTTCTCTCGCGCGCTCAATGTCTTGCTGCCGAAGTTTGGCATAACAGCTTTCCTTTTTCATCCTTTGTGCAGCTTTATCCTTACTGTACTCTCTTGGCATCTCATGGTGACGTGGCTCAGAAGGTGGCACAGAAGTAGGTGCTGCTCCTGGGGTCCTAAGAAGTTTCCTGAAGTCTTCATTGCTAAGTTTTGATCGGTAGAAGGAATGCGGATCATCCATATCGTGGTCATCTGGAGCCAAAGGGTTAGAGAAGGACTCACTATCTCGCTCTGGCATTTTGGCCTCCGTCTCTCAACTCCGGCAATCTCGAAATGTCCAATATTGTCTTTTAAAAGGGTATCTTTAATATATGAACTGTCTTCTGTAATGTAAATGTCTTCCTACAGTCTGTAGTCCAACTCCCCAACAATGGTCAACAACAGCTGTGAATGGAAGCCCAAGGATCTAGCAGTTATGGCTCCGTCCCACAAGGCAAGCAGGCGAAAAAGAACACATCTTCCTTCTTCTGACGTCCTTATGTAGGCCTCCAGCAGAAGGTGTGGCCCAGATTAAAGGTGTGTGCCACTATGCCTGGATCTGGGACTTGCTTTGTCTCAGATGACTTTGAACTCAGATCTCTTTGCCTTAGTCTCCTGGGATTAAAGGCGTGTACTACTTTGCCTGGGCCAAAGCTTTTCATAGCCACTATGCCTCAAGATCTCCATGCCAAGATCCAGGTCAGAAACTTGTATCTCCAAGCCTTCAGATTAGGATCACAGGTGAGCCTTCCAATTCTGGATTGTAGTTTATTCCAGATATAGTCAAGTTGACAACCAGGAATAGCCACTACACTGTAGAAATGATTGGTGATGTGGAAAAGAACAGGAACAAATGGATGGGATGAAATCAGTCTAGTTCTCTGGAGGTCACGTTCCGGGTGGGCCGCACGGGGCGCATGGTGCACAAACACGTGCGCGTGTGGGACAGTAGGTGAGCAGCCCGCGGGGGCCAGGCTGAGCCTGACCGGGTGGCAGGCAGGAGCCGTGAGGGCGGGGAGGGGGGAGGGGCCGGGTGACCCAGCCGCAGGAGGGCGGGGGGTGGGGGGGGCATAAAGGCATTTTCTTTATTGAGGTTTCTTTCTCTCAGATGTCTCCACCTTGTGTCAAGTTAACATAAAATTATCCAGCATAAAGAAGATAAATTTCTTCATCATCAGATCTGGAAAAGGTGCTTATGTTCAGACCATGACTCCAGAAAGTTTCGGTCTTGTCACTCAAGGCCACAGAGCAGACTTACCGTAGGGTTGCTCTGTGAAGTCTCCTGTGGTCTCTGGATACCACTAAGTCAGCTGCTGTGTACATAAAGTCCAAGCTGAAACAGAGTCAGCTCCCATTAAATGACAAACACTTCCACAGCAATGACATTGATAAGACTAAGGAAAGCTATGATTTTTATCACACTCAAAAGCTGGTGATTCAATTCGCATATCAATAGATGGAAGGAGAGACCCCTGGTCCTGGAAAGACTGGATGTAGGGGAACGCCAGGACAGAGAAACGAGAGGGGGTTGAATGGAGAAAAGAGGGAGGGAAGGGGGCTTATGGGACTTTCGGGGAGGGGGGAAACGGGAAAGGGGAAATGATTTGGAATGTAAATAAAAAAAAAACTTAGAAAATAAAAAAAATAAAATACTGAAACAAAAAAAAAACAAAAGCTGGTGATATATTTTAAAGGCCTGGATCGAATTAATATTCCTCATGTCTGAATATTCTAGTCATAGATTAGTGATTTGTATAATCACTATGCTGCTATGCTAAAGATCTTTTATGAAAGTTGAGACCCACTGACAATCATGATCTGATAGCTAAAATTTCAAATGCAGCTTAGTGATGGTAGGAGAGGCAGGCAGATCTCTGTGAGCTTGAGTTCCAGCCTAGTCTACAGAGTACAGAGGCCTGAACATCCAAGGCTATACAGAGAAACCCTATCTTAAAAAGCCAGATAGATAGATAGATAGATAGATAGATAGATAGATAGATAGATAGATAGATAGATAGATAGATAAAATGTAATTATTTTCTTGGGATATAAAGTTGGAAATTTTAGTTAAAGTTTTATGTATTTTTAAAAGCTGTCGCTTTTTCTAATTGTACATAAGTAAAAAAAAATCTAATTGAATATTTTTTAAAAATATGGCTGGAACCAGGCACATTGAATGGTAATGAATGGCATGTACCCACAGTTCAAAGCAACTGAGTAGTCTGAGGTAGGAAACCAAACCTCCTGAGTTCACAAGCCCAAGACCAGCTTAGACAACAAGGTAAGATGCCATCTAAAAATAAATGAATAAAAATTAGGTAAGCACAAGTATGTCTTATACAGTATACTTAGAGAAATCCAACTATGTATAACTCTAATGTACAAGACCCATCTAGTTGCCAATATCAGAGGATTACTGTCACCCTTCAGCAATGCTACATCTAGCCCTATGTGCAGAAAGTGTGATAGGAGCCGTAACTGAAGTGCTGAGAGTGGAAAGCCGTCCTCGGCGGTCACGCAGACTGTTGGAGATGTTCTGCTGTGTTCACACGTAGCTCATGAGAAAATGGGTTCTCAGAACTAACAGGAAATGATTCCTAACCCAGGAGACTGTTACATCCTTCCATCCCCGAAAAGAAGGGGTTTGATGAGTTGATTAATTTGTTTCGTCTTACCTAAGTTCTCTGACCATTTGAATTCTTCTGGCATACTGACCTAGTTTTCACCTCTGCTGTTGGCAGTGGGACAGCCACATGGGCTACAGACAGAGGTAGTTTTGTTAGAGGACAGAGGGGAAGCCATGTGGGAGCATTTCACTGAGGCATGAACTGTGTTAGTCATGAAAGCAGATATCTGTAGCTATGGGTCACACTATAACCTCCAGAACCAGGGGTGGGAGCGCAGGGGACACAAAGGTGCTTTGTGTGCCCTTTAAAATGTTGACTTTGTATATCTGGGATAAACCAGGTCTCCACAACATGGGTCTTCATGCAGAGTTCCCTGTTGTGCAGACCATAGGGACGGATCTTCCTCTTCTCTTTTTTTTTTATTGAAAGTTAAAATTTATTAAGCCATCATGTGCCAAATACTCAGGTTCAAATTAATTTCAAAATATGTACAGGCATGTAATGAACTTAAAAATGAGTAAACTGGATTGGAAAATGCACAGAGCTACAAGTGACTGATGGAACTGAATTGAGAATCAAGGTCATCATCTATTACAAACCATTTTCCCTTTGGGCCCAACATTCAATTGATTCACAATTATCTAGACCTTTAAAGAACAATTTTTAATAAAACGTACTTGGTAACCCTAACAAATTTGTCCATAAATTGAAATAATAACTGAATCCATTGTTTTCTACAAATTAAGTTATTTTTAAACAAAGTGACCTCAGTGACCAATGTGTTTCATCATTTATTTAGATGTTGAAGCTCTCGCACTAAGTTTTTACAAGCTGGTGAACACTGACAAACTATTTCTCCCACAGAACTATAACCACACATTCCCAGACAGTATAAATATATGGTTGAACTAACATTAATACACATCACCATTTTATCAATTACATAATAAAACAAATGATCAAGTATCCAATTATTAAGTTACATAGCTCAAAAGGTGTATAAACTTTCTGCTCAGTTCACTAGCAGATCCCATTTTTTCTTTTTTGCAAGAGATTGGGAAGAAAAGGGGAAAACCATAATTCAAACAAGTTGGAAAACTTCTGATAGGTATGGAAAACACAAAAATTTCAGAAATTTTGATTAAGAATTGGTTAGCTACAACAATGTATCTCTACGTCTTAAAAATATTTACTAAATTAAAGAGCATACTCTTTACATGTTCTGCACAAGACAAAGGCAATATATTAATAAAAATATTTAATAGCCTCCTCTCGTTTCTTTTTCAGGCCCTCCCTGTTAGGTTGCACCTCTGAGTGCAAACATTAAATCAACTATAAGGCTTTTTGTCTGGAGACTTTATTGAAGATATGTGCTTCTGTAACAAAGTTGATTTTCAAACAGGTTTCCTAAAACAGCACAAAAGAAGACAGATACATTAAATAATCAGCGCAAGACTTAGTTAAAAAAAAAATGGATGGCTAAGCAAGCCTGATATATTCTGGTGTAAGTGTGGGAGATGTAAACAGTGAGCAGGCAGATTATGAGGCCCCTGCAGTGTTTGAAATGACTGAAGGAACACACACACCATGGAAGGTCTAGAGAGCTCTTACTTCCTGCAATTTTGGTTCTGTATGATGCTAAAAATATACAAGTATTGTGCTGGGTATTTTGGCACCTAATCCTTCTAAATTCCTTATAGACTAATAATATTCTGGCACAGGAGTATATTTAATGACATAACTCAATACCTTATTTTAGGAAAGGTCAATTGGTACAAATAATAAGCACATTTTAAATGCTGACCAGCAAAAATCTTTCGCTAAGTGTCCAAACATGTTGATCATAGCCCAAATATAGAGATTGCAAGTCTGTCAGCTTGTGGCCTGGTAAACCAGGTTTTCAATATTCCTTGGTGCTTCAGTAGACTTATTCGGTAAGCCGACACATTGAGTAATTACGTATGACAAATCAGGTCCCATCTGAAGTTCCACTTCCAAGGCAAAGGCATCAGGCACCCCAGTTTTATCGAATACAACAGTTGTTTCTGTGACCATTGGAATCCTTGAAGCAGAGCCGCATTTTCAGACGGTACTTCTCCAGATACAAACGTTGCTTGCTGTTAAAAGCTCCGCGCCACTTTTGTCTTATGAATTGTACTGCATCTTCATATTTCATTCCCCCTTCCATTAAAGCTAGGGCAACAAGCACCAGAGCTCTGCCTAGGCCTGCGACACAATGGACAGCAAGACAGCAACCAGGTTCTTCACGAAACTGAATCTTCACAAGACTTAACCAGTCATCAACAATCTGGTTGGATGGTGGTGCACCATCATCAAAAGGCCAGTCAAGAACACGAATGCCTTCTTTCTCCACAAGAGTAGTGTCGTAAGTTGCTTCACATACTCTTACTATTGTGGTAACTCCATACTTCTTAAGTTCCTCTATAAATTTGTTTAAGGTCGCATTGGTTGGATTGTGTGTAATAAGAAATCTCATGTTCTTGTATGTGACTTCCACAGGAGCAGGGCGGTTCATTCGAGCCATGTTAATTTAGTTTAAAAAAACACCCAATAGGGTTATGAAAGAATTAAAAAATTGAATACAGAAATGATTAAAAACAAAAAAAAACAAAACAAAAACACAAAACAACCTGACGTCTACTTCAATATTCAATATACTCCACGTGAAATTCTCAGAGCTTTGCGTACGAGTCGGGAGAAACGGGCAATGGAATGAACCTCCTAACAAGAAGCAGTGAGTCTTCAATCCGGTAATCCTGCGGCAATGCAAAGGAAGTGCTCTGAGGTTTACCCCATCCAGGTCCGAGCTCTTGTAAAATGCTCTGAAGATTTCAGTTCAACACGCCTGTGTCCTGGTTATCCACTCTTATGGGGGCTTCTTGGTGGAGTAGTAATGAATTCTTACAGTTCACTTGTCTGCATAGAGGTCGTGCTGTGCCTGGCAGTAATCTCCACTGCCCTTCAGAAACTCCATAAATGTGTGACTGAGAACACCACAGAACTGAGGAATATGTCTACTCATTGAAGATTGTGGCCTAATCATACAGCCGATCCCGAGGCGGCGCAGGCGGCGGCGGCAGCGGCGGCAGCAGCGGCGATGCAGGCGGTGGGGACACCAGACGACCATGCAGTGAGCTGCCCGGATCTTCCTCTTCTCTTTCAAAATCACCAGGTTTAAATGGAGAAAAGTATCCATGGGTAGCCAGCCAAAGAATCTTTGCAAAACATGGTATGAATAAAAGAGGTTTTCCAAAGGAAACGTAACTGAAGGATTTAGGAACCAGAAATCGAAGGCCACTGGGGGTTGGGGGTGGGGGCTTGGAGGATAGACCACAAGAGTCACTGTGATGGTTTGTATATGCTTGTCCCAGGGAGTGGCACTATTAGAAGGTGTGGCCTTGTTGGAGTAAGTGTGTCACTGTAGGGTTGGGCTTAGAGTTCTTCCTCTTACATGCCTGAAGATGCCCAGTTTGTTCCTGGTTTCCTTTGGATAAAGGTGTAGACCCTCAGCTCCTCCTGCACCATGCCTGCCTGGATGTTGCCATGCTTCTGCCTTGATGACAATGGACTAAGCCTCTGAACCTGTAAGCCAGCCCCAAGTAAATGTCTTTTATAAAACTTGCATTGGTGTCTGTTCACAGCAGTAAAACCCACACTAATTCAGAAGTTGGTACCAGGAGTGGGGTTTGCTGTGATAGGCCTGACCATGCTTTTGTTTGGAAGAATGTGGGTTTTGGAACTTTGGATTTGGAAAGTCATGGAATGCTTTAAGTGGGGCTTAGTGGGCCAGCCTAGTAGGAATATGGAAGACAGTGGTATTGAGGGTCATTTGAACTGTGTAGGCCTGATGACCCAAAAGGTTTCAGTGGAGAACTTTCATATGTGGTTGAGAGACTGTTTTTGTGATGTTTTGTTGAAGAACATGGCTGCTTTTTGCCATTTTCTGAAGATACTGCCTAAGGCTAAGGAAAAGAGATGTATATTAATTGTATTGACAAAGGAAGTCTCAAAAAAGCCCAACAGAGACTTTGCTCTCTGGTTAAGTCTGATGAAGAGCATTTTGAACAAACATAGCAAGCTGAGAAAGGAAACATACAAAATATATAGTTTGAGCATTAACGGGACACCAGGAAGTGAAATGGAGCTGAATTCAAGGATATTAAACTGAATAAGGAAGTAGTGACTTTGAGGCAAGATTCCTCCCAGCTAAATTTAGGTTCAGGCATGGTAGTACAAGCCTTTAATCCCAGGAGACAAAGATAAGCAGATCTCTGAGTTCAAGGCCAGCCTAGAACAGAGCAAATTCTAGGTGAAGAAAAATTTAAATCCATACTTAGTGAACCACACCTTTAAACCCAGTGCTTAGGAGACAGGCATGCAGATCTGAATTCAAAGTCAGTCTATGGAGCAAGATCCAGGACAGCCAAGCTTAGGCAGTGAAGGAGTTGGAATAAAGGAAGCTAGTGATAATGTAATAGAACAAGGGGGCCAATGTTCCAGCTCCTGCAAACAGCAGAACACAGCAGCTTAGGCCATGTGTCTCTGGCTTTATATTCAAGAGGAGAAGGAGACTATTGGGACAATTGATGCTGGTGAGCTGGAGCTAAGTAATTAGTGATGATTAAGAAAAGACCAGCATCACTTAGGTGATATTTTCTGGGAAGTGTTTCCTGAGAGCACAAAGAAGCTGTGTTCCAGAGATAGCCAAGGTTGTACCTCATGCTGCAGCTGTACTTGGTAATGTGTAAGAATAATCCAAGTGGTACTGGTTTTGAAGGCATGAAGGCATCATGAAGAACAGCTGAGGTTTGGCACTGTGAGAGGTCATGGAAGGCCATTGGTGAAAGTGCAGCCTCAGTTGTAGTTGACAGCGAAGGACTGAAGGGGTCATGCAAAGGAGTTGAGGCTTGATACCATGAAGACAGCCTATGAGAGGCTTTGGTGAAGCATAGTTGCAGTAGAAGACCCTAGCATATTGGAGATGCCAGTACCATGGTATGACCACCAAGAACAGCAGTGGCAGCAGAATGGATCAACTTGAACTTAGAGTGCTATAGAGGCAGAGCTGAAGAAGTGACACCAGCCCTTTGGAGATGCATAGAAGATCATGCGTGGAACTCAGACATTGGAACAAGAAGCTGTGAAGCTGAAGTTGACTTGGGGACCCCAAGATGTTAAAGATGCCAGAGACACAGGATGCCTGCCAGGAAAGCTGCTAACAGGGAGTGGAACCAGCCCAGGAGAAAGAACCTTGTTGCAGTCAACAAAGATGAAAAGCGAGTTGAAGATCTGAAGACTGCTTTGCCATCAGACATGGAGATGCAGAGTTTGGAGATTGCCCGGCTGGGTTCCTGTCTTGCTTTTGGGATTACAGTTAAGTGATTGGATGCATCTCAGAAGAGACTTTGAACTTTGGACTTTTAACACTGTTGAGAATACTATAGACTGTGGGGACTTTTGAAGTTGGATTAAATGTATTTTGCATTATGCTATGTTTAGGTATGGCCCCCATAGACTCATGTTTGAACAAGCCTATGGGGACCAGGGAGTGGAATGTGATGGTTTGTATATGCTTGTCCCAGGGAGTGGCACTATTAGAAGATGTGGCCTTCTTGGAAGAAGTGTGTCACTGTAGGGTTGGGCTTAGAGATCTTCCTCTTACATGCCTGAAGATGCCCAGTCTGTTCCTGGTTTCCTTTGGATAAAGGTGTAGACCCTCAGCTCCTCCTGCACCATGCCTGCCTGGATGTTGCCATGCTTCTGCCTTGATGACAATGGACTAAGCCTCTGAACCTGTAAGCCAGCCCCAAGTAAATGTCTTTTATAAAACTTGCATTGGTCATTGGTGTCTGTTCACAGCAGTAAAACCCAAACTAATTCAGTCACTGACCATGTATGGATATATAGTACTGGACACTTGCTAAGTAGCAGGTAGAATGGCATCTTCACTGAATTACTGCTTTTGAGGGATAGCTGATCCTTGAGTAAAGTGACTATCTACATTCACCTTATAGACTATCTTGAGTATTTGATGTGGAGAATTCAAAAGATAATTAGAAAAAGAAAAATCATGGCCCCAGTCAGTATCAGAAGCAGGTATTAGCTCATCTTATAGATGATCAGGCAGGCATGCTACTGTTAACCAACCAGCAAGTGACAAACTAAACCCAGCTTGTGTCTTATCCTAACCTCCAGAGCTATCTGTACAAGAGACAGAAGCAAAGCACAAGACAACTCATGACCCAGAATACTCATAGAAAAAAATTTAATTCTACAATGTCAATCAACTTCTACAACTCCACCCTACCATTCATTCTTCTCCAGTACATACATACTATTTTACATTTTTAAAGATATGGACGTTCTGAAGAGGCATACATGGACTGAGAAGTAACCCAGTCTATGGTAAATAAAATGGATGGAGGGTTCCGCACACCCCAATACCATTTCCTGGTAACTTCCTCTCCCTCTAAAGGTCTGTAATCTCCTTTAATTAAATTTCAAAATATGTAGGACATAGGATCAGATGCTGAAGTTGCAAAGATGATTTAACTGTCTTCTCCTCAGAGCTCTCCAGAAGATACCCTGAAATGCCTTTCTCTACATATTAAAATTTCCCTTTCTTAAATGCCAGTGGCTAGGACCGATATGGTTTGATCACCTAGTAAGTAACCATCTTAGTTTCTGTGAGTTTGCTCTATGGTGTTTATATACAGTTTAAATTGCCTAATAGATCGTTCCGTAGAACATCTCCATTGTAAAATGATGTCTACTGTGCTTTCTGATGAAAGGTGTGGAGAATAATCCTCCAGTTGCACTCATTGCACAGAATCATAAATTTCAGAAATGAGTGATGAATGTTGAGGTTCTGTGAATTTTAAGAATTTCAAAGATCTACTGGAAATTGCCTAGTCTAAGGGGATGAAAAACCAAGTTTTAGCAAAAGATTTCTCCCTTTTCTTTTTGAGCCAGCAGACAATGGGCAAGCCAGTGTTTGTTCCATTGCCCATCATCCCAAGGATGCCAGTGGTTGCTATAACAAGTGCTGGCCCAGATGCGGGCTGGAATTAGGAATCTGGTCGTGACTCCAGTCTCTTCCTGTTTGTTTTGGGTTGGCAGTGCAGTCCTTGTTTAAATACTGCAATGTGCAGAGAGTCCCTGTCCTTTACTGTCCAAAGTGGACAGACATTAATTAACATGTGCTAAGGTAGCATTTCAAATTAGAAAGAAAGAAAGAAAGAAAGAAAGAAAGAAAGAAAGAAAGAAAGAAAGAAAGAAAGAAAGAAAGAAAGAAAGAAAGAAAGAAAGAAAGGAAGGAAGGAAGGAAGGAAGGAAGAAAGAAAGAAAGAAAGAAAAGAAAAGAAAAGAAATATTTAACGTAAAGTTCTATTTGCCAGGTCACCATAGAAGTGGGTAGAAAATTACTACCCTTGTCTGGTAGCACTTCTAATTTAGACTTTGATGCTGCTAAAGAAACACACATTCAGCAAGAATCACGCTTCAGAGTCAAAGGAGAACAAGAAAAAACGCCCTGGGACATGAAGAAAGGTAAGTCTATTTCTAAACAAACCACTTCGTAAAGGTGGATCTGTCTAAGCTATTTGAAATATAAGAAGGGTGTTTGCTTCACAATCACAGTTCTTTGTATTTGGAAGTTTTTTAATTATATATGTATGTATATTCTCATGGATTGAGCCAGAATCACATCTTTTGATGCAGAAAGGAAGTGGAATAATTGCAAAGTCAGATCCTCTAATCCTTTTCCTCATCCAGGTACCTAAATGTACCAGCACGAGTCACATGAGAATAAGTCATCTAACACACACACACACAGACACACACACAAATACACACACACAGACACACACACAAACACACACACACAAACACATATACACATACATGTATGACTTTAGGTCTTCAAAATAAAGAACATTTTAACCAGGTATAGTAACACTCCCCTTTAATCCCAGCACTTGGAAGGCAGAGGCATGCAGATCTCTGTGAGTCTGAGGTCAGCCTGGTCTATATAATAAGTCCCAGGCTAGCCAGAGCTACAGAATGATACCCTCTCTCAAACAATAAAATAAAACAATAAAAACAACATCACCTATAGTGCAGATTATCTTCCATATGTTGTATGTTAACTACTTTCCCTATCACACACCCCACACTTAAAAACTGAAGCCCACATACAAAACATACTTGTTTTCCCCTTACGCATTCAGATTAATGATGTCCGAATGAAAGCTGTGCTTTTTTATGAGCTCCTAAATATAACAATGCCTTCAGGCATAACAGTGAGATGAGAGTGGCCCCAGAGTGTAATGTCACCCACATTTGGAGTCACCAAAAGCTTGCCAGCTACATCAAACATCAATGAATCTCACAGACATAAAACCAAACATTAAAAGTCAGACCAAAGTACACATGCCATGCAACTGCACTTATATAAAACTTTACAAGCAAAAGAAACTGAGCTAGTATTGGGGGTGTATACTTCAATGATAAAACTATAAATAAAACAATACTGTGGTTTCCTCAGCAAGGAAGGGGGTGGGTGACAGGGGACGATTGACCAGCGGGGATATGAGAGCACAGATCCAGCAACAGCAATATAAGTAAATTTGGCTTTACTTTGCTATTAAAAAAAATAAATGAAAAAGAAACAAGCTACGCTTGTGGCTATGTGTAATTTTCTACTTGTGTAGAAATCTGACTGCGTGATGTGAAAGGTAGAAAAAAAATTTGCAAAACCAATTTTATGTGGGTTTTTCTTTGATGATTGGCTAATGCTCTCTGTTATACTAATTCCACTTTTTACCTTATAAGCATTTTATACTCTTTAAAAAAAAATTTTATCCCCAGCTACCCCATCGTGGCTTATGCTTATAGTTCTGACACTTGGAATGGTGAAGCAAGAGGATTGTCATAAGTTCAGTGACTGGTAGGCTACAGCAAAAGAAACTACATCAGAAACAAAATACTTACCTCTAATGATCAAATCATTAGTTGTAGTGGCTATTCCTGGTTGTCAACTTGACTATATCTGGAATGAACTAATCAAGAATTGGAAGGCTCACCTAGGATCCTAATCTGGAAACTCAAGAGATACAAGTTTCTGACCTGGATCTTGGCATGGAGATCTTGAAGCATAGTGGCTATGAATTCCAGAAGATTAAGACAAGGAGATCTTTGAGTTCAAGGTCATCTGGGATTAAAGGCTCTGTGGCACATGCCTTTAATCTGGGCCACACCCTCTGCTGGAGACCTACAGCCTTTAATCTGGGCCACACCATCTGCTGGAGGCCTACAGCCTTTAATCTGGGCCACACCCTCTGCTGGAGACCTATAGCCTTTAATCTGGGCCACACCCTCTGCTGGAGACCTACAGCCTTTAATCTGGGCCACACCCTCTGCTGGAGACCTTCATTGGAAGAAGGAAGACTCACTCACTCTTCCTTGCCTGCTTGCCTCGTGGGACTGAGCAACTGCTAGATCCTTGGACTTCCATCCACAGCTGCTGCCGACCATTGTTGGGGAGTTGGACTACAAGCTGTAAGTTATTGACAAATTCCCTAACTATATAGAGACTACCCATACATTCTGCGACTCTAGAGAACCCTGACTAATACACTAGTATTTTGAAAATGCATAAACCCAACAATAAGAAAATAGCTAAAATAAAGTATGTTCACACACTATCAAAACTAAAGAGACATAGAATACAATCATAACTACATATTTTAAAAACCTATTCATGAAAACAAGACTTGGAAGCTTGCATCAGATTTTTAAAAGAGCACTTGTAGTGAGATTGTAACTGATTTCTTCTTGCCTTAACTGCTCTACTTTTCCAAACTTATCAGTTTCAAATTGAAAATGTACAACCCATGGCTGTGTAGTTTTAGCAGAATTTTTACATAAAACTGTGACTTACCAAAGTCTGCTTATAGTTCAGCATAGAGTTTGTTGCCCTGTATGCTAATAGAGAAAGTGAGATATTGAAAGATTTATTGACATAAGAAATAAAGGCTGGGTGGGCACTTCTTTCAAGCTTCCTGTGAACTGCAGAAGGAAGAACTCCTAGAGAAACTGAAGAAATGGAGATGTGTTACTTAAGTAATTTGGCCCAAGTCGAGTAACCACAAAGATGAAGGATCAGTATCTGAAGTCTTCTTGCCAATTCTGAATTCCAAAACCCATTGAATTATACCATACACCTGTGCAGAGTTAGGTAAACAAGATCAGTTCCAAATGGTGCGATCCAATGTAGCCAGGCTGAGCCATGCTATTCAGTGATTTCCAATGTCAAGAGTGGGGGCAGGGGCAATACAGACACATGTGAGAATCTGTTAAAATCCATAGGAAATGCACACATAAATATGCATACAAATATATGAATGGGTTGGGGTTTTTTTTATATGATTTGAAGGGGGCATAAAATGTAAGCAGCTTATTCACATACCCTGGGTTTAAAATCCTGGCAGAAAACTAGTGTTTTCTATAAAACTAGTATTGAGTGTAAGAGGCTAGAAAAACACTGCTTCAGAATCCAGAGAGTCACAAAAGCAAATGCTTCCCCTCCTCAAACTTCCCTACATCCCCCACGATGAAAAGAGTAGAAGAGCCCATGTTGGCTGATCTCCATGAATTTTTCCAAGATGGCAGACCTTACTCTTTCCTTCTACTTCCTGCAAGAGTAGATGTCTTACCAAGAGCTCCTCAAGATAACTAGGTAAATGCTGATGCCCTTCCATGCTGATGAAAGACAAGGGCTGACTGCTCTCTTTGATACTACTTTTTCTTCATGTATAGTCTGAACTCAGATGGATGAAAATAGAAATATAGGATAAAAAGCTGATGAAAAAGCTCCAGGCACAAGACCAACCTTGCTTGCTCAGATCTTCCTTGGTTAGTGGATCTGAGAGAACAAAGAAGAGCCCCAAAGCCCTGATGTGCTCTTTGCCAAGGAGCTCCTAGTACCACTCTGGGCCAGATCATCCATCATGCTTTAGATTTATCTTTCCCTTCCAACCCCTTATCCCAAAATAGATTCCATGGATTATGACAGTAAGCCTCCCACCCACAATCTTTATCTCTGTGAGACTAAAAGGCTGGCTTAAAGTTGGTGTTACTTAAGTGTTATAAATATGTCTAGACTTCCACGTGCTCAGAATGAGTCGACTACTTGGTGTCATAGCACAGAGATGAGAGACCAGGTTGCTGTCCTTCAAGTGATGGTCCTTATGTATCCATAGTCCAGATCACCTTTTCCCACCACTGAGAGCGGGCCACAGGCTCCGTGACTAGGAGACATAGGACAACTACCAGAGAATTCAGTAAATATTTGTGAATCTTGTCTGATGTACCAAAAACTTTGAGTGAACTGCTTCCAGATATTTTACCTCACCAAACCCTGAATCTCTCATTAAATGAGTAAGACAATTGAGAAATGAAGAGACCTTCTTAAGAACACATCTGGTGTTGCCTCTTCTTGAGGAGCTAGGGCATCTCATTCAGTGTCTGGCAGATGTAAGCTTCCTTCTCTGACCCAATCCATCTTAACAGTCAAAGACACTGTTAATGTACACACTAAAAAGCAAAGTCTCCTGGCAATGCTTTGGTAGGAGATGCCTTTCAGATTGTTCTCTGTGTGTCCTGAGGACCCAAGTACTGTGACAATGGCTAGCATAACAGTCATAGTTGGGATTGTTGTGCTTAGGAAAACTGCTATGAGAGTGGCAAAGGTAAATGACATGGATGAGACTGAACACGAATTCCAGTTTCAATGCCTGGATTGGTTCAAGCATAGAAAAATTAATTTGTGTCATAAATTCTGAGCTGTCAGATTAAGAAACACAGTCTTCAGTTGGATGGTACTAAAAATAACTTTAAGCTCACAGGCCAAAGAACAAGATATCTCTGACTACCATCTTCACATTGTCTGGATTTCTATATTTACATATTTTATCATTTCTTCTATGAACCCTTATTTATATCTTCAATATTTTTAAGTTATTAATTTGTTAAATTAAATTATTAATTAACTATTTAAATTAAAAATCAGGAAACTATTTAAATGTTGTGATAAAGAGTGACTAAACACTCCTTGATACCTGTAAGTCTTCTTGAGAACTGAAGAATATGGCCTTCCCTGGAGTTAGGTTAGAGTCATTTGTGTGACAACGGCTGAGGGAACAGGAACATGTGGAAAGTGATGTCAGCAACTCTCCAGTCTCATCATAAGGTCCCAAATGAGCATTCCCTTTGTCACATGTCCTCTACAGCCAGTGAGGGAGCCAAGACCTGGGAGGATTTTCTCGGTTTTGTTTTCTGTTCTCAGGAGGTCTTGGACCCAGGGCCTTGCATCCCACCAGAGAACAAATCCCCAGGAAGACCCATGTAGTAAAAAGCAACAGAGCAGAAAGACGGCCTGATCTAAATTCAGGATATAAGCAGTTTCTCTGTCAAGCCACTAGGGTGGAGATGGGTGCATTAGCAGTGTCTATCCTGATTATAGAGGAAGAATATTCGTTTTGTTGCCCTGTTCAAGGACTGCAAGCACGACAGGAAGGTAAGCCATTTTTTAAACCCTAGCCAAAAACAAACAAACAAAAAAAAAAACCTTTGAACTATTGAGCATCAAGGCATGTTAAGGGCTCGGGCAGAATTCCCAACTTGATTGATTGCTATCCACTTGTGACTCTACACACTTAGGTTTTTCTATGAAAGGACCCTATTCCTTTTCATATCCTGGAGTTCATTGACTGGAATCTCTCCCTTGGAACCTAAGAATGTGACCTCTTTGGGCAGAAAAAAGAAGTTTCTATAGATGTAATTATAGACAGTATCTTATAATAAGATCATCTTACGTTGTCCAAATAAGTCTACTACTGCTACTACTACTACTATTATTATTATTATTATTATTATTATTATTATTATTATTATTATTATTATACCTTCCAAATGAATCTTTAACTCCAACAGTAGGTGTCCTTAGGAGAAATAGAAAAAAAGGAAGGTATAGCCTGCATAAAGGAGGAGGTAGACATTTAAGCTGAGCAGTGATCAAGGAGCACCTGGGTAGGACAACCCCTTCTCTACCTTGGAGAGAGGCCCTCATCTGACTCAGTGAGTAGTGGTTTATGACTGGCAGCCACTTGTTATCCCAGAAAAGAACAGGAACTTGAGAGCATTTGAGGGGATTTTCCTTGACTTGAAAAGACAGAAACTGCATCTCTGAGGTGCAATTTGTCAGTTCTTTAGTTCAAGAAAGGAGGTGAGACTTCCATGGCGCCAGAGGTTCGGTCTGCAAAATGTACCATTCTGTTTCTATAAAGCTCAGGACAGCAGTCCCCCAGGTCGTGGAAAGGGGAAGTGCTGGGATAGGATTCCAGGAACTGAAGGAACAAGGGATCTTCCCCAGGCCTATGGCTTGTGGGGTTCCTGCCTGAATGAAAAGAGAACACCACAAATTACCTCCCTCCTTGTCTTTGCAATACAAATGACTTTTATGTGGCTGTTTGGTTCCTGCCATTGACAAAGAGACCATTTTCTCTCCCCTTGATTCTGGGGTGACTTGTGTCTTGTTTCAGCCAATGAGTTGTGGCATCAGCCCCTTGGAAGACATTTCAAGTTGGGGCCCCATCAGGCTCCGCATACATGTGCTTTGCTCTGGGTGAACCAGTGGGGCCTTCTGAGAAATACAGACCCCTGGGCCCCTCCAGAGCATGGGGATCACTGCCTGCCATCAGAGGTGCTTTCTATTCACCAGGAGTCTAAGAAACGCTGTACTCTGCATGATGGAGTTCCCCTGGCGCCAAACATGGGACTCAGAAAGTCCATGTAAACTAGGCCTCGCTCTGATCACCTGAAGATAAGGTGCCAACTTTAAGGACTTTGAGTTCAAATCTAGTTCTCACATTCACTTCTTACTGGTTTTGTGATATTAATTCCCCTAACCTGTCAGAACTTGCTTGGATAGTGCCTTTAACACACACACACACACACACACACACACACACACACACACAGCATGGTCATGATGACGATTATGAGGAGGAGGAGGAGGAGGAGGAGAAGGAGGAGGAGGAGGAAGTGTGGGGCAGGGCTTCACAGCTCTGATCTATTTGATGGCCATACATGATTTAACTTCATTGTTCGCTATAGGTAAACTCTCCACAAAGTAAGTCTAATAACATCTAATTGATTCCTTTCCTGCAGCTCCAAACACAACATCCACTCAGAGTCTGTCTCAGTGGACCCCCTTTTTCTTTCCTCTGGAGGCCCTCTCTCTCTCTCTATTCTATTAACATTACTATACTGATCATCTCCCTATTTGTGATTGCAAGACCCATTGGTGAGGTTGTGCCTAACATACAGAGCAGCAGGAGACACAAGAAAAATCCAGACTCAATAAGTTGAAGGAGAGAACCCACTCCAAAACTGACCTCTGATCTTCATAGGCATTTGCCTCTGCATCTGAGAGCTCACATACATGTTGGTACACATAATAGGCAGATAGGTAGGTATGAATAGATAGACAATAAATGGATAGATAGATAGATAGATAGATAGATAGATAGATAGATAGATAGATAGATGATAGATAGATAGATAGATAGATAGATAGATAGATAGATAGATAGATAGTAAGATAGTAGGTAGGTGGATATATGATGATAGATAGATAGTAAGATAGTAGGTAGGTGGATAGATGATGATGATGATAGATAGATAGATAGATAGATAGATAGATAGATAGATAGATAGATAGTAAGATAGTAGGTAGGTGGATAGATGATGATAGATAGATGATAGATAGATAGATAGATAGATAGATAGGTAGATAGATAGATAGATAGATAGATAGATAGATAGATAGATAGTAAGATAGATAGATAGATAGATAGTAAGATAGTAGGTAGGTGGATAGATGATGATGATAGATAGATAGATAGATAGATAGATAGATAGATAGATAGATAGATAGATAGATAGATAGATAGAGATAGATTTCTTACTGCTATTGGTATTGGTGATATCATTCTCATCTTTAAAAAGATTATTTGGACCTTTAAGACTTTAGGAATCCCTGAGATTATTTGTGTAAGCTGAACATTTATCATAAGGGATTTATCAAAACCCTAGCTTCATTCCTGGCTTTAGCTTAAAATGAAGCTAACTTAAAATTTTTTCTCAAAATGTCCCAAGAACTAAGCCTTTATTCTCTTTATTCTATGCCTTAATTTCTCCATAATTCTCACTTCTGTAGCTGAAAGTCAAGTCTAAACCTTATTAAAGTCTTTCATTAAAATGCACATACAATCAAAATATTTTTATTAAAAACAAAAAAAACCCTAATGTCAACTTTTATGATACTAAATATCAAACTTTCATGTACATAAGAATGACCTAAAGCATATATTTAAAATGTGCAATCTTATATTCTATCTAAAAATATTAGTTCAGGTAATGCTAGCATAAATGGGTCAAGGCCACAGTTTGAAAAGCATTTCTCTAGGCCCTTCTTGTGCACAGCGCAATAGAAGTAGCTCTATGGCGTCCATCACCCCTCCTCTTATAGAACTTGTTGAGAGAGTATTCTTGAATCTACCTACCAGCTAGACAGTTTTCAAAAGGAACCATTGTGTGGTGAGGTCTGTCCCCTTTTATGAGGACAGAAGAACTCCCACAACACTAGAGTCCTCTGTAGGTCTCCTTGGCTGAACAGATCCCATGGTCACAGGCCAGGAATAGCTAGGAAGGCTGGGGACAGGCAAGCTTGTCATGACAAGGACTTATGACCCATGCCCTAGTCCCTGGTACATTGCCAACCTCAATAAAGCCAGGATCTGTAACTAAGGAGAAATGAAGAATAGATACCTCTCATCATCTACCTCTGTGCTGGTTTTATGTGAACTTGACACAGGTTAGAGTCATTTGAGAGATAGGAACCAAAATTGAGAAAATGACTCCCTAAGACAGATACAGGCAAACCCTTGGTGTGTTTTCTTAATAAGGGATTGATGTGGAAGAGTCCATCCCAGTGTGGGTGGGGCCACCCCTGGACGGGTAGTCCTGGGTGCTATAAGAAAGCAGGCTGAAGAAGTCATGGAGAACAAGCCAGTAAGCAATACTCCTGGATGGTGTGGGCATCAGCTCTGGCTTCCAGGTTCCTGTCCTGTTTAAGTTCCAGCCCTAACTTCCCTCATTGATGGACTATGATGTGGAAGTATAAGCCAAATGAACCCTTTCCCCCAAAACTTGTTTTTGATTATGGTGTTTTATTAAAGCAATCGTAACCCTGACTAAGACAACCCCCCAAAGGGGCAGAAGCAAGCATAATCCAACACCTACTATGCCCAAGGTTCTGGAACAGAAGTCTCACAGTATAACATATTACTTAACCTCTGCTATAAACAGACATTCCTGGATTGACCATATCATCTCTGGGTCACAATCAGATTTACCATAATAGGAATGATCACTCTGAACCATTTTCTAAAAAAAAAAAATTTAAAAAGTATTTTAATGTAATCCTAACCATTCAAAATTAAGTTTTTGGGAGCTAGAGAGTTAAGTAGTTGTGAGCACTTGCTGCTCGTGAGAAGTCTGGGGTTTGGTTCTCAGCACCGTGTAGAGACTCACAACTCTCTCTGATTCCAATTCCAGGGGATTTGATACCTTCCTGTGGCCTCTGAGGGCACTGCACGTACAGGGTTGCACATGAATACAGGAAGACAAACATACCTATCAAAGAAAAAAGAATTCGAATGGAGTTTTCAAGTCTGTCTTTATGACGCGTTCTTTACCGAAACTCTTTGTTGTCTTTTGGTTATTTCTGTCAGTAGGAGAAGAAAATTATGTAAACTTTAAGCGCCATACTTTTAATCCACAGAAATATGAGTAAAGCAAACATTGTCCCTTCCCTCTTCTTCCAAAGTCCAAAATACAAAAATACTTTGAGCCTCTCCCACCCACCCACAGCATACCTTGTAGTCAGTATCTTGTCATTTCCCTGAGAGATTAAGCATTTGGAGTCACACTGTCCTCAGGTTTTCAAAGGAACTAAATGTAAAGGGAACGTTAATATAGCACACAGGATTCAAACGAAATGCTGAAGTGAATGTTCTCAACTTGTTCACAGGCCCGGCAACCTGTCAGCTCCCTACACTTGGTGCTTCTAACGGTCATTAACTCGTGTCAATCAATACTTTCCTAAACAGACATTATAAATGTAGAAGGGGGAAAAAGCCTCCTACCAGGATCATTGTCTACTAAAATTTGTATTTATTGTTATTCCTCATACTATGTTTTTAAAGCTTATTAATTTTTATTAATTCATTGATTTATTTACATTCCAAATGCTGCCCCCTCACAGAGTTCTTCCCCCTCCTCTTCTCCTCTGCGAGGGAGCCCCTGAAGTATCTCCCCAGCCTAGAACATCATGTCTCTTCAGAATTAGGCATATCCTCTCACTAAGGCCAGACAAGGGAGTCCTCTACTGCATAAGTACCTGGAAACTCAGCCCAGTCCCTGTATGCTTTTAGGTTGGTGGCTCAGTCTCTGGGAGCTCCCAGGGTTCCAGGATAGTTGGCACTTTGAGTCTTCCTATGGAGTTGCCATTCCCTTTAGAGCCTTCAGTATTTCCCCTAACTCTTCCACGAGGTCACTTGACCTCCTTCCGATGTGAGTATCTGCATTAGTCTCAGTCCGCTGCTAGTAGAGTCTTTCAGAGGACATGAATGCTAGGTTTTTTGGGTTTTGTTTTTGTTTTGTTTTGTTTTTGATTAATTAATTAGTTCATTAATTAATTACTTTTTACTTAATCACTTTACATCTCACTCACTGCCCCTTACCCAGTCTCCCCTCCCACAATCCTTTCCTCATACTATGTTTTAAAGCTATGTCCTTAAAGCTAAGTCCTTTTAGTTCCCATTGCAGAAATTGCTGTAGCAGCACAATGCTTTAAAAGCTCTGGTCAAGTGAGTAAAAAGCTCCCATGGACCCAAGTGGCAGCACTTCATCTCTGTCCTATCCTTAACTGACCTGTTAGACAGCCTCACTGTCATTGACGCCCAATGACAGAACAGGAGACTCCTGTGCACGACTTTGCGGTGACAAACCTGTAGGAAGGTTCTGATCTCTTCTCCTTTGCCATCTCCCTCCACTCCGCAGCGTCCCAGTGAGTTAGAGAAAGAAACAGAAAGGTGATATCTGCAAACTAATAGCCATGCGTATCCCTCCATTCTCCAAGTCTGATGACTCTTTCTTTTATGGGTAGGGGGAGGGTGTCCAATATGGGGATACCACACTATAGATGTAATTCTTGGACCAGAAGAGAAGTCAGCAGACTTCCTGTCAGGGGGCAGATATCATGTAGTCCCAGCTGATGAGAACATGAGGTCTTTAGCTGAACTACTCGACTCTGCTGTTAGAGACACTATGTGTACAAAGAAGTGTGGCAGTGTCATTGTTCATCTGCAAAACCAGGGAACAGGCTAGGTCACTTTAGTAACTTGACTCTAGAGCAGGGGTTCTCAACTGTGGGTCACAACCCCTTCGCAATTTGAAAGACTTTTTCACAGGGGTCACATATCAGATGCTTACATTACGATTCATAACAGTAGGAGAATTACAGTTATGAAGTAGCAATGAAATAATTTTATGGATGGGGGTCACCACAGCATGAGGAACTATATAAAAGGGGCACAGCATTCGGACAGTTGAGAACCACATTCTAGAGAACTATTCTTGCTGGCCCATTTGGGTTTTTCCTAACTGTACTGAAGTTATATTCCATTTTATAGTTTCCTAACTGCTTGGTTTTAAACACTGCGGTTCAATTTCAATGTGTCTGTCATTCAATCTAATGGTCCAGGCTCTCTCCAGCTCCTACTTTTGAAAGTCAAGTTTACTTGACTTTCTTTTTTTTTTTTTAATTTTATTTTATTTTATTTTTTTAATTTACATTCCAAATCACTTCCCCTTTCCCGTTTCCTCCCTCCCCGAAAGTCCCATAAGCCCCCTTCCCTCCCTCTTTTCTCCGTTCAACCCCCTCTCATTACTCTGTCCTGGCGTTCCCCTACATCCAGTCTTTCCAGGACCAGGGGTCTCTCCTTCCATCTTTTTAGAAATCTATTGATATGCTGATTGTGTCTAGGGTATTCTGAGATTCTGGGTCAATATCCCCTTATCAGTGACTTCATACCATGTGTGATCTTTTGTGATTGGGTTACCTCACTAAGGATGATATTTTCAAGTTCTGACCATTTGCCTAGGAATTTCGTGAATTCATTGTTTTTAATTGCAGAGTAGTATTCCATTGTGTAAATATACCACATCTTCTGAATCCATTCCTCCGTTGAGGGACATCTGGGTTCTTTCCAGCTTCTGGCTATTATAAATAAGGCTGCTATGAATATAGTGGAGCATGTGTCCTTATTGCATGCAGGTAAAGTCTCTGGGTATATGCCCAGGAGTGGTATAGCCGGATCCTCCGGAAGTGTCATGCCCAGTTTTCTGAGGAGCCGCCAGACTGCTTTCCAGAGTGGTTGTACCAGCCTGCAATTCCACCAGCAGTGGAGGAGTGTTCCTCTTTCTCCACATCCTCGCCAACAACTGCTGTCTCCTGTGTTTTTGATCTTAGCCATCCTGACTGGTGTGAGATGGAATCTCAGGGTTGTTTTGATTTGCATTTCCCTAATGACTAAGGATGATGAACATCTCTTTAGGTGCTTCTCAGCCATTAGATATTCTTCAGGTGAGAACTCTTTGTGTAGCTCTGTACCCCATTTTTTAATAGGGTTACTTGCCTCTCTGGAGTTTAACTTCTTGAGTTCTTTGTATATCTTGGATATTAGCCCTCTGTCGGATGTAAGGTTGGTAAAGATCATTTCCCAGTTAGTTGGTTGCCGCTTTGTCTTTTTGACGGTGTCTTTTGCCTTGCAAAAACTTTGTAATTTAATGAGGTCCCATTTGTCTATTCTTGATCTTAGAGTATAAGCTATTGGAGTTCTGTTCAGGAAATTCTCCCCTGTGCCCATATGTTCAAGGTTCTTCCCTAGTTTCCCTTCTATTAGTTTCAGTGTGTCTGGTTTTATGTGGAGATCTTTGATCCACTTAGAATTGAGCTTAGTGCAAGGAGATAAGGATGGGTCAATTTGCATTCTTCTGCATGTTGACCTCCAGCTGAGCCAGCACCATTTGTTGAAAAGGCTATCTTTTTTCCACTGGATGGTTTTAGCTCCTTTGTCAAAGATCAAGTGACCATAGGAGTGTGGATTCATTTCTGGGTCTTCAATTCTGTTCCATTGATCTACATGTCTGTTACTGTACCAATACCATGCAGTTTTTAACACTATTGCTCTGTAGTACAGCTTGAGGTCCGGGATACTGATTCCCCCAGAGGTTCTTTTACTCTTGAGAATAGTTTTAGCTATTCTAGGTTTTCTGATATTCCAGATGAATTTTTGAATTGCTCTTTCTAACTCTATGAAGAATTGAGTTGGGATTTTGATGGGGATTGCATTGAATCTGTGTATTACTTTTGGTAAGATGCTCATTTTTACTATATTAATCCTGCCAATCCATGAGCATGGCAGATTTTTCCATCTTCTGAGGTCTTCTTCAATTTCTTTCTTCAGAGACTTGAAGTTCTTGTCATACAGATCTTTCACTTGTTTGGTTAGCGTCATGCCAAGATACTTAATATGGTTTGTGGCTATCGTAAAGGGTATTATTTCTCTTACTTCTTTCTCAGCCTGCTTATCCTTTGAGTATAGGAAGGCTTCTGACTTGCTTGAGTTGATTTTATATCCGGCCACTTTGCTGAAGTCGTTTATCAGCTGTAGGAGTTCTCTGGTGGAGTTCTTTGGGTCGCTTATGTATACTATCATATCGTCTGCAAATAGTGATAGTTTGACTTCTTCCTTTCCAATTTGTATCCCTTTGACCTCTTTTTGTTGTCTAATTGCTCTAGCTAGAACTTCAAGTACTATATTGAAAAGATATGGAGAGAGAGGGCAGCCTTGTCTAGTCCCTGATTTTAGTGGGATTGCTTCAAGTTTCTCTCCGTTTAGATTGATGCTGGCTACCGGTTTGCTGTAAATTGCTTTTACTATGTTTAGATATGGGCCTTGAATTCCTGATCTTTCCAAGACCTTTAGCATGAAAGGATGCTGAATTTTGTCAAATGCTTTCTCAGCATCTAATGAGATGACCATGTGGTTTTTTTCTTTGAGATTGTTTATGTAGTGGATTACATTGATGGATTTCCTTATATTGAACCATCCCTGCATCCCTGGGATGAAGCCTACTTGATCGTGGTGAATGATCGTTTTGATGTGTTCTTGGATTCGGTTGGCAAGAATTTTATTGAGTATTTTTGCATCGATATTCATAAGAGAGATTGGCCTGAGATTCTCTTTCTTTGTCGGATCTTTGTGTGCTTTTGGTATTAGTGTAATTGTGGCTTCATAGAACGAGTTGGGTAGTGTTCCTTCTGTTTCTATTTTGTGGAACAGTTTGAAGAGTATTGGTGTTAGGTCTTCTTTGAAGGTCTGATAGAATTCTGCACTAAAACCATCTGGACCTGTGCTTTTTTTGGTTGGAAGACTTCCAATGACAACTTCTATTTCTTCAGGGGTTATAGGACGGTTTAGATGGTCTATTTGATCCTGATTTAATTTTGGTACTTGGTATCTGTCAAGGAAATTGTCCATTTCCTCAAGATTTTCTAGTTGTGTTGAATACAGGTTTTTGTAGTAGGATCTGATGATTTTTTGAATTTCCTCAGTTTCTGTTGTTATCTCTCCCTTTTCGTTTCTGATTTTATTAATTTGGATACTATCTCTGTGCCCTCTGGTTAGTCTGGCTAAGGGCTTATCTATCTTGTTGATTTTCTCAAAGAACCAACTCCTCGTTTTGTTGATTCTTTGTATGGTTTTATTTGTTTCTACTTGATTGATTTCAGCCCTGAGTTTGATGATTTCCTGCCTTCTACTCCTCTTTGGTGTATTTGCTTCTTTTTGTTCCAGGGCTTTCAGGTGTGCCATTAAGCTGTTAGTGTATGCTGTCTCCCGTTTCTTTTTGGCGGCACTCAGGGCTATGAATTTTCCTCTTAGCACTGCTTTCATTGTGTCCCATAAGTTAGGGTATGTTGTGCCTTCATTTTCATTAACTTTCAAAAAGTCTTTGATTTCTTTCTTTATTTCCACCTTGACCAAGTTATCATTGAGTAGAGCATTGTTCAGCCTCCATGTGTACCTGGGTTTTCTTTTGTTTTTGTTGCCATTGAAGACCACCCTTATTCCATAGTGATCTGATAGGAGGCATGGGATTATTTCTATCTTCTTGTATCTGTTGGGGTCTGATTTGTGACCAATTATATGGTCAATTTTGGAGAAGGTACCATGAGGAGCTGAGAAGAAGGTGTATTCTTTAGCTCTAGGATGAAATGTTCTATATATATCAGTTAGTTCCATTTGGTCCAAGGCTTCAATTAGATTCACTGTGTCCCTGTTTAGTTTCTGCTTTCCTGAACGATCCATTTCAGAGAGCGGGGTGTTGAAGTCACCCACTATTATTGTGTGCGGTGCGATGTGTGCTTTGAGTTTTAGTAAAGTTTCTTTTACGAATGAGGGTGCCCTTGCATTTGGAGCATAGATATTCAGGATTGAGAGTTCTTGATGGTGGATTTTTCCCTTGATCAGTATGTAGTGTCCTTCTGTGTCTTTTTTGATGACTTTAGGTTGAAAATCAATTTTATCCGATATTAGGATGGCTACTCCACCTCGTTTCTTGGGGCCATTTGCTTGTAAAATTGTTTTCCAGCCTTTTACTCTGAGGTAGTGTTTGTCTTTGACACTGAGGTGCGTTTCCTGCATGCAGCAAAATGCTGGGTCCTGTTTACGTATCCAGTCTGCTAGTCTATGTCTTTTAATTGGGGAATTGAGACCATTGATATTAAGAGAGATTAAGGCATAGTGATTATTGCCATCTGCCATTCTTGACGCTATCTTTCTGTTTGAGTGGTTATCTACTTTTGGGTTTGATTCAAGAAGGTTATTATCTCATTTTTTCCAGGGTGTTGTTTCTCTCCCTGTATTGGAGGTTTCCACCTATTATCCGTTGCAGGGCTGGATTTGTGGAAAGATATTGTGAAAATTTGGTTTTATCATGGAATATCTTGGTCTCTCCATCTATGGTGATTGAGAGTTTTGCTGGGTATAGTAGTCTAGGCTGGCATTTGTGCTGTCTTAGTGTCTGCATGAGATCTGCCCAGGATCTTCTGGCTTTCATAGTCTCTGGTGAGAAGTCTGATGTGATTCGGATAGGTCTTCCTTTGTATGTTACTTGGCCCTTTTCTCTTACTGCATTTAGTATTCTTTCTTTGTTTAGAACATTCGGTGTTTTGATTATTATGTGACGGGAGGTATTTCTGTTCTGGTCCAGTCTGTTTGGAGTTCTGTAGGCTTCTTGTACGTTCATCGGCATCTCTCTCTTTAAGTTAGGGAAGTTTTCCTCCATAATTTTGTTGAAGATGTTTACTGGCCCTTTAAGTTGCAAATCTTCACTCTCATCTATACCTATAATCCTTAGGTTTGGTCTTCTCATTGTGTCCTGGATTTCCTGGATGTTTTGGGTTACGCGTTTTTTGCATTTTGCATTTTCTTTGACTGTTGAGTCGATGCTTTCTATGGAATCTTCAGCACCTGAGATTCTTTCTTCCATCTCTTGAATTCTATTGTTGATGTTTGCATCTATGACTCCTGATTTCTTCCCAAGGTTTTCTATCTCCAAAGTTGTCTCCCTTTGTGATTTCTTAGTTGTTTCTACTTCCTTTTTTAGTTCCTGGATGGATTTGCTGAGATCCTTCACTTGTTTGTTTGTATTTTCCTGTATTTCTTTAAGGTATTTTTGCATTACCTCTTTCAGGATTTCTTCCTGATGACCCACGTTCTCCTGCATTTCTCTGAGCGATTTTTGTGTTTCCTCCTCATGGGATTCCATCTGTTGATCCATTGTCTCCTGCATTTCTTTAAGCAGTTCTCGTGTTTCCTTTGTAAGGGCATCTAACCGTTGATTCATTTCTTTAAGCAATTTTTGTGTTGCCTCCTTATGGGCATCCGTCTGTTGACCCATATTCTTCTGCATTTCTTTATGCCAATTTTGTGATTCCTTTGTGAGTGCATCTACCCGTTGATTCATCTCGTTAAGCGATTTTTGTGTTGTCTCCTTGTGCGCCTCCATCTTTTGATCCATGTTCTCCCGCATTTCTCTAAGCGATTTTTGTGTTTCCTTTGTAAGGGCTTCTAACCGTTGATTCATGGTCTCCTGTAACTCTTTATGAGATTTATTTGTGACTTTCAAAAGGAGCGCAGTTGTATTAGGCCACATCAGCCTACATCAGTGTTATGAGAGTGCAGAACAATAATATGCCACTCAAACATACAATGCTGTCCTACAAACATTTTGAGCAGAGATACATGACAACCAACAGATGCAGAAGGAAGCCTTCCTAGGACTTCTCTTATGTGAAAGAGACAGACATTCTTGAGAAACACGTGCTCTGACTCCCTTTCTTTGACAGGCATGGAAAGGATGGGGAGCCAGCTCAGGGAGGCCGATGCTGAGACTTCAGTCTGGTCCAGTTTGGTCTCCAGCCCTCAGTATCCCAGCTATAAGTCCACATTCTGACTCCAATTGCTTATCAGTGCCGAGTCCTAAACCCTGCTGCCATTTTCCTTGGGAATCTGGGGCAGCAGGACGGGAAGCTAAGAGAACTAGAGTTCACAAAAACCTAGTTTTAGGGAAGCTAGATTTCACTTCAGTCCAGGGAAATAACAAAGAGTTGGGTGGGCAGGGCAGTCCTTGCAAGACAAAGATAATGATTTTTGGAACAAGACCATGTGGAATCAGAAATGGCATCTAGCAGCAACACAAGCAAAGAGATCTGGAGGCTAAGAAAGACGCTGTACATGTAAGAGGCCCAGTGGGCAAATACCTCCTTACCTTGTGAGCCAACCATTCCTGGATTCATATGTCCTCATAAAGATAGGCCATTCGAGGAAGAAAACCTCCAGATTTTTCCTGATTAAGTATCTGAAGGCCGACTTCCAAGAGATAGGTATGATTGCCCCCCCTCTTGGATGGAAATGAAACTCAAATATGTGGTCTTGATTATCACCGTGGAAGAAGAACGAACAGATTTAAGACGCTTTTGCTTCTGCCAAGACCATCACACTTTCTTTTCCTTCTTCCCTTAAAAAAAAAATATTTTTCCATTCCCATCTCCAGTTGATGAATAGATTAAAAGGCACTTAGATTTCTGAAACCACTTGGCAGGAGACATTCCCCAGAAGAGCTGGATGTTTTAAAGATCGGGTTGGTCTCTTTTTATAAACTAGGAAGGGGAAGAATAAAATTTCCACATTTATCAGCTTTAGAAACACATGCCAGTCTATGAGCTGGTGGAAGTTATTGGTTGCTTTTATATCTTCTGTGTTTTGCTAAAACACACAAGTAGGTGGCTAAGCCCAAGGGAATGCGGTCGGGAGTCATGGTTTTAGCACACATCTTTCTAGTGGGCAGAGGCCCAGAACAGCTACCTAATAAATTACAAGGTGACTCTTTGGATGATGATTCATCTGTTAGTATTGTTTCTGCTGTATCGTCTTAATTATGTAAGAATTTTGGTCACAAATGGAAAGGGGACTATGAAAATTATCAGAGTCAAACTGGACTGATTTACTAAGCCCTAAGAAAATGGACCTGATGAACTATGAAGAGGAATTGTGAGGGTGGTCCTCACACATATTTGCCTGATATCAAAAATGCTCATGAAGAGAGTCTGCCAAACCACAACTTGGCACAAAACTACTTCTACAAAGGTGTTTGTCGAGTAACTGCCCCTTGACTTTGGACTGCGTCCAAAGCCAAAAACAATTATTTTGAAGCAATTTACATCATCTTGCCACTTACATGTAAAATTCCTTCCTTCTAGAATTTGCACATAGCCCATCATGGCATCCTATATCAGGTTGTAACCCTGTCATCCCTAAGTAAGATCAATGATTTGCTGAGACTTTTCTTCCTCCTCTTCTTTCTTCTGCCTCCTCCTCCTCTTCCTCCTCCTCCTCCTCCTCTTCCTCCTCTTCCTCCTCCTCCTCTTCCTCCTCCTCCTTCTTCTGCCTCCTCCTCCTCCTCTTCCTCCTCCTCCTTCTTCTGCCTCCTCCTCCTCCTCTTCCTCCTCCTCCTCTTCTTCTCTCCTCCACCTCAGTTTTTTGTTTTTGTTCTGTTTTGTTTTTGCTGGAGACATGGTCTCTGAGCAACCCCAAACTGGAACTTGCTATGAAATCCAGGTTGTCCCTAAATTCAGTCTTCCTGCTTCCAAGACCTAAGGTCTAGGACTCTAAGTGCGGACGACACCCGAGAGCCAGTGCTGTCTTATGGATGACATTTTAAAAACTTTTTCCTAAATTTTAACTTTTAAGAGGGGGTTGGCAGCTCCACCAAACTCCCCGTGTTGGAAGAAGTCGTCTCTGACCCTTCATTACATGTGCGTGGGGCTGTGAGATCGACGTTGCCTCAGTGACTCAGCAGGTAACACAGACACTTCTCTGGATTCTCTGAATACGTCCGAGCCTGTGTGTGATTTTCTTTGAGGCAAGGTCTTGCTTTGATTTTTATGTTCATTTGTTACTCTGGCAAACCTGCCTTGGCTCCCTAAATGTCTAGAACACACACGCAGGCATGTGGCACCATGCCTGGATGTGAACATTATGTTTAAGCTGTTTTCCTTTGAAACCTCTCACTGTCACAAACACACAAAGTGGCAGAGACGGATGCATGGGTGTGAACTTCTCTAGGGGAGTTCAGGATGTACCAAAGTGTAAGTATAGGCTGCACAAGGGACAGCCACTGGTAATTAGCTTAGTACAAACCAGAGGAGCCATTTTGGTGGCTCTCAGAAAACACCTCAAAAGGGTACTGAACCCCCCCTCTGTTTTTGTTTTGTTTTGTTTGATAAGTGAAATTAAAGTGTGTCTCTGAAGATGTCTTTGACAGTGTTATCATCTTATGAGGTAAAACCAAAAGCCAGTAGGTCTGTGCAAGGCTTCTGGTACAAGTCCTTTCCCTATAAACCAGTTTCCTGGTGAGATTCCTAGAAAGCTGTAGGTTTGAGGCAAGAAGGGGAAGGGGCTTCAGCAGTTCTCCATATGCTGGGATTCTTGCTTTCTGGCTAGCAAGGGGCTTCAATCAGATTCGGGTGTGTGTGTGTGTGTGTGTGTGTGTGTGTGTGTGTGTGTGTGACAGGCTCCTCTTTTCATGCTCCCAGCAGTTTCGATATCCTCCTATCTGCCTCACGAGCACAGCCTGAATGATGAAAGGCACACGTCGGCCACGGGGATGGAACGGTAAAGCAGAAGCAAGCTCGTGACTTACACGGGGCCTGCAGCTTTCAAAGCAACGAGCTACACCACCATCGCAGCCTCGGTGTTT
This sequence comes from Tokudaia tokunoshimensis, assembly GCA_036184795.1. Classification (NCBI taxonomy): domain Eukaryota; kingdom Metazoa; phylum Chordata; class Mammalia; order Rodentia; family Muridae; genus Tokudaia; species Tokudaia tokunoshimensis. Next base: position 29,042,934 of record BTHU01000003.1, read on the forward strand.
GAGAACACTGCAGAGGTATGTTGCAGAACTCAGATTTCAGGCCAACTGAGAATCCTTTCTTAATTTTCTCACTTGTAATTACGGAGCACAGGTTCCTGCTACACAGAACTGCAGCAGACATCAAGGCATTAGGAGCTGAGGACCAGACCCCTGAAGTTCAAGGCATTAGGAGCTGAGGACCAGACCCCTGAAGTTCAAGGCATTAGGAGCTGAGGACCAGACCCCTGAAGTTCAAGGCATTAGGAGCTAGAGACCAGACCCCTGAAGTTCAAGGCATTAGGAGCTAGAGACCAGACCCCTGAAGTTCAAGGCATTAGGAGCTGAGGACCAGACCCCTGAAGTTCAAGGCATTAGGAGCTGGGGACCAGACCCCTGAAGTTCAAGATGCTTTCATAATCCATCTCTGCAGGAAAATTTCACATTAAAAGTTTTTCACAACGCAGGGGTATATGCACACACAGCATAAATAAGCCAAAAAATTAATTTTATTGAATCAAGGCATTCATTCAGTACATAACACAGATTGCAAGAACATCTCAACATGTAGGGTTACAAGGCAGAGAGGGAGCAGTTTACATTTTTAATGTAAAATAAAAACCCTAATTACTACACAGTTTTTAAAATTTGTAAAATTCCCCAAACAAGGTCTAGCCAACTTCATCGTTTAGTGATTTTCTTTTCCCCCTTTCTTAAAGAATAAAAAGCTAGATGATGTTTGTATTACTGGTTATAACTAATAAATCAGCTTGGAAAATTGTAAGACAGAAGCATAAATACAATATAAAAAGGCAAGATTTTTAAAATCGTATTATAAGAATATTAACAATAAGTGGAAAAGACACATTAGAGACAGCGTGGTGTTACACTAGTTGGAAACAGAACTCAAGGGCAGACCAAAACCGATGCACGCGGAGGGAAACGGCCTGATTTCAGGAGTGTATCCAGAGAGACAACCGCAGAGAAGGGCTGTCTGTCGGTGACTGTGTGGTCCCCTTTGTCACCCAGCCATGCGTCCCAGGCAGAGCGCACAGCTCAGCAGGTTAGGCTTTCTCTAAGGACTTGTAGTACTCTACCAGCACAGTCCAGGCCTTGGGCGCCATGAAGCCCTCTGGAGGTTTCTGGCCTTCGCGCGCCAGCTTACGCATCCGTGTTCCTGAAATAAACTCGAAGTCTTCGTGGCTGAAAGAGAAAAAGGCCAGTCACTTCACTATTTTACAAAGTCACAGTAAAACATCAGGGGAATTTGTCCCTCCAGTTTATGTTAGGTGACTAGACCAGTGAGCGTCGAATGACCATAGGCGTCGAATAAAATATTTAAGATGTAATTAAGTTATAAGTGAAGTCATCAGGATATTACACATTATGAACAGTATTTCTGTAGACTGAAGGCTTGTGTCCCCCAAATTCACACTGAAGGCCTGATTTCCAATGAGATCATGGTAGGGAATTGGTCTTTTGGGAGATGACAGGAGTTAGATAAGGTCATGAGAGCAAGATCCCATGACCAGACTAACCCATTTCTAAACAGAGACTCAGGATCCCCCATGGCCTTTTAAAGACATAGCTGGCTTTGACCAAACAGCTGATGGGCTGCCTGCAAACGGCTCACGGCCCTCAGACCCCAATCTTCTGCACTTTGATCCTGGACTTCCCAACTTCAGCATCCATGAAGAAAAGCTGCCATTTAAGCCACTTGGGCTAGGGTAATTTGTTATAGTGGCCCAAATTCAGACGGATACTTGAATTCTGTCAAAATCCAGAGAAAGAAAAGAGGCATCGGACTCAGTAATTTCTGTGAAATGATATTGCAGGTCTTTCTGTTGTACTCACTCTGCCTCCTAAGTAATTTTCAACCGCCATCAATACTATCACAATCAAATATACAAATTTATCAGTAGCAAGAATGCTTCCAGTGACAAAATGAACCATCTGTCCATGAAACAAAAAGTATCTGCTCATTCATCCTGCACTCTGGAGGCTGAAGCTGGAGGATTGCTACAAGTTCAAGGCTAGCCATGGCTACAAAAGGAGACCCGTTCAAAAAAATAGATACATAATAAATAATCAGTAATTGTTTTTATTCCCCTAGTTAGTAAAACTTATTGTTAAGATTTCTAAAGTTATTCTAAATCATTTCAAGTACTGTAACCTTAAATTAACCGGAATCCTCAATCACCAGGACATCTTCCCTGAGAAGCTATTCACTAAGGCTGCTACAGCAATCTGTCCCCACAGTGGTCACAAGAGTCACTGCCCACCCCACCCCTACCCATCCCTTCATGACAGACAAGAGCCAGAAAGAGGCTCCCAGGACAGCGCCAGGGACACAGGACACAGATAGTAAATGTTTACTGATTAACGATCAAACTCTTTATTATCTTTCCACTGGAGGGGCTCAGTAAACTCTGGGCAAATATATAGCCATGGAAAGGTAGTGTGCATGCACAGAAATCTGGCTAGATCAACACAGAACTCTTGTTGCCCTAAGATTTATAAATGTTTGGGTTTATTTGAGCTATTTCCCCATTTCCTTTTAATCTAAATCTTGATTAATTACACTCAGGACCCTTTACAATGATTTCTTCATAACCCCTTCAGACCTAACTACCTTCAGACCTTGCTTGCCTCCTCTGTGGGGGAGGAGGGGAGGGGGCACCTGGCAGGCCATCTTCCTAGCCTCAGCCATTTGGTCTTTCCCACACACAAGGGCTCTAAGTGATCCCTTGACTGGAAATAGTCTCCATACAAGAAAGAAAAACCCTGGTGATCATACCGTGCATGCGGCTTCTACTGTTCTGGGGTGTGTGCTCAATGTCCAGATTGCTCATGGGGACAGGGGCTCTTGGTCAGCATTCTGACCATTAGCCTCTAAGCCCCAACACCACCTGGCAGGGCTACACATCTCCTCAACACTCAACACAACTGTCCTTTCCTAAGACCACCTGACCCTCAGTCCTACGCCTACTTCTACCTATTGTTAGATCACTGAGACAACCTAGCTCCATACAGTGACCCTGAGCGATCCACGCCCCTCTGAAGCATGTCTAGGTTTGGGTCTGGACCATAAAGAATGTGAATATAAGTGCTCTGACTGTTTAAGCAATTCGGGAGGACTTTTTAAATGACTATAGAAAATGAGCAAGGGGGCAGTGGTGGCGCACACCTTTAATCCCAGCACTTGGGAGGCAGAGGCAGGTGGATTTCTGAGTTCGAGGCCAGCCTGGTCTACCGAGTTCCAGGACAGACAGGGCTACACAGAGAAACCCTGTCTCAAAAAAAAAGAGCAAGGATGTCCTGTGAAATGGAAACTTTAGCCAAAGCTGCCTCAAGAAAACAAAACAAACAAACAAACAAACAAACAAAAACCCCAAATATCTAGTAGGTTAAATGTGGGGTTCATCTCCCAGTACTTTGTGTTCAATCTTATAAGAAAAGTGAACCTGGGGGCTAGAGAGACGGCTCAGTGGTTAAGAACCCAGATTCAAGTCCCAGTACTCAGAAACAGGCTCACAATCGTAGGTGTGAATCGGCAGCTCCAGGGAATCGAACACCCTCCTCTGGCCTCTGTGTGCAACAGACATGTGGCGTGCAGACATACATGTAGGCCAAATACGCATACACATGGCAACTTGACCTTAAAAGTATTGGCCTCTAAATAGGTTGGCTACTGTGGCTAATATACAGAAAGTCTGTCTCCCCTTTCTTATGTAAATTGAAAAGTACTGGCAACATAATTTGTATACTTCTAATACTAAAATGAAAAGTGAATTTGAGAAAATAAGGTTTCAGAAGAAGGAAGACTTGGCGCTAAGGAAAAGCACTTGCCAGAGGATGGAGAGGAAACCAGAATGGCAGGCAGAGCCAAGGACAAGTTAGAAAGCCATGGGACACAGGGCAAAGCCACCACCGCAACCCACAACTGCAAATCAGAACTTAACAAGTTTCGTCAGGAGAAGAAATGATAAGTGATGTCGAAGGAAAGAGGCAAATCACAGAAACAACCCACGTGGGGTAAAGGAGTGATCTGTTCCAAAGGAAAGTGGGATACTTAACAAGTATCCTGGAGGAAGAAAAGAGATGTCAGGAAAATGGAAAGGAAGGAGGGGAGCAAGGCCAGGATCACAGGAGCGGGAGAAGAGAGCGCAGCGGAAGCTCTGGTACCAGGCTTTCCAAAGAGGACTGAACAGCAGTGAAGCACCCCGGCAGGACAGCCACTGAGAGCTAGAGGTGCCACCTGCCTCAGAGGGCCGCAAGCACCCGTGTGGGACGCAATCTGTCAGCACAATCAGCAGCATCACCTTCAGGCCAGAGAACACCAATGAGTCCTAAGCCAGCTCACCATGACCAGAGGGGAGACTGCAGTGTAGCCGAGAATGTACATAGGTAGCGCCTTCTCCAGTCCCTGAGAGCACTACCTACGTACAGCTCCCTCGAGAAGCTACCCTGGGGAAGCAGAGCTTCTGCTCATGTAAAATTGAAGTTTTACTTCCAGGAATGAGAGCCCAAGTCAGACACAAGAACTGCTGGTTCTTAGTGGTTATAAATAAGTGAGCGGCTTGTTCCTGGACGACTCTGCCTGAACTTTGTGATTGAAGGGAAAAAGCCACCAATTAAAGGCCTCTCCTCCTTCCAGAATGCTAAACTGTCCAAAATCCAGACGTGCCTGCATTCCCTCTGAAACTGCATTTCTAGCCAAGATTCCTAGGCACCTCTTCCTGAGTACACTTCACACCATCGCCCCGCAGGCATCTCCCCATCTTGTGAGACGGAAGTTTCTGCTTGAGGCTCTCCACCATGGCTACCGACAGCACTCTGCCCCGGCCCCAGCCCAGCGTGTCTATCTCTGTTATGTAAGGACTTTGCTTTTTTTTTTTAGAGGCCAAGTTCAGGGACTTGACCCCAAGAGTCACTGTCTATAATTAAATCAGTACTTGATTATTGAAATAATTCTATAAAATAGAATCTGGGAAATTTCTAGGATGATCTAAAGTTAGCTCTAAACTTTACCTCTGAGTAATCAGGAGTCTTCCAGAAACTGAAAAGGCCTTTCCTCTCACTACAGAGGAGTTTAATTTGAGTCATTTCATAACACCAGGAAGCTAATCCTCCACGGCAACCTGGAGAGAAGAAACTCCAAGTATGTTTGCCTTTTCTTTTCCTCTTTCAAAGCCACTGGATTACAGATTCTTTATAATCTACAGCAGACAGACAAAATGCTAGCTCTTAAAAACAAAGGAGAAGGGTTGGGACATCAGGGAGAGTAGAGTGAACTAGCAAGTCCATGAAACCATTAACACACTGACCACATGTGGCCTGCACCTTGAAGGGCTTCAAGGCACGATGACTTCTGCCACTTGCTGACGGCTGTAAATCTTCATAACCATCTGCTGTCCTTCGGTCCACAGCTGCAGGCTGCAAAGCTACAAGGACGAGCTAGTCACTCAGATAAGAGCGGGGTCAGCACACCGCCTTCACATACGGCTTTTGAAGGCTCACATTCGAAACCACCAGCATTTTCAAGGATGCAAATTAGATGATCAGTAATTCAGAAGAGCAGAAGAGACTTTCTCCCTTGACAGAAATAAAACTAATGGTGGTGACTAGTAAGTGGATCTAATTATTTTTATTCTAATTAATGTTTCATCCAACTTGAAAGCAGGTCATTCATAAACACATCAAAACACTAAAATTCTTAAGACTGTGATTTAAAATGATCTTTTCAAAACCAGATAAACATTTATGGCTTTCTTTCAGAGCCTAAAACGCACTGGACAGCATCATATACGACAATTTTATTTATTATTTTTTTTCCTATTATTTTCTAACCAAAGACTAGATGCAATACATGTAAAGTTTAATCCGGGGGCTGGGAAGGTGGCTCCGTGAGTAAAGGGCTTGCTACACACATGTGAGGTCCTCGTTTTGAATTCCTAGGTCCCACATAATGCCCGCCATGGTGGACCACATCTGCAGCTCCAGTGCGCCTGTGCTAAGATGGCAAGCAGATAGGAGGCTTCCTGGATGCAGTGCCAAGCAGAATGACAAACAGACCCTGTCTCAAACAAGGCTGAAAGGCAAGGGCTGCGTGATGCCTAGGCTGTCCTATGACTTCTCCATGTGCACCAGGAAATGTGTGCACCTGCACCTACACCCACAGCCAGTCACATGGACAGACACATACACACACACACACACACACACACACATACACCCACAGCCAGTCTCACACACACACACATACACACACACACACGGATTTCTTTTAAGTTTCATTATTTTGAATCTAATTTTTTGGGGGGAGTGGGGTTGAGACAAGGTCTCGCAATGTACCCTTGGCTGTCTTGGAACTATATAGACCAGACTGGTCTCCAACTCAAAGATATCCACATGCCTCTGCCTCCTGAGTGCTAGGATCAAAGGTCTGCACCACTATGCTGCACTTAAATCTAAATTTATTAGCATATGCTTTCCATCTAAAGCCTCACTCTTTTAATTGGCTTTATTTACTTATTTATTTATTATTTATTTTTACAGTGCTGTGTACTGTTGGCAGGGTGCTAGTCTTGCCAGTCAAGTGCTATGTTACTGAGCTATAGCCCAGCCAGCACCTGAGTTCATGCAATCTTTAATAGAACTCCTCCCAGACATTCAAATCCCAAACTGCCGGGAAGTGCAGGACTTCCCAAGTACTCAGGGCCTAACCCCAAGTCAAACCTTATCTCCACCCTAGGTCCTTAGCTTCCATGAACTGCTACTAGTAGGTAGACCTTGGCTATATTTACAGATTAATTTTAGTTGGGGAAGTGTTCTTATTAAACTTTTAATCTGCTCTGTCACACAATTTTTAGTAAATAAAATAGGATCTTAGCCACATCTGCCTCGGTGAAGAGACATAATTTTTTGAAGTACCAGGAAGATTATAAGATTATAACATTACTACCTAATAGGAAGTTTTCTGTTTAAAAAAAAAAGACACACTGGTATCCTGTCCCTTAAGAGTTAATCCAAATGGGCCTTGTCAATTACCTGAACAGGAAAATGCTCCCAAGAAAGCCAACTGTTCAAGAAACCCTAGCAAATTGCGGGAAACCTCTCTAAGCTTGTAGGTCAATGCAATCACCTCTGGGCACTGCCCTCCCGCCACTGAGAGTGCTTTGCGCATTATGTCTCCAGGCCACCAGTGCTCCACTCTATATACTGTGTGTCTGTCTCATCTGAATTCCTCTTACAGAGACCATAAAGACTAAGGAGACTTGGGAGCTGGGGTGGGGGGAAAGGGAGTTGGAGGCATGTGGGGGTGGGGAGTATGAGATCCTGGAAACAGATAAGCTCACAAAGCTACAACCCAACTTAACAGGAAAAATAGCACCACCAGTAAACACAAGGTACTTCGAGTATGAAAGTCAGCTCCCAGTATCCTTACAGAAGGGCTTGTGCATGGCAAGGACTGTGTAGCAAGACAGGAAAAGGTGAGTGTTCAAGCTATACCTCAATCATCAGGACACGATGTGAAGGTAAAGAGCAGGGCAAAGCCAAGGAGACCTCAATGCTCTATGCAATGGAGCCTTGGTTTCTTTTCCTGTTACTGTCACACAAGACCCTGACCAATGCAGCCTAAGTGGGGAGGGTTCATTTGAGCTCATAATTCAAGGTACAGTCCATCAGGGACAGGAAGACAAGGTAGCAAGAGCTTGAAGCAAGCAGTCACACTGTATCCACGCTCAGTCAGTGTGCTGAATAGTTTATGTCACCTTGACAGAACCTAAACCATCTGAGATGAGGGACCCTCAATTAAGAAAATGCCTCCATAACATCAAGCCTGTAGAACATGTGTTAAATTCGTGATTGTTGGAGGCAGGGGCAGCACAGCCCACTATGAGTGGTGCCATCCCAGGGCTGGTGGCTCTGGGTGCTGATAAGAAAGCAGGCTGAGCAAGCCATGGTGCCCTCCAGGTTCCTGACCTGAGTTCCTGTCCTGACTTCCTTCAAAGATGAAGAGTGATGTGGGAATGGAAGGCAAACACACCCTTTCCTCCCCAACTTTTTGGTCATAGTTTTTGTCACAGAAATAGAAACCCCAACTAAGACGGAAATAGAAATAAATGCTTGCTGCTTCTCGGCTCACTTTCTCTTACACACTTCTAGTTCCCAACCAGGGAAATGGTGCCACCCACAATGCATCTAGGTCTTGCCACCTCAGTTAATGGAAACCAGATATTCCCATAGAAATACTCCCAGGTGATTCTGTCAAGTTAACGACCTACAGTGGCCATCACAACTGGGAAAAATGAGTAACACCATTTAGAATTTGGATATGTTATGAGAGTAATGTTTATTCTGAGCATCGTAATTTATATCAAGAACGGAAGCAGAGCTTTACACTAGTGTGGTAGGCAGAATTTAGAGATGGTCCTGCTGACCTCTGCCCCATGATGTCACTATCACCACCGTATGCTGCAGTATACTATAAGAATACCACAAAGGGAATCCTCATGATGCAAAGTAAACTGCTGACCAATTAACCATAAAGTTAATTCTTCAAGGAAATGAATTAAGCTGGAAAGGATCACCAGGGGAAGAGACTTCAAAAACAGAAGGCACAGAAGAGCCTGGCCTGGCTAGAGGACAAACAATCTAACCAGCTACACATGTTGTTTTGTACAAAAATTATTATTTTAGCCATATAAAACTGATCGTTAGCAACAGAGGAACACTGACATACAGGTTTAAGAGTCATAGCTCAGAAATCATCGTGCTAAGTGGACTTGCCACTGAAAGTACACAAAGAAATCTACAGACACCTTGAAGGATAGGTACAGCCATCATTTCCAAAACCAAAATGTTTTTCATCTAGATGGTAAGGGGGCATCTTCTAGATAGCAAGGGGAGTTTCTAGATGGTAAAGGGGGCATCTTCTAGATAGCAAGGGGAGTTTCTAGATGGTAAGGGGGAGTCTTCTAGATAGCAAGAGGAACTTCTAGAGGGTAAGGGGGAGTCTTCTAGATAGCAAAGGGAGCTTCTAGATGGTAAGGGGGAGTCTTCTACATAGCAAGGGGAACTGCTAGATGGTAAGGGGGCACCTTCTAGATAGTAAGAAAGGCAAGTTCAATGGCCGAGTGCTCTCGCTCTAGCAGGCCATCAGGTAAAATACACTCTATCACTACAAACACGAACAGAATCTGTTAAGATGCACTGATGCCAGCCCAGGAACGCTTGCCCTTCAATCCCTTCACTTACTCAGCTCTGTGGGCATTTTATACTCATGCACGCTCCTTCTACAGAGTGTGCTATTTCCATAATCTAAATAATTCTGCAGGCTGGAGAGATGGCTCAGTGGTTAAGAGCACTGGCTGTTCTTCCAAAGGTCCTGAGTTCAAATCCCAGCAACTACATGGTGGCTTACAACTATCTGTAATGAGATCTGATGCCCTCTTCTGGTATGTCTGAAGACAGCTACAGTGTACTCACATATAAATAAATCTTTAAAAAAAAACAATTTTGCACTTGTTCACCAGAATATAAATATTTACCCTTTAAAAGAGAAAATAAGACCAAAAAACCGATGCCCTAATAGCTGGTAATATCTGTAATGGAACTGAAATCCTACAACTTGATGTCTCTGAGTCACTTCTAAAGATAATTTCTTGACTTCCTAAACGTAAACAGATGACTTTTATCATAATTCCTATCAATAATTATCTTGCATGAAATCTTCAGGATATTTCCCTCCCTAAACCTTGTCTTACATTACCATTCAATCAAACCAAAAGCTATAAAATCATTAATTACATAAAAGCTGGCATTGAGTAACATCCATTAATCAAACACGGACAAGCTCATATGTGCATAATTAATAACTGTTTTCTCGCCACATCAAAGGCGATCGCTTTCTCACAAAATTTTAATCACTTTCCAACATATTCCCATCAGCTTAATTATATTTGAACACAAATACAGAAAAAAAAATTAAAACTAAGGCATTTTTAAAGCTTCCCAAGTTAACTTATTAAGATTTGGTAACTCAAAAAATAAAAAATAAAAATTCCAAGGAAATGAGCTACTCATGCAACTAACATAGAATTCATCTCTGGAAAATCTTATGAGAACTGATGTAATTATTTAGCTTTTAAATGATTAAAAGAGAAACTTAAAGCGGTACTACACAGATTCAGTCAAACATCAAAGTTATCAGGGGCCTTAGCAGCACATTAATCAACTACACACAGATGGGGTCGAGGGTCCCGTGTATGATTAAAGCAGTGACCACACAGAGGGACCACAGGGATGAAACGTGTCAGCCCAGGAGCTGGAAGAGAACTGATGTGTTTTTATTTTCCTTGGTTTTCTTCATGTACAGAGGGTGTATATGTGGGAGTGTGTGTGAGTGTGTGTGTGAGAGAGAGAGAGAGAGAGAGAGAGCGTGTGTGTGAGGGGGGGGGAGGGACTATATGTATGTAGCTGCAAGTGCAGATGTATGTGGGTATGTACATACGTGGCTGCAGAGGTCAGAGGTCAGGCTCAGACACTGTGCCTCAGGAGCCGTCCACCTTGTTTACCAAGATGAGGACTCTTGCTGGCCTGGGAGGATTGATTATGAAAGGCTGCACTGGTCAGGGAACACTAGAGATCTGTGTCTGTGTACATGCCACATGTCAGGTTCGTTTGTTTGTTTTTACGATTTATCTTTCATCATGTATGTGTATCTGTATGTGTGTATGTGCTTGGCGTGCAGATGCCCACAGAAGGCTGAGGTGTCAGATCTCCCCTGAAGCTGGAGTTATAGATGGTTATAAGCCACTGGCCGTGAGTGCTAAGAACCAAAGTTGAGTCCTCTGCAAGAGCAGCCTGCTGTTAAAATGCTGAGCTACCCATGCAGCCCCACCACACCGGGCTCTCCACCTGGGTGCGGAGAGCAAACGACGCTCTTCACATTTGCAGGGAGAGTGCTTTTCTACCCATGGGCTGTCTCCCAAGTCCTCGCTCAGTTTGCTTAATGCCATAACATGCAAACTATGCTAAGTTAAAGCAAATAGATGGGCAGAATGGTTCTGCTTCCCTCTCCCTGCTCACCCTTGCCACAACATAACTCAGTAAGCAAAGTTCACCACAGTTCTCAGAAAATCAAGTTCTGGAATACTGTACACAAACTAGACAAACTGCACTTGGGACAAAAAAGCAAGAAAGTACCATACCCCGACCCCTGCCTCTGGCACTGCGTGCCTTACAAATCTGTAGGAAGGCCTAGGGCTGCTGACAGGCAGGTCTCCCCACAGACTAAGCAGGGCTCTCTGATGGTGTTTTACATAAATTTAACCCCAAAGGGGCAGGGCTGTGCCCAAACTGCTTTCACTTTTCTCTGTCATTTCTACTTAGATTTCCATCACCTTTTAAGGTAATACAGTTTATCATAATTGATAACATCCTCTTTAATATTCTTCTTTTAAAAGACTCTGTGCTATCTCCTTGGAGCTTCATTTTGCAATGATGCAATTCTGCATAAATACATATATATGTGTCCATGTACACATGTATGTGTATGTGCATACGCAGACACACAGACATCTTTAAGGTTAAAAAAACAAGCCCATGTGATTAGGAACACAATTTTATGCCAAGAGTAAAACCATTTACTACTTATTGATTTTTGATGTTTTGAGACAGGGGTTTCATGTAGCCCAGGCTGGTCTCCAATTCTCTATGTAGTAGCATGACCCTGAGCCACTGGGCCTCCTGTCTCTCCCTTCTGAGTGCTGGGAAGAGAATGTGTGCTTATATGCCTTTTAGAAATTTTTCACAAGATGTCTTTTTCCTTTCCTGTCCCCTTTGTGGCAAAATGGGTCACATCAAATGAGGGCGTTGGGTCAGGGTCCACATTATTCCTAAGCAAGAATCCCATGTAGAAATGCATGGGAAGGTGTGCTAATGCTCAGAATGGATGTGTCTAAGCCAGTGTCAACTTTCAATTTGTGCTGTCACTGCAGCTAAAATTGATAAGACATAAGTTAAAACTGATTTCATTCTATGTGAATTATCGGTTTTACTTGTTGACTATAAATTGTAACTTGTACTAAAACGGTACACTAAGAGACTATCAACAAAACTCATGTGTGTATATTATACACGAACATCAGCCAATGATGTGCGCCTTTAATCCCAGCACTCAGGAGGCAGAGGCAGATGGGTCCTGAGTTGAGGCCTGCCTGATCTACACAGTGAGTACCAGCTGGGGCTATGTAGTGAGCCCTTATCTTGAGTAAATAACTTGCTGCTAAGATCATGTGGAAGAACTATAGAAAGATGTACCTTGTCCCCTGTCCCTATACTGACTGAGTATCCCAGGAAATAGAGGGAAAAAAGAATTCAGGTCATATAGCTAAGATAGGACTAGACCTTATAACTTAGTTTTACACTGCTACTTTGAGCTTACATGGAAACCATCCACGGACAGGAATGATTACAATTCTATCCATCCAAAAGAAATAGATACATACTTAATATTACCAGGATGCATATATGTATGTATGTACATATATATGTATGAATGTACATATTGGCCATACTAAAAACTTAACTAAGGCTTCGTGTGTGCTAAGAAACTATCATTAAACTATATCCCAGCCCTTCTGCTTTTTATTCTGAGACAGGATCTCCCTACCTTTCCTAGGCTATTCTTAAACGTGTAATCCTACTGCCTTGCCCTTCTGATAAACTGGGAATATCAGCCTCTGTAACGAGGCCTAGCACTCTAATCATGTATTCTGAAAGTTGCTAGCAATCATACAAACATATAAATATGAACATGCCCCTAAGGACCACACAACAAAATTCCCAATGCACCAACTCTGAAATTAGATTTACTGAAACTAGATCTAGTATGTTTGTTTACTTGACCTGGCACTTGCCATGTACAACAGGCTGGAGAAAGTGTGTGCACTACCACATCCAGCCTACACCAATGTTTACTCTCACTTCTAACTCCAGGCCAATGAGAGTTAGCTTCCTTGATGTAACTTTTCCTGAGATGGCTCCAACAAAGCCCCCCATCAGAAGTTATAAAGACCAGACAATGTGCTGAGCCCTAGAAACAGCTCAGGCAGCAAAGCTTTTGTCGGTGGAGGACGGGTCACACTTACTGCTCGGAATCATAGTAGTCCATCCGCTTCTTTTTCTTGTTGTAAGCTGCTACTCGGAAGGGAACGATTTCCAGGGTAATCAGGCCGGGCGCCATCGTCAGCACCTTGGCTCCGTGGGTTGGCTCATAGAGGTCCTTCCCTGTCTCTGGATGAGGCATGCCAGCAGGGTCTCGTCCAACGATATAAAAATTGGCTCCAGCCACCATCCGAGCTCTGCAGTGCCACTGGACCTGGAATAGATGTCTGCATATTAGATAACTATGCTTCGATGACTGTGGAGAAACCATAGATAATAAATGCATGTGTATCTTTGTCCGCTGTCCCGCTGAGCAGTACCTCCACATATGCCTCATGTCACCACTGCCTAACAGTAGGAAGTCCCAATGTTTACTGGATCTTCTTGGGGAGCTAGCATTAAAACCAGGCCCCCAAGCCAAAATCATAACTGGACATGAATATGTATGTGCATATATTTATGGATTATTTGCTTATGAGATATGCAGATGTGCATATATCCATATGTAAGATTTCATAGGCACATAAGAAGCTATTCTCAGAGCTCAAACTCCAGTCTGCAAGGCTATAAAGTCAGGATGGAGGCTGAGCCTTGGACAGACATAAGGATGTGGGGGCTTTGTTACATAGAGTCACAGAGCAGGTTCAGGTCCCAATGGATACTGTACTGGCTGCCAGATACTGGTATAAAATACGACCTAATTAGGGAAATAGGCAAGAATCCACATGGCGGTGTGTTCCATTTGCCCTGTTCACATGTCTCCACTCACTCACATAGAATCTGTTTCTAACACAGTCATTTACCAACTGGAGAATAACTTTCCTGACGGAGAGAAGTCCCCACCTCCAACAATACATTACACTCCCCCTCCTCAAGGAAAAAACCTAAATGGTAATCCTCACTACAACTCAATATGCTCATAATATGACTATTAGTTATGTATTCTCAAATCCATTTTTTTGACACTTTCGCATAACAGATTTAAGAAAGCAAAATTATTCTTTAGGAGATAAATTTAGTATTTGACAACAAGAGACAAACCAATTTTCAATTTGCCAACTAATTATTCATATAGATAAAATTATACAGTCACACCATTTTAAGCATTAGAAAGCAAATTCTTCCCCTCATGGCTCCAACTCCATTCCGAGGATGGAATTTCAGAACCAAGCCATTAAGTTTTTATAGACTGGAAAATGAGGAACATCCTGTTGATAACCACGCAGCCCTGACAGCTGCTCATTGTTCTAAAGTGCATCTGTGCTAAGGAAACAAATCTGGTACCAATGCCTCCTAAATAACCCAGAGAGCGATTAAAGGAGAATCGCTGTTTGTATTTTATTATAACAATTTGGCAAATGTGTCTTATTGGCAGCCTTGTTCCTGATGTCACCGGAAAAACTAGAAAAAATGAGAAGTTTTTTTTTCTTAATTAATATTATAAGAAAAGTCTCCATTTAAGGGCTTTAAATAAGCCAAGCACATAAGTGAGGCACTACAGGGAAAGGCACGATGGAACCTGGCATGGCAGCACTCTTATAATCCTAGCACTTGGGAGGCAAGGGAAAGAGGATTGTATAACCTGGGCTATACTGTGAGTTACAGAGTAGCCTGGACTACATAGCAAGACCCTACCTCAAAAACAAAGGGGGAGAAGAGAGCAAGAAGAATGGGTAGATTTTCATAAGCTGCTTAAATCATACCAGGTCATAAACATTGAAACTTTTAACTACTTAAAAAATTAAAACAATTGCTACGACTTCTAGTTTCTTCATCGAAGGCTGAGAAGTTAAAGGAATGGTACCTGAAGCATCCTGACCCAATCACACATCTCTACTCACTGTCCACACTCGGGCGGAGACCTAGCGGCGGCCTCAGCTCCAAGGTATCCAGAACACCAAGTGCTGAATGCGCACCGCGGAGCCTACCGTCTTTAGCTTCCCACCCACCATCAGAGGAGCGCTACTTGGAGATCCTTGGCAGCAGCGTGCTCTTGCCAGAGAGCATGAAGCCCAAGGGGCAGGCCGAGTAGTCATAAAGGCCCTGGAGTGAAGTGGGCAGCAGTTATGTGTCTTGTGGATTCAACGATGGCCTTCAGTGACCAGCGGAAGAGCAACACATCTGCTCAATGCACACTCCATGCCTGCTCACATCCAGGTCCTCTAGCCACACAAGGTGGCATCTGTGCGTCCTGGCCTGCCACAGCTCTGCTAACCTCACTTCTGTTTCTTCTTAGTAATCTCTCCACTGGCCAGCACCGTGCTTCCCATCCATAAACCCCCAATGGGCAAGCTGTGTTCAGAGTGGAGCTCGGTTCTACACTGAGGCCTTTTTGCTACTGCAATAGTTTCTGGGTACCATTTGACTTCACTACCTTAACTTCTGTTCAGCTCTAGGTTTCTCTGACACACCTCAGCTGAGTTACACACTCTCTGGGCTCCAGAAACCTCATGGATAGAGTGGGGATAAAATCCGTGGGTTACATGATGCACACGGAGTCAGTTCACTATGTGATTTATACTCAGACAGTTTGTATATGCTTGTCCCAGGGAGTGGCACTATTAGAAGGTGTGGCCTTGTTGGAAGAAGTGTGTCACTGTAGGGTTGGGCTTAGAGATCTTCCTCTTAGATGCCTGAAGATGCCCAGTCTGTTCCTGGTTTCCTTTGGATAAAGGTGTAGAACCCTCAGCTCCTCCTGCACCATGCCTGCCTGGATGTTGCCATGCTTCTGCCTTGATGACAATGGACTAAACCTCTGAACCTGTAAGCCAGCCCCAAGTAAATGTCTTTTATAAAACTTGCATTGGTCATTGGTGTCTGTTCACAGCAGTAAAACCCAACCTAATACAATGTTGTTCCTACTTTCTCTGTATAATTAACATTCTATAGTTAGACAACAAGGACATTCCAAGTCAGGCCAAGGACTACTTTCTGACGTGAAGCCTATGAATGGCAAGTCAGCCCAGGCTCTCTGTCACATTCCAAGTTCTAAGGTTTTTACACACATTTATGATGAACCACTCTTAAGAGATGCAGACAGCACTTCTATGTGGAGTCAGGGTAGGGACTGCAGGTGAGAGCCTGTAGCAAAGCAATTAGTCTCTTTCAGCCAGGCAGTGATACAAACTTTTACATATTGCTATCAGCCAGACAGTGAGATAAACGAGTTACAATTATCCTATTTACTCCAAATAAAACCAGTAACACAAACACAGAAGGGCCAGGCATGGTGGCACACACCTTTAATCTCAGCACTGTGGAGGCAGAGACAGGCAGATCTCTGAGTTCAAGGCCAGCCTGGATGCCATAGGAACATAGGGAGTCCCAAGCTATGCCAAATTTACATAGTGAGACCCTGTCTAAAAACAAAACAAAACCCACAGGCATCCATCATTAATAATATGAAGATGATATCCCAATCTTAGAAAGCATAAGAATACAGCTTATACCGAAAAATCATAGATGACCACTCTGGGCCACAATGAGCAGCAGACACATGAGCTCTTCAGTAGGAAGCTCCACCTCTAAGAAACGTCTGCCAGAGCCATGTGGACTCATTAGTTTAGAACGTACTCCCAGTCTGCTTTCAAAACATACTCAGTTGTCGACTCATTAGTTGAGAACGTCTATGACTACTCCAAGTCTGCTTTCAAAACATAGTTGCAGTTTTCAACTACTGTAATGTTAAACAATACCAGAGACTGGAACTGCAATGCATGGATTGCTAGGATGCAAATCCCATCTCCATGGCTTTCTACCTGTTTAACTTCTACCGTGGGCCTCCTCTGTGAACAGAGACTAAGAACAGTGCCTGCTCTGAGTGTCCTTATAAAGACTAAGTGAACATATGTAAAGCATCTGGTGAATACAGTGAGAGCTACTAGGGGCTGGAGAGATGGTTCCATGTCTTAAGATCATGGGCTGCTCTTCCATAGCACCCAAGCTAACTCACAATCACTGGTTACTCCAGTTCCAGCGGCTCTGACACCCTCTTCTGGCCTCCAAGGACCTGAAGCATACATGTGATACCCATGTACACATACACAAAAATTTCCGTGGGCTATGACATTTTATTTCTTAATCACTACCTAGAACTACAATCATTTATAATCCATCTCTATTCTTCTTTAGTGAAATTGATCCAACATGAAGATCCTTAACATAGGTTAAGAAACAGCAGTGTTTTAGAGACTGTGGCCAAAAAGTCAGAATCAGTGGCCAAAAAGTCAGAATCAGTGGCCAAAAAGTCAGAATCAGTGGCCAAAAAGTCAGAATCAGTGGCCATAGTGGCTAACATATGCAAGACAATCCAGAGCTGGAGAGCATAGCATTGCGAATCTGCATTAGAAAGGATTGAAGACCTCTCCTAAGAACAAACAAATACACCTTCCTATCCAGCCATTCTACTCAACAGTAACCAAGAGATAGTCACATAAGACAAGCACTGTTCACAGCAAAAATCAGATGGAACCCAGCCCAAATAACACTCAAGAGTGTCATAGGAAGTCACACACCACGGAGGACTGAGAGTGAGTAGTCTACCACTGACTGTAGTGAGCCAGGGTAGGTAAGAGGCCATGACATCAGATTCTAGCTAGACGGGTGTAACAACCAGGCTGGCCTGGACGCTGTGGCAGCCCAGGTCACTTCAGGAAGGTGAGATAAGCATTTGGTCCTGAGAGTGCAGCCGACAGGCACCCCACAGCTGCCAGCTCTCTTCAGAAACAGCCCTGCTTTGGAGAGCAGCAGGTCCAAAGGAGGTAACTTCCTTGGCAACCAATGTCTAGTCAATATGGCTATGATACCTGTTTCTATGCAACTCAGGGCATCTCTGAAGGGTCTCCAGAACCCTTCCAGGTACAGAGGTTCAGACTCCATCACTCAGCACTGTGAGATTCTGAGCAAGCTATGCAAACTATCAACATGGGTTATCCTTACCTAGAGTGCTGGCGCAAGAGTCGAGTTAGTTAATATACTTAACACCAGAGACTGAATGAACTACAGCTCAACTTCTCCCGTGCCCTGCCACCTTTCTCCCTTCACTGCCCAATCACAGACTCTAGCCTTTTATTGAACGATAAATCGGGGAGAAGGTTCGCATGGTGTGACTTTGAATACATGAGGATCTGCTCGCTGGGGCCACCCACATCTCAAGGAACCAGTATTTTACATTAGAATACAAGCAGCATCAGACCAACCTACTATATCTCTGTGTGTCTGGGTCTGGGTCTTGTGTCTGTGTGTCTGTGTGAGTGGCTGTGTGTCTGTTGCTTGTGCATATGATGGGGGAAGGGAGAAGCCCACAGGCACACATTCTCTACCCTATTCCTTTATGACAACATCTCGTACTGAATCTAGAGCTAGGCTGGCATCTAGGAAGCTACAGCAATCCTCCTGTCTCCAAGCTCCATCGTGCCTAGGTTATTAACGCATGTACATCCATCCCATGTTCATTTTTTAACAGATTCTGGGATGCAAACACGTCTTTAAGACATCTCTCCAGCCCCTCCTCTCACTTCTGAACCTTCCTGCAGAAGCACAAGTGTCAGAACTTAAGACCTAAGATCTTTCCAGTAGAAACCTGGGAATGGTGCAGCAGGCTTGCAATCCCAGGACTCTGAAGGTATTGGCAGGAATACCAGGAGCTCAAAACCAGCCTTAGCCATATATTGTGTTTAAGGCCAGCCTGGGATACATGAGACCATGTTCCCCAAACCCTAACTCAAGAAAGGATCTTCTGTTTGTTATCATGGCCTATTTCATTACAGACCCTCCCATCCTTGCTTTTTAAAGCATTTTTAGTTAACTCACTGAATAAAATCTCACATCAACCTCACCTTCAAACATAAGAATCACAAAGTGAACAAGACAGGTCCCAAAAGAGGAGGCTCATCTTAGCTGGAATTTAATGAGGTCACTGCTCACAGACCTACTCCTGCCTGTCACAGTTATGGTTTCTATTGTTATAAACACCAGGCATCTTGGGAAGGTACGGGCTTACAGCTTATACAGCCAATCCATCACTCAAGGAAGTCAGGCCAAGAACTCACGGCAGGAACCTGGAGACAGGAACTGATGCACAGACCTTACTGAGGCTTGCTTATCCTGCTTTCTAATTACACAACAGCCCATGGTGAACTAGGCCCTCCCATATCAATCATCAATCAAGAAAATGCCCCACAGTCTTGTCCACAGGCCAACCTGGTAGAGGTATTTTCTTAATCAAGGTTCCCTCTTCCCAAATGACTACAACTTGTGCCAATTTGGCATAAAACTAGCCAGCACACTGCCCTGACCTCATTTGGGTCACTCCCACACTAGACAATGTCATACTGTTCTAGACAACCTCAGATCAAATGATTTGCTTAAAATGATGAGGCTCATGTAATCAGTGCTGTTGGAACACAATTCAGAAATGGATTCCTGTAAGGAGAACTCTGTGAGACTCCACAGATGTCTGATGACCTCAGTTTCTTCAAAACACAGAACTGTTCTTGGAATGTGTTTCGTGAACTTCCCAGGTATAGTGGATAGGAGTGAGTTTACTTCAGGTTACTCATGATTGTTTGCTGTTGTTATTCTATTAAATGTTTAAAATATCCTTTATATGCCTCTATGGAAAAACCTGTTCTTGTGTGTGCACCACTTGTCCTTGTGATTGTATACAGTTTGCGCTTAATGACAGCTTTACTCATGTGACTTTTCTTAACCCTCAGAGTATCGATCGTCTGTGGGTGTGAGCAGAGTTGGCTGTTGCGTGAGACTTTAGTCCACCTCCTTATCCGCTCAATTCTACCCCCTCTAGAGGAACTACTAAACGACGTGGGAAATGCAAGAACTAAGCAGAAGTCGTGGAGATACAGCAAACACCCAGGGCCATCTCGGGCCAACTCTAGCCAACACCTTACTCCAACAGAGAGGAGCAATGTGGGATGTTTACCACACACGCAGCATTCCAATGCATTAGTGAACATGAACCCCAAAGAAGAGCTGACTGCTTTCATCTTCTAGCCTGCTGCCGTGTTTGTCTGCTTTTCTTGTGTAAAGTGGTAACAGAGAACTCAATCCCATAAACTAAGCTCCAATAAAGATTCTTAGGCTCTATCCCAAATAGCCAAATGTGTTGGACTATCTTTTTAAATGCTTGAAGGAGTTTGTATCACTAAATAACTTAGATCTTTTTAAAAATGAGTTTGCCTCTCAGATAAATCTAAGTGCAGTGAAAATGTGCGGGCCATTTTTATTTTGAAAACACAAAAGGAGGGCTGGGAGAGGGCTGGGAAGTTCCCACCCACCACCTCTGAGGTCACTCAGCTGACTTATTAACTCATTTTGAAAGTCTACTCTACTCTACCTTGAAACTGAAATATAATTTTTAGCTCTTTTACATATGGATACAAAAAGATCTCAAACATTCTATTTGACCATGGGGAGAATTCCAAAACCCTGTCCCCATATCAGGTAGCAAATTTAGTTCCTGATTCAGGAAGTAAAGAAGATTATCTCCTGGGAGCTGGAGAGAAGGCTCAGGAGTTCAGATCCCGTACTGCTCTTCCAGAAGAGTTAAAGTCCCGAGCTCAGTTTCTAGCAACCATGTTGGATGGCTGACTACTGCCTATACTTCCAGCTCCAGTGAGGGAATCCAATCCGCTGGCCTCTTCCAGAGGCACCTGGACGCAGATGCACACACACAACCTCACACTGACACACACAGAGACACAAAGTTAAAAATAAATCCTTCAAGAACTTAAAGTCCTGCTGGATACGTCTCTAAAATATTGAATGCATTTCACATTCAGATGGATGCATGTACACGAACTTCTTTGGGACCAGGGACAAAGCAATTATTTGGTTCTTGAAAGTTATCCTTCCTTTGTATCTATCTAGTTTGGAACTACTGAATGGTGGTGAGACTTTTATGAGAAAGGGAAGTCATAAGGGTCCTGTCCTTGAGGGAAATATGGGGATGCTGACCCCTTCCTCTTCCTTTGTCAGGCCACAACGCAAACACTCCATTCTGCCATTCAATCCCACCGTGATGGGCTGTTTTACCACAGGCCCAGAAGCAACAAGACCAACCAGTTACATACTGAAGCACTCAAACCATGAGCTCTTCTGTTTATGAGTTAATTAGTTCAGGTATTTGTACAGTGAAAACAGCTGGCTTGTACCCTAAAGTCCCTTTAGCTCTTGAAAAATTTAGAAAAAGCAAAAATCACACTGCTCTGTCCTCTGCTCTTGGCCTCTGTCAAAAGATCAATATCGATGCTGTTATAACTGTGTCTAGACCTGGGCTGGTGGATACAAAATGACCTTACACTGTTTGTGGCTAGAGGACTTTCCCAACACTAGGAGAATGAGACCTCAGCAATGGTGAATGTTTGGAACACATCTAGGCATCATGAACGGTCAATAGGTCAGTTGGTGATACTACAGTGTTCACAAGAATGGCTTTAGTACTACACTGATATCTTAAAAGCAGCCTACCTCGGTTGGCCCAGCATACATCATAGGAGATGGAAAAATGGCGACCACTGTCGTTTCAGGATTCAGAATGCCCTCCTCCAGCACTGCAGCATGCTGCTTCATACGCCACATCAAAGGGACGTCATCATCCTTTGTCCAGCCGCCAAGAGGATGGAGGAGGAGGACAGGGCGCCGGTAGCCCCTTTCTAGGAGCTGCTTGTGGGTGTCCTGCATTAACAGGGCATGTCCATTGTGCACGGGGTTGCGCAACTGAAATGCAAAGACAGCATCTGCAAAGAGGATTTCCAGAGTTAGGACTTTCCCGCAGCACCCTGCATGGGACCAGCCAGTCTTTCCTAATCGATGCTTACAAGTAACAAACACACAAGCTCAGAATCACAAATGCGAAAAGCCATGGACTGGTGACAGCTTATTCCAAGACAGCTGACATACACCGCTACTATTCAGTACTAACAGCCCATGCTCACGGGAGGACACGTGATATGGGAGCCACAGACTCAGGGCGGTTACTCCTACATCCAGGGGAAATGACGACTGTCAGGCTTTCTTTCAGTCCTAATATTCAACTGCTTTCAATAAGCATAAATTCATAGTCAGTGTATCAATGACCCGTCAAATCCTCCAAAGGCCCTAAAGACCTGAGTTGGGTTACTCATTTTCAAGGGCTTTATAAAGAGGCAGAATGTGAAGAGCGCTATGGCCTCCCTTTTTACTTGCTATCCATATGCAGATCACTCTGAGAGCCACTCTGTTGTCATTTGACTCTGGACTCAGGATCACAATATAGCAGCTACACTATCTCAGAGGGCCACTGCTATTATTCAAATGGTGAAAGCTACAAGATGAACTGAATTGATTAGCCATTGTCTGCTTACAATCCTGGTTTCACTCCTCCATGCTTGGCTACCAGGGGACCTCTTGTCAGAAGCCAGGATCCTTTGGGATATAGAGTAATTTCACAGAACAGGAAACAGTCCTGGCATAGGAGCTCTGTGTGTACCGTTCTCCGGACACCTGCCCCATCACCCCGCCATGATGGCTTGACTCAGACACTCAGTATTTTTTACTGTTATTTATTTTTTACTACACACAATAAAAGATTTACCTTTATTATTTTTAGCTATGTGCAGTCGTGTATGTCTGGTAGGGTATATGCACATGTGTGCAGGCGCCCTTAGAGGCCAGAGGGGTAGGATTCCCCGTAGCTGGAGTTACAGGCAGTTGTGAGCTACCTGGCATGGGTGCTGGGAACCAAATGCAGGTCATTTTCAAGAGTAGTATAGTGCTGATCAACCTCTCCAATCCCACCTGTCACAGAGGGCATCATCTTCAATCTACCTCCAATTCCTCTATCGCCATGACAGAAGCACAGAAAACTGTCACAAATGACTAGTATTTGGGGGATTTTGTCTTGATGTATCCTTTAATGTTTAATGTTTGGAATATTATCATTATCCTTAGGCATTCTCAAATTGCCTTTCAAACATCAGCAGGCTTTATTTTTTTTTTCTAATCCAAAAAAGATGTGATGTGTCAGTAGGTACAAGGTACAGAAAAGTCTTGATAAAAGATATGAGCACTCAACATTGTTCATTTTTTAGGGTTTGTTTGGAATCTTATTTTTACATAGGGACATGCACGATCTTAAACATCTCAGACCTTCATACCTCACCTCAGATCAAAAGTACTTTTACTTCCACACTTAACTGTACATGGACCTCTGGAGTACTGAAGGCTGCCTAACAAGAGCACAAACATCCCCTCTTCATTTAGGGATTTGCTGCTTGAACATGGCTCTAGCCTGACTCTCACCACTGAGTGTTCTTTTCTGGATGCTCTTCCCTGGCCTTACTCTGAGTGACCTGCACTCTTAGACTGGTCTGAGTTACTACATGGGGGGGTGGGGGCAGAAGTCTTCAGCACTTAGGGAAACGCCAGCTAGCTGATTTGGGAGGCAACAGGGCCCTGGCTGAGAAGGCAGCCTGTTTGCCTGGACAATTTAACACACAAGGATGCAGGGCAGATAAGCCACTAAACAGTGAGAAATTGACAAAGGTCTTCACCATAGAAGGAAGACCTAAATACAGAATAGAAGGAGACCAAATAGATTACATGATGTGGGCTAGAATTAAAAGTGTCAGTGTATCTTTATGGTTTCTAGCTATAGCAACACAGATACAGGAATACATATGTGAGAGTGAATGACACTGAGAAAGAGAGAGCAAAAGAGCGAGAGAGAGAGAGAGAGAGAGAGAGAGAGAGAGCGAGAAAGAGAGAGAGAGAGCGAGAGAGCGAGAGAGCGAGAGAGAGAGAGAGAGAGAGCGAGAGAGAGAGAGAGAGAGCGAGAAAGAGAGAGAGAGAGAGCGAGAGAGCGAGAGAGCGAGAGAGAGAGAGAGAGAGCGAGAAAGAGAGAGAGAGAGCGAGAGAGCGAGAGAGCGAGAGAGAGAGCGAGAGAGAGAGAGAGAGAGAGAGAGAGAGAGAGAGAGAGACTATAATTAGCCCCTGAGAGACAGGGAGAACTAACTCCAAGATGTCCCACGAGTTCCAACCACAGTGCAATGGCATCATATTTGTAGGTGACATAAACACATGCTTCTGCACTCTTTACAGTGTTTTCAGGTCCCTCCCAGTGGAAAGCAAACCATCAGTGCTATGGGCATGTAGCACACCATATGGTTTAGGGAGCAGTGATAATAGAGTCAGCATGTTCTCATAAAGACACAACCTGAGTACTTTTTATCCAGGGTGAGCTGGGTCTACAGAGGCAGGACCAGAGAATCAAAAATCAGAGTGCCACCATTCGGTACTATTTGAGGTAAGCTAAAACTAGCAGGTAGCAATTGGGGAGGGGGGTGCACAGTGTTACAGTGTTTGCCTAGCATAGCAAGGCCCTAGTCTCAACAGACAAAACACATAAAGATTTTAAAAGGCAGGCAAACATATGAGTACTTACAGATCCTGATATTGATAACAACATTTGCCGGGCAGTGGTGGCACATGTCTTTAATCCCAGCACTTGAGAGGCAGAGGCAGTCGGATTTCTGAGTTCGAGGCCAGCATGGTCTACAGAGTGAGTTCCAGGACAGTCAGGGCTACACAGAGAAACCCTGTCTCAAAAAAAAAAACAAAAAAAACAAAAAAAAAAAACCCAACAACACTCATACACAGACTATTTTTAAGGACCCACTGCATGCTTTGGGTGGAACTCAGAGCCAGGAGTACTGTGTTACTGGAGCCCAGCGCAGGTAGGCTAAAGACAGCCCTTACCTGTTGGACTATGAGGGCTTTGTGCCTGAAAGCCACCCTCAAAGACAAAGACGATTTAAAAACAACAGCAGGAGGGTGTTAATAAGGTGAAATCCCAGTAAAAATATATAAGAATTTTAGCCTTGGAGTATTTCTGTAACTTTTAAATTATTTTAAAATTAAAAAGTTCTGAATACCTATGATATAACTCACAGACCATGTGAAGCTTAACAAGAAGGAAGGCCCAAGTGTAGATGCTTCAATCCCACTTAGAAGTGGGAACAAAATAATCACAGGAGGCAAAGAGAGAGACCTGGGTGGAAGAGGGGAGCGGGGAGGGAAAAGGGGGGCAGGATCAGGTATGGGGGGAGACAGGCGAGAAGCCCGGGGAGCCAGGAGAATAGATAGAAATATGCAGCAGTGTGGGGCGGGGGGGGGGGGACCCTCTAGAAAGTCCCAGACACCAGGGATATGAGAGGCTCCCAGGACCCAATGGGGATGACCTCAGCCAAAATGCCCAATAGTAGGGAAATGGAACCTGAAGAAATCACCTCCAGTAGACAGGCAGAGCCCCCACTTGAGAGAGGGGGCCACCCACCTATCTCAAAATTTTTGACCCAGAATTGTTCCTATCTGAAGGAAATGTAGGGACAAAAAAATGGAACAGAGATTGAAGGAAAGGCCATCCAGAGACAGCCCCAACTTGGGATCCATCCCATAGGCACCAAACCCAGCACTATTGCTGATACCATGTTGTGCTTGCAGACAGAAGCCTGGCACTGCTGTCCTCTGAGAGGCTCTACCAGCAGCTGACTGAGACAGATGCAGATGCTCACAGCCAACCACTGGACTGAGCTCAGGGACCCCTATGGAAGAGTTAGGGGAAGGACTGAAGGAACTGAAGGGGATGGCAACCCATAGGAAGAACAACAGTATCAACTAATAGGACCCCTCAGAGCTCCCAGGGACTGAGCCACCAACCAAAGAGCATGCACGGGCTGGTCTGCAGTCCTACATATGTAGCAAAGGACTGCCTTGTCTGGCCTCAGTGGGAGGGGATGTACTTAGTCCTGTGGAGGCTGGGGATGCTAGAGGGGTGAGGTGGGAGAGGGTGGGTGGGGAAAAAAGCAACCTCTTAGAGGCGAAGGGGAGGGGGAGGTGTGGGTGGCTTGTAGAGGGAGAACCAGGAAGGGGAACAACGTTTGAAATGTAAGTAATTAAAATAATTATTAAAAATATATACATAATTAAAATTAATAAAAGAAATCTTTTTAAAAAACAAAGCAGAAAACTAAGACAGGAGAGCCATCAACAAATCACAATTTGTAGAGCTTATTACGCTTCCAATGAGCTGAAGAAAGAGTCACTTGATTTAAAGAAAATACTAGGACGTGAACACTAGACACCCGACAGTTTTAAAGTGAACTTATTTCTTGGGGTGGAGCAGGGGTACTGTGGCTGTGCTGTGGAGGCTTTTCCTGTTAAAGAGATGCATACTGAACCATTTAGATGAGACCACATGGGAACTGAGATCTGACTCAGATACACTCTCAGAGAGCGTTCAGAGAGGGCAAGTGCTGGTACAGACCGAAAGGCCAGCGACCCCACGGCAGAGCCGAGGCTGGGTCAGAAGCGCCGGGACTCGTTATGCTGTTATCTCTGCATGTGTTTTAAATTCCCGCAACAACATGTTTTAGAAGGGAAGGCACATGAGGGGGGATCTGAAGCACAACTGCTTTTGAATTCAGTTATATAACCCTCACTTCTGCAGTTTACTGAGACTGTTGCCCCACCCAACACACACACAAACACACACACACACACACACACACACACACACACACACACACACACACACACACGAAAGCAAACTTGACCCCTAGAACGCCTTGAAGGCATCTGAGGCTTTGCAAGCCACAGGGTTCTGCCGCAACCTCTCACCCTAACACTACAGTGCAAAATCGCCCAGGGACAGCACCTGAACCTGGCTATGTACTACGACATTGTGACCGCCAGATTTAGCTACAGTTTGTGGAATAAGATAGGACAGGAAGAAATAAAATAAAGTTCCAGCCAAGA
Source organism: Tokudaia tokunoshimensis (assembly GCA_036184795.1). Classification (NCBI taxonomy): domain Eukaryota; kingdom Metazoa; phylum Chordata; class Mammalia; order Rodentia; family Muridae; genus Tokudaia; species Tokudaia tokunoshimensis. Next base: position 29,069,895 of record BTHU01000003.1, read on the forward strand.
GGAAAAGTGTAGCAGCATCCCTGCTTTCCAAGAGGGGGTGAGTTGTCCCAGGAACATAAAATCATCCCTTTCGTCAAAGATGGAGGGCCCACGGCACATGAATTCTGAATGTCCCTTAGAAAGGATGTTTGTACCAAATAAGGGCTGTGAGTACGTGAAGTGACCTGTGACATGCTGTAGAAATCAGCCCAATCACACTATATCGGCTGGCACGGGAGCGTACGGAAAGTAGTGAGCTAGAGATAAAAGTACTGTATACATTCCCACATAAGACAGAACTCTGCCAACTCTTCCGTTCTCTCTCCTCCCTTAACCGAGTTGTCCCCCAGGACCAATTCACCTGGCAGACCACAGCCTGCACACTGTGATGAGGTCCCAAGTGGCAAGGGGACTAGGCAGGGCTCTGGATTAGTCACCTGCAAATTTCTGTTGACTGAGCAGAACTTGGCCCTAAGCTCAGATCACCTCTCCTCCTGCTTATTGGTGTCCCAATGTCATCTGAGATGGACTGCCTCAATTCTTGCCTCTTGTCCCCAGGTCCAGTCTTTTGGCGCACAGTCCCTAATCCCGAATCCAGAACAGTCCATCCCTCCTTTCTTGCCTTGATGCGCTCAGACCCCCATCATCTCACCACCACAGTCTGGACTCCCCTCCCCAGCGTGACAGAGGTGTGGACAGGGACAGGGAAGGTCTGAACAGATAAAACCTCAAGTACAGACAAGCTCTCCCCAAGGTAACAGTGGGGCATCTGTGTCCTCGGGAGGCTACAATCTAGTCAGAGAAGGAAAGAGCAAACACTTGGGAAAAGGAACCCAGTTCTCTCAACTCCAGCAGCTCGGTTTGCAGAGAAGGGTGCTGACAGTGTGGACAGTCCATGATGGAAGAAAAGAACATGGCTTCCTTTCCTCACCTCCACACAGAACTGTCAGATCACACTCACGCAGCCAAGCCCAGGGCTTCCTGCTCTGCCACACAGCAAGCATGAACTTCCTGCCAAGTCCCAAAGGCACCATGCTTTCTGTCTGTATGCAAGGGTCAGCCACTATCTCCCAGTCTTACTGTCTGCTGAACAGGGCACTGACATAAACTCATCCCCCTTTTTACCCAACCCCTCTTTAAAATGAAAAGCATGAAGTATGGCAGAGAACTCGAGGGGGAAACTGTAAAGAGACTATTTCAGTCTCCCTGTATTCGGTTTTAATGCTTGATTTTTGCCTGGTCTCCTAGCTATCCTTTGTGCATATATTTTACATCATCAAATACATGTGAACTTTCCGACTCTACAGGACCATCAGGGTCCATCCAACTGTTTCTCACTTTATACCTGGAGCAGCAGGGTTCACTGCTGGACTGTGCTGTGCGAAGATCTACTGACCCACCATTCAGGAACTACCCACACAACCCCCACCATCAACTGTACTCAATTATACGTAGTATCTCAGCCATATCTCTACCGCCTGACTTCCCAACTCATCAGGTAAGGACACCATGAAATCACCCCAATACATTTTGTCTTCCCACTTTAGAATTTCTGTCTCACCACACACCCCACTGAGTCCATTCCACATCGCTTCCCCAAGCTCCTATACCACATCTATGTAAAAGGTCCGCTCTTTCAGGGCAAGTTCTCCCTCCCTGCACTCTGGACTCCTCTCCTCCAGGCCAGGAGACAACACGGTGGAGCCCTTTCCTTCCAGCAAGAGAGAGGGGAAGAAGAGAGTGGAGAAAGTCCTTCCTAGAATGTCTTCCGCTACTTAGAAAGTAAGGAACAACTGTCAGCATTTTGTCATGGTGAAAAATAAGTCAAGCATCAACTCCCTGGATGTGTGTAGGACAGGTCATGGGATAACTCGCCCAATGGCATGCCAGGATCTAGTGCAACCGGTAGAACGACCAGGCTCTGCACCAGCTGAGTGACCAAAGACAACAGCAGTAAGCCAGTGGCGAGTGAGGGACTGAATGAATGAATGAATGAATGAGGAAATGAGCAGCAAAGTGTTCCCAAGTGTCAGCCATTCTTCCTACCCAAAAGTTACTAACTGCCACTTTAACCATCCTAAACTCAAAGAACAGGCATTGCCTGTTTTCTTTCCCTAAACCAGTACAGCAGCCCAACAAGACAGTATGGATAAGAATTCCACAGCTGCTAGACATCATGCCAGGCCTGGGGGCTTTATGGGAGTGTCTTTTTAAAGGAACTAGAAGAATCTTCTCTCTGCCAACAGGAATGTCATAAATTATTGATCTTTTTGACTTATACTGAGTAACTGGAAAAATAATGAGGAATCAATAAAATGGTAACAGAGCACCTGGGTACATGCAAGCATATTAATTAGCCTTTCCCCAAGCTGGTAGTTTCATATCCCAAAGCACGACAACAGCACGCTGTTATTCTCAAGATGTGAGCTAGGAAGCTCCCACTGTCTGTGTGGCTCACTCTCCACAGGCCATCTCTGTCTCTGGTGTCTCGCCAGGATAGATAGGGTCCCTCCAGACTTACAGAGGTCCAGCAGGGCAACCAGAGGACACAGGAAGAAACAGCTGCAGGAGCCTTGCCAACTGGAATGCTTCCACCCCATGCCCACAGCGCCTCTCACTGGACTTCCTCACAGAGCCATCTCATAGCCACGCCCACAGCACAATGCCCACAGTTCCTCACAGAACTAGGATCTGTTTACCTCCTCACAGAGTGCCCCACACACTCAGTCGCATCTCAGTGTCTCCCCACAGCACTGTCTCAGCAACTAGCATCAGAACACAAATCCCTGCTGAGCACAGGGCTCATACCTAGAATCTCAGTACCCAGGAGACTGAGGCAGGAGAATACCATGAGTTCAAAGGGAACCTAGCTACAGAGTTAGACAAGGCCCCTACCTGATATTACCAGCCCAATTCCCAGCACTACATGCGGGTTCCCATAATGCCGCCCATCTCTTCCTCCACACTCACTTAAATTTAGACCCTATCCAAAGGACTATCTTGTGGCCAGAACCTGCCAGACCGATTCTTCTTATCTGGTTTCTGGTTGCAACACCTCTAGCCAAAGGCTTTGCTGTAAGAAAGCAACACTGACTTCACAGATACTCTGCTCCTGTCTCACCAACCTCCTACATTGCCCAAAAATATCCTCCTGGCATCTCTACTCAGCCTTTTAAAACAGTGTGTAATTCAACAATTCAACAAATCTCTCACAGACTGACTCGAGACTGTAGCACCATGCTAGCCTCAAAGAAAGCAGGCGGTGTTTTCACTGTGTAACCAGCAGGACACAACACCGTGCAGAATAAGTACTAGCAGGCTCTTAGTTGAGTCCATGAAATCCTCCTTTCTCTAGACTATCAAATCACCTGGATTCCAAGAACCTGCCGTTAGGCAACAGCTCACCTTCCAATGAGTGATGCAGGCAAAAGAGAAATCTCAAGTCCCTCAGCTACAAATGGCCTCCAACAGCCAAACTGTTACAGCCATGTACATGGGACAACAATATATAGGTAACCAAAATACTTACGATGAGGAGGGAGAGGGGCAAAAACAGGTCTGAGCAGACACTGGAGACAAAATGAGTGGCTACTACTGCTTTCTCTCTCTTGAACACATCAGTAGACTGGCTGCTACTGGCTTCCTAAGGAGTAAACAAGAACTACAAAGTAAACTCCCACGGTCTGTTGCTTATTTGCCTCTGTCTAAAATGGAAAAGTAAACAAAATAACACCACAAATCTTTGTTGTTTGCTGTAAGGCTAATAACTGGCTCTCAGCTACTTTAAACAAAGTTGCAATCATTCATTACACAACAAGTTTCCTAAATGACTTAAAATGTTTGGCCACAAAGAGCACAAAACAGATGGAAGAGGAAAGGCTCTAATTGTGAACAATAATTCCCCCGATAAGGCATCTCAACAGTGCCAATATTGACTAATATTGATCCAAGATGTAGATTCATATTTTGGCAAAAAAACAAACTAAGGAGGAGGTTTCGACAAGTTCTGAACGTGTCTCTGTTCACCACCAGGAAAACAGGAGAGGTGAGGAGAAGAAAGGAGGGGAGGGGAGGGGAAGGGAAGGGAGTCGGGGGGAAGAGGAGAGGAGGGGAAGGGAGTAGGGGGAAGAGGAGGGGAGGGGAAGGGAGGGAATATGTGAAATGAACTATCTGTTACTGCTGATTATAAATAGAAAACCCAACTATAAATGTCTTAAATAATTTAAACATAGTATCTCTTTAAGCATGAAGTCTGGAGACAGATGACAGAAACTCAACACTGAACACATGTCTGGAATTCTCATGAATACAGAGTGGCTGCAAGAACTCCAAGTACTCTATCCTCACTGACAGCACCCAGATGAGGGAAAAGGACCGGCAAAACTGTGTTGTTTGTTTATTGATCATAATCTAGTTTCTTGTCAAGAAGGACATTATTTTTTCTAGAAGCTGTCTCTTTCCTTTACAGTTCAATGGCCAGAAGCAACCCTTCATGGGATCCCTAAATCTCATAGGGATATATATAAGGTAACTGTGTGTCATTACGGCCTGATACCAGTCATTGCTTACCTGTCAAACGAACCCAGTGTGGATGAAAGCAGGAAATGAAGCTATATTTATATTTATATTTAGCCTACCATTATATGTAACCCCCAGAAATCATTGGATGTTAAACCATGTGTGATGGGTATTCTCGTTTGCCAACTTGCCTAGATTGAGAATAAACTAAAACTCTTATGGAAACAACTATTGGGTTCTTGGACCTTCCACTAGCAAACAGCCACTGTTGGGCTACCTGGACCACAGCCCATATGCCATTCTAATAAACCCCTTTTGATGATAGCTAGCTAGGTAGGTAGGTAGGTAGGTAGGTAGACAGATAGATAGATAGATAGATAGATAGATAGATAGATAGATAGATAGATACAGACAGACAGATAGACAGACAGACAGACAGATAGATGATAGATATGATAGATTGATGATTGACAGACAGATTGATTGATTGATTGATTGATTGACTGATTGATAGATGATAGAAGGAAGATAGATAGATAGAAAGAAGATAGATAGAAAGAAGATAGATAGATAGATAGATAGATAGATAGATAGATAGATAGATAGATAGAAAGATAGATAGATAGATAGATAGATAGATAGATAGATAGACAGACAGATAGATAGATAGATAGAGATAGATAGATCAATAGATGATAGACAGACAGACAGACTGACTGATTCATTCTACTAAGTATATACTTCAAATTCACAGAGAAATAAAGGTCAAAAGGCAAAGAAAGGTTCTACTCTGCAACTGAAGGAGCCAAGAGGGAATGTGAATGAGCAATGACCAACACAGGCTGAACAGAAGCCACTGAGCACTGCAGTGTGTGGCCCATAGAAGCCTCTACGTCTACACTACCTTATGGTCACATGACTCCACATACAGCAGGCTCGGAGTAACAGATATTCCTTCTCTAATCTTCACAACATGGCTTCATGAAGCCGTATGACCGGCTTCAGCTCCTACAGAAAGCCAGATGGCTTACTTAGTCTCTCACTGCGTGCCGGGTGCCGCTCACAGTGAGTTCATCTTAGCTCATTTCGATTTTTAAAATAAAACCCTACACCAGGCCTGGTGGCACTCGGCAGGCAAATCTTTGTGCATTTTGAGACCTGGTCTACTTAGTGAGTTCCAGGGCAGGCAGAGCTACAATGAGACCTGTTTCAAATAAATAAATAAGATAAAACCCTATGCATTCAGTTCCATAAGTGTTCTCATCAACGGTCACAGCGCCTCACAGAGGAAAACGAGATATGAAACTCCCAAATGGTAGGCAGGATGCTATCCACGCTCAGGACTCTACACAAGATGACAGCTGGGCTCATGGCTGTCCTGCCTCTGCTGCTCTATCATCACCGGGGACAGAGGCTGCAGGCTCGTAGTATACGTCAGTCATCAGCTAGCTTCCAAATTGGCAACCACATTCAGCTGCCTCTTCCAGGCCACACCCAGAGTTCCACACAGACAGCATCAAGGAGTGGTCCTGAGGCTAAGGGCTCTGCCAGCTCTGCTGGTGGGTTGACAGAGTACAGTAACAATGGCAGAACACTGGAGCCTCTAACAGTCCGGCCTCATCTGCAGGGAATGCTCTCCTCAACAACGCCCCTTCTGAGCATGGGAAGAGGTGTCTGGTGCATACACTGCACATCGTGTACCAACACCCACGGAGTATCTGTGAGTGCAGAGCTGCGGAGAACACATCTTGGCCTTCCCGAACACACTGTTCAACTTGTGTGTTTATAAAACACACAATAAACATCCAACTCGCTATTAACATCCATTTAACATCCATCTTCCACACCATATGCAAAGTGTCGGATCAAAGTCTAAGAATGTAGGAAAATAAAACAAGACTACAGAGGCCAGGCTTGACTGCACTTTTCTTTATATATTGTATTACCTCATAGTCCTGTGGTCATTATCCTGTTATGTACATTTGAGATGGTATTAAGAAAAAACTTCTGGAACTTTCTCTCCAAATAATCTCTCTCACACTAGATGAGTAGGTTCACACCTTACCAGCATTCATATCTTTAAACTTCTGCTTGAGCTCCGTAGGGGTCAGACGATACTGATCCAGACCATCGTTCCAGTAAATCCGGTCCAGGACTTGAAGATCTCCTCCAATCAGCCAATCCCCTTGCTCCAGAACCATCTAGCAGAAAGCAAGAGGAAATCTTTGACTACAGTAGAAATAAGAACATTACTCTCATGCGAGCTAAGCACAGCTTCTGAAAGCTGGTCTCCATCTTAAAGGCCAAGCTAGGCTTATGAACGCCACGGGAATTAAAGACGCTTAGGAAATAGGAATGCTGTAATTTCTCAAAATACTTGTGACATAATGTTTGGATGAATTTCTGAAAAGCAACCAAAAAAGCGAATGATTCTTACTCAGTTTTTAAAAAAGCATTTTTTTTTCTCACTGTTACTAGCTGACAGTGACGTGCAACCTATGGGCATCCGTCTTGTGTGTCTCCCTATCTCAAACACTTGGCACTAATGATCACTGACAAGTGTGTGCAAATTTGTCAAGCTCACAGACAAATTCGTGCACAACTCCCCCCGTTCTATCTGCACTCGCTCATCTTGCCCTGCGTCTGGAAGTCTGAGCACACAGGGTCCACACTACAGGGTGCAGCTGAAGCCACCCTTCCCACCCTACCCTGCGCTGGTTGATGCCAAAACGTACTTCAGGTCTTCTAAAGCTCAGACTCCTTTAAAACATTAAACAATTCACAGATATCTGCCTTCCAGGCTGACGTGTCCACACTCAATGAACAAAGGAGGAGATGAAACATGTGTCCGATTTTCCACAGGAATACAGTGTTAAAGGGTTAAGAATATTAAGCTGCCCTGGTGTGGGCTCCCACTGCAGCCTGCCTTTGAATCTTCCCTGTGAGAACATAATGACTATCTTTCCCTACCAGCTGGGCAGTGGAAGTGTAAGCCTTCACTCTCAGTGCTCAGAAGTCAGAGGTAGGTAGACCTCTGTGAGTTCCAGGACAGCCAGAGCTACATAGAAAAACTCTGTCTAGAAAAAAACAAAACAAAACAAAACAAATAAAAAATAACAACAACAATAACAACAAAAATCTTTCCCTACCACTAGACCACAAGGGAAAAACAGTAAGTATTTTAACTGTGTGTATTTTAAGTGTGTGTAAACATTTTAACACACTGATATATACACAGAGCTAAGCATAGGTTTAGCATGCTAAGGGTTCTGGATTTAATCCCCAACATCAATGGTTTTAAAAGATTACAAAGAGTCACTGAATAAATATTTATATGAACCAAAATGACAAGACCATCTGCTCATTACAATCTAAGTTCCAGTCTCAATTCTGCAAAAATTCACAACCCAGAGGAACAATTAACACACAGGCAATGGCCCCATTTCAACACAAGCGTTATTGTCAGATGAGTCAAGACCTTGATGTAGGGGTGGTTCTTGCATGTTGTTCCCCACTGTCTGGCACAACGCTCTTCTTTCCGGTGTTCAAAAAATTCAGGATTCCGGAGGATGGCCACGCGGCGGCCCTCATACACCAGAGCGAACGCTGTGCAGCCGTCCAGCCTCTCTTTGTCCTCGTGTGTAGCTGTCAGAACTATAGGCACTGATAAGTTGATGACGCCCCCTGCAGGATACACAGGTGCACAGCTCACTCACTGGGTCTTAGTAGAATCACCTTGTCCCCAGCGACACATCTCAAAGAACAACAACAATTTCTTTTTAAAGAACCAGAGTTGATGACATGGCTGAGTAGTTAAGGGCACTGCCGCCAAACCCAGCAGAGCTCAGTCCCTGGAACCCACATGGCAGAAGGAATGAACTGACAGCCACAAGTCTCTTCTGTCCTCAACACGTGTCTGTGGCATGAATGACTACAGATGCACACAAATGAACATACACACACACACACACACACACACACAGTTAATAATTCACTGGGTAATGTAACAAGTGTTAAAGATCCACCACACTGTCACCTGAGACCTGCACAAAATCATCAGAAGAGCAACTAATTTATTGAGAAAGTTAAAAATGAAAGAGAAGAAAAGGAGAAAGAGAAAAGGAGGAGGTGAGGAAGGAGGGAGGGGGAGGAAATGGGAGAAGAGGAAATAAAAAACAAAACAATAAATCCTGGGTGAGGTGCTGCAGGCCTTTAATCCCAGCACTGGGAAGGTACAAGCAGGTAGAGCTCTGTGAGTTCAAGGCCAGCCTGGTCTACAGAGTGGAGGACAGCCAGGGCTACACTGAGAAATGCTGTCAAACAACAGCAACAACAACAACAACAAAAAGAACCAACACTATATCACATACTAATTCTTACAGGTTATCCAACTGTCCTTGAGAAAAAATTCATACAGAATTACAGATGTGAAAGAGGCAATTTACAAAGGAAGCATCAGGTGGCTGTCACTACCAAAAATAATCTGCACATCCTATTAAATGAATAAGACCAAGAACTCTATTTTTGACCTTTCCAAGAAAAATTTAACCTTTATGGAAAAGATTTAAATAACTCTATGTATCCCTGAGTATACCTACGTGACAAATATATCCACATTTATTTACTCAGTGTGTGTGTTGTATGCATGTGAGCAGGAGTATGCGTAGCCCAGGGTAGATGCTGTGTGTCTCCTCTATCGCTCCCACCTAGTTCCCTTGAGACAGTCTCTCATTGACCTGGTGTTTCAGGAGAGCTGACTGGCCAAGCTCCCAGGATCTGCCTTTCCACTCCTCAGTACTGGGGTCACAGGGACACACGGTCGTGCCCAGCTTTTACAAAGATGTTAGCGATCTGGACTCAGGTCCCTGCTTTACCGCAAGCGCTCTTAACCACGGAGCCTCTTACCCGGCCCTGCCCCTTTTTAATTACATTCTTAATACCCTCAGAATCAAACCATTGTCAGCTGTCACTGGCCAAGAAACAAAAGCGGTAATCAGTGGCTCCAATTGATCTAACTGTGTTACTTGTGAGCCCAAGGCACAGACTCCATTCCCAGCCTGTGATCCTGGGAATGTTTGTCTTGTTTTTGTTTTTTGACAGGCCTCTTTACTGACCCCTGGAAGTCCTAGAACTGGCTCTATAGGTGAGGCTGGCTTCAACCTCACAGAGATCTATTTTTCTTTGCCTATGCTAGAATTAAAGGTAATTGGTGTACCACCATGTCCATCTGTGTGTGTGTGTGTGTGTGTGAGTGTGTGTGTGTGTGTGTGTGTGTGTGTGTGTGTGTGTGCATGTGTGTATGTGTGCTTTTAAGTCACTATAACATATACAGGCTGGAAAAGATAAAATGTACTGCTAAATTCCTATTTGAATTTCTATATTGAAGTAATTGTACTGTGTAAAAAAAAATCATGGACAAAAAAAAATATTTGAACAAAAGTTGTCAGCCATGAATGAATCTGTATGCACTTCTGAAATTACTAGGAATCATGAAATTCCTAAAAATTATGAAATTACTAGAAATTAAGATGAAAAAAATAATAAGCCAATTTGCACTAAATTCCAAGCTGAGTCAAACGGCTGACTCCAAGGAAGACAATCAAAATAGAACATTTAATCTTTACAGAAAACAAGCACACAAACAAAACAGCCCATGCGCCCACAGGCTTCAGAGAGAAATGGTTCTGGATGTGTGTCCTGAGGGCACAGCTCGCCCAGGCAAGCAGGCTGGCGCCGCACCAGGAGACGATGTGCTTTCATGATTCACTTTCTGACTTGATAGCCAACTGTCCTTTTTCCCCACAATGAGTAGCAATCATGGGAAGTTAAAGTGGAGACGAGATCCCACGACTCACTTACAGTGTCCAGAACGAAAACAGCTTAGTCTTCATGACAACTTTGAGAGAGATGCCATGACTACCTTAAACCAGGCCATTCCTCCTCTGCACACAGCTCGATTTTAGATGTGGACTATCTTACCATCCAGAAGACAATCGAAATGAAGGCACTGCAAGTATTCCCTCTCTCTCATGAAGCCGTTCAGAGGAGTCGCCCAACCTTCTGCCAAAACCTGCACCCACTGCATATCCACCTAGTAAATTAGACAGTAAATAAAAAGAAAAAAAAACAATTATTTCCAGTATTTATGAGCCCAAGCAGTAAAATCTGATACATTTAATTTTGAAAGTAATGGTAACAGACATATCAGTAATGGTTGTGGGTCCTACAAATTGAAGAAAACCTAAGAACTCTAGGAGAACAAGCTTTTCCTCTAGCATTTCTATAATACATCACCCGACACACACTTCTACCAGAGACAGTCTCACCTAAGCCAGTGAATCTCAAACATCAAGGTGTGTTAAACTTCTGAGAGGAGTGTTACAATACAGATAGCTAAATGGGCTTGGGAGTGCAAACTTGGGAGAGCCAGGCAGATCTCTGTGATTTTAAGTGCAGCCTGGTGTATATGGTAAGTCTCCCGGTCAGTCAGGCAAGAGCCGGTCTCAAAGCAAGCAAACAAACAAACAAACAAATGTAGATTGCATCACAATTAATTTCCAAAGCAATGGAAATTTTACAATTCTGCCAAGTTCCCAGAACTGCAAACAGTGAAGATTTGGAAATTCTATATTGATAGTCACTATCCTAAATCAAAAAATACTTTAAACAAAATATTTACCAAAAAGTCTCTTCCCCAGTGCCTTCACCTTACGAAAATCATTACTGCTTTAACCTCAAGGCCTGTGGCACACCCCCTCAGGGCCTGTGGCCCACCCCCTCAGGACCTGTGGCCCACCCACTCAGGGCCTGTGGCCCCACCCACTCAGGGCCTGTGGCCCACCCACTCAGGGCCTGTGGCCCACCCACTCAGGGCCTGTGGCCCCACCCACTCAGGACCTGTGGCCCACCCACTCAGGGCCTGTGGCCCCACCCACTCAGGGCCTGTGGCCCACCCACTCAGGGCCTGTGGCACACCCACTCAGGACCTGTGGCCCACCACTCAGGGCCTGTGGCACACCACTCAGGGCCTGTGGCCCCACCCACTCAGGACCTGTGGCCCACCCACTCAGGGCCTGTGGCCCGCCCCCTCAGGGCCTGTGGCCCACCCACTCAGGACCTGTGGCCCACCCACTCAGGGCCTGTGGCACACCCCCTCAGGGCCTGTGGCACACCACTCAGGGCCTGTGGCCCACCCACTCAGGGCCTGTGGCACATCCCCTCAGGGCCTGTGGCACACCCACTCAGGGCCTGTGACACACCCCCTCAGGACCTGTGGCCCACCCACTCAGGGCCTGTGACACACCCACTCAGGGCCTGTGGCCCACCCACTCAGGGCCTGTGGCACACCCCCTCAGGGCCTGTGGCCCACCCACTCAGGGCCTGTGGCACACCCCCTCAGGGCCTGTGGCCCACCCACTCAGGGCCTGTGGCACACCCACTCAGGGCCTGTGGCACACCCCCTCAGGCACTGAAGAACTCGTGAACTGCTTATGTCACTCAGCAATGGATCCCAAATGAGAGAAGGCTGAGCACAGCCAATGGTGTGCAGTAAAATGGAGTCTCACATTTATCCCCAAAGCATGACGGCCAGTATGTGCAAGGAGACATGAGGAATTATACAGCCTCAGTTCATAGGAGAAACTCTTTGTGGAGACTGTTTCCACTTTCAAGTTTTCCATACTTAGTTTTCCAAAGCCCACGGCCGTGGTTATTGCTTGTCTCAACTCTAGCTGGCATCTGTCTGTGAGGAGCTAAATGCCTGTGTGCCTGCAAATGTCTTAGGTTGAAGCTTTAGCCTTCAGTGACCAAAGAGGTCTTGTGAGGAAGAGCAGACAGGCAGCGTGCCTTGTGGGTACTGTAAACGGAACAGATTTGCGACCTCTTGAACTGAAGGAAGTCTGCATTAGTCTTCTGCAATCCGACATAGATCTCTCTTTCCCCGTCTGCACAAACTCTGGCTCCTCCACCACAGCTGGCTGGAACAACCCTGCTTTACACCATCTCTCCCTGACACTCACCACACAAAGCCCATCAAGACCGACTCTTGTCTCTGCGCAGGCTGAGTTCAGTTCTCCATCCTCAGCACTGAGAGGTAACACTTCCTGAACTATTCTAGACTCTTGTTAGAATGAAAGAAGGGCTGAAGAAAAAGCCAACTGCAACTCCGGAAGCTTATTCCTTTACCTTTCTGGGCTCTCCTTGTTTTTTATTTTATATCTGTTTTTAAAATATATAGAAATTATACAATTTCAAGTTTCCTAAGATTTGAGACTAAGTCACAGCTTCCATTCTCGTCCTGTCTAGTTTAACTCTGTACTTGTTAATTGAGAAAGGCACCTAATGATACCATTAGGAAGAGATGTACAACAGAACCATTCCTAATTCGTCCATTTTTCTTCATATAAGGGAGAGTCGAGTGTCGAACAGGAAATTGAGAAACATGTTTAAAAGAGTAAAAGTTCATTTTAATTATTATGGATTAGCATTTCCTAATGCTTTAGAAACAATCCTTCTCTTATGCCCCCCAAATCTCACATAATCTTTGTCCTTTGATATTTCAAAATAAATAAATAAATGTTTATAAACAAACTAAAAGCAAATCAAAGTCATGGTAATGTGGGAATATTGTACCCCATTAAAGACAGTGCCCATCCTGAGGACTGTGATATACACCACACCACCCTGACCCTGCTACTGCTACCCTGGCTTCAAACACACCCTAAACCCCACATTCATCATGCTAACAGCTCCGCAGAGGGCTGCAGCGGAGAACTTACTTTATTGATTTTCAGGGCTGGTAAGGCTTCTGCATCAGTTCTGGCCAAGTGAAGTTTATTCTCTGGCACATACAGCTCTTTCACTTCATAGGAGGCGTCCACAGGGACGATGTCCTTCACAACAACAAGGGGGACATTAGACATTTCATCCAACAAGAAAAATCAGCATTTCTAATGGAAAAGGGGTTTTAGGGCCACTAATATTAGTTGGTCTACTCCCAAGTAACACCCACACTCAAGAAGTCAGCTCCATGTTCCATTATCTAGTGGGAAGGAATAAATTCCCAGAACCTACTCTGCGTCAGAACGGGCAAGTGTAAATAGAGCTGATCTCAGATACAATGCGACAAAGATTTCAAACACGAAACAACCCATATTAACACGTTATTTTATTCCATTTTCCATGTGTACCTTTATCCTTAGTGTCACTAAAACACCATTTTATTCATAAAATTAATATCTTAGAATGTGTCAAATTCCTCTCGCAGCCATTGAAAACTAGTACTTTTTGATGCTGCATGAAATAGTCTGGACTTAGTGGCATATGACATGACGGCAGGGCCATAAAGTAGCCCAGTAACTCTACAGCCACAAAACTGCCTCACAAGACATTTCTCAGAGCATGACTCCTCTAAGGGATGAGCTCAAAGTGGCACCTGACTGGATTTGATTCTACAGCAAAAGATAACAATAACAACAACAATGGTAAAGATCCTCCAAAGTGGAAAGTTCTGGTTTCTTTAACAACTCAGTTGTATCACATGATCTTTTTCTGGAAGCTGCCTTGTGAGAGGGCATGTGATGTTGTGCTAAAAACAGACACTTGAGAGGGCACAGGATGGTTAAAAAATATAAATGGAACCCCACAGACAGAGAGGACGCTCTTGCATTGCTACACCTTGCAATGGCTCTCTGGTCTTTGCTGGTCTTCGCTGGTCTTCACTTCAGAGAGAGAAACACACCAAAGCACTTCTTGAGGCTCTGGCTGATCCTGGCCGCTTCCACTGACTCTTGCCGATTTGGTGGAGGCTTGTTGTTTCTGCTGGATCTTGCCACTGCTACTGATTCCTACTGATCCGTGGTTGGTGTCTGCTACTGAACTGGATTGCTGGTATCCTGACAACAAAGAGTGCAACTTCCCAGAGGAACCACTTCTACACAGGTTCACAACACCCTTTTCATATCAACTTTGTTTTTCCCCTCCCTGTGCCCAGGGATGGGTGCAGGGAAGTGCTGGAAGCCCTGTGAGTTTGTATGGTAAATAATGACACCAGGACCAGCTGCAGGGAGGCAGAAGGACTTTACTTAGCGTGACTCAAGGCTTATGTGATTTGGGGGATGGAAGTCAGAATACCCAGGATGGGCAAAGGTCATTGGCTGAAGGCTTACAGTACCAAAACGCCTCATTAGCACGGGGAAGCATTCCAGGAATCTCAGGTGCTAGCTGAATGAGTTCTTATCTGGAGAAAGGAAGTTGAACCTATAATCTTAACCAAGGTAAGATTCTGTAGGTAGAGATGGGGAGAAGTATTTGAACTCCCCAGACAAGGTCAGAAAGAGGAAAGCTCTGTCAGTGAAGGGAGTCTTCCATATTACACTGAGCTCAGAAGGCTATCTGAGCAATGGTAGACTCTGACCGTAATCAGCAGGGATGATGATGATGATGATGATTCACATGTCTATGTCAAAAGAGCACATGAAGTGAAGATAGGGTTGCCTGTTTAAGCAATCCCTATGGAGTATAAGAATCTAGACAGTACTAGTGGCTTACAGCACTATCTTCTCAGATACTCTCGCTTCCACAATGGCACAACAGAAGGAAACACAGTTCAGTTCAATTGGGTGACAAAACCTGACTTCTCCTATAGTTATCTTCAAGGAGGCCTCTGACCTTCTCGTAATAAACCCAAGAGTAAGAAAGATTACACACACAGAAAAAGAAATATCAAAATCCAAAACCACAGCCAGCTATGGCAGTCAGGCCAGCCCACAGCACCACACCTGGGACACAGCCGCACTTCTCAGAGGCTCCTGTCCCTCAAGCATCCCACTAATCAAGGAGGAAAGCAGGAAGTACGTGTGCGGCACAAGCTGCCCAGCTACTCTCCACAAGCCTCCCAGACCTTCCATATTTTCTAGTAGAAAGTTATCATTTGTATTTACTGAGGAGAAATAACTATATCAAGTCATTAAAGAAAAAAAAAGTGAACCAAGGCAGCCCAGTTCCTTCAGCTTCCTCTAGTCTGACTTGGTCAATTTCACACACCTCATAAGGTGAGCTACTTCCCCACTAAATAAACCCACAACAAAGTGAGTGTGAGTCAGTGCTGAGGGGCAGGGGAGAAGCTTCAGGTCAGCAGTGTATATGGAATGCCTGACTAAGAATGTATCTAAGAAGGGAACTGACACCAGGAAAGAATAAGATCCTTCTTTAAAGTCAGATAAGCAGCGTAGGCACTGCTCTCCATGTGAATTTCAGCATGAAAACAGTAGTTGGTAGGAGTTGGGAATGGGCACAGAAAGACACCCTAAATCCTTCTATGTCACTTGCCTATTACACTACTTAACTGTTCTCTGCCATGGGTGCCCTACAGGGTAAATGGCCTGTTGACAATCTCTACCAAGCCTGTGAAAGTCCAGAAACCCCTGTCCCTGAGGGACAGCAGGACACACCTCCATCAGCTCAAGATACCTGGCATGTTCAGTTGGATACGAGAACCCCCAAAGTCACATTAAGCCATCTATATTCTCAGCTGTAACATAAAGAACATCTTGTACATTGGAATATAAATGCTGAAAGTATCAATTACATAAAAGGTCAGGTACTCATTAGGCTTCTGTAAGGACAACTGCAGTAAGGTTCACTGAAAGGACACAGAAGTCAGTAAACTAACCACAAAATTTATGGGACACGTTTTCAAACCAAAAGATGGAAGGTAGCAGGAAACTATACATCAGTTATACCTGATACTCTTACTGCTACTGTAGTGCTTGCTACATGCTAGGGTCCAGCTAGAGTCCAGCCATAGCCACTTGCGCATGCTAGGGTCTACCCTTAGCTACTCACATGAGTCCGTTAGCTCACAGAATTCTCAGTAATCTCCAAGGCAGGTACTATTACTAATGACTATCACTAATTAAGAAATGAGGCCAGAAACAAAGTTATTTCTCCAAAGACATAAAAATCAATTGATAGGTGTCAGAGCTGGAACTCCAACTCCAAAATCACCCTTTAGTTTTCCCCCCTTAAAACTTTACCAACTACCTTCTTATAACTTACTTTGAAAAATAAATTCTGGTAAGCATTTATAATTCTAAGGGTTTCTAGTTTTGTGTAAGATCTTTCCGTGCACTGATAATGTTCTTCACAAAAAAAGATAGCCCGCACTTCTGTTTGGCCTGGAGAAGTTCTAGTGATGAGATGTGAGGAGCTGTAAACGCACTCCTTCAAGCCCTCTTGCAGTGCACACAGAGAAGCACGCTCCTCTTCCAAGGCCTCGGAGCTCTTAGCGTTTTGAAGATCAGAGTACACCGGGTTGGAATAAACGCCATGGGGTGTCCACAGGCCAGTCTCAGCCCCACCCTGGGGAGAGCCCCTCTCCAGTTGCTTGCTTTGTCCTTTCTTTCTTTGCTGTATGACAAGTAGAAGGGCTGGGGGAGGGGCACTTTGTGGTGGAGGGGACTGGAACTCTCCCCTTCTCCCACATTTATTGGTAGATAACTGTCAACAATCTAGAGAGGTCAGAAGACAGACACTCAGTAAGCCTTCTCAACTCCATCTGATACAACAGGTACTTTTAATTTCTAGCTGGTTTCCTCTGCCAGCAACCCACGACGCAGCTCCCAAAAATCAAAGAATCGCAGCAGCATGACCAGCCGACTGCAATGTTCCAAGCACAAGGTTGTCAGAGCAGTACACTCTCCTCAAATAGGAGCAAGCCCTCCTCAGAAACACGGCGCAGAGGGTGTTCAGCCATCCGACGCTGCTTGCCCTCAACAGAGCAAGATCTTGCAAAGGAGCCAGTGTTTCTACAAATAAAAGGCTCCTTCTGACCAGACCACATCATCCCACAAACACACAAACGATCTGTGGGGAAAGCTGAGTGAGAGACAGAGGTAGCGCAAGTGACTCCAAATGATGTCGGAAAGGAGCTCAGTCACAGACACTGCGCATCCACCGATGTGCAAGTTTAGTCATACGCTGCTTTCAAATATCAACACAGAGGCTGTCATGATGTTTTCAAACTCAAGCAGGAAAATATTTTATTTTTAAGCCAAAGTAGTTTTTCATCACACACATTCGACAAAATTCTCCCCTTTACAGATTCGGTATCTAACAGTATTTTAAATGAATTTTAGCCTTACGATGTGGTGTGCATTTCTTCTGGTGGATAACCAATGCTAAACAAAAGATCAAGAGTTTGCTCCCGTTTTCTTCTGAAAAGATAAGGTGAGTATTTCTGGAACTAACACAAACACCATGAGCCAAGGGGAATGAGTCAAGGGGAACATCTGCTCAGTGGAGGTGAGCCCTACGAAGTCTGTGTAGAGACAAGGCAACTACTTAACAGAGGTACAAAATGAACCTTAAAAATGCAGACACAGACACAGGGGCTAGAGAGATGACACAGCAGGTAAGAACACTGACTGCTCTTCCAGAGGTCCTGAGTTCAAATCCCAGCAACCACATGGTAGCTCACAACCATCTGTAATGGGATCTAATGCCCTCTTCTGTTGTGTCTGAAGACAGAGACAGTGTACTCACATAAAATAAATCTTAAAAAGAATGGCAGACACAGGGCTGGAGAGATGGCTCGGTGGCTAAGAGCACTGGCTGCTCTTCCAGAGGATCTGGATTCAATTCCCAGCACCCACATGGCAGCTCACAGCCATCTGTGACTCCAGTTTCAGGGGATCCAGTGCCGCCTTCTGGTCTCTGCAGGCACGAGGCACACATGGTGTACAGACATAGTTGCAGACAAAACACCCATGCACATTTTTTTTTATTTTAAATGCAGACACAGCCAGTTTCTACCACATTCTCATCCAAACCCAGTCTCTTAAATCAGCACTAAATACCCAAAAGGACTGATACCAACTCAAAGTGAGCCTGGCTGCCTAAGAAACAGAATGTGGAGGCCCTGCCACATGAATTGTTTTATCTGGGATTCCTCAGGATTTCCACAGACTCACCTAGCTATCAGAAACACTGTGCTCTTGTTATCATTCATATAATGAACTTTATTTCAGCAAATTCCCTTTCAAACAAAAAACAGATCACTAGCTAGGCTAGAGAAAGTCTTCACCTAGACACCTCACCCATCTAAGAGGCCCCCTTTTCTAGTGTGAGAGTAACACGGACTCAGGCTGCCCAAGTGTCCCAAGCTCAGTGAACAGTTCACACATTAACATTAATGAGGTTTTGGAGGTTTCATACCTCCAAATACAGAAACATTAGATGCTATGAATTTTAAATACTTATTCAATTTAAAAGATAGACACCCCATTTTTTTTAATTGACTAAACACTATCTTAAGACTGACAGATGCTACACCCACATCCTTGTTTGGGCAACTGTTTCTCTGCTTAGAAACTGGTGAGCAGGACACTCAGTCATCACCTAAAATTATTGATTCTGGTTCTCTCATTTGAATCCTCCTGTAGAAGCCTGAGCGTGTTAACAGACAGAGGCTCCAGGCTTTAAGGCTTTTTCTCTATGTATTTGCTGCACTTTCTTCTGGAGCCAGATCTGCTCGACAGATTGAGTGCTGGGGCCCGTTCACATTTTCATGCAGCTATTAAGTTTCTATTATCTCAACTACATGCATCCAAAGCACGAGCAAACGACATTCTGGCAACACTTTAAAACTGAGCTACAAAGTCTGGCTTTTATGTGCAGTATAAAATCCATTTAGAGCACTAACCCACCATTTTGTAAGAAGACAAACCTTTAAATAATTTATAGCACTAGTAAATCCAGAGTTCCTGGTAGATTTAAAAACAGCATTTAAAATATCACTTTAGATTAAAACCAGCGGCAAGAAGCCTATTCCCTTGTGTTCTAACAGGCCAAGTTAAAATGCAATACTAGCAGGCCATCTAGTGACCACTCAAGGGGTAGTGGAAAGAAAAGACAAAACCTCCTGCTGGCTTGTCTTCTATATTCTTGAATAAATGCATGCAAATGAATCAAGTTAAGAAAACAACGGTCCTCTTATTAAAGAATGAGACATGTATATTTTTATGTGAGTGACTATATCCCGAAACCAGACTGGAAGAGAAATTAGAATCTAAAGTACTCACATAAAAAAGACCTCATGGCTGTAATACCCACTTTTCTTGAACATGCAAAATAAATATTTATCTTCCTTGGTGACACTAAATTCAGAATACCAGTTAAAGATGGGCGGTGGTGGCACGCACCTTTAATCCCAGCACTCTGGAAGCACAGGCTGGAGGATCTCTGAGAGTTAGAGGCCAGCCTGGTCTCTACAGAATGAGTTCCAGGACAGAAAAACTCTGTCTCAAAAAACTAAAAATAAAATAAAAGAGGTAGAAGTCATCTTAGAAGAGTCTCCCCAGAATAATGGTGATAAAACAAAAACAAAAAACAACAACAAAAAAAATCTGCCACCATTGCTCCCATGGGCACAGCCTTCTCAAGCCCCTTCATTCTCTCAAAAGTCCCAGGCGTGCTAGCTTCTTCTCTCTACCCAAAGCCACAGCACAATGTGAAATACATTACACATTTGGTCTTTGTCCCCAGTTCTTAGCACAGAACTATGAGCTTTGATTCTCCTAAGTGATAACATCTTTCATATGGAGAAATTCATGGTTGATGTCTCCTGGACAGTTTCAGGATTGGGTTTTGTCAGCAGAAGGATTACCTTGTCTGCAGGCTGGTAACCTGCAGCCTCACCTCTCGCCTACTTCACTAGTCACTGCCAACAGGGATCCTCCAACAGTACCCTCTAAATAATGGAGTCCAAAGGCTTCTGCGCAGCTCTACGAGCAGAGGTGCTAAAAGAGAGGGCCAAAAGGTGGCATGGAAACTTGGTTCACTATGCCCCACATTACCCTGTACATCCCGTCTATAAAGCTCTTCCTGAATTGATAATAAACTAGCAACAATCAATACTCTCCTGAAACATTCTGACCAATTACAGAACATAAGGAGAAGCACCCCAAGTTATACAAACAGCTGGGCAGAAGAGTGGGTGACCTAGACAACTGCACTCATGACTCTGAAGAAGCAACACTCTGAGACTGGGCCTTAACCTGTGAACTAAACTCCAGAAAGGATCAGAACTGACTTGAACTCTTGGGAGACTCCAGTGACGTCAAAGGTAAGAGAATTGGCTTCTGTGAGGGAAAACAAACAAAAGCTCTTAGAGCTGGCCCTGAGGCAGAGACAAATTTTCCTTAGTTTATTTAGAAATGAAGTTGTCATTATAAGCAGCATTTGACTAGGATTCCAACAAAGAAGAGAGCTCATGCACAGGGGACAACAGGAGCTGCCACAGGGGACTACTGCTGGAGCACAGCCAGCAGCCCTGCACAAACGCCGGTGCAAGCCTGTTTGCCCACCCGGGACTGGATGCCATCCACGTAAAAAGATCCCTGCAGCCTGGGACAACTGCGTCAAAAAGACCTGTAAAGCCTCCTCGCTTAGCCTTTAAAGTCCGTCTCACGGCAGGGTGTAATGTCCACACCTTTAATCCTAGCACTCAGGAAGCAGAGGCAAGCAGGTCTCTTCAAGTTTGAGGCCAACCTAGTCTACACAGCAAGTTTGAGGACAGCCAAGAAGACCTTATCTTAAATAATAAATAATTAAATAAATAAACAAACAAACAACAGGGATATCTCTCGGCGGATTATAATGCCTGCTGCTCTTTTAGAGGACCCAAGTTCAGTTCCTAACATCCATGCTGGGCAGCAAACATGCGCAAACACGTGCGCGCACGCGCGCGCGCGCGCGCACACACACACACACAAATAAATAAACCTGTAAACAAAAATAGCCTCAAAGACCTTACTTCCCACTTTGTAGAACATTTCACATCATCTAGATTCAAACTTGAGAAGGTTCTTTCTCTGCGTGAATTTCTTTCTTTTCCGCGCCAGGTAGCATTATCCTTGATTTTCTCTAGAGTATCTTTAAAGTTCCCTAAAAGTATTCGGTCTTTGTAAGATCAATGAAATACCATCTGCACTCAGGAATCGACTATCAAGGAATGTGAAAGGGAATCAGATAAAAGGTTCATATTTCATCGGCGCACCGAAACGGGAGGGATTCAGAACATAGAAATGACGGTCCACTAGAAAGACCTAAGTACAGGCTGCAGAATCCACCCTGAGACAACGCCGAGCCCACCTGACCCAACTATTCTGAGATTACATCACAGACCTGACCCTGCTTCTCCTCAGTAAAACAGTGATGTTACAATCACTCCTCGGGGCGTTGAGCCTGTTGTGAACCGGTTAGATTGACTTCCTCTGCTCTGAGTCCCCACTGCTCTCCACAAACTCAGACCCTCCGCCCTCCCTCCGTCTATCTGAGATCCCACCACATGCTCTCCCCTAAGCGTTTCCTCTAATCTTCCCTAAGATTTTCCTCTGGAAAATCTCACAGACTTCTCTGCAGTAATACTGAAGGTGAATCACACGTACTATACCTGGCTGGATGGCTGGACAGGGTGTGCACTGTACCAAAGTCGCCTGCCCATGGGAAAGCAGTGTGCAGCCCACCAACGAAGAAGGGGGATCCGCCAGCTGTTCCCTGGCTTCACCGTGTGCCTAAGGCTTATCTGAGATACAACGTTACTAGGAAGCAATCAAAGAGAACTCATGCCACGACACATGTAGTTTTGTCCGCATGTCTCTTCCTCCGATGGTAATTTTAAGTTCTACACCATACTACACAAGAAGAAACAAACTAATTTGTACATGGCCAACCTGTCTACACACTATAAACTAACTCAGAGTGGTGGAGGCCAAACACGCAGGTCTGTAAAGCAGCAGTACTGGCCGGCATTTGCTGCAGTGTGTGCCGCACATGGCACTGAGCATTCTCCTGTTAATGAGATTCACCGTGCTTGCACAGCAGAGCAGTACTCCCGTGCTGTCAGGGAAGTCACCTGCTTAGGAGAGCGCATAACTGAGATCTCTCTCCCCAAACAAGGCTGATGCCAAGACAGCATAACTATAGTAACAGGGCATTTGGATTTCTTCTCTTTGGTCACCCTACTTAATGATAAAAAATGATCTTCGTGAGAAAACGTCTGTTCTAAATTCATACAACCTTTCTAGACATAGTGTAATGAGAAGACTCCTAAAAATAAGGACAGAGATACATAAAAATCACTGAAATCCCCAGATGCATGATCCAACAGAGCCATAAGCAAGTCTCGCATTCTGTGAAGTACCACCAAGATATTGTGTGGGTGGAATGAGACCGCAGCACACAAAAAGAACTGAGCGCGAAGAGCTCTTATGAAGACGCCACAGAAACTGGGGGGTGAAGAGGGAAGCTCAGTGGTTAAGAGCACTGGCTGTTTTTCCGAAGGACCTGGGTTTGAATCCCAGCACCCAGGGTTAATGGCAGCCAACAACGGTCTGTAACTCTAGTTCCGGGGCATTGTCGCACCCAAGAGCACTGCACAGATAGGGTGCAGGCATGTGTCCAAGCAAAACACCCGTACACATAAAATACAGATACGCAAATCTTTAACTTAAAAAAAAAAAAAAACACAAGGAAGGCCTTATAAGATAAGCTGAGAGAGAAAATGGGCCACTGACCCCAGAGGTCAGGGAAAAAATTACACTTTCACAGACACAAAGCACTACATGTGTGCCCTTTACAGCACACAGCAGATGTCAGTCTGCTCCATGCTTCTGTGAGACATCAGGTGAAAGTGTCCAATCAGCACTCTGTCTGGCAAGTATGATACACATAGAAAGGATAATTAGTACAACCTCTAGTTAGGATGACATAATTAGGTAGAAGGTATAGACTGCAGAGACTAAAGTAGAAAAAGAAAGGAGGAGGAGGAGAAGGTGCATGCTGTGGTAGAATACATAATGATAGTTCATGCAAAAGCATGCCTCTCTGAACGAGACTATGAAGAATTCTCAACACAAACCACCTTAATTCTATGAAAAAAAACTACCCATATACATACAATAATAACAACAACAACAATAATAATAATAAATGAATACATGTAATTAAGAAAAAATGATCAATAAAGAAAAAGGAACTATTTAGACTAAACTTCAGAAAGATGATTTTATGGATGTCCTATCATGAAATAAAAGGCATGGAATGAAAGGCGTGGTCACAAGATCGCAGCGGCCCTGACCCTGTCCTCTGAGCAGTGAGAGCATTCGTGGGAAACGTCACACGACATACTTGGTATTTGGCTGAATGGTGTGTGGGACTTGTGCCATTCTTAGGCTTGGAACTGCAGTATCTGCACAGAACAGACATTTAAGGAACAACATAATCATCTTCCTCCTTGCATGAAAAGGGGGTCAGCAGCAGCAGAGGCAGGAGGTCGACTTAGGTAGGCAAAGCATGAACTCCAGAGAACGCTATTCTGCTGAAGAAGAAGTTGAAGAAAGGACAGAGGGGAGCCCCAGCAGTAGGCAATCCACACTGAGCTTAACAATCCCCATAAGTGGGTGGCCTCGCAGTGTCTGCGGACCACACAGGAGTACTGTGCAGCTTCCTAGGATTCTATAAAACATTCAACACCTGCTGGTTAGACACAAAGATAAAAATTATAAAGTTAGACTACCTGCAACTTTTGAACTTTCAGCTGACAAGACTCAAGTAGAACAACACAGGCTCACTGTAGACAAATATGAGCGCGTCCCACACTGAGCGTGAGGACTGCCCTGGAGAAGCCGATAAGTACGAACTAAATTCATCCTTCTCCACCAACCGCACGACGGACACACCAAGGCGCGTCCGCAGCACAAGCATGTCCAGCCTTTTGGCACTCCCAAGTGTTGCTATCCGCCAAGTTCACCCGGGAGAGCCATGCCACCAAACAATGAGACAGATAAAAACAATAGTCATAAGAGTCATGACGGTACTGAGGGTACTTTTATGTTGGGCCACACTCACAGCTACCCTGGACAACAGGCTGAGCAAACCTGGTCTTCTCTTTTAAGCTAAAAGGTGGAGGGGGCGTAGCTCCTTTGGGCAGAGTGATTGACTACCATGCATAACGCTGGGTTCAGTGCAAGGGTCACATAACCAGGCATGGCGGTAGTGCATACCTGTAAGCACAGGTATGAGACAGAAGGGAAAAAGTTCAGGGTCATCCTGCTCTGTGGACAGTAAAATGCCAGCATGAACAACAGGAGAATACTTCCTCATGAAACAAACAAAGAGAAACAAACAACTATTATCTCAGGCAGTGGGATGGCTCAGCAGGTTAAGGCGCTTGCTGCCAAGCCTGAGTTCAATCCCTAGAACCCACATAGCAGAAGGAGAGAACCAAATACAGAAAACTGTCTTCTGACCTTAACAAGTGTTCCAAGGCACCCACCTACCCATACATATATACACAAAAGTAATCAATGCATAAATGTAGCTAATTTAAAAAACTATCTCAGTCTTTGCTGTGATAAAGTTATGAGATAATCAAAGGGAGAAAACCACCCACAGTCAAGTGCCGACGTCACCAAAGCCAGATCCAGAAATGACCTACCAGGAGTTTAACCATCAACAGGGACATTAAGTGGTGGTTCAAACTGTAAAATAACAGATTCACGGGGCTGGAGAAATAGCTCAGTGGTTAAGAGCACTGACTGCTCTTCCGAAGGTCCTGAGTTCAAATCCCAGCAACCACACAGTGGCTCACAACTATCTGTAATGAGATTTGATGCCCTCTTCTTCTAGTGTGTCTGAAGACAGCTACAGTGTACGTACATATATTAAATAAATAAATCTTTAAAATAAATAAATAAATAAAAATAACTGATTCACATGACAGAGAACCCTGGGCAGCGTGCACGAGTACATAAAGAACTTCAACAGAGATGTACATAGAAAAAGGGCAACGATGACAGGATTAGTTTTGTTTTCTGTGGGTTTTTTTTAAGTGTTCCAGTTTTTTTATTTGAGGGTTGTTTATTTGTTTTGTGTTTGTTTGTTTGTTTGCTGGCCTGCTTGCTTGTTTTTGTAATGTGTGTGAGTGGTTTGTTTGTTGTTTGTCTGTTTTTGTAATGTGTATGAAGGCTTTGCCCAGCACACGTCTATGTACAACAACACATGGTACCCTCAGCGGCCAGAAGACGGCATCCGATTCCCGGGCACTGGATCTTTATGTGGGTGCTGGAAATCAAAGACAATATCTCTGAAGAGCAGCCAGTGCTCTTAACCACTGGGCCAACTCTCCAGCACCAAAACTGTTAATGATTATCACAGTTTAGAAACTCCTAGACAAGGCATGGTAAGGCATGCCCTTAATCCCAGTGCTCAAGAGGCAGGCAGATGTCTGAGAGTTTGAAGCAAGCCCGATCTACATAGGGAGTTCCAGGACAGCCAGGACTGTAGAGAGACCCTGCCTCGAAATTTAAAAAAAAAAAAAAATCCTTCTATAAGCATATCAACATAGTAGGTACAATAATGGAGAAACTTAAAAATAGATGAACTCAAATAATCAAAGCTAGCTAAAATATTAGCTGGGAAAAGCAGGGCATCCGTGAAGCAGGGTCTCACTGCTTGACATACGGCTATGGCTAGCTGGAGTCCCTGTTGGAGAGGAGGTGTTGATGCCAAAGACACAACAGAGAATCGGCTAGAGTGCCGCTGACACACTAGACACGCCCACTGACGTCACCACACATGGAAGCTACTGCATGTCAACTAAAGGAAGGCACACTTAAAACAATGTAATGGCCACCAATTTCCAACAGACAATGAAGTGTGTAGCACATCTACCTGTAATCTCAGCACTGGGAAAGCAGAGGGAAGTTGGAGGCCAGCTGGTCTACATGGTGAGTTCTAGGCCAGCCAGGGCTACACAGCAAAAGCCTGTCTCAGATAAATGAACTGACTGTGGAGGGACATCTGTCCAAGACTACAAGAAAGAAATCCCACCTGGCAAACCTGCCTTTCAAAGACCAGGTGGACAAAAGACTCTCCAAAAGGAACCTTTCCAACACTCCTCTCTGCCTCCAGACACGCCGTGAACCACCGACTCGCGGCATCTAACACCTTTCTCAGGAGTCACGTGCTCCTGTTTCTTCTTTGACCTGCGATGCAAACCCCGAAGGACAGAATCCTGGCTGATTAACCTCTGCACTGCTAGTGCCTGGGTTTGTCAGTAACTGTAGGAATAGGATTTTAATTACTCTATGGTTGGTGGAAGATGAGGAATGGCCGCGGGACCACTGTGGAGAGACGAGGGGAGCTGGGGGCAGAGCACGACAGTAGACCCAGTGGTTAGTTAACAGGAAACCTAGGAACGGAAGATGACTGACCCCCAGCCTGATCCACAGAGCAAGTTCCAGGACAGCCAGGCTATACAAAAAGTCCCTGCCTCAGGAAAAAAAAAATTAGAAGGAAAAGTCTTATGCTAACTACCTGGACTATATACATTTTATAATATAGAAAACTTCAAAGGTGAAACTTATATATTTGGGCAGAGGACTGACTGAGGGAGAGACTATAGATGAGATGGAACTCTGGTCAGAATTTTGTACATAAAAAGGAATCCCAAACTCCACCACCCGCATAGGACAGAAGAGGAGATGACAACACAAATCCCCCCACCCCCAACCCCCTCTTCCCACACAAGAGAAGTGACCAACAAAGGTAGGGACACACGACAAGCAGATGGAATACTGTCACACCAAGTTCCATCACCCACACGATGGCTGCGGCCTCTCCAGCTAAAGTGAACTACGGGACAGTGGACGCAGAGAAGAGGTAATGGGTAATTTAGAGGAAAGAGTAACTACTTCTAAAAGTGAGTAAGATCCAAGGGAACCATATATCTGTTATTCAGCCCCAGAGCCTCCTATGCCTCCACATATGTCCAGGAGTCAGAGAGAGAGACTTAAAACCTGGAACCCTCCCTCTGCGGTACCCAGCTCAAAAATCTAGCGAGAAGTGTATCACCAAGTTGAGGCAGGTAGGTACTTGTCAAATACCTACGGAAATTTAACAACTCTGCGCCTCAACATAAACAGTCTAACATCAAGCCATACAGTAGAATAAGTGTAGTGGAATTAATGATAAAAGATCCTATGACTCACAACTTTTCTGACATTTACAATAACTGGGATATTTCATGTATTGTAGGGCAAGTTTCTTGCCCTCCAGGGAGTTTTCTTCTCTGTTCTCTCTGTCTTACCCGTTCCTGCAAAAGCTCCACAACTTGCTGGACGCAGTCATTGACGTCACAGGAATCCGTTTTCAGCACCAGCTCCGGGGCCTCTGGTTTCTCATACTCAGAATCGATTCCAGTGAAGCCTTCAAAGGTCAGCAGACAACAGACGGAGGCAGAAATGTGAAGTTTATTTCATCTGTACCAATCTGCATTGAAATTAAGGCTTACTAAACGCTGCCCTGTCATGGCGTTGTGGTACCGATGCCTTGAGTCCTAATTAAACACTATTTCTTCTCTACACATACAGTCAATTCTCATTACTCACTGTAGCAATGTTCAATAAAGTCGTCACAAATATTAATGAAGTGAACACTGGCGCACGTCTCCTTGGTGAAACACGAGGTCAGGTTCCCGCCAGCCTCGGGTGTCACGTGCTTATCTGTCTGAAGGCAGCTTATTGAACATATTGGTCCACTTACCCTGACCTCACAGGCACAGCCCAGCTCAGCTGGAATGAAAGCAACATATCCTTACTCTCAGGTACCGCAGGGCCAGGAAGACGGCTCAGTTTGTAACAGGGCCTAGCAACCTGAGTTCACTCCCAGGACCCACCCTGTGAAGGAGAGCCAGCCATCTCCTACAGTTGTCCTCTGGCCTACACACACACGTCCGATGAGAAGTAACTGTACTACAGAATAGAAATGCTACACCGCATTCTCAACATTTGAGTCATCTTACACATCACTCAGAAACTACATGAAAACGTAAAATGACCACTCTGCCTTCTTGCCCACCGCCATCAGCTACTCCAAGCAGGTGGCCTGTTCCTTCTGAGTCAGGAAGGTGCCAGCTCAATGGGTGAGAATGACGACCGTCAGTGGCCTCATCAACGAGCTGAGCCCCGAGGTAGCAAGGCTAGGCGTCACTGGGGCAGGCAGAATTTCCCTCTGCTGGCTTATTCGCAGGCCCAAACACAGAAGAGAAATGGCTAGTTCTCCTCCTCAATTTCCTTTTATCTTTCCTGAGCCAAAAACTAAATACCCAAATCTAGAATTCAGAACTTTTGCAATGATCCCAGGCTATTGGACCTTGCTGGGAAGGCAAGCAGGTCACCTGCATGAAGCATCCCCACAGAACGCTTACTGTACAGTCTACCTCTAGTGCATTATAAGGCCAGTGTGCCCTGTTCCTACGAATGCCGGCAGAATTAACACAGTATCCAACACAACAGTGAAGATGGGCTCTGCATTTCCCCTTCCATGCCTAACATGTCACACACTGAAACTGTGAACAGCCCACAAAAGCTAAACATACAATCAGAAATAGGTAAATTCAAATTTAAGAATCTTAGGCTGAACAAAGAGCCTTATCAAGCACTACGACAGGAAAGCAGGGCATTCTCCTTACACCAAGAGCCTTCAGGCATTTTCCCAACAGGTGTGGGTCATCTTGCACTTTCACGGTGTAACAAAGACAGGAGAGGTAGTGATGGCTGGTAACCTAATTCTAGATACCTAATTATATAAAGTGGGTTCAGCACAACCTCTCAAATCCCAGCTCTCTCAACCAGCTCAAGTCACTTCTCACTCTTAATTTCTTAGGCAAGACTTATCAGTTCTGGGGACTGGAGAGACATCAGTGATAAAGAGCATAGAATGTTCTTGTAGAGTTCAGTTCCCAGAACCTATGTCAGCTCCAGAGGACCAAATGCCTCCAGCTCCCTCAAGCAACTACACTGATATGCACAGATATCATATATGCACATATACACATAAATAAAAATTTATTTTAAAAGAAAAGTGTGGGGGCTGGAGAGATGGCTCAGCAATTAAGAGCACTGGCTGCTCTTCCAGAGGACCTGAGTTCAATTCCCAGCAACCACATGGTGGCTCACAACCATTTATATAATAATATCTGGTGCATAATATATATAATATATAATATTATCTTATGGCATGCAGGTATACATGCAAGCAGAACACTATATACATGATGTATAAATGAATGAATGAATAAATAAATAAATAAATAAATAAATAAGAAAGATTCTTGTCAGGACTGGAGAGATGGCTCATTGGTTAAGAGCACTGACTGCTCTTCCAGGGGTCCTGAGTTCAATTCCCACCAACCACACGGTAGCTCACAACAATCTGTAATGGGATCTGATGCCCACTTCCACTGTGCCTGAAGACAGCTACACTGTATTCATATACATAAAATAAATAAATAAATCTTAAAAAGAAAAAAGGCGCATCAGATGTACACAAAAGCATAAAATATTCAGACAAAGGGAAAATGTGAAGAAAATGTTCCTCACCTTTTATTTCTCCTGCCCGTGCTTTCTTGTAGAGTCCTTTGACATCCCTCTGTTCACAAACATGCAGAGGTGCGTCCACAAAGACTTCAAAGAAGGGTAAACTTGCACCCTCATGAATCTGCCTTGCATTGTTGCGATCCTACAGAGAAAAAGGAAACATTCGCAGAAACAATAGGTGATCAATAAAACGTCATCAATAAGAAGCTGCATGTCCTGACATCAAGGATGGATAAAAGGGATTCTGTACCTCAGTTTGTTTATATGTATATACATATTTGCAAATGTGTGCGCGTGAGTGTGCGTGTGTGTTAAGCTTGAAATAATTCAGCCAATGGCTTCATCTTGAGAACTTGGCTGTGCCTCAGGGTATTTTAATAGTAAGTTTTACCCAAACTGGATTTACTGAGAAAAATCACAGCCTATAATTTTTTTAAAGTTATTTGTTTTTCAGGGAAATAAAAAAAAAGTTATATTTAGCCTCAAAACCCAGGCCAATGTTTGAATTTCTTTTTGCCTGATACCGCACTTTCAATAATATACTGAGCACTCACGGCACAAAGGCTCCTGTGTACCTGGGTGTAAGGGGATATGAAGCTGGTGATGCACACTAAGCCAGCATCCGCAAACAGCTTCGCCACCTCTGCGATGCGGCGCACATTCTCTTCTCTGTCCTCAGGACTGAAGCCGAGGTTCTTATTGAGACCTTGACGGATGTTGTCCCCATCCAAGGTGTAGCACGGAATGCCGTGGCACACCAGGTACTCCTCCAGAGCCATGCTCACCGTTGTCTTCCCTGCCCCGGACAATCCTGGAGGGAACAGTCCAAGCAAATTCCATGTGCAGTGAGAACCAAGAGTCTAAGGACAAGCGATGACATTCCTTACACTCAGCACCAGAGTCTCAGAAACACCTTACCCATGATTTCTTTAAGATTATCCTTCTATCTACTCAAAATATCTACAAGCATCTAGAGTTTCTTTATGATTTGGGGGTGGGGTCTGGAAGTATTGTCCTTAAGCATCTATCTTTGATAACCCAGAAATCACCAATAAGCTCCAAAAATTAACCAATTTTAGTGTCGTGGCTGGGTAGGTATATTCACTTGGCCACATGCCACATTTTTATAGACAAATGCCAAATTATCTATAAGAAGGAAAGGGAAAGGAATGTGAAAATTAAATGCAAGTTACCTCCTCCACATTCCAGGATCTTATAAACCATGATAAACCACCGGGGAGTCAATTCATAAAATAATTAATCTGACCAAGAAATTCTAATTTCCATTCACTCATCTCTCATGACTAGGAAAAAGCAAACATTTATATACAAACACTTCCCTACCCTGGAGACTGTAATTACACATCAGAGTCAGGAGAACCTTGAGACAAGAGATGAATGTGGAAGTCTAACATTCCACTGATCTAGAATAAAATCATGGCAGCGCAGAGGGCTAAAGAAGAAAGACAGGCGCACTGAGTGCATCACTAGAAGGGCAGTCGCTTTAACGCATTAGCAGATTCTGTTTCCCCCAAAGACAGCGACAACAGGATAGCCTACCCTACAAGCTCCTCTACAGTGTGCCCTGCCACTGTCCCCTCAACACAAACTATCAAACAGCACCCTCTTGAGTCTGGGCTGGCTGAGAGGCTCACAGTAGCCAAAATAAAAAAAAAAAATACAGTGAGTGGCACAGTACAACTTTCCAAGCTAAGCTAGAAGTGGACCTGTGACTTGTCAGTGTTGGATGGACTTGGAGATGCCAGCTACAGATCCCAGTGAGAGCACTCTGCTACAGAGAGCACTAGCGCATAACAACGCCTAACAAGGCCACTGCAGCCAAAGGACCTTGACTACAACCGAGGGAGATTCAGGCAAAACACAGCCCCTGAATCCGCCTTCGCAGTGCTGAGGAGCTAGAGGCTGCTGACTGTCGCACTCCGTGAAACTCTGTGATCCAACCACAGGACAGGAGTGAAGACATGCGTGAAGACGACCTTTCCAGCTGCTTTGGTTGGTTGGTTGGTTGGTTGGTTGGTTGGTTGGTTGGTTGGTTGGTTTGGTTGGTTTGGTTTTGTTGAGTCAGGGTTTTGCCACGTATCCCAAGATGGCCTTGTACTTACTTTATAGTCCACACCAGTAAGCCTCCTGCCTCAGCCTCCTGGGTATGGGAACTAATAGTAGAGATAAAACTCATCTCTTTTTTTAACCGGTTTTAAATACTGTTTGAGAACAAAGTACTGGCAGGAAAAAAAGAAAGAAAGAAAGAAAAAAATCTGAAATTCTAAGTTTTGTGTTCAAGACAGATAACCATAAATGTAACAGAAGAGTCTGCTTACAGTCTATGAATATATATAGACTTAAAGACTAAACATTGCTGAAAAACGAGAGGCTAAAAGAAAAAGGCAGAAACAATCATGTAAAGCATGGAAGCTTCGCCAAACCTAAAGAAGACAATATGGCTGTATCGTCCTCCCCACCAAGTGCTCATGGACACCAGGACCTCAGGCTGTGGCGACCATAACTGCACACAGTTTCTGCGCCCCAAACTCAGCACTTGTAACAGCAGAGACTGAAGCAGTATGTCTACAAACCATAGAAGGGCAGTGATTTCTAGATGACCCAGATGCCAAGAAAGGAGTGGGCAGATGCCACCTGCCGCTCAGAATTGTGACTGACTTGCGGATCACGAGTGGCAGTTGCTGCTTGAAGCCACTGGTTTTAGATGACCGGTTACAATGGCTCTAGGAACTAATATCTAGCCAATGTAAAAACACTTCCCAAGAAACATTATCTAAGTGCAATCTGGTCAATTAAACGTCTCCAGAAGAAGGGACCTGAACTAGCATCAGGACATATCCTAGAGAAGCAACTAAACCCAAGAAAGAACTCTCTTTTAAATTTCGATTTGGATTTTAGTTACGTAGGACCTGTGTCCATGTGGAGAGCAGCGTGGCATCCTGGTATGGGGATGGACATCCTCCCACCAGCCACCGCTGATTTGCTCTTAGGCAGTGGTTTATGGAATTTGGGGAGGAGAGCCTCCTACACCTGACACAATGTTTGAGGAAGACGTCAGAAGAAATCTTAAAATGGAATGTAGACTTCAGTTTCCTAGAAAATCCAAGCAATGGACCCGTGCACCTCATGGGAATACTGAGAGTCACTACTCCCATGGAAGGGCACAGCTTGTATCTGGTTCCCCTACCTCACGGTTCCTGCCATTACCTGTCTCTTTGGTGATTCCTTTGTGCCCACTGGCACCTAGGTACCCATAGCCCTGTTCCAATTCAAGTCACCCACTGAGGCCATCTTCTAGTCTTGTCATTGCTGTTGCTTTGATACAGTCTTGTTACATGGTCCAGGCTGGTCCTGAACTCACTTCTGGGGTTCCAGGCCCGCACCACCACACCCACTCATTGCTCTCTTGACCATACCTGTCAGCCAAACTGTGCAACCACGGAAGCCACCTCTGGTCCCCACCACCTGCCCTCTCTTATTCCTGCTGACATGGTGGGCTTGATAGGTGACATTGGTTGCTCTCTGCATCCCCTAGAAAAAGAGGGAAAGGAAAACAAGAGCTCTAGGTCACACAAGTCCTTCAAAAGGTCAACACATGTTCCTTGTAAACATATACTCTGTATAACATGCCAAACACAAGGACAAGCTAAAATCGCTCTCATTTTCTTCAACACACTTCCATAATGTTTAGCATCTTACATTTACAGCCAGCTTAATCCTCATAGCAACCCAGTGACACAGGTACTCTGGTTACTGCAGTTTTATGGAAGGTGTGAAACTTGAGAAAAGTTATTAAATAATTTGTCCAAGATCTCATAACCAGGAGTAGAGTCTGAAATATTCCAGTACTCACTGTTTTCACATACTTATTTAGTCAATCATTCATTCAACCAGTAATTACTAAGGTCTGTCTAGGATGTCAAATAAATAGAGTTTCCACCCTTAATGGCCTTATATTTAACTAAGAAGTCAACCACACCTCATTAAAAAGAAAACAGAGTAGGAAAGAAAGGGAGAGTGTAGAAAGAGTGCTTCCTTCAGCAGAATGGTAAAGACAGAAACTCCTAAAGGCAGGGCTACAAGGCTCATTCACCTCCGTGGGAATATGCAATTTTCCAACAGCACTAAATGAAAAAAAAAAGTCTTTCCTGTATTATGTACTCTTGGCACCTCTGTCAAAACTCAACCATGCGGGGGCTTACTTCTGGACTCTCTACTCTGCCCCTGTGGATTAATGTATGTCTGGATCATCATAGCCTTAGTGTATTTCTAAAGTCAAGCAAGGTGACTTGCTTTTCTGCTAAGACAGCTTTGGTTCTCTGAGACTTTCTGAAGTCCTTTACCAGTTATCTGATTGTTTTTTCTAGTTCTGTGAGGAGAGGGTTACTGGATATTTTTTAATCAGGATGATTTGTTAATTTTTTTAGTAATTTCTTGCATACATATAGTATATTTAGAGCATATCCGCCTGTGGTGATTTGAATATGCTTGGCCCACGGGGAGTAGCACTATTAGGAGGTGTGGCCTTGTTGGAGGAAGTGTGTCACTGTGGGGGTAGGCTTTGCGGGCTCCTAGTGCTCAGGCTCTGCCCAGTGTAGAAGAGAGCCTCCTCCTGGCTGCCTTCAGATGAAGATGTAGACCTCTCAGCTCCTCCAGCACCACGTCTGCCCAGCCACTGCCATGCTTCCCACCATGATGAGAATGGACTGAACCTCTGAAACTGTAAGCCAGCCTCAATTAAATGCTGCCCTTGTAAGAGCTGCCTTAGTCATGATGTCTGTTCACAGCAGTAAAACCCTAACTAAGACACTCCCTTCCCCTCATATCCCCTTCAACTCCTCACAACTACCACCACCCCAACTTCATGGTACCTTCACACCTATGTATAAACGATACTCAGCTCTCGATCCATCCCACACACCCCTTCAGCTACTTCCCACTCTCCCCAGTTAACATCACCTCTGCTTCCCTCTGCCTGGAAACCTCACTATTCCCTACCTCCCTGAAGTTCTCTTCTCTCTTATGATCTACTTTCTAGCTTTGTAAACTATGAGCAAAAGCACATATGTAAATATAAACACACACATACAAAAATGTGCTTACAATTTTTAATTTAGGGGCAAGAGAAAATAAAAAGTATTTGTGTGAAGCTGGCTTATTTTACTTAAGATTATCAATTTCATCTATTTTTCTGCAAATGTAAAAGTTATATTTTTCCTTACGGCTGTATAAAACCCTATTGTACATATGGACCACACTTTCTTCATCCATTTATCTGTTGATGAGTATCTGGGATGGTTCCATTTCCTGGCTTATTATGACTAGTCAGCATACACACACACACACACCTCACAATGCCCAATGTCTAGACTCGGGGTCTGAAACTCTATAACCAAGAGTGGTGTTATTACGTAACATTATTACGTAGTATTACGTCAACCTGACAAAACTAGTCATTTAAGAGGGGAACCTCAACTGAAGAACTGTCTCCCCTAAAGATCAGACTGCATCCACACCTGTAGAGCACTTTCTTAATTAGTAGTTGAGCACCATTGTGGGCGGGGCCACAGTGAGCTGGTGGTCCTGGGTTCTATAAGAAAGCAGATTGAGCAAGGCAGCGCACAGCACTCCTCCACGGCTTCTGCATCAGCCCTTGTCTACCCTGTTTGAGTTCAAGGATGACACAGATACCCTTTCCTCCCCAAGTTGCTTCTGGTCATGGTGTTTCATCAGAGCCGAGAAAAACACTACCTACATGTAGTAGAGCAGTGCCAAGTGGTAGCTCTATTTTCAGAATGCTGAGGGGCCTCTGTACTGACTTCATATGGTATCACAAGTTAACACTCCCTCTATGGTGCATGAGGGTTTTTCCTTATGCAGTCCCTGACATCACTGTCTCACTTGGCTTTGTTTTGCGGGGGAATTGGAGGCTTTTTTTCTTTTTGAAACAGGGTCTTACTATGTAGCCGTGAATGGCCTGTACATATGGATGACACTTTCTTTATCCATTTATCTGCTGATGAACATCTGCGATGGTTCCATCATAGCTCCACTGTATACACCTGGTTGGTCTCGAATTCACAGAGATTCATTCACCTGCCTCTGCCTCCCAAGTGCTGGGATTAAAGGTGTGTGCCAGCAGCCCGTCAGACGCATGGCTGGCAAAGACCGTTCTGTAGGCTTTCTTCACTCCAATATTATGTTTCTTTGCTATGCAAAACCTTCTTTATATTTTTATATGTATTTACTTGTGTATATGGGGTTGCACACACCTGACACAGTGCACATGTGGAAGTCAAAAGACATGGTTCTCTTCTTCCTCTGTGTGGGTTCCAGGGATAGAGAGAACTCAGGTCATCAGGCTTGGCACCAAATTCCTTTACCCAACCACTGAGCCATCTTGGCAGCCTACAGAATCTTATTAATATAACCCAATTTGTCAATTCTTGTGATCATTTCCTATGCCACCAGAGTTAAGAAAACACCTCTTTGTACCTTATCTTGAAATGTCTAAGTTTCCTCTAGCAGTATCAAAGTTCTCGATCTTATATTAAGTTCTCTCCGATCCATTTTTAATTAACTTTTGTGAGGGGTCAGAAAAAGATCTAGTTTCAGTTGTTATTGTGTGGAAATTCTGTTTTCCCCAGAAATGTTTGTCCAGGATATCTTTTTCTCCAATGTATGTTTTTCACAGTTTTGTGAAAAGTTAGGTGCTGTGTCTGGGTTCATATGTGGGTCTCCAGTTCTAGTCCATGGCTGTACTGTACAGATCTGTTCTGTGTCAATGGACACATTGTTACTGTGGCTCTGTAATACAATATGAGATCAGGTGTTGGTGCCTGCAGCATTACTCTTTCCTCTAAGATGACTTCGGCTGGTTGTGGACCTTCTGCGCATCCCTATGAATTTTGTGGTTGTTTTCTCTACTTCTGGGACTCTGATAAGGACTGTCCTAATTCCATACATTGCTTTCACTAATAGAGCCATTTTCATGGAACTAATTCTGTCTATCCATGAGCAAGGAAGGTAGTTCACCTTCTAGTGTCTTCTTGATTTCTTGAGTTTCATTGTTGAGGTTTTTCACCACTCTAGTTGGGCTTACCCTACCATTGTTTTGTTTTGTTTTGTTTTATCTTGTCTTGTCTTGGGAAGCTACAGTGAATGAGGATCTCCTCCTCCACCCCAACCACCCTACCACCCCATCCCTGATTTTTCAGTGAGGTCTTCCTTTGGAGACAAGGTTTCTCTGTGTAGCCCAGGCTGTCCTGAAACTCACGTTGTACACCAGTCTGGCCTCAAACTCAGAGATTCCCCTACGTCTGTCTCCAACATGCTGGAATTAAAGGCATGCATCATCACATCTGGCTACGAGTTCATTATTGTTATACAGAAAAGCTACTTTTTTAATGTCAATTTTGTATGCTGTAACTTTGCTGGAAATGCTTATCTGGTCTGTTTTCTGATGGAGTTTTTAGGGTCTTTTAAGGATTGTGAGGTCTGCAAATAAAAATAATTTGACTTCTTTCCTATTAGTATCCTTTTTATTTTTCTTGGCTAAGTGCTCTAACTAGTAAGATTTCAAGCAAAGTACTGGGTAAGATCTGAGAGAGTGGGTGCCTTTGACCCGTTCCAGATTTTACAGGAGATGCTCTTAGTTTTTCCCCACTCAGTAGAATAATGTCTACAGGTTTATTGTGCACTGCCTTTGGAATCCCTCCCTTCCTAGTTTGAGGCTAGCTATAATGAAGGCTGAACTTAGTGAAAGGGCCTTTTCTGTACTGACTGAGGGGACTATGTGGTTTAGGTTCTCAGATGTATGCACTGATCATGTGGTTTAGGTTCTCAGATGTATGCATTGATCATGTGGTTTAGGCTCTCAAGTCTATGTGTTGACCATGTGGTTTAGGTTCTCAGGTCTATGCATTGATCATGTGGTTTAGGCTCTCAAGTCTATGTGTTGACCATGTGGTTTAGGTTCTCAGGTCTAGGTGTTGATTGCATGTTCTGATTTGTGAAAGAAGCTGCATGTCCAAACTGAAGCCAATCTGGTCACAGTGTATGAATGTCTTCATAATACTCTTCCACCAGATTTAGTTAAGAATTTCACTGAGAATTTTTTTCATCTCCTTCTCAGATAAGTTGGTCTACAATTTTCTTTCTTGGTTATGTATAGACAAAATGTTTTTGTTCGCTGTGTAAAGATTATCCTTGTATTACTCAAATGCTGATCTTCCTATCCACTATCTGGTTTCAGGTAGACATGGCACTGTAATGCTTGTGTTAAGAATCTCCTGTCTCAAGCCTGTGTAAACAATGCTCACCATTTATTCTGTCTTGTCAATAAAAGTTAGAGAAGCCAAAAGACTAAGCAAGGGAGAGAATAGGGTGGGACATTTGGGAGGAGAAAGGATTCTGGGAGAGGGTAGGGCGGGGAAGATTCAGAAGGAGACATCATGAGAGTTCAACTGGAGCATGTAAGACCCTAAGTACAAGTTTTATGGGGATTTTAGGTAGGAGGTAGTAAAATAGATTAGAGGATTAGAATGGAAATATAATGCCTAGTTATTGGGCTTTTAAGTTGTAAATTAATCTTAGTCTCTCTGTCATTATTTGGGAACTAGTTAGGTTTAAAAAACACTGCTGCCATATCAAGTTCCTGCTGACATTTAAAATAATATTATTTGTTACAGTTAAGTTCTTTCTGAGCTTAGATTCAGGGCAACACAGGAGTCACAGAGTGACTGTGTCCCATACCCTTCTGTTTTATGAAACTTTGTGGAGTACTGGTTAGCTCTTCCTTAAAAGTGCATTAGTAAGTCCATCTAGACCTAGTTTTCATTGGGAGGGTTTTTAATCACTGCTTTAACTCATGGATTGCTAAGGAGCTGCTTAAGTTGTCTGTATCTTCTTGACTAGAAACACCTATCTGAAGGTGAGAGTGGGGAACCGAAATCACCCACTATTAATCTCTCAAGACCAATCTGACCATCGGTGTTTATAAAATTATGAGCCCCAATGTTTGGTGAATATATATTAACAAAAGCTGCTACTGCTGCGGTCAGCGTGACAATATGGCAAGCCTGGAATTTAGGCTGCAAAAATCCTACGGTGGGGCTAGCTTGGGTGCGAAGGCCACCTACAGGTACTAACCTGGAGACTGGGGCTGCAGGAACTTAACAGGTACTGGATTTTGCTTGCATGAGTTCAGTGTTCGTTTAGACTAAGTCAGATGCTCACTCCTTCTACTTGTCCCAAGCAGACAGACTCTCTCTCCAAGCTGTGCTGCCTGGATCAGGAGAATGTGTACAGAATACAAAATCATCCCCCTGCCTTACTGCATTTGTCTTTTCTTATTTCTATGCTATGCTCACAAGACTATGATACCTTCTGTGGTTCTTGAAGGTCATTCTGTGTATAGTGTTGTTAATCTTTTACCAGAGAACAAGCACTAGAAATCCTGCTCTCTTGCTGATGTCCAACAATAACTACATCTCTTATCTTTCTGAGTCAGTGTCTCATGGACACCAGACTGACTCTGAACTCACCAGGTAGCCAAGGATGGCCTTGAAATCCTGATCCTCCCACCTCCACCTCCCCAAAGCTGATGTAATAGACAGAAGCCATTGCTCCTGAATTTTCTTTCAATTTTTATTTATGTATATGTGAGTGTACCTGGGTGTGTGCAAGGACCTGCAGAGACAAGAAGATGACTTAGACCCCATGGAGCTGGTGTTACAGGCAATTGTAACCCAGCCAGTGTGGGTGCTGGGAACCAAACCTGAGTCGTCTAGGGGAACTGAGCTCTCTTAAATAGCTAAGCCATCTCCCCAGGCTGAGACTATGTTTAAGGAATCAATTTCCATCCAGATCATCTATGCGCTCTTCTCCAGATGCTGTTTATAAAAGTGCCTGAAGGTAAGGCTGTCTTCCCACTTTCCCTTTCATAATCACACGCAGGAAAAGCATGTGAATGTGCACAGAAACAACATCTCCTGCCCAAATGATTTTCACTATTCATTGCCCTGAGGTAGGAAACCTCCAGAGGTCAACGGAACAAAGTGACAATTGTTTTCATGAGCGTTCCACAAGAGCTACACCTTCTTCCACCAGTTTGACTAGTAGCTATACTTCCAATAAAAGTGTACTACATAATAATTACTTATGGAAATATCTATGGGAAACTGGATGCATTTCTGAAGGAAACAAAGCTTGGCAGCTGTGCATTTCAAGCCTGAAAGGTTCCAGACACAGATACCGCCTCTCGGCCTTTCATGAAAAGCAGAGAACCTCTCTATAATGAGCACCGATCAACACTGCCCAGGAGGAAGCTAGGTGTCTGCTGGAAAGGAATGAAGAAGATACTCCAAGGTAAACGTCCTCGATTCGCCAAACCTGTTTGACTTGCCCATTTTGTTTTGGGACGTTTCCAAGACACTTTGTTCCTAGACAAGAAGAAACCTGTATCTAATGTGTTTTAATGTGTTTTGTTCCTATGAAATATTTCCTTCTTTTTCTTATTAAACTTGAGGTCAATCACATAAAAATTACCCAACAAACTATAAACTGCTGAACTTACAGATGGGAGAAAATACAAGATACATAGAGTCTAGCTCACTCAATCACTAAAAAGAATGTGTCCTTGCCTATTACACTGAGGATGAGTCTGGCAGAAAACCAAGGGGGTCTGGATAAAAGAAAGTTTTTGTTTACATATATCTGCGATTTTTCACATTTAAATATAAATCTGAAGCCAGGAGTGGCAGTTCACACACCTGTAATCAAAGCCCAGGGAGGCAGAGGCAAGTAGTTAGGAGTTTAAGACAAGCCTCAGTTACTCAGAAAGTTTGAGGCCAGCATGGGCTATATCAGACCTTATCAAAACAAGGAAACAGATAAGAGAGTAGCTATTAAAATAAATGAGTTTGAATTTGGAGAAGTCCGAGGTAGTCAAGCAAAGATGTCCACTGCTCATCTCA
Source organism: Tokudaia tokunoshimensis (assembly GCA_036184795.1). Classification (NCBI taxonomy): domain Eukaryota; kingdom Metazoa; phylum Chordata; class Mammalia; order Rodentia; family Muridae; genus Tokudaia; species Tokudaia tokunoshimensis. The sequence goes on from BTHU01000003.1 coordinate 29,110,828, forward strand.
TCCACAAGAAAGAACCAAAATCATAAACAAATGAATAGCTCCAGTTTCAACCTAAGTGACTAAGAGGGGACCCGGGAACTCATCGAGGCAGAGGTGGGAATCCAGAAAGACACAGACCTGGTGTGCAGGGCACAGAACAAAGTCTAAGGTAAACCTGGCCCTGGAACCAGGGAGAAGGATAATGGGAGAGTCCAACGGACCCCACAATCAAGACACCAGCAACTCCAGCCACAGGACAGTACCACGGTCATCACAGGTTTGAACATAACTTGAAGGGCTGCCTGAAGTCCACAGTAAGTCTCTGCTTTAGAAAAGACTCTAATATTGTCTGCCCATCCCACCTCCAGAATCACTACTGCCCGCTGCCAGGCTGAAAAGAGCCACTGCTGAAGTCTCTCCTGCCTTGGGTACAGAAGTTTCTGCATCTCACTGTCCCTGGTGTTACTGGAGTCTCTAAGAGGAAAGTGTGAGTCTGGAAAGCCTCGTGAGCTAGGTTTCATCGCTTATGATCAATATACCAACTAGAGAGGGGCAAGGATGTTTACTCAGTGTGGCCACAATGGGAAGAGGAATGAAAGGCCCAGGGACCCCTGAGTCCATCTTCTGGGTACTAATAGGACATTTGGGATTAAGCAAAAGGCAGGTGGTACACATAAGCTAAGGTCCTGGTCCTGGTCAAGATGTGGTCTAGCCCATCCCTAACCTAATACCGTCCTAGCTCCAGTCTCTCCCACAATGGCATCAGAACTGTGGGAAATCTGTTCCTGAGAGTTCTTCCTCTTGCTGGCACCACCTTGTTTTTCTGATTCTGCAGCATGGGGTTCCTTGGTCAACTCCAATTCCTTGAGATACACTGACTTAAGAGCTTGATAGCCAAGGGGGAGGTACACAGGTGTCTCTAGAATACCTTCTGCTAGGGGCAAATGAATGTTCCACCAACATGCTACCACACTCATACAGAAGGCTGCAACCTCACTGACCCAGCTGTGCACTTGTGACCTCAGAACACAAGTCCATGTAGTTCCCTGTACCAGAGGGGGACAGGTGGCCCAGAGCATGATGTGCCATTGCTAAGACCCGAAGAACCTAGGCTCTTGTACCTGAGGGTGTGGGACCTGTGCAACTAGCCCACCACTAGTTACCACTAGTGTTCCTCCCTGAAGGGCTTAAAGGCATGCCTTCTGTGTCCGTAATTCCCATTGCTGGAGATCCCCAAAGCTAGAAATATCTAACCCTGTAAAGCCCATGGCCGCAGCACTGTGCCTTGACTACCAGAGACACAGCTGCAACCAGTACTCAGTGCTCAACAGACATGGCCACCTCCACCCACTGCAAAACCCACTGCTCTACTACAGTAATTCCACACTCATTCATGGAGTCTCATCTTCAGCATCAATGACTTTTGAGAGTTCGTAATTCTTCATTTTTGAAAGTTGTCTCATGAGGGTAAATACTTAGTAGCAGCCTTGGTCTCTATCCAACAGATGTCAGAAGCATCATCCCCTCAATGCCACACACAAACAAACAAACAAACAAAGACAAAAGGAAGGAAGGAAGGAAGGAAAGAAAGAAAGAAAAAATAAGAAAGAAAGAGGGGGAGAGAGGGAGAGGGAGGTAAAGAGAGGAGAGAGAGAGAGAGAGAGAGAGAGAGCGCGCGCGAGAGAGAGAGAGCGAGAGAGCTCCAGAATTGCTAACCACCCTAAAAGTGGCAAAAATCTCACCCAGTTGACAATCAATGAGAAGAGAATCTGCCTCAAAATTCAATGTGGTACAAACATGTGAGACACCTCAAGGGTTAAAAGAGCTACCAAGCTAAAAGGAAAGCCAACACAGCTAGACACCCCATGCCACACTGCCCAGAAACCAAACTGCAGAGTGGCCGCTGTCTCTGGAAATGCCTTGCCCTAGGAAGAAAGTAAGAATACACAAAGACACAGAGAAGTAGAATAAAAGAAAAGAAAGGGCAGTGAGTCCAAAGCTAGACACAGACCTCCCACAGACGGGAGGTTGTAGGCTGGAGTGATCATCAGCTATACTTACAGCACTAATACAACTCAGGAACTGGGGTTTTTATGTAATAAGGTTGCCACGTGTGGTTAGTGGCTTACCGTACTAGACAACAAAGACCCTTCCAGACATTACCGTCATCTTTTTAAACATCAGTCAGTTTCCCATTACTGTAACAGAAATCAGCACAGTCTCGTGGATTTAGGAGCCTCGGGTCATGGTCCCTGGGACCCACTGCTCTGGGCACTGATGGTGAGGACATGAGGAACAGGATGCCCACCACATGGCAGTAGGGAAGTGACAGGAAGTGGGCAGGATTCCAACCACCCCTTCAAGAATGCCCCCAAAGACCAGACTTCCTCCCACCAGAACCTTTTAAAGGTTCTACCACCTGCCAATAGCACATGGGCTAGCAAACAGGCTTGACACATGGGCCTGGAGGGTGTTTACGCAAGCCACATTAGTCAGCACTAAAAGTGTGCTTCTTGGTAGAATTTGAGCTTTCCCTCTCCTCTAGGCACTTCCGGTAGCATCAGCACCCAGACTGTAGACTTAAGATGACCAACACCTGCCCCAGCCTAGATGGAGGACAATGTGTTCTGTGTCCCACCTAAGCCTGAGTCACTCTGCACCATCTTAGTCCCCCTCCACCTCCAGAATAGGATGCTGGCCTTCTAAGAGAGGACCAGAGCAGTACAGAACAGACTGACAAATTAGTGAAAGGAAGAATCGTCTGAATCATTTACTTGGTTGTCTCTCAAGCTGAAGGTGAGACCCAGCAGAGCAGAATTCCTTTTGTTCCTTCTTCCTCTGCACACCCAGGATGGGGAACAGAGGTAAAAACAAGGCAGGTATTAAATATTTAATTAATTATTAAATAGTAGCAAGAACAGTACTCAACAGTGCTGAGGACCACAGAGCCTTTAACTTTTAACCTACGGATCCGCTGTACCCTTGACATCTGTGTAATTGAGCCTGGCTATGATGGTTGTTTGGTTCGTGTTACAGATGAGAGGCCTGAAGCACAGACGAGTTCAGTGACTGTGCCCATGACTGTACAGATGGTTAAGGGACAGAACTTCAATCTAAACCCTTCCGTATATGCCGTTCATTCCCTTATTTAAACAGACCAAGGATTTATGTTCTCAAGAGCACCCAGGCTACTCTACACTCTACCCCTCTGGCCTTCCTGCCACAAGGGAGCTCGGTAGATACAAAGCACCTCTAATGAAATATGTCTACGTATGCAGAATAGCATCACCACATACACAGAGAGCTGCACAAGCAATTCAACCCAGGAGCAAGGCAGTATGGAAAAAGGTCCACATGGTGACATACTTAAGGTCAAATACCCCAAAGCTCTGAAGATCCCTCACTATGAGTCAGCCCAGGCAGCCCAGGCAGCAGGAAAATATAAAACCCTAAAGATACAATGTGCAAAAAGGAAGATGTGCTGAGCTTCAGGGCTTTGGGGAGTGATCGGAGAGGGGAACAGGAAACCCAGAATGAGGCAATCAATGTATGTTTCAGAATCTCCTGCTCCATTTCAGACTTCTCTGTGGGAAGAACAGTAACAAATACTAGCAGGATGACCATCTTGTACAACCCAGTCTATCATAAAGCTAGCATGGGCAGAGGGGTTCAGCTGGATATGATTCTACCGAAGGATGACACCTGAGTCTCAAACAAGCAGCCCCAATTTTCCCAGAGTCAAAGTGACAGGTTACTAAGGGCAGATGGAAACTGTCCCCATTGCAAGAAAGATTGTATCAGCTAGAGAATGGCATTTGTTACATTTCAGACTAACATCAAAGGAGGCTCCTGTAGAAAACAGACTCTTGGCTTTTCGTTACTACACTGGTTGGTATATGGTAAAAGTGGGGAGTGGGGGTGGGGGGTGGGAGGGGGTTCCTCTGGTCAAGCCACTACATTTTCTTATCTCTTACTGACTTCCATGAAGCCATTCCTTTTTCCTGCTCCTTAGCTGAAGACAGTGTCTAAAACTCAGAACCTGCTCTCAATACGTTAATTAACATTCTTTCTATGTCCTGCTCAAATTGGCTACTAGGTCTTTACTCCTAGCCTAGCCTAATACCTGTAACAATGTGCACAGGTCCCAGAAAGCAAGGGTGAAAAGCCTACCCTGAACTAAGATGTATGATAAACGCAAAACACCTTCCAGACCTGTATGTACAAAAAAAGGCAAAGCATCAGTAATTTTACACTGATTACAAATAACGCTGAGCTTGTATGTATATTAAAAATATAAATTAAATGAAACTATTTGGGCTATATTAAGCTAAACAAATGGTATTATTGACATTTAATTTATATTTCTTCACTTATTTTACTGTCTTTTTCTTTTAAGTTATACAGGTCATTCAATTTCTCTTAACACCAAATTACAATTTCAACGAAGGCTGTCCTTCGGATACAGGCTTAAAATTCCAGTTGCCACCTTAACAACTCTGTCCCTCAGTTTATAAAATGGAGATGCTACATGTGGTAACTCTGAGTTTTGGGATAGCAGATGTATACATTCAGGGTCCTGGTTTTTAAGCCCCACTCACGGAAACGCCTCAAAAACTCAACAAGTTAATTTAGATATAACATTTCAGCCTATCTCCCAACTTCTCAGATCAAAACTTCAGGACCACCTTTTAATGTCTCTCTCCTGGCCATCACCTCAGTCTAGTTTTTCCCTGTGCTGCTTTTGGCTAGCCATTCAACTGTTCACACTGGATCAGCGAACAAGAACACCTTAAACGGTCAACCATGCTTCTAGTATACCAACTAAATCCTCACGATGGCACAGTCGGTGCCTGCATTTCTTCTGCAAACCAGTCTTCCTGGATTGCCCGTTTTATAAAATGGGAACATTAGCATTAATAGTGCATAGATTCTTTACACACACACCCATCGATTGAGTTAAAGTGCGTTAGGGGAGGTCATGCTTTTAGAGAGAAAAAAAAAGTTCAGAAAATTAAAAATTCAATCCTTTCCAAATCTCCTAGAAAAATCATCCTAACCCTTTGCCAAACATGCATATTACACAACCCTGCTCCACCCCATCTTTATCTCTGCTCCCCAACAAAAACTCCCTTCAGTAGTCAAACAAGTCTCCACTCAGGGATGTAATGGCTCCACCCACTTCGGAAATATGAGATACTCTGTACACTCATAAAAATCCCTGAGGCCAAACTAACCTTGCCTCTAAACTGCAATAAAACTCCTATCTTAGGCCACTCTCCGTGGCCCATAAAAACATATGCCCTTACAGTCAGTTGCCATGGGCAAAGCCAGCACTGAGCCCCATGTTTTTTTATAGCTGTCTAGTATGGATCTCTACATAGCAAATAATGTACAAATCAGTTAGGGCAGAAGAGTTGGCTCAGCAGTTAAGAGCACTCGCTCTTACAGAGGATTTCCCAGCATTCACATGGTGGCTCACAACTACCTGTAACTCCAGCCCAAGAGGATCCAACACACCCTTCTGAAACACCAGGCACACACATGGTGCATATACATACATGCAGGCAAAACACTCAGACTCATAAAATAATAAAATAAAATTTTAAATAAATGACTTATAGACAGACGGTATTACTGAAACTTCTTTTAAATACTCTAGTGGACTTACCTCCCTGTCCATAAAATACCTGTTGGCAACATTACCGATACTGAATGTGAGTCTCAGAGCAATGGTTTCACAGCTCTTTCACGTTCATTATCTTCTCTGCTCATAAAGACAATCCAGTGAAGGACACACTGTTACACCCTCAGTCACCTAAGATTCAAAGTGACTCAAGTGACTATCCTCAAGATCATCCAACTTATAAATGGCACAACCCAGCCGGGACTGGAGCCTACGCCAGGAGTCTGTCTCCTCCCAACATCCTAATCTCCCTTTTATCTCACTGTCCCTCTCACCTTCTAAGAAGTTAAAGGATGAAAGAAGACAGTGAGAATTCTTGAACCTGGCAGCAGACGTGGTAAATTAATGACTTCAAAAGAACACTAGCCTGAAACAGCATTTTTTTTCCTTTCTCCTGACTCGCCAAAGGCAAGTGATGATTTACAAGACTGTAATTAAACTTCATGATCCTGTTACCTGCAGAACAGAAAAAAAAAATCCATCTAAACCTGAAACCAGGGCCTTTGCAGCCTCCAAAGTTGGATAGTCTTCACCTTCGCGCTTACCAGCTTAGCTGCTGCCACCAACGAATAAATGCAGAAGGAAGCAACCAACCCTCTGAAGGCACAGAACTTGGCCAACGAGGCCAACTGGCGCTCGCTGCTCAGTGTTAGAAACTATTAATCTTCCCACACCTAACTGTCACCAGGAATCGAGTCTTTAAAAGTACGTCTGTGTCAGACATTCCAATTTAAAACAGAGACACAAAGAACCTCTCAGTTCTGCAGTCCCGATCCATGAATGGCCACATTGTTATTCTCTCAGCACACTGCAACTCAGAAACGTAAAGACTCGGAGACCGACCCAAACCTGGGCCAAGCACACCGGCGAAGCCAAGAAAACCAGGTACGTGCAGAGGCGCCTTAGTCTGCCTCCGCCGCAGCCCTCCGCCTCTCCAGCCTCAGGGACAGCTCCGGGCCTGGGCTCGCCTTCACGGGCCGCCGCCTCCCAGGTCCCCGCCCCCGGCTCCCGCAGGATGCACCAGCAGCCCGCGGCTCGCACAGCAGCCCACGCTCCTCGCGCTCCGGCCTGCGGCCACCACTCACCCAGTTCTGCGCGTTATTGCTCAGCTTGACTTTCTTGCACAGACTCCCAGGAATCTCCATGGCCGCGGAGCGCAGATGCCCGGCTGCTGAGCGCCCCGGGGCCAAGCAATAGGAGAGAGGCCGGGGAGGCGGGGCGGAGCCGGGAGAAGGGGCGGGGCCTGCGCCCCCGGGCTCTGGCGCGCGCTGACGTGCGCTCCAGCTAGTGATCTCCTCTGCGGGTGCTCGGCGTCCGAGAGGCGTGGAAGGCGAGGCGAAGCGGAAGGCGCGGGGTCGAGACCTCAACATCCAATCACCAAGAGCGGCGTTTGAAGCTCCGCCTTGACCCAGGAGGAGGGGCGTGGTCTGAGGGTTTGTGGGCGGAAAGCCTCCAGATGCTGAGCATGCGCATTGAGCGAGCCGGAGCGCCGCCTGCAGAGCTGGGCGTGGGAGATGCTCCCTAGAGCTGAGGCTGTTAGGGGAAGAAGCTGACGTGGGCTTCTGCTGCTCTCTAGCTTTCCTTCCGCTATCCAGCCTATGGCTTCCACAGGCTCGATTTGTGCACACTTGTCAACTAGGCCACTTCAAATTCACGGTTACAATTGCTCATCGCTTTACAAACCTACTCAGTGCACAACGTTTTTGACATCAACCTGAATCTCATCAAGGATTAGAAAGTATTTGTAAGGTGACTCCTTTCCCACTTGGAGAGCCACTTTATATCAGGAAATGTCTATGCAGTGTTTGTCGCCACTGACTACCCACAAAGGGGCTTCTCTCCCGGTAAGCAAGGTGAAATGCTCTCCTATACAGGGCGTTTTCAACCACATATATTCCAAGACCAGTTCCTAAAAGAATGGGGCTGGGAGGGGGAGGCCTCCTCCAGGAGTTATAACCCTTCTCGCTCATCCCCATAATCTTAAAGCTCACCATAACCACAACCATAATCGTCCACAGTCTCACAAAATTTAGCTGCTTACTCCGCTACTGATGACTGCCAGCACCGCCTCCCATATGTGCACGCACACACACACACACACACACACACACACACACACACACGCACGCAGAGACACACGCAACATTTACTGGCCATCACTCCCCTGCCACCCCCTCTGTTCTCAATAGTGTCAGATGGGTACTTCTAAAACGCAAATCTGATCTGCGTTAAAATGGCTTGGTTGTTTTTTTTTTTCTCTCTTTTTTTTTTTCCTCGTTTGTTTTTGTGTTCTTGGGTCAGGGTTTCTCTGTATAGCCCTGGCTGCCCTGATATTCACCCTATAAACCAGGCAGGCCTCCAACTCAGCGATCCACCTGCCCCTGACTCCTGAGTGCTGAGATTAAAGGCATGCTCCATCTTTTAGCTCTATGTAGGGTATTCTTAATCTAAGAGTATATAGGACTGAATTTCAATACAATTCTAAATTCTGCTAATAACAGTCACAAGAATGGGACCAAAAGACTAAAAATAAAGACAATGATAAACAAGAAAGTGTGAGCAAAGACCAATGGCATATATTTATGATAATAGCATAAAGAAACCTATTCTTTTGTATGCACCTAAAAACAATAATTGTTTTCTTTTTAAAAGATTCCAAACTTCAGATGAGGGGTGAGGGGAGGGAGTGCCACCTGGAGCCAGCTATTCCTTAGTCTCCACTCCTCTTCTCCCTATTCGAGGGAAATGGTGCTTAGATACACGGGAGTACTCATTGATTGTAAGTTGGTCTTTACTGCTAAACTCTGTTGAAGCTTTTGCACATCAAAAATGCCACAATTAGATGACTAAAGGGACAACCACAAAATTAAAGGGACTACCGAGTGTGTTTAAGTCCCTGTGTTTATAAACATAGTTGAAGAACAAATTATCCTTGAGAGAGGCTGTTGAACCAACTTTTTTTCTTTATATGTGTGAGTGCTTTTCCGACAGTATGATGGTGCACCGTCTGGGTGTCCATAAAGCAAAAGCCAGATAAATTCTTGATACCTAAGTTGAGCCACTGAGCATAATACAACTGTCAAATCATTGTGGTCATAACATATCTGTATAGGGGGAGGTAACTCAAACTCATGTCGTGGGCAGTAGTTTGAAAACTGTTGAGTCCTGCTTCTTAATGGCATGTCAAGTCCATTTTATGGAAACCTCTTCCAAGACAGGTTTTGCCATACTTTCCCTCTTAACCAAAAAGACACAAAAGTGGAAGTTTTTCTTTGTGCTTATAAATTACCCTGATGCTAATTCTTCCCAGCTATTCAGAACCCCCTATAAATATTTCAATGATGCCAAGGTTTTTTCACTTGGACTGGTGAGAGTACAAATTCTTTCTGGGTCATTTCTCCTCAGACACTTGTAAGTGTCATTTCCCTGACTAGATTAGGTTCCTTCCCCTTGCTCTCACTCAGGTGGACTTTGCAATCTGTGGAGCTCACTTTGCACATCTCTCTTCCCCCATGTCTGCAGCTCCATCCCCAGTTCCATCTCCTTAGTTCAGGTAAAGTTCATCTCCACCCTGGCTCCTCCTCCCTAGACAATAGAACAGGCAGATAATAGGCTGGGACAATTATAGGACTTCATTTATTTCCTCATTGTTACTGGGGCTTAAGGAGAGTCCCTGACTTCTATAGCCCCAGCAGGGAATTGCCTACCACAATACACCAATTTAAGTAAGGCTGAAAAGCTACAGAGATTAAGTCAGTGTGACTGTTGGGGAGGGGAACATATAAAAGGTTACAGTGACTCCACGTTTTATCTTTAGGGCAATGATATGAGCTTTAAGTTTAAGTAGAGAGCCAATTGGTTAAGTAGAGCTTTAGGTTGAAGGCAAGGGAGAAGAGTAGTTTGGGTGATCATTATCTCAATTCTGGTTCTGCAAGGGGCGCAGAATCAGTTCTTGTTGCCTGAAGGGAACAATCTGGTACCCATAAGAAGATTCCTCTGGCTCCAGGGTAGTGCCCACCCATCATAGATACTCTTTTTGCATGCGGGATGTGATCTATCCTTTGATGCACTACTGTTCCATCCTAGATGACTTCAGGATTAGGACAGAGGCTCTTAACCTTTGTGCCTTCAGCCTAGGAAAAAATATGAGGTAGATTAGATCTCAAAGGGTTTTAGATAGACATTCCTGGAAGGATTAACAGAGCTACGTGCAGAAATTAAACAGACTAAACAGTAAAGGGGACAGACACAAAGTAAAAACAGATATGCTAAGCTTTCATCCCACATTTAGCTACCCTGTAAGCTCAGGGGGGAAGCCCATCCCTTTTTAGCAAAAGCTGCTTCTAATGGGTGTTCACTATCTGATATCACTGCTCCATCCTGCCTGCTACCCACACTCAGAAATCTGTTTCCTACCTTTGTTGGGTTTTCCTCGCTGTGCCAGGTGAAAGAGCATCCAGTCTCTGCTACCTCATCTACATAGAAGCAAAAAAATGCTTTTAAAAATTATTATGGGTGTTTCCTTTTTGTGTGCCCCTTTATAGCAATAATGGTCATTTTAAATCTTAAATTCTACCATTTCAAATGTACTTCCTCCCTAGACAATGTAGCTTAATCTCTATTAAGTTCCAGGCTAGCCCTGGTTACATAGTAAGACCTTATCTTAAGAAACAAAACTAAGACAGAAGGAGCTGGGGAATCAAGTCTCTCACCACAGGAGTACCAGATCACAGTTTTCACGTTGTGATGTCAGTGTGAAGGAATTGAACAGTAAGTAAAGAGACGAATGACACTGGATGGAAACTGAAACTTAGGCAAGGTGAGAGGAAACTGAAATATTTTATGTAGCACAATATGCAAATGTATCTCTTCGCTGTCCAATGACAGGGCCTCAGGAGAAGTAGCATCCACCAGAACACATGCCTAATACGAAGATATTGGATTTCCAGTGCTACAGTGGTTACAAACAAGAAGATGCTTTCTAATCTTGTTTCCAATTAAAAAGATCCAGGGCTCCATGGGGAAGTGACTGGTTCTGGGGATATGGAAGAAACCACATAAGATGAGCTAGAGCCTATTTAACTTAGAAAATAAGAAAATGCAGGACTGGGGATACAGTTCAGTGTGCAGAGTACTCAACTAGCACTCAGAACACCCTAAATTCAATCCCAGCACTTTGTAAACTGGGTGCTATACTGAAAAAACAAAACAAAACAAAACAAAACAAAAACAAAAAACAAAACATTGGCAGGAAGGAAGAAAAAGAAGGTTTGGGAGAGGGGAGGAGTGAAAGAGAAGGATGTTATTAAAGTAAATAAATCCACCATCTTACAAGGATCTGCCCAAGGAGCACAGGCGCCAACTGAGAGAGCTCCCAGTGGCCAAAGTTGAAAACATTTGAGCAGCAAATACTGTGATGTTGGAGTATCAGGAATGTGAAACAAACGCCTGTGAATCTGTTGATGCCCGGAAGAGGTTCAAGGAGTTAATGGAGAAGGAAGAAACCTCCCATGCAGAACATTAAACCGTTGATGTTGTAGAGCCTCTAACGGTGCAGAAGCCCAGCCCTCGGCCCTTACTGTGGGCCGAGCGTGCTTCCCCCATAGAGAGTGTTATAGAAACAGAGCAAGAAAAGACAAATCGATTGTGACAAAACAGGCAGAATGTACCGGAGCCAGGGCGAGTGAACAATGAGATTGCTAGTATATAGCCTTCATACAGTAGAGGAAAATGATGCTTGGCCTCCGTGATTTCTTCCTCTGCCATCAAATCATGTTTTCAGAATTACCATTATACTATTAACATAATATATAATAATAAATCATATCCCAAATAGTAGAATGTGCTATAGAACCCCTAATAAATAATCCTCAGAATGTTCAAGGTCATCAAAAACAATGGAAAACTCAGAAGTTAGCACACTCAAGAGAAGGCTACAGAGACAAGGCCAAAAAATAAAATGAAGAAAGAAAAACAAAAAGAAGAACAAAATAAGGTAATGATCTAGATAGGATCCCAGAATGCAATAGGAAATCGTCAGGTGGCTCTGCAGTTAAGAGCCCTGGCTGCTCTTCCAGAGGCTCCAAGGTCTTAACATCTACATCAGGCAACTAACAAGCGTCTGTAGCTAACTCCTCCAGAGGACCCAACACCTTCTTCTGCACAGATCTACACCCACAGGCACACACATATATACACAGTTTAAAATAAAGAAAAGGGCTGGAGAGATGGCTCAGCAGGTAAGAGCACTGACTGCTCTTCCAGAGGTCCTGAGTTCAATTCCCACCAACCACATGGTGGCTCACAACCATCTAAAAAAATGAGATCTGATGCCTGGAGCAAGCGGGGCTCCAGGGAGAAAAAAAAAAAGAATAAACTAATGAAAATATATATGTTTGGGAGGGGTTGTTTTGGTTTTAATCATTTCTTTATTTGTTGAGATTATACTATATCATTTCCTCCTTTTCTCTTCCCCCCATGTCTTAGTTAGGGTTTCACTGCTATGAACAGACACCATGACCAAGGCAACTCTTATAAGCAACAATATTTAATTAGGGTTGCTGACAGGTTCAGACGTTCGTTCAGTCCATTATCATCATAGCAGGAAGAAGCATGGCAGTATTCAGGCAGGCATGGAGCTGGAGGAACTGAGAGTTCTTGTTCCAAAGGCAATCAAGAGGAGACTGTCTTCCAGACAGCTAGGAGGAGGGTCTGGAAGCCTACCCCAACAGTGAAACACTTTCTCCAACAAGGCAACATCTCTTAATTGTGCCACTCCCTGGGACAAGCATCTTCAAACCACCACATTCCACTCCCTGGCACCTATAAGCTTGTTCAAACACATGAGTCTATGGGAGCCATACCTGTCTAAAGAATAATACAAAGTATATTTAGTCCAACTTTAAAAGTCCCCATAGTCTATCACAGTTTCACCAATGTTTAAAAGTCCAAAGTCTTTTCTGAGGTTCATGCAATATTTTAAATGTAATCCTCTATAAAATCAAAATAAACAAAGCAGATCACTTATCTCCAACATATCATAGCACAGGACATACAAACATCATAGCAAGAAAATATTGGATCAAAGCAAGGCAAAAAACGAAACTCCAAACTCCCAGTCTCCATGACCGATGTCAAAGAGTTCTTCAGATCTCCAACTCCTTTCATGCTTGTTGACTGCTGTTAGCAAATTTGGCATTCAGCAGCAGCACACTTCTTTCTCTTTGGCTATTTCCACTTCAGGTTAGCTGCTTTCCTCAGCAGGTATCCCAGGGCTCTGGCGTCTCTATGATCTTGGGGTCTCCAAGGCAACTTCAACTTCACAGCTTCTTGAGCCAACATCTGGGATTCACACACACTCTTCTAGGCTCATCCAAAGGGAGCTTGGGTCACTTCTCCAGGTCTGCCCTCTGTAGCACTCTCACTTCTGGTTGACTCTAGTGCTGCTGCTGTTCTTGGTAATCATCCCATAGTACTAACATCTCCAATCTGATGGGGTCTTCTGCTGCAACTCACCAATAGCCTCTCATAGGCTCTCTTCATGGTGCTAAGCCTCAACTTCTTTGCATGACCCCTTCAGCTCTGGGCCTTCAATAGCAACTGAGGCTACACCTTTACCAGTGACCTTCCCTGGCCCCTCACAGTGCCAAACTTCTGCTCTGCATGACCCCTTCATGCCTTCAAAACCAGTGCCACCTGGGTGATTTCTTACACATTTCCAAGTTGAGTTGCAGAACAAGGCACAAACCTTGGCTATCTCTGGAACACAACTCCTTAATGCTCTCAGAAAACACTTCCCAGAAAATTTCACTTAAGTGACACTGGTCTCTTTTTAATCACCATTAATTTCTTAGCTCTGGCTAGGCAGCATCAGTTGTCCTAGTTGTCCCTTCTATTCTTGACTCTAAAGCCAGAGGCACATGGCCAAAGCTGCTGAGTTCTGCTGCTTGCTGGAGCTGGACCATGGTCATGTTGTTCTTTTACATTATCATCATCTTTCAGCCTTCCAACCTCCTCACTACCTGAGCTTGCCTGGAACTTGATCTGTAGACCTTGAACTCAGAGATCTGCATGGCTCTGTCGCCTGAATGCTGGGATTAAAAGTGTGTACCACCATACCTGGACTTAAGCTTTTCTTCACCTAGAACTTGCCCTGTCCCAGGCTGGCCTTGAACTCAGCAATCTGCTTGCCTTTGTCTCTGGGGATTAATGGTATACAGGCATTCCTGGGCCAAGGCGTTTCATAGCCACGATTCCTCAAACTCTAGATCAAAAGCCTGTGTCTTCCAGCCTCAAAATCTGGATCACAGGCATACCCTCTATTTATGGATTGTAGTTCATACCAGATTAAAAGTCCAAATGAAAAACAGTGCCCAAGTAATAACTCCTAAGGTGACATAACTGTTCCTTGTTCAACTGCAAATGCATAAACAATAAGCTTAGCTGGATGGGATCTTGCCCCAGGTCACCACTCCCTTAATCTCTTTATTTCCTTGAACACAGGATTTAGCTCTATTTCTCTTTTTGGTGGCTCTTTAATACTTTAACCATACATTTGTTTTTTTTTTTCTTTTTAAGCTTGCTACACTTTATCAAAACACACTTTATAAGAGTAAACCAGAGGACAAAGTCCATGCTGGGCTTTTCTGAGACTTCTTTTGTCAATACAATTAATCTGATTCTCTCTACCTAACCTTAGCCTTAGGCAGACTCTTCAGACATGGGCAAAAAGCAGCCAGATTCTTCACCAAAATATCACAAGAACAGTCTCTAGGCCACATACTAAAATTCTTCTCTTCTGAAACCATTTGAGCCTGGCCCCCACAGTTCAAATCACCCTCAGCACCAATGGCGTCCATATTCCTACTAGGATGGCCCATTAATTTCCACTTAGAGCATTGCATTGCTTCCCAAATCCAAAGTCCCCAAATCCACATTCCTCCAAACAAAAACATGGTCAGACCAACACAGCAATCCCCCACTCCTGGTACCAACTTCTGCCTTAGTTAGGGTTTCACTGCTGTAAAGAGATGTCATGACCAAAGCAACTCTTACAAGCAATAACATTTGATTGGGGCTGGCTTACAGGTTCAGAGGTTCAGTCCATTGTCATCAAGGCAGGAGGCATGGCAGCATTCAGGCAGGCATGGTCCTGGAGGAGCTGAGAGTTCTACATCTTGTTCCAAAGGCAAACAGGAGGAGACTGTCTTCCAGGCAGCTAGGAGGAGGGTCTCAAAGTCCACCCCCACAGTGATACATTTCCTCCAATAAGGCCACATCTAATCCAACAAGGCCACACCTCCTAATAGTGCCACTCCCTGGGCCACACATATTTAAACCACCACATTCCCTTCAAACTCTTCCATATATCCCTCCTAGATATATTGTATTTTTCATTAATTGTTGTTATGTGGTATGTGTGTGTGTGTGTGTGTGTGTGTGTGTGTGTGTGTGTGTGTATGTGTGTGTGGTATGTTCCAAAACACATAAATACAACCTGCTCAGTCTGTAGAATGTTGTATGTATTTTTTCAGAGCTGACCATTTTGTACTGCAGAGATAATTGGTATATTCTTCCCTGGGAAGGGCTATTTCTACCATTCTCAGCATTCCTTAGTTGTTTACGGTTCTTTGTGAAGGGTTGAGGCTTCTTGAGCTTTCCCCTTTCCTCGTTAGTCTGTCCATGGATGTCATCCTTGTCCAGCTCATGCTCAGGTAGCCATGTTATTGAGACTATCGGTGTCGTTTCTGACATGATGTTCCTAGGAGGTACAATCTCACAGCAAATGCCCTGTTCCTCTGGCTCTTACAGTCTTTCTCAATCTCTCCTGGAGGGACTCCTGAGCCTTAGGTCTGGGAGATGTGTCATAGATGTATCCATTGGGACTAAGCTCCACAACTCTACATTTTGATGGGTTGTGATTTTCTATGACTGTTTGTGGCAAAGAGAAATTTCCTTGATGAGATGTGAGAGATACATTTATCTGTGGACATAAAGACAAATATTTAGAATGTAGTTAGCGATTGTGCTAGTTTAGTGAAGTAGCAGTTGTAGCTACTTCTCCAAGATCCATGAATTCACTGGCCCTGGGAAAGTTTCCATTGTCAGGCATGACTTCCTACTTGTTAATCAGATCTTTAAGTCCAACTAGACAGCTGTTGGTTACCACCAAGGTATGCACGTGATTGTACCCTCAGGGTTATCAGGCCATGCTGGTGGCTGATGTGGTTCACAGGTGTCATAGTTGGGTAAGACTATTGATTGCTTCTTTGCTTTGGAAGCTTGCATGCCACCTTCTGGTATCTTGAGAGCTAGTGGTCAGGGAAGAGGCATTTGGGTCAATTCCAACTCAGGGGCCTCTGGGCCTTGTATGTGAAATGCATGGAAATTCAGCTAAGGAAATCACAACCAACACACTTTAATTAATGGCAATACAGGGCTGGAGATATGACTCAGCCAGTAAGGTTGCTTTACTAGGTGACCACAGTTTGGTTTTAACACCACTATAGGCTTCTCACAAGCTCCTGTATCACCAGCTTCAGCAGATCCAGAACTTTCTTCTGAACTACATGGGCACCAAACTGAAACGTTCTCTCTCTCTCTCTCTCTCTCTCTCTCTCTCTCTCTCTCTCTCTCTCTCTCTCTCCTACACACACACAATTTATACACACACACACACCTACACACACATATACTCACACGCACATGCACATCTACACATACTCACACATATACCTTAATATATATATATATATATATATATATATCTTAAAAGAAAGAAGAAGGAAAGGTGTTAGACAGTTTGGCCCTCCTTAACTCAAGGTGATAGAGCATATTCATAAAAGAATAAAAGCATAACAAACATGCTCAGTTTCTGTACAAAGTTCAAACTGAAAATGAAGTACAGGACATTTTGAATATACATTAATAAGTAGTTTGCCCCTAAAATACTTGTATACGTGCTGATAGTAAGAAGTTTAGACAATTATCCAAGTACACTGTATTACTATTATTTATTTTTATTTGATTGATTGTTACTTTTCCTATCTTGGTCTGAAAACCCTCCACCAGTTGTTTCTTTTTCTCTTTGGCCACATCCTCTGCAGATGTGCAGAGTTGCTCTGGGAATCTTCACTGCACATTCGAATCCTGCAGCAGCCTGCTCTCCTCTGCAGAGGGTGAGCATCAGCTTCTTGAGTAGCAATGGTGGATTCCTTCTCTTCTACTCTCATATCTCTTTGTGATCACTGCCTCACTACCAATACCATGGGCGTGTTCGCTGCTGGCTGCTAAGAGAGGCAGGCCCCTTCGTGTGTAAGCTCACTAAATGTTGAACAAGCAATGGCCAGAGGTCAGTAAACAAACTAATTCTTTAAAAGTGATGGACATTTATTTAACGTAGTGTTCATTTTTTTTCCTTTCACTCAAAACACTTAAGTGACCAAAGCTACTACTTTTACATCATTTTCCAGACTTGATTCCTGGTACTGAGGAAATGAATGTCAGTACAGTACTTGTCACACAGCCATAAGACCTGGGTTCAAATCCCCAGTGCCCATGTAAAAGCTGAGTACAGTTCAATATCTATGGCCTCTCTGTTGTGGAGGCAGAGACAGGAGGATTGCTAGAGTTTGCTGGCTGGCAATAAGGAACTCCAAGTTCATGTCTCAAAAGATAGCATAAACAGTGACTGAGGAAGACTCTGACATTAACCTCTGCCCTCCACATCCATATTTCACGAGCATACATATACACCAGCATGAACAAATGCCCACAAACATACACATACCACACACACACACACACACACACACACGCATCTTAAAATGTAAAATTGATTCCTCATGTTATTTGTTCATCCTCAAGGATTCTGGAAATTTGGCATTTTCTCTAAGTCATCCTACATAATAGAAATACAATCTTTAGTAACCTGTTATTTTCTTTCCTTCATTTTTACAACATGACTCAGTTACCTTGATGGTTTCTGTCTTTAGCTAAGCATGATGGTGCATGCCTGTAATCCCAACATTAAGAATATGACAGGGATGTCACAGCCTGAGGCCAGTCTGGTCTACAGAGCCAGGCCTTTCTCCAGGAAGGCAGGAGGTAAGTTACACAAGGGGGGGGGGGGAGTAGGAGGGCAAAATATGGAGGGAGAAGAGAGGGAGGAAGAAGGAGGAGAGATTAAAGGAAGAAGTGGCAGAAGTGGCAAGAGAGAAGAGAAAGGAATTTCTTGATCTCTGGTTCTGAATTCAAATTTCAGTCAAGATTCTATCTACATTTTGAAATAGTCAATTTAGGGTACAGGAATTTTACAAAGTTCTAAAGTTGGACGCTAGATGGCAATGTCTGTAAACTACACTCTTTCCTGGGACTTGGTGTCTGATAGTGGCAAATGCTGACTGTTTAGATTTCCTATGGGAAACCAGAGCTTATTTGTGCTCTGGTTTGGTTCCAGTGGTATATAAAAATGTGTGATTATTTAAGCTGTTAAGACTTTTTATGTTGTTTCTAAATAATTTGAATAATTTTTTGAGGCAAGGTTTTCTCTCTGTGGGTAACACAGGCTGGTCTAGAGTTCACTGGTATATAGCACAGGCTAGTCTGGAGCTCATGGTATAAACCAGGTTGTCCTTGAACTCACAGCAATCCTCCTACCTCAGACTCCCAAGTGCAAGGATTACAAGTGTAGACCACCAAACCTAGAAAAAAAAATCAAATCAAATTTTTTGATTAGCCTACAAAGAAACAATGCTTCATTCTTAAAAGTAAGTTCTTTTATATTTTGTACGATCATTAATTTTCATACTTAAATATTTTCTGACTTTTTCTTAAAATAAATGTAATTCATGGCACTTTAAATGGATTTAGGGTTTTTTGAAATAACTAAGCCTTTTAAATTTAAAATCACAGAGGTACAAAAGTGAAATCATATGACATAAGAGTGGAAAGACACACTTCTCTAATTTAATATATTATATTACAAAAGCTTAAACACAGAGAGTAGAAAATAAAGTGGGATACTTCTTCAAAACATAATCATTCTAAGCACACACACCTTTAATTGCAGACCTCCAGAGGCTGAGACAGAAGGACATCAGAGCAAGGCCAGACTAGGCTAAGTAGTAAGACCCTATATCAGCAAATAAATGAAGTAATAAAGTCACTGTTCTGTGAGTCTTCTGTCTACCGTTCTTAGGAAATTAAACTGTCACCTGGCATTTAATCTGTAGTAAACATGTAATCATTAAGGAAAATATATTTTATGATAGTTAAAACAAAGAGTTTCCAATATGAACTATAAGCCAGCTCCAATTAAATGTTTGCCTTTATAAGGTTGCCTTGGTCATGGTGTCTCTTCACTTTAGCCTCAGGCAGATAAGGGCAAAAAGCAGTCACATTCTTTAAAATATTATAAAAACTGTCTCTAGGCCACATATTAAAATTCTTCTCCTCTGAAACCTCTAGAGCCAGGCTTCCACAGTTTAAATCAGCCCCAGCACCAATATATTCCATATTCCTACTGGAATGGCCCACTTAAAACATTCCACTGCTTTCCAAATCCAAAGTATCAAAGTCCACATTCTTCTAAACAAAAACATACCCTAGTCCCTGTCTTGAGCGGGAGTTTCAGAACTCAGGGGCTGGCCACTGCTTCTCACCTGGGGCTGAGAGCTCACACCAAGGTGAAGCCCATTGTTCTCCAAGGGACCTGCAATTTCCTGAGAGGCTCCAGCTTTCGCCAGCACCTCACCTGACGCCAGTGCCCCACCTGACGCCAGTGCCCCGTGGAGCAAAGGAACCATTTCTACAGACCCGTTTCCAGCCTTTGGGGGAAGGGTTTTTTCCCCACCCATATATTTGGAAAACCCCATTAAACTTTGAGCCTTGAACAGAAATATAGTCTTGGCTCTGTCTCTTGTCGCCACCTCTCCATCCATCCCCAGCTTCCCTATCCAGGTACCCCGTTCAAATGTAACTGCTGGCGACTACAGGAAGCCAGGAGCAGACTGTTTTTTCGGGTAGCTAAAAGGATCTCAAAGTCCTCCCCACACCTACTCCAACAAGACCACACCTCCTATTAATGCCACTCCCTGACCAACCATATTCAAACTACCTCACTACCAAAAGCAATCTACAGTTTCAATGAAATTCTCATCAAACTTCCAACACAATTCTTTACAGACCTTGAAAGAACAATACTCAACTTCATATGGAAAAACAAAAACAAACAAACAAAAACAAGATAGCTCAAAACAATCGGTATAGTAAAAGAATTTCTGGAGGTATCACCATCCCTGATTTCAAGCTGTACTACAAAGCAATAGTAGTAAAACCACATGGCATAAAAGCAGACAGGTTGATCAAGGAAATAGAATTGAAGAACAAGAAGTATATTTGCATACCTATGAACACTTGATTGTTGACAATGAAGTCAAAACTATACAATGGAAAAAAGAATGCATCTTCAACAAATGATGCTGGCCTAACTGGATGTCTCCATGTAGAAGAATGCAAATAGAACCATATTATCACCCTGCACAAAACTCAAGTCCAAGTGGATCAAAGACCTCAACGTAAAATCAGATATACTAAATCTAACTGAAGAAAAAGTGAAGAATAGCCTTGAATGCATTGATACAGGAGACAGCTTCCTGAACAGAACACCAAGAGCTCAGTCACTAAGATCAACAATTAATAAATGGGACCTCATAGGGCTGGAGAGATGGCTCAGTGGTTAAGACCACTGACTGCTCTTCCAGAGGTTCTGAGTTCAATTCCCAGCAACCACATGGTGGCTCACAACCATCTGTAATGGGCTCTGATGCCCTCTTCTGGGGTGTTTGAAGAAAGTGACTGTGTACTCATATAAAAAGCAAACAAATAAATAAATAAATCTTTAAAAAAAGAAGATTTGTGCAAAGTGAGTTATTTAAAAATAAAAATAAATAAGTAAATAAATAAATAGGACCTCATGAAGCCAAAAAGCTTCTATAAGGCAAAGGACAAAGCACTGGCCTACAGAATTGGAAAAGATCTTCACCAACCCTTCACTACCCCTCTGACAGAGGGCTGATATTTAAAATATACTCAAAAAACTAGACATCAACAAACCAAATAGCCCAACTGAAAGATGGGGTATATATCTATCTAAACAGAATTCTGGATAGAGGAATCTCTAGTGTCTGACAAGCACTTAAAGAAATGTTCAACATCCTCACTCACCAGGGAAATGCAAATCAAATGCAACTCTGAGATTCCATCTTAGACCCATCAGAATGACTAACATCAAAAACTCAAGGAGCAGCTCGTGTGGGTGAGGATGTAGGGCAAAGGGAACACTCCTCCATTGCTGTCAGGAATGCAAACTTAGACAGCTACTTTGGAAATCGATCTGGCAGTTTCTCAGAAAATTAGGAATAATTTTACCTTAAGGCCCAGCTATATCACTCCTGGGTATATACCCAAAAGGTGTTCCACCATACCTCAAGGACACTTGATCAACTATGTTCATAGCAGCTTTATTCTTAATAGCTAAAAACTAGAAATGATCTAGATGTCCCTCAACTGAAGAATGGATAAAAGAATGGTACATTTACACAATGGCATACTACTCGGCCATTAAAAAACAAGGACATCATGATATTTGCAGGCAAATGGATGGAACTAGAAAACATCATCCTGAGTGAGGTAACCCAGACCCAGAAAGACAAACATGGTATGTACTCACTTATAAGTGAGTATTAGTCATAAAGTACAGGATGACCATGCTACAAACCTCAGACCCATAGAAGCTAACTAACAAGGAGTGCCTAAGGCTGGAGGAGGAAGGGTGCTTCAATCTCATTGAGAAAGGGAAATAGATTAGACACCAGGGGTGGATGAATGGAGAGGGAGTGGGGGTGGGAACAAGAGGGTTGAGATGAGGGGAGGACAGAGGGAGGGAGTACTGGGAGAGAAAACTGGATTGGGGGTGGGCATCTCTGGGATGAGCTAGAAACCTCGGATAAAGGAAACTCCCAGGAATCTGTGAGGGTGACCTTAGCTAAGACTCCTAGCAATGGGGGATATGGAGCCTGAACTGGCCATCTCCTGTAACCAGACAAGACTACCAATGGAGGGATTCAGAAACCAACTCAGTCACAAAATCTTTGATCCACAATTAGTCTTGCCTACAAGATGTGCAGGGATAAAAAATGGAGCAGACTTTGAGGAAAGGGCCAACCAATGACTGGCCAAGCTTGAGACCCACACCGTGAGAGGGAGCCCACTGCTGACACTATTAATGACACTCTGATATAGTTGTAGACAGGAGCCCAGTGTATCTGTCATCAGAGATGCTTCACCCAGCAACGGATGGGAACTGATGCAGAGACCCACAGCCAAACATTAGACAGACCTTAGGGAATCCTGCAAAAGAGGGGTAGGACGGACTGAAGGAGCCAGAGGGGTCAAGGACACCACAAGAAAACCTACAGAATCAACTCACCTGGGTCCATAGGGGCTCAGAGACTGAACTGCCAACCAGAGAACACGCATGGGACAGACCTAGGCCATCTGCACATATGTGACAGATGCACAGCTTGGTCTTCATGTTCCTAACAGCAGGAACAGGGCTGTCTCTGATGGCATTGCCTGCCTTTAGATCCCTTTCCCCTAACTGGGCTGCCTTGTCTAGCCTCAACAGAAGATGCACCTAGTCTTACTGCCATTTGATATGCCAAGGCTTGTTGATATCCCTGGAAGGCCTCCCCTTTTCCTCAAGTGGATGGGTGTGGGGGAAGTCAGAGAGGGAGGGACTTGAAGGAGAGGAGAGAGGGGAAGCTGTGATTGGGATATAAATAAATAACTTCATCAAGTAAAAGAAAAAAATACTTCAGTCTCTGTGAGCCCCTACGAGCCCTATGCTTAGTTGATTCTGTGGCATGTCCTTGGGGTATCCTTGGCTGCTGGCTCCCCAACTTCCGCAGGATTCCCTGGCTCTGCCTAGTGTTTGACTCTGGTTCTCTGCATCTGCTCCCATCAGTTGCTGGAAGGAAGCCCCTCTGAGGACAACTGGACTAGACACTGACCTGTGAGTATAGCAGAATAGCATCAGCAATCATTTCATTGATTCCTCCCCTCCCCCCCCTCCCCCGTCATATTTGGTTCTGGATCTCCAACCTCTGGTTCCTGGCCATCCAGACAGTGTCAGGCATGGGCTCCCTCCCTCTCATGGTGTGGGCCTGAAGCTGGACCAGTCACTGGTTGGCTACTCTCACTAGGTTTGAGTCACTGTTACCCCAGCAGGCAAGACAGATTGTAGGTCAAAAGTTTGGTGGCTGGGTTGGTGTCCCCGTCCCATCCCATATGGGTCTGAACTAGGTCTTCTGCATTGTGGTTGTGTAGCTGAGTGTCCTTGTGGGACTCCCAACAGTGGGACTAGGGCTGTCTCTGACTCTTTTGCCTCCTCTTAGGACTCTTTTCTTCCTATTGGGTTACCCCGTTCAACCTTAATATGAGGGTTTGTGCCTAATCTTATTGTAAATTGTTATGCTAGGTTCAGTTGATATCCTTGGGAGGCCTGCTCTTTTTTTTTTTTTTAAGGGAAAAAGAGGAAGAATGGATCTGGGGGAGAGGGGAGAAAGGAGGAGAGTGGGAGGAGTGGAGCGATGGGCAAGTGCAGTCAGGATGTAATATATAGGAGAAAATTTAAAAAAAATACTAGTCTTGTTTTTAAAGACAAGAAAAGTGGAACAAAGGAAAAAACAAAGAAAAAGCACTTTTTGTTGTTTTTGGAGACAGGGTGTAGACCAGATCTGCCTCCCAAGTTCTGGCATTAAAGGTTTGTACCACCATGCCCTGCAAGAATGTTATTATTTCACATGGAGATAATAGCTCATATAAATATCCTAACCTTAAGTAATAGACACATTTCCCATAAAGTCAATGTGCAAAATTCAGTTGCATTTCTAAAAAAAAAAAAATGTAATAAGCACTCTAAACATTTCTCTGATGTAATGACATATAAGGCATAATTTAAATAGTGATCCTATTTAAATAGCTCAGAAGTAAATTATCTAAAATTACATCTAATAAAAATTTAATAAAAGCAGCAGAAATTTATTATTAGAAACTCATGTGAGAAATGTTTTGTTCATGGCAAAGGAAGTCTAATTAAAAAGAAAAAAAGTGCTAAAAAAGTCATCCAATTCTCTCAGAATGATTAGAATATAATTCCACTCAAATTATAAGCATAACTTATATTTCTCTAACAGATTCTTAAGTTTCTCTCAAGTTAGAATGTCTGAGATAATTATGCTGTTTTGTGTGGTGGTTTGAATATGCTTGGCCCAGGGTGCGGCACTATTAGGAGGTGTGGCCTTGTTGGAGTAGGTGTGGCCTTGCTGGAGGAAGTGTTGCACTGTGGGGTGGGCTTTGAGACCCTCATTCTAGCTGCCTGGAAGACAGTCTCCTCCTGTTTGCCTTTGGAACAAGAACTCTCAGCTCCTCCAGTTCCATGCCTGCTTCCCGCCATGATAATGGACTGAACCTCTGAAACTGTAAGCCAGCCCCAATTAAATGTTTTCCTTTACAAGAGTTGCCCTAATCATGGTGTCTCTTCTCAGCACCTTAACTAAGACAGTTTGCTTTTTATTGCCTGGACAAAATACCTGGGATAAATAACTCTGATGGAGTTATTTATTGTGATTCCAGTTTTAGAAGAGTCAGTCTGTGTCATTTGTTCCCCATCCCTGCAGCCTAAAGTGGATCTGGGCACCACGGTGCAAAAGCACATAATGGAGCAAAGGCTTGTGGTCACCAGGAGCAGAGTAAGAACAGGGGGCTGGGAAGGAAATACCCCAAGTACCCAACCCTTCAGCTAGATTCTCCACACCTTAAGTTTTCATCCCCTCCCAGAAATACCCCAGCTAAAGACCAAATCTCCCACTCATCCAAACTACAGTAACAATCTCCAACCAAAAGAGAGAATCTTTAGCCAGACATGCTATCTCATACCTATAATTCCATCACTTGTGAAGCTAAAACAGGAGGTTTGCCACCCAAGGCTACCTAACCAGACCCTATGCCCCTCATTTGGTGTGTGCATGTATACACAAGGAAAGCTGTATCTTATGAGAGAAAGAAAAGCAGCAGTGTGGGTATGCGTCTCAGGAACTATGCGCCCCTGGGGCATCTGGCCTTGAATGTGTTTCTCTCTGTGTGCTTGAGGTTTCTCAACTGGAAAATGGGGAATAAAATGGTCCACTGTGTAGGTCTGTTGGAGCACACTTGGCAACAAGAGCTCGTTAAATGGTAGCTGTTGTTATTACCTTATTTTCTCTGGCAAAGCTGTTTTACGAAGAAGACATAATGAGTCATCTGTGCCTATTTATCATAGACAAAGCAAGACAGACCAAAGAAAAGAATGTGTTCGAGTGCATCTTGGTGAGCCAAGGTGTTTATTGTGGAGACTTATAGAAGCACGGATGACACAAGGCAGTTAGTTACACTACGGAAGAATCCTATGCACAGCCAACATGACTCACCCAAGTATTCTGAGGAACTGAGATGGCCACGTTAGGAAAGAGTCCCAGCAACATAGCTGACTAGCAAAAATATTGTAAGCACCAAAGGGTCCCAAGGGCAACTGTCAGACACCTACACTACTGAAGATTTCCACTCCATTGTTTACCTCCTATACAACCCCAGGATGAGGAATGACCTTCTGATTCTTCAGAAAGTTCTACAGGCCCTTGGACTCCAGCTCCAGGAAGTCCTGTGAATATCTTCCCTTCTCTACAAGACAGCATAAATAGGCCTGATCTCAGGCAGGTCTTCTGTGAATGATCATTGTTCAAGATGGCAGTGGTTACATACAGCCCCCAGAAAAGAGCTATGTTGTACAGTCAAGAAGGTAGGGCTTGACAAAAGTGATAAGGATTATTAAAATAATCCTTCATAGTCAATAAAAATTATCTAGAAATAATGTCAAAGGCCAGGCTTGCGATATCAGGATAAACCAAGGCAGGCAGCAAAAGCGGGTATGGCGTTGATGATTGGATTGTTATGATACCTTCTGGAGGCCCATTGACAGCAATAGGTGATAGTACTACTGAACAAAACTAAATTATCTGGGACAGGCAAGAATACCCAGTGTGAAACTCTGAACTCTTTTAACTCCTAAGTGTATATACGTATAGGCAAACAGACATAAATATGTTTGATGGATGGAGCAGAGCCCCAGCAGCCACAATGCATTTCTTTTTTTGGCTTTATTATACCTTCTTAGACAAAAATTATTGATAAAATTACCTCATAGATGAAATGTTATTCAAAAGGGAAGTTACAAAAGAATGTTGATAGTAAGTTCAAAGCAGTGTTTCATTCTATAAGCTCATTTTAAATTCAAAGCAACAGTTTCACATGAACTCACTTTGTCATGGTGCACACCTGTGACCTCATCCTTGGACCTGACCTAGAATGAGTGTTTTTCCCGAATCACAAGGTTGTCCCAAACCTATTTCTCTTCTTAGTGCAATTTATGAAAGCTCATTGTATTCCTTATTATGCAGTCTTTACTTATTTTTCTCTGAGGGGGCCCATTCTATTCTTGATTCTAACTTTAGTACATCTTTCTGGCAAAACAACTAAAACCATCATCTCCTTAGACTCTCTTCCTAAAATATTTTAATCAAATCAGAAATTCTATAAAGTCATTAATTCATCTTAACAGCATTAATTCATGAACGTTATCTTCAAGTTGATCTGCAGGAAATTTGCCCAATAGGGTGTGCTGATGCTCAAGAATCATTAGACCATGTAATAGTGGCTGGAAAGGCACATCAGCAGTGAGAAGCAATCCTGGGATGAAGTCTCAGGGGCTGTGCCTCTCCAGAGGGCACCCATCGCAGCCATGGAAACAGTAGGCCATCTCCAGGAAACTCACTTGCTTTCCATAGCCTTTCCTAGATGGCTTCTGTCAAAATAAAAATTAATGTAATGTTTGAAATCATCAGGTAGTTATAGCACCAAGAAGCTCTATCTATATCCCAACTCACTACAGCCTGGAAGTAAGAGACTTGAAAAAAAATTAGACATTTCTATGGAAAGGTAAAGGAATGTCCCACAGAGAGAGCATTGCTACAGACATCACTGCATCAGAAGGGTAACCAGTGTAACCAATCAGGGGATGGCGTCAAGTTGTGAGCTTCTCTGTAAATTTTTTGGAAAGGAGACATTTCTGGGGAGAAATAGAAAGTGTAAAGGGTTGTTCCAATTTCCTAGATTAACTAGAAGAGTGTCTCAAAGCAAGCCTGATGGGATCATTTTCTTTCACGGAGTAAGTGAATCTATTTCCAATTTTGGCATGAAAGGAAAAAATGAATCCTGCATAGCACAGCACACACACACACACACACACATGCACACAACAGACAGACAGACACACAGACAGACACACAGAGAGAGATAACAACCACTTCATTCAAGGATAGCTTTCTGTCAGGGATGTAGAAGAACTGAATGAACATTTACCTTTTCAGAATCAATTGCCTTATGAAAATGGAGGTGCACAGACAGCTGCCTAATCTGGTTAAACTTGAGAGACTGTAGGTACAGAAGAACAAATATGACCATGAAGATGTAAGTAATTGTAAGTAACAAGAGTTGTTTGGCATTGCAGACCATTTTCCCTGGGCATGGAGGAGAAACAGCCTATCTGTCTAATCACTAGAAATGGTAACCAGTGAATCTCTAGGCTCAGCACCAGTGTGTGGGAAATGTTGGTGGTCACTTGTTTCCATTTTTAATTTAAGCATTAACGATTTATAATCAGTATCATCTGCACACTATCTTGTTTCCTATCACTGTGATACATATTAACTAACACAGCACTGTCCCTCCTTTGTCCTGTTCCATATACTATGCAGAGGCAATTCCAGAAATAGCAGATATCCAAGTGACAGGCTTATAAGGAAATTCATTGTAAAATCCTTAGAGCTACATGTATAAGAATTAAAAACCCAATCATTGTCCTGTGTTTAAGAGCTTTGCCACAGGCCTTATTCTCTTCAGATGCTGGAGTCTGAAGACAGAGTTATCATACTAAGTTGCCCAGGATAGGTTGGAACTCACTGTGTACCCTTGGTAAGTTTTGAATTTACAATCCTCCTGTCCAGTTGGAATTATAGGCCTGTAACCACCAGGAATGATCTGTGTGTGTGTGTGTGTGTGTGTGTGTGTGTGTGTGTGTGTGTGTTTATAATAGGTATGCACAATTTATAGTCATTTTAGAGTGTGTTTTATTATAGAATACTTTCATTAATTTTTGTACAGTATATTTGGATCATGTTTTCCCCTCCCCCACCTCTTTAACAGGTCTTTTTCACCTCATTTCCCACCAAGCTTCATGTTCTTTCTCTTTCTCTCTCTACCTCTCTTTTAAAAAAAATGAAAATCAAAGCAAGCAAAACACCAAAACAAAACAAAAAGTACACACATACACACCAAAAAAAAAATCAAACAAAACACAGTTCATTTTATGTTTGTCAGCTATACCTGGGGCCTGCCTGGAGTGTGGTTGGTACCCAGTGGCACTAGATTGGAGAAAACTGATTTTCCTTTTGCCAGAGGTATCAACTGCAAATAGTTTCTTAGATAGATATAGGACCTTGTGTGTCAGGACCCTGTCAGGCTTGAACCTGTGCAAATCCGTATATGCTGTCGCAATCTCTGTCAGTTCGTTTGCATGTCATGCCTGCTGTTTCTAGAGGATAGTATCTCCTTGGCATCATCAGCCACATCTGCCTCTTACAATCTTCCCATGTCCTCTTCCACATAGACCCTTGAGCTTGATCCCTGATCCTTGGGGACTGAGCGCTCCAAAGTCTCTTTCTTTGCACATTAACCACTTATGGGTCTCCATTAATTACCATCTACTACCAGAAGCTTCTCTAATGAGGGTTTAGCAGGATGCACTGATCTACAAATGTGGCAATATGTCATTTACCAAAACAATAGGTTTTCTGCTAGGCCTATCTATTACCTTCTAGTCTCAGGGGTTTTAGCCATTTTAACAGTGTCATCTATGGGTCCCATCTGATTGAGTGGGCCTTATATCCAATCAAAAAGTAGTTGGCTACTCCCATAACATTTGTATCATGAGTGTACCAGTATGTCTTGCAGGCAAGTCATGATTGCAGAGTTTATATCTGTGTAAAATTGATGACCTCTCTCCTCCAGTAACATGCAGGGTACCTTCTAGCAGCATGAATTCTAGTCACTAGATGTGAAGCTTCTAGTTGGGCACCAACTCAACTTTTCAATGACATTAAGTGAGTGTTGTTTTCAGCAAAAGGAACTTACCATCAGGTTATGAGAGCAACCTTGATAACAGCCTTTGCTGTTTGGGATAGGGGTCCAAGACCTAAGATGGCACTGGAGGTTTTCCTGAGTGGATAAGATGTCTAGTTGGGGCATTGTCTCCACCATTATACATGGATGCTATTTAAATATTGTTGATGTATATATTTTAGGACGCTTCTACAGTAATAGATTTCCGTGTACCTTTCGAATGCCCTTTCGTGTTAATTGCTCCTCTCCATACTCTCCCCCTTTACCCTGACTTCCCGGAATCTCCTTTCTTCACTCTGGTTCTACTTCCCATGTATGGGGATTGCAAGTATGTGATGCCACACTTGTTTTATGCAGTGCTGGGGAACTGAATCTAAGGTTTCCTGCTTACTCGACGAGCACTCTACCAATCGAGCTACGACCCCTGCCCCATAATAAATTCTTGACAGTGATTATACAGTATGAAGTTAGTCAGAGAGAGAAATTACTCTTTACTTTCTCTGCTTCAGTATTACCTGGCTGATCACAACTAAGTTGCTATTGTTACTTTTTTTTAACAGAAAAATATAAGTTATATAAGTAAAACTCTTCAGGGAATAATTGCTTATCTCCAAAGACACCCGCACCAGGAGCTCCAGATCTGTAGGAGACTTGGCAGCCCAACCAAGCAGAGTCCTCTCTTGAGGGCAAAGAGAATGCTGTGTTCTCTGAGGTTGAATGCATCCTGGCTTCAGTGAGCTCCTTAGGCAAATAGAAGTTTGCTTTGCACTGCCAGAGTATGGCAATGCTTGGTGTGAACAGGGATGAGAAGATCA
This sequence comes from Tokudaia tokunoshimensis, assembly GCA_036184795.1. Classification (NCBI taxonomy): domain Eukaryota; kingdom Metazoa; phylum Chordata; class Mammalia; order Rodentia; family Muridae; genus Tokudaia; species Tokudaia tokunoshimensis. The sequence continues at coordinate 29,140,639 of BTHU01000003.1, forward strand.
ATCAAAACTCTACTCTTTCAGCTTTACCCTCTCAGATCTTAAAGGATTTCACAAAGTTTCTATGAACCCTAATATTTAGACTCTTCTCATTTAGATTTTGTTTTTTTTTAAACACTCTACTACTTTATAAAAACTAGAATGCCAACAGAGACACAATCAAATGTCTTTCTTTGTTTGTTTTTCAAGACAGGGTTTCTCTGTGTAGCCCAGGCTGTCCTGGCACTAGTTCTGTAGACCAGGCTGGCCTCAAACTCACAGAGATCCACCTGGGCTGGGATTAAAGGTGTGTAAGACCACCTCCTGGAACAATCAAATTTCTAACTGAAATCTTTTATTTGAATTTTTAGAAAAGTTTGAAATAACTTAAGTGGAAGTATATAGTAAGATTTCCCCGAAATGGCCAAGAAACACTTAAAGAAATGTTCAGCGTCCTTAGTCATCTGGGAAATGCAAATCAAAATAACTTTGAAATTCCATCTCACACCTGTCAGAATGGCTGAGATCAAAAACAAGTGACAGCTCACGCTGGGGAGGATGTGGAGCAAGGGGACACTCCTCCATTGCTGGTGGGAGTGCAAACCTGTACAGCCACTTTGGAAATCAATATGGTGGTTATTCAGAAAATTGGGAATCCATCTACCTCAAGACCCAGCTATACCATACCTGGGCATATACCCAAAGGATGCTCTATCATACCACAAGGACATTTGCCCAACTATGTTCACTTGATTCATTCATAATAGCCAGAAACTAGAAAGAACTTAGGTATTTCTCAACCAAAAAAAAAAATTGAGAAAGAAAATGTGGTACATTTATACAATGGTGTATTAGTCAGCTGTTTTTTTTTAAAAAAAAAATCATGAAAATTGCAGGGAAATGTATGGAAATAGGGGAAAAGTCATACTGAGGATAGAACCAAATATAACCCAGACCCAGAAAGACAAACATGGTATGAACTTACTAATAAATGGATATTAGCTGTAAAGGATAATTGTGCTACAATCCACAGACATGGAGAGGCTATGTGACAAGACAGGACACAAGGATCTCCCTGGGAAGGAGAAATAGAATAGACTTTGAAGGTGGACTGGTGGGTGAGTGGATATTGGAACAGGATTGGACAGTGTCTTAGGGTTTCTATTCCTACACAAACATCATGACCAAGAAACAGGTTGGGGAGGAAAGGGTTTATTCAGCTTACACTTCCAAACTGCTGTTCATCACCAAAGGAAGTCAGGACTGGAACTCAAGCAGGTCAGGAAGCAGGAGCTGATGCAGAGGCCATGGAGGGATGTTCCTTACTGGCTTGTTTCCCCTGGCTTGCCCAGCCTGCTCTCTTATAGAACCCAAGAATACCAGCCCAGGGATGGCACCACCCACAAGGGGCCCTCCCATCCTTGATCACTAATTGAGAAAACGCCCCACAGTTGGATCTCATGGAGGCACTTTCCTAACTGAAGCTCCTTTCTCTGTGATAACTCCAGCCTGTGTCAAGTTGACACACAAAACCAACCAGTACAGACAGGTTGTAGGAGATGGAGGAAGAAAGTACTGGGAGAGACGACTGGAATTGGGGATCGAGGTAGAAACCTGGGGCAATGGAAACTCACAGGAATCTACAGGGGTAACTCTAGGGGGGGAATCCTAGTAAGGGAGGATACGGAGTCTGAACCGGCCATCTTCAATAACCAGGCAAGGCTTCCAGGGGAGGGATTAGCCACAAAACCTCAACCTACAATTTGTCCTGTCTACAAGATGTGCTGAGTTACACATCTTGTGGCACAAAACTTGTGGGAGTGGCCAACTGATCCAGCTCAAGACTCAGGCCATAAGAGGGAGTCTACCCTGACACTGCCTGGAGTGCCAGGAATCAGAGATCAGATAGAGACCTAGGATAGAACCAAATATGACTGTCAAAAAAAAAATCAATGAAATAACTCCTAATGATATTCTGCTGTGTGCATAGACCGGAGCCTACCATAATCATCATCAGAGAGATTTCATGCAGCAACTGATGGGAGCAGATGCAGAGACCCACAGCCAGACATTAGGTGGAGCTTGGGGAATCCTGTGAAAGAGGCAGAGGAAGGATTATAGGAACCAGAGAGATGAAGGCCGCCATACAAGAAAATGGCCCACAGCATCAGCTCAGCAGGTCTCATAGGGGCTCACAGAGACTGAAACAAGAATCAGGGAGCCTAGATGGGTCTGACTAGGTCCTATGCATGTATACTATGGTTGTGTAGCTTGGTCTTTCATGAGACTCCTAACTGGGGGTGGGAACTGTCTCTGACTCTTTTGCCTGCTTTTGGTTCCATTTTCCTCCTACTGGGTTGCCTTGTCCTTCTTTAACATGAGAAGTGTGTCTTATTGCAATTTGATATGCCATGTCCAGTTGATATCCCTGGGAGGCCTGCCCTTTTCTGAAGGAAAGTGGAGAAGTTGAGCTAGGGGAGAGGGAAAGTACAGGGGAGGAACTGGGAGGAGAGGAGAGAGGAGAAACTGCAGTCATGATGTAATCTATGAGAGAAGAATAAATATAAACAAACAAACAAATAAATAAGTAGACTTCCCATTATTAAACTCTTGTTATTGAGAGTTGAATAACAGAATACTGTAAGGGCATGCCTCTAAATTCTATGTCCCACATGCCAGAAGCAGCTCTCCATCCCATTATGGAAACCAAAAGATGTCTTCTGACTAATGTTCCTTGCCGGGCAAAAGGGGTCCCCGTTGGGAGCAGATTGTAATGGAATAATATTCAACTGCCAAAAATAATGGATTATTTTTATATGCATTTATAAAACAAAATTTCCAAAATAAAACAATAAATAACAATGAAAGATACAAAATTGCATGTGCATTATTATTTGTCAATACTGTAATGATTAAAAGCCCGGGCTTTGGAGCTGAGTTGCCTGGAATAAAATTTTGGTCCTTTTGAACCAGTGAGGCAGGTTGTTTGACCCATTGTTTTAAAGGGGCCGATGGTTAAGGACATTGTATAAATCGGGTGTGAGGATTAAGTGAGATACTCAGAATGTCTAGCGTAGATGTTACAGTGTGTGATCATCATTCTTACCATCATATGTGAGAAAACAGTGTTCATTGAATATGTCTAGAAAGATTCATGAGAGAAATGATAGCCAGGCAATGGCATGGCTAGACCAACAGGAGACATGTGTTCTATATGGGGTACTCTTTGGTGCAGTTGGAGTTTTTCTAGTATTGACTATTAGAGCAACTTCAAGAAGATAACTCAGTTTAAAAATGCATAAGCCTACATCCTTTTTTAAAAGCACCTTAAAACTTGTGGGTAGCTGTTGCGGGAAATATTAGAAAAGGTCAACCCGCCCAACTCTCCGAAGATTCTGACCATGCTCCTGTGCTCCTGCCACTGCCAACTCTCTAGAGCTGCCAGTCTCTAGGCCCACAAAAATCTCCGACCTCTGCTAGGCCATTTCACTCAGCCATCCCTCTGTTAGCCATCTCTCCAGCGGGGGACCCTGAATTCCTCTCACTACCATGCAATGCCCCACACATCCACAGTCTGCCAGCTAGCTCACCATCCAATTACCCTGTAGAGGCATGACTCTTAAAGCTTGATTAGTTTGCCAATTAGATTTATGTATATTATAAACACAATTACAAGATTTCAATACAGTAATTCTAGAGTCAATTAAAAGTGATAAGGCTTTATCCCAATATTTCTAACCTTATGAAAACACACAGAAATAATGTCAGAAGCCATCTTGGTTCTCTGACCTGTGACCTCTCTCCTCCACTCCTAGCCCCACTCCCTATTTTCCCGTCCAATCACAGACCCTCTCTGCACTGATGCAACTGGACAGGAAAATTCCTGCAGCACTTCACTCCTTCTGTTTAATTAAAAAAAGACTTTCTCAAAATATAAATTGAACACAACTACCTCTCTCAATAGCACCATGCAAAGGTCCCTACTGCTAGAGAACAAGTAGTAGCCAATTGTGTTTCATTCCCAGTCACTAATAACCTTACTGGATGAGTATTTTTTTTTATCTTAGATTGAACTCAATGGTCAAGAAATGAGACAAACTACCAATTGGCTTAAAAGGATATATAGCCTTATGATGTGGATTGGGTGGTTAGTTAATATGAGTGTGTCTCACTCTCGTAAATACCTCTGCTAATATTATTCTTACTGACGCATGCTGAAAATGAGTTTAATAAGTCATGGTAGCAGTTTATAAGCACACTTGGGTTTAAGAGTGACAGAGAGGCACCTATTTGGCATTGTTTAAAACTACAAGGAACTACAAGAAGAAAAAGAATACACTTTTAAAAGATTACGGGTCTTCCTGAAGCACACTCCCTAAGTCCTATGTCCTGTCAAAGAATAGAAGTTAATGGGGAGAGCTAGGAGATCTTGGTTTCTGGTCCAGCAGGTAAGGAGTTTAGTAGCTGCTACTCTGATCTCACCATGAGTTTTAAAAAGAAAAGTAAAAGCTTAATAAACTGCCGGGCAGTGGTGGCACATGTCTTTAATCTCAGCACTTGGGAGGCAGAGGCAGGCAGACTTCTGAGTTTGAGGCCAGCCTGGTCTACAGAGTGAGTTCCAGGGCAGCCAGGGCTCCACAGAGAAACCCTGTCTTGAAAAACCAAAAACTGAAAAACGTCAGCAACTCTTCTTATATCTGTAGAACAAGTAGGGTTGGTACTACGGTACTAAAGCATGACCGGTGCAGGGTGTTTGATCACACTGTGAACCCCGATTGTGTTGCTCACTGGGAAAACCTGTTTCTGGCTGTGCTGTGGCTCAGCCCTTAGCATACACCTTTAATCCCACTGTCAGGAATACAGACATGCCCTTGGTATTCATTTTTAATCCCAAACAATAAAGATAAAGTTAGTTTGTGGAAGGAAGCACCAATGTTTGAAAGTGATGTCTAACCGAGTGGCAGACAAAGTGACGAATCAGAGAAAGATTTGACAGAATAGGAAATGCCCCACTCTAACCAGAAGAGAAAGAGAAAGAGAAGCAACATAAGAGGGGGCAGAGCAGAGAAAAGGAAGTAACAGTCACTATTACAAGGAGAATGTTACAGAGATAGACTGAAGAGAGAACAAGCCAAACATAGGTGAAGACAGAATGAGCCAGAGAATGAGAAGGAGCCAAAAGATCAGAACAGATTGCCAAAGTTAGTATAAGACCAAGCAGTACAAAAAGCTAGAGGCTGAAAGAGAAGCCAGATTGGGTCAGTCAGCTTGGAGAGTAGTTTGATCTAGAACAGCTGAACTGAACCTGCCAGCTAGAGTACAGAAAGAGCTAGGAAGGATGAGCTTTTTCAGCAGTAAGTCTCAGAGGCTGAAAACATTCTAGGCCTAGATAAGATCATATGGAAGCTAGAAGCTTCTGGGACTAGGCATAGGTTTGCAGACATAAGGCAGGAAGCTTCTGAGATGACAATTACTACAGGAGAGTAAAAGTTACATTTATACACCAATCCTGTAATTGAAGATATGGTTAGATGCAGAGAAACACAGCTTACTGGGGACTAGAAAAACCATGTCAGAAACTTCTTTTAAAACCAGTATGGGATGATATGATCCATACATAGAACCCAAAAGAATCATCAAAAACACTCGTGGAAGCAGCATGAGGAGGGTTCAGAATACAAAGTCAATGTGCCACAGGCAATCAGTTTTAGATACTAGCAATGAGTTAATAGACATCGAAGCTTAAGAAAAACACAATGTCATTTATGTTAGCATCCCCAAAATAAGATATTTAGGCATACACGTAACAAAATGTATATACTGATGTAAGGAGAAAATGGTATCAAAGAAAAATTAAGTGGAGAGATGTTTTATGTTCATAAAAATTTGGTATTTAGCAAATATAGAGACCCAGAGCCAAACATTAGATGGAGTTATGTGGAAGAGTTGGGGAAAGGATTGAAGTACCTGAAGAGGACAGGGACCACACAGGAGGACCAATGGAGTCAACTAGCCTGGACCCTTGGGGCTCCCAGAGACTGAACCACCGGTCAAAGAACAAGCATGGGCTGGCTTGGCCCTCCAAACATATAGCAGATGTGCAGCTTGGTCTTCATGTGGGTCTCCCAACAGCCGGAGCAGGGGCTGTCCCTGAATCTGTTGCCTGCCTGTAGATCTTGTTCCCCTAACTGGGCTGCCTTGTCTCACCTCAGTGGGAGAGGATATGCCTAGTCCCACAGTGACTTGATGTGCCAGGATGGAGTGATACTCTGGGAAGTTGCCCTTCTCCAAGGAGAAGGGGAGGGGAGGAGTTGTGTGAGCGAGGACAGGGAGGAGAGATGGAGGGGGTCTGATATTGGGGTACAAAGTGAATAAATTAGTTAATAAAAAAAACTCAGTAGTTTCCAAGATTTCAGCTTTTCACAGCTTGATCTATAGATTCTGTTTAATCCCAGTCAGGATCCCAACATATTATCCTGTGGATATCCTGTGGATACTAAACACTATATAACCAAAGTGCTGGCTCTCTCAGTGAGAGGGACAGCAGGACTTGGAATTTCCAGGCAAGGGTGGCCCAGCAAGTGTTGTAGGTTGATCAGCTTACCCTGCATTCCCCTCCCCCTTCTCACCTAGGACCCTGGGGTCCTTGTACACTAAAGGAAGTGTTGAAGTGTCACTGATCTTTTTGTAGCACTAAGTGGCTTTTGTTAAATCTCGTTTTTATTCTATAGCTTTGCTTAGCAGACGGCCTGGATCATAGCACCAAATGAACAGTAACCTCATAATCATTTTATTGCTGTTATTGTCAAGCTATGATAACCCCTTGTTCACTTTTCAAATTTACAACTAAGTGTTCCAACTCAGACTATGAAGTTGCTGTTATAGGGGAGGTTAGATCTCTCTTACTAATGTTCCCACAGCTAGAACAAGGTTAATACACAGCTTAGATGTATTTTTCTCAAAGAAAAGTCATGGCATAGTACACATAGACACACACACACACACACACACACACACACACACATACACACACATACACTCAAACATGCCGAGTAACTGCAGTTCCCAGCTTTAGAGTCTGAACATTTGAATAGGGCTCTGCTTTTAGATAGCCCATCAGTTCCCAAGTTGAAAGATTCCTTTATCTATCTAAAAAAAAAAATAGCCATGAGAAATGCTAGCTGTTCAATATTAACCACTTTCTCCTAAGGGAACGCTCCACAAGGACTTAGACATGAAATTTATCTTCACTAGTCACAGATCCTTTGCCAAACCCATTTGAAAGCCATTCATTTGGAAAGTTGTTTTGATCAATCTAGTTTGCAGCCAAGGCATCTTCCTGTCCTGTAATCAAGATTTAGACTACAAAGCAAGCAGAACTGGATCCCCGGCAAGAAAAGACAAAAGGAACCAACCCTTGGGGAGAAAACCACTGATCATAGCATAGCAGAAATGAAAATGTACTATAAGATTCCAAATTATGTTTGTGTAAAAGGCACAGAAATCTTTTCTTTTATCTTCCAAACCAAACAATCCATTTATCTGTTACCTTCTCTGCAACCAAAGAATTTCTCCAGTGTGCAGAGCAAGTCAGAGGGTATGTAGGGTCTGAGAACAGACGCTTAGATGTATTTTTCTCAAAGAGAAGTCATGGCATGGTACACATAGACACACACACACATACACACACACACACACTCCCTGCAATTGAATTCCACTTCCAACTCTCCACCCCATGTACTGAAGCTTCTTCAGAGCTTAGTCACACCCATAAGTGAGGAGATGCTATAATCCTAGTTTAATGCAGTGGTTATTAGTATAAATTAGATAATGCAGATAAAATGTGATGAATTTGTCTGGCATATAGAATAATTGTGCTAAAAGCATTATTAATTAATAGCAGTTGTCATTACTGTCTTAAGACAAAGCTTCATTATGTGGCCCTGGCTGCCCTGGAACTACTATGTTGAACAGGTTGGTCTCAAATTCACAGCCATCAGCCTACCTTTGCCCTGGGTGCTGGCATTAAAGGCATGTGCCACCATTCCAAGCTTTATAGTAGTTTTATGGTACAATAATAATAAAGCAATTTTTAGCTACTAATATTGTAATCTATAGTATAATAATAAAGTAGCAATCATTACTATTATTATTAAATTAATTTAACTAATTCAATTAATGTAATTATTGTAGTAATTACTAGTAGTTCTTAACACTTTCATAATTCATACTATTATATCTCTTCATTTTGTCTACCAGCTTTCCACCAAAGATTTCCAACTTAGAAAATAAAGGTACCATTAAAGACAAATTTAGGCTTTGTTCACTTATGTCCCCAGAGCTAGCCCAGCATTCGGTGCACAGGTTAGATGTGCCACGCAAAGGGAAGGGAAGAAATAAAAGCAATGGATGGAGGGAGGGAGGGAGGGAGGGAGGGAGGAAATGGGGGAGGTTGCCGGAGAGGGGGGAGGAGACAGGGAAAAGTATGAGTACGGGAATTCATATTCAGGAGTAGAGAACTCATTGTCATGATTTTGGGTAAAGCTAGCAATATCCCAGGTGACCTGATCGCTCCTCTTCTAAATCTCCTGTTGTAGCTGAGGTATTTGTACAATCCCAATCCGTCGAACATCACAGCTATGCTTTGCAGTTGGCTTTCGCCATGTTTCCCAACAGCTAGTTCAGTAACTTCACGCGTTGACCCTGAAAAGTCTGAGGAAAAGCAGAGAAGGATGCAGGACACCGACGCCGCTGGCGTACCGTGCAGAATCAAGGAAAGTTGAAAAGGATAACGACGCCCCGGGTACACTGGCAGAACCAGAGAGGAGCTTTTAGGTTCCCTAGGGCACAGACTCTCCTTGCGTAGGTCCTTGCCAAACATTCAGGTAGATGAATCGTTAATGAAATGCTTCAAAACGGGTGTGGGGCGGGGGAGGGGGGAGGTACCTTTGTTCCCATCCCTCAGGAGGCACAGTCACAAGAATCTTTGTGAATTCAAGACCAGCCTGGTCTATATACTGAGTTCCAAACCATTAGAGCTACAGAGCTACACAGTGACACCTAGTCATTTAAAAAAAAAAGTTTAATCGGGAGGTGCTGAAGACTTGGAGTTAAGAGAGCTTGTTGCTCTTGCAAACTATTATTTTGGTTGCCAGTACCCAAACAACTACCTGTAATCCAGCTCCAAGGAACCCAATGCCCTCTTCTAGCCTCCTCAGACACACCCGTGGATGGGCCCATTCCCAGCCCACACAAGCACAGATATAGTTTTTTAATCTTTAAAAAAAAAAAAAAAACCCAACACCCAAAAGTCAATTTTTGTGTTTGTTTATGATTTGAAGTGACATGTTGATGTGATTTTTGGCAATGCGCATACCTATAAAATAAATGCCACCTCTGACTTTCGTGCTGTGATAATATGTTTTTAGGCACTAAACCCTTTGCTTTTTATTCACATCATATCCTCCATCTCTCTATTCTATCAACAGGGCTATGTGTGTGTGCTTGTGTGTGTCTCATTTACTACGGAATGGATACTAGTGTTTTTACTACCAAAGAACACAGAAAGCCCTTTAATTCTGGTGGCTCCTACTCTTAGGTTACAAAAACAAGTTAGAATTATGGGAAATAAAGATTAGAAGACTGTATCTGTAGCTGTAGGCACAACTATCCCCCCAAACCAGCTACAAAAATAAGACTTTCTGAAAACATCACTCTGAAGACTATGATTTAAACCCCTTAATTTTGCAGGTTGGTGTCCCACCAGAGTTGATAGCATTTAAAAAAACAACAACAACAGACCCTTAATTTAACTTTGTTTTGCTTTTGATGGACAAAACCTCCTTGAACTTTAAATAGCTTGAATTGTAACTCTACTCTCTCATTGAGTTTCCCAGGTCCGCAGGCCACTGTTTAACTCCGAAGGGCATGTGAAAGACAGGCCCCTTCCTAACCTTGCTCCTGTAATGACTGGTTAGCAACCATTTCAGAGTTAATTGCTGCTCAAGACCACAGGACTCCGGGGAGGGAGACAGGCTAAGCTAGTACACTGCAGCCTTCCTGGGCACCTCTCTTCTTTCCCAAATTCTCCCATGTAGTAAGACTGAAGGAGGAAAGGAGAGAAGGAAAGGCGATTTTGTTTTCCAGTTCAAACACTTGGGAAATGGCTTACCTCATTCCTGTATTAATCCTCGGCTATTAGCTATTGTAACCACTGCAAATGAGAAAATACGATCAGGTAAATGTTAAAATAAATTTATTTTTTTTTAATTAATTAATTTGTTTTTTTACACTCCATATTTTATTCCTCCCACCCCACCCCCCATCCACCTTCCAGACTGTTCCATATCCCATACCTCCTCCCCACCCCCCTGTCTCCATGTGGATGTCCCCATCCCCCACCCTACCTGACCTCTAACCTCCCTGGGGCCTCCAGTCTCTTGAGGGTTAGATGCATCATCTCTGACTGAACACAGATCTGGCAGTCCTCTACTGTATGTGTGTTGAGGGCCTCATATCAGCTGGTGTATGCTGCCTGTTTGGTGGTCCAGTGTTTGAGAGATCTCGGGAGTCCAGATTAATTGAGACTGCTGGTCCTCCTACAGGGCTGCACTCAGCTTCATTCAGCCTTTCCTAATTCAAAACAGGGGTCAGCTGCTTCTGTCCATTGGTTCGATGCAAATATCTGCATCTGACTCTTTCAGCTGCTTGTTGGGTCTTCTGGAGTGCTGTCATGCTAGGTCCTTTTTGTGAGCTCTCCATAGCCTCAGTAATAGTGTCAGGCCTTGGGACCTCCCCTTGAGCTGGATCCCACTTTGGGCGTGTCGCTGGACCTTCTTTTCCTCAGGCTCCTCTCCATTTCCATCCCTGTAATTCTTTCAGACAGGAACAATCATGAGTCAGAGTTGTGACTGTGGGATGCCCCCCCCCTCATTTGATGCCCTGTCTTCCTGCTGGAGGTGAGCTCTACAAGTTCCCTCTCCCTACTGTCAGGCATTTTATCTAAGGTCCCTTGCTCTGAGTCCCAAGAGTCTCTCACCTCCCAGGTCTCTGGTGCACTCTGGAGGGTTCCCCCAACCTCCTATTTTCCAAGGATGCCTGTTTCCATTCTTTCTACTGATCCTCAGGGCTTTAGTCTTCAGCTAATACCAGATCAGGTTCCCTCCACTCCCTTCTCCAACTCCACTTTCCCTCTCAGGTCCCTCTCTCCCTCCCTTCCCACTTGTGATTGTTTTGTTCTCCCTCCCAAGTGGAACTGAGGCGTCCTCACTTGGGCACTTCAGCTTGTTGACCTTTTTGAGTTCTGTGAACTGTATCTCTGTATCTTGGGTGCTCTGTTTTTTTTTTCTTTTTTTTTTTTGCTAACATCCACCTATTAGTGAGTACATGCCATGCATATCCTTTTGGGTCAGAGTTAACTCACTCAGGATGATATTTTCTAGTTCCATCCATTTGCCTGCAAAACTCAGGATATCCTCATTCTTAATAGCTGAGTAGTATTCCATTGTGTAAATGAACCACATTTTCTTTATCCATTCTTCTGTTCTGGGTTCTTTCTAGCTTCTGGCTATCACAAACAAGGCCACTATGAATATAGTGAAACACATGCCCCTTTGGCATGGTGGGGCATCTTTTGGGCATAGTTCCAAGAGTGATATAGCCGGGTCTTCAGCTAGATCTATTTCCAATGTTCTGAGGAACCTCCAGATTGATTTCCAGAGTGGTTGTACCAGTTTGCAATCCCACCAGCAGTGGAGGGGTGTTCCTCTTTCTTCACATCCTCTCCAACATGCGCTGTCACCTGAGGTTTTGATCTTAGCCAGTCTGATTGGTGTAAGGTGGAATCTCAGGGTTGTTTTGATTTGTATTTCTCTGATCACTAAGGACTTTGAACATTTCTTTAGATGCTTCTCAGTCATTCGAGTTCCTCTGTTGTGAATTCTTGGTTTAGTTCTATATCCCATTGTTTGATCGGGTTGTTTGGTTTTTTGGTGATTAGTTTCTTGAGTTCTTTATATATTTTGGATATTAGCCCTCTATTGAGTATGGGGTTAGTCAAGATTTTTTCCCCAATCTGTAGATTGCTGATTTGTCTTATTGATTATGTCCTTTGCCTTACAGAAGCTTCCCAGTTTCATAAGATCCCATTTATCAATTCTTGATCTTAGAACGTGAGCCATTGGAGTTCTGTTTAGGAAATTTCCCCCTGTGCCAATGAGTTCAAAATGGTTTTGCCTCTGTCAAGCAGTACTGGTTCCCTGTCCCTGTCCCCTCAGATCCTGACTTAACTGTTCTTCTTCTGCATTTTTAATCTAGCAAGGTGACTTTCATATGCGGCCATGGCTGAGTCCACAAGTCCACTCTTTCTAAATGAATCCTCGATAGACTGGATACCAAAAGAACCAGCGGCTGTAACGCCAACCTTCCCGCTGCCTGCTGATGCAGATGGAGAACTCTCAGCTCCTTCTCCAGCACCATGTCTGCCTGCACACTGCCATGCTTCCCGCCACGATAATAATGGACTAAACCTCTGAACCGGTAAGCCAGCTCCAATTAAATAGTTTCCTTCTTTCCCAAGTGCTAGGATTACCAGTATGCACTACCATGCCTGGTTTATGGAATACTTGACTTCAAATTCAGGGTCCAGTGCATCCTAGATAAACACTCTATTAACTGAGTTACACCCACAACCCCCAAAGTAGCTTTCAATGAAAATTCCCAAGAGTAATAGTGTCCATCATTTGACTGTGAATAAGCTTTCTGCAATCCTAAGGAAATGCAAGTCACACATAGTAAGGGAAAAAGAAGGAAAGAGTGAAAAGACAAAGGCACACACACACACACACACACACACACACACACACACACACAGAGGATGGGGCTAGTGAGATGGCTCAGCTGTTAAGAATACTGCTGCTCTGCAACCAACTAACTGGGAAATGATCTTTACCAACCTTACATCCGACAGAGGACTAATATCCAATATATACAAAGAACTCAAGAAGTTAAACTCCAGAGAGGCAAGTAACCCTATTAAAAAATGGGGTACAGAGCTAAACAAAGAGTTCTCACCTGAAGAATATCTAATGGCTGAGAAGCACCTAAAGAGATGTTCATCATCCTTAGTCATTAGGGAAATGCAAATCAAAACAACCCTGAGATTCCATCTCACACCAGTCAGGATGGCTAAGATCAAAAACACAGGAGACAGCAGTTGTTGGCGAGGATGTGGAGAAAGAGGAACACTCCTCCACTGCTGGTGGAATTGCAAGCTGGTACAACCACTCTGGAAAGCAGTCTGGCGGTTCCTCAGAAAACTGGGCATGACACTCCCGGAGGATCCGGCTATACCACTCCTGGGCATATACCCAGAGGCTTTCCCTGCATGCAATAAGGACACATGCTCCACTATGTTCATAGCAGCCTTATTTATAATAGCCAGAAGCTGGAAAGAACCCAGATGTCCCTCAACGGAGGAATGGATTCAGAAGATGTGGTATATTTACACAATGGAATACTACTCTGCAATTAAAAACAATGAATTCACGAAATTCCTAGGCAAATGGTCAGAACTTGAAAATATCATCCTTAGTGAGGTAACCCAATCACAAAAGAACACACATGGTATGCAGTCACTGATAAGGGGATATTAACCCAGAATCTCGGAATACCCTAGACACAATTCGCATATCAATAGATTTCTAAGAAGATGGAAGGAGAGACCCCTGGTCCTGGAAAGACTGGATGTAGGGGAACGCCAGGACAGAGAAACGAGAGGGGGTTGAATGGAGAAAAGAGGGAGGGAAGGGGGCTTATGGGACTTTCGGGGAGGGAGGAAACGGGAAAGGGGAAATGATTTGGAATGTAAATTAAAAAATAATAATAATAATAATAATAATAATAATAAAAAATACTGCTGCTCAGTTCCCAGTACCCAAATACGGCAGCTCACGATTTCATGTGACTCTAGCCCCATGAGATCCAATGCCCACTTCTGAACTGGAAGGAACCTGTCTAAGTTAGGGTTTTACTGCTGTGAACAGACACCATGACCAAGGCAACTCTTATAAAGACAATGTTTAATTAGGGCTGACTTAGAGGTTCAAAGGTTTAGTCCATTATCATCAAGGCAGAAGCATGGCAGCATGCAGGCAGGCCTAGTGCAGAGGAGCTGAGAGTTCTACACCTTCTGAAAGGTGCTAGCAGAAGACTGGCTTCCAGGCAGCTAGGATGAGGGTCTTAAAGTCCACACCCACAGAGACACTCCTATTCCAACAAGACCACACCTACTCCAACAGAGCCCCACCTTCTAATAGTGCCATTCCCTGGGCCGAGCATGTACAAACCATCACAGCACAGGGACCCACAAGCACAGACTCCCCCACACATGCACACATACCATTAAAGATAACAGAGCCAAGTGTGCTAGTGCGCACCTTAAATGGCAGCACCGAGGAGGCAGAATCTCTGTGAGTTTCAGCTCAGCCAAGGCTACAGAGTGAGATCTCAGCTCAAACCAACCAACCAACCAAACAACCAACCAACTCTTTTTCTAAGCCTGCCATTCTAAGGAACCAGCTTTGGCCAGTGCTTTGGGTCAGAGGAAAGAAGTAGCAGAAGAATGGATGGCGGGTTGGCTTCAGACATCTAGAAGTAACAGAGCTGAAGAGCTCTGCAGCCTCCTCAGACAAAAGCTGAGTGTAGCTTTATCTATTCGGATATGGATATTTAACTATGCAAAGGAAAATCTCCAAAGTGAAATTCCCTGTAGATTCAAACGTTGGACAAACTGAAGTTGTGGCGGGGATAGTTTGGAGATTAAACCACGAGAGGGCGCTTGTATTCTATTTGACCATCCGTGTTGAACATCAAATGACAAATGTTTACAGCCACAATGAATGTGGCGAGTTTTAATAAAGGATAGAGGATCCTATGTTAGAGTAACATATCAACTCCAGGCAAATCGGATTTGGCAAGCTTAAAAAAACGAAAGTTCATGTTCGTCTGGAGGAACTCAGATCTACTGTACATTTCCAGAGCAAGTCATTCTGACATTATAGAAACTTTGTCAGAACCAAATTCACTATAGCATCACAAACTCAGAATTTGGAAACTCAGAAATCCACCTCAGAACCAAATGGTAGATGCTTAACAGTGGAGGAAATCTTCAGGTCTGTCTGTTCGAACCATCGGGCTCTGTAACTCATAAAGCACACACTGTGTACCCGTCCATGCTAGGTGCTTTCAGACTTTCTGGAGAAAATAAAGTCTCCAAAGGGGAAAAATCCAATATTTCTGAACAGAAGTTCCAGCAATCAACACCAAACTGTGTTGCTGTGATAGCCACTCCCCTTCTGCTTGCTCTGACCACACCCACTGTTGACTTTCCACTTGCAAAACTCAATGATTCAGTGACCTGCTCCACACCTGTTTTTTGTTTTGTTTTGTTTTTGTTTTTGTTTTGCTTCTTTTTGTGTTTGACTAGATGGCACAGGCTGGCAATCCTCCTGCCTCAGCTTCTCCAGTGTTGGGACTATAGGTGTGCACCACTGTACCTGCCTCTTCTACTGTGTTGGTTCCGGGACTCAAACTGAGGCCATCCGGCGAGGAGCTAGCCGTTCCCTGGTCCTTTTTATCTTTTAAATGCTGTTTTTATTTCACATCTCTTGAACTACTTGGAACATTTGACACTAATGGTTACAATGTGTATCTAACTTGAAGCCTAATTGAATTTCTTCTCCTTAAATTAGATCATTTACTCTATCAGACACTGTTATGACAGCCTATACTTTCCCTACAGAACACTTGCTAGAATGTATAAACAAATACTTAAGCACATGGATCTTGCTGCCAAATGCATAGGCTTCAAGCCTTGGCACCGTATGGAATAGATGAATGACCTCAACCACATTTTCTCTGTAGCTTAGTTTCTTTATCCATAGAGCAGCAATGATATCTACCTCACAGACTACTATGAATGCCCATAACGTATTTGCAAAGTCCTTAGAACACTGTAACTGTCAAATGGCAAATATTACGTATGTATGTGATTTAATAATGGAAAAAAATCAGTTCCCACAAAGCTGTAAGCTTTATGAGGACAAGAGTCACGTCCAACTCTGCCTAGCATTTGGTGACTAATACCTAGCTTTGCCTTCTGCACTGAAGTGTTTGCTGACTGAGTGAAAGAGTAAATGTAGACATGAAAGAAGAATCAAGCAGTGTTGGTGGGACACTTGGTTGCCGTTCCGTATAAAGAGCACTCCCAGGCTGGGGAGACAGCTCAGCAAGTAAAAGCACTAGCTAGCAAAGCAAGAGGGCCTGAGTTCAAATCTCTAGCACTGACCTAAAACAAGTGCAGCTACAGGTGTCTGCAACCCCAGCCCAGGGGGACAGCTGGGAAGACAGGTAGATCCCAGGAACTCACTGACGACCAGCTAGACTGCCTTCAAGTTCAGTGAGAGTCCCAGGTCACAAAAGACTAGGGTGGGGCCAGGCGTGGTGGTCCATATCTTTAATCCCAGCACTAGAAACAAAGGTAGGGAGATCTCTGTGAGTCCAAGGCTAGCCTGGTCCACTTAGCGAGCTGCAGGCCAGTCGGGGCTGTCTCAAAAACCTGTCTGAAAAACAAATAAATGGAGAAGTCATTGAGAAAAAACATTAACAACAGCCTTCTGTCAGTTTCTGGTTTCCATGTGAATATGAGAGAGAAAGACGGGGAGAGAGAGAGAGAGAGAGAGAGAAGACTAATCTTCCCACAATTGGTCCATAAGTTCCCTGGACTTTTCTTTCCTCAACACTAATCCAACACTAATCATCTAATGCCTCTTCTCCAGGTCAGTTCTGGCTTTCATGTCTACATAAGCTGAGTTGTGAGAGATGCTTCAGGCTTCGGAACCAGCAACCTCAACACTGCCTGAATATTCAGGACTGTCTACCACGAATGCTAAATCTTCTCTCCTGGCCCACAGTGGCACACAGTGTTCCCTTGGTTTTGTCTCAGAAAACCACAGCCCATGTCTGTGTATTCATGCTGAAGTCCAGGCCTTGTGGCTCATGATATACTGTGACATTTAAACTCTAGAAACCTGCTATTCACAACCTTCCTATTTGGACCAGATCTAAAGGTGTGCGCCCCCCTCCCCAACACCCACTCAGGAACAAGTAAGGATGGACCCTTTATGAAATTAGCTTTACTTTCCCTATTTTTATAGTTCTTACATTCTCTGTAATCTTTTCAAAAGAGCCCTTAATTGCATTTAGGTCTTGTAAAACACTGTAACTGTGCAAAACATTAGTTACCTACAAAAGAAGCTTATGGGCATAAAAAAAAAAGCCATCGCCACTCTTGAATGGTGGCCAAGATCTTCAGATTCCTTAGCGTATGAGATAATAGGGCTGTGGGGGAAAGGAATGACAGCAAACAGGCTTTATCGAATCATCTTAAGAGTAGCTTCCCAAAGGAATATTTACACACTAGCTTGTGAATCTGGACAGCAACCAAAATTTGGAAGCAATGACAAAGCCACGGGTATCCAAATGAGTTCATCTATACTTCTCCATCTGGCAGAATAACTCAAGCTTCTTTGAGAAGGTAACTTACTGGTCTTTGAAAATCAAGAGAATTAAACATAACAGAATTTTAGGATGACTATGTCAAAGGTCACAAAGGAGACTTTAAATAAGGCTTCTGTTTTTATATAAAGGCCTTCAAGTCACTTGTTTTATATAAAATATAATTCATTTATATTACATATAAATGTAACATGTAAAGCTAAGTGGCCTCAAAACAAGGCCTTCTCCAAGTCAAAAGGAGTCACAAGTTCAAAGGAACAAAATACTCACAGGATCAATAAAGGAGGCAAAGTGTGGAGCAGAGACTGAAGGAAAGGCCACCCACAGACTGCCCTACCTGGGGATTCATCCTATAAACAGTCACCAAACCCCGACACTATTATGGACTACAAGAAATACATACCAAAAGGAGCATGTCATGGTTGTCTCTGGAGGGGCCCTGCCAGAGCCTTACACATACAGAGGCAGATGCTAGCAGCCAACCACTGGACTGGGCGTGGGGTCCCCAACAGAGGAGTTGGAGAGCAGACTGGAGGAGCTGAAGGGATTTACAGCCCCATGGGAAGAACAACGATGTCGGCCACCTAGATGCCCCAGGACACCCAGGGACTAAACCATCAACCAAGGGGTACACAGGGTTCCAGCCAAAAATGTGGCAGAGGAATGCCTTGTTGGGCATCAGTGGGAGGAGTGGTCCTTGGTCCGGTGAAGGCTCAATAAATGTCCCAACAAAGGGAAATTGAGGGGGTGGGAGTGGGTCGGGTGGAGGAACATATACTTGGAGGCAGAGGGTGGGAGGAGGGATTGGGGGTTTTTGGGGAGGGGGGAAACTGGGAAAGGTTTTAGCATTTGAAATGTAAATGAAGATTATATTCAATTAAAAAATAGTTTTGTTAGAAAAATAAATAAGAAAAATAAAAATGTTTTAAGGGCTCAGCCATTTAAACTTAAGGATCTGACTTTGATCCCAGATTCCACATGGAGAAAAGTGATAACTGACTCCCAACTTCTGAAAATTGTCCTTTACCTCCACATGAACACTGGGACATACACGGACGGACAGACAGACAGACAGACAGACAGACAGACAGACAGACCCCTCAGCCAATATTTAAGAAATAGAGTACTTACTTACCTAAGAAGAACAAAGCCCCAGGTTCAACCCCCAGCACTGCACACACCAGGTGTGGTTGCTCACACCTATCTATAGTCCTAGTTCTCTGGAGGTGGAGCCAGGTAGATCAGAAGTTCAAGGTTATCCTTGGGTAGATTGAAAGGGTAAAGCCAATCTAGGCTACAGGAAACCCTGTCTTGAAGTAATTTTTGTCATGTTAAATTGGTTGCTGGAGATCTGGAGGTAAGTTTTACTATTTGCCTAGCGGTAATATAAAAGTCCAACTCAACACTTCAACAGACATCTTAAGGAGGTCTGTTTTCTCTCGTTTTCCTTTAGGATGGACAAGGGAGCTCTCTACTCCTGGCAATGCCAGGATCCCTCTTCATTGCCATCTTTCAAACCTACTTCTCTTCTCGTGCCTTCTGGACTCCTTTCCTTCCAGGTCCACCCTTATCACTCTTGCCCACCCCTACTCAGACTTCTCAGTTAGTTTTGGCTTCGCCGTGGAGGTGGGGCTCATCTTCTTTTCTCCCACAGCTCTAAATGACCCTTCAACCATTTCTTTTTCTTGTCCATCACTTATTTTCCAGATGATCTCACTGACTATTGCGGCCTCATGCTACTGAATAACATGTATTTATATAGACTCTCCAAATTAAGGTTTTCATCCCATCCTTTCTCTAACCTGTATACTCTGTACTGCAGACTAACAGGCATCACAGGTACCAGCCCTCCTCAAATCCTCATACTCCCTCCCCAAGATAATGCTACCAGTATCATCCTTGGCCTTCCCCTCTCCCTCCCTCCCCTCCTCCCCCTCCCCTATCCCTTCCCCCATCCCTCCCTTTCTCCTTCCGCTTCCTCTATCCCTCCCCCTTGTCCCTATCCCTCTCCATCTCTCCTGTGTCCGTACCCAGGTCCTCAGCAAATACTCTTTGGCTCTACCTTCATCTCATGTCTAGAGCAGCGCAGGCTCCCCACACCCCAGCATCCAGGCTGTTTGACTATGCTTAGTCTCCTATAAAGGCGTGGCACCACATTGCCCTGCCACATTTTCCTGCTCAGAGTCACTTCTTCCCTCTGCATTTCTTTCTTTAAAATAATTTGTACATTCTATTCATTTTGCCTTTAAGTGTCTGCATTCAAAGACGACAGAGATTTTATTCTCCCTTGTTCCCTTACATGTCGTCAGTACCTAGAATATTGTCTGCAGAGAATGGATGGTCAGTAAATACTGGTTGAACGAGTGAAGGTCTCTTTCATTGCCTAGGGTGTTCTCCTCATTCACGTATTTAAATGCAGTCACAGTGCAGCCTATATTTGCCAGTCAGAACCATGTAGTGTCTGGTCTTAACCCGGCAATAGTACAATCACTTGGACGTGTGTCCCATTAGGAAGACATCAGCTACATAAGCAATCCAGCTACAAGGGATCTGGACATGACTGCTGGCTTGGAAGCCAGGAAATCTTACAATTTAGAAAGAACAGAATGCAAGTTAACGGGCAGCCACCCAATCTGGTATTTAGAATATAATTAAAACAGTTTACAGATGCTAACGTGAATTACAGGCCAAAAGTCAACCAAGCTTTGCAAACACAAGAATATTTTATAAACCATTGAGCAGAAATGTGTTTACTTGAGCATGATAAAGGAAGACGCCTGAACACCTGTGCTCAATCCTGGCTTTTCTTACTCATTGCCCCAGACAGGGACTTCCAGGATCCTGTGCACCTGCTGCTTAGATTTTGGAATTTTGGTTGTTTACACTAGTATAACATATGCAGTAGAGTACTTACATGTAAGGAATGGAGGAAGTATGGATCTAGGCTCAATTACTACAGTCTCCAAATTAACAAAGGGTTGGACTAGGCTTCTCTCCTAATAGACTTGACAGTGGGCAAGACGACCTCATGAAAGCCAGAAGCTGGACAGGCCCCAGCATCAGTGTGTGCAGGAAACACAGTCTCAGGCACTGAACGTCATTAATTAGATGCGACCACATTATGCTCCTCCTACAGTTAAAAAGAGCTCCCAAATCGCTTCATTGCATAAAACCAATTAATCAATGTTAATCTTCACAATTGGTAAATAAGAGGGCATGTTCTCGCGAATCTAGATAGAAACCCAATAGCAAACTGGTATGGTGGTGCATGCCTCTGATCCCAGCACTTGGGAGGCAGAGGCAGGAGGGTATTTGTGAGTTTAAGGCCATCCTGGTCTATACAGTAAGTTCCAGGCCAACCAGGGTTACATCATGAAACCCTGGCTCAAAAACAAATATTCGAAATCGTAGAAACAAGCCAACAAAGAAACATTCATTAACAGGGCCTGGCTCAGTAAATGAAATGTACCAGGTGCCTGGTGTCTATTGATCTACCGAGGGAGTTTATGATATTTTAGTCAAAGAATTTGCACGTCCAAAACCTCAGTTCCAGTGAGCGTCTTTCGCTGCATTTGCCATGCCTTAAGGGTACCCAAACGAATGCAATGTCTGCGTCCAAGGGAGGAAGAGGGGACGGCTCTTTCCTTAAAACCAACATCTCAAGTGTTCTAAAATGTCAGCTTTCAGGCGTCATCACCAACCTCCTCCTCCAAAAATTCCGAGAAGCATTTTGGATTTCATCTAACATAACTTATAAACACATAGAAAATTAATACATGGGACATGTGTACTTGTCAGCTTCCCATCACCGTGACAAAACCCAAAGATAACCAACTTTACTTCTGATGATTGAAAAAGGTTCCAACCTGCAGTCCTCCACTAGCCCATTCCCCTGCATCAACCCCCGTGAGGGCTGGGGTTACAGGCACACACTGGGTGAACCCCAGCACAGGTGCGTGCAGGAAACACAGTCTCAGGTACTGAACATCCCCTGAGACAACTGACTTTTAGGAAAAAGATAACTTAGACTCACAATTTCAGAGGGTTCAACCCATGGTCAGCAGTTCATGACTTTGGAGTCTGTGTGACACAATACACTGTGACAGGGGAAGGCAAGGCAGGGCAAAGCTGATGACCTCATAGCAACAAAGAGCAAGGGTACCCCAGGGACCAATCTCCCACCTGTCAGGTTCCACCTCTTAAAGTTTTAACTGCCTCTTCATAGCACCACAGATTGGGAACTGGACTTTCTACACTGCTACCCTCACCAAGACAGGGATTCTCTGTGTAGCCTTGGCTGTCCCGGAACTTGCTCTGTAAACCAGGCTACTAGCCTTGAACTCAGAGATCCACTTGGCCCTGCCTCCTGAATGCTGGGATTAAAGGTATGTGCCACCATCACCAGGTTGGTAACTGAACTTATAATACATGGGTTGTTGAAGGAGCATCTCTGGTCCAAACTATAACGATACACAGAGTTAATTTGTATTTACTATTTAGTTTCTTTTCTTCATGACAGCAAGACCGCAAACTCTCCATTTGTTGAGAAACTGTTTAGCTTGCTGTTCTCAGTGTTTACTTGTTTTAAGGACTTCACAACTTGTGGGAAGAATGTTTATGTGAGAAGTTAATAAAAGAGAAACATTAAAGCATATTTTCCAGCTCAGTGGTCTACTAAGCTGCTTTAGCTGTAACACCAGACAAACCACCAAGTCAGAAAATCAAAGAGGGTCACTCTACAGTTCTAATTAAAGTGTTTGTTAGAAACCAAGTGATCATTTCCCCCTTTATTAGCATACTTCCCAAGTATTCATAAATCCTGGAATCAGTCCTCTTAGGGCCATTCCTTAAGAGATTAAGCTGCTGCTTATGTGAAGCTGTTGTTTCTTGAAACTAAAGCAACTGGAAAACTAATTCATGTTGAAACAAAATAAGGTAAAAAAGCATTTGGAATCATTCAGATTTTAAATAGTAATCAGAATTTAACTCACTCTCTTGTGTGCCTTCTGCACAGCTGAGAGATTCCTGTGTCCCCTGCACTGCAGAACCATTGTGGATGTGGATGTGTGGATGTGTGTGTTCATGTACATGTGCAGCTGTGGAGACCATACATCGATGGATCTTCAATTGCTTCTTTCCCTACCTTATGCATGTATGTATGTATGCATATATGTATGAGAATGGGTGTTTTGCCCACCTGAGCGTGTGTATACCATGTCTGGTGCCTATAGTGGTCAGCAGAGCATTATGGATTCCTAAACCTGGAATTGCAAGGGATTGTAATCTATCACGTGACTATTGGGAATTGAGCCCTTGTCCTTCGTGAAGAGTACCAAGTGCTCTCAAGGCACTAAGCTGTCCCTGCAGCCTCCCTCCAGCCTCCCTGAACCCTTAATTTTTGAGACAAGGTAGCTTGCCAGAAATTCACAAGGATCCTGCCTCGGCAGCACAAAGACAATTGTAGGCATGCCACTGGCTTTTATATGGGTACCGGGGATCTGAACTCGGGTCCTCAAGCTTGTGTGGCAAGCACATTACCAATTGAGCCATTTCTCCAGCTCTCATTTGAGTTTCTGCCCAGTGTGCCTCAAGGAGTCATTGGAAATTATGCATTGCTAAGATACAGAGTCAGCTAATAGTGGAATGTTTAGTCCAGATGATTATAACTACCTTCTTCGGCCCATGACCAGCAAGGGAGATGAAAATGACCTGTCAGAATGTCCACTGCACTGCCTGCTGGCAAACAAGCCTGGAAAATACTCGTTCAAACCCCACGGTGCTCAGCTCACTAGATCTAGCCAGCACTTTCTCGTAGTTTCATAATCGTTTTCCTCAAGGCCATCCTTGGAGCCATCAGTTAAGTTACTGTTGCTTTCCTGGGTTTGTTGATATTAGGCAAATAAGCAAGTAAGGTTTTTTTTTCTTTTTCAAACTAGAAAGCATACTAGAGTAAATACTAATTCAGATTTCCTGCCTCAGGACGACTAATGTCGAATCCTATAGTGAGCATCGTGTGGAGCCTGTGCATTTCTGCTGGGGTTTCTCCGTCTCAGTCCTCCGGTAGAATTGGTCCATTGCTTCTCCACCCAATTCAAACTTAGTCTCCGTAGGAAGCATTACAATCTCTATCAGTTGCTGAATGTAAAAAACTGACTGTGTTTCTGATCCAATAGCATACACAATCCTTCCACCTCAGTCTACAACACTGGTTCTCAACCTGTGGGTCACGACCCCTTCGGAGTCAACCAACCTTTTTGTAGGGGTGACATATCAGATCTCCTGCATATCAGATATTTATATTACGATCCATAACAGTAGCAAAATTACAGTTATGAAGTAGCAAAGAAAATAATATGGAGATCACCACAACATAAGGAATTTCATTAAAGGTTTGCAGCATTAGGAAGGTTGAAAACCACTGGCCTATAATATCTTAACTTCCTTTAAAAAAACATATTGAATGAGTGAATGCATACAAATCATAACTTGAAATTATGACCCTTTCCCCTGTTGGTCTATACATATTTCCCTGGTTCTTTTGAGTTGTAAGATATGAAACTGAAGTGGAAACTTCTAGTTTCTTTGGAAAGTCATGTCAAATGTTTTGCTGGGACACACAGGTGAAAGGATGTCTTGCTAAAGCAGACACCTGAAAAGACCATGATGAAAGAGTATGAATATGACCCCACATATTTAATAGTGGTATGTTTGGACAGTAGGAGACACTGACTGGTCATTGGTTTGGTTTGCTCCACCTCGCAATTCTTTGTTAAAGATGTGCACGTATTAGTTCACCTTGTATAGTGTTGTTGAGTTCAACTTGGGATAATGCAGCTATTGAGAGAAACTCACCCAAGAACTACTTGTGAGGCTCCTGAGGCAGCGCGCCACTTCCAAGAACTCTCCTCAGGCCAGTTGGTGAGTCTTGCAGTTTCTTCAGAATTGAACTACAGCTGCTGGTTCATGCCTGTCAGCTGACTGCTGAGAAGACTGGACTGTAGCTGCTGGTTTGTGTGTGGTGTCTGCCTGCCTAGAGGATTAGTCTGTAGCTGCCGAGTCATATTTGGTGTTTGCTACAGGACTGAACTGCTGAGAAAGAAGATTGAGTTCACCCCCCCCCAAAGAACTTCTGCTGAACAAGTCTACTTCCCCCATATCCTAATAAATGTTCTCTTCCACTACCTCTGCTGGGGGGTGGACTAGAGGAGAGGTTGAACATTTATTAAAAGTAGGTTGCAAAAAATGTATGCCTACGTGAAACAGTTACTGATATTAATAACATGGGCTAACATTAATCCTTACACCAATTTAGAAAGGAAAAAAATTGACCTCCTAGGTGAAATGCCCACGATGAATTGCATCCTTACAAATCAACATCTTAAAAAGTATGCGCTCAGCCGGGCGGTGGTGGCGCACGCCTTTAATCCCA
Organism: Tokudaia tokunoshimensis; assembly: GCA_036184795.1. Classification (NCBI taxonomy): domain Eukaryota; kingdom Metazoa; phylum Chordata; class Mammalia; order Rodentia; family Muridae; genus Tokudaia; species Tokudaia tokunoshimensis. Next base: position 29,165,618 of record BTHU01000003.1, read on the forward strand.
GCACTTGGGAGGCAGAGGCAGGAGGATTTCTGAGTTCGAGGCCAGCCTGGTCTACAAAGTGAGTTCCAGGACAGCCAGGGATATACAGAGAAACCCTGTCTCGAAAAACCAAAAAAAAAAAAAAAAAAAAGTATGTGCTCCCGGGGATATCAAGCAAAAACGAAATTGCGGTTCTGGTTTTATGTGCATGCATTGTTTCGGATGCCAATAATCTCTCGGCATGGTATTTTGGGGAATACTTTTCCTTGTGAAATATACATGCAGTTTTCTCCCACTTAAGAGAAGGGCCCATTGAATAAGTCATCTAAGCCCCTCATCCCTCTTGAGTTGACAAATAGAAGGACATGGGTTGTGAGGAGAGATTGTTAGTGGAGGATGTTGGGTGGACTGTTGCCTTTTGGCTCCCCTTCTATTTGCAACCCACTCTGTCCACTGGCTCTGCCTTACCCACGTACGCACAGACGCTCCCAAGGGGGAGGTCTAATAAATGCGAGTAGCTTTCCCAGAATGACTCAGTGCCTTTTTCAAAGGTACATGGCCATTCCATTGATAACCTGCAAGATGTCATGCCAACATGGTACCATGAGTGTTGTACACGATGATCCCTGTCCACTTTGAAGAACCACTGCTGATAAGACTGTTGTAGTTATGCCTGGTTCCTCCTCCCAGCCCCATGCTCCCAGAAATAAGACTCAGACTCAAACTATATTTACAAATACCTTGACCATATAGCTAGGCTCGTCTCTGACTAAATGTAACTTGAAATATCCCATTTATTCTAGGCTACATTCTGCCACGTAGCTGGTTACCTGTGCTCAGGTACCATGTGTCTGAGTGGGTAAATCCTCCCTGAAAATCTCTTGCCTACCTCTATCCGAGAATCCTTTCTGCCTCCCTGATATCCCACCTTTCTTTCCTGCCTAAGCCACAGGCCATAGGCTTTTTAATTGACAGGTAATATATCCATACAATACACAAAATATTCTCTCTACGTAAGACACCTTGGCACACCCCATTACCAGCAAACCCAAAGGAGCCTACGGTGCTTTGAATGTATAGCCACTGCCTGCCTTTTCAGAACTATCCATCCACAGTATAATAGCCACCCTGGCTTTCTTACAGTCTTCCGTAGCATCAAGCTTCTTTATGGTCTCAGCCCTTCCCTCAATACAGGATGTTCCTTACCTTCGCAGAAGTCACATCCCATGCCACCCGCCAAACATACCCTTTACTAACTTCAACTCAGATTTCAGCCCTTAGACAAATGTCATTCTCCAATTTCCAAATCTAAATTAGACTCTCTTGTAACAATGCTTCCAAGAATTTTTGTAACATATGCATTTAATATGTATTTTTAAAATATTCAGTTGTGTGAGCCAGTAGCAAAAATTTTGTTTGTTTTGGATTTGTTGTTGCTGTTGTTTTGAGACACACTCTCTCTACATAGCTCTGGCTGTCCTAGAATTCACTCTGTAGACCAGGCTGACCTTGAACTCAGAGATTCATCTGCCTCAGCCTTCCAGTTGCTGGGATTAACTAGAGGTGTGTGCCGCCACCACCTGGCTCAGATTGAAAACCCTTTTAAAGCTCTGGTAAGGGTCTCTAGCGTCCCTTCCCAGTCCCAGAAACTACCATGAAGAAATTCAGGGCCAGTCTGAGCTACAAAAAACATCAAGAGGTGAGGGAAGGAGAGGGAATCAGAAGGAGAAGAGGAGCAGCAGAGAGACAGAAGGAATGAAATAAGTAAATGAAAATTTGTTGAAGGAAAGGATTCTTGGCTTGGTATAGTAACACACGCCTTTAATCCCAGCCCTCCAGGGGCAGAGGCAGGAGAATCTCTGAGTTCAAGGATACCCTGTTCTACATAGGGAACTCCAGGACTGCATAAGGAAACATTGCCTAAAAAGAATGGCTAAGCCAGGCGGTGGTGGCGCACGCCTTTAATCCCAGCACTTGGGAGGCAGAGGCAGGAGGATTTCTGAGTTCGAGGCCAGCCTGGTCTACACAGTGAGTTCCAGGACAGCCAGGGCTACACAGAGAAACCCTGTCTCAAAAACAAAACAAAACAAAAAAAAAAAGAATGGTTAAGAATGGCTTTCACTGACACGCTGCCGGCAGGAGAAAGCCTTAGAAGGGTGGTCAAAGACTTTCCAACGGTTCTCCGTCTCTGACCGACAGCAAAGTCAGCTTCTGTTCTCCTTTTGCTTTGTTTCTAGGATGGGATATATTTATGAATAAGACAGTAACAAAGCACCCATGCTTCAGAAAACCAAAAGGCACATTCCTCACCTAGTTCTAACAAGAGAGGGCTAGGAATGGGGTGGTTCTAGGCTACATGTGTGTCTCCCTGTCTTCCATTCAGATTAAACACCCTACTGTCTCCTGGAGATCATCCTCCATTCTAGTACCTAGAGGGCTTTGAAGGACCCCAGGTAGCCATCTGTCTGCAAATGTTGTCAGGTGGAGTTGAAGAACACTGCCTTCCACACTGCCTCAAGTCAAATTTCCACATGTTACTTAAGTCTGGAATCTGCCGAGACCACACCACATATGTTCCAGTCCATACCGATCCTACCTGCGAGGGAGCTGCACTGTACTCTGGGACAGGGCAGCATTTCCTTCACGGCCTTTTTCCTCTTGCAGCTGTGGGACAACTCACCGCTAAGATAGTCTTCTCACTTGTCGTCTTGGATTCACTTCAGTAACCTCAACTCTAGGCGGCCCCTGAGTTGTATGTGCTCTCCCCACAGCAGACTTCTAATTCCTGTCTGTGGTCACACCAGAGATGGCCCTTCATGGTCCCCCAAGGCCAAAAGCACGGCTGGTAGCATTCCATAGAATTATTGTTAGAAATTCTCCCTCTGAGCCAGCTGACGCTTCAGTTCTTGGGCCATTTCTTTTAAGTGTCGTTCCCTTACAATTCCTAAGTGGCCTTGGTCATGCATAATTTATGCCTGCTATTTTTAAAGTGCAATGAGAAATCAATAAGAATACAAACACACCCGCTGTTATAAATGTCCTCGAAACAATTGTCATCCTGGGCCGTGCTACCCTTAATACAGAAGTAACCAGAACAAATGGCGTCCTCTTGATGCCAGTTACTTCGTGCAGGTTGAGCTGTGGTTGGATGAAATATTCAATAGCATTAAGGAAGAACATGTTATTTTGGGACTGTAAGCTAGGATGAGCCATTTAAAGCAGTGTTAGAGCTCAGTGGTGCTGTAAATCAGTTGCAGTTCTGACGTTAAAGAGTGTCTATTCTATAGGTTACCATGGGATACTTCCTAGCTAGCAAGATCCTATTGAAATTCCTGCCATGCAAATCACAATCTGGTACTTGTTGAAATCTTTGACTACATTACATGCATTTGATAAGTTAACACTACAGGATGATCAACACTTTATTGCCATATGGCCAAGAACTTCTCTAAATCATTCAATAAACAGTTGTTAGACTGCTACTGTGTGCTAGCCACCATGCTAAATACTGATGATACAATGTTGGAAAGGTGTCCCTTCCTGCCTTTAAGATGTTCTTGGTCTACTTCATCCATGATGGAATCCCTTCCCACACTCGGGAAAATGTCAAGTGAGGCCTTGGTCAGTATCCCACTGAGAGACTTGCAAATCATTTGTATGCTGAAAGCTTCCTGAGCAAGACAATAAACAGGTTGATTAGTTAATTATGAAACAGGAGTTTACTGAACAAGTGTTAAAGATCCAATTAGATAAAAGGACTCTGGACCAGAAAGCAAGCAGCGCTCTGTTTGTCTGTACCTCTGTCTTTTGGTCTCTGTCTCTCTGTATCTCTCTCTCTGTTTCTCTCTCTATCCCTGTTTCTGTCTCTGTCTCTGTCTCTCTTTATCTTTATCTATATCTCTGTCTTTCTCTTTATCTCTGTCTCTTTTTCTTTCTCTCTGTATCTCCCTGTCTCTCTCTTTCTCTGTAGCTCTGTCTCTTTCTCTGTCTCTCTCTGGTTCTTTATCTCTGTCTCTCTGTCTCTGTCTGTCTTTCTGAGACCAGGTCTCACTTGGCTCAGTAATGTAGACCATGTTAGGTTCATACAGAGATCTGCCTGCCGCCGCCTCTACCTCCTGAGTGTTTGGATTCAAGGTATGTGCCGCCACCACCATCCTTCAACTTTTCTGTCTTTCCTCCTCCACTTTCTCCTCCTCCTTCTTGCTCTTTTCACTTTTCCTTTCTTCCTTTTACACAGCATCTTGACATACAACTGAATCCTGCACTACAGATATGCACCATCAAACCCAGAGTAGTATCTATTTTTATCTCTCTTCTTTGAGTTTAGGAAATAGTCCATACTTAGTCCTTGCCACCATTCCGGCAATTTGGCACCACCCAGCTTCCAGTACTTGTCATTTTCCAGCGGACATATCAGTCCCTGCTCTTTCATTTGTCCTGTATGGAACAAAATGTCCAGAGTAACACAAAGATCAGGTGCTTCGGTTTAATAAAGAACTAATTAGCTGGGGATTCTTTTCCCAGCTCCCCAAGCAGTGATATGATCAGTCAGCATCAGATTCTAATTTAGTTCTCTTCTAATATTTACTTTTCTTTGAATTTATTTAGTAAACCATGACTATCCTTCAAGGGTCCTCAAAACAGGGTACCTTGGGAACAGTATAATACAGCAAAAAGTTCATTCCCTTCTATTTTAGTTAGGGTTACTATTGCAGTGATGGAACACCATGAAGCATCTTGGAGAGGAAAGGGTTTATTTCACACAGTTCCATGTAACAGTTAATCTTCAAAAGCAGTGAGAGCAAGAACTCAAGCAGGGCAGGAACTGGGAGGCAGGAGCTGATGAAGAGGCCATGGAAGGGTGCTGCTTACTAACTTGCTCCCCATGGCTTGCTCGGCCTACTTTCTTATAGATACCAGGACCACCAGCCCAGGGATGGCACCACCCACAATGGGCTGGCCCTTCTCTTGCGAATTGCTAATTAAGAAAATGCCTTATAGCCAGATCTTGTGGAGATATTTTCTTAATTGGAGTTCTCTCCTTTCAGATGACTCTAGCTTGTGTCAAATTGACATAAAAGTAGCCAACACACCCTCTTTAGGCCTTGAATGGAAATAGAACAGTGTATATCTCTCTGTTGGCAATGGCCCAATGACTCACAAGTCTAGAAGGAGACTTTTAGGTGACTGTTCACCAGGATGCCTGGAAACATTTGAATATTTAGCATGAGATAGCCCTTTCATGAAGAGAAGTTGAGTTTGCTAACGGAAACTGAAGAGAAAATGCCAGTCAATGAAAAAGAATGGGGGTTCAAGGCACTTGTCACCAAGCCTCATGACCTGTATTAAATCCTCAAAACCCACAAAGTTGAAGAAAATCAATGCCAGTGGTTGTCTTCTGAACTCCACACACATGTGCCCCAACACACACACACAGACACACACACACACACCAAAAATGCATGTGTATATGTTTATCAATTTATATAATTTAAATATATACATATATTTAAAGACAAAGAATGGGAGGCTTGGTGGTTTAAGAGCACGTTTTCTTTTGTAGAAGACCTAAGTTCCATTCCCTGCACCCACATGGTGGCTTATAACCACTTATAACTCCAGTTCCAGGGGATCCAATGCCCCCCTTTTGGTCTCTACAGTCACTAGGTACAAACATGGTGAACATACATACATGAAGTTAGAACATTCATAAAATAAAATAAATCTGAAAAAAGAAAGAAGGAAGGAAGGAAAGAAAGAAAGAGAGAGAGAGAGAGAGGGAGAGAGAGAGAGAGAGAAAGGAAGGAAGAAGAAGCAGCAGGCCTCAGGCCAATATAGTGTCACATCTCTGAATATGATGATTGGCCAGGGTATTTTTCTTTCTGTGTTTGAAGCAATTATAGTACTTAAAAAAATTTATGGCCGGGCGGTGGTGGCGCACGCCTTTAATCCCAGCACTTGGGAGGCAGAGGCAGGAGGATTTCTGAGTTCGAGGCCAGCCTGGTCTACAAAGTGAGTTCCAGGACAGCCAGGGCTACACACAGAGAAACCCTGTCTCGAAAAACCAAAAAAAAAAAAAAAGAATTTATGATATATAAAACAAATATAGTACATAAAACACAAAAATAATGAAGCAATTATAGTAAAGCTCAAGACTGAACTGTATATATCAGGAAAGTCATTAATCAACTCTTTGGTAAGAGAATTAATCATCTACTTAAAAAACTCACCCAGGAAGTCATGGGCAGAAAACTGAACAATAAAGGAGCCAGTGGACCAGTTCGTGTCCTGGAAGGGTTTGTAATCTAGGACAACAGGATGTGGGGTGGAGGGTCGTGAGTCCCAAGGTGCAAAGTGCTATGGTGCTTACCAATCTTCTCTCAGGACAAAGAGGTAGAGGCGGCTTCCGCCCCTTCCCACAGAGGTCATGGAGCCCTGTGGTCACCAGTGTGGAACCTGAGTATACAGGTTATTCTTGTCATACCCAACGAAAACAGAGCCAAGAGGTCACAAGAAAAAAAATGTTCCTGGGTCACAAGTGACTGTTCCAGGAACTACTGGAGCCTGCTTTATCTTCAAGACTCTATGTTTTCCTCTTAAGAACTGTCAGGGAGTTGCCAAGTATGACCTTAAGACTTCACACAGGCGCTGCTGTGCTCGCCAATCTGAGCTTTCCAGCTCCCTGAGACAGTTTGCTTAGAGTTCTCTGTCCTAGTGACGCCTTGACTTGACTTTCATTCTGTATGTGTGCCCCACATGGCCGTCTCTGGTTTTCCTTTTCAAATGAAGGCTCCTTCATCAGAGGCTCTTCTCTGTACTTATGTTTGAGAACTGCATACTCTAGAGTTAGAGTCTCCAACCCAAAGCTCTCACTGATCAAGGACATGTAAATGTTCAGCCACTGTTAGCATTTCTCCATGAGCAAAGAGGTCAGGCTTGCTCAGTCTGGTGATGCTTCCTTCTTTCTTCTTTCCTTTCTTTCTTCCTTTCTTTCTTTCTTTCTTTCTTTCTTTCTTTCTTTCTTTCTCTCTTTATTTCTTTCTTTTTATGTTTCGTTTATTTTTATAGTATATACTATATACTATATTACTATATATGTATGTGTATGTGTATATGATGTATATGGTGTGTATGGTATATATGGTGTATATGGTGTATATGGTGCATATGGTGTATATGGTGTATATGGTGTATGTGTATGTGTTTGTTTTGCCTGAGTGAATGTCTGTGCAACACTACAGACAAAAATTCCATGGGTAAAGGGATCCCATGCCTGATGCCTGTGGAGGAGTTACGGTCATATGCATGCTGGAAATTGAACCTGGATCCTCTGCAAGAGCAGACAGTGCTCTTTTAACTGCTGAGCCATCTCTCCAGGCTCCATTGTTGTTTTTTAAGTGTGTGTGAGATTGCGTATGTGGAAGCCAGAAGACAACCTCAAGTGTTATCCTCAGGAATGTCATTCACTTCCTTTGGTACCTAGTCTCTCATGGAGTAGGCAAGGCTGCCTTATCAGCAAGCCCCAGCTCTGTGAATACAAGTATGTGTTTCTGTGGCCCACTTTTCACATTGGTCCTGGGGATCTGAACTCAGGTCCCATGCATAAACACCTCACCAACTGAGCCTTCTCTCCACTCTCCTCCACTGCTGTTAGAGACAATATTTCTGATCCATGGACAACTTCATTTTCCCCAATATGGAATAGTCACTCCTTTCTCCCAAATCTTAAATGAAAATCTAAGTACAAGTTGCATGTTAGTTGCTAACTGCAATCCCTAAGATCAGTGAGAACACTGGCAACAATGAAGCTCAGGCCTGAGAGGACCAGCTCCCAAGGGCATGGCCAACTGGAGATGGTCCCATGTGCACCAAGGAGCACTCCAGTGCCTGCCGTCTAGGTAACCGGGCTTATCAGTGCACACAGGTACACAGCTGGACCCAGGAGAGAGAGCGAACACTCCAACCAACCATTTTAAGGCAGGACCTCGAGCATCTCCAAAGAGCTAATTGGCCCCACAGCCGCCAATGCTTGATGTTTTGGGAACGAAGCAGCCTATTTCTACCTCCTCGTCTTCAAGAGGGAGCTTGGGTTATCTGTAAATGCCAACCCTTGGAGAAAAGAAAGCACTAGAAATAGTCTGGCCACCCTTGGCCTCTGAGTCTCCTCCCAAGAAAGTAAAAAAATAACAAAAACAAAAAACTGATATTCTGACTAGCAACGAGGGGAAACTATTGCTTGTCTTTAGTCCCTTTGCCCTTAAGTTTGGAGGATCCATTTCCAGAATGTTGTGAGTTGGACTATGTTCTCCTCATAGTGATATGTTGAAGCCCTAACCCCCCCTCCCAACACTTGAGAATGTAAGGAGATAGTGTGATGTAGTTTAAAGGAGTTTCTATGGTTCCTGATATTATATGACTGATGTCTTTACACAATGAAGATATTTGGGGCAGATATGAGTAAAGGTCAGGCAACGTGCAAAGGCAAAGAGAACACAGTGCAGTGGTAGAAGCAGCGATCAGAGTGATCCTTCCATAAGCCAAAGGCTATTTGGGGCTACGAGAGGCTGGAGAACCTGTCCCCTGGAGACTTCAGAGGAACAGGCTCCTGCAGCAGCTTCCTTCAGGTTCCTATCTAGCTCCTAGAACTATGATAGCATAAACTGCTGTTGCACTAAGGCCTAGGAAGCTAACACACAAGATAAACACTCTTTTTTGCTCTGTAATACCTTCCCTTACAAAGAAACTTACAGGGGACCAGCCTGTGGTACCCGGGCATTCGACTCACGACACCCGGCATACAAAGCCCGAATAACAAAAGCCACATCACTTCCGAATGGATTCAGAGCAAACTAGTGATGATGTCTGTGTTTCATCCAAGAGAAGCGATTGGAGGAATGCCTGCTGGAGCCACGTGGAATTGACATGGGGTGGCACACGCATGATCATGCTAGATCAAAGTTGCTGCCGTCTTACCCATTAGGCGGAAATGCCACTGCTGTCTGGACAGTTGAATACGCTTTACTGGGTGTCACATCTTCACTGGTAGGTTAGTCCAGTGACAAATAAGAGAAGACTTTTGCTTGTCGAGAAAAGTGGCTGTGTCCTGCTCTTGGGCCTCTTTTGTAAAGCAGAAAGCTTGGGCATGAAGAAGTCTTCTGACTTGCACAGGAACAAGGAAAGCTGAGGGTCCTTGGCCACCGTGAGATACCTACTGTCTCTTAAGAGGTGGCATTCCAGGGAATGAGCTGTTAAACCTTCCAATAAAAGAGACTCCATGGTCATAGACACGGAAAGAACTTGTTACAAAACAAATGTTCCTCGTCTATTACCTCTAGTCCCCTAGACCCCTTACATCGCTGAGTGCTGTGCGCTTTGTGGGTTTTCCTCCAGGACGTGTGGTCTCAGAGCTCTTTGTAAGGAGCAAAGAGCTGGTCTCAGGATCAGTGTCCCAAAGGACACTGGATTAAGAAACACAGAGAGAACACCTTGGGAGGTATTCTAATATATAGAATTTACATATTTCAAGCTTATCAAAATACTCAGCTTCCATTTTTCTTTCCTTTGTCTTTAGAGGCAGGGTGTGATGTAGCCCAAGCCTTGAACACCCCATGTCCTCAAGGTTAGTCTCAATCGCCGCCATGCCTCCATTTCCTACCAGTTAGGATGACAGGCGTGGCCCACAACTCCCAGCCCATCTGTGTTTACTTCCCAGGCAGAGTTCTGTGTGTCCACGCCTGTGGTTTACCCTCCCTCCCCTGTTGCGATATAGGCTCAGTTTATCCTCTTGTAATTTCCTCTGACAGAGAGCTAGAGCTGCAGCAGCAGGCACCGTGAGAGCAATCACCAGGATTTCCTGGTCTGAATGCTGATTGTTTCTCAGAAATAGACCGATCGCTAACCAGGGACTGCTCTAGGCTTGTACGGAAGGGTTTACACGATGGCCCCAGATACTCTGTGTACCCGTCGATGCTGCCGATTAGCAAGACGGCAATGTTCCTTCTAGAAGGTTAATGTTTACCTTGCTGCAGGAAATACAACCACATCTTTATAAATCACAAGTTACAAACTCCTCCACCATTGGATCACACAACCTTCAGCTATCTTAAGATAATTTATGAGAAACGACTGTGATGTTAGGGAGGGGGCAGGGTAGAAACTCACTCTTTTCATGGGGTCCCACACATGACCTGATTCACCATCAGAATTTTGCAATGTGGCATGGCTTAACGCTTATGTGACTTTGGGATGTGATACATTAAATGAGAAATAAGTATAAGCTTTATTCATGTAAAGAGTTAATGTCACAGTCATTCTCCATAACTGTTTTCCTCCTGGAACATTACAGGACCTGTATAGTGGGGTAGTTTTATAGTTTGGGTTTTTTTTTCCCCCCCTCAATAGAAACCTTAGGTAAATAGCCTCAAGCAAAACTACAAATGAGAGAGCTTAGCCCTATAGTTTACTATCTTTGCTTTCAGTTCTCAGTCTTCAGAGCTCCAACCCCATCTTAACTCTCTTTCAATAAGCAGGAAAATGAATAATTCACAATAAGTCTTTAGTGGCTGTTGGGTAATTTTTTTTTTAAAGACAGGGTCTCATTAAGTTGCCAACCTTAAACTCATGATCCTTCTGCCTCATCCTGCCAAGTAGCTGGGAGCACAGGTGTGGTCCACAGCCCGCAGCAAGGTGAGTTTCTTTGTTCTGGGAAGCAATGGCAACTTCAGGCAGAGAAGACAAGAAGCATTTCCTGAGAAATATGGATGTAGGGTCATAAAAGGATCAGGAGAAGATGAATGTCAGAACCTGTTTAGCCTAGAAGAGTGTTCCTTCTGAAGGAATGAACAAGGCCAACCCCAGACAATTTCAACAGTCCACTTCTGCCACCTCCCAGCACTGTAGCTGTGTCTCTTTACTGGTCATGCTGTATCCAGTCCCTTGCAGTACTCAAAAAAGGCCCTTTGACCATGACTGGATTCAATCTTATGACCACTGTGCCCATTCTAAACTAATGATCTTATAAATCTCTCCCTAATAGCAATGTCCCAAGCCCTCACTTCACATGCATAAACTCCAGTCTTTCCTAGCTTCAGGGCTTCTGTGGTGTAACCTGAATTCCATTCCGTCATTAAGCAAAGTAAAGTTATTGAGTTCCTACTTTATGTCAGACATTGTTGTTGAGTCGCTGTTCTCACCCTTCAATTATGCACTGGATCCATTTGGAGAGCTTCTGAAAAATTACCGTGTCAGGAACCCACCTTGAGAGTCTAACTTGATCAGTTCAGAGTGTAGCTTAGACAGTGGGACTCAAAAAGTGCCCCAGGGATCTAATGCACGAGCCAGTCACTATTTCCTCAGGTATGAAAGGCCAGTAATGAAGACAGATGTTCCATGTAGCCAGGGCTACACAGTGGAAACCACACACACACACACACACACACACACACACACACACACACATACATTAAACTCCTTCACTAAACTCTAGTTGTTTAGGACTCTGCTTTCAAAGGCAATGCCTGGGAATCTGTAGTGAGGTTATGTTATCAGAAAAGGGAACCACTGTGGGCAAAGGGTCTAAAGTTCTGACTCGCTAAGCAACTGGGAAACAGTGATGTGCAATCATTGCTCCTCACAAGGCCAAGCAGAGTAGCGCATGCCTGTAATCCTAGTATTTAGAGGGTAGAGGCAGGAGGATTAGAGTGTGTGGTCATCCTCAATTACAGAATGAATTTAGAGCCAGCCAGAGTTGAATGAGACCTTGCTTTAAAATTTTTTTTTTAAATTACCACACCCCTGGGATAAGTCATAAACGAATTCAAAGAAAGATACGTCATGGACACAGATAGATGTAGATGTCTTCACGTTTCTGGAGAGCAGCCTTCCAAGGAGTTCATGCATCACAAATCTAATGATGACCTGAGCAGTGGTGTGTGTGTGTATGTGTGTGTGTGTGTGTGTGTGTGTGTGTGTGTGTGTGTGGCATGTGTATGTGTGTGGGGTGTGTATGTGGTGTGTGGTGTTTGTGGTGTGATGTGTGTGTGTGTGGTATGTGTGTGGTGTGTGGTGTTATGTGGTGTGTGTGTGTGTTATGGTGTGTGTGTGTGTGGTATGGTGTGGTGTGTGTATGGTGTGAGGTGTGTGTGTGTGTGTGATGTGTGTGGTGTGTGGTGGTGTGTGATGTGATGTATGTGTGTATATGTGGTGTATATGTGTGTGGTATGTGTGTGTGTGTGTGGTGTGGTATGTATGTATGTGTATATGTGTGATGTGTGTGTGGTATGGTGTGTGTGTATGTGCATATGTGTGGTATGTGTGTGGTATGGTGTGTGTACATGTGTGTGTGTGGTGTGTGGTGTGTATGTATGTGTATATGTGTGGTGTGTGTGGTGTGGTGTGTGTGTGTGATTTGTAGTGTAGTATGTGTGTGTGGTATGTGGTGTATTATTGTGGTGTGATGTGTGTGTGTGTGTTTAACGTATTGTATGTGGTGTGGTACATGTGTATGGTGTGTGTGTGGTATGGTGTATGTGTGGTATAGTGTATGTGGTATGTGATGGTGTGTGTGTGTGTTGTGGTATGATGTGTGTGTGGTGTGTATGTAGGTTGTGATGTGTGTCTGTGGTGTGTGTGTGCATGCATGCATGTATGTATGTATGTCTGTTTACGTGAGTTGGGAGTGAAACTTGGCATTACTTTGATGATGGCTTTTGGTTTCTTTCTTAATTGGCACTTAATAAAAAGAAAATATCTGAACAGAAAGCCTTTCTTCTCACCCACATAAAAGGATAAATGCTAACAACTTGACCTCGGCTGTGTGTTTGCGGCGTCTAGCAGCTGGCCTGTGAGCGATGGGCTGGCTGAGGTACCTACTAAAGTCATGATCTCTTCTTTTTATCCCTTACCCCATTTTGTCTTGGAGATGCCCAATCGGCTGCTTTAGAATTCTACATAGTGCTCTACCTCAGAACCCAAAGGTCTGAAATCTCCGGAGTCCACTGGCTGCTAACACCTATTCTTCCAGGTTCATTTTCACAGCCCCATTCCCTGGGCACTTTGCCGTCACGGACACCAGCACCTGAACTGCCTTTTCTTTGGGTCTCTCGAAGAGAGGGAGCACCAGTTGAGAGGGAGGAGGACTGAGGCAGTTGGGGTACTTTGGGTCTCCATCTTACATATATGGCTACCTTCCTCCGTCTAAGACAACCTAGCTCTCTTGGCCCCATAGTTCTGGAGCTGGCAACCCAGCATCTCTGGAACATCATTTTTCAATATTTCTTACTGGTCTCTTTGTAAATAGTATCTGCATTAAACTCATTTTGTTTACACTTTTTTTAAATATATGTAATTATACTTTATTGTTATGTGCATTGATTTTTGCCTGCATGCACTTCTGTGTGAGAGATTCAGATGCCCTGGATCTGGAGTTACAGGCTGTTGTGAGCTGCCATGAAGGTGCTGGGAATTGAACACAGGTCCTCTGTTAGAACAGCCAGTGCTCTTAACCACTGAGCCACTCTCCAGCCCTTGCTGAAAGTCTTTAAGTATGAGTCTTTTCCCTGCCAAGATCCTCACTATGTGAGTACACTTATTTCAGTGACCCTGAACACCACTGTTACCCCAGGATTGTCTCACCCTCTGCTGTTTCTGTGCTTATTTACAGCTTTAACTACTTAGCTTGTAGGAGAGGTAGTGAGAAGCCAGAAGGTAGTCTGTTGGGATTGTCAAAGCAGTTAAAACCAGTTCAAAGCAGATTGGAATGTTACCCATAACTTATAGGGACAAGATCCAAAACTTTGAAAACATACACATTAAGATATGATCACATTATGATAATTTCAATTCTTATGTGTTTATCTTAATTTTTTTTCAATTATATTGGGAACACTGAATACAAGAGTATTTTCTAGCCCTTTCTCTTCCTTTTAAAACTCAAACTATGGGGGCTGGAGAGTTGGCTCAGCAGTTAAGAGCACTCACTGCTCTTCCGAAGGTCCTGAGTTCAAATCCTATCAACCACATGGGGGCTCACAACCATCCATAATGAGATCTGACGCCCTCTTCTGGAGTGTCTGAAGACAGCTACAGTGTACTTACATATAACAATAAATGAATCTTAAAAAAAAAAAAAACTCAACCTACAGTGGTTACTTGCTAAAATGCATTTAAAAGTGGGTGAAAAATATAAATATTCAAATGTAAATATTGATCAGACTGTTACTAAAAACACTATAAAGTATGAAAATGAAGTTAGTCCTTCCCTTTGAGTTTAATTAGAAAAAAATAAATATATCAAATAAATATATCAAATAACTCAAAAAAATTAATTGTCCCAAAGACCCAATAAAAGAGGCTGGGAAGGTGGCTAGGAGGATGAAGAACACGTTTTGTGAGTTGGAGGACCCAAGTTCGAATCCTCAGAGTCCACATAGGTAAACATCAGTGCATCTGAGATGCTGGAGCTCCTGTAGACAGGTGGGAGGTAGAAAGAGGAGAATCCTTGGAAACTTAAGTTCCACTCATCCCAGTGTATAGTATACAGTGGCAATCAAGGTGGAGAGTAAACAGATACTCAGTGTTGTCTTCTGACCTCCACACTCATGTCACAACACTCACATGTGTGTATTCAGACATGAATGTGCAACCACATACATCACAAGCACATATACTTTATACATGAATATATATCATGTGTAGATATCATATGTATATACTTTATACATAGCATACATCAGACAAATGTGTATCACACACAGTAAAAGTGGGATGAACTTGGGATTGTATGTGGGTAGAATATAGTGTTGAGAAATTAAATAAAAAAACGCTTAATTTTAAGAGTATAGAAAACATTTTTTAAACAATGATAAACAATTACTTTCTTCCAAATCTATAATGACTTGATACTCAATACCAAATGCAAACTAGGGAGCCGTGGAAGCTTAATTCAAGGAGACAAGCTCAGATATGATAAATGAGTTAATGACCTAAGAAAGCCTCTGGATCCTTTTCAGCAGCACCATTAGTCTGAATGCAAGGTGTTGTTTCATGCTGGATTTATAGATCATATTTATGATCTATACTGTAATGGCCACTGTCTGAGAACACAGCTAAGACTAAGACTGCTGAAGAGGCCATGGAGAAGTCAAAGATTTAACCTTTATTACTCATCCTTTATCGTCTCTTTATCCCTGACCTTATTTAACTACAGAGTTAGGAAGTTGTAAAGATAATTGATGGAGAATTTATTACATGCTTGAGGTCACTGCCTGGACACTTTTTTATAGAAAGCACAGCCCCATGTAATTATTATCCCCCCTTTATTACAGAACAAGTGTGCATGTACAAGCCAGTTCCGTACAGTTCTTCGTGGGGCATTTCCATGTCGGCTACCAGCTGCAAACTCAGGTCTTCCAGCCATCCCATGCTTCTTAACACATTAACTTTTTAAAAAATATGCTTTAATTTGCATCTCAAGTCCACTTAGGAAAGATGAGTTGACACACAGTGAGTCTTCAGTGGTGGTTTAGGAAGCTTCATGGAGGAGGGTGTGTGTGAGTTTCTAGTGGAAAGAAAGCTAAGGAAACAACTAGAAAAAAAATCTGAAGCAACGGGGTGAATCCTGGCAGACTGTCCCCACGTGTCATCCTTGGAATTGCTTTCCTGGGGCACACACCAGGATCGGAAGGCTGCCTTTAGTTTCATAGCTAGAGACTCTGCCATGCAAAGTGACTGGCTTTCTACTGACAGACTTACAACTCGTAACAGAATACTCTTAGAAACCTGAGCTGCAGGGGATTGCCCAGTTAGTCATTTGCTTGCCTTGCAAACACTGAGACCTGAGTATGATTCCAAGAAACCACATTTGAAAAGCTAGGCATGGCAATGGACATGTGTAACACCAGCACGGGGGAAGAGGAGGCAGGAGGATTCCTTAGGACTCACTGGTTACCTAGTCTAGCACAGCTCCAGGCCAAGGAGAGACCCTACCCTGAAAGCGGTGCACAGCAATCCCTGAGGATGAAACCTGGAGTTGTTTCATTGGCCTCTATACAAGTCTGTAGCATACACACAAGCAAGAGCAGACTAATACCTTGAAAAATAATTCTCTTAAAAACCAGAATATGATTACTTAGCTGACTTATGACTTCTCTTCCTCCAACCTAGAGTTCATACGAGTGTCAGAGAAAACAATCAGCAGTGGGTGGTGGGGTGACCTTCAGTCTTTAGGGGAGACTTTGGAAAGTCCCTTTCAAGATGGCATTATCCCTGGTGGAAATCATGGTTAATATTTACTTGACATCATATAATTCGCCTCGTTTACATAGTCAAAAAAGTAGAAGACACTATCTTAGGCTAAAACTTTCTAGAGTTTTCTTAATGGAAGAATCATCTTGGTTCCTGTTTTAGTTAGGGGAACTATTGCTGCTATGAAACATTATGACCAAAAAGCAAGTCGGTGAGGAAAGCTTTTATTCAGCTTACACTTCCATACAGCTGTTCATCATCGAAGGTGGTCAGGTCAGGATCTCAAACATAGCAGGAACCTGGATGCAGAGACCACAAAGGAGTGCTGCTTACTGGCTTGCTCTCCATGACTTACTCAGCCTGCTTTCTTATAGAACCCAAAACCACTAGCCCAGGGATGAACCACCCACAATGGGCTGGGCCCTCTCTGTCAATAAATAATTAAAATGTCCTACAGCCAGATTTTCTGGAAGCATTTTCTCAATTGAGGTTTCCTCCTTTCGGATGATTCTAGCTTATGTCAAGTTGACCCCAAACTAGCCAGCCCATCCACTCATGCCTCACCTACACCTCCCTCACCCAGTATTTCCATACTGTTATAACCGATTTCCCCTGGCCCACAACCACCCCACCCATTGCTCCCTATGGAGGACATTCTTCTGGGGTGTCCTCCAAGATCCTATCTCATGATCATAAGCTTTCCCATATGCTTATGCCTTCGATCAGTGATCTAGATTAAGCCCTCTCTCCTTTTAGTTGGTTTTGTCAGGATATCTTAATATAGAAACAGGAAAAGCAACTGGGACATGAGTGTTAAGGTAAAACCACACAGGTGGAGTGGCTTAATCAACTAAAGTTGGGCGCAAGCACAGTGTCCAAAGCATTGGTAACCAGACACCCAACACTGAGGGAAACTCTGATTTCTCCTGCAGCTTCTCTCCTGTACTCGTGAGCATTCCTCTGATGGCTACATCCTCTTCTGGTCTGTCTTCCTTCCATGTGCACCCATCCCTGTTAGCTCTGTAGGCTGTCATTTCTTCTGCCTGTAAGGATCCCACCAGACAGTTAGGACCCCCCTTACCCTAACAGCCTCAGTGATCTTTAATCTGTTCTTGAAAGGAGATTAGACGGTCTCCTACCTCCAGGGTCCTGCTCACATTTTTTGACTTTGCAGTAGCTCAAAATCAATACACACAACTTAGAAAACATACTTCTTCAATTTGGCTCATTTCCTGAGCCAGCAATCTGTGATGGGATCCTTGTTTCTGATGTCAGGGAGCAGCAACAGTCTGTCTCAGCTCCCAGACAGCCTTGCGATTATAAAGGCTGCCAACCAACACTGTGCAGGGAACTGTGCCGTCACGCTGTCACTCTTAGTAGGTGGGTGAATTAAATCTACTTTCCATTTCTATATTTTGACACTATCGGGGTTTTATGGGCTATAATGAGTCAAGGTACGGGTGCATTGGCTACATTCTGTTGTATGGGGGCAAGGGCTTCAATGTATGGATGTGGGGGGTGCACAATTCAGCCCATAGCAGTGCTAAAACAAGCACAATCTTCATGCTTCCCAAACCCACCCTTAATGTTTCCATTGCTCCCCAGCTGTTGGTGGTTCCCCGCTATTTCTTTCCACACCTTCCTTTCTCACTCATTCTCTTCAGCATTTTGGGGAGCGGGAGAGATTTGGTTTGGGTTTTTGAAACAGGGTCTCAAGGAGCTCACACTACCCTTGAACTTTATGTAGCAAAGATGACCTTGAACTCCTAATCTTCCTGCCCCCACCTGCTGGCATTACAGAAGTGTGGTGATTTGAATATTCTTGTCCCAGGGAGTGGCACTATTAGGAGATGTGGCCTTGTTGGAGGAAGTGTGTCTCTGTGAGGGTGGGCTTTGAGACCCTCATCCTAGCTGCCTGGAAGATAGTCTTC
Source organism: Tokudaia tokunoshimensis (assembly GCA_036184795.1). Lineage (NCBI taxonomy): Eukaryota > Metazoa > Chordata > Mammalia > Rodentia > Muridae > Tokudaia > Tokudaia tokunoshimensis. Next base: position 29,183,770 of record BTHU01000003.1, read on the forward strand.
TGCTTGCCTACAGAATAAGATATAGAACTCTCAGCTCCTCCAGTGCCTGCCTGGACACTGCCATGCTCCTGCCATGATGATAATGGACTGAACCTCAGAACCAGTAAGCCAGAGCTGCTTTGGTCATGGTTTCTCTTTACTGCCGTGGAAACCCTAATTAAGCAAGGAGTGGGCAAGTTTGCCTAGTTTATGTAGCACTGAGGAATCAAACCCAGGGCCTTATGAATGTGACCAGGCAAGTGCTCTCCCAACTGAGTCATAGCTCTAGCCCCCATTCCATCGAATTCAGAACATTTTTGTCGTTCCCAAAGTCCACTGGTCATTAGCAGTCACTCCTCATTTTCTGTCAGTCCAAATTGTACAACTTTGTCTTAGGAATGTATCTGCATTCCTTACTGATCAGCCCTCAGGAAGCCTCCATGCTGAATTAGGACTCCACCCAACCACAGCTCAAGACCTCAATGTCACCAAACCTGAGGAACATCTTTGTCTCCTTTTTACGTGTTCTTTCAAGAGCATCTTCCTCAGAACACAGTTTTTCCTGGGTTACCTGACATACCTTCGGGTTTTTCTGATACGTATTCAGCCTCATCTACTGTGGATCTCTCTTATCTCATGCCCGACAAATATCAACCTCTCCTGTGACATCTCCATTTACGCACTTCACACTCCAAACACAATCATCTGCCCCCAACTCACAACCTTCTGCTACTCAGACGTCCTCTGCCTTGCACCAGCATCCTGTAAGTACTCAGACAAAAGAAGTCCTGCCAGCTCCATTTCTACATCTGATTGATCGGCATTTTCTGTCCATTTCCTTGCAAATCCATTTGTGTTCCTTGCTGTCATCTTGGCTCTGTGAATCAGATGCTGCCACCTTGTACCCGGACCTTTGCAAAGCTGTGCTGCTGTCATTCTGCCCTTCCTGTCTTCTCCAACTGAGAAGTGACACCAGGGTGCAAATGCAAAGGAAAGGCGGTGCACAGCCTTTTTGCCTCTTTTCTGAATACCCAAAAGTACATTTATTTAATATGTAACCGTTTTATTTTCAGTTCAGCAGGTACTAACTATAAAGATCAGGCTTTTTTTTAAATGTATAAAAGAATGCAAAACAATTGAGTATTCTCAAATGAAGAACTAAACTAACAGGTTTAGAGAGACTTGATACCATGTAACGAAAGCACAAGCGTCTTAGCCCACCAACGGGCTACTAACATGATCCCAAGGACAGGATGGATGATACACAGATTGAATTCAAAATGGTGGGTGTGAGAGGTAGTAAGTCTTCTCTGAGTTTTCAGTTGTGCTCTTATGTGGCGTTCTGATTTTTTTCTATGATTGATCAGTCAGCTGACTCTATCGACAAGATACAGGTTGGTTCCATGTTGAAGAAAGCATTCAGTACAAAATACAAAGAAAAGTCTTCCCATTCTCTTCATTCTGAGCTCCTACCCAAATAGTCACTACTATGATTTAGTCAGAACAAGGTTCAGAGTCATCTAATTATTTTTTAAAAAATTTAAAATAACCCGATTTATTTATTTTTTTGTGGGAATACCACCTTATTTATTTAGGTGACGATACTTTGATAGGGCTTGAAAAGGCTCAAGATAGAAGGAATGAAAGATTAATACCAAAAATTCAAATGCTTAAGAGTTTCCCTCTTAACCATTTCACATGTGGAAAAAAGTGTCAAAATTGATGGTTGGCATAACTTCAAAGGGGAGCTAGCACTTTTTCTACTGAAAATGACATCCAGCTCGCGTGAACGAAGGTCCTGCAGGAAATGAGGTGTGTCTGGTTTTCCTCTAGGCTCCTGGGGTCATCAGCCTCCCCAAATTACAACTCTTTCCAGGTTTTTGAAGCATCCTTAAGTTTCCCCACCAAGTCCTGTAACTGTTCCGTGTTGCAACTAAAATTAGTCTCTGGGTAGTACTGGGAATCTTTGATCTCTACCTTTAAGGCCACCAAATATCCAGGTCGTACATCTATGAAGTTGTTTGGTCTTTTTCTGATACTCCAAGTGCCAAGAAACATCAGTTATATGAGGGAGAGATCTGGCTATACTTCCCAGTAGGATTGCTAGAGAATTCTTATTATTCTGATACTCCGTGTAAAACAGTTCTATTTGCTCTCGGTCAAATTTACAGTCTTCTAAATAAGTGCTTAGAGTAGACATGTCAACTTGGCGCTTTCCTGCCTCCAGTATGTAAGTTGCAGCTGCTGCATGACAATGCTTTAAAACCACTGGGTTGATAGGTTTCAAGTTTGGGTGATCTAGCGCGGCCTTGTCCGCCTGGGGGGGGGGGTGTCAACAGGTTCTGGAAAGCCACCAGAGAAGAATCACAAAGGTGTTAGAGCTAAAGGAACAGGGATCCGCCAGCATCTGGATGCCTCTCTGCACATACTCGGAGAGCCCCAATTTATTTTTTAATCACATTTATTTACATTCTGTGTCTCTGTCTCTCTCTCTGTGTCTCTGTCTGTCTATCTGTCTGTGTGTGAACGTGTGTGTGAAAGGACAACTTTTGGAGTTGGTTCTCTCCCCCCATCATTCCGGTCCTGAGGATGGAACTCAAGTAAGCAGTTGAGCTTGGCAGCAAGCACCTTTACCCACTGAGCCATCTAGCTGACCCTTAAATTTTATTTTTTTAAAGATTTTTTTATTAATGTAAGTACACTATAGTTGTCTTCAGACACACCAGAGGAGGAGGTCAGATTTCATTATGGATGGTTGTGAGCCACCATGTGGTTGCTGGGATTTGAACTCAGGACCTTTGGAAGACCAGTCTGTGCTCTTAACCACTGAACCAGCTCTCCAACCCGACCCTTAAATTTTAAAACTATAAAAAATATTTTTTTAAAGAGCTATAACCAAGCAGGTAGCAGTAGGTGTAGTTTAGGAAACAACACTGAAAGTATAAGTACTAGAGACAAAAGGTTTGTTTTTATGTTCCAGCTATGCCACTTCTCTAAGGGACATCTCTGGTGACAATATTGCTTTCCCTTAACATTCCCTTGACTCGTAAAGGTTACTGAAAAAGACTAAATGTGAATCCAAATGGGCCAATCTGATTAGTCCCTTGTACTTACCAGGCCAAGGTTACTTGATACAGCTTGTGAAAAAGGAATCTTGACCAGGCAGAGGTTGGAGGGGTCACCGCTGTGACAAGTTTAATGCAAGCAATCGGACTCTTTATACCCTTATCAGAATCAAAATATCATGGTGGTTGAGAGGAAAAATACAATGGTGGTTGCCAGGGTTTGTTAGCATTTCCAAGCTACACAGGGTACACAGGAATAATGTCTAAGACCAATCGTCCTGTCAGATTTCTATATGCTCCGTTGACGTTTAAGGAACGTGGAGAAACACAGAGGTGGCCTGAATGCTCCACTGCCTGAGTAAGTGGCTCTGTACCTCAGGAACTGGAAAGGACATTATGCCCCAGGAGCCACTGATGCTAACCTGAAAAACTCCATGAAGCATGACTCTCAAGGCAGCTAGACCAGACGACTCCATGACTCCCGGCAGCCCCTTGCTCAAACAAGTAGGCATTTGCTCCTTGGGTCGCCCTGAACATGGTGAGTCCTATTTAAAAAAAAAAAAAATGCAGAGAGAAGGTACCTTACCTTCTAGCTGTTTTTGATTTTATTTTGCTTTAGAAGTAGAAGCAAGTTCCCTGATCGCATGGGCTCAGTATAATTCCACTTCCTGTGTCTTAATATTCTCTCTCTCTCTCTCTCTCTCTCTCTCTCTCTCTCTCTCTCTCTCTTTAACTTTTTATTGATTCTTTGTGAGTTTCACATCATGCACCCAGTCCCACTCATCTCCCCCTCCCTTCCAATCTGCTCTCTGCCCTTGTAACCTCCCTCCCAAATGAAAATAAATAAAAATAAACAAACAAAGCAGAACATAGAGATTATCTCAGCATGGACGCTGTCGTGTGTCACAATGTGTCCCACTGTATACCTTAAACCAACCATAAAAATTGTCCTTTTGTCCACACATCTTCACTTGCAGGTGTTTACTGCCATGAGTCAGTGGTCTGCTTCAAGGTCTGGCTTCGGCTACACCATCAGTACTAGATCTTTGCTGGGACTCCTCCTGGATATCCTGCTGTTGCCCGGTGTCATGGAGATGCTGCAGCTTTGGATCTGCAGGACCAGCCCTTTTACACATTCCAGCAGTTCACAGATGAGGTAGATGTTGGGGTGGACCAAGCCAAAGCCCTAGATCTGATTCTGGGTGGTAGCTGAGTTGGTCAACCCACCAAATCTCCTACACCTACGCCACAAAGGATGAGCTCCCTAGCACTGTCCTCGCTAGCTCACCCAGCAATGGGCAAGGTCATCTCTTCTGCTCTCATGCCACCAGGACCAGCTGTACTGTGCTGTCCAAGCGAGGTGCAGAGGCCACTCTCCCTGAGTGCTGCAGCTGGTGAGAGTAAGGTCATCTCTCCAGAGTTCTTCAGCTAGTGAAGGGCAAAGCCAGCTCTGCACAGCCCTTAGACATCGGCGTGGTTACAGGTGGCGGCCCAGACCAAGGATATCTGTATGGTCTTTAGTGACAATATAGCCATTAGCATTGACACGGTCCCCTCCTGCTGAATCGTCGTGGACCCAGATGTGGCCCTCAGTGGCAGCCTTGACACTTCACCATAACCTCAGATGGTGGGGCAGGCTGCTTACCACAGGGTGTTCCTATTACCTCCCCAGTTCCATCTCTCTTCATAATGTTCAAACTGCTCCTCTTCTCTTTCTGCCCCATCTGCCCAGCCCATAGTAGCTCCTGCGACTGACTAGTAGGCCTCTGGTTGCCCTCCTCCTGCACCTAGTGTGACCTGTTGGCCGATGGGTCTCTGGGTGTCCTTCAACCATCTGCTCAGTGTGGCGTGGCATCAGGCAAGGGTGTTGATTGTGGTGTCTCTACCACCTTCCAGAGTCACGTAGCACGGAGGTAGGCGAGGTTCTGGGTGTCTTCCCCAGTCTGCACTGTGCATGGTCTGGCTGTGGGTGGCACTCTGAATGCCATCCTTCGCCTGTGCTGTGTTCTGTGAGCAGCCCTGAGCTTCTGTATTCTATTCGCCGCTGTTCATTGAGAAAAAAAAGGTGCTTCCAGGATTAAGACTGAGGGTGTCATTTGTTTAAAGGTATAAATGCAGAAATTTCGAAGTCGGATGACACTGTGTAAACTCAGCACAACAGAATAGTGAGTTCCCCCTTAGGTTCAATGATACGCGATGTTGACGGGTTTAAAATGCCAAGCATGGGTTCCCTCCTGAGGGCCTCAAATCCAGTCGGAGAGCATTTGGTTTACCCCGTGAGAGCCTTGTCACTATTGCACATCTTGCCTGGCAGGTTAGTATTGCCGTGCCCAGGGTTCACAGCTAAGTCAGACCGTTGATGCCGTTTTCCCTGCTGCAGCCTGCACAGTCCCCTCTGGCACCGGGAAGTAGGGAAGGAAGTGTTCGTTTAGTTCTTAGTTTGATTACTCTATATCTTGCAACTGAGGTGTGTAGTCTCTTTAGTTCTAGAGCCTTATCACCTAGTTCGCGTGGGCAACCAAGAAGAATGGCAAGAGCCTGTGCTGTTTTGGGGGGGGGGCTCTGGAGCCTCCCTGAACATCAGCTCCTATGAAGGTGTCCCACCTGGTGGTGAGATCATTTTTGTTTTTAAGTAACCCACAGCTTCTTGGAGCAACATTACCCAGTTATTCAGAGTATCTCACTTCCAATTATTTAACCCCCTCCCCCTCCAAAAAAAAAAACCCACTATGCTTTTTAACTGAATTACAACAGATTTCCATGTGGCCTTTCCATGGAACCTTTATCTGGGTTGCTTCTCTCAACTATCGATCTCCCACACCCACACTCCTCTCCCAGCAGTCTCCTCTTGGCTTTCATTCTTTTGTTCTGCTCTTCCTCCTCCTTTAAGGCACCGTTCTACCAAAAGTTCTTTTGTGGATCTGGTCACAGAGTACATGTGGAGGTCAGAGGTCAACTCTCTCCTTCCAAGCGTGGATCCCAGGATTTGACCTCAGGTTATCAGATAAGTAGCAAGTTCCTTTATTCACTGAGCTATCCCCACAGCCCTTCAGTTTTCTTTTTTAAACTCGAGACTGCTTTCTAAAGTGTCTTGACTATTTACCCTCCTCAGAAGAATGCATAAGGTAGACCTATATTATTCCGCCCCACCCCCGCTGGTTATGTAGTGTTCCATAACAGAATTCTCATCTCCATTATTCCTTGTGGTTCTTCATTCCTTGATTTCCTTAACAATTACATGCCTAGCAGAACACGGGACATCAGGGAAGTTACCGAAGACGCTTTGATAAACATTCCCATATAATGAGAAAGAAAAGAAAGAGAGAAAGGAAGAAAAAAAGAAAGAACAAAAGAAGGAAGAAGGAAGGAAGAAAAGGAAAAGAAGAAGAAAGGAAGGAGGGAGGGAGGAGAGGAAGGAAGGAAGGAAGAAAGAAAGGAAGAAAGGAAGGAAAGAGAAACCGCCTTTTCCTATTGCTTCAATATGCGTAGAAAGTACATAGGGTGATCCTTAGATAAACAACCATGGGCACCAAGTGGAAACTCGATAAAAATTCACTGCTTAAAGACCTGACTCTGGGTATGTTGAAAGCAGAAGATAAAATAAAACAAGGAGAAAGGTACTATTTTTCCCTGCATTCATCAGTTTGTTTTATCGAACCAAAGAAATATTTGTAAAAGCTAAACCTGTTTACCTACAAGCTGTCCTCTGTTTCTTGACACCTTTCCAGACAGGTCTCACTGTGTAGCCCAGGCTGACTCTGACCACTTGATCCTCCTAATAATCCGTCTCAGGGCTCAGATTACAGCTATATACCACCACGCCAGTCCAACCACCACCCTTTCCTCTCGGAGAGACCACTTCAGATGTTTGTTTTCCCACAGTAGGGATCCAACTCACAAATCTAGTCAAACATTACCCACGAGCTTTATTTCCATCGCCTTTTTCTCCTTTGGAAAGGTCACCAACATTATTTTTTAAAGATTTCTTTTGATTTTAAGTGTGTAGATATTTTGCCTGGTGCCTGTGCAGGCCAGAAAAGGGTATCAGGTCCCCTGGAAGTGGAGTTACAGATGGTTGTGAGCCACCATACAGGTGCTAGAAATCGAACCTGGGTCTTCTGTAAAGCAGCCAGTGCTCTTAACCTCTGAGCCATCTGTCCAGCCCCAACCAACAACATTTCAAAAGGTGACGAGTCCATGGATTTAGTAAACTTTGGTAGGTTGAACGAAAAAGAAATGCCTGTCAAAACAAGGGCATTAAGGTAAACAATTTGCTTTCTTTCTACATTTTTATGTTTGATGTCTATGGGTGTTTTCAGTCATCCTGTGTATGCAGGGCCCTTAGTAGCCAGAAGAGGGCATTGAATCCCCTGACACAAGAGTGATAGACAGTTTTAAGTTGCCAATGAGGGCTGGGAATTGAAATCTGCCCCTTTCCCTGGAAGAGCAGTCAGTGCTCTCTCCATCCCCATAATCTGCTGTTGTAAAAGTCAGTGAGCACCACAGAAAAACCACACTGAGTTCATTCATAAATCCACTCCTACTCATTTGTTTTAGAGTTTTGGAGTCAGGGTCTTAGGTAGCTCAGATTGACCTGAGGTTCCTATATGATTGAGGTCAATCTTGAACTCCTGACGCTCCTGACTCTGGCTCCCAAAAGCTAGAATTATGGAAGTGTTTCACCACATCCAGCTTTATATTTTTCTGTAAATGACATGACAGAATAGGCAACTGGAGTACTATAGGGCCACATGTTCCAAGCTATCCACTAAACAGCCTTCGGCACAGAGGCCCATAGAGAATCTGTAGCAGTCATATCCTGCAACAGCGCACCCAGGGCTGAGGGCTTTGGAGATCTTTTTTTTTATTTTTATTTTTTTTAAAAGATTTATTTATTTATTATATGTAAATACACTGTAGCTGTCTTCAGACACCAGAAGAGGGCGTCAGATCTCTTTTCGGATGGTTGTGAGCCACCATGTGGGTGCTGGGATTTGAACTCGTGACCTTTGGAAGAGCAGTCAATGCTCTTATCCACTGAGCCATCTCTCCAGCCCCCGGCTTTGGAGCTCTTAAAACTTCATCCATGTACATAGTTCAAAAACCCTACAGAATCATTTTCCTCAGGTCTTTACTTAGGTATAAGCATATAGATATACTTATATTAGGTATATATCTCCCTAATGTACACATATTTGAATTAAGAAGTAGGAGGTAGGTGGGTTGTTCACCCAGATTCACCTACATAGTCTCTTGAGCCTCTCTGTCACCCAGGATCAGACACCAAACTTCTGAATTACATCTGTCGTTGTCTAGGGGGGGAAAAAACTGTTGGTTCAAATTTACTTGGTCAGCATGCTAGCGAACCAATCCATTTCTATTACCTTCTGGGCAAAATGCCTAGGTTTTGTAAATGTAAAAAGGAACTCCTTATTGCAAAGGAAAAAAATAAATCCAAGGAAAAGAAATTTCATGGTTGATGCTCTTTTCTGAATTCCTATCTTTCTGTAGCTTAAAAACAAGTGCGCTCCCCACAATGAAGTCTAACCTGTGGTTAATTAATTGCAGGAGAGGTCAACTTAATCTTCTGTATTGTGACATCAACTTTGACCTGCCAGCTTGGCACCCCTCTCAGAAGTTGTTTTGCTGCCATTGGGTTTAATGATTGACACAAATGATAACCACACGAAACACCAGAAATGCTTATTATTATTATTATTATGGATTATGTTAATTTCCATAGAACAGTCTGTACAATCCTACACGTGCGAACCTTAACCAGAAGGGAAGCAGGCAATGACATAAAAAGCATTTCTATCAATTAAATTCATTGGAGGTTTAGCCAGTTGCCTGGATGCCTAGTTACGCCCTCCAAGACGACCATGGTTGACTGAAAACTGCCACAAGGTGTGGAAACAACTCCAAGGAAATACGGAGCCTTGGCCATTTTTAGACAGAGAGAACCTTCCTGCAACCTAATTGGTGAGATCATCCGGGAAAAAACACATATGGACACTTGTGCTCCCAAGGCAACAGAAAAGCACAGGTCCATTTAAGTAGAGAGTCACTCTTCCAGTGGTCATTCTGGTTCCGGTTTCTCATCCTTGCCAGGAGGCAGTTTACCTAACGGAGCAAATGACAACGTGGTTAGCATCATTAATCTCATTAACCGGGAACAAGCACCCTTCCAGCTCACCCAGAGGTGCTACCAGGCCCGTGGTGACTAACCTCGCCAAGCGGTCTTGTGATGTTTGGAAACCCACCCCCTCAACCCAGGCGGGGCACCACCCCTTGAGTCAGCGCCGGTGCCCCTGGCCCGCACACGTCGTTATTAGGAAGCAGTTTCCGAAACCCGAGGAGGTGCGGAGGTGGCTTATCCCTTCCCTGCCCCACCCCCTGAAAGTTGCTGGGAGCGGCACCCAGAGAACTTTCCCAGATTGATCCCTGCCCGCGTTCGGGGAGGTCTGCCTGGCTCTGCGCTCAGCCTGCGGCCCGGAGCCACCTCGTGCTGCCTGCCAAGCCCCTCCTTCGCTGCATCTTCTAGGGCCGCAGAGGGGAGGGAGGGTCTGTCGGCTGGGATCGCCTCCCCGAAGAAGTCGCACCGGTTTGTCGAGCTCCTCGGCTAGGCGTCCGGAGAGACTCGGTCGCCCGGAGCTCGCGGGAGCCCGGGAGAGCCTCCGACCCGGGGTGAGTCACGGCTGGGAGCAGGAGAGGGCTGGCGAGAGTGCGAGAATGAATGATGTCAGGAGCGCGCAGGGCGCGGGCTGGGGAGGAGGGCGGGCCCGCGGTAAACAGAGCTGCGCGCTGCTCGGGGCTCCGCCGGCCGGAGACCCCGCCCTCGGCGCCGCCCGAGCCGCCCGGAGCCCGGCCCGCTGCGGCGCCCGGACTGCGGCCTGGGGCGGAGCGGCTACCTCTGCGGGCGAGACCCGCGCAAAGTTTGCAGCTCTCGGCCCGGTCCCCCGGGTCCTCCGCGCTCAGCGAGCGCCCCCGGCGTGCGAGCACCGGCGTGCGAGCGGTGAGCGCCGGGCCGGGAGGAGGATGGGCTGCGGGCTGCGCGTCCTGCGGAGCGCGCGGGGACGTGGCTCCAGCGGGGGACGTGGCTCTAGTCGCCACAGCCTCCCCCGCTCCCAGGCCGCCCCGCCCCGGGCATCCTTGCTCAGTTTTCATCTGCTGGGGGTCAGCTGGTGGCTGTCTCTCCTCCCAACCTGCTGCTCATTCATTTGTGACCCATTTTTGGGTACTTGGTGGTGGTGTTGAAATGGCACAGGTTAAAACCGTAGATTGTGTAGTGGGGGATCAGGGTTGAAGTTCGGGTGGCGGAGGAGAGACTGTCACTCGCTGAGGAGCTGTGCATGAGACCAGCTCCAGGCTGCCCAAGGGGACCTTCTCTGCCTTTGGCTTTCAGACCCGCGCTCCTTAAGGAAGGGAGACTCAGTTTGTCAGCACAGAGAGGTGGGAGTGGACCTTACCCCGTCACAATCTGTGGGTCCGGTGATCGTTCTGTCTCAAAAGCAAATAGTTCAAATGTTATTTCCTGTAATCTTTTATTAATCCGCCGTTCCTCTATTTTCAAGACTTGCTTATTTCTAAAATGACCTTTATTTTGACATATGTTTGAACTTCTGAAGAGGCTCAACTCTTTTTGTCAGTGGGTTCGCGTGGACTTTGAATCCTTTAACTGTTCAGTTCTTTGGTTTCACGCCTAGCTTCTTTTAACTGTCAGTGAATCCTCGGTTATGTTAACCATCCCGAGCCGGTTAAAATGACATTAGGACTACCACAGATAATAACGAGGATTAAGTAAGGATTAATGAGGTTAGTAATTAAGGATGGAAATTACAAAAGTCTGAACTTAAACCTCTTTCTTCAAAGCAAACTTCAATAGATTGTAACTCCTGACCTGTAAATAATAGCAAGTTCCAGTTGGCTTAGATTTCCTTCTGACAGTTGGCCAGTTTCCTTCTGACAGAGCTGGCGGGCCCAGGTTAGCACTTGAAATACTGTTGTCTACTCCCTCAGAGTGGGAAGGGAGGTTTTCAGGAAGTTAAACGTTGCAAGTGGATACCTAAGAAGGTTTTGTCCCCACCCTCTGTCCTGGGAGCCACTAAGTGTTTAAGAGACATCAAAGCAGCCGGACAGAGAATGAGAAGCCTGGACTTTGCAGAAGGTATTTGTAGCCAGCTCTCTACCATTTCTTCCTTTCCTTTCCTTTCTTTCCTAGAAGCAAGCAAAGTTCATTTTTGTTTGTTTTGTTTTTATAGACCATATTCCTTGGTCCACTGATAGTCTTTTATTTCATAGTGATCTCCTAAGTAAAAGAGTTTGTTTTTTTTTTTAAAAAAAAGCAAGTTAATATTTAATTTACTGTTAGTTTCATTTTTAAGTCAAACTGATTGACTTATGAACCTTTAGAGGAACTCAGGAACACCGGTAGGTTGTTCACCCTGTTCTGAGTTTCTTTTTCCCAGAGCTTGGTAAAAGTCCTAGGAGGTATTAGGAAGGATCAGAAGCATGTGTTGTCATATCTACAGCCCTGGTGATGTGGAGTGGGCCGTGGCCATGAGGATGTAGGTGACCAGTCCCTGCATTAGCTCTCATGTCTGTGCAACTTTAAACAAAATATACAGAGAAAGAGAACTTATCTTTCTTTTGCTAAAATAATGAATTACAGATTTTGACCTTTTTTTTAAAAAGTGATATGTTGAGGCTAAATTTTAAGGGAAAAAGAGTGAGGGAGAAGAGGAAGGGAGGGGATGGGAGGGGAGGGGATGGGAGGGGAGGGGAGGGGAAGCCAGGAAGGTCAATCTTAACTATGTAGACTACTTGAACTTGAGATTCTCCTGCCTCAGGCTCCCTAGTGCTGGGACTGCAGATATGCACTACCCTGCCCTGCTTCCTGCTCCGACCCCCCCCCAACAATTCCAGAGAATTCTGGACTAAAGATAGCATAGCTTTCCTTTATCTTCTGGTGGGATCAAGTCATGAACTAGGAGCCTCAGGCAGTCGCTCAACTCATATTTGCTGAACATTTATTAAGCAACTATTATATAACAATGCTGAGATAATGGAGATTCTGTTGCTTCCCTTGTGACTTAACAGTCTGTTAGAACAAAACCCATGTATTATGGGGTCTAAAAGCAGGAGGGCTGGGAACCTGAAGGAAGCAAGAAATGACTGAGCTATGACGGGCTGCCTCTCTAGTGGCCGTCGGATGGTTCTTCAGATGGAGCTCCTACGTTCCTGTGAAGCTATGAGGATATCTTGCCTTACCTAGTAAAGAGCATTGACTAGTTTAAATACTGTAAAACAGACTCATTGAAATGAAATATGAACGGTATGTTTACCTCAACTAAGGTTTATTTCCTATTAACAAAGGGCTAAGGTAGATCTTTAACAGGATTAGCATTGTGTGTGACTATCCCCACATCCGGGTTTCCCTTCTATTAGAAGTAATGTTAAGAAATATGTAGGAAAATGGGCAGAATAAATCTCTTTTCATCATAACAATCACATAACCATTATACCTTCTGTGCATGTAAGAGCTAGAGCTAACATGTTCTGGATGGTGTGACCTACTTCCTACAGCTAATTGCACTACAACCTCACAAGGGTGACACTCGTCCTTTTGTTTATGGTGCTCTGCTTGTGTGGATGTCGGTGTACCAAGAGTATGCGGTGCCCATGGGGGGTCATGATTGTGAGTCTTCGTAGAGTGCTGGGAATCAAACTTGGGTCCTCCGGAAGAGCAGCCAGTGCTCTGATCCTCTGAGCCTTCTCTCCAGCAACATGGGCAGACATTCTTACTTTACTTTTAATTGGAGATTAAAAGTAAACATTGCAGTTTGTGGCAGTGACTTGAAATTTCCCAAAGTGAACAACTGGAAAGCTGTTCTCTATAAAACTGGGTGTATTTTCTACAGTTTCTAACTCCCCCGTCTCCCCACTCAAGTATAAACGTGTCTTCTTCACTAAAAGATTCTCACACATTTTTGGTTTTCTGAACCAGTCCCATATTGTGGGACACCAAGCTTGTGTCCAGTTTTCACTATTTCTAAACGTTTTCCTTATTTTTTTTATTTCAATTATGTATATGTGTGTGGGTCTGTGCACCTGAGTACCGGCACCTGCGTGGCCGGAGGCATCAAATCTCCCTGGAACTAGAGTTTCAGAGGGTTGGGAGCCCCTCAAAGTGGGTGGTAGTAATCAGACTCGCTCAGGTCCTCTATACACCCACTCTTAACTGCTGAATCCACGGTTCCCCTATTTTTTTTTTTAGCATGAAATATCAATATACAACATGGTTATATTCTCAGATGCTTTGCATTTTAAAGAGTAAAAAAAAATCTATTTAACTTGGCTGTTTTCTCCAAAGGCCATTTTCAGACTCAGAAATAAACGTGCTGTTTGTTTACTTTTGGATCTTTAAGGAAGATCAAATCCAGGGGCGGCTAAACTTTGCTTTTGTCACATCCCTGGTACCCCGGTTTTTTTGTTTTTTTTAAATCTCCACTTCCGTGTTCTTTAAAGCCTTCATTCAGCTCCAGGATCAACTTTGGTGGAGCTGCCTAGCAGGGTTCTGGTTCATTATGCAGGGATTATCTGATGAAACGGACATTCCAGCCTTTTAAAGGGACTGTTTGTGTTTTTATTATTAGTCATAAAGCTAGCCTTATTCCCCCCCCCCCCCCGAGGAAATAAAGCAGGGAAACGTGTTCTTTTTCCCAGGCGTCTCTGAAAGGAAACCTTACTTCTACAATTACATCGTCAGTATCAGCGAGCTAATATATTCAGATATTTATATTATTATGGTTAGTATGTGAGGTTTAGGATAAATTGTGTTCATTTTATATTGTTTACTTAGTGTTTGTTTGTTTTGTTTTCTTTTGAGACGTGGTCTCACTGTAGCGCTGGCTGTTCCGGAACTCACTAAGTAGACCAGGCTGCTCTTGAACTCACAGAGATCCACCCGCCTCTGTTTCTTGAGTGCCGGGACTAAAGGTGTGAGTCACCTCACCTGGCAATTGTATTGTTTTTAAGTCGGTAACTTTTTCAAAAAGTTCATATGACATTGTCAGGTCGCTTTAATGAAAAGACAAGAACTGTCCATTGTTTTCATTGTGAGCATAGTGCATTTCTATTTATAGACTCTCGAGTTTTACAAGTGTGTCATGCCTTATTTGCTACTGAGTCGATTATCAATGTTGCCCTGGGCTTCTATTTTCATTTCTAATTCCATTTAGATTAAATGTATGTTATCTGGGTAAGGTGACACACACGCCTTAGTCCCAGCTGTGAGTTCAAGGCCATTTACATAATGAGTTCCGGGTTAACTAGAGTCTCATAGTCAAATCCTGTTTCAAAAACTTAGTTAATTTATCCCTAATATGGCAAAGCATATTAGGATAGAAGGGGCGTGGGATTCAGCCTCAGTCAGATACGAATTCTGTTGAGTAAATATTTTCTACTGTGGCTTGTGAGTCCGAGGAAACCTTAAAGGAACAATAAGGAGAATTAAAGTGTATATAGGAAACCATATGGGGGGCTTCCCTTTGCCATTTGATGATTGACAACAGCTTGAAATGTAGCCTTATAATTTGTTTATATAAGTTGTATTTAAATTGATATATATATTTTTTCAAGCCAAAATTTTCTGCATGATTTTTTTTAAAGTTTTATTTTTACGTGTGTGTGTGTGTGTGTGTGTGTGTGTGTGTGTGTGTATTGTATCTGATTGCACAGAGGCCAGAAAAAGGTATCAGATCCCCTTGAGCTAGAGTTATAGGCAGTTATGAGTCACTTAATATGGGTACTGGGAACTGAACCCAGGTCCTCTGGAAGAGAAGGCAGCATTCTTAATCTCTGAGCTATGTCTTGAATACATTCCTTATTTTATTTTATTTTATTGTGGGCTTTTTGTTTTGTCTTGTTTTGTTTGTTTTAAAACAGGATTTCTCTGTGTAGCCCAGGCATCCCGGAACTGGCTTTATAGACCAGACTGGCCTCAAAGAAAGATACTTCTGCCTCTCCTCTCAAGCACTGTGATCAAGTGTGTATCCCTAGCAATGATAAGTAGATATATAAAATACGTGAAAAAATTAGAACTCTATTTGTTTTGTTTTGCTTTTGGCTTTTGGTTTGTTTGTTTGTTTTTGTTTTTTGAGACAAGGTTTCCCTGTATAACAGTCTTGGCTGTCCTGGAACCCACTTTGTAAACCAGGCTGACCCTGAACTTGTAGAGTTACGCCTATCTCTGCCTCTGCCTCCTGAGTGCTATTATTAAAGGTGTGCACCACAATGCCCGGCAAGAATTAAAATTCTTAAGAGGGCTTTAACATATACTGGAGGTGTGGGATAGCCTTGATGTGGGAAACAGGATGGAAAGATGGTGGTGTGACAGTGGCACCCACCCGTCCTTAGTACCTTGGGTAGTACCTTGCCCAGGCCTGCTATTGGGCCTGTACTGACAACTAACTATCCTTTGGGCCCTGATCTAGCAGTGGGACCATGGGATCACACGGTTCTCTGCTCCATTTCCTGAAGAAAAGCATGCTGGGAAGTCACCCGTTGACAGTGTGCCCTCACACCACCTTGACCTAAAACTTTAGTAGTTGGAAAGGACTATGTAAGTTGTTAGTCTGATTTAACAGAAGGAGCTTAAATTAGGGGTAAGGAAGAGAGTTCAAAGAAGAAAAAGTGATCTTAAGTCATGGGCCATTTAGCCAGCTCTGATGCCACAGCGGCCAGCCCCCCAAAAAGAAGAGAAAACTTCTGGAAAGATGCACATTATTTAAATGTGAAGCCTTTGAAAAAAAGAGGCCAAAGAATTGTGTTAGCTCCAAGCCTAGAAGACAGAGAAGTCGTAGGAAAACAGAGAATAGGTTTTAAAATAACCTTTAGCGTCTAAATACCTTTAGACACTAAAGCGCTAGGGACATCCCCTGAAGTGTTGCCGTCTTCAGAAAACGCTGTGAAATAGAAGTTGCTGTCTCCACCAGGAGCCGGTAATTTATAAAACTCCAAGTTAAGGAGACCTTAGGCAGTAGAAGGAGCAGGGATTTGAAGCCAGGCCCAGCCAGCGTGAGCTTCCAGGCCTCACCCAGCTAGCTCACTGTCCCTGCTCTGGTAGCTTCAGAGATATGTGGGGCTTGGAGATCATTCTGACATAGGACTGTGTCTATAACCTCCTGGAATCCTTCTCTGCTCTCGGTGCCTAAGCCCACAAAGCTGCAAACAAAGTGAACCCTCCTTGGCTTTGACCCCGTAGACATGGACGGCCGTTTCTTTTTCTTTTCTTTCTTACCCCGTCCTCCCCTGTGGTTTTCAAGACAGGGTCTCTCTCCCTATGTAGCCTTGGCTGTCCTGGAACTCACTCTGTCGATCAGGTTGTCCTCACACTCTGCCAGCCTCTGCCTCAAGTGCTGGGATTAGCGTTGTGCGCCACTACCTGCCGCAAACAAGTTTCTATGTAACGCTGCTTGCGGCTGGGTTACCTTAAAGAACTCTTTCCACTTCCTGGCTGCAAAATGGGAATGAAACGGTATTTATGCCAGAGGGGAATCCTGTGAATTATGTGACCTAAGGTGCAGAAACCATTCGAGGAATGCTGGCTGGTTTGGCCATCTTTTCTTTTTTCCTCCTCTTCCTATTTTTTCTTTTCCCCACACAAGCTACATTTCTAATTGAAAAAGAGGCTTCGATCCTAGGGCGTTGAATATTGAATATCTCCCACCAAGGTGGCTCACTTCCTCTGTGGCAGCTTGTCCAAGTTGGTGGGGTCTGACTCTCCCACTCCTTTCCCTTGTCGTTAAAGTACATTGAGTGACAGGGGAGGGAATGGGGGTGCCTTCGTGGAGGGTGGCCAGCTTTTGAGGTGCAGGCACAATATGCTGGCCCCCACCCCCACTCCACAGACCAGCAGATAAGGGGAGTGGGTAGTGAGAGTCTATCCCAGCTGGTACTGCCCCTCCCAGAGCATCGCTTCTGGGAAGTACTGTACCATGGGCACCACTGTCCCTGAAACTGCAAGGCCATTAAGAATCACAAACCCTACTGTCCTCGCCGCCGATGTGTGTCTTTCTTTAGGAGGCCCGAGACAGCGGTTTAACAGGGCCACTACTGTCTTCTGTGACAACTTTCTGTGCTCAGCAGGTTGTTTTACTGTTCTGATGGACAGGCCCTGCTGTTCTCGAAAAGCTTAATTGCAACACAGGAAGTTGTTTTGGTTAAATTTGTATATTGGCCACTTCTGGGAAAACGCCTATCTCGATATATTTACATATACGTAAAGTATATCTCCAGAGGTACATTAGTTAAGACTGAGAACTGCGCTGCCTTGGAACAGAGACTGGAAAGTCATAGGCAAGAATCTGGATCATTTAAAATTTGATTGAACTCAGTTCTTAGAACTGTTAATCATTGACTTCTAAAACAAGTCAGTAGGATTATCTTCATTTTATTTCTTTTTAACATCTCATTTCATGCTTGTTGCATGGTGTGTGTGTGTGTGTGTGTGTGTGTGTGTGTGTGTATTTGTGTGTATGTTGCATTGGGTATCAAAAAGGGGTGTAGACTTGTTAGGCCAATACTCAACCACTGAGTTATCCCCACCTCTTAAAGATCCCTTTGAGAAGCATTGAGTGTCTTAGTCAGGGTTTTACTGCTGTGAACAGACTCCATGACCAAGGCAACTCTTATAAGGACAATATTTAGTTGGGATTGGCTTACAGGTTCAGAAGTTCAGTTCAGTATCATCAAGGCAGGGACATGGCAGCATCCAGGCAGGCATGGTGCAGGAGGAGCTGAGGGTTCTACATCTTCATCTGAAGGCTGCTAGCAAAATACTGGCTTCCAGGCAGCTAGGATGAGGGTCTTAAAACCCACATGCACAGTGACACACCTACTCAAACAGGGCCCCACCTTCTAATAGTGCCGCTCCTTGGGCCGAGCATATGCAAACCATCACAGTGAGATACTTGGCAATGTTCAGTTAGTGTACCTTAGAACTAACTTCTCTTTTGTTTTGTGGTGCTGAGGTGAGCTCAGAGCATCAGCACATCTGCTCAAGCCCTTCGTCCACTAAGTAGCATCCATAGCTCCAGAATTAGGAATTGAAGACAGCAATGGGACCATGGAGCCTAACTGGTGTTAGATGTAGAGTCTCACTGTTTCAGTGCCCCTGCTGGATATGGAATTGAAAGAAAAATCTTACCCAGCCAAACATGCTGTGTCTCAGCTCCTTATAGCCTAGCCCATAGACAGTCATGGCTAGAACATGACTTTAGAAAACACGTGTGCTCAATTTTTCAGGGTGCTATGGTCAAGTGTTTGGTTGGCTTTCTTGAGTACAGGAAGGAAGAAGGTATTTTCTCTTTCCCATCACATAAGTTGAGCAAAAAGAACAGTCTTGGGTCCTCTACCTGACAAAATTTTATTGGTTTAATATTTTTTTCGTTTATTTTAATTTATGTCTGTGGATGTTTTGCCTGCATGTATGTCTGTGCACTCCAGAAGAGGGCATCAGATCTCGTTACAGACGGTTGTGAGCCACCATGTGGTTGCTGGGATTTGAACTCAGGACCTCTGGAAGAGCGGTCAGTGCTCTTAACCGCTGAGCCATCTCTCCAGCATCTCTTGTTAACCTGAATTGTATTATTTCTTCTGGATGAATTGCTGTGATCAGTTGTGTCCAGGCTTACAATAACCAGCCTCTAGACCAGTGCAGTACCTGCCCTGTGGGTAAAACACAGAAGACTGTGCTAAACAACAGACATAAACTGCAAACGGGCCACAGCAGCCATACATACAACTCAAGTGTCCCAACAGCACATGATGTATGGTAAAAGGAAGCTGGCGAAATTAATTTTGACATCGTATACAACCTAGTATGTCAACATGTAGCCTTGTCTATTATAGTCAATATAACAGGTTTTTAATTTTTACATTTCCTCCCAACTCTTTGAAGGCTGGTATGCACTCTACACCCGTAGCTGACGATCAGGTACTCAGTATTAACCTAACAGCTACTGCAGCTGTTTCCAGCTTCCCTTAGGAAATCTGTCTGCCTCTGCACATAACCTAAATACTTGTTGTCTTGGTCTCTTTTTAGGTTGCCAAACCAAACACTTGGAACCCAAACAAAACACCTGAGACCCAAGCACTTGGAGAGAGTTTTCTTAGCTCACAGCTGTGGAGATCCGAGAGGGTAGGGCCCGTGTTGTACTCTGTGGAGGAGCTTCTGCTGAGTAACAGCATGCTGAGTGGTCTCCCACACAGGAGCATCTTCCACAGAGGGAGGCAAGCCAGAGAGATGGAACATGGGGTAGCCTCCTGACGGCAGCTTGCTCGAACTGTCTGTGGCAGACTGATCCACTCCCAAGAGTGGGTCCATTACCTCATCCCACTAGGAATTAGGAGTCCCATCTCTTAAAGGTTCAACCACAGCCAACACCCTGCGCTGGAAATCACTACAGCGTGAGCCCTTGGGGGACACTCAGACCATAGCCAAACCCTTAGCGATCGCTGCCTGATGCCTTTGAGGAGCTCACTGTATAGCCCAGGCTAGCTTTGGACATGAAGTGCTCTTGCCTTGTTTCCCAAGTACTGAGTGTTACAGGTATTTGCCACCACAGCAGATAGGATATTGTATTTTCATCGAATTATTATATCGGCTACTCAGTGAGTATCACAGAAAACTGGTCTGCTCTCTTGTTAATGGGACCGGCTGGCCAAAGGTACACTGAAATGACACCCCAGGACAACCATAAACAATTCCTCAGCTCGCCTGTCTGCTGACTGCCTCCCTACCCATCTCTGATCCTGTTTGTAATGCTGTCCTCTTGTCTATTTGCCTGTTGTGATCATTTGTAAAGCATAACCGTGGTAAAATACAGACCAGAGGGATCATTGCGTGATATCGGACACTAGTTTGCCTGGAGGTGGTAGGGTCTGGATGTAAAAGCTTGGCACAGGGGGAGGGGTGGAGGGGCTCTTGAGAGCGAGGGTGGAGGTGGGGTAAGTAAGGACCTCACGGTGAAATGTCCCCCAGCCACCGCTCTCACTTGCTTCTCAGGAGCAACTGCCTTGGATTTTATAAATGCTTGGAATATAGTGACCGTTACAGTGTTCCTCAGTTCCTTCTAAAACTGATGTGTTATACACCATCTTTTGAGCACCCGCAGTGTGCTAGATGCCCCTGCCCCGCCTCCCACATACCCCTACTATGTGGTCGTACGCTAGGCAAGTGCTCCACCACTGAGCTATATCCCCAGCCATTTTAAGTGTTTAGACTCTCACTTGGCGTCCCAGGCTGGTCTCAAACTGGAGATCCTCCTGTCTCAGTGCTGGGATGGCAGGCGCATCACACCCAGCTCTATCTGGGTTTTCTCCATTTGGGAGTGCATCGGTGAGCATGGGTCAAGATTTCTCCTCGAGCGAGGAGTCTGTGTGTGAGCTGAGAGACTGACAGGGAGATAAGCGTGAAGCTGATAGGAAAATCCACTTCGCTTTGGACTGGTTCTCTGAAGGAAGCTGAGAGAGACGGACGGAGAGGTTGCTGCAGTGGGACAGGGTTTATCAGAGAGGTCAGGTGTACGCTGGGACTCGGAGGATTTCAAGGCTCAACTGACAGCACCACTCACACCAGCCTGTGAAATAGGGCAGGAGATGCAAGGGATGGGGGACCAGTATGGCTATAGCGTGTGAGCAGTGGGGGAAGGACGGAGTCGTGGGGGAGGAGTTGGGGGAGGAGGGACAGGGAGCAGGATGGCTAGTTAGCTGGACCTGCTGGATAGGCCTTGTAATTTTTTTCCCACTCACTCTGGGCTTGCTTGCTCTGACCCAAGGATTTATTATTTGTAAGTACACTGTCTCAGACACACCAGAAGAGGGCATCACATCTTGTTACGGATGGTTGTGAGCCACCATGTGGTTGTGGGATTTGAACTCAGGACCTCTGGAAGAGCAGTCAGTGCTCTTAACTGCTGAGCCATCTCTCCAGCCCAGGCCTTGTATTTTTTTCTGAGAAGTATTGTTGTTGTTGTTGTTATTCCAAATGCCACTATTATTACTATTATTATTATTCCAAATGCCATAAGAAAGCAACATGAAGTAAATAAGGGGAAGGGAATGATTGGCTTAGCAGCACATCCCTACAGTTGCTAGCAGAGTGTGGCAAGGAGCCATCATGAAGCCGTAGCAGCTTCCCATGGAGGTGATGTGGCTTAGAGTAGGGGTGGTATTGGAGACGGAAGTGGCAGATGCGTTTGAGAGTCGAGGGCGTAATGGGTGGAGCTTATAAACATGAAGTAGTAGGAGAACGCCGGTGGGCCTAGGCTGTAATGACTGGTATTCCTGTTTGGCAATTGGGTAGTTTTAGTTGACCCTAAGTAACCTCAGTGGAGACTGATGTCAGTTGTGATTAACACTTGCTTTCAGGGCCCAGATTTAGGGCCAGGGTTGTCAACACAGGAGTGGCTTGAAGGCTGTGAGAATCACATGGGGAGATTTTGTAAGCCTGGGAACTCCTGGGGCAGAGCTAAGTTAGTAGAGACAGGGTGAAGACATGGAGTTGCTAGCAAGGCCCAGGGCAGACCAGGAAAGCCACCTCACAGATGCAGACTGTTGAGACGAGGTGGGGTAATCAGCGGTGTTGTAAGCTCTAAGCTGTTGTGAGTTGAGTAAGGCAGAACACAACCCCCACTGGGTTTAGCAATGCCTGTGGTAGGCAGTGGTAGCCATAGAGTGTTTGTTTGTGGAGGAAGGATTTAGGGCAGGGATGTGTGGGCCTCTGGTACACGCACACAGTGGGAGACGGCTCTTACAGTCTTTGCTGCCTGAGCTCCGCATGCTCTTATCTCAGTGTTCCTTGACCTTTCACCCACTCATCTACCGTATGGCAAATGCAGGACCAGGCTCTACCCTCTCCCATCACTGCAAGGTGCTCCTATGGGCCTCTTGCTTCCACTTGCCTCTGCCTCGCTGGGACTAAGGTGGCCTTTTACCCAAGATTTTGTCTCTCTCCCCATCTCCTTTTAAGACTTCCATTTGCTGCAGGGCGGTGGTGGCACACGCCTTTAATCCCAGCACTTGGGAGGCAGAGGCAGGAGGATTTCTGAGTTCGAGGCCAGCCTGGTCTACAAAGTGAGTTCCAGGACAGCCAGGGCTACACAGAGAAACCCTGTCTCGAAAAACCAAAAAAAAAAAAAAGAAGACTTCCATTTACATCCTGCACCTGCGTGGGAATTTTGACTGAACCCCTATGAAAACCATTTACGCATTTCAAAAGCCTCACTTGTTCTCTTCCTTGTCATTCTACACAATTATTTATTGGATGTTTTCCTCAGTCTTGCTGCAGAGCCCAGGCTAGCCTCCTTTCCTCTGTGTCCTGTGAGTGAAGTTCTTTCTTAAGTCATTTCACTCAATTCTTTTCTTCCTTCTGTGTTTTTATCAGTTTTGCTGCGTAGCTCAGGCTAGCCTCCACCGCCAAAGCACTGAGGTTGCATATGTGAGCCACCACAACCAGAATTACTATTTTTGTTTGTCTTTTGAGAGAGAGTCTCCTGTAGCCCATGCTAGCTTTGAACTCCTGATCCTTCTGTCTTTGCCTACTGAATGCTGGGATTACAAGCATTCGCCACCACAAATGGCTAGCCTCACCTTTTTTGAAGGGTTTGCATGTTCCATTATTCTCTTAAGCATCTGGAGTCAAAGGTTTGTGGTTCAATGCCTGGGTCAGAGGTGAGCACAGCCCGCTTCCTCTCTCGTGAAACCCCCCCCTCCTCATTTTCTCTTCTGGATGTTACCTTTCTTACCAGTGGTGTATGGAGTATTTGTGGTTTGTTTTGGTTTGGGTTTTTTCCCTTTCAGTCCAATCACTTTGTTTTTCTCTTCATTATCCTCCTGTTGCAGCATCCCAATTATATTGGTTGCCATGGAGACAGATGTACTCTGAGTGGATATTCCTTTAGGTGGAGAGATAGAAGCAGGAGGTGGGTAAGCCTTGTTTTTCTGCAAGTGTTTCCTAGTAACAGAAACAACTACTATAAACTATCATATAGAAACAGCTGGCTTTCTTTTTCTTCTCTTTTTAAAGATTATTTATTCTTGTTTTAAGTGCTTGAGTGCTTTATATATACAAAATAAATATAAAGACAGTGAAACATGTTAAATGGAACCGGAGAGCCTCCTTAGAGGCGGTCGGACTATGAGATCATTAATGGGTTAATTATTATGGATTTGTGGGGTACCCAGGGAGTGACTAGATATAAAAGACCCCCTTCGGGGTGCCTGTACCCTGCTCACCTTGCCGTGACCTCACCAGGTGTGGCTGCCTGGCCTTGACCTTTGCATCTTTCAGATCAGAACCCTGAGGTAAATAAACCTCGCAGTCCTATAACCTACCCAGCTCCAAGTACTCTCTTACAGCAATACAACAGGAACTGAAGCACCCCTGTGGACAGCACAAGGTGTATCAGAGTGCCCTATTTTTGATGGCTTCTTTTTGGGTCAATCAAAAATAGGCTTCCATTGTATTTAACACAGTGCTTTTGAATCTTCGCATGGATTTTTAAACCCCTGAAGCAGAGACCAAGTCTAGGGAGTACAGCATTGAGAGGTTGCTTACCACGGTGGTGATACTTAGAAATAAAACAACTCCATGAGGCTGGGAGGGGTGGAATCAAAGCTATGAGTAGGCTCAGTCTGACGTCATTCTGTTTCAGCGCAGAAACTGAGATTAATAGAGAGAAGGGTAAGTTTTAAGTAATTTGGTGTTGTTTTCAGAGGGCCCTTGTGATGGCCAGAATCAGGGACGTGACAATCATCCGAGTGCATAGTTGATTCTATAGCCTGAGACTTAATGTACGGAGAGTTTAAGTAAGTAATTTGTAGATTCTTCTAATACTTTCATAGTACATCATTGACAAGATCATGGCAGTTTGCCTCTAATAGAGATAAAGAGAAAAATGTGAATTTTCACTTGTATCTCAAAGGTAGCAGAATTTTGGCAGCTAGCAGCCATTTCAAGAAAAGCGAACTTGGGGTCTGTGTGCGGTGGTGCGTGCATTCCTGTAGTTCCAGCTGCTAGGGAGGATCAGACAGGAGAGTTTAAAGTTTGAGGCCAGCCTGGACTACATGGAGAGAAACTCTGTCTCACTTAGCTTTCCCTACACACACACACACATACACACACACAGGAAAACATGTCTGAATATAGTGCTCTTATCACTGACCCTTTTACTGCTGAGCTGACATTCTGTGTGTCTACAGATGTGGGAGAATCCAGGATTCATACTTGTGTGTTGGGGGACATAGGGAGGGTGCTTGAAATCTCATGGAGGAGCTGTAATCGGGAGCTTTCTGTCTGTTTCTGTGGGCTACAGTGTGCGAGAGAGACCTGTGTGGTTCTATGGAGTGCCTGCATGTATGGCCGTGCGCCTTGGAATGCAGTTCCAGAGGAGGCCAGAAGAGGGCGATGGAGTCCCTTGGAACTGGAATTTCTGATGGTTGTGAGCCACTGAGGAGGGTGCTGGGGGTCGGAAACTTGGTCCTCTGCAAAAGCCGTCAGTGCTCTTCACTGTGGAGACCTCTCCCCAGCCTCCATTCTTTGTCTGTTTGTTTTTTGGGTCTCATTATCTAGCCAGGTTGGCCATGAACTTCTTCGGGCAGCACTCCTGCCTCAGCCTCCTGGGATTTCTTTAATTGTCTTTCATCAGTGAGCAAAGTATGCTAATGATGTTCCACGCAGGAGGCTGTGGCGTAGGAAGGTTGCTGCTGGGTGGTTTGACGGGACAAAGGAAGGCAAGGTGGTTTCTATCGTCACCAAGCTCCGTTTCTGTCTCTTCTGCATCCTTTGCACAGATGGCTGAGCCTTGCTCCAGTTTCCTTTGGCTAGCGGATGCCAAGCTGAATTATTATGTCTTCTTTGGTGGGGGGAGTCGGGAGACAGGCTCTTTCTCTGTACCCTGGCTGTCCTTGAACTCACTATGTAGACCAGGCTGGCCTCAAACTCACAGATCCACCTATCTCTGCTTCCAGAGTGCTGAGATTAAAGGTATGCGCCACCCCACTAGGCTTTGATTCTGTCTTTTAAATGATACCCTTGAGATGACACACTTGAGAACTCATGCCCACTCTACTGTCCTATTCCATACCTCCCCACCCCCTTTGCCAATCACCAGTCTCAATTTGCTTTCATCGTTATTAAAACCCATTCTTAGTAAACTCCAATTTTCCTTCCTAAAAGAATGGATCTCGAGTCTCACTTCCACTAAAACACTACAAATACCTTAGGGTCGCATTTGTACTCAAGTGATTAATTAACTAAGTTTACATTCTAAGAATCAGCTAATCGTTTCAATATGAAGTTCAAAAGAAATAACTTTTTAAAAGTCATTTGTCTTCAAAAAAAATGTTAATTTAAGAGGGAGCGTCTGTAAAAAGAATTCAGCTGGACACTTAACATACCCAGGATTTAACAAGTAGAGCTCACTCTCTCGGGTGTGCCCACCCCATTGATTTATAAACTCTTCAAGGTTACCCGTGGTTTCTCAATAGTGGGTTTGAAAGCAGAAGTGAAAAGAAGTGTGGGGTCAGCTACAAGTTGCCATAGATAAACTTGTCAACAGGAGCTGTTAGCTCAGGCTGCCAAGGCAACAGGAGATGGGGGGGGGTGGCTGAGGCCAGACCTCAGGTCAGCCTCCCTCCAAGGCTGACTTGGCCCTGAGAAGGCTCCAAGGTCTCCCATCCTGTGGGCTGAGAGTAAGAGCAAACTCACTGTGCCCTGAGTGAATGCTACTCTCTAAAGGGCATGTAGCCTTCATCTTTGTGTACTTTGTTGCTGTGAATGTGGTCCCTAGAAGCCACAAGAAGGTCTCTCCAGATGAACTGTTTGTATTTGAAATTACAGTGTAGGGCTTGGATGGAATTTTGGAAACTGCCGAGAAATACCTTTGGGTTCGTGACTGCTATTTCTGTAGCTATGTTTCTGTCTAATGGTGGTGGACAGGACCTGTGGGCTATCTGTTTAGAAGGAATAGAGATGGTCAATTTTTGAGAAGAGATTAAAATACTTAAGGGCCTCTGTCACTGTAGGGATAGGGAATGTGTAACCAACATGGTTATTACATAAAGAAGAGCTTTAGAAATGTGAGTGCCGGACTGGAGAGATGGCTCAGTGGTTAAGAGCACTGGCGGCTCTTCCAGAGGTCCTGAGTTCAAATCCCAGCAACCACATGGTGGCTCACAACCGTCTGTAATGGGATTGGATGCCCTCTTCTGGTGTGTCTGGAGACAGCAGGAATGTACTCACATATATAAAATAAATAAATCTTTTTAAAAAAAAAAAATGTGAGCACATACTCTTTGTAAGAGGTGGCTCTTCTATATCCAAAGGAGCCAAATAAACAAACCAAGCAGTCTGTCGCTTGAAATAGCTCATGTTCAAATGGAATCTAGCTGTCTCAAATGCAGATGCATACTTGGATTTCGGTTGCTGATTTGTACAGCCATTGGTCTGACTTTGTTACCCAGGTTGTTAGGGTCCCAGCTTTAGCCCCGTAGCCTGACTTACTCGTCTCTGCCACCCTCCCTCAGTGTGCCAGGTGACAGAGACAACCAGAGGAAGGTGCATTCTGTGTGTCCACCTTGAGCAGAGGAGCAAATGAAGAGATCCAGTGGATCCCCACACCCCCAAACTCCACGCTCAGGGTCTTGAAGCTTAGGTTTAGAAGGCAGGGAGCACACGTGACTGAGCAGGCTAGGGCCTGTCCTGCCCTCCTCGACTTTGTCCCAGCCTCACTCACTCTTTGCAACATTCTCAGAAGAGTGGAGCTGTGTAGGTAGCCTCTTCACAGGAGGCAAGTTCCTGCTCTGGGTGGTACCAGCCCGGAGACGGTTCTTCCTCCCAGCATGAGATTCCCAGGGAAATTCCAGTTTCTCAGAGACCATTGTTTCAATCATCTGACAGCCAGTGGGCGGGCCCAGTGTTTCTGGAAGAGCCTTACTCCTGCCAGGATCATTACAGTTTGTAAGGATCCACTTCAGGTTGGCTGACTGGGTGGCAAGCATCTTTACCACTGAGCCACATCTCCATCCTTGTAAGAATGTTCTTACTTGAGGCTTCGGAATGTAGCTCACTGATAGAGTACTTACTTGCCTTACGTGCACAGGGCCCTGGGTCCAATACCGGGTACACACACACACACACACACACACACGTCCAAGCAATCAAGCAAAAAACTAAAATAAGCAAACAGAAACAATGTTCTTAACCAGATAGAGAACTAGATTTATGTTTTCTTTTATATATGAAGGTTTTGACTATATGTATGTGCATGTACCAGGCGTGCGTTTGGTGCCTATGGAGGTCATAAGAAGGTGTTGGATCTCCCTTAACCGGAGTTACTGATGGCTGTAAAACCCCGTGTGGGTGCTGGGAATAGAACCCGGGGTCTCTGCAATAGCAATACTTGCTCTTAAACACTGAGCTGTCTCTCCCACCTATGCATTGAGAGTTTAAGCTCTCTGCTAGCTATGTATGTTGAAAGGAAAAAGAATTCCTAGTCTGTGAATTGTCTTTCTTCTCTTAACGTCTTTTTGCAGGCAGAAATTTCATAGATTAGTGAAATCCAGCTTCTATCTATTGTTTCCTTTTACAGTTTATGATTTTGATGTTGTATCTAGGGCTGGAGAGATGGCTCAGTGGGTAAAAGCACTGACTGCTCTTCTAGAGGTCCTGAGTTCAATTCTCAGCACACACACATGGTCATATAAGTATTTTCATGTTATTTTCTACATCAGACCCTCTGCTTTTGTGATGTGGTACCCAGTCGCCAAAGTTTGTTAGAGGCTCTGATTGCTAATTATGACTGTCATTTAATGAACCTGGCAGAAATGTGTCTCAATTTGACTATCAGACTAGTGCAACAATGGACCCAAAGAAATGAGATTTCCCTTATGAATCTCAATGTTTGGAGAAGAAAAGGGCCCCAACTGGAGGGGGACTTTATCTCCTGGAAAGACAATTCACCCAGCTCTGACAACTCACCAGACCACCTCATAGGATGAAACTGATCAGACATCAAGGGGTTAAGGGTGGATGGGACCACCCCTGACTGAGACATCTTAGATTTGCAAATCCTTGGCCATCATTTAAAACTTCAACCTCACTTCAGGACCTAAGAGACAAATTTGAGGAATTCACTAGTTCTCTTTGTCTTTCTCCCAGTGTGGCTCTATTGAAGACATCTTTTTTTCCTTTCTACTATATTTTAGATTTTTTTTTAATAATTCATCTAGTATGTGTGTGTGTGTCTGTGTGTCTGTGTGCCTGTGTGAGTTTATGTATATCACGTACATACCGGTTCCCCCGTGGGCCAGAAGGTGGTGTGGATCTCCTGGTGCAGGAGTTACAGGCAGTTGTGAGCTTCCAGATGCGAGTGCTGAGAACAACTCAATTCCTCCACGAGAGCCGTAAGCTCCCTAACCACTGAGTCACCACTCCGTCCCTTTCTGCTTTCTGATTTTAATTTAACACTTTTAATTGGCTTATGGAGGACAAATGACAAGTTGTAACCCTCAGGTTAGATAACAATCTCAACCTTCCCCCCCTTTCCCTGGCCCTGCTGATATCTAAGGGGTAGGTAGGCCCTGGCTATGTATGACTCAAGGCAAAACATGTCTGAGTTGTGACATGCCATGACAGCCCAGTTGTGTCCAGTTACCATCGTGACAATCCATTGAAACTTGCGTGGACCTCAAGTCCACCAGCAGATGCCCCTCCCGGCACCCCCAGCCACCTACATCACCTCCTGATTAGCCTGCCCACCCTCACGACGGTCTTTAGCGCCAGGCCATCTTGTGCCATCTTCCTTTACCTTACTCAAGATCCAGCTGCAAAATCCCCTGCTACCCGAAACTCACTTCTGGTTTTCTTCTTCCCCTTTTTCCGGTTATTCCTGGTATCTTAGTTTTTAATTTCCGTTTGGACAGCAAATAGCTCTGAGGTTCTGAGAGCTCAATTTCTTTACTTCCACTGCGTTCTCCGACACACGCCCTTCCTCCGGAACTTAGGTTGCGGAAGAGTTTCCCCGTGTGAAACACGTTTCTATAAATCTGCCAGGGTGGTTCGTTTTGGGATTCCTCTGAAGGAATGTTGGAGCCTTGCAGGGCATAGATGTCTGAGATGGATGTTGCTGAAGCCATGTTAACTCCAGAAGAAGCTAATTGTTCCAATTACTGAGAGGGCCCAGTAAGAACCATCTCAGAAACCTTACAAGGATAAACAACGGGGCTGGGCCTGTGATTGGACTGTGGGTAACTAACCAAGTGGATTGTTAACCAAGGCATTGTAGCCCCGCATGCGGGGAGGGGGACCTGCAGTCCTTATCTTCTTGAAGGACTGAATTCAGCCAAGAGTCAGTTTAATGGAAGTTTATTTAGCAAAGGAGTGGTTACGTTAGTTTAGCTAAACAGCCTTCTAAAAAGGGGGATGTCATGGACTACCCCAAGACAGACAGAAGTCCATGGGTTCTTTGTAAGGATTTTAAAGTTTTAGAAATATGTGTGAGGTGAGTGGTAGAGCATCCAGACCCTCTAGACCCCATGTGCACAAGCTACAGGAGCCACTGGGAAGTCTTGCCAATCAATGTCAGCAGGATATAGCCGCAGTCCTACTGTCAGGGATCAAGGCAGCTTGAATTATAGTCCCAGCCTTCCTGCTTGTGCGGTCAGCTATCTCATACCCAGCTGCTAGCCCTTTCATTTACCTTCCTCTGTGCTCCCAACCTCTCAGTTTTAACCCTACCATCTTAACATTTATTTTATTTAAACATGTTTTTACTGTAATTTAATTACCTTCAAGACAGAGCTTTGTAATGTATAGGAGTCTAGAGTCCTTGTTCTTAGATGGTTAGTACAGTGCTAACCCTGCTGGGATACTTAGAGCAGCCGTCTCATACCTGTTAACCTGGTGGGTTGCATACACCACCGGATCCCTCTGGCTTAGAATCCACATTCTCGATATTACTCTGTCCTCACCAAAGATCTCCTCTACCTGAGCAGAGGGGACCTTCACACAGTAACTATGTAATAAGCCCCACCCACAGGTAAATTTGTTTCTCTCTTCATATTTAGTAATTCTTTTTGATTCATTTTTACTTTGAACTTCGTTTCTCTTTCTCTGTTTGGGTTTTTTTTTTTTTTTTGGTTTTTTCGAGACAGGGTTTCTCTGTGTAGCCCTGGCTGTCCTGGAACTCACTTTGTAGACCAGGCTGGCCTCGAACTCAGAAATCCTCCTGCCTCTGCCTCCCAAGTGCTGGGATTAAAGGCGTGCGCCACCACCGCCCAGCTCTGTTTGGGTTTTTTAAAGTTGGATTATGTAGCCCAGGCTGGCCTTGGGTTTATGATATAGCAGGGGATGACCTTTGAACTGGTCCTTCAGCCTCTACCTTCCAAGAGCTAGGAGGACAGGAACGTGCTTCTGTGCTCGATTTCACCTCTGGTTTCAAAGATGGGATTTATTTTTATTTAAGGAAGAATAGCAGTCACAGTGAGTATCTGTATTTTAAATCTCTCAACTATGTAATTAAGCTATATTTAATCAGAGTGGTGGGCCACCTCGTCGCTTGGTGTATGACCACAAGTGGCATCTTGCTCAAAAGAAAACGTTTAGTAAACTAGGACTGAGAATTTTTGTTTCTTCACCAACATGGGTTCCCTAATATGTAGTGACGACAGGGGAAACTGAGGCTTACTGTTTCAACCCTTGGTATATGGTGATAATCGGGTGTGCTTCTGTAGAGACTTGCTGTGGCAGCGATATTTGAAGTCTGTCTTGGAAGCTTTCTGCCCACTCGTTCTTTCCCTTTTCTTCCTTTTCTTCATCTGCAAATGTGTTGTCGCTTTCTTTTTAATTATGATAGCAGCTCTTGTTTAAGAAAATTTGGTTCCTGAATAAGAGGAAAGTGTAAATAATTTACAGATCGGTTTTCTCTGTGGTCATCTTTATATTTACATATGAAGCTTTCAAGAAACAGGAAAGGGGACTGAAGAGATGGCTCAGTGGTTACGAGCACTGGCTTCTCTTACAGAGGACTTAGGCTCTGTTCCCAGCACCCGAGTCACGCACAGCTCACAACCACCATAATCCCAAGGGAATCTGAAATCCTCTGCTGACCACTACAGGCACCAGGCACACATGTGGTGACATACATACATACATACTTACATACATACTTACATGCAGGCAAAACGCTCACACATATAAAGTAAAATAACTAAGTCTAAAATAAGAAAAAGAAAGAAGGCACAGGAAGACGCCTAACGTTGTTCTGTAGCTGCGAGTTTATCAGGAACCTCTTACCAGTCGCAATAACACATGGTACAGGAATATTCAATTACCCCCTTGTATTTACCACAACGTAAGTGGCTTTTTAGATATGTTGTGCACTTAAGTCTGTTTTTTATTGTCATTAACAACGTCCTGGTTAATATGTACCACTAAATTTTGTTCATATTTGTAAAACCTAAGACTTATTTTATTTTACAGCTGAATAACACTTTGATAATTTAGGGTTCTTAAAGGCTAATTATTGTGTGGAAAAATAGTAATTTTTAAAAATGTGAGTGTCTTTGCTCACCAATCAGATGAAATACCTTTTCAATTCCAATGTTGAAACAGGAAGGGTTTTTCCTCCTCTTGTAAAGATTTGGTATTTATAAGGCATTTGTTAACATTTCAAATTGTTTACTTTTCACTCTTAAACTATGGGGACATTCTTACGGCTGCCAATTTTTTTCCTCTGAAGGGTTTGGAAGTTTAGATGTAAACACGATTTGGGCCGCGGAGGGAGAAGCCAGACTGAGCTGGGGAGGATGCAGACACTGGAGAAAGCAGGGGCCGTAGGGCACGGACTGGTAATCACTCCTAAAGTCTTCTCTCTGGGCTTTAAACATGAAGAGGGGTGTGGCCTCCTGTTCCTGGGATGGCTCAGAGTCTATGGCACAGTCTATGTTGGGCAGAGTGAAGCACAGTGTGGCCTTTCAAGATATTTTAAATTTCAGAGTTTATAATTAGGAAACACTATGTGAGTTCTTTATACAGTTTTACCCTGACCACACCCATCTGTATTAGTGGTGCATTTCTTTCTCCTATTTTCTTTTTTTCTTTACTTTTCTAAAAAAAAAAAAATGATAGGAAGGAAGGGAGGAGTGAGGGAGGGAAGGAGGAAGGAAGGAAGGAAGGAAGGAAGGAAGGAAGGAAGGAAGGAAAGGTCTCACTATGAGCCTAGGCTGGACTTCAAAATGTAGACCAGGCTGATCTTGAACTCTGAGTTCTGGGATTAAAGGTGCATGCCACCATGCCCAGTTCTGCCTCTCTTTGATATCCACCTGTAGGCACACCCCCACGCTCTGCCTCTGAAAGTCTCCAGGGTGACAGTTACGAAGTCAGTGCCAGTGAAGTAATGTCATCTGTCCCTTTGTACTATTGCCTCAGTGACTTCTGATTTTCCTAGCCAGGAGACGGCTTGTGAAACTTTTTCTTTATTTTATTGACACCAGGACTCCCTGCGTGGCCCACCTCCAGCTAGTGACCCTCTTGCCTTAGTATCTCAACGGCTGGAGTTACAAGCACGTGCCACAGATCCCATATTGACTCAGCGTGAGTTAGTCAGTGAACAAATATTTATATATAACCATCAACTCTGCCAGGCCTTGCTTGTAAAAGGCAGTTAGAAGCCTTTGCCGAAAGGATTTATTTCAGCTTCCAACTTTCTGATCACACTCCATTGCTGAGGGAAGTCAGGGCAGGAACTTGGAGGCAGCGCCTCTTCCCTGATGTAGCTTACAGTCCCACAGAAAGGAAATAAAGAAACCTTGTCTACCAATTGACTAAGTAATTGCTGCTAGGGAACTGCATTGGTGGGAAAGAAAACACAGAGTCGGGTAGAATAAAGGCAAGGGGTCCCAACAAGCCTCTTTAAGGAAGGAAAGTTTGCCAGGAGTACACAGGGTTAATTTTGGATGCCGGCTGCTGTACATTGTGCCTGTGACCTGCAAGTAGAATATTCTGTATCTGCTTCTCCAGCCACATGCCACATGAACTAACAGGAAATGTGGGAGTCCATTTACAACCTCAGCAATGTTTCCCATCAACACTACTTCAGAATAACAAGGAGATGGTTGGGATGTTCATAAACACATACATACATGTGTGTGCACAGACAGACAGATACACACACACATACAGGGTGGGGAAAGGTAATGAGTACGGTGACAGGGATTCTGGCTAACCTGATCTGATCATTGCATACTGTGTATCGAAACACCACATTGTGTAGCAAAAATATATCCAGTCCTTATGTTGCAGTGAAATATTTTAACAGTGTTTTACTTTAAGGAAAAAATCTTAAATAGCTTCCAGAACAGCAAACTAGCAAACTAGGACATGGACTTACTTCCGACTACATGGGGGTTCAACGCATAATGGTGTCCATATACAGTATGGAGGTGTCTGAGGGAGGACAAGCCCTGTCTTAGTCAGGGTTTCTATTGCTGAAAGGATTTACTTCAGCTTACAATGTTCTGGTCACATTCCATTGCTGAGGGAAGTCAGGGCAGGAACTCAAAC
The DNA here is from genome assembly GCA_036184795.1 of Tokudaia tokunoshimensis. Lineage (NCBI taxonomy): Eukaryota > Metazoa > Chordata > Mammalia > Rodentia > Muridae > Tokudaia > Tokudaia tokunoshimensis. The sequence continues at coordinate 29,217,439 of BTHU01000003.1, forward strand.
AGGTCAGGACCCTGGAGGCAGGAGCTGATGCAGAGGCCACGGAGGGAGCTGCTTATGGCCTTGCTCTCCATGGCTTGCTCAGCCTGCTTTCTTATAGCCCCCAGGACACCAGCCCAGGGGTGGACCACTCACATCAGTCATCAATTTTCAAACATGTATCCCAGACCCCACCTGGTGGGCACATTTCCTCATTCCAAAATGACTGTAGCTTGTCTCAGAATAACGTAAAAACCACTGTACTTAGCTAGGATTTGTTCTCTAGTGAGTAATCGTCCATTACAGAGAACCCACCTGCTGTGTGATATATAGCAAAGTATGTTTTAACCACAAGAGCTTAGAACTCTAGCGACCGTCACAAGTAAGACTATGCTTCCGAGTTGTTTAATGCTCCCAGAAGCTTCTCTGCCAGAGAGGGACTCGGATCCATTAGACCCGGGCACAGAGGCACTCCGCTGCTCTGAGATGGAGTGTTTGCCCATGGCTCTAGATCCCTCCTGCTAATCCAGCACCGTCTCCTCCGGCTCTGACTGTGCCGCGTTCCCAGAAGCCACTTGGTGTCTCAGAACCTTCTTCAACTCTAGATTCAGAGGCTGGGATGCTCTCTTCTGATTTCCCCAGTCACTGCCTCCACACAATACACAGACACAAACAAAACAGGCAAAAGACCCACACACATAAAAATAAACATATCAGCAACAAAAAAGCCATTAAAATTCTCCTCCCCCCCCCCATCAGTTAAGGTTCATTGTCCTACACAACATTCCGCAGGCTTGCTTGTCCTCTGGAAAATTCAGACTAATTCTAGGAATGTTGCTTAGGTTGGAATGCCTGTTCTGGGCTGAGGGAGGAAGGAAAGCGTCTCTCAGTACTGGATGGCTGTACTGCATCTCCGTCTGTCTGGTAGCGTCTGTCCCAGGGACACCGGGTGAAGCAAAGCATCGATGTGTTCTCCAGATACTTACTGACACCGTCTGTCTGCCAGGAGCTCCTTTTAGTGTTGGAAGAAGGCAGTGAACAAATCAAAACGCTGCCGTGCTGCCTCCAGAACCATCCGGAGCAGGGAAATGCAGAGGGTTGGTCCTGCCTCAGTACCCGGGGATCAGTCCCCTCAAGATGGCGGACCAGCACAGTGGAGAAGACCTCGGTGCTCTAGGCACTGCAGGATTTAGTTCATCACAACAACAGGCAAAGAAAGACAGAGCCACACTGGTACAACTTGAGTTGAAAAATGAAAGGTTTACCATTCAAGTTTACCATTTTCATTCCAATGGTGTTCCCCCCACCCCCGAATTCACAGAATTCACCTAAAGTTTGTCTCTACCTCAGCCTGTGTTGTCAGTGTCAAAAACATCCTTTCTAGAACATCTAAATAAGCAAATGAGTTTCTGTTTACCTCCTTCATAATGTAAATAATGCATGGTATAGCATACCACACCGTAACTTCCTCCTAACTCTATGTAGAGGCTGTTTGATGAGTTCATACCCTTTAAAAGCAACCAGAGTATCATCCATTGAACATGTATCATAATGCAAATAGCGACCTTTGGATGACCATGGAGGCTGCAGGGTTGGCTTTAAACACTGCCCAGAATGAATAACGGGACATGTTACTTTCCACATGTGCACTTATATCTATGTAAACTTGCACAGACGTGTGTGTGCAGTCTGACTGGGATTCTTTAACCTGCCCCATGCAGGGTGTGTCTATGGGCTTTGTCATATCCCTACCAGGAGCTTGGGAGAGTAGCAGGTTCTTAAGGATGTCTCAGTTTTCAGTGGCATTTTTAAAAAGGTAATGCCTGGAGAAGGAAGCCGGACTAGAACTCAGCTTTGTAAATCATGCATGCTGCTGAAGGGTCATTTTTAAAAAGATAAGAGTAATGTTATACAGACTGAGATTGTATTTATATATTTAGGGGTGTGTGTGTGTGTGTGTTTATATGAATGCCACATAGGTGTGGGTACCTGTAGAGGACAAAAGAGCGTGTCAGATCCCTTGGAGTGGAGTTATAGGCAGTTGTGAGATAACTCTCATGGATGCTGGGGAACCAACTTGGGTTCACAGCAAGACTGACAAATGCTTTTGAATGCTAAGCCATCTTTCAAGCCCCATTGTGGGTTTGGGGGCTTTTTCTTTGTGTTTTAGATGTTTAAATTTTATTTTATGTGTACAGCTATTTTGTTTGCTTGTATGTGCACCATGTGCATTCATGATACACAAGGTCAGAGAAGGTCACGGGATTCTCTGGAAACGTAGCTACAGATGGCTATGAGCAGTCACGTGGGTGCTGGAAACCTAACCCCGGTCTTCTATGAGAATAGTGGGCACTGTTAACTGCTGAGCCATCCCCCCTCCCACAGACACCCTCTCTCCCATTGTGCGTTTGTGGACTTTTGATGGAGGCTCTCACTGTTTATGTAGCCCAGGCTGAGGTCAAACTTACCAGGTCGCCCAACCTGACCTGGACTCCCTCCTTTGCTGAATGCTGGTATTATCGCACCACAGCGTCCAGCCGTAAAATGAAGATTTCTTTGTAGTTATCTTGGTTTTGCGGCTTTATTGTTGTTGCTATGGAGACAAGGTTTCACTGAGAATCTCCGGCTCCTGGATTTTGCTATGTAGACCAATCTGACTTAGAAGTCACAGAGATCGACCTGCCTTTGCCTCCAGATCACTGAGTCAAGTGTTATACTTTAAACCCTTGACGCATGCAGGGTAAATGTGTTTCAGAGACATTCTTCGGTGTACTTAGGTGGCCTACTAAAGTGAGACCTTTATTATTATAGTGCTGTCTGTTATTGAAGCCAATTGAAATACATCGGTATACACAACTGAGTACTAGTCCTGCTTACAAGGTTAGTCCTTTGGCTGGTGTCTTAGTTACTTTTCTGTTGCTGTGATAAAACACCACGAGCAGCAGCACGTGCTGACGGACACAAGCACAAGGCAGCATTATAGAAGAAAACGTTTACTAGACATACAGTTCCAGAGAGAGTCCGTTGCAGTCGGGAGGCACAAAGCAGAGAGTGCAAACTGGAAGTCGAGGAAGGCTTTAAACCCTCAAAACCAGCCTCCAGGGACGCACTCCCTTCAGCAAGACTGCACCTTGTAAACCTCTGAACTGGGCACCAAGTTTTTAAATACCAGAGTCCGTGAGGGACATTTTGCATTCAAACCACCACAGCTGGTAACGTGGAACTTGGGCATGGGGCAAGTCTCCGCCACCCCCTGAGAAGAGTGCTTTTCTGCGCCTACACTTCGTTTTGAACCAAAACCAAGGTTGATAATGAACACTTGCTTTCCTGATGGGAGTGTGGGTAACTGACCAGCTTGAATAAAAACCATAGGTAGTGACTTTCCAAGGGTGATTCCTGACCTATGACATCTCTCATGTGTGTCTGAAGGAATGGCATACGTACTTGACGAGGCCACTTGGAGGGGCCCCACGGCCCTTTACCCTAGGCTGGTTTTCCTTTATATTTTTATTGCTGTAGCCAATCAAAGGGGTGAATATTACTGAATGCTAAGTTCTGCAACGCCTCCCTGTGAGTCCCTGGACTGAGACTGCTCATAAGTGCTCAGGACAGTCTATGTCCCTAGGATATTCTGTCTGCTTGCCATATTACCTGCAGGTGACCCAATTGTTCCAACCCACATTATTGACTTTTAGCCCCATGTCGTGACTTGGAGCCTCTTGTCTTGCACTATGTCTTGAACTATGTTGTCTTGCAGATTCCCGAACAGCGATTTGGCATTTACATCTGAGTAATGGAGAGGGAGCAGAGTCTGCACAGGGGTTGGATGGTCTCAGCACATCTAAGATCATCTACACTCTAGACTGATAAAGTTTACCACTGGCTGTTCAGTCGTCAGTGTTTGCACTTGGGCTTATAGCTATATTCAGTTTTCTATAATTTGACTGTTAAGCAAATACATTTATGTAACTCCTTTTGAATTCCTAGCCTTAGAATTTTAGTTAAATAATCAGATTTCCCAGTTATGGTTTGATTCTGAGGCTCATCTGCAAATACAAAGTTGTAGAAATGTCACATTTTGGCCCTCAGGACTCCATGTACACCCCTTTTCAGGATAACATTGTTTTGCCTTGATTCAGCATAAGGCTCAAAGCCTGAAATAAGATTGTTATGTAATGATGTTGCATTAGCAACCTGTTCAACATTTTTAAAATATTGAAATAGAAAGTCTACAGACGTGTTAAGCATCAGTTTAAGAATTAAGACAGTTCTAAAGCCCCAGTTCTCAACCTGTGGGTCCTCACCCCTTTGGGGCTCAAATAACCCTGTCACAGGGGTTGCATGCTAGAAATCCTGCGATTCAGATATTTACGTTGTGATTCATGACAGTAGAAAAATTACAGTTAGGAAGTAACAACCAAATAATTTTATGGTTGGGGCTCACCACAACATGAGGAAATGGATTAAAGGGTTGCCTCATTAGGAATGATGAGAACCACTATTCTTAAGAGTTTGAGGGTTGGAGAGATGGCTCTGCAGTTAAGAACACTGTCTGGAGCTGGAGAGATGGCTCAGTGTGGTTCAGAGCACTGCCTGCTCGGCCAGAGGTCCTGAGTTCAAATCCCAGCAACCACATGGTGGTTCCCAACTATCTATAATGGGATCTGATGCCCTCTTCAGGTGTGTCTGAAGAGAGTGACAGTGTACTTACATACATAAAATAAAAAAATAATAATAAAATAAAAAAATTTTTTAAAAAAGAACACTGTTCTTCCAAAGGACTCAGGTGTGATTCCCAGAACCCACATGGTGGCCCACTAACATCTATAATTCCAGTTCCATCTAATATCCTCTCTGACCTCCACAGACATTGCATGTACCCAGTGTACAGACATACATGCAGGTAGATTACCCATACACATAGATTGGTTCTGCGATTGTTGGCTACTTTTCTTGTTGCTAAGATCAAATGCCAGGAAAACAGCTCATTAATTGAAGGGTTTATTTTAGTTGGTGGGAGGGGAGGCACAGGAGCAGGATGGGGAGGGGGAAAGAGAATGAGAGAGAATGAGAATTATTGATGTCCAACACTTTCTCCTTTTTATTCAGTTTGGGGACCCCAGTTCATATGGTGGATCCTCAGAGTTGGTCTTCCTTCTTCCATTCTGGAAATATCGCCACAGACACACTCAGAATCTTGTATCCAGAGTGATTCGAAATGCAGTCAATGTAGATCAATCATAGCCACTATGATTAATCTGCACTGAATGGTGTGCAGCTATTATTCACTCTGAGAGTGACAAGGGACACTGAGTGACATTGTGGCAGCCACCATTCCAAGGTTTTACACATGTCACCTCATGGTTTATACAACAGCCTTATGGAGAAGCTACTCTACTCTTGGTTCCACTTCAGACCTCAAGGTGGCTTTCCCCAGTATTAAGTGATTTGCTAGAATACAACAGGATAGGGTTTGAATTCAAGTCTTTCTTATTTACCAGATGAACCATTAGCCATCAGTCTTTCCGGAGCCACACACATAGTAACAGCTCACCGGTACCTCGGGAAACTGGTTAGAGGTAGACTCATGTGTTTATTCACTCTTTAATGTAGCATGATCTGATGGTCATGTCCAGAATCATATTTGGGATTTTTGTAAAGTACAAAGTGGAGAATGTTACTCCCAGATCCCATTATTCTTTGGGCAAAATTCAAATGTCTTTTCTTCTGGGTTACCTAAGATCCAGACTTATTAGAGTCAAGTTGACTTGCCCACTGTTTGTAAACACATCACTCCTCCTTTGCACATATACCATCCCTTCTGTTTCAGACGACCTCTCACTCACTAAGAGTCGTCTTCGTCCTTCAGATCTGAGTTGAAAAACCTTCCCTGAACTCTCTGAACAAGGTTGTGTCCTTGGATCTGTATTGCTAAAGCCCTCAACTTTTGATAACCTAGACGTTTATCTCCCTGTGATAGGGAATTGTGTATTTTCTCAGGTATTCTGCAGGCTCTGTGAAACAGGGGACAGAGGCTATCTTGTTCACCTGGCCACAATGGAAAGATACCTAAGTGAAGGTTAAATACTGTTTCGAAGCAAGACAGTCAGTGTTCATTTGGGTCTCAAGGTATACAGGCAACAAATGGTTCGCTGTCCTAGGCAGGGCGCTGTGCACAAGTGACAAGGAGGAGTCCCCAGTCAACAGAGGAAGGAAATTCTTTTAAAGTCTTTGTGAAGACTCACATTCATGAGTTTAAATTAGGTGTCTGCAGGCAGATTCATCTCTTAAGATCCAAACTCAGAAAAACTAAAGTCCCAGTGATGAGCAAGAACCTAAACATTTTTTCTTTAGGGTCACAAGGAGGCCACCTATCAACTGTGAACTCTATTAAGAAAATTTGCTTTAGACAAGGCTAAGGACTTTAAAGTATTTGGGGAATAATTCACACCCTTTATATCTTGCTAGTAAGTTTAAGCACAGCCAGTTTGGGATTGTAAGAGTACTCTTTTCTTAATTATTCTATGAATGTTTTAAATATGTCTTTTGAAAGAACACTGTTTTGAAGATGATAAAGATTTAACATGATGCTGAAGATGATCAGTCCTGAAAACATACAAGCAGTACTAAACAAGTCTATATTTATATATTTATTCATAAACATATATATGTCTGTAACAATAGTAATTAAAAAGAGGCCATGAATTTGAGGGTGGGAATAGGTGGTATTGGTGTGGGGATTTATGAAATTAATATTTTAATTAAAAATCGCTAGTAAGTCTATACTTGTATAGCTGTAAAAAAAAAATAAAGTAAAAACCATAATGTCCTTAGAGTGTTTATTAGTACCTATGGGTATAAGGCATACTGAAAACCCAGTATTAGAATGAATACTATGTGGCAAGAAGAAAGAAAAAAATTTCTAAAATTACTTTTGTATCCTTCCATCCAAAAATGCTAAATAAATTTAGGATCTAGGGCTTTTCTACAGAGATGAAGCTTATATCTTACTTTGTTGTATGTGTATAGATAGGTTCACCGAAATTAAGGACGTTCAAATGAAACAAAACCCAGAATACTCAAAATGGAAACTTAAAAATAGAAAAACAAACCAAAACATCCAAACCCATTCATGTAGCTGATACATATATATGTTTTCAGGTAAAAAAAAAATTGAATATTAAATAACCAGGAAATGGAGAATCTAACAAAAAAAAGAGGAAGAATGGATATCTTATTTCATGGTATCCATGCTCAAAGAGTATTTTTTTAATTGCAGGAAAAGCAAAAACTGTTGGAGCCTTGTGGGATTCTAGCTCGGAGTGTTTGGGGTCAGGGGAGCTGAAGGTCCCTGTTCCTCCAGGATTTTGGGTGCTAGGTGAGCGCTGTGCAGTGTCCTCTGCTAGCATCAGCAGCTCCTACAGGAACCCAACTACATCCTCCGTCCTGAATCCCAAGACAGAAATTAACAAAATTACTTTAGCCAGCTGACTCTGCCACCCAAGCAGTGTTTGAGGGTGAGAAGTCTCTCAGTTCCAAAGCAGCTCACATTGTAGCCCACAATTCTTGATATAAGAGGAAAAAAGTGAAATCGTGTTTCTGGTCTGGGATGGATCCCACCAAGTGTGACTCGGTCTTCTTACAAAAACAAAAAAACAGAAAGGAAAAGCTTTGTTTGATTATGAGGTCAGTATTAATGAGTCACTACCGTTTGGGAGTGTGCTGTGTTAACTGAGTTCATGAGAGAGAAACTCACTGGTAAAATCGTGATCAAAAGGCAACTTCCTCACTCTATAGAATTCCGCTCACTCTCCCTGGAAGAGCAGAAATCCTGTCTCCTGTTCCAGTCTTGCCCTTCCTTCAGCTCTGAGGAATGGGTGTATTCTCTATGTATCCCATTTGAATTCCCTTGACCTAAACAGAATGCTGAAGGAGCCTCCACTACCAGTGAGGAAGGGGGGGGGGGTGTCAGGGTTAAACATTAATCCAAGAGTGATTGTGGAACTGGAAGAAGGTCACACTGAGTAAATAATCAGCTGTACCTGGGCTGAGCTACCGGTTACTAGGCAACGACCGTGACTCGCACTGAATACTTCACTACAATGAAATGTCCAGCCCCCACATTTCCAGGAAATGCCCTTCTTTTAAGTCACCAGGTACCAGGGCGAATGGCCACTCACAGTATCAGGTACCATAGCCTGTGGCTTGTCAGTGTCTGAGGGATGTAAGCTCAGGACAAACACAGATGTTACCTTTGTGCTGACTGTGAGAAGGAAGAGCTGAGTTGGGGAAAGGTGTGCAGTGAATCACCTTCTCCACAGAATGACTCACGGGAACGGAATCCCTTGCCTTTAGAGAGGGAAAATAGCACGATCCTAATCACTAAAGTAGCCTAAGACACCAGAAGGTCACACAGTAACTTAGGGCTGAGAGAGAGAGGCTCAGGATCCAGATAGCCTGTCACTGTGCTGGATCTCTGGGTTTAGCTTGTCAGTCCTCAGGTAGCACCCATAGCACCTGCCTCGGGGAGAGGCTGTGGGTGTTGACACCAATTATCAGGAAGCGCTGGAGCGACGGAGCAGCTGTTAATCTGTGTACTCTGGGGAAGGGACATCTGACTTCCAGCGAGGCAAGCAAGGGAGGCCACAGATAAACGGGGCCATTGTCAACATATCAAGATAATGTTACTGTTTTGAGAATTCTGATTACAGAAATTGTAGCTAAACCACTTCAAGGACTTTCTAAGGCTCTCCGGCATTCTAGTCTTTGGAAATCGGAGGTTGAGAAGCTCCATTAGCGCTGTGCTGTGAGAATTCGTCTTGTGACTCCTAACATACGAAGAAGACAGCTTTCGTCTTTTACTTCTTTTTCATACCACACGGGCTACATCACGATTTTTTTTTGGTAGAATTTATGATGGGATATGTAATTACACAGAGTAGCTCCGTGAAATTCTGTGAGCTTCTCTCTGACGGATATGCAAATACGCAGGCGTGACTGACTCTAGGTTCTTCAGGGTTTTGACAGAATGTAGGGTAATTCCGGTCTTCTCGTGTGTGGGCTGCACCTTCAGCCCCCATTGTAGGTCTTGAATAGAGGGGCTTGGCTAGAGTCAGTGACGCTTCGTTGTAAAACATGGCATCTACCCTCTCAGCTCGGAACTAGTGGGAAAGAGAAACCCAAGTAAGAAGCAAAGCCGGGATGCTTTGTGGGACTATGGGCAGGTGTAGCATCGCGGAGAAGGTTAGAAAGCCAGAGGCTTTAGGAGGGAGGTCAGATAGGTGTTAAGGAATCCGGTGGGGACAGTGTGACTCACCTGGGGCCAGGTGTTCAGCTGGACCGGAGGGTGTTCTGTGTCTAAGACCTGTGTGAGCTGTGACACATGGAGGTAGAATGAGGTGGGCGAGACTTTCTTCCCACTGAGCCTGAAGTCTGGGTCTGTGGCATCTGGGTGGGGCTGGTGAGTTGGTAAAGGTTTCTTTTTTTTTTTTTCCTAAGTTTTTTTATTTACATTCCAATGATTTCCCCTTTCCTGTTTCCTCCTTCCCCGAAAGTCCCATAAACCCCCTTCCCTCCCTCTGTTCCCCATTCAACCCCCTCTCGCTTCTCTGTCCTGGTATTCCCCTACATCAGTCTTTCCAGGACCAGGGGTGTCTCCTTCCATCTTCTTGGAAATCTATTGATATGCGAATTGTGTCTAGGGTATTCCGAGATTCTGGGTTAATATCCCCTTATCAGTGACTGCATACCATGTGTGTTCTTTTGTGATTGGGTTACCTCACTAAGGATGATATTTTCAAGTTCTGACCATTTGCCTAGGAATTTCGTGAATTCATTGTTTTTAATAGCTGGATAGTATTCCATTGTGTAAATATACCACGTCTTCTGAATCCATTCCTCTGTTGAGGGACATCTGGGTTCTTTCCAGCTTCTGGTTATTATAAATAAGGCTGCTATGAACATAGTGGAGCATGTGTCCTTATGGCATGCAGGGAAAGCCTTTGGGTATATGCCCAGGAGTGGTATAGCCGGATCCTCCGGGAGTGTCATGCCCAGTTTTCTGAGGAACCGCCAGACTGCTTTCCAGAGTGGTTGTACCAGCTTGCAATCCCACCAGCAGTGGAGGAGTGTTCCTCTTTCTCCACATCCTCTCCAACAACTGTTGTCTCCTGTGTTTTTGATCTTGGTCATTCTGACTGGTGTGAGATGGAATCTCAGGGTTGTTTTGATTTGCATTTCCCTAATGACTAAGGATGTTGAACATCTCTTTAGGTGCTTCTCAGCCATTAGATATTCTTCAGGTGAGAACTTTTTGTTTAGCTCTGTACCCCATTTTTTAATAGGGTTACTTGGCTCTCTTGAGTCTTACTTCTTGAGTTCTTTGTATATATTGGATATTAGCCCTCTGTCAGATGTAGGGTTGGTCCAGTGGATAAAAGATAGCCTTTTCAATAAATGGTGCTGGTTCAACTGGAGGTCAACATGCAGAAGAATGCAAATTGACCCATTCTTATCTCCTTGCACTAAGCTCAATTCCAAGTGGATCAAGGACCTCCACATAAAACCAGACACACTGAAACTAATAGAAAGGAAACTAGGGAAGAACCTTGAACATATGGGCACAGGGGAGAATTTCCTGAACAGAACTCCAATAGCTTATGCTCTAATATCAAGAATTGACAGCCGGGCGGTGGTGGCGCACGCCTTTAATCCCAGCACTTGGGAGGCAGAGGCAGGCGGATTTCTGAGTTCGAGGCCAGCCTGGTCTACAAAGTGAGTTCCAGGACAGCCAAGGCTACACAGAGAAACCCTGTCTCGAAAAACCAAAAATAAATAAATAAATAAAAGAATTGACAAATGGGACCTCGTAAAACTACAAAGTTTCTGTAAGGCAAAGGACACTGTCAAAAAGACAAAGCGGCAACCAACTAACTGGTAAAGGTTTCTTAAGGAAGTGGTAGGATCCAAAGCCCATCAAGGGCCTTGCTTCTGGGAGCTGCCCCAAAGCCAGTCGTGAGTTAAGTTAACCGGACACCTTGTTTGGCTGTAAAACACAGAAGCACACTTTCCTGTTCAGTAGCCATGAAGACTTTTTTCTTTCTTCCTTATTTTGTTTTGAGACAGGGTCTCATCTAGCTGGGGCTGGCCTTGAACTCCTCTTCTTCCTCCAAGCGCTAGGATTATAGGCAAATGACTGGAAAGACGAATTATCATGAATCAAGGCAAATTATCACAATTTTCTCTCATGTGGATTCTAGATTTTATATACATGCCTACATAGATGGATGTTAGTTTGTGATAAGTTATGCTGCATATATGTAATATATATAATATATATTACATATATAATACATTAACTTCTGCAGTAGGTGTCTCAGGTGTGGGTGTATGTGCATGTATGTATATGACATTTAGGTTAAAACTGGAGTGATGTACTATCCATTAAAAAAAAAAGATCAAATATAAGATTGAAAATTTATTACCAGAAAGTTCTATTCTTGTTTGATAAAGTGTATAGTGTTATGCATTAATGCTGTGGGATGGGCTCCGGGGATGGCCTCTGTAAATCAAGGCCTGCAGTGTGAGCAACTGGGCTTTAGCCGAGTAGCTGGGCACAGGCCTACCATGCACAGGCCCTGGGCTTGATCTGCGGCCTTAGAAGGTTAACTTGAAGCGTTCCCTTTGCCTTTGTGTTATATTTTATTCATTCCTATGCTACATATGCTGCGGTGCTCAGAGGACAGGTTGCAGGATCCCTTCTCTATGTCTCCTGTCCTGGTGCTTCCTCCTGTTAAACCATCTTGCTGGCCTTGGATTTTAAGTACTTTAAAAATCTTATTTCCCTCAATGCGTATGCATATTTTGCCTTCAAAAGAGAGAGAGAGAGTGAGAGAGTGAGTGTACTCAATACGTGCTGGTGCCTGCAGAGGTCAGAAGAAAGTGCCAGTCCCCTGGAGCTCAGATTAATGATAGTTGCCTTGTAGGTGCTGGAAACAGAACATGGGTTTGTGCTCTAAACCACTGAACCATTTCCCCAGCCTCAACTTTAAATACTTTAGAAAAGCTTTTTAAATATCAACCATGTTAAACTTAGACTAATTAGAGTTATTTACTAGGACTGGTTCTGTAGCCGTGTGATGATCAGCTGGGAGCACGCTGGTGACCTTTCGCTCCTCTGGGGCTGACCTCTGAGCTCACCCGGTAACTCCCGATGGTTGAACTTGCTTCTCGCTAACAGCATCTTGTTCTGGAAGTTTTCAGCTTTTAGTTTCCACTTAAAATAATTATCTGTAGTATTAATGATTAATCTTTTCTCTCTGATGAGCCTGAATCAAGAAGTCTGTATTAAAATCTTAATTAGAGGCATGTGGGGGAAAGCAAGCTTGGGGGGGGGGTTGGGGGGGATTGTCTGAAGCCAGCCTGGGCACTATCTGGTCTCTTGCATTAAACACAATTAATAGGGATGTCTTATTTAACTAGATTCATTCCAGTATGACAGGATATTCCACATCAGGCCTCCCACAAAGCTTTTTTTTTCCCTTGCTCTCTTCAGATACCTAAGTAGTAATAAATGGAATTCAGTGGGTGATTTTTTTCCCCATGATTTATTTACCTATGCATGTGGCTTATTCTGTGGGATTCCCTGAAGAGTATAGAATCATGTTTTTCTAAAAACAAGAAAAAGAAAGAAAGAAAATCATGTTTTAAATTGTAATAAGACAGGAGTTTAACACCATCCCTTCTGTATAGTAGGGTAGAGGAAACAAGAGAGCAAGGATATTTCATTCTTTCAAAGAGCAAAGTCTGGGTTGGAAACCAGAGACAAGATTCTAGTGTGCTACCACGAAAGTTGGCCTTTTGTTTGCTTCCCAGTATAGTAAGGGCATAGCATCGGAACTTTGGCTACTCCTTATTTTATTAAACATTTTGAACCTGTCCTCCATATACGCTGATATCAAGCTAAGTAATTCCACCTTTAAAGGAATCCTTGGGGGCTATCAATATCTCCTGTCACACCAAGACTCTACCTGGCTCCTAATTGTTAGTTTACTGTTGCCTTAGTCTGTTTCTATCTCTCCATGAGAAACTCGGTTTTCACCATCCTTTTTAGATGTCTTTGGTGTGACCATTAGCACCCATTTCCTTACTTTTTCTCTTTCTTCCCCCCCCCCAAGAGTTAAAACAATACAAAAGCTTTATTTAACAGTTGCATACTATCCCATGGGCTAAGTGATCGATATCCAGGACCCAGCAGCAAGGTCAGCCCAACCTCCGAGCCCCTCTTTCTGACTCCAATAGGGTGAACACATTGCCCTCTCTAATGGGGACTTCGACATTTCAGACGATAGAGTCATCCATAAATTCCACATGCACCTGCCCGCCCTGTCCCTGCAAACTGGCAGTGCCCAGCACTTCGGTTACCCTAGCCATCTTGATGGGCTGGCTGTGACTCATGTCCATAGTGATGACCATCTGGCGGATGCCTTTCCTTTCAAAGTGGAATTTTATATGTTTGCTAATCTATAAACGTGGCCTGGAGTCCAGGAAAGCAGTCAAGCAGTGTGACTGTACTAAATGAGAAAACCGAACCCCAAAGCTGCTAAACAACCTACCCAGGCTTGGTCATGGTCTGCCCATGGTCTGTCACCGGAGATGAGGGTGCTGGTGTGCATCTTCTGACCCAGAACCCTTCGGTGATACTGTTAGTTTTTAAATATCTTTACCCACCCAAGGCATAGGTCAGATGATACTTGGATTCCTCTTCCAAAACAGAAGCGGTAGACCCCTACAGATCTTGCAGGATGTAGCTGAAGGCATGCCAGTGTGGTCTCCCTGAGACAGTTTGGTCCCATTAACATCTACCTTGTGGTTCCCTGTGTGGCCTGTACCTCACACAGTCACCTCCCTAGCAGACAAACTCAGCATCATCTAGTTCTACTTTTGTGGAGCACATCTGCTAAGCTATGTCAGAAAGCAACAGTTGAAAAGTTACAGGAGGTAAATTGACCCAGCCTGGGAACTCCAGTCATCAGTGGAGGACCACAAGCCTTGTTGAGTCAGGGGACAAGCAGCCATGGGAACCTATTCACCTATGACATCGGTTCATTCACCACAGCAAAGACAATGGTCTTTATTGGTCTTTATCATCCTGAGTTGGTGTTCTCACTTAGAGGAGCTTTTGTCAGAGTTGTAGCAGGAGCAGCTCTCTGCAAAACTCAGGCAGGAATAACACGTGCCAGGCCGGCAAACAGGCTCAGTGTGTGAAGGCACTTGTCACCAAGCCCGACAACTTGGATCTGTGGACCCTCATGGTAGAAGGAGAGAACCAACTCCCCACAAGCTGTTCTCTGACCTCCACACATGTGCCGAAGCGCGCGCACGCCCATACTTAAACACACATACACACACACACACAGATGCACAAATAAAAAAACTACATATTTCAAGTTTTCAGGGAAGATCAAATCAATAATGCATTTGGAAGAGTATAAAAGTAGTAAGTTCCACCTGAGGGTTAGGAATGACTAGGGAGTTTATGTTGTGTACATCATTAATAAGTTAGAAATAAGTATATTCTAATGCAGCCATGTAGAGGCAAGATTAGGAGATCAAGGTCACCCTCTGGCTACATCACAAGTTCAAGGCCAGGTCTCTTTCTGAGACAAAAGCATGCATGAATGTACACGCACTTGCCTGCTCATGCGTTCTCTCTCTCTCTCTCTCTCTCTCTCTCTCTCTCTCTCTCTCTCACACACACACACACACACACACACACACACACACACACACCACACCAGCCTAGTTTTGTTAGGCTAAACATAATCTAAGCTAGGTGCAATGACTTAGGCCTGTAACTCCAACTACTTGAGAGGCTGAGGCAGGAAGACGGCTTGAGGCAAGAATATGATCTCATCTTGGCAACGCAGTAAGATTCCCCAACTTAAAACAAACAAAAGCAAAAGGTTTGATGGAGAAAATAGAACATATTACTAATCAACTTGAGGAGCTAGAAAGAGACCTCAGTGGTTTAGAACACTTGCTACACAACCACAGGACCAAGTTCAGATGGAGCACCGGGTGAGAAGCAGGGCCCTGTCTTGTGCACTGTAAGCCAGCACTGCAGGAGGCAGAGAGGTTTGCTGGGGTATGCAGCTGCTAGCCTAGTGGGAAAATGTGAGTTCCGGGTTTGGGGGGAGAGCCTGCCTCAAAGCAATAAGGCAGAGTGACAGGACACTCAGTACCTCCCTCCTCAGGCTTCTATGAATCCCCCCACAGGCGTACGTAAGTTACACATACACACACACACACGCACGCACGCACGCACGCACGCACGCACGCACACAGTGTTTATGAACGAAACCTTTGTTAACATTAAAAAAAAAACCCAAAAAGCCAAAAAATGGTCTCACAGCCTAAATTAGACTTGTTAGCACAGAGAATTCTTTTTACTTATACCTACTTTATCAATGCCTGCACTTAGAATTGTAAATAAGGGAAGGGAATCTTCAGAGTGGTCAATATTTCCTCAAAAAATCTTTCTCACAGTTAATCTTCAAATACAGGCAGACTGTGTTGGAGAGTGTGATCTACAGAGAGGCAGCCCTTTTAGCCGGCTCCCTCCCAGAAAGCTCTGGTGGCCTCTGATGGGGTTTTGTTGTTTTGCTTTGGTTTGTTTTGGTTTGTTTTTTTGGAAGGTGATGGCCATTTTAAGATCAAGTTGTTTTCTACTTTAGTTATTACAATTTTTTAGTATATTTTACAAATTCCCTGCAGTCTTGTGTGAGAAAGAAAAACATGAATTTTTGTTTAGATTTGGGTCTTGTCCTCAGGTTACCTCTTTGGTTACTTGAAAATAACCAAAGTTCAAAATTTCATAAGAACAATAGAAATTTGGAATACTTCTGGCCATATCCCAAGCATTCAGATAAGGTGTACTTGACTGTGTTGATAAGGAATCTTTAATCTTCGAGCCTGCTTTCCACCCACACAGCCCCTGGAGGTTTTGTTTATTTGTTGTGGCATTTTTGAGAAAGTGCTTCTGGTGTAGCCTGGGCTAGCCTCAAATTCAACATCTTTCTGCTTCGTCCTCCTGGGTGCTGGGATTATAGGTGTGCTCCATCACGCCCTGCCGGGACATTTTTAACACATCTGTGTGACAATTATGTGCACATATGGTATGAGGAAGTTATGCTAAAGAATGG
This sequence comes from Tokudaia tokunoshimensis, assembly GCA_036184795.1. Classification (NCBI taxonomy): domain Eukaryota; kingdom Metazoa; phylum Chordata; class Mammalia; order Rodentia; family Muridae; genus Tokudaia; species Tokudaia tokunoshimensis. Next base: position 29,233,617 of record BTHU01000003.1, read on the forward strand.
TGACCACACCACTAAAATCTGAACACAGTGCCCAACCAGGGGAGAGTCAGTTTCTAACAAGAAGAAAGTTGTAAACCAGTGTATATTTTCACCCTAGGGAGAGGGTGGGCCTTCTTGAAGCCTAACCAAGCTACTTGTGCTGTGTGGTTCATTTGGGGGTCTGGGGACATTTCCTATGGGTGTAATGTGGGTGTTTCTCGGAGGTTGTGACCTATATGCCAAGACCTGAGGCAGGACAGGCAGTGCGTAAATAAGAGGACCCAGTAGAAGCCTGGTAAGAGAGGACTGTACTGCTAGTGAGGCAATAGAATCAAAGAGACAAGGCAGGGAAAAGGAAAAGTTACATCTTAACATCAAAGTCTGGAACAACAGGCCGTGCCAGATCATTAAGAGACTCTCAGTGCGAAATTCTAGGAAATGGTGGCTGTCAGAGCAAATATCATCCTCAAAAGAAAAAGGACGGCCCGGGTGGGTGGGGAAGGAAAGGAGGCTCATGCTGGTTAGATCAACAGAGATAAAAGTTTCCAACTGACTTAAGACTTGGCTTTAGGGGCTGGAGAGATGGCTCAGTGAGTAACAGCACTGACGGCTCTTCCAGAGGTCCTGGGTTCAAATCCCAGCAACCACATGGTGGCTCACACCCATCTGTAATGAGATCTGACGCCCTCTTCTGGTGTTTCTGAAGACAGCGACAGTGTACTTACATATAATAAATAAATAAATCTTTAAAAAAAAAAGGGCCTGGCTTTAAAAGAAACTAGGAGTAGAGAGTAGGTGATGAGCTTTCCCACTTTCCATGGCTAATGGAGCTCACTACATTATCCTCTGTTTTCTGTATGTTTACCATTTTATTTTCCCTGAAGTCAAAATAAACAATGGGCTTTGGGGCCATAGGAAGCTGTTTGTGGGATTTAGGGAGGATGGGGAACGGGAGACGGGTTTCGAGCTCCAGAGCGGGTTGCCTTAGACAGCTTGATGGTGGAGCTTGAGTTTACCCTTGTTCAAGGACATCCGTGCTTTCTGTCTCCGTGAGCTGTCCTCCGCTATCTGATCCCTGACCATACTTTGTACAAAGAACCAACAGAGACTGGTGCTCAAGGACCGCACCAGCTCGCCTCCCAGGCTCCTGTCACTAGATGCTACGCTTGCGCTCCGTCCCACGCTGTGGAAGGGGCACCACTTCTGAACTGGACCCAGTTCGGAAGAGAAGCTGTTACAGGATATTTGATCATGCTGTGACCCCCAAGACTGAACGGTTTCTAGTTGTGGTAAGGCTTCAGCCTTTGATCCTGGAGCTTTCTGTTTACTGAAAACAAGTTACCTGTAGTGTGGCCCAACCCTAGCACATACCTTTAATCCAGGAGCAAAATAAAGTTAACCCTAGGTCAAGAGGGGACATAGGTAACCAACAGAGACTAAAGGTAAGCAGCAGAAAGGAGGGTCTTTGAGCGGAAGGGTATTTGAGACAGTGTAGGAGGAGAAGCTCTTTCCTTCTGAGACGGTGGTAGAGGAGGAAGGTCAGCTGGGTGCTGCCTCTCTGAGCTGGAAAACTTTCAGCACAACATCTCGCTCTGGAGTCGTTGGCTTTGGTAAATTCCAACAGCTGGGATTTTTGGTTTTAAAACAAGCAGCAGTACCTGGATAGTGGAGACATGAAAAATACCAAGATTCAGAGCAGGTGTTGGTGAGCAAAGGAGGGGCGTGAACTGGGGCATAGCAGGGTTTCACTAATCCTCAGTAGCTAGGTGGACGGTGATAAAACTTACTGGGAAATGAAACAAAGAGGAGATAGATTTCTGGTGGGCGGAAATGGCGGTGTGGTTTGGGGCAGAAGTTTGCCTTTTCCATCCCTGGCTCTCTGAGCTCCTGAATGGACTTCACCTGTCTCAGTCCTCTAAGTCTCATGCCCAAGGTTAGAGAATGTGATTGTTAGCTATCCTATGCCTCCTCAAACCTGCTGTATGCAAAATAATAATAATAATAATAATATAATCACATCTCGTGCTCAGTCAGTGCTCACTAAAAATTAATTGAGCCACTTTTGTAGGTTTGAGTAATGAAATTAAAACATGATTATTTTTCCAGTGCAAAAAGATTCAAAAGTAGGTGTTTGATAATGTCACCATAGTTGCTTGCCATCATTAACAGACAGATGTCCTGAAAGATGAGTAGACTCATCTCAACTCCTCTCTTGGCCATGAGCTCGGGTGATAGACGTCCAGGTTCTACAAGGTGCTTGGTATCAATCTGTTTCTAAAACATTTCATGTGTTTTAAAGAGGTGTTTTCAGAACATGCATTAAGAAAGCCAAAGCCCGTTTTCTGGGCTCTTGGTTCTACTGGGAGGAAGGAGTCAGAGTTTCACTGGAACATCGTCAAGTGGTTATTTATAGCCAAGCACGTTTATTTATGTCGCATCATCAATGAGAATTAGATTTCACGGAAATAAGATTACATATGGAATTACATCGTTTAGCTTCCTGACGTTAACTGAGCATTGGTTTTATACGGTCTCTAGGCTCCCTTGAAGTATTATGTACAGGACGAGATACACTGCGTTCAGCCATACTGTGTCCCGGACTTGCTGTGTTCCCACAGCAGTATTGGGCACTTGGCATCTACTAAATAGTAACAGCCATTTTTCTTTTCATCTATATTGGTAGTGAACTTAAAATACACTGCTTACTTTTTTCAATACAAAATGGTTAAAAAGTAAAGTATGTCATTTTATGATTTCTCTAGTAATCACACAGTTTCTTATGTAAAACATAATTGTTTCTACTTATACATCCATCCCTTTCTAAGGTAACCGGTCCCACTGTTGTGATTTTGTTTTTATTGGGACACACTGTGTAGCACAGGCTGACCTCACAGAGGAGCCCCCTAATTTGTTATCCAATATACAATGGTCAGCCCTGAAATTATGTACATGCAACAATATACAGACTTCTAAAAATCCATTACAAAGGAGCATATAAAAATATCCATAGTCATTTTCATAGTAAAATAAATAAATCATTTGCTTAAGTCATCTAATCTGTGATTATAAGAGAAACATTTTTATGCTTGTGGGGGTACACAAGATACGTTCCTAGAATGATCCAAGTAACATATGGCTTTGAATTTGTGGAAAAATATTTCTTTAAAAATGTTTTAAATAACATAAAATACAATAATTATTAAGTTACTCGAAGAAATTAATGTCTGAAACCCAGATTGGAAGGTTAGTCAGGCTAGTGCTTCTAAGAAATAATTATTCAGAGAGAGAGAGAGAGAGAGTGTGTTTTCTAATGCTGGGTATTGATCCTAGGGTCTCCCACGTACTGAGTTCTACCCTTCGGTTTTGTACCTATACTCTGTATTGATAATTGTTCTTTAGAGAACTTTCCTGTGCGTTTATGTCTCTTTCTTGAAAAATGAAACAAAACCTGATAATTGTCTCTTGGTCCTTGCATTGACTGTATCGCTCACCTATTAAAATGTCATATCCTGGAGTCAGTTGTGTGCCATTAAGAATAGAAACCTCCTGAGGTCAGAGTCCTGACGTAAAGGTAAGATTTGCTGCTTCCCTTTCTGACCTTGGGCAGCTTGCTTTGTCTTTTTCCTTTTTGTTCTTTTTCTTTTTTTCAGTTGAGCTTACAATATTTCCTAGGGTAGTTGTGATTAAGACAGGCACCAACAAAGTACCCGGCACGTGAGTGACATTTGCTTGAAACCATTGCGTGTTCTAGCGCCCTGCTTCTGTACTGACTTTCTGGTGACTAATGAGTTTTCTCTTGTCAGGGTTGACAAAGCTTTGGGGTCTGTTAAAACCTCAGTAGGTGATTATTTGTCTCAGTTCCCTAAGATCCGTACAGTTCCTTACCGTAAAGCTCAATATGAACATCTGTTTGTTTGTAACTTCAGTTTGTTCAAGTAGGATAATCCTTTCTTTGAGGTTTAGCATCTATCTTTAATAGATTAAATTCTTTTAAGCATTAAAGTTCACACGTAAACTTAGATAAGTTTTTTAAAGCTGTGTTTACACAGCTAATCTCCTTTATCATAAAGGAATGGCATGCATGGAAGGGCAGATTCACAGGTCTAATAAACGGAGCCTTTCTCGACTTTGGACTTTAGACCACATCGCCGCTACAAATGTGTTTGCCTAGCTTCCCATCAGTCCTGTCGACAGAGGCCCTTGTGAGTGGGTGGCCTTCCAAACTCCTCCCCAAGCTTGCCCCCGGTCTCTGTATCCCACGCCCCCTTTCCCGGTTTGTTTATTGTCTACCCTCTTCGAGGAATTGTTGATGCGCTGCTGTCTGTCTTGGTTGAATTCCCACTTAGCTATGTGCTCTATTAGGTTAGTAATTATGTATCGCTTTTGTAGCCCTTGCAGTTATTAAACCCGTTTGCTCTTCCTTATCCTAAGTGCCTAGGATCAGAAAGGTTTCTAATGGGGAGCGTATGAGGGTGGAGAGAGAGACGGTTCAGCCCTTTAGGATGCTTGCTGCCTTTAAAGGACAACTGACACTAAGCCACTCATAACTGCTTGGAACTCCAGCTGCAGGGGATCTGACGCCCTCTTGTGGCCTCTCTAGGAACCTGCACACATGTAGCACACACATTAATCAAAGCAATTTTTTTTAAATTTTTTTTTAACTTTTTGGATTTGGAAATTTTTTATTTTGGGATATTAGCATATACATGATGATGTTTCTCAGAGGTAGAATCCAAGCCTAACCATAAATTTATTTAGCCTTCTATGTACCTTACATATGCAACTGGAGGTAATTTTATACAGTATTTTAATAATTTTATACATGAACCAAATGTCTGTGCATTGAACCATGAGAGTTATGGAATCATGTGAATGCTCAAGAAAATTTAGATTTTTTTTTCAATATTTCAGAGTTTTTCAGATTAGGAGCAGTCAGCCACCCATCGTCTCACCACACAGTATTTCTGGACAGTGAGGGATCCACAATTCTGTGAATTTGTCCCATATGTTCGACGTTTAGTTATTTGCCAACTTTTCTTATAAGTGGATATTGAAAACATACTTAGGTACTTTGTACACTTCTTATTTCACTGGGGGGGGGGCGCGGTGTGTGCTAAACCCTCAAAATAGGAAAGTATCATAGCAGCAGTCCCTTCGTGTGGCACATCAGCACAGACCTAGTGCTGCTGCCATTTTTAAATTCCTATTTTAGAACCCTTGTCAGAATATGGAGAAATCCTACTGGGATTGTTAAAATGGAATGACTAAATTATATATGAATCCAATAGTATCAAACCCTTACCTACATACCTACCGTCTTCGCCTCCTTCCTTCGAGGGCGGTAGATCTTTGTATTTCCTTTTCTGGTCAGTGCTGTTTTCTTCATATAAATTCCAAATATCTTCTTTTAATTATTAGATTTTGAGGACAGTTTTGTCCTTTGACGTGGGGTACAAATCCAATAGCTTGTGGTCAGGTAGTAAGTATATTTATATTAGGTTTTCAAAGCCAGTTATTTCATAGGTTCTGTCATAAAGATGCATGTATGTTTGATTTGTAAATAGATCTTCCAGTTGGAAACTATGTGCATGAGAAATCTGGCTCCACATGTACATGGCTTGTGCTTTTCATTAACTTCTCAACTGTTCACTTGTCTTGCTGCACCGGATAGATGTAGCCAACCTGACCCAAGCTAAAGTCACCCAAGAGGAGCGACCCTCAGTTAGAAAGTGCCTCCGTCAGATTGGCCGTGGGCAAGCCTGTAGATTTTCTTTCTTCTTTTTTTAAGATTTTATTTATTTTATATATACAAATACACTGTAGCTGTCTTCAGACACACCAGAAGAGGGCATCAGATCCCATTATAGATGGTTACAAGCCACCATGTGCTGGGATTTGAATTCAGGACCTCTGGAAGAGCAGTTAGTGCTCTTAACAGGTGAGCCATCTCTCCAGCCTGGGGGATTTTCTTAATAGTGATGGATGGGAGTGGGCCCAGCCCATGTGAGTAGTGTCATTGCTGATCTATAAGAGAGAGGTCTGAGCTAACCATGAGGAGCGAGCATGTAAGCAGCACCCCTCCATGGTCTCGGTATCAGTTCCTGCCTCCGGGTTCCTGCCCTGTGTGAGTTCCTGTTCTGACTGCCTACAGAGTCCCTTCTATTACACTTCTATAATGTAGAAGTGTAAGTCAAATAAGCTCTTGGTTTACTGAGTTGAAGACCGTTTGGTAGTAAAAAGAACAGACATAAAATGTAGGAGCCCAAAATCTAATGTAGGGCTTAACCAAGGATTCTAAACTTCACAGTCCAAGGGCAGGCAGCGGTGGGATGCTTCCCACAAGATATCACGTTGCATAAAACACAGCTAAGTGTGTTGTTGCCACCAAGGGAGCTTAGCGATACTACTCCAGTTTCTAGCTCTGGATACTTTTACCTGCAAAATAGATACTAAAATTGATCAAATGTCTCTCTTTTGCTTCACTTAATTACTTTTTAAAAAAAAAATTGTGTGTATATGTGGTGAAGTGCGTATCTGTATCTGTACCATATGAATACAGGTGTTCACAGAGGCAAGATGAAGGTGTTGCATCTCCTGGAACTGGAGTTATAGGTGATCGTGAGTCACCCAGTGCTGGGAAACAAGCTCAGGCCCTCTGCCAAGAGCCGCAGATTCTCTTAACTGCAGAGCCATCTCTCCACGCTGATAGTCACAAGTGTGCTTCTCGGGGTGGGGCTGGAGAGATGGCTCAGTAGATAAAACCACTAACCACTCTTCCAGAGGACCCGGGTTCAATCCTGCTTTCTACACAGTGACTCACACTTTATAATTCCAGTTCCAAAGGATCCAATGCTCTCTTTTAGCCTCCAGGAACATGCATGACACACAGGCATACATACCGGCAAAACACCCATATATATATGATAAAAATGTACTTCTGGTATATATTTTACTATAATCCCTTCCTAATTTTTAAACAGCACTTAAATTTCGTAATACCGTCCCACTTTGTAGTTTAAAAACCAATAGAATCGCACCGATGTACTAATAGCAAATCTCAGGGTCTCGAATTTGCTTTCACGAGGGCGTTAGATGGGTCTGTAAAGACCTTATACTGTCTCAGTGCTATCTAGGTTAAACGGTGCTCGGGGTGATGGTTTGTGGCCTGGAGTGGTAACCCAAGCAGATGAACTAATAGGATTTCCAACCAAAGAGGAACTAGGATGGCTTTTGTTATTTTTCTCAGACAGTGATAGGAAGGGATAATTATTAGAATGAACGTGGCGTAGTCATCGCCTTCACACTAAACACCAAGTCCGGAGGTTGGATAACACAGATGGATACGGCGTGTATTTAACCTTAATGAAATCCCAAGGAAAATATCAATTCCACCGCTAATGACAATCCATGGGTACTGTGCTCACAGAACGGCTCCTCTAGCTCCTCCCAAGGGCTCCCCCTCTGCAAGATCATTATTTCAGTCACGTTCTTAGTCGTCCCCTGAGGTCGGTGCCGAAGGTCTTCCTCTCAGGGGAAGAGAGTGATTGGATTTTCTTCTCAACGTTCCATGTTCTAGAACTAGATGACTGCCTTACAAAGGCCACCCGTCTGTCCACTGATGAAACTTCTTGTATGCACGAACACCAGGCTAGGAGCACATGTTCAGTCAACTAGGTTGGAGTGGGTGGTAAGCAGCCATCAGTGCTTGAGGGCTTGGCTATCTTCCTCCGGAGGAGGAACCCATGGTGGAGCGGGTTGCTGTTGGAATCATCTTGTTAAGGCTCCTCCTCTGGACGTTCATTCTTCCCTCGGCCTTTTCTAAGGCACTGAAGAGAACATTGGTCAGGCTGGAGGAGCGCTGGCTTCCTCACCCCCTCTAGTGTCTTGGTACTTGGGGAGACTTTCACAGGGACAAGAGGAAGATGAGCTGTCGGAAGTGGGTGACCCCTCATGGCTACTCATCCTCTGTGGATCCTTTCTTTTTTTTTAAACTGGGTCAACTTCCCCGCTGGCTTTTCTCTCTCAAGAGTGGGCTGTGTCTGCTTCTTGTCAGACCAGAGGGATACGTAACAAATAAACCTAACCTTTGATCCAGCGGCCAGGTCAGCTCAGCTCTTTTATTTCACAATGTGAATATTTTGGTTTTGTCTCCCACAGCCTTGTCGTGGTTCTGCCTCTTCAACTAAACTAGGTGCTTTTAGATGAGTGTGAGTGTGAGTGTGTGTGTGTGTGTGTGTGTGTGTGTACACACGAGATTGCCTTCTCACACATACTCAAGCTTGTACAGGCCAGAGTCCAACATCGGATGTCTTCCTTAGACATTCTGCACCTTACTTTTTGAGATTAATCTACATCTCACTAATTCAGCTAGACAAGCTGCCACCGAGCCCAGGGAATCTTCTTTCTCCAGCAGCCACCCCGACTCCCACATGCTCGCTGGAGTTATGGGCAGGCTCCACCTTGCCTGGATTTTTTAAGTAGTTTCTTGGGATCCAAACTAAGATCCCTGTGCTTGGAGAGCAGGCATTTTACCAGCTGAGCCATCTCCCTGGTCCCTGTGTTGTCTTAGGAAAAAAACAAAAACAAAAACAAAAATCCTTTAATCTGCCCCTGCATTCCTAAGTGTCGAAATACATGTATAATGCCTTCTTGTCCTTGATCTGCTGGCCGCCATAGTTGTTTCAAGACAACAAACTGGACGGGTTAACTGTACTACTTACATTTTCTTTTTTATCCATCAAATAAAGGCTTAGCTGTCACTAAATTGAATTTAACCATATTCACACACACACCCCAAAAGGAGGCCTTTAAAACTGAAAGAAATATGCTAAAGTTGTACAGTGTGCTCAGGGCGGAGACTAATTACAAGGTTTCAAAACTCCTCAGGTGGCCAGGCTGGTGGCCTGACTAAATGCTGCCTTCCTAAACTGGGAACAGCTGGGCCATGGTGCAAGCTGGTATAAGAGTCGCCAGCTTCCCGCAGTGCAGTGGGAAGTGTCTGCTCCTTGGCTGGTGTGTGGCACTTAAAGCACAGGTGACTGTCCTCGGCCACGGTAGGTAAGTGCTCCAAGTGGGACCCCCTTTGAGAAAATTTCTGTTGCTTGGTAGAAATTTTGATGATCGTATCAAGATATAATTCAGTTTCCTGTGGCAATTTCAGGAGGTTACCCCAAGGCTACTTCTAACCCTTTCCCAAATGCGAGACAGCAAAGTCTTTGTGTATCTTTCCACTCCAGGAGTTTGAAGGTTATTGACTTTGTATATAACTCTGGATATAAAGGGATAAACTGAGGTGGTGTTATTTTAAATACATTTTAATATGGTCAATAAATGTGTTGCTTTGCAGTCGGTTTATAAAAGTAGTCGCTAAAGGAATCATCGGTTTTTAAGTAGAAAGTTAGAAACAGGACTGTTCTGGAAAATGCAGACATTAACAATTCAAGAGTTCTCAATTCTCTGACCTTTTTATTTTATATTTTTGAGATGGTTTCATACCCTTTAGCTTGGGCTAATCTGGAACTTACTATATATAGTCCGGGGCGGCTTTAAAGTCACAGTAGTCCTCCTGCCTCAGTCTCTTGAACGCTGACATTAGAAGCATGAGCCACCATGTCCTGCTATTTGTTCCATTCTCTTAGAAAAGAGCGAGTGTCAGGAAGGGGTGTTGAGGTCTCCAGGCGGGTTCTGGTGTATTATGACTTCATGGTTAGAAACTTGTGAAGTGTTTGAAATGTTAAGTCCTGGCTTTATTGGAAGGAATTAACTGGGAGTTGACTGTTAAGATGTTCTTATTCCTGCTGACATCAGCTCAAAGAGAGACAAACATTCCAAGATTAAACGATCTAGTACCTTATAAATAAATTCAATCTCAGCAGCCTTGACTGTGTTCTGGGGACACCTTTGTAAAGCAGGCACCTTTGGTATCAGTTTCCTTACCTTGAGTATGTTTATTTCAAATGGTTGGTAATTAGACAAGCCATTTCTAACTTCCTTTCGTCTCGTTCACAGAAGGGGTAATAACATCTTCTGTGGAAAACAGAAGCAGCTTCCTTGTGGCGACTGCATAGCAGACCGTTGTATGGAAGGACTAGAAACCAGAAGACCACCATCTACATTTCGTATCAGCACACTAAATCAATTCTAAGAGTCCATGTTGACCTTGGAAGTAGAAGGATTCAGAAGAGAGAGGTTCCCACAGAAACCAAGACCCTTACCATCTCCTTTAGCTCTGAAGGCTGGCGGACAATGGATATCATAGAGACAGGAAAACTCGAAGGTCATTTGGAAAGTCAAACCAACGACTCTACCAACACTTACACAAACCCCACTGAAGCTGTAGAAGAAGAAGGCAAAAATGGCAAGGGCAAACCCAAGACCCTATCCAACGGCTTACGAAAGGGTGCCAAAAAATACCCGGACTACATCCAGATTTCCATGCCCAACGACTCCAGGAACAAGTTTCCCCTGGAGTGGTGGAAAACAGGCATTGCTTTTGTGTACGCTCTCTTCAACCTTATCCTGACAACGGTCATGATCACCGTCGTGCACGAGAGGGTCCCTCCTAAGGAGCTCAGCCCTCCTCTCCCAGACAAGTTCTTTGATTATGTCGACCGGGTCAAATGGGCATTTTCTGTATCAGAAATAAATGGGATGGTATTAGTTGGGTTATGGATAACCCAGTGGCTCTTTCTGAGATACAAGTAAGTATTGACTGATAAGGTATTTGGATTGGGGTTTGTTCTGAAAAGAGATGGCGTGTCTTTAAAATCAGCTTTGTCTGTTTTCTCATGCATTTAGTTACACCTAGGCATTTGAGGAAAGGAAGTATAGATGGACAGAATTGAATAAATGCAGCCACTGTTCCGTAAGCATGCCTTGAGTGACCATGTGTGTGAGAAGGAGGAAGGTTGCAGCAGTTCTATGGAGGGTGATTTGGTTTATCAATTTAAAGTACCACGCCTGACTTCCAGTGGTGCGGTGCCATAGCCTAAATCAAGATGCTTGGAAATGCCTTTAATCCCAGCACTTGGGAGGCAAAGTTAGAATGATCTCTGTGAGTTTGAGGTGAGCCTGGTCTACATAAAGAGTACAGGACAGCCAGGGCTATATAGTGTCTCAAAAAAAAAAAAAACCCAGAAAGCTAGGAAAGACCTAATGCGTTGGCAAGAGCCCTGGAGAGTAGGCCAGGACAGTTTTAATTTATTATGTGATGACTGGTCTGCTGTCAAGGGCCTGCTTTGAGTTTATATCCGTCCAAGAGTTCTTAAGCTTTCTTTCCCTTCTTGTCCTTTTCCTGCCAGACACAAAGTAACAAGTGTTTGTTTAAGAAGCTGAATTCGGAGCTGGGTTTCAGTGGTTTGGGTTTTCAATTTCTAAAGTAAACTTGCTCTCCCTGCTTTCCTCTTGGCACTACCGAGGACATGACTCGGTGGTCCAGCCTCTGCATCCCCCAACCTGTTTTAAGAACAGTACCAACCAGGAAGCAGCCAGCCAGGCTTCGCACCTTATAAGCCAAAGTTGGACGAAGCTCCGGCTTGGTAATTTCTGCTTCTCTGTGTGAATTCCACAGACTTGGAGGCCACTCAGTTCTCTGCCTTGTCCTCTCATCTGTCATTTAGGTGTTTGCTTTCTACTGGATCCCACAGAATAAATCCACAAAGTATGAGATTGAGCAGAAATACCCACAATTTGGGACTTTAAAGAAATACATGAAGCGTGCAAGCTCCCTCGATACGGCTTCAAAATTCAAAGTCCGGTAGAGTTCAGAGTTAGTGCCACAAGATCACTTACAGAAGAGAGTAGAGATGGCTGTTGCTTTGCAATTAGAATTCAGCCTGCTTTTCGCAGAGCCTTTCCCAAATATGACCCTGAGGTTTTCTAAACCTGCATGATAAACTGAAGTCACCCATAAGCAATTTCCTTACAATTCCTGCAATGTTTCTTCAATGTATTTGGGTAAACGGCAGAGCTCTCTCGATTGCCTTTTACTTAGTAGAAATGAATTGCTTCTGCACATACCAGTTATGACTTTCCTTATGCTAAATACAAGAATACATTTATTGACCATTTGTTGTCTTTTTAGTGCCTGGAGCTGACCCTAAACATGGCAGGGCTAACATGGGACTATGTGTGATTACTTTCTCCTCTAGTTTGTGTGTAAAGACTTCACAGTTACATTCACGTGAAGAGAAATTTAGTCTAGTATGCAACTGGATTCCATTCTGCAGTAGAGGCCTCATCTTGGTTTATGTGAGATCTAGCTGTTATAACTGACTTTCTGCTGCCATCTCGAGTTTACCATGTCGAGACTCATGGTCATGGGCTGGGGATGTAGTTCAGTAGGACCAGTGCTTGATTCCCATGCACGAAACCCTGGGTTCAGTCCCCAGAACACAAGGAAAACTAAACTTAACGAAAGGAACAATGGGAAAGGTATGCCCAACCCTGCTCTGATCATTATACACTGATAACTGAAATTTTACACTATCTACTACATATTATGTGCAATTACTACATGCCAATTAAAAGAAAATGTCTATTGAACAAAAAACCATTCAAAGGTCACACCCGTAGGCCATGTACTTTATGCCCACTACTAAGATCGCAAACAGCACTAATTTGCCATTTCATTTTGGAAGTCGATTTGAGCCTTGTATTTTGGTAACTGGCGGGATAATTCTCATGACCTTGCTTTCGATACCCTATCCAAGTAAGAACTCCTAGCCCCTCCCAGCCTCTCTCAATCCTTCCTTTCTTTCCTTCTTGGTGCTGGTACCCAGGACTTGCCCCCTGTCAGGCAAGCCCCCTGTCATGGCGGCAACTCTCAAGTCTGTCTCTCTTTCAAAAGCTGTGAGGGAAAACAGACCCTGAGCAGTTCTTTTTCTAAGTAAGACTGTAGAGTGAATGTTTCACCTCAGTTAATATTCTGTTCTGGGCACAGGACGCTTGAATGAATATATTTGACTCATAATAATATCTCATTCCTTCCTGTCATTGTCTAATAGCATGCGACACACCTCAGAGGAGCACTCCTGTGGTGCCTGGGGTTGAATCTCAGAGCGAATTGCTTTCACTTAACCAAGGAAGAACAGCCTACACTGTTCGCTGCCTATCCCTTTCTGTACTAAAGAACAGAGCTAGGTGACCAAGGGAACAGTAAATACTAATTTCCGTCTAACTGTCCCGGTCCCTCGTGTCTTTTCTCCTCCCTCACCCAGAACCCTAGCATGTTCTTGAACTAGCTATTGGTGGCAGAGAACTAAAATAGATATTCGTACATATTTTAATTAGAAGTCCCAATAGTTAGTTGAATTTGACCTTGGTCTGTGTGAGAACCAGTCTGTTGGAGAAAATTTAAAATATCTCCTCATCTCTGAGACTCCCTGTTTCTCAGGAATCTTCTGGTCAGTGGTGGTTTGGAAACTTTGAGAACTGTGATGGGGAGAAGCCCACAGAATGAATACACTTTATGTTCTAGAGAAGTTAAAAGGAGCAACCAGGAGGTGGGGGGTGGGTAATGTCTCCCCACCCAATCCTGCTTTCAGAACCATACTTAGAGACATAACCACAGAAAGTGGGCTGTCACCGAGAGCCCACAGGCCCTTTTCACCTGTGACTGTACCCACAAGGCAGTCATGCCGTGGGCAAAGCCCTTGACTTTGGAGGTCAGTGGGCTCAGTCAGCCTCTGAGAACAATAGGCCGAGGCTGAGGGAAGATTCAGAAAGGCTCCGCGCCTCATGGTCAACACGCTGTTCGGCAAAAGGGCTTTTTGCCTTTATTTCTTGAGCCATCTCTCTTTTGCTTTCCATTTTAACTTTATTAAATTCTATTTTAATTTTGAGATAGTGACTGACCTTGAATTTACTCTGTAGCTAGTGTTGACCTTAAACTATCATTCCTCCTGCTTCTGTCTCCCAAATGCTAGGTGTTGGTTTATGCAATATAAGAAATTAAATCAAGGACTTTGTGTCTAAGGCAAATATTCCAGCACCTAAGCCACATACCCAGGCCTTTTAATTTTTTTAGCTGGTACATAAGACATACAAAATTGGATTCCTTAAGGAGGTATTATGTATGTATATTCATATAAGTGTTTTCTTATGTGATGGTCAAATCAAGTTAAACATGCCTCTCTTGATACACATTTCGTTTTAAAAATAATTTAAGTTTTATGTGTTATTTTTTGTACATGGGTATTTTGCCTGCTTCTAAATCTATGCATGCCTGATGTCCCCAAAGGCCATGGGATCCCCTGGACCTTCAGTTATAGCTAGTTGTGCGCTGCCATGTGGGTACTGGGAATCAAACCTTTGGTCTCTGGAAGAACACCCAGGGGCCTTAGCCACTGAGCCATCTCTCCGGCCTACTTACCACTTTCCTTATGAAGAAATACCTAAAGTCCGTCTAATGTATTTTTGAGATGCACAGTGCATTGCTAATGGTAGCTGTCTTGCTACCTGGGCCATCTCCTCACCATGTCTTGTTCCTAACTGTAACTTAGCACACACTGATCAACCTTTCCTCATACCCTCCCCCCAGACACACAGCGTCAACCCTGTCTCAGGCAAACTCTAGTCTGGGCTCATCTTCTTCAAGACCAACGTTTTTCATTTTGGCTTCGGGCTGGAGTTACTCTGTGCTTGGTTCTCTGTGATCAACTTACTTAGCAGAATGAGCTCTAGCTCCATCCAGTCTGTCACCAATGACAAGACTGAACTCTTTTTCCATGGCTGGATCCTCTTATATAGACTCATGACATCTTCATTATCTATTCAGCAGCTTGTGGGCATATAGGCTGTTTCCATTTCGTGGTTATTATTAAAGGATTATAAACAATCCTTTAATCATGCTTCAATAAATAATAGTGCAGTCTTGTTTGGAAGGAGGCAAACAACACTAACCCGTGCACTCCCTTTTATTTTCCCTTGCCATTTAAAAATCAATAGTGCATAAGATAATAGCAGATCGATCTCGTAGTGACTTTGGACATGTTCAAAGTACAGTTCTCTGGAAACCTATGCAGTTGGAGGAAGCAGTCCATGCCTGAGTTGTCCGGCTACTTCTGCATGGTCCCGATTAAAACCTTGCTTCCATAACGAGGCTTTAATGAGGTGGCACAGCTCCCTGTGTATCCAATTATGTCACGTCACCTGATTCATTACATTATTCCTCCATGGCCACGGCTCACTTACACCTCTGATGTGTTCTCTGGAGGGTTTTGCTAATCGGCAAGTTGACTGAAAACAGGGAGAAGCTCATTGAATTCTCTGGCAAAGAGAGATGTTTTATTAGGAGAGGAGCCTACACAGGCCCTTCGGCTCCTTAAGTTTATCCTGTTCCCACATCCATAGTCCTTTCCAGCCCAAAATCACTAGATGTACTTCAGCTTGTAAATCTTGTTTGGAGACAGGATTCCGGTCTTACTATGGAATTATGGGATGGGTAGCTCACAGGCCTTAAAATGCAAACTGAGGTATATTTGTTAATTCCACTTCGTACACTATTTTCATTAAACGTTGACTTATATTGTATTATGAATACACAGGACCCAGGGGTGATCACTTACACCTGTAATCCCAGAACTCAGGAGGCTGAGGCCCAAGAGTTATAAGTTTGAGTACATAGTGTGGTCCAGTCTAGCCTGAACTAGAAAGAGACCCTGTCTCTCCCCCACCCCAAATAAATAATAACAACATAGACAACTGGTAAACTTGTATTTCCCCATCCCTGTGTTCTCTTTAGGTCAATAGTGGGGCGCAGATTCTTCTTTATCATGGGAACTTTATACCTATATCGCTGTATAACTATGTACGTCACTACGTTACCTGTGCCCGGAATGCACTTCCAATGTGCTCCAAAGGTAAGTCTCTGGATCTCACAGAGAGGAATCAAGAAAGCCATTCCAAAGCACTCAGTCTATCACACATACTTCCATATGCAGTCATAGGTATTACCTGCAACCTAGCATATTCTCTAATTTGCTTTAGATGTACATAGGTATGCATATAGACGTGCATGTATATATATATATCAACATTCATTCTATAAGGATCGTATGAATGTCCTGGCCACTGAAGTGAACGAAGCACAGGCCCTCCCCTGGAGCTTATATTCTTTCAAAGAATAACAAATAATAAGTAAATTCGCAATGTTTCGCGCGATGGTAATTCAAGCGATTGTCAGAGGAAAACAGTAGGAACTTTTCTATAGAAAGGTCAGGGAAAGACGTTTTAAAAAAAAAAACTTGGGCAAGAGAAAGTCATCCCCATGGATGGGGTGAGAGATGCAGGCCAGGAGAACGATCTACTCTGGGGTCAAGTGGCAGCAGGTAGTGGGAGGTTTCAGCAGGGCTGACCATGGCTGTAAAGGTCCTCACTGCTGTTGAAGAAGGTGAGTCTGGTTATGATTGTGGAATTGATGTCACTGAGTTTGGGACACATGTCGCAGGCTAGATTGACAGGACATACCAATGCTGTGGCTAGGGCCTGAAAGAGAAAAGCCAAGGAGAGTTCCAGACGATCACCCATTGGAAAGATAGAGTAGCCTTTGCTGCTGTTGGAGCCGTCTGCAGTGAAGTTACAGTTTCCTCACATAGCGTCCAGTCACAGGAGGGCCGTCCTCCACCTCAGACCCCCGTGCACGCTGGTTTGAGACGGAAACTCACAGATCATGTGCTTTCTGGATGAGGGAAGGAGTGCTAACGTCAGACTTCACTGAACACTAAGCAGATATCAGGGGAAAGGAAGACAGAGTGGTTCTGGAGAAGCCAGCCGTCTCCCTTACCAAATATAGGTGTGGTTTGGGAAGGCAGTCATTTCCTAAAGCCATCAAAGCAGTATGCGTCTGTAATTAAAACGGTGTACATATTGAATTTAAACACTGGCTGGTTTTGACTGAAACTAATTTAAGACATGAGAGTTTAGAAGCTTACTGAGCACGTCTGAGTCTTCACTACCAAACACTTTTACGGTGTATTCAGTGGTGAGGTGGCGAGGGTAAGGAGGAGGGCAAACCCTTCCTAGGAATGGATGAGGTTAGCAGAGGAGGGTAACTGATTATAGAAACGCAGATTAAAGGTCACCCTTCACGGAAGAGCTGCAGTTTCCCAAAGCCACTTCGGTAAACACGCTGGGGGATAATGGTGCCGCAGACACTCCTGTAGGAGGTTCTGGGACTAATCACCCATGCGGTCAGTGATCAGGCCCTCCCCGAGAAGGTTCTGGAAAACAGACACATGCATCTTCCTGCCTGACTGAAGAAGTCGTGGTGATAGAGAGCAAGAGTCAAAACTGCACGCGAAACTTGGCCCGGCTGCTACTTGCAAGTGCTGCTTCAATGCCTGCGGCCACAGGGCTCTCTGAGAGCGACCTGCTTCCTGTGTTGCCAAGGCTGTCGAGTATCCTTCAGAGTGAGCAATGACAGATCTTTGCATGCCGAACCTCTCACTGTGAGGGGACCTCCCTGTCTGGAAACCAGCAACTTGCACGGCTCATCACTCACAGAGTTAGCACGGTGGCATCTGGGGCTCATGCAGTTTGGCCATCAAGGTTGTTCTGCCTTATCTAGTCCATGATTTCGTTAAGTCCTTTGCTTATGATTTGCTACACACACACACACATGCTTTAGTTTACAGCCAGAATGTCTATTTTCTTCAGTGTCTGTCTAGGTGAAAGTTGGCTTAGTTGTGAAATGGTGTCATTTTTCTAAGTCATTTTGTATAGCGACAGTGATGTGTTTTTTTCCCATGAAAACCTTTGGGGCTAGCTTTCCCTCCCTCCTCATGGCTAAAGAGGACCAAAAAGGGCTTTTCTTCTTCTTCTTTTTAAGTGTTTTTTCCCTCTTTCATTAATTGAAAATTTTATACATGCATATTATATGTTTTTTTCTTTTATTGATAACAGATTTTCTTTTTATATAACCCCTCCCTAAACCCTTTCCAGTTCCTGAGTGGGGACTCACCCTCCCATCCGTATCCACCCCCTTTCTGTCTCTCATTAGAAAACAAACATGCTTCTAAGGAATAAAAATATAATATAATATAAGACAAAAACAGACACATCAGATAGGACAAAAAAAAAAAAAACCAAACAAACAGAAGGAGAAGAACCCAAGAAAAGGCACAAGAAACAGATATAGACACTGAGAACCACTTTCCTGAACACTCAAGAATCCCATAAACACTCCAAACAGGAAACCACAATATATACACAAAGAGCACGCAGGGGGAGAGAGACACGGGGATGGAGAGAGAGGGAGGGAGAGGGGAAAAGAGAGGGAGAGAGGAAGAGAGAGGGGAAGAGAGGGAGGGAGGTTGGGAGAAGAGAGAGGGAGAGAGAGAATGAATGACTGAATTCGAAACCTCCAAAGATGCCCTATAGCTCCTTTCCTGTTGGCATCTACTGCTGGGCATGCAGCCTGCCCTTTAGAGTAGTTTGTTCCTGGAGGAGACTAAATCTTCATTTGCAAGTGGTTATCAAGTGGAGGTAGCTTCTAGGTTAGGGTAGGGACTTGTGTCCATTTCTCCTTTGGCTCTAATCTGGCACTGACTGGTGCAGGTCCAGTGCGCAGCCTCAGTCTCCATGAGTTCATAGTACACAGTCCTGCTGTGTTCAGAAGGCCTTGTCCCCTTGGGCCCTCCGTCCCCTCTGCCCCTCTGGCTCTTACACACTTTCTGCCTCCTCTTCTGAATGGTTCCCTGAGCTCCGAGGGGAGGGGTTTGATGGAGACAGCCCATTTAGGGCTGAGTGTTCTAAGGTCGCTCACTCTCTGCAAATTGTCTAGCTGTGGGCCAGAGGGCTGTTCCTAATGGAAGGACAATGGTGAGGGTCAGGTTTCCACAGCCACCTTGGACTGCTCTGTACCTGCTTTATTTTTGTGGGAAGTAGTCTATGGGAGTCAGGTTGGAGGAAGCCTTAAGAATGGGGCGGGGGAGGGGCTATGGATTTAGGTGTTCTGGTTGACTTGATGCTGCTTGCTTAGGTTTCTGCGGCTTTGATTTTACATCTGACAGCTGCACAGACTGAAGTCTGGAAACAAGGAAATGAAGACAAATAGTGTTGTGTGATGTGTGGTGACTGCAGCAGACCTAGGGAAGGTCATCAGGACCATCCTCCAGTCCCAGTGCTCGCAGTCCTCCCTCCCTGCCCAGGCATACCCTTTGATCTCTACCTTTCTTCTTCTGAAGTTCTGTTTAGCATTTTCAAAGCATAGAATCTCAGGATTACCAGTGATAGGGTTTAAGGGATAAGAAGTTAACAGAGTGGGCCAGTTAGATAGCTTATCACGTAAAGGCATTTGCTGTCAAGACCTGTAAACTGAGTTCGATCCCCAGGACCCACAGGACCCAAAAGGTAGAAGAACCAACACCCATAGGTTATCTTCCCAACTCTACATGTCTGCATGTGCATATGCTTCTCTCTCTCTCTCTCTCTCTCTCTCTCTCTCTCTCTCTCTCTCTCTCTCTCTCCCTTTCTCGCTCTCCTTCTCCCTCTCCCTTTCCCTCTCTTTTCTTCTTCTTCTTCTTCTTCTTCTTCTTCTTCTTCTTCTTCTTCTTCTTCTTCTTCTTCTTCTTCTTCTTCTTCTTCTTCCTCTCTTTCTCTCTTTCTCTCTCTCACACACACACACTCAAATAAATAAATAAAACACACATAAATAAAATAAACAAACAAACATAGCTAACAGGAAAGGAAAGCAAAAGAGTCTGTTTCTCTGTTCAATAACTGTATTCAACCAAAGGCCACCAGAAATCCACTTGCAGTGTCTCCAGTTTCCACAGGAGGCACATCCCAAGATGCCCAGTGGATGTCTGAACCTGCAGATAGCACTGAACACTATGTATACAGTTTCCCTATATGTGTGTGTATGTGTATGTATGTATGCACATACATATGTAATCAAATATTAAAAGTCTGATTAAACCTATAAACTAGGCACAGTAAAACAATTTTTAAAACTAATGATAAAATAAGGAGAAATACTAATGTCCTATAATAAAAGTTAGTTGAAACTTAAAAACAGAAAGAAAACTTAAGTTATTTTTTTGTTGGGAGCTTTCCACTTAATATTTTCAGGCTGTAGTTGACTGAATAACTGAGACCTCAGAGCTGCTCACCTGGATCATAGTAGGACTGTCTGCCCCTGGGGACTCACCTGGATCATAGTAGGACTGTCTGCCCCTGGGGACTCCATTTGCTTTTGCTGCCTAGGCATTGAAGCAAATATTAAAGCAGAATGTCTTAGAACCCATCAGTCCCTCGCTACACTAATTCTGTTTTGACTCATTTCTATTTAGTGCTTGACTAAGCACTGGACAACTGTGGTGTGCTTGCCTCTTACACAGGTCTCTTAGTAACTAGGTAGCGGTCTGTGATAGGTCCGTAGTAGGTTTTATTTATTTATTTATTTTTATTAGATATTTTCTTTATTTACATTTCAAAGGCTATCCCCTTTCCTCATTTCCCCTCAGAAAACTCCCTATCCCATCCCTCCCCCCCACCACCAACTCACCAACTCCCGCTTCCCTGTCCTGGCATTCCCCTACATTGGGGCATCGAGTCTTCACAGGACCAAGGGCCTCTCCTCTCATTGATGTCTGACAAGGCCATCCTCTGCTACATATGTGACTGGAGCCATGGGTCCCTCCATGTGTACTCTTTGGTTAGTGGTTTAGTCCCTGGGAGCTCTGGGAGTACTGGTTGGTTCATATTGTTGTTCCTCCTATGGGGCTGCACACCCCTTCAGCTACTTTGGTCCTTTCTCTAGCTCCTCCATTGGGGACCTTGTGCTCAGTCCAATGGTTGACTGAGAGCATCCCCTCTGCTTTTGTCAGGCACTGGCAGAGCCTCTCAGGAGACAGCTATATCAGGCTCCTGTCAGCAAGCGCTTGTTTGCATCCACAATAGTGTCTGGGGTTGGTAACTGTATATGGGATGGAAACCGAGGTGGGACAGTCTTTGGATGGCCTTTCCTTCAGTTTCTGCTCCACGTTTTGTCTCTGTATCTCTCCTGTGGGTATTTTGTTCCCCCTTCTAAGAAGGACCAAAGTATTTTGGTCTTCCTTCTTCTTGAGCTTCATGTGGTCTGTTAATTGTATGTTGGGCTAATATCCCAGAAGATGCTCCAATAGGTAATAAGGACACATGCTCCACTATGTTCATAGCAACCTTATTTATAATAGCCAGAAGCTGGAAAGAACCCAGATGTCCTTCAACAGAGGAATGGATACAGAAGATGTGGTACATTTACACAATGGAGTACTACTCAGTAATATGTTTTAAATCAGGACATTTTCTGGTCATCTCAAAAGAGATGTTTTAGGCAAAGACTCTGGATCTGGTTCCTTACTGGATTGGGTGGGATGGGATTGGACCTGCTTTGAGGCTTTCCTCACCCACCTGTGTACACCCTCCATCACAATCACATGTCCAGACGTGTTTGCCCCACGTGCCACCCTGATCACTGTCGTGGTTGGACCACTGCACTTCAGGGACCAGAGCTCAGAAGTAACAGAGCTGAGTGCATTGAAGACATGTCACAAACCTGTCCCCAGGGTCACAAATGACTACTCAGTACCAGTCCTTCTGTGTGTCTCTTTCATGTAGATCATCCCGTGATGTCTTCCTGAGTACCATTCTCAGACAGCTGACGTTGACTTTTCTGTATTAGGAGTCCCAGAACTGTCCACACAGACCTCCATTTATCTTCTGAGCTTTCATGCCTCATATTCTAACTTACTCTTGATTGCATGCTTCAGTTCTCATAGGAGATACGTTTCTTTAACTACTGCCTGACACTCTTGCCCCAGCCTGTCGTTGATTCTTAGGATGATATTGTGACTTAGAGGGCCTTCTGTACCCTTGATTCTGTGTAGAACTTAGATTCCTTATGATATGCTTTCCCGAAGTTTTGAAAGTCCTTTGAAAGCTCTGAATCCCTAATCTGTTACTTCCAACCCTATCTAAATTATAAAGTGAGTTTCTTGTAACCATGTTACCAGCAGATACCAGTGGGGCTGTATGCACACCCGATGCTACCCACTTAATACAAGGTACAATAGCTGCTGCAGTGTGCAACTTAGGCAGGTGGTAATGGTCCCAGATCCTCACTTCCTCCTGCCAGAAGGAAACAAAGTAGCTCTGATCTGCTTTTTAGCACATAGTGGTGAAGTCATTGGTTATTAATACTTTTTAAAAGCTTTGCCCAAGGACACAACACCACTAAAACATATTATTAGTAACATAATGAATAATTTAAAGCATGTCAATAAACCCCAACCAACATAATGAGGAGAACCTAGTTTGAGGAGTTTCCTCTTGGAATATTTTTTTTGACTTTCTATGCTACAAAGAAAAAAATTTAAAAAGAAGATAAACATCACAGCCTGGTGACTTTTCTAACTGAAACATGGTTTTGAACATCTTGTAAACTTCCCTCTGTGTCTTCTGTCACTCAGCTCAATGGAGACTCTCAGGCAAAAATACAGCGGATTCTCCGGCTGATTTCTGGCGGTGGATTGTCTATCACGGGATCACACATCCTGTGTGGAGACTTCCTCTTCAGCGGTCATACTGTTGTGCTGACACTTACTTACTTGTTCATCAAAGAATGTAAGTAGCCTTGTCCATTCCTCCCTGAACTGACTGCTGTGATGCTCAGGGTCCCGGGGTCTTGACCAGGGTGGTGTCCCTATGGTTGTGGGATTGACCGTTAGGAGAGAGAAGGATGTCAACAGTCTGTGTACTGTGTGCTTTATCATTTGCCATGTCATTTGTGGCCTGAAGCCTAAAGGGTACAGTCTTGTGGGGTTTTTTTTTTTTTTATTTCTAGCATGTAGCATGCCCCCAACATCTCCCTTCTTCCTTAGTACTTACTTCTCAAGGCACGGAGCTCTTAATATCAGGACTAAGAGCAGGTCAAGCATGGTATGCACGCCTTTAATCCCAGAATTTGGGAGGGAGAGGCAGGGAGATCTTATGAGTTCAAGGCCAGCCTGGTCTATAGAGTGAGTTCTAGGCTAGCCTGGTCTATAGAGTGAGTTCTAGGCTAGCCTGGTCTATAGAGTGAGTTCTAGGCTAGCCTGGTCTATATGGTGAGTTCTAGGCTAGCCTGGTCTATATGGTGAGTTCTAGGCTAGCCTGGTCTATATGGTGAGTTCTAGGCTAGCCTGGTCTATATGGTGAGTTCTAGGCTAGCCTGGTCTATAGAGTGAGTTCTAGGCTAGCCTGGTCTATATGGTGAGTTCTAGGCTAGCCTGGTCTATATGGTGAGTTCTAGGCTAGCCTGGTCTATATGGTGAGTTCTAGGCTAGCCTGGTCTATATGGTGAGTTCTAGGCTAGCCTGGTCTATATGGTGAGTTCTAGGCTAGCCTGGTCTATATGGTGAGTTCTAGGCTAGCCTGGTCTATAGGGTGAGTTCTAGGCTAGCCTGGTCTATATGGTGAGTTCTAGGCTAGCCTGGTCTATAGGGTGAGTTCTAGGCTAGCCTGGTCTATATGGTGAGTTCTAGGCTAGCCTGGTCTATATGGTGAGTTCTAGGCTAGCCTGGTCTATATGGTGAGTTCTAGGCTAGCCTGGTCTATATGGTGAGTTCTAGGCTAGCCTGGTCTATATGGTGAGTTCTAGGCTAGCCTGGTCTATATGGTGAGTTCTAGGCCAGCCAGGGCTATGAAGTGAGACTCTGTCTCAGTTTTTGGATGAAGTAGGAAAAAACTGAAAGGATAAATATGTTATAAATAAAAAAAAAAAGACCAGTACATTCTAAAGACAAGGATAAGGGACCTTGTCTTGTGTTCTACGATGCCCAGTAGTTCATGTGTATCTCCTCAAGTTTATCCACATCCCTTGTCCTATTTAATTCCAATGTGATCATTTCCCAGCCTCCTCTGCAACATTAGGGCATCTGTGGAACATCATCCCCTCCTTACCAGTCAGACAAGAAATTGAAATCTCTTTCCCTATGGATACACCGAGTTCCCTTTATGTAAAGCCCTTATATTTGGTAGTAGTTTGTTGTTTTAATGATTCTAGTAGTTAACTTTTTCAACCTGACTGGTTGGTATTTGCTTTCTTGAAATGAGGGCTTGTCGTGCAGTACAGGCTGGCCTAGAACTCACAGCCCTCCTGAGTCCTGAGTACTTCCCAGTGACCTTTGCTGATGAAACAGTGTCTTGTTGACTAAAGGGCTGTAATGGTCCTAGCTGTCCAGCGGGTCCCTTGGTGTTGCTTCCCATGCCCTTCTCCTCCATGTTTGTGGATGCTGATGCTTCTTCTTCTTCTGTGTTTGCATCACTGTTTCCTGTTCCCAATGTTTCCAGAAGCTTCTCTCCATTATCTTTGTTTGGCATGGACAAAAGAGCTTTGGGCATTGTCTTATTTACTTTTCCGTCTTTGTGAAGAGACCCCATGGGCTAAAGCAATTCATGAAAGAAAGAGTTTACTTGAGACTGTACGGCTTCAGAGAATGAGTAGAACCCGTGACCGCCATGGTTGGGGGCATGGCAGCGGGTAGGCGTGGCCATGGTTGGGGGCATGGCAGCGGGTAGGCGTGGCCATGGTTGGGGCATAGCAGTGGGTGGGCATGGCCATGGTTGGGGGCATGGCAGCGGGTAGGCGTGGCCATGGTTGGGGCATAGCAGTGGGTGGGCATGGCCATGGTTGGGGGCATGGCAGCGGGTAGGCGTGGCCATGGTTGGGGCATAGCAGTGGGTGGGCATGGCCATGGTTGGGGGCATGGCAGCAGGCAGGCAACCACAAAACACAGAGAAAACTAACAAGGAAGGCATGGGCTTTGAAACCTCAAAGCCCATCCCCCAGTGCCACACCTCCTCCACCAAGGCCACACCCCTTAGTCCTTCCTAAATAGTACCAAGCATTCAAACACACAAGCCCCTGAGGGCTGTCTCATTCAGACCATCACAGGCACAGACCTGCCTCCAAGGGGCTCCCCATCTCTTTCTTGCTTTCCTTTCCTCTTTTGCTTTCTGTTAATCCAGACAGGTTGAGCTCTATAGGGGGTTCTTATGGCCTTTGCATTAAAAGCCCAGGGGGCTTCTGCACCTATCCCTTATGCCTGTGTACACTACAGTGTGTTGGGGGATGGGCTACTTCATCTCTTCACAGGCCCCAGGGACTCCTCACTAAGTGGGAGGCCACAGTTCTGATATATAATGATTAGTTATGGCGGCATGTTCTTTATGGTTCTGGTTTTAACTTTTGCCCAAGGAAGTTCCATCCATAGAAGGGCCATCTTTGTCTAGGCCAGTGGTACAGTCTTCAATCTGTAGGTCATAGGACGCTTACAGAACATGGTATTGCATGTCACAGGAAAGGCACTATGTGTTGAAAACCATGAAGTAGTGAAGAGAAAACATCCCATGGAACATAGTGTCAGTTTAGTCGATGCCTAAAGAGCGAGTGAAATGACATTTAATTGGGGCTGGCTTGCAGAGGTTTAGTTCATTATCATCATGGTGGGAAGCATGGCAGCATCCAGGCAGGCAGACATGGTGCTGGAGGAGCCAAGAGTTCTACATCTTGATCCAAAGGCCATGGAAGGAGACTGTATGCTACACTGGGCATAGCTTGAGCATATATAAGCCTCAAAGCCCTTGTCCACAGTGACACACTTCTTCCAACAAGGCCACACCTACTCCAGTAAGACCATATCACCTAATAGTGCCACTCCCTATGGGACAAGCATTCAAACACATGAGTCTATGGGGGCCATGCCTATTCAAACCACCACAGTGGGCTTCAAATTTGGAGAGAGACCCTGTCTCAAATTCAAACAATAAGGCGAAGAGCAATTGAGGAACACACTTGGCCTCTCCAGTCTACACATACACATGAACATGTACACATGCAACACACACACACACACACACACACACACACACACACGAAGCAAAAAAAAAAAAAGTCAGTTCAAGTTGTCTGGTTTTACAGGATTGTCTAATAGTAGTCTACTAATTGATAAACAGTGCTTTGTTCTTGTCATTCTTTCCCTTCAGAGAAGTAGCGAAGCAAGTTGTAACTGAGTGTGTATACAATAGGGAGAGACTTTTTCCTCATGGCAAGATCTGTTTCTAAGTTGTATAAGTTTATATATGGCATGGGAAGAATTATATTTTTTCCAACAGCTTTTTTTTTGTTTTTTTATTGGATATTTTCTTTATTTACATTTCAAATGTTATTCCCTTTCCTGGTTTCCGCCCCCTCCTGGAAACCCTATCCCATCCTCCCTCCCCCTGCTTCTATGAGGGTGTTCCTCCACCCACCCTACTTGCACCTCCCCACCCTCAATTCCCCTAATCTGGGGCATCTATCGAGCTTTCATAGGACCAAGGACCTCTCTTCCCATTGATGCCTGACAAGGCCGTCTTCCACTATATATGAGCTAGAGCCATGTGTACTCCTTGGTTGATGGCTTAGTCCTTGGGAGCTCTAGGGGGTCTGAATGTAGTATCTGTTCTTATCGATTTAATATCTGATACGTTCTCTTCCAACAACATTTGATGCCAAATAAAATATCAAAGCTGTCCTACCTAACGTAAGTTCAGCCATATCCCTGGCCCTTGTTGGAAACAGGGAGCTCTGTGTTTGCCCCTGCCCTTTAGCCTCTGTCTGGGTCGTGCTTGGCCTGTTTCCCTGGGTAAGTCATGGCTCTGGTGGTCCCTTTGGAAAGTCTGCTTCTAGAAGATAGACTGTCTATATGCGACCACTCTCCTGTCTCCCAATCATTCCGAGCACTTTCCTTGCTAACGCTCTTGTTGAAAGAGCATTTAAATTCAGTTGAGAGAGCATTCTGGATCAGGACCATTTCATGATTTAACATGAAAGGTTGTTGTTTTGTACCAATATGCTCACTGGAGTCTGAATTCTTTAAAAATCGTGCCTGCAGGCTTCTTCAGCCATGGCTGTTAATACTGTAGGAATGGCCTTGTCATCGATGGATTTTCTTAGTGCTTGTCACTCACCTGAGTCCATTTCATGCCAACTGTGCCAGAGATCTCACACAGACAAATGAGGTCCTTACTCGATGTTCTCCCTCTAGCTAGAATGAGCAAACAAACAGGATTCCCATTGGCCCTTTTGATTTCAAAATAGCTTCTCCTGGCAGATGTGGGTAGTCTTAGCTGCGAGGACTCTGAAGCAGGAGGATTGTTAGTTTAAGGCTAGCCTGGGTTACATAGTGAGACATTTTCTCAAAACAATAAATAGCAGCAAAAAAAAATCTTATGGGTAGAGAGAGGACAGACAGTAGGTTGTGGTCTCAATGTAGCATCATATAAAATGCATTTTCATAGAAGAACACATGAGGGTTTCCTAGAATTCCTTGAAAAAAACCCATTTTCAATGACACCAGTAGTAAAATAGTCATTGGCCACATCACTTCGCTTGCCCATTTCAGCTCTGCTTCTGGCGACTCATGGTGCAGAATACTTTTAATGTGCCCAAACATCTTGAGCTGTTAATAAAGTCCCCAACGCCTACGTGTAGAAAAGTAGGTGATTGAAACTTTGTGAGGGCTGGGGCCAGGGGGACTGAAGAGCACATTTAAGGAGACCCCCAGCTTTGTCAGGGTCGCCTCCGTTTTCGGTGTCATAATCAATAGCCACTGGGCTGCACTGGGCCCCATGAGGCCTCTTCTGGCTTGTAAATCCTAGGAGTCTGTGAGTTATCTTGTAGAATGTAGGAGCTCGGTGACATGATTAGCTGATGGGGAACAATCCCAAGTGAGAGAATACAGTATAGGGGTACGGTTCAACTTGGAACCCACACAACTGCTGGGGTTTGATTTGTTATGTATTGCAGTGCTAACTTCTATACTGGAAGGTCTAGGCCTATGAGTTACTCCTCATGCTTGCAAGCTTTGCTCTGGCAACCTTGTTCCTTGATTTAAAACTACTGGTTACGTAAAACTGGCTGCAGGCGATTACTGGAGGGATTAGAGGTAGGTGGGTCTGGAGTGACTTGGTTGGAGGAGAGAGAGGAAAGAGGGGAAGGATGGATGAGAGAGAAGAGAAAGCTGCCATGAGAGAAGAGATGAACCATGAGCCAGGAGAAATTGCGAGTATCTGGGGCACGTGGCTGAGGAGGTAGCCAGGCCAGCTGTTAGAAGATCAGATTAGGGGTTACCAACCAGTAATTGTCAAAGCTAAGTAGACTTTATAGAAATAATCGTAAGTCTGAGTCTCATTTATTTGTAAACAAGTTGGAGATAAGCTTAAATTGGTTGTACCACACAGAACTGTAACCACTTAACAAGAACCATGTTGTGTGCAAACAATACCCATTTTAGGCTGTTATCTGCCGTTTTTGGGGAGATAAGAGCCTTGTACCCTTTACTCTAAAGCCGTTCTTTTACAGTTGAGCATGTATGTCGCTATGAATGTAAACACTGTTTAATATGAAATTGATTTCAGCTTATTAGATCGTTAACCTTTCATTGGGAACCAGTAAAGCTTTAAAACAAAAGGGAACAGTGCCAAATGGCCAGATAACCAGGGGTAGGCTGTCTCAGCCATGCCTGTCACGAACACTTACTCGAGGTCCGGTTGGGGGTGGTGATCGTGTTAGCCCCATGTGGGCCTCGGCTGTCTCCCTGTTAGTTGGTCAGTGGCATGAATTGCTCAGTAGCTGCAGCAAAAGGCCAAAGTTCTGTACATGGAGGGCCAAGAGGCCAGAGCTTTCCACCGGAGAGCCCCGCCAGGCAATCAGCGATGGTGGTAGAAAACTGCCCAGCATCAAATCTTGTGTGCCACAGTGCCATTCGCCACCACAGATGTGCACCTGAAGAAATAAAAGCAAGCTTAAGACACCAAACTGACCCTGCTTTCTAATCGTGTCCACCTTATTTCCATAGACCTTCTCTTTTGGCCTTTACTGTTTGTCTTTCCAGTCGGGTCATGTTTGTGAGCTAGCATGACCCAATCCTAACCAAGCTAATAATTCTATTCTTTTCCTTACTAAATAGATTGTTGAAGGTGGGCAGGCCCTAGAATATCATCTCACTGCCCATCAACCCCTCAGAGTGACTGTCATACCTGCTAATGTGATCCCCTCCGCCCTCCCCTGGGCAAATGGAGGCCGTTTTCATTGCCATGGGAGTCTTAGCTGGTCTGCTTGAGGTTAACTGGGGCAAGTGTAAGATGTAGCTCAAAGGGAGAGCATTTTCTTAGCATGCATAAGACCCTGGATTCCATCCCCAGCCCCCCTCAGTCGGTCGGTCCGTCCGTCTGTCCGGCCATCCATCTCTGGAATCGTGCTGACTCTGCTCTCTGTCTGTGCAGACTCTCCTCGTCACTTCTGGTGGTATCACTTGGTCTGCTGGCTGCTGAGTGCCGCTGGCGTCATCTGCATTCTCGTAGCGCACGAGCACTATACCATCGACGTCATCATTGCTTATTACATCACCACACGGCTCTTTTGGTGGTACCATTCCATGGCCAATGAAAAGGTGAGAGTGGCGAACATCCGTGGGTAAGGGCTGTTCTTTGTGTGCTGGGACCCACTTGGACGGACGGGTGTGTGTGTGTGTGTGGGGGGGGGTAATCTATATGCAGCAGGTCTGTCATTGCTGAGAGATGTACACAGAACCCTGGGTGTCCGGTGACAATCGCCGTTTCCGTGGGCCCCTTTATCTTGCTCCCTTGCTCAGTGACTCACTCTATGGCACGATGCTTCCATTTGCCTTCTTACACATCAATCTAGATTCTTCCTGACACCTAAACTGATATCTCCATCTTTCCCCTCGAACATGCTCAGCCTCCTGAGTTCTCTCACTCTGCCTCGGCCCTTATATCTGACCCCAGCACATCCTGAAAACACTTCTGTTGAATGCCACATCGATTCCTGAGCCGCCTCCTTAGGGAACTGCAGGCAGAGGTCTCATGAGTCACAGAGGGCAGGACCTGGGGGCCAAGGGCCAGGCAGAGCCGGGGAAAAGGCAGGGCAGTAGTGACCGCCATGTGATTTCATTTCTGTTCACCTGCTAAGTGACCACTTAAAAAAAATAAAAAGCTCATGTAATTGAGAAATCTAAACTGCACTCACAAACAATGCCTTATCTCATTTTGCCTCCCTTTCCAGAACTTGAAGGTCTCTTCCCAGACGAATTTCTTGTCTCGGGCTTGGTGGTTCCCCATCTTCTATTTTTTTGAGAAGAATGTACAAGGCTCAATTCCTTGCTGCTTTTCCTGGCCGCTGTCCTGGCCCCCTGGCTGCTTCAAGTCATCGTGCAAAAAGTATTCACGGGTCCAGAAGATCGGGGAGGATAATGAGAAGTCTACCTGAGCTGCCAATCCGGCAGCTGCTTCTACACCAAAAGAGTCCGTGCTGTAACCAAAGGCGCAGCTTTCTATTTATTTTCAGAGAACTGACTGGTAAAATGAAGTGGACCAAATTTTATGCAAAAGATTGGAGCGATGAAGTATTACCTTTTGGCTTTTTTTTTTTATATTTTCCTGCAGCTCTTCATTCATTGATGACAAAGCCCCCAAGCCGGAGTTCTGAAGAGACCGCAAAGAACACGCTAAGCCTCTCCTCGCCTTCCTTCCTTCACTTCCACGTTCTTTCCAGATTGCTTTTTTTCTCTCCCTTCAAGGTCAGAAAAGTTTGCTAACGTTTTGAATAAAATGTCTGGATATATACAGCCACTGTGTAAATACAGTCAGTTGATGGCAGCGGATTTTCACCACCGAGCTTAGTAAGGGCTGCCCACAGGTGGGTCAAGGTCATTAGGGGGATGTCTGGTATTCCCCCCCACCCCTACCCCCACCCCCCACCCCCCACCCCGGAGCGCTAGGCATGACTTTTACTCTTTAAAAAAAAAAACTGGTAATTTTATTTTTTAAAGAAGGAGTATTGCAAGGACGTGTGAAAGTGACACACCCATGGATTTTTTTTTCCCCTGTGTGGGGATTTTTTTTCCACTTCCAAGTATCTATGGCAGATACCCAGGAAGCACAGGGCTTTTCCTGCTCTACACATTAGACGCTGCCTGCCTGGAGCCCAAGGCTTGTTAACCGCACCAGCACAGGCTGAAAACACACGTGTGAACAGATGCTCACACGGGAGAACAAGCGTGTGCTCCCCTGCTAGCTTGGGCCCTGCCGCGGTGTGTTTCTGATTGGAACCTAGAGAAACATTTGGGCACATTCCACGAAAAGTTTCTTTTTAGTTAATATCAGGCATTGCAGGAAACGCAAGATGGATCCCGAAGGTTTACTGTTTCCCTGCCTTTTAGCGAGATCGCCCCCGAAGTGGTCCTTAGAGCCCACACCACCACTGAGCAATTCACTTCACCCTGTGCACATAACACATGGTGCTGCCCTTGAACACGCCCTGGGCATCAGCTCTCGACTACAGCCTCATAGGAATGGGGGACAGCTGTATCTTATGTGAAAAGCTGGATCTATAAGATCTGATGGATTTAAGAACAGCTGATTCAGTTAGAAGGTTACTCAGTGCTGGGATCTCACAGTTCTTGCCTTGACTGATATCTATTGGAAGATTAGTTTGTAGAACTTCTAGAAAAAGTTCTAAGGTTCCACAGCATGGGAGCAGAGGGAAGAGAGACCCAGTGGAAGAGGCAGTCCCATTCACATGAGTATGGGATAGAAAACATCCCTGGGTTCGACCCTGTAAACTAGTCAGCCTTGATTATTCCAAATTAAACTCTAAATTACTTAGGGGGAAAAAAAGCACAATATAGATCTGTTCAGAAGGGCCACTGTCTTCTGGTGCTATAACTCTGTGTATGTGTTTCAGAGTGTGTCTTTTTCTGTGTTACTGGATAGGTAAAGGATAGGGCACTAAATCCAAAGATCAGAGAGTATGATTTAAATCTGGCTATCCTCACGAGAGCAGAGACCCTATATATCTTTGGCAGACTTTGAAATGCAGGGATTTTTTTTTTCAAGTAGTTTTATCAAGTAAACCAATAATAAATACATGCCCAGTTTACCTTGTACTAGGCAATTCTGGACAAATTCTCACGTGTTCATTTCCCCAACTTTGTGTCTTGCTCCAAAACACTAGTTTACCTTCTGGGTCTGATTATGAGAGAATCACTTGGCGCTGGTGCCTGGGTTTGGCTCTGTGAGTCTCTCAATTGAAACAAAACACCCGAGGGCCTTATGCAGCTTTGGCTAGGATTCTCCATGTCTCTTCAACCAAGGAAAGTGCTCAAACATTATTACATGTTGATTGTTGGGAACCCTTCAAACAGTAAACCTTGCATTTAGTCAAGTAAACCAGGCTATCAAAAACAATACCATCACTTTCTAAAGGTTTGAAAATACCCATGAGCCTCGTATGGACCCTACTGTTCCCTGTTCTTGTATTTGCTGTGATTCTCTAATAGATGCTGACAAGGACGCTTGGGGCTTGAGAGTAAGAGAGGTCAAAGTTTCAACTCATTGCAGTGTAGGAAAGTATGTTTAAGAGCTCCCTCTGCAGGCCAATCTGGGATATAAAATATAGACCGTTCATTATGATGTTGCCTTTGAAACTCATCTTTGAGATGGTCTCATCTCACTGTGTAGCCCAGATTGGCCTCTGACTTTCAGGTCTCCTGCATCAGCTCCCTGGGTGCTGGGATTGCAGGTGTGTGTTTCCATGCCTACCCAGAGCAGTAAATGATAACAGCATCTTTTCTTTGCCCATTAAGATGCAGATCTTACCCATTACCTGTGTTTTCTTGTGAGCCTGTGCTCCTGTTGGAAGGCTTTCCTGTAATATAGCGCTTCTGGAAAACGTCTACAAATATAGTACACACATGAAATACGCCACATGTCTCTCCTGATCCTTCCCAATGGGGATGGAGTTCTCTGAGACTTCAGTTTTGAGCTCCACTGGATTTGGACGAGGAAGCGTCCTTCCCCCAGGTTCCTCCAGAGCTAATTGTGGCTATCTTTTGGGTTGCTGTCCTCACAGGAAGCAGGGGGTTTTTTGCTGGGGACAGAAGGCTGGCTGAGAGTCAGCTCTTGAAATCTCTGGGCAGGTTTGTGGCCATTCATTCCTTGCTGTATTGCCAGCGCCTCCTTCTGGCAATATGTCGTGTCTGAAATGCAGACGCCACTTTAAAAAATATATATTTTCAAGGTTTCTCCTAAAGTTTATCTGTTGGACTTTTTGTTGTTGCTGTTGTTCAGGGGTTTTTTTTGTTGTTATTTTTGTTGTTTTTTTTGTTTTTGTTTTAAGTTGAAAATCTCGTGGTAAAGGAGATATTTTAAAGACATTCTCATCCTTCCCAAAGGGAAAGTGCTCAGAATTTGGATCAAAGAAAGTTTGAAGGTTGTGTTTACCTCTTACATCACAATCATTCATGTCTGGTTCATAACTTACAGACTCCATTTGCTTCAAAACCCAAAGTCAGCTGTCTCTTTCTTATTTATATGCCAGAGTCATCATTTCATTTGTAACTGAAAGGTCTTACCTTGTTCCATAAACATTTTAAACTTCTTGTCAATGTTTTAGTTTCATACTATAAAACTCATTTAAATATTAAGTCAGTCTTAACACACTCGTCCCTCTCTGTAGTGTAAGGAAGTGTGAGAAGGAATTTCTTTTTTGTTGTTTGTTTGTTTGTTTGTTTGAGACAGGGTTTCTTTGTGTAGCCCTGGCTGTCCTGGAACTCACTCTGTAGACCAGGCTGGCCTTGAACTCAGAGAATCCACTGCCTCTGCCTCCGTCTCCTGAATGCTAGGATTAAAGGCGCATGCCACCACAGCCTGGCGAGAAGGAATTTCTTAATAAATGAGTTTACATGTCTAAATCAAGTGTAAGTTATATGCATTGTGCTGGAGCCTTTTCTACATTTATGTGTAAAGATTTCTGATATTATTGTTTTTAGTGCCACTGCATTGCAATAATTTAGCTCCTTTGACTCATTTGACAAAATACATCTTTTATAAAGAAGTACTCTTGACTTTGATATCTGTATACTGAAAATCATGTCAGAGGTACCCAAAGATAAGTTTTTATACAGATCGACACCTCGTAAGCGCTGGTTTATTACCCACTAACTTACTGGACTATGTTCTCAATGAGTCATGAATGACAAAAGTGGGTCACTGTAGAATTATTTTAAACTGTCCTTTCAAAGATAAGAAACTATAAGCTAATCTAGTTGCCAAGTGGGAGTTCCTTATTTAATTTACCTCCTATGCAATGATTAATGCTGCGAAATGTATGGTTAATAAGTTACAGTATATTCACAAAAGAAATATTGTCCTAAGGTGTGAGAAGCAGCCAGTTGCATTCTTTTGGAAATTTACTATACTGTTTCAATGTGTTAAGTGCCTTGTTGTAAAGTAAAATTTTAAGTCTAGAATTCATTATTTTCCTGACCTATATTTTTCATTATGATTATCTATTGTGTGCTGTTGTAATCATTTTATTAAATGCTTACATTTTAATCAAATATATGAGTGTCAGTCTTTCCTTCTATCCACTTGTAGGTGTTTTAAAATTACGTGTGTGTGTGTGTGTGTGTGTGTGTGTGTGTAGATCAGAGGACAACTTTGTGGAGTCAGCTCTGGCCTTCCACCTCTATATGGACTCTTAGGACCCATCTCAGACCCCCAAGCGTGCACAGAAGGCTCCCTTAACCACTGAGCATCTCATAGTATCTTAGTCACTCATCACATGGGATTTATGTTGAAGTCTTGTTTTCATTATCTGTTTAAGGGAAATTTTCCTTTGTTTTGGAAATATACCTTCCATCTTGTGAACACATTCTAGGAGAGATGTAAGAATCATGTAGGCATACTTTTGGGGCTACTTTATTGGGTTCTTTTACCTAGTTACTCTTCTCCACACCAATCCCTTCCAATCCCACCTCCACCCCCAACACTAGGTAGGAGATAAAGAAGGTTGGGGGGGTGTAGACCTCTTTAGACTACTTCCTGCTGGTTACTGGTGTCAAGTTCCTTCTGGCAAGTTGAATCTTTGTCATCAGAACATCTCCAGTCAGCAATTCAACAGCAGCAGGAAAGCAGCAGCCTCCACAGGCCCTCTTGGGGCTCTGGAATTTACACCCTCTTAAGAGGTCCCAGAATTTCAAGCGTGAACTATCTGCAGCTGGCAAAAATCATGTCCCTCCTAGAGCATGAGACAAATCATAGTTAACAGCTGTGAACAATCTTAAGCAACCCCATATGCCACACCTGTGATTAAAACAAAAAACATATTTACATAACTGGAAACCAAAATTCTCACTACAAGATATGACTTTTTTACTTGGATTTATTGAAATTTAAGTGCCTGATTGGCAATTAAAACTAATTTTTGATCCTATTCAGAAGAGTGTGTACTTGGACCCACAAATGCCTAAAACTGTATCTGCCTAATAAACACAGTGATGTCAGCAGCCTTTCAATATAGGTGTCAGGGTTCCTTTCCATCCAGAAGATATGTTCTTCAGTTTTAAGAGTACATATTAAAAATACAAGGGTCAGGGTGTGTTAGCTGGAGAGATGGATCAGCAGATAAGAGCCACAGCTCCTCTTCCAGAGGACCCAGGTTCAATTCCCAGCAACCACATGGCAGATCACACAGGTTTTGTCTTAGCAGAGACAACAAATCATCATCATTGTTGTCCTCCTCCCCCCTCCTCCTCCCCCTCCTCCTCCCCCTCCTCCTCCCACTCCTCCTCCCCCCTCCTCCTCCTCCCCCTCCTCCTCCCCCTCCTCCTCCTCTTTCTCCTCCTCCTCCTCTGTAACTCCAGGTCCAAGAGATCTAACACCCTTACACAGATATACATGCAAGAAGAACACCAATGCACCTAAAATAAAGTCACTTCTTAAAAAAGTACAAAGGGTTACTTTCTTCAAACATCATTTTTAAAATAAAGATAAACTTCAATTAAAGGAACTGTAAGTAAACTAAAATTTATTATATTTTCCCACCAATAAATTTTTTTACAAGACAGGGTTTCTCCATATAGCCTTGGTTGTCATGGAACTCACTCTGTAGACCAGGCTGGCCTCAAATTCAGAAATCCACCTGCCTCTGCCTCCCAAGTGCTGGAATTAAAGGCGTGTGGAAATTGGAACATTTATGGATGAAAAAAAAACAATTATCCAATCCGAGATTGTGATGATTGCTGTCCACAGAAACAAGCTCACTGATCCCTCAATACAAGAAGGTTCTTTTCTGTGCCCCCAGTTCTGCGGGAATGTCACAGCATAATGACCTCAACTTCATCAAAGGGAGGAGAGGCCCTTAGTCATGTCCAAGGCAGGTTTCGGAAGGTTACGTTTGGTCTCTCTGATGAAGTTGAAATGAAATGAAGTAAAAGCAGCCCAGTGGAATGAGGAGAGCTAGGTAAGCCATAGGGCTCAGGGATGGGGTTGCTGGGTGTGGTACAGCCTTTATCCCTGTGCTATCTGAAAGTAACAGAGCAAAGATCCACAGAGATCCAGTGCCATATCTGCCCGAGTGGCTGGGAGGCTCATCCCAGTGATGACCACCCTCTTCGGGTCACAGGCAAGCTGCCGTGGCAGCCTCAGCCTCAGCCTGTGCTTGTCTAGAATGTGTGATACTGACGTGAATTGTCCGAATTGAACTAGGTGCAGCCCAGAGCTTCCACTAACAGGCCGACTGGTTCTTTTGCTTTCCTGGTAGGAAGTTGTTAGTGGGCTTCCTGTGAAAGCATCAAGTTCTCCCAGTCCTTTAAGAAGTGCTTGAGGCTGAGAGGCGTCCCCCTCTGTATTTGTCCTGCAGAGCCTCTCAGGAGACACCTGTATCAGGCTCCTGTCAGCAAGCACTTGTTGGCATCCACAATAGTGTCTGGGTTTGGTGACTGTATATGGGACGGATCCCCAGGTGGTGCAGTCTCTGGATGGCCTTTCCTTCAGTCTCTGCCCCACACTTTGTCTCTGTATCTCCTCCTATGGGTATTTTGTTCCTCCCTTCTAAGAAGGACCATACTTTGGTTTTCCTTCTTCTTGAGCTTCATTTGGTTTGTGAATTGTATCTTGGGTATTCTGAGCTTCTGGGCTAATATCCACTTATCAGTGAGTGCATACCATGTGTGTTCTTTTGTGACTGGAATACCTCCCAGGGACTAAACCACCATTCAAAGAGTACACATGTTGGGACCCATGGCTCGGGCTGCATATGTAGCAGAGAATGGCCTTGTTGGACATCAAAGGAAGGAGAGGTCCATTGTCCTGAGAACACTCAATGCCCCAGTGAAAGGGAATGCCAGGACAGGGAAGCGGGAGTGGGTGGATTGGTGCACAGGGGGAGGGGGAGATGGGTTAGGGAGTTATCGGGTGGTGGTGGTGAGCCAGAAAAGGGGACAACATTTGAAATGTAAATAAAGAAAATTAATAATAATAATAATAATAATAATAAAGTGCTTGAGGGGCATGGAGCGTTCTGGGCCCCCTGTTCACTACGTGAACTGCCTCCGCTGCAGAGTCAGAAGGAAGCTTCACATGCAGCAGTGTGTGCAAGGCTCCCGAGCAATGAGAAACTTAAAACGAAAATGACAGTGGTCAGAGAAAGGTTGGTTGCCATCCATACTTGGTGAGAGGCTTGTATTTCAGTTACTGATTTTAGAGTCAGGGTGTAGTGGTGTGCCTGAGAGTCCCAGCACCAGCACTAGACAGCAACCGTGGATGAAAGTCTCCACTAGTGTCACTGGCAGATTTGTACAATCCATCCCCACCACACTGGGGAGTGGAGCAGTGTCGTCTCTGTGCCTGTTTTAACAGTGGGCTCAGCTCCAAGATTATAGACTGTTCTGTTCAGAGATCGTTGTGATCACAGACTTGCAAAGAGCCTTCCTTCACTCCAGCTATGCCATTCTGGAACGTTGTGATGACATTCAAGCTGACATTTTTATCTCCTGAGGGAGATAGGAAGACAGTAAACTAAGCTTCGTTCACCAGGTATCTGAGTGTCAGCGTGTGCCGTACACCAGAGCTGCTGAGAGATAAAGCCCTGCTGTTGAGGTGCAGGGCCAACTCACCTATAACTACTGTGGTGGTTTAGATGAGGTGTTCCCCGTCTTGGGGATTTGAACCCTTAGCCCCCAGCTGTGGGTGGTGTTTGGAGAGGAATTATGGGAGCTGAAGCTGACGCATGGGGGTGGGTTTTGAGAGTTAACGATGTGCGTTTCCAGTTCACTCTCTGCCTCATGCTTGCAGTTCAAGATGAGCCCTCAGCTTTCTGCTCCTGCTTCCATGCCTGAGGCTTGCTCTCATGTTTCCCCGGGACACACTCCCTTACCCCTCTGGAACTGTCAATCAAATCCTCTACTCTCTAAGTTGCCTTGGTCGTGGTATTGTAACTCAGCAACAGAAAAAGAACGAACACAGCTTCCAAGTCGTATATTGAAAAGTTCACGTCACTAACCAGCAGTGGGGGGAGGGGGAAGGAAACAGGAAGGTAATTATTCCTGTGGGCAGTTAGGCCTAGATTTGCTTTCATCCAAATGTATCCCACCATGGGCCCTCAGCCTCCCTCTTAGCATATGTCTGCATGGCAGGGATGCAAGGTTCAGAGTTACTCAGCGGAGATGCAAACACTACCTATGTGGCATCCACCTTGACTTCCTCAGTGTCCCTCACCATGGAACATGGAGGACTAGGGAGTCCAAAGTAACCCAGCTCACATGGGCTGCTGCAGTGTCCGTGTACTGTAAACAACGCCCTTTGTCTCACACCCAGGAGTTCACACTAACTTGTTCGGTTTTTAAGCAGGCTCAGATACTTCACCAACGTGACAGCTAATGGTTCATTTTCTTCTAATAGAACACATAAAAACATCAGAAGCATAAAACTGGATTACTATCCGAGAAGAGTAATGGATTACGCATTAGTACGTACACCTATAAAATGAAAATTTGATTCAAATGTAGCACATTAGTGAGGCGAATAATTTTTTTATATAATCTTTGATGCTTAGTCTTTAGTTTCTCCAGAACTGTGACACAAGAAAGTAAAGAAAAAGAGGGTAACCAAATTTTATGAGATTAGGGTCCAAGAATCGCCGAAGAACAATACCCCAGACTCAAACAATATGCAAAAGCAGAGAGTTTATTCACCTGAATTTCCTGCATGTAGTGGTCTCCCCATTTGGGAAGGAAGACCTCTGGCGGACAATAAAAGGCCCAACTTTTATTGTCAGGAGAATTCCAGGGAGGGGTGTGTGCCCTTTTACCTTGACTAGTTAGCTCTATCTCTAGGGATCTGACTGATTCTACATTTGATTAGGTTCTGGAGACTTCCTGGGGGTTTGCTTACTCATTCTAACTACATATTCTTACTTCAGGCCAGTTGACAAGGTGTCCTTGGATTGGTTGCCCATGGCTGTGGTTGGCTGACCACAAGTTCCTGGATCCAGGTTCTCATTTCTGGGAAACAGAGACTTAGGGCTAGTCTCCCAAACTGCCCATTTGCGGCCTGTCATGGAGTCAGCCTGGCCCCGGCTAACTCGGTCCTCTCGAAAGTTCATAGACGCTGCAGTTGGACCTTGATTGTGTTTCCCCTGACCGAACCTCACTACCTTCTTATCATAATTTCAAGACCATAATCATAGCTTGTTTATTAAAGCTACCACTGCCAACGTTTCAAAGGGAGGACCTTGGCTCCTTGGGCAAAACGGATTTGAACTCAAGAGACTCCCCAAGTGTTTGCACTCACAGGCTGTCAAAAGTAAAGCATCTGTCAATCACGATGTCATAAATGCAAACTTCACATTTCCAAAGGCCCCTCTTCCTACCATGTCCACAGTTTTGAACGCCAGTCCGATACATGGCTTGTTTCCACTGTTATTTTTCCAGAAACTTCTAGAAAGGTGAGAAATTGCTAGGGTGGAATTTTTTTCTAATAAATAAGAACTGTTCATTTTAATAACATAATCAGGGCCTCACCTAGTCCTATGGCATTTGGTGATGGACAAGTTGCTATTTTACCCTACTCTCCAGCACTTGAAGCTATCTGTGTCACATTAGAAGCCAAGTCACTGTATCTCACTGCCAATCAGTGAGTTGACCTGAA
This sequence comes from Tokudaia tokunoshimensis, assembly GCA_036184795.1. Lineage (NCBI taxonomy): Eukaryota > Metazoa > Chordata > Mammalia > Rodentia > Muridae > Tokudaia > Tokudaia tokunoshimensis. The sequence continues at coordinate 29,273,610 of BTHU01000003.1, forward strand.
AGACCTGCTTATGTAGACTGAGACAAACACTAAAGACGCTAGCCATTCTCCACTTGTCTTAAGGTTAAATTGCATCAAAGATACTTATGCTCAAAGGTAGAAATGGGTGTTAAAGGTCATACTGCACCTCCAGAGCTTTTCTGTAATGAGGTAGCGAGAAGTCTGTTGCTGAAGCTACTTAAAACACCATTTCCCAGGGCTGGAGAGATGGCTCAGGGGTTAAGAGAAATGGCTGCTCTTCCAGAGGTCCTGAGTTCAATTCCCAGCAACCACATGGTGGCTCACAACAATCAATAATGGATCTGACGCCCTCCTCTGTCAGGCAGGTGTACATGAGGACAGAACACACACTGCATAAAATAAATAAACAAACAAAAAATTAAAATACACATAGACACACACACACACACACACACACACACACACACACACACACACTCAATTGCCCAGGCTGGAAGCCCTGTTCAGTGTAATGTGCTTACCAATGTGCGTTTCCATCCCCCGCACTTCACCTTAAGAACGCCTAACTTGAAAAAGATAAATATTTGCTGGGCATATCAGAGATGCAAGTCCAAAGTTCAGAGTTATTCAATGGAGATGCAATTAATAGCTTAGCCAATTGAGAAAGATTAAATCCTTGGGGAAACTGATAATGTCTTTACACAGCCTGGACACAGGATCGGAGTTCTCAACTGGAAGCAGGGATATCTGGAAGGCGCATAATAAATATACACAGACTACGTTTTGGGTACAAGCTGACAGGCAATTTTTCAAGGCTTAAAATTTCTCTTCTCTCTCATTCTCTGCTCTCCTTCTCTCTCGCTCACTCGCTCGCAGCTCGAGGCTGCACACACTCTGCAGTCTCCTGCACACACTCTGCTTTTCTCCTGTGCGCTTTTCTTTTCTTGCTCTCTCACACTCATACACACCTCTGTGTGTTCCCCTTTCACTCACACACACACTCTTCACATACATCTCACACTCATATCACATGCACTCTCCTTTCACTCACACACACGCTCTTCACACACACCTCACATTCTCTCTTCACTCACTCTTCACAAGCTCTTCTCATGCTCTCCGCATTCGCTCTCTCACTTGCTCTCTACATGCTCCCTACATGCTCTCTACATGCTCTCTACATGCTCCCTACATGCTCCCTACATGCTCCCTGCATGCTCTCTACATGCTCTCTACATGCTCCCTACATTCTCTCTACATGCTCCCTATATGCTCTCTACATGCTCCCTACATGTTCTCTACATGCTCCCTACATGCTCCCTACATGCTCTCTGCATGCTCTCTACATTCTCTCTACATGCTCTCCTGCCTTCTTCTTGCCCCAGTCTTTTATTGATACTCCAAAAGCAGATAAAGACATTGTATAATCATTACAAATCAAATTCAAAAGAATAACCACATCCCACAAAGAATCAAGAATTACAATTGTTCCCCAAAGTTTCAAGCTTCCTTAGTTTTACTAATCTAAGATTTTACATATTCTATACTTGCTTATCCAGGAACCACTCTCAAATGTTGTGTAAAACTTATTTCATAACTTTAATAATTTTTTTCTTTCTTTGGGGTCCCAATGTTGACTCTAATTCATTTGCTAATAATTTCATCAAACTTTCTTTGCAAGTCAAGCATTAATCTGGAATTACCATTGTGCAGTTATTACATTGTTTCTAAGATGAGGACACACAGCAGGCACTGGACCATTGGGACTGTGCTGTGCTGTGCCCCATGCCTCAATTTTTAATTGTTTAAGAATCATTACATCAGGGAACATCTAGTTTCACAGAATTCGCCAGAGCAGAAGGAGAAAGAAGTAGGAAAGTCAAATATAATAGAATAATTATGCACACCAAGGCCAACTTAAAAACAGTCACAAACAAATGAGATCTATACAGTCATTGTCTAGAGCTAAGGTTAGGAGAAATGGGAACAACTGTTGTTACAAAGAGCTGCCGCAGGCTACTGAGATGTCTCCATGCAAGCCTACTGAAGGCAGTCCCTTATTTCAGACGGCGGGTCCCCTGGAGGGACGTGTGTCCTGCTTCTCAGGATCCCAGACACCATCCTTTTCTACAAGAAACTGCTGAGGGCTTCTGAGATGTCTCCATCCCAGCCTACTACAGGCAGTTCCTGTCACTGTTTGCTGTCCCCAGCAACACAGATGATAAAGAAACCTAGAGAAAGCAAGGAAAACAATTGAAGTTTTCTTTGGGGAACAGCAAGATGGGTCATCAGGAAAGATGATTACTGCCAAATCTGACCAGTTTGAGCCCCAGGACCCACAGATGTAGAGAACTGACTTCCATCTGATACCTCTCTGACTTCCGCATGTACTATAGAATGAACAAACACGCACACACATAAACCGTCAAATTGATAGCCTCTGACAACCAACTAGAAAACCGCAAAACTAGCTAAATGTTCATTTTCAAATTACGGGGGATGGGGGGGGAGACCACAACATGAGGAACTGTATTAAAGGGTCACAGCATTAGGAAGGTTGAGAACTACTGCCTTAGACTCTCTTGCCAAATATAAAAATTAACTAAAAATATACCAAAGACTTTAAGAGCTAAAATTATGAGACTCAGAGGAGCATAGGGGTTTGCACTGATTACTGACTTCTCGAGTATGAGGCCAAAAAGCAAGCAATAAAAAAGAAAAAATTGAACTTTATTGAAATTAGGACTTTGTGTCTCCAAAGGATACTAACATATCCTACTCAGAATGAGAGAAAATGTATATATAACATGCCTGATAAGCAGTTAATACTCAGAATAATGAAAGTGCCCCAAATCAACACCAATAAAATAACCCAATTCAGAGCTGGAGAGAGAACCTGAATAGCTACCTATGAAATAGTCACAAGCGGCCAAAAAGAACATGAAACCATAATGAACATCAACGACCATCAGAAAACTGGAAATCCAAGCCACAGTGAAGATGGAGCTGTAGCTAGGTGAGGGGCACTGCAGTCACCTGGTAGGCATGCGCAGAGCGCAGAATTAGCCGAAAACAGTATCAGCAGGCAGATGATCGGCCGAGGGGCACTGCAGTCGCCCGGTAGGCATGCGCAGAGCGCAGAATTAGCCAAAAACAGTATCAGCAAGCAGATGATCGGTCAGATAAATTTGGAATCCTGCTAACCATTGGCTAGAATGTATATATGTGTGTGCATATATATATGTATCCACCCACCCTTGAGTGAGCAAATAATAACTTGGAGGTCAGGTGCTGCCTCTTTCTGGTCCTGCCTCTTTCTCTAATGTTTTACCGGAATCTAACCATGGTCATTCACCTATGTGTGGTTGATGGCTGTCTTCCTACTCCATGTACAGAACTACATACATTTTGACAGCCCTATGGCCCCAGCAGCCTGACACATATCCTATTTGGGCATTTACAGGGAAAGATACTGACTCCGGAACCACATATATTGGTTAAAAATGACTTATGGGAATACAGCATTAAAAATGTCACACTGTGGGTGTCAGAGCCAAGATGTCAAGCATCATGGCCAGTTGGGAAACAGACCCTGAGAGGCAGGAAGGAAAGTCTGTCCAGTGTGACTTAAGTTAGCAAACTTCTGGAGTCTGATCTCAGCAGTTTATTTTTAACATATTTAAGCACCGAGAATCTTTGGGAAGGGGTTTCTTCATGGCAATTATCACAACAAATTTAAGGCACGACTAAATCGAAGCTCCTTTGCAAAGTACGTGTCTTTTGCAAAGTGTCTGTGACCTCTTCTACAAAAGTAGGTTCTCTTTCCTGCCCAGGACCCACTCCTTCCAAGTACATAACAAAGCATGACTCTTAAACTTGAGTAGTTAACCAAACATATTTATGTATATGAAACTCCAAATTACATAATTCCAAATTACAATGATAAAGCTTTATCCCAATATTTCTAACCTCTCAGCACACCAGAAACACATGTGACACCATCTGGATCTGTGCATCTCCTCTTCCGCTCCCTCGAGCAGCTCCCAGGCTCCCTCTCTCTCCGCCCCTCCTTCTCTTAGCTCCTCCTCCTCTCCCCCCTCCAATCACTGGCCTCTCACTGCCTCAACGTGAATGGATAGGAAATAGCTTGCATCAAGAAACAACGCTCAGGACAATGGTCTAGGGAGGAGGCATTTGCAGCGAGTAAAACAGTCAGGCTCTTTTGAAAAGTGCATGGGTCATCTTTCATAAGGATGGATGATTCGGGGGAGGCTTGGCTCTACATATAATCAAAGATAACCAGGCTATTAAACAGCATCCGTTCCCAGCCTGCTGGGTGGAAAACGACTGTAAATCCCTTCCTTAGAAGAGGAAGGCACGTGAGTTGAATGTTCCTAGTATCTCTAGGACAGTGTGAGCATATGGACCTCTTGTCTTCTGTCTCAAATATTCCATTCATGTATCGACAAATATACTAATATTGTAATTAGAAATATTAACAATATATACAAAATGTAATAAAAAGTACCTCTGAGTAGTAAAAGTATTTCCCAATTTACAGTGTCCTGTATTTTCCATTTTTCTATAAAATATGTTTTTAAAATCCTTTAAAAAAAATTTTTTTTTGATGTCCTTGATCCTTACTGACAGAAGCAGGCTTCATTCTAGGGCTCAGGGCACAGTACGATTACTTGAACCAAGGAAGTTAACATGTTCTATTGAGGCAAGCGCTTAGGGCTTTCCCTTGCAGATATTCTTTACAGTTTGGGGTTTGGTTGTCCTGACAGTCCCCTGGAGAAGGAGCACACTGAGCTGGAGGCATCCTGGAGTGTCAGGCTCAGCTGAGGGCCCTTGTAATTTCCATATGATCCTTTCCATAAGGAAGGAAGGAGAGAGCAGGGACCAACAAAGATTTCAACAATAAACATAAACATCTCGAATCAGCAACACAGCTGGCCAACTAAGAGTGGTTAAGGGAATTTTATTATGTAATCTCCTCCTTGTTCACTGCTGATTCTACAGTAGTACATCACATGCCATACTCTGGGCCCCCTTCTCAGACATCAAGTCTGCCGAGTCTTCTAACCTCCCTTCCATGACTTTTTTTTCAGACACAGGTTTCTATTTATTTTTATTTTTTACTTACGCTTATGTTCACATTCCGTCAAATGCATACACCAAGTAACCAGGATGCCTGTCAAAGGCCAGATCATTCCTAACGACTCCAGAAGAGTTCTTCCTTTCCTGCCTTTCTATAGCCTGTTCTGATTCTGACCACCTGGGTTAGTTCTTCCAGCTTTGGAATGTCATATATATGAAAGAATGCAATCTAGACTCTACTTTTGATCAAGCATCTTCGCTCATCATGATGGTTTTGTTGAGATGTATCCATGCTGTGAGATGCATCATGATCTCTTTCTTTTTACTGCATAGCGGGAACATGCTCTCTCCTATCCTTGCTGTCCCCGGTTGTAGGCCACTGACCTGTTTTGATTTTGGACTCAAACAGGATATTTGTCCAAATCCTGGCACAACTCTGTTCAAATAAAACTGGACTCTCTTAGTTTTGAAATTCTGCTTTTACATTGAGAGTTAGGCGGTTCAGGGGGTGGGGGGCGGGCTACATCTCCTCGGACCCATCGCAGTAAATATGTGCAACCAATGGCTGAGAGCTGGATAAAAGTGGTACCCAGTGAAGATGGGGAGGTTTATTTAGCCATCCAGCGCCCCTTCAGGATAAAAGTCTTGGAAAGATCAGGAATTCAAGGCCCATACCTAAACATAAACTAAACATACCTAAACTGTAAAAGTAATGTACAGCAAACCAGTAGCCAACATCAAACTAAATGGAGAGAAACTTGACACAATCCCACTAAAATCAGGGACTAGACAAGGCTGCCCACTCTCTCTCTTACCTATTCAATATAGTACTCTAAGTCCTAGCCAGAGCAATATTACACACCAAAAAGAGGTCAAAGGGACACAAATTGGAAAGGAAGAAGTCAAAATATCACTATTTGCAGATGATATGGTAGTATATTTAAGTGGCCCCAAAAATCCCACCAGAGAACTCCTAAATCTGATAAACAACTTCAGCAAAATGGCTGGATATAAAATTAACACAAACAAATCAGTGGCCTTCCTCTACTCAAAGAATAAAGAGGCTGAGAAAGAAATTAGGGAAATAACACCCTTCACAATAGTTACAAATAATATAAAATACCTTAGTGTGACTCTAACTCAACAAGTGAAAGATCTGTATGACAAGAACGTCAAGTCTCTGAAGATGGAAAGATCTCCCATGCTCACAGAATGGCAGGATTAATATAGTAAAAATGGCCATCTTGCTGAAAGCAATCTACAGATTCAATGCAATCCCCATCAAAATTCCAACTCAATTTTTCATAGAGTTAGAAAAAGCAATTTGCAAATTCATCTGGAATAACAAAAAACCCAGTATAGTGAAAATTATTCTCAACAATAAAAGAACTTCTGGAGGCATCACCATCCCTGACCTCAAGCAAAACTACTGAGCAATAGGATAAAAACTGCATGATATTGGTACAGTGACAGGCAGGTAGATCAATGAAATAGAATTGAAGACCCGAAAATGAACTCACACACCTATGGTCACTTGATCTTTGACATAGGAGCTAAAACCATCCAGTGGAAAAAAGACAGCATTTTCAACAAATGGTACTGGTTCAACTGGCAGTTAGCAAGTAGAAGAATGCAAATCGATCATTCTTATCTCCTTGTACAAAGTTCAATTCCAAGTGGATCAAGGACCGCCACATAAAACCAGTCACACTGAAACTAATAGAAGAGAAAGTGGGGAAGAGCCTCGAACACATGGGCACAGGAAATTTTCCTGAACAGAACACCAATAGCTTATGCTCTAAGATCAAGAATTGACAAATGGGACCTCATAAAATTGCAAAGGTTCTGTATGGCAAAGGACACTGACAATAGGACAAAATGGCAACCAACAGATTGGGGAAAGATCTTTATCAATTCTACATCTGATAGAGGGCTAATATCCAATATATACAAAGAACTCAAGAAGTTAGACTCCAGAGTACCAAATAATACTATTAAAAATGGGGTACAGAGCTAAACAGAATTCTCAACTGAGGAATATCAGTCAATCAGAAGATGCTCCAACATGTAATAAAGACACATGCTCCATTATGTTCATAGCAGCCTTATTTATAATAGCCAGAAGGTGGAAAGAACCCAGATGTCCCTCAACAGAGGAATGAATACAGAAAATGTGTACACAATGGAGTACTACACAGCTATAAAACACAATGACTTCATGAAATTCTTAGGCAAATGGATGGAACTAGAAAATATCATCCTGAGTGAGGTAACCCAATCACAAAAGAACACACATGGTATGCACTCACTGATAAGTGGATATTAGCCCAGAAGCTCGGAATAACCAAGATACAATTCACAGACCACATGAAGCTTAAGAAGAAGGAAGACCGAAGTTTGGATACTTTGGTCCTTCTTACAAGGGGGAACAAAATACCCATGGGAACAGATACAGAGACAAAGTATGGAGCAGAGACTGAAGGAAAGGCCATCCAGAGACTGCCCTAGCTGGGGATCCATCCCATATATAGTTACCAAATCCAGACACTAATGTGGATGCCAACAAGTGCTTGCTGACAGGAGCCTGATATAGCTGTCTCCTGAGAGGCTCTGCCAGTTCCTGACAAATACATAGGTGGGTGCTCTCAGTCAACCATTGAACTGAGCACAGGGTTCCCAATGGAGGAGCTAGAGAAAGGACCCAAGAAACTGAAGGGGTTTGCAGCTCCATAGGAGGAACAACAATATGAACCAATCAGTACCCCCAGGGCTCCCAGGGACTAAACCACCAACTAAAGAGTACACATGGAGGGACCTATGGCTTCAGCCGCATATATAGCAGAGGATGGCTTTGTAGGACATCAATGAGAGGAGAGGCCCTTGGTCCTGTGAAGACTTGATACCCCAGTGTAGGGAAATGCCAGGACAGGGAAGCGGGAGTGGGTGGGTTAGTGAGTGGGGGAAGGGGGCATGTGATAGGAGGTTTTTGGAGGGGAAACTAGGAAAGGGGACAGCATTTGAAATGTAAATAAAGAAAATATCTAATAATAAAAAAGAAAGTCATATGCTCATTTACATGGAGTGGGTGGATTGGTAAGCAGGGGGAGGGGGATAGGTTAGAGGGTTTTTGGAGGGGAAAAGAGGAAATGTAAGTAATGAAAATATCTAATAAAAAAACACAATAAAGGCTACATGAAGCAAACAGTACTTTGGCCAGGTTTAGCCTTGGGACGTGTTGGTAGAGTTGCCAATGGTCTATAGTACTGCCAGGAGACGAAAAATGACAGAGACTTATTAATGTTATTATAGCTTAGGCCTTAGCTTATGCTACCTCCCAGCTAGCTCATCTAACTTAATGAACCCAACTGATCTAGTCCATGCCCCTCCACGTGGCTTGTTACCTCGCTCTCACTTCCTATACTTCTGACCTCCACATCCAGCTGTTGAATCTTCCCACCTGTTTCCTCTCCCAGAGACCCTCTCTCAGTCAGGAAGTCCACTTCCCTTTTCTGCCTACCTACTGACCATCCGATCTTTACTAAGCCAATCAGCACCGTGAGTTAGGTGTTTGTTTACAAAATACTGAGGTAGGGGGATGAGTCATAAGAATAGCAATACCAAATAATGGGGCCAGGACTCAGGGTGCTTGCTGGTAAAGCAATCAACAATTGAATAATACAGAGAGAACCTTCACTCAGTGATCTCCCACACAACAACCGGCAGCACACTGAGCTCCAGGTATTGTAAAGGTCTCGGCAACTTAATGACCAGCGACTCCGGGAGGTTATGGGAGGTTGTGCTTCTAAAGAAGTATGCAGATGGTCATGGTGGCACACATCCTCATTTCCAACTCTTGGGAAGCAAAGACAGGTGGATGATCTCTGTGAGCTCAAGGCCAGCCTGGTCTACATACCTAGTGCCAGGTCACCCAGAGGTATATAGAAAGACCCTGACTCAAAAAAAAAAAGTGTAATACATATATAGCCAGCATTTAAAGGAGTGCATCAAAGCAAACAATAAGGAGTTGAAGCAGAGCGTGCGTTGAGGGAAAGCCCAGTGGGGCTGTACAACCAAACAGTATTAATAGCGTTTCTGCTCGCTCACTCAGTTGGTATTTTACAAAAGCTCCTTAATCCCCTGAATCCAATCTGTTCTTGCTCACTGACCCTGAAAAGATTTGATGTGTGGCATGTACTTCTCTCAGGACTTACAAACCAGTTGCACAATTGTGGTTTTACAAATAGAATAACTTAACACAACCCCTGATAACAATCTTACTTAGATATTTTGCATATACAGTTACCAACAGCTTCAGCCAAAACCCATGTAAAACCAGAAGGATTTCAGGAGGCTTAAAATCACATTTGGATAAAAACGATCATTTTCCTGAATGCTGTCATCATCTTTCTTGCTTCCTTACCCAAGACTCTCTTCTGTGCCGGCAGTGGTGGCTATGCCTTTAATCCCAGCACTTGGGAGGCAGAGGCAGGCGGATTTCTGAGTTCGAGGCCAGACTGGTCTACAGAGTGAGTTCCAGGACAGCCAGGGCTACACAGAGAAACCCTGTCTCGAAAAACCAAAACTAAAAAAGACTCTTCTGTGCTCTCTTCCTGTACTGTTCCCGGTGGTAACTTTACCGATTTGTTTAAAGGGGAAGATGTATGTGTAACAGTTTCCTCCAAGATTAAAACATTCTATCCTCCAGGGAGCTCCTTAAAGAGGAAGGTAAACAACTCAAAATAGCTCCAGGAAGTTCCTGAAACTGACCAGATTCAATAGGCCCCTCCCTGCTAGCATGAGCAATAAAGACGCCGAAGGGCCAAGCTGCCAAGCTGACCTGAAGTCCACACTAGGTGCCTGGAAGAAGTAGAGACCAAGCTGGTCTCTTCCAAGCTGGCTGGAAGAGGTTTAGACCAACTAAGGCACCTGCAAAGGACGTTCTCAACCTGTCAAGCTGCCTCCACGCTGTGCAATGTACTCCTGGTTCCCAGACTGTGTGAGCTGTCACTCATGCTATGGTGGGCTTTGGTGATGCAGTGGTCTCTTAGTCGTTTCTACTCCTGTAACTAACCCTTCACCCATATTGGTGTCTGTCATTCCAATAAAACTCATGGATTCACCAAATTGGAATTTGGTGTTATCAATGCATTAATTAGTCTGTTGTGGGTTCCCTGTCTGGAGTGACAAGATGTCTGTGCTGTGTCTCCCCAGGAAAAGTTTTGTCACAGAACAAGCAGAAAATGTCCCTTTCCCCAGTAAGAATGTCCTGTATTTCAGTGGGGGAAAAAATCCATCCCTAAGAATCTGGATGAGTTATAGTTAAGGTTTTAAATGGTACCCAGTGTTAGGAAGAGCAACATGGCTTTTTGTATGAATTTATAGGATTGCTACCAAGGGCTATAGATAGGGTGTCTCAATGACAGGAATTTACCTCCATGGTTCTAGAGGCCTGAAGTCAAGATCAAAGTCTTTCTGGCTTCTGAGGCTGGGGCTGACTTCCTGCTGGGTTCTCAGATGACCTTCCTTCTGTGCCCTAGTCTCTTCATAGTCTCCAATCATGCTGGATTAGGGACCATTCACTTGACCTTAGGTCTGCTCATACAGCCTCATTTTAACTCCATTACATTGGATACAATCCTTCCTAGAAATGTGGGTCAAATTCTCAGGTATTGGGAATTGGTTCTTTAATATATGAACTGGGGCATACAGGTATAACTCGACTGTCTATCTGCCATACAGAGCTATTAATGAAAGTAAGAGAATATTTAGGAAATACCATAAACACAGCTGTATCTTATACAAGAGAGGACGGCTGTCAGTTTTTTGATTAGGTCAATCTTCAATCATCCCCAGAATTAGCTATGTGTATGTTTTGTGATGGTTCTAGGTGAGATGACGGGAAGAGCCCCTTTGAACGATCTAAATCTCAGTGGAAGGCAGAATTTCAATGGTAAGAGAGTCCAGTTTTATTTGGACAAAGTTGTGCAAGGATTGGAACGGGTATATTAATTCCAAAGTTGCAGCAGTCTGGGTGTTTGGAGCAGAAGATAAGGCAAACAAATGTGTCTGATAGATTCCTGCTGTGCCATAAAAAAAGGGGGGGGGACTAAACAGTTTAAGATGATTTGTGAATTGAACTTGCCCAATAGTCCTGGATTAGAGAGACCGGCATAGAGAGAAGGAAATGACGTATTTATTGGAGGCTGTATCTGCCAACAAGCAGCTGGAACGTTTAACTGTGCTCTGGGGGGAGTTAAACTGTTCTCAACTCCTGTGATCCCAGCAGTTGAGAGGCCTAAACAGGAGGGGTGGGGGTGCTTCCAATTCAGGCTGGACTGTGAGTTACAGGAGAGCGAATGCAAGACAGAAACAAAATAATAATGACATCTTAATGTCTTACACTCAGAAATCTTATTTAAAGTCGCATACACACACACACACAAAAAGGAATCTGTTAATGGTTAATTACAGGAAATGTGAACAGGGTTTTTTTAGTTTGTGGAGGGGAGAAGGGAGAAAGTATTTTGTACTTTACCATGGCAAAAATAGTAGAGAACAGTAAGCCTGAACTTCAGCATACCCCACTTGTTTGTAAATTAAAAAAAAAAATCCACGTGATATGAAAAGACATCACCGCCCTTCAAGCTTTGGTCATATTTATAATGTACCGGTAGTATTCAAATTTGTGTGTGTGTGTTGGGAGGGTGTGATCTAACACAGGAACTGAATGTGGATCAGAGGTGGAGCACTTCCTTACCACGAGCAAGACCTAGAATTTGATTCCCAGCATTCCCCCCCCCAAAAAAAAAGAGCTATAAAAATTGATTCAACACTGGCCGGGCATGGTAGTATATGTCTTTAATATGTGAATTCTGGAGGCAGATGCAGGTGGATCTCTGAATTCACAACCAAACTGGTCTACATGAGTTCTAGGCTATCAAGATAGAAATAAAAATAGAAAATAGAAATAAGAATAGAAAAATTAAAATACGGGGGGGGGGAAGCATCAACAATTCTAGGGAGAGTCTAACCAAGAGAAACCACAACATCGGGCCTGTAAATGGCAGGGAGGTAAAGCACTCAGGAGCCATCCCCAGATGTTGGGATATCCACAAACACATTGTGATTTCAGGTCTTATCTAAAGCTAATTAATAAAGCAGTCGGCCAGCCCTGTGAGTGTTTTGAAAAAATCAGGCCACGTGTAGAAACCCACAGAAAGCTCTCACTTCCTGGAGGAGCCTGCTGCTGCTAGTGCACTAAACTGACAAAACACACACACACACGCACACACGCACACACAAACAAACAAACAAACACCCATTCAGGACGCCTATGCTCTGCAGGTCCGAGGCATCCATTCACCCCGCACCACCAGGGGTCCCGTAGGACGTCCCGCCCCTACCCTATGCAGGAGCAGCTGACTGGAGGATATCGAGAGGGGCACGCGGCGCAGCCAATCGGAAGGGCGTGCCTTGCCCTGCCCGGCCGCTGACCTTGGAGCCCTGTAGTGGGCTACAGTCGCGGGTGCCGGCGCGTCTGCCCTCGGAGCGAGACTGAGGCGGCACCTAGGGCATGTCCTCGCTCGGGGGCCCGCGTCCCGCGGCAGGGGAACAGCCGGGAGCTAGACTGCATTTGCGGGCGGCGGGAGGCGCGCTGCTGCTTTGCGGGCTGGCAGTCCTGCTGGGCTGGGTTTGGCTGCGGCGGCCCCGCGCATGCGGCATCCCTCCGGGGCCCAAGCCTAGGCCACTCGTGGGCAACTTCGGGCACTTGCTGGTGCCGCGCTTCCTGCGGCTGCAGTTCTGGCTGGGCTCGGGCAGCCAGACGGATGCGGTGGGCCACCATGTGTACCTGGCCAGGATGGCCCGTGTCTATGGCAACATCTTCAGCTTCTTCCTCGGCCACCGTCTGGTGGTGGTCCTCAACGACTTCCACAGCGTGCGCGAGGCGCTAGTGCAGCAGGCCGAGGTGTTCAGTGACCGCCCGCAGATGCCGCTCATCTCCATCTTGACCAAGGAGAAGGGTGAGCGCGCCGCGGGCTCAGGACCCCCTGCACGGGGGACAGGGGACGGAGGCGTGGCTTCTAGTGTGCGATTAAAGTGGGAGACACATAGGAAAGTGAGGGAGGTGGGTACCAAACTGTAAAATAAGAACCACCCTCCCCAGAAGCCTTCCTTTGTACCAGATGTGGCCTCCTCACGCATAGGACGTTTGTAAACATTGGCTGTGTTAGAAAAAGGGGGGAAATAATTTCCACCGAATAACTTTCGGTTTTAAAAGTATAAGAAGATTTTTTTTCCTTAAGAAAGGTCAGAAACTAAGCTAGGAGACTGTTGAACCAAATGTGTTAGCTCCCTAATATTTTGGCAAAGAATGTAGCTGTTCTCTGACCCGTGTCTAAAGAACTTGCCTGAGGTTAAATTTAAGAGAAACTAACTTTTTTTGACCGAGTATCTCAAGATAGCCAGTCTGTTCCTAGACTCCCTAGGCAGACACAGGATCTTGGTTTCTATTCTTCAGCCACTTGTCAATCCTGTGTTCTGTCTTCAGACGTTGAAGTACAAGACAGAAGCCATGGTGAATGGCATACACAGGAGAGTGGCCCCTTGACTTCACACTTTGATATCCCCTCCCTCACCCCATTTCTAATTTTCCCGTGGGAGCTCCCCTTGCAGGGCCTCAGAAAGCTCTGAAATTGGAGGCATCTGTAATCGGGAGGACAATCTCGAGCACTGGGCTGAAGCATGGAGAATTGGAATGCTGTGTAGTTAGTTCTTGGTCCTAAGACCACTCCAGGCTCCGCAGAAAACAGAAGTTGGATGGTCTGGATTACGTGCATCCTATTGGCCTCTTGGCTAGAGTTGGGTTCAAGATGACAGCCACTGTGTAAGATGCTTCTAGATTAAGAGAGGATTCTGTAAAACTTCACTCTGAATGGAATTCAGAGTAAGAATATACAACTAGTCTGGCCACTGGGAAAGGAAGACCAGGAAATCTCTCTTGGCTTAAATCTCCAATGTTCTGTCCTCTCTTCAATCTGATCTAAGTGGCAACTCAATGACCATAGGCCACAGTAAACAGACCAGTGTTTTGGGTTGTGTTCAGACCCTGAGACAGGAGAATCACCTTGGCTTTCTGGCTACCAGCCTAGCGGTGAGCTCCTGATTCAGTAAGAGGCAGTCGACAGACTAGGGCCAAGAGTGACAGGTCAGGACATGAGGACAGATAAGGACACCTGGAGGTTCTCCCGGCCTCCTCAGCACCTGCCCACACATTTTCCACTCTCATCCCCACCCCAGTTATCTATACGGAAAAAAATATTTGTATCTGTATCTCACTTATAGGAATTATAGGTAAGTCATAGAGAATTAAACATGAAGAAAATCAAAATCTGGAGAAATGGCTCAAGTGATTAAGAGCATTTGCTATTCTCCCAGAGGATGTAGTTTCAGTTCCCAGCATCCACAAGGCCCTGCATAACCATCTGTAACTCCAGTTCTAGGGGATCCAGCAGACTCTTCTGGTCTCTGTAGGCACCAGACACACACATGGTGGACATACATACATTCAGATAAAACATGCAAAGACAAAATAAAAATAAATCTTTAAAAAAAAAAAAACAAATGTTTTCAAAGTCAGCATTTTAAATTTTTATAAGAAAATGATGTGTTTCTGAATCCCTGGTAGGAAGGGATTTCTAAAATAAGACATGCAACACAAACCATAAAGAAAAAGACCTGTAGACACACACACAGTGGCACAAAAGCAGTTGGGAGGCTGAGGCAGAAGGATTGCCACAACTTCAAGGACAGTGTAGACTTCAAAGTAATGCGGTATCTGAGAGAGAGAAGAGAGAGGTAGGTATACATGTGGACTGGAGAGATGGCGCAGGGGTTAGGAGCACGTATTATTCTTGCAGAGGACCTGAGTTCAGCTCAGCTCCTTTTCAGGTGGCTCACAACCACCTCTAACTCCAGCTGCAAGGAGTCCAGTGTTCTCTTCTGGCTCCCACAGGCATCTGCATGAACACGTGGCATGTGCGCATGTACACACACACACACACACACTAAACGTTTTTAGTCTATACATGGAATCTTTAAATTTAAAACTTATGTTTATCGAATAATATCATTAAAAACTAAAACCAGTGCTCACTTCGGCAGCACATATACTAAAATTGGAACGATACAGAGAAGATTAGCATGGCCCCTGCGCAAGGATGACACGCAAATTTGTGAAGCGTTCCATATTTTTTAACTGGAAAATGATCTTTACCAACCCTACATCCGACAGAGGGCTAATATCCAATATATACAAAGAATTCAAGAAGTTAGACTCCAGAGAGCCAAGTAACCCTATTAAAAAATGGGGTACAGAGCTAAACAAAGAGTTCTCACCTGAAGAATATCTAATGGCTGAGAAGCACCTAAAGAAATGTTCAACATCCTTAGTCATTAGGGAAATGCAAATCAAAACAACCCTGAGATTCCATCTCACACCAGTCAGAATGGCTCAGATCAAAAACACAGGAGACAGCAGTTGTTGGCGAGGATGTGGAGAAAGAGGAACACTCCTCCGCTGCTGGTGGGATTGCAAGCTGGTACAACCACTCTGGAAAGCAGTCTGGTGGTTCCTCAGAAAACTGGGCATGACACTCCCGGAGGATCCGGCTATACCACTCCTGGGCATATACCCAGAGGCTTTACCTACATGCAATAAGGACACATGCTCCACTATGTTCATAGCAGCCTTATTTATAATAGCCAGGAGCTGGAAAGAACCCAGATGTCCCTCAACGGAGGAATGGATTCAGAAGATGTGGTATATTTACACAATGGAATACTACTCTACAATTAAAAACAATTCACGAAATTCCTAGGCAAATGGTCAGAACTTGAAAATATCATCCTTAGTGAGGTAACCCAATCATAAAAGAACACACATGGTATGCAGTCACTGATAAGGGGATATTAACCCAGAATCTCGGAATACCCTAGACACAATTTGCATATCAAAAGATTTCCAAGAAGATGGAAGGAGAGACCCGTGGTCCTGGAAAGACTGGATGTAGGGGGAACGCCAGGACAGAGAAGTGAGAGGGGGTTGAATGGGGAAAAGAGGGAGGGAAGGGGGCTTATGGGACTTTTGGGGAGGGAGGAAACAGGAAAGGGGAAATGATTTGGAATGTAAATAAAAAAACTTAGAAAAAGAAAAAAGAAAAAAACTAAAACCAATTCACATAATGAGAGAGAGATTGTTTTAAAAACTATATAGGAAGAAAATCTCCACACAGTAGGTAAGGTAAGTGTGACACCTGAAATGAGAACCCCATCAGTGAGCTGTGTAAAGCCACTCTGACCCACACTGACAATCACAGAAGTGTGAATGAAAATCACGGGAGATACATTTTCGCCCTCTAGCATCAACACTGAAAAATTACAAGTGTCAGGAGGTAGCTGTGTAAAACATGATATTCATTCACTTGTGGACACACTTTTGCTCCATTCTTAGTCTACTTAAGACAGTAATTTGGCCATGACTATTCATGTGAAGACACCCTTATTTTGTAGCTTGTCACTGCACCCTTAGTGATGTCTGTAAAATGTGGAGGAAGTCCATAGTCAACCATGAGTTCATCCGTAAAGATCTTTCTATTGAAATGCTGTCTTTTCCCCTGTGGCTGGGGATTGAACCCAGGACTTAGCCATGCGCTGTACTGCTGCGCTGCACCCCCCCTTGATGATAGATGTACTCGGAGTATAAAAGAACCCACAACAGAACCAGTCTTTCATTCACAGCAGTAGACTGCGCACCACAAGCTAAGGATTCCGAAAATGGCATTGCTGGCTTAAATGTGACTGTCCCCCCGCCCCCACGGGCTCGTGTGTTTCAATAGTTGGTCCTCACTTGCAGTAGTATTTTGGGAAGTTGTAGAACTTTTAGAAGGCCGGACCCAGCTAGAGGGAACCAGTCCCTGGACCCTAAGTGTGGATTATAGCCGAACCCTGGCTGTGGTCCAAACTTTGTGCTTCCTGCCAAAGGTGCGAGCAAGCCGGCTTACCCTTCTGCTGCAAACTGCTCACTCTAGCATGCGTTGCCGCCCACTGTGGACTGCACCCTCTCAACCCTGAAGCGAAACGAATCCTTCCTCCCTTAAGCAGTTTCCTGCTAGGAATTTGCTCACAGCAAAAAGAAAAGTAGCCAGTGTGGGTGTGGGGAAGGGAGGTGCTGTGACCTGCACGGCTTTGGAGTTGACCTGACCGGGGCCACTGGGGAATGAAGAAGGGACAGAGATGTAGAGAAATGCCAGGACCCTGTGGGCCACACAGTCTGATGGAGATGCGCAGCCAGCAGCCTCGAAACCCCGCACATTTATCGTATGCACGTGGACTGAGGAGGCTGGGTTATCGTATATAACGGAGCAGAAGAGGGGAGGATCCGCCCTTCTTGGTAGGAGGACTCCTCAGAGGAGCAAGCTCAGGCTATAAACACCACGAAGGAAAAAGCTTCCCTCCGTGCTTTCTGCACACGCTGTCAACATCCACACATGGACTAGAGGAAGGTTTTGCCTTTCTCTGAACCTGATTTTGGGGGGCGGGAGGGAGAGGAGTGAGGACTTTGCTATTACTTTGTCTGAGGGATCCTTGACAAGGCCACATTCACATCAACACAGAGTTGCTCAGGACCTCAAGGACGATAAAGGATATCATGGAAACTAGGAGGGGGAAGTGGTGGTGGGAAGGCAGACACGTTTGAGAACAGAGCATCCAGGGGCAGTCCTTCTGGGGGCGATGGCGGCAGATGTACTCGTTGGGGTCCAATAGGACGCAGCTGTCAATGATCTGGATGAGCTTAGGATCCTGCTATACGCGTGCGCGGCACTGTGCCAGGAGCTGGGGTTTGAATGGAAGGCAGAGTGGCGAGGTCTCCGCTCTTGAGCTAGTCTGGTTCTGTAATTATACTTCCCTTCACGGTGTTCAGAATATGGGTGCTTTTTGTCTGAAAGATTTTCTAAGCCTGAATCTGCTGTTGTGAAATAGATATTTAAGTGCACAAGAATTTTAGGCATCAAAGCTCAGTACTCTCATTCCACCAGAAGTTACAATAAATAATAACAACTTGATAACAAATTATTCCTAATTTTCTTTTATTGGAAACAGATGTCTTTATAATGACACTTGACCGGTTGCCTCTATCTGCATTTGACCTTGGGCTAAGAGACTTGAAAATACAGAATATACCTCACGGCGGGTCCCATTCGCTATAGCCAGGCCCTGCCCTCACCCTCCTCTCTGTCTTTGCAGGAATCGTGTTTGCACACTACGGTCCAATTTGGAAACAGCAGAGGAGATTCTCCCATTCCACGCTTCGTCATTTTGGTCTGGGCAAGCTTAGCCTGGAGCCCAAGATCATCGAGGAGTTCACGTACGTGAAGGAAGAGATGCAGAAGCACGGAGAGTCCCCCTTCAGCCCCTTCCCCGTCATCGGCAACGCTGTCTCCAACATCATCTGCTCCCTGTGTTTCGGCCAGCGCTTCGATTACACCAACAAGGAGTTTAAAAGGGTGCTGGACTTCATGTCTCGAGGGTTAGAAATCTGCTTGCATGGCCAGCTCTTCCTGATCAACTTATGCCCCTGGTTTTACTACCTTCCCTTTGGGCCATTTAAGGAACTAAGGCAAATCGAAAGGGACATAACCTGCTTCCTTAAAAACATCATCAGAGAGCATCAAGAGTCCCTGGATGCCAGCAACCCTCAGGACTTCATAGACATGTACCTGCTGCACATGGAGGAGGAGAAGAAAGCCAGCAAGTGCACCAGCTTCGATGAGGACTACCTGTTTTACATCATTGGGGACCTCTTCATCGCTGGCACGGACACAACCACCAACTCCCTGCTATGGTGTCTGCTCTACGTGTCCCTGAACCCCGACGTGCAAAGTAATTGGTACATTTGTTCTTCGTTCAGGGTAAAGGCGGGTTCTTTAAGAACCTCCGTGATCTGCTGGGCTCCAGGCACCCACGTATCCAGGTCGGAAAACACAGTAAACGCTTGTATTCTATAGGGAGTTTAAGAGGTGAACAGCGAATCCTCGGGTTTCTAGATGGACCAGTATCAGTTTGCTCACCCCTGCTTTAATCTCCGCAGTCCATCTATGAAATCCAGGAAAGTGAAGGACTGTTAGAGAAGTAGGGTGTAGAGCTAAGGGAGTCATACTGCTCACCCAGACCTGCATGAGATCACAAGCCCAAAAGAGTCACATTAGCCCCGGTGGATAGCCTGTGACTGGCAGTAGGTGCTGGATGAATAAGGGACTATGGTATATATTGCTTTCTACATCAGCTCTAACTATTCACTGCAAACTTAGTCACTTAAACAAACCCGAATTTGCTATAAGTGTTTATATCAGAAATATGATGTACGCCTCACAGGTCTGAAGACTGGGGTGTGAGCTGGGCTGTGTTGCCCTCTAGAGGCCCCAGAGGGACATCCTTTCCTTGCTGTTTGCAGCTTCTTTGACCTGTGGTCCTCTCTCCATCTTCAGAGCCTGGTCAACATGTGCCCCTATAGCCCTCTGGCCTTGCTTCCGTCTTCATGTCTCCTGACTGAAGTCGGCTGGGCAAGGCCATCTGATTTTAAAGCCCATGTGGCTTCGTGATGGGTACATGTCCTGAGAATATGACACTAGGTGATTTCACCATTATGCAAGCATCACAGAGTACGCTTAAACTGAGGTAACCATAGTGTCACAAGGCAATATGACCTTACAGGCCCACCCTCGTTGATGCGGCCAGTGGTTGACTAAGGTGTCATCCCGCAGCGTATAACTGTGCCTAGATGGAGGTGCACTCAGTAATTCAGGATATGTCCCCATGTTTAGTCCCTTCTGTGTGTCAGTTGGATATGATTTTAAAGTATCCCCCAAAGGTTCATGTGCTACAGGTTTGGGTCTTTGAGACACCCACAGCCAGGTAGTTCATTATAGGACTTTTTAGAGCTTACTCTTGAGACCAAGATTCTTGAGGAGTTGGAGTTTATGAAGAAAGAGATATATAAAAGCATGGTCCGATCCCTTTTCCACACCTTCTGTCACGTCCTGAAACAGGTTGATGTAGTTCTTCCTGGAACCTAGTTACTGCCCATAAGAGGGAGTTAGCAGAAAAGGGGCAGCCTTGGCCCCCGCGTCCCTCTGGGTTCCTGTTTGCCATGTGACCTCTCTCACACATGCTCTCATGACGTCTGCCACACTCTTGACATAACCCTAGAGGTGCTTCCGAAACGGTGAGGTAAGTTTTCTTTATAAAGCACCCAGCTTCAAGCATTCAGTTATAGAGACTGAAAACAGACAAAGACACTCTGGAAGGTTTCCCATTTACAAGGCACCAAAGGACGGAGTTGTGAACTTCTTGAAGGGTTCATTTTTCTTTTCTGACCATAGACCTCATTGTGGCTCTCTGTTCTAACTAGCTACTACTAAGCAACAGATTATCCCCAGAATTAGCCACTTAAAACAACAGCTTTATTGTTTTAGAAAGTATTTGAGTATCAAGAATCCAGGTGGATGAGGGGCACATGTGTATGAACCCAGTGTTAACCGGTTTTTCAGCGCTGTAACGTGTGATTGATAATTAACGTGTGATTGATAATTAACGTGTGATTGACAAGAGAAGTATTTTGGCTCATGGTTTCAGGCCATGGCCAGCTGGCTCTGGGGCAGAGGGACCTGTGGTAAGGCACTGTGTTGTGGTAGGGAGCTTCCTCAGGGCAGAAGAGAAGGAAGGAGGAGGTTCCAGTGAAGAGCCATTCTCTTCAGTCCTCCCACAAGGTCCCCCCTCATAAGGCCACCACTGTAAGGAACAGACCTGCAACCACAGGCTTTTGAGGGCCGGGCTCAACTATAGAAACTCAAGAGGTATGGTTTGTTGGGTATTATTTTGGACTTTCCCAAGGTGTTAGAGCTCAGAGAGTCACATGAGAGCTCAATGCTGTGCGCCC
Organism: Tokudaia tokunoshimensis; assembly: GCA_036184795.1. Classification (NCBI taxonomy): domain Eukaryota; kingdom Metazoa; phylum Chordata; class Mammalia; order Rodentia; family Muridae; genus Tokudaia; species Tokudaia tokunoshimensis. The sequence continues at coordinate 29,294,665 of BTHU01000003.1, forward strand.
TGGAGCCCAACGTGCTGTTTCTTCTGCCCAGTCTCTTCTGCTGTCCATCAAAGCTCCAGTGTGGCAGAGCCCCACCCCCAGTGGCTTGTTGTCTCTGCGAATCCGGCATCAGGCCACCGTGCCAACTGACCCCTTGGTGGGTAAAGTCTGTATGACAGAGCTGACTCACCAGCCTTATCCATGGTTTATCCTTTCCTTTTTGCACAGAAAGGGTCCATGAAGAAATTGAAAGGGTCATTGGTTGTGACCGCCCACCTTCCCTCACGGACAAGGCCCAGATGCCCTTCACAGAAGCCACCATCATGGAGGTGCAGCGGCTGTCCATGGTGGTGCCACTTGCTATTCCTCACATGACCTCGGAGCAAACAGGCAAGTCTGGAGCCTGCCCTCTCTGCAGACCCCAGAAGATATCCTCTGAGTGTGGGGACGGGTGTGACCATGTCAGAAAGGCCCGGAATGGTTTCTACCTTATCATTGGTTCAGGAACTGTAGTCTTTACCAGTCGCCCTCTGGCCTCCAGTGCTTCCACACTTACACCACAGCACAAACGATGCTGCCCTTCCAGTCAGCTATCCTGCAGAAGAAACTCAAATTTCAGTGTGGATGTTAGGAGAGCCAGAATAAATGCAGACTTAAACATGTTAGCTAGAGATTAGCCCCCTTTGACTTTTACAGTTCTGCAGCCGAAATATAATTCTTTAAAAACTGGAGTGCTCCAGCCTGACTCTAGGGTCACCAACTTTAACCCATCAGCTGCTGAGAAATATGTCCATGTGGCAAGTCCAGAATGTCTCTAACGCTCCCCTTTATAAGGCAGGGTGCTACCCAGCTGTAATCCTAACCCTTGGGAAACTTAAGTAGGAGAATGGTGACTTCAGGGGTAACTGTTTCAGAGAAACAGAGAGATAGAGGTTGATGGGAAGGGTAAAGTTTAAGGCTTCTAGAGCTGGCCCGGAATGCAAATTAGATCCACTGTGAAGAGCCCAGCACCTGGGGTATTGGTTAGCTTGTCAGCTGGTGCTGGGGAGGCAGAGTTCCCTGCAGATCTTTTCTCTTCATTTGCCACCCCTTTCATAGTGCGAGGACAGAAAAGCCTGCTGGTGGCTCCCTTCAGTGCTGGGTAGTTTTATGTCAACTTGACACAAGCAAAAGTCATCTGAGAAGAGGGAACCTGAGTTAAGGAAATGCCTCCACAAGATTGGGCTGTGGGCAAGCCTGTAGGGCAGTGGTTCTCAACCTTCTTAATGCTGCGACCCTTTAATACAGTTCCTCATGTTGTAGTGACCCCCAGCCATAACATTATTTTTGTTGCTACTTCATAACTGTAATTTTGCTACTGCTATAAATAATGATAAAGTAATGAAAACTGAAACCGATATTTCTGATGGTATTAGGTGACCCCTGTGAAAGGGTCATTTGCTCCCAAAGGGGTCTTGACTCACAGGTTGAAAAACACTGCTATAGAGCATTTTCTTAATTAGTGATTAATGCGGGAGGACCCTACCCAAAGTGGATGGTACCATCCCTGGGATGGTGGTTCTGGGTTCTATAAGAAAGCAAGCTGAGCAAGCTAGGGAAGACAAGCCAGTAAACAACACTCCTCCATGGCCTCGGCATCAGCTCCTGCCTCTGTTGAGTTCCTGTTCTGACTTGCTTCCATGATGAAGTATAAGCCATATAAGCCAAATAAACCCTTCCCTCCTCGAGTTGGTCATGCTGTGTCAACACAGCAATAGCAGCAATTGCTAAGACACATTCTATGTAAATTTTACGAATATATAAGCCTCGGGGAACGTCAACCTAGAATGTTGTTTCTGCTAGTGTTTCCTTGTAAGTTTTAATGGCCTGACTTACTTGGCTCATTGATTCAACACCTAGTCCTGCCCCTCCCGTCTCAGGCTGGATCTGGGCTGGAGGAGGGAGAAAGTGATGCTTGACAGGGTCTTATCCCTCCCCTCAGGGACCCCAGAGTTTAGTCTCAGCCAGCTACCGTGTTAGTAGGTTGTCTTAGTCAGGCTTTCTCTTCCTGCACAAACATCATGACCAAGGAGCAAGTTGGGGAGGAAAGGGTTTATTCAGCTTACACTTCCACACTGCTGTTCATCACCAAAGGAAGTCAGGACAGGAACTCAAGCAGGTCAGGAAGCAGGAGCTGATGGAAAGGCCATGGAGGGATGTTATTTACTGGCTTGCTTCCCCTGGCTTGCTCAGCTTGCTTTTCTTATAGAACCCAGGACTACCAGCCCAGGGATGGCACCACTCATAACAGGAAACGTCCCCCCTTAATCACCAACTGAGAAAATGCCCCACAGCTGGATCATATGGACGCATTTCCTCACCTGAAGCTCCTTTCTCTATGATAACTCCAGCTTTTGTCAAGTTGACACAAAACCAGCAAGTGCGTAGGTGAATATTTCCTCCCTGGAAACAGTGATGTTTGAAGAGAACTTTTAGTGAAAGTGTGGTGCTGACTCCATCCTTGTCTGTTGTCTACAGTCCTCCAAGGGTACACTATTCCTAAAGGCACAGTGGTCCTACCCAACCTATGGTCAATACACAGAGACCCAGCCATTTGGGAGAAGCCGGATGACTTCTGTCCTCACCGATTTCTGGATGACCAAGGACAACTTTTGAAAAGAGAAACTTTTATTCCTTTTGGGATAGGTCAGTTAAAGCTTGGTTTTAAATTTGTTTTTATCATTTGTGTGTGTGTGTGTGTGTGTGTGTGTGTGTGTGTGTGTGTGTGTACGTGTGTGTACACGTGCATGTTTGAGATGTGTATGTGTGAGTGTAGGTACAGGGGTCGGAGGACAACTTCCAGGAATCAGTTCTTGCCTACTGAGTTGCCTTGCTGACCCGACTTTTTTTTTTCTTCAAATTAAAAAGTGAAAACAAAAGCAGAGTTATGGACAGAGGTGACTCGATAGGACAGTGTTCTGTTTGCCTTGCATGTATGAGCCATCCCCAGCACAGAAAGAAGAAAGGAGGAGGGAGGGAGGTGGGCTTAATCTTTGTGGCTGGAAATCTTGCCTTTCTGGTTGCTTAGGGCCTGATAAGCAGGGAAGTTAAAGAACTATTGGTGATAGCAGCAACTTTTTAAAAATTGCTTTAGAATTAATTAGCTGCTTATGAGAAACTGAACTCTTCTAACTCTTAAGAGGCCAGCAAGAAAGAAAAGGAAAGAGAAAGTCATGCACACGCATACTAACACTGGAAAAGGAAAAGCAGGCTCTAACAAGTGAGTTCCAACAATGTCACATGTACACCACACACGTACACACACACGTTCATTCACACACACACACATACATGTGTACATATGGACAGACAGACAGACATATATCCATATATCCCTATTTACAGTTGATGGATAGAGCAAAGCCCTAAAGAGATGGCTCTAACAAGGCTTAGTTTTGCTCTTAGTTTTTTATAGCTTTTCCGCCCAAAGCTCTCTCTATAAGAAAAGATTACCTCACAGATAAAATGTTACACAAGAGGGAGTTGCAGCAGGATGCTGTTGATAAGTTCAAAGCAGTTGTCTTATCTGTGTTTCATTCTATAAGCTCATTATGAGTTCAAAGCAATAGTTGTATCTGTTTATGACCTTGCTCTCTCGTGGGGCACCTGTGGCCTCATCCTTGGACCTGACCTAGGGTGAATGTTTTTCCTTGATCACAAACCTGTCCCAAGCCTACTTATCTTCCTAGTGCAATTTCCATGCTTGGAGTGCATGAAAGCTCGCTGTACTCCTTTTCGTGATAGTCTAAGAGAAGGGGGCACATTCTACTCTTGATTCTATCTTTATTATATCTTTCTGGCAAGACAATTAGAACCATCTCCTTAGGCTTTCTATCAATTATTCTAACTTCCTAAAATTATTTGCGTCAAATCAGGAATTCTATAAAAATCACTAATTCATCTAAATAGCATTAATACAAGAGAGTTCATTTTTATATTAATTCTGCAAGAAGTCAGCCCAACAGAGTGGGCAAAAACCCAGGAAACAACAGAACGGTGCAGTGGCCAGCATGCAAGTGCACAGCAGCAAGAAGCAATCCCAGGGCGAAGTCCCTGGGGTCCACGCCTCTTCAGAGCTCACCTATGGGAGCTGTGAAAAATGATAGGCCGTCTGCATGGCTCCTGCCAAACTGCAGCTTTTTTACTTACATGGTTTGTGTGTGTGTGTGTGTGTGTGTGTGTGTGTGTGTGTGTGTTAGGGAGGGAGACAGATACCACAGCGTGCATGTCGTGTTAGAACAATTGGCTCTCCTTCCACCATGTATGTCCCAGGAATTGAATTTAGGTTGTGAGGCCTGAGCTAGCGCCTCAACCATGTCACAGGCCTGAGAACAGCTCCCGATCTGCTAGGCTAGGGAGTGAGGGCTTTTCTCTCTCTCTCAGATCTTTAAGTTCCTAGATTAAGGCACACAAGGCTCTTTCTGTGGAAACAGAAGGTTCCAGAAACTTTGTTCTCACTGTCTTCCCCTCAGTCCTCCAGGTGAGGTAAGTAGGAAAGCAAGGGCAGGGTGGCTGCTACTCTGGCTGGATCTGTGCCTAGTTCCTGTCTCCATGACACCAGGAGCAGCTCAGTGGTGAACCAACTGTGTGGGCAGATGAACTGAAGGAGACGGTGGCTTGTGTGATTTTACTTTAAAACTCTCCGCTTGCCACAGAAGAACAGGCTGTGTGGTAACTGTTCCTTGTCTGATCTCGCTCGTAGGGAAGCGGGTGTGTATGGGAGAGCAGCTGGCGAAGGTGGAGTTATTCCTGATGTTCGTGAGCCTGATGCAGAGTTTCACCTTTGCTTTGCCCGAGGGTTCCGAGAAGCCCATCATGACTGGGAGATTTGGTCTAACCTTGGCCCCACACCCTTTTAATGTAACCGTCTCAAAGAGATGAAGAGAGGAGGGGCCGGCTCCACGGCCTGGTCGCAGATGGCTCCTCTTGCTGTTGAACATGGGCCTAGCAGTTCGGCACAGCCAGGAGAGGCTCCAGACGAGCGACCTGAAGGGGACAGGTGTCACTCCTCCAGTGGCTGGTGCCCACTGTCCACGGGGAAGCATGGACACTCCGGTTAGTTGTGTGGATTCCATCGGGAAGCAAAGCTTCTCATCTCTCAGCCTCCGTCATCCCGTGGTAAAAATGAGGTAATGAAGTTTCTCTCAACTCTGAGGAGAGCTGAATGCTTCATGAAGTCTGTGCTGTTGGCAGATCTGTCTTCAGACATCCCAAGACCCCTGACAACATTGAAGTGTCAGCGTGGACACTTGGTCAGGGAGGGATGCGGGTCTAGGTAATATTGAGGTGGACCCTTTTTTCCTTTCTTTAGACGTTTTTTTCTTTTCTTTTGTGTTTTTTTCCTCTGGCATAGATTAATGTCAGTTTCTCTGGGCTGGTCTTATGAGTATTGTTTGTGTTTAGGGCTGTGTCCTTTTTGTAGCGCTAGGAAGAGGTGTTCCCTTGCCCAGGATGTTGAGAAAAAGAAAAGCATTCTCTTGAGGCTGTTGTCCACTGTGTCTGCTGTCTGTATCCTCGTGAGCTCGGAGCCTGGCTGCACAGCCCATCCGCCCTGCATGGGAGTGGAGAGCACCTGATGGGGCAGCAGACGCTGGGCTGCGGACTGTGATGATGGAGTTGTAGAATTGGTCCAGAAGGGATTTCTCACTCAAGTGATTCGGAACCCTCCTCTCCTGCTGTGCCATCAGCCATAGTGTGACTGACTTTTCATGACAGGAAGCCATTTCTTGGAGCGCTCTAATGACTCCTCCAAGGGCCACATGGAAATGTGGGAATGAACTTATCATAATGGGGGGCTACTGTTTATATGTTTATATTCTTTAGCTGCCAGGGGTGAGGAGGATTAATGGCAAAGCCAACCTGCACAGCCAACAGTGTGCATCTCAGTGAACCTGGGTCCGGCCCCTCCCTCAGGTTCCCCGACACACACACACACACACACACACACACACACACACACAAACACACACACACACACACACACACACACACACGGAACTGTGACAGAACCATCGTAACGCTGAGCCTTTCTTGGAAAGGTGCTGTACTGGATGCTTTTATGTATGTGTAGTCCTCACACTAAGGGAGCTGAGGCTTTCCAGTGCTAAGGCCCCTAATTAAAAAGGGCCATCCCTGGTCTCTAAGCCACTTGGCCTTGTGACTGGAAAGCACGTTCTGAGCCCTATCTCAGTATTGCCCCACATGGTCCTAAAGCCTCCGTTACCTGCCCCCGCCTTGTCCCAGCTGACTCCCTGGGCCAGGCTCCACCCTGCTGCCGCCTCGCCTTGCCTCGCCACGCCTGATTCTTGGTGGATGCCCAGGCAACCTGGGAGTGAGTCGGGGAAAGCGATCAAGGGGAAAAGCTGGCCCGTGGTTTATTACAGTCAGTCCGGGATGGTTTTAAAACACACTATAAATTGTCCTACCTGATTAAGCCGGTGTTTAAAAATGTACTCGACTTTTGTTTCTCATTTGAAGTAACCATTTTAGGCAAATTTAGGATGATGCCTTAGCTGCCAAACAACACAGAAGGAAAGCTTCCAACAGCACCTACAGACTGCATCCACAGGCTGCATCCACTGCACCCACAGGCTGCATCCACTGCACCCACTGACTACATCCACTGCACCCACTGGCTGCATTCACTGCACCCACAGGCTGCATCCACTGCACCCACAGGCTGCATCCACTGCACCCACTGACTACATCCACTCCACCCACTGGCTGCATTCACTGCATCCACAGGCTGCATCCACTGCATCCACAGGCTGCATCCACTGCACCCACAGGCTGCATCCACTGCACCCACAGGCTGCATCTACTGCATCCACAGGCTGCATCCACAGGCTGCATCCGCAGGCTGCATCCACAGCATCTACAGGCTGCATCCACTGCATCCACAGGCTGCATCCACTGCATCCACAGGCTGCATCCACTGCATCCACAGGCTGCATCCACAGCATCCACAGGCTGCATCCACAGCATCTACAGGCTGCATCCACTGCATCCACAGGCTGCATCCACTGCACCCACAGGCTGCATCTACTGCATCCACAGGCTGCATCCACTACATCCACAGGCTGCATCCACAGCATCCACAGGCTGCATCCACAGGTTGCATCCAATGCATCCACAGGCTGCATCCACTGCACCCACAGGCTGCATCTACTGCATCCACAGGCTGCATCCACTGCATCCACAGGCTGCATCTACAGCATCCACAGGCTGCATCCACAGGCTGCATCCACAGGCTGCATCCACAGCATCTACAGGCTGCATCCACTGCATCCACAGGCTGCATCCACAGGTTGCACCCACAGCATCTACAGGCTGCATCCACTGCATCCACAGGTTGCATCCAATGCATCCACAGGCTGCATCCACTGCATCCACTGGCTGCATTCACAGGCTGCATCCACAGGCTGCTTGCTGAGGTATCCAGGCAGACTCTTAAACGCTTACTGAGGGAAAAAACAACTGCTGAATAAAAACCTAAAATGAGTAAAAAGGAAAATGTGGAATATTGTATAACCAGGTATTGATTAATTTTTGAGTCTATATTCTCTATATTATCCACCATTCTGTCTTCCTTTTCATAAGTTATAATTGCTTTCAAGACAGATGAATGGGATACAGGCTGATCTTGATGTTCCCTGAAGACTGTGTTTAGGCCAGCACACTGAAGAAGACGGACTGAGGGCATACACATTGTGGATCGGGTGCACGAATGGGCAGTGCTGCTCGCTGAGCAGGTTGGTTTCCTGAGCTGACCTCCACGTCTGCAGGCCCCTCACCCCTTGACTCGCACATGGGTTTCTGGACCCCCTAACCAAAGATTTCACATCATACTTGAAAAGGACTTCCGCCTTCTCTGACATGACATCAGAATGACATGTTTATACAGCAGTTTAAACACCGTGCCTCGAGCTGTAATGCTGTGAAGACCCCTTTCCCCACTGCTGCAGGGGACCGAGCTTTTTCCGAGCCTACTGCTATTTGACAGTTTTGCACTTGACGGTTCATCTGAAATGTGAAATTGACTTGTAGTCAGTTTTCTAATACCGAGGTCTGGACCTCGTCTGTAATGGAGCTCTTGCGATCCTATTAAATCTCTTATTCTCGTGAAGACTGTTTCAGCTTGTTTGTGTTTGTTTTCAGTTGCTTAGCAACCTTTTGTTGTTTTTACAAAATCTTAGTCAAAAAGGAAGAGGAAGCAGACCTCCAGAGAGTTGCCCACGGTGTAGTACAGGCGTGTAACTCCAGGCATGGTAACTTTAAAATACGCCATCAGAGCGCAGACACACTCGGAGGACATGGGACAGAGAGAGGTCCACGCAGTCAGATTTTATGTGTGTTAATGTTTTCTGTGTGGATTTATGTGTGTGAATGCTTTGCCTTCACAATGTTTGTCCTTCTGGGTACTGCATGCATGCGTAGTGTCCACAGAGGCCAGAAGAGGGCATCATCCCAAAATCTGGAGTTCCACATGCTTGCAAGCTACATGTGGGTGCTGGGAATTGAACCTGGGTCCTTTGTAAGAACAAGTGCTCTCAACTGCTGAGCCCAGTCTTCTTACATCTCATGCCAAACCCCTGTACAGACCAGAGAAGAGTGTGTCTTGTGTAAGCCTCTTGTAGCCAATCACTGAGTGCCTGTCCCTAGAGGTTAGGTAGGGTTGTCATCTCAAGATTACTCAAGACAGTGGTGCTTGGGCGTTTGCAGTGCTGCCTGGTACGTTTTCTGAAGATCGCTTACCTATTTGAAGACTAGAGTTAGAAAAGTGGAGGGCATTTGCCTCCATCCCTCTGGCTGAAATGAGTTAACCAAGGAAACTGAAGCTCACGTCAGGGAGAGACCGAAACGAAACACTGCGTGTGGAACGGAGGAAGTTTGTTCCAGGATGTTGTCTGTCGTATACAGTTCAAGATGCCTCCCGCCCCATTTCCCTCTCTCGGAAGAAGAGGATAACTTTTTTTTTTTATCCCTCTGGGGCTTTTTTGTACTGGCCCTCCTATGATACCCCGTGGTTCATAGCTTAGAAAAAGGAGCCAATGGATGAGCTACTCCCTGCCAGTTTTTCCAGAGTCACTCTTCCTCCTATAGGTCACAGCTTGAAGACAGCCCTGTGGAGAAGACCCAAACCACATGGCTGTTAAGACTGAATCCCCAAGAACTCCAAACCTCACTTCCAACTTATTTCCTCCTGAGCCCTTTCTCTGTCTCTATGTTGTTGAATTTACAGGGTCCCTCATATCCTGTCCCTTCCCTTCCCATCTCCCCCACCTCCCATCACCCTCATCTCTCTCCACTCTTGTTCCCCTCCCATTCTCCCACCTCCCATTTCTTTCCCATCTCTCCCCCTCCCCCATCTCCCCTCCCATCCCCCACCTCCATTTTCCCTTACCTCCCATTTCCTTCACTTCCCGTCTCCTCCACCTGCCTATCCCACCTCTTAACCTCTGCCACCTCTGGCCACAAACTACAAAGCAGAGGTGATGACGCTGTAGACAACGTGGCAAACCTACTGAGTGTGTCTCCCATGACAGCGATTGGCGCTGTGGCCTCAGTGTAGGCGTTTCTGTTGCCACAGGTCTTACTGCTGAACTATTGGCCACTTACTGTTATATCCTGGGAGATATAGGTATATAGGTAGGTTCTGGGAGAGAGGGGAAGTCATTGTTTTCAGTTGTGTGATCCCACCCGGGCTCCAACAGGCTAGCTCAAAGGGAAGTGGGATAGGTGTGTGTGTGTGTGTGTGTGTGTGTGTGTGTGTGTGTGTGTGTGATCAATATGCAATTTACAGCGTTTTCAAAGACATTTCTGTTAATAAGAATATGTATATAATATGGGCTGGCAAAATAACTCCGTGAGTAAAGGTGCTTTCTGTTAAGCCTGACAACCTGAATGTGATCCCTGGGACTCAGCAGGGTGGGAAGAGAGAACCAACTCCCACAAGAAGTCTTCTGACTTCCACATGCCCTCTGCCAACACTGGCACACATATGCCCACACCCACGCCCACAGAAAATACGCGTCTCCTACCCACAGGTGAAATAAACAACACCCCTGCCCCCTGCCCCGACCCGGCCTAGGAAAGGTCGGCTGTCCCCAGTCCTGCCCCTCCCCTACCCCGTCTTGAGAAAAGTGGGACGAAGAAGCTCTTGGCTGCCCTCCCGTGGACAAAAATTCTTCCCATTAGAAATCCAAAGGCAAAAGCGACGTTAGAAATGAAAGACTTTCTCAGGATCTGAGATTAGTTCAGAGCTACTAACTACGATGCGTAGGCTGCGTGTTCTCTCCGCCTTGTTGTTGAGAAAACGAGGAAAACACCTGCACAGCGCACAGAGGTAAACGCAGACAAGCTGGACCTCCTGCCGGCCAGGGGTGACTGCAGCACCACACGGGTAAAGCCCGATGGGAAGACGGGCAGGGTGAGATAGGGTGTCCTGCTCCAGACCCGAGCCCTGCTCTCTTTAGGCCCTGCGTTCCTCTTCTGTCGCAGACTTGGAAAGACACCTTTCAGGTGCTCTGCCTAACACAGATTTCCTCTAAACATCTGTGCTGTGTCTGAGGACTGACACACACACACACACACACACACACACACACACACACACACACTACCATAACTACCTCTCCACAGTTCCTAGATGTAGAGAGTTGAGAAGTTTCTGCATTGACATATCCAGGGATACGGATGGAGGGAGGAGGGCTTGAACTGGGAACGAGGGTGTCTGTGGTGGAGCACAGCGCCTGCAGTTGCCTGTGTAACTTTGTCACGCGTGCCCTTTCTTTGGGCCTTGATTCCCTTGTGCCACAGACTGGGGTCAATTAGACCACAGTTCTCATCCCTGAAAGGATTTTAGAACCACCTCAGGCATTTGATAAAGAGAAGGATGCTGGTGGTCCGCTTAAGACCAGTTAAACCTAGCCGGGCGGTGGTGGCGCATGCCTTTAATCCCAGCACTTGGGAGGCAGAGGCAGGAGGATTTCTGAGTTCGAGGCCAGCCTGGTCTACAAAGTGAGTTCCAGGACAGCCAGGGCTACACAGAGAAACCCTGTCTCGAAAAACCAAAAAAAAAACAAAAAAAACAAAAACAAAAAACCAAAAAAACCCAGTTAAACCTGAATCTCACTGAGATCCGACTGTCAATCAGTACACTTAGTCAAGGCAAAGTCAAAACCCAAAATATCCACACACATGAAAATCATATCATGTACCCAAACTTATATACAGCTGTGTGATCAAGAAAGTGTGGTGTTAGCTCAGCACATAAGGACCCTTGAGTGTGACAAAGGGACTCTGCAATGCTGCACAGAAAACAGAAAGTCTTATAAACAGCTCTCCAGGACCTCAGGCTAGTGCAGTAGCCAGAGCTTTGGATAGACAGCCCTGATGATCCTGCTCCCTCCCACGCTAATCAATATGGACCCGTGTAAACACCAGGCAGCTGTGGAAACAGGGGGAAGCTTTTAAAGCTAGGTCACAAAAACACTGACTTCTGTCTTTTGCTCCCTGGGACCACTTCCAAGAAGGTAAGCTAGCTGGCATGCTATGAGAGACAAGGTAGTTGCACCACCCGACCCCAAATTCAAAACAACCTCTATAAAGGGCATTATGGATTTAACTAAGTAAATCGGAGGGCACATAACAGATTAGAAAGAAATGACTCAGATTTAAATTTGTAAAAGCTGACGACTGTAATGTGGTTATGCAACAAAGTGACTGTATTTGTATGAAAGATACACTGAAGTATTATAAGTAAAGCATCACTGTGTTACTCACCCTCAAAGAGTTCAGACGGTACATGACTGCATACAGATACTAGGTGAAGGATGACAATGAGGTGACGATGGTGACACACAGCTGTGATCCCAGCCCTTGGGAGGTGGAACCATGAGGATCCCACATTCAAGGCTGACTTCAACTACAATGAGACCCTGTCTCAGAAAAATAAAACAAAACACTAAACTCTTAATAATGGTGCCTCTGAATTAGAGGTATAGGTTTGTGTGTGTGTGTATGTATGTGTGTGTGTGTGTGTGTGTGTGTATACCATTCTTAATTTTTGCACCTTGCAGTTATTTACAAGTGAGCTTAATGCAACCAAGCAACACGACTACATAAACGGGGACAACCCTGCTTGAGGCCCTTCCCGCCATTTTGTCTCCATTTTCCCAACGAACGCACACAGTGGACACTCTACACAGTATGACTATAGACTGTTCTCCACCTTTCTTCCCTCACAATCCCCAGACATATTCTCCCTCCACCTGGAATGTCATTGTAGCTGTAGCTTTAGCGTCTGATCCTGAAGGCTGTGGGGAGTCATGGATCCATTATGCAGACCTAGCTTATCCCTGGTCAAGTTTCAGACCTGGCTCTCTCCAGAGATGCATTCTGCTTTAGCCAAGTTATTTTCCACTCTGAACTCAAGCGCCTCATATGCGAAATAAGGATAAAAATAGGAACTTAGAGATGCAAACCAGTTGATGCAGTTCTTATTTAGTGTGGGTTTGATCCCCAGCACTGGATAAAACTGGATATACTGGTTAGTTAGCTAGCTAGCTAGCTAGCTTTGTCACTTTGATACAAGTTAGAGTCATCTGAAAAGAGAGACCCTCAGTTGAGGAATCAACTCTATCAGATTGGCAAATAGAAAAATCAGTGGAGGCATTTCTTGATTAAATACTGATGTGGGAAGATGTGATGGTTTGAATGAGAATGGCTCCCATAAGCTCATATGTTTGAATCTTGATCCTCAGGCAGTGGAAGTGTCTAGGAAAGATCAGGAGTTGTGGCCTTGTCAGAGGAAGCGAGTCACCTGGGGTGGGCTTTGAGGTTTTAAAAGAACCCATCAGGCCCAGTGTCTCTCTCTGCCTCCTGTGTGTGGATCAGATGTGAGTTCTCAGCTACCACTCTAGTGACATGCCTGCCTGCTTGCTGCTGTGCTCCCCGCCATGATGGTCTTGGACTCGCCCTCTGAAACTGAAAGACCCCAATAAACTCTCTCTTCTATAAGTTGCCTCTATCATGGCCTCTATGTTCACAGCAATAGAGGAGTAACTAAGACAAAGGGCCCAGCCTGCTGTTAGTGGCACAAGTTGAGTAAGCTGTGGTGAGCAAAGCCAGTAGGCAGCACTCCAGGTTCCTGCTCTGAATTCCCTTCATGATGGACTCTAAGCTGTAAGATTAAATAAATCCTTTCCTTCCCAAGTTACTTTTTGTTTACCATGTTTATCACAGCCAAAGAAAGCAACATGGAATATAGGAAATGGGGCAACAGACCTGTGAGTCCAGCACTCATGGAGACAGAGTCAAAGGGAGCAAAAGCTTAAGGTCATCACTGGCTACACCGCAAACTTAAATTCCCTTGGTCATGGTGTTTTGTCATAGCAATGGAAAAGTACAACCAGTGTCCACTTTTCAAGAGGAGGGTTAACACAGATGCAGAAATTTCCTTCACACTTTCGAGTGAAACAGTGCTCAAGCAAGACCTTTAATTTATCCTCACACTCATGGCTAACTGACAGAAGGAAGACTAGAGGGGCTGAGGTTCCTTCCAAGCCCAAGTTACTCTTGAGGACCAGATCTTCAAGTGCCATTGACAGTAGAAAAAACAAATGAACAAACAAATCAAAAAAAGTGATTGATTTTGACTGCCTACATGGTCTCAGACTCCCATAAGGAAAGTATAGTATAACCAGGATTAAATGATTGATATGTTTATTTAATAGTCCTCAGACATTATACTTAACCATATGAGATGGGCAACTATTGCTAATATTTTCCTAAATATTTGCTAATACATTACTCAGTACTGCTAATGATTTTCTTCTTAATAAGAAAAAAAAAAGATTTTTTTTTTGCTTGTTTGTTCACTTGTTTTTGTTTTCCAACTGTGAAATATTCTTTTTCTGGAAGAGTTCTTCTTACCACTGTCAGCTGTCCTGTTCCCCAACTGTTCATGTTCCCTAATCAAAGAAGGCAGACTGGTAACCTGTTGTCAAAGTCACAGGTTTGGGAAATTATTCAGAATACCCAAGTCGTGTCCCTGGGGACACTGCTGGACAATCTTATGAAGAAGACGCACTGGGGTTATATTTCTCTCATAGACTGTCAATTAAACACTGATGTCTGACTGTGGGTTTGACAAACCAAGCGTGGCTTTCACTCTGTTGGCCCATGTTGTCCACCTCCATTAGACATTTCATTCAGTTTTGCCATTTTTAGTCACACAATAGCAGAGTTAAAGACAAAAGAATTGCTAAAAGTGAAGCATCTTTGGCTGAGATCACTGACCCCATCCCTTGACTGCCTTCCTGGGTGTCCGGATAAGCCCCTGGCAATGTATGGTAATCCGGTGGGAGCAGAAGCTCTCTGAGTGTATGACACTCTCCACATGTGTCATGCTCTCCACATACATGAGGTTATCCACAAGTATAGTGCTCTCTATATATACAACATATATCTGCATATATGATGCTCCTCACGTGCATGCTGTTCTCACACGTATCATGCTCTCATTCCACATGTATGATGCTCTCCACATGTCTAATACTCTACACATGAGTAAGGCTCTCCACATGTGTAATGTCCACTGCTGTCTGCCCGCTCCCCACTGAGAAGCTTACTAAGGAGTGTGGGGTCATGAGAATCACAGGCCTTTGCCTTGGAGTAGGCTCAGCTCTGTGTCTAGTTTGTATTAGGTTGAGCTCGTACGTGGCTTTACCACTCAAACCCTTGGTTTCTTCGCCCTTGAAGGACAGCATGAAAGCCCTGAGAGCTGCCCTGGCATGCACTCAGCGCAGTGCTCCAGAAGTTGAGCCTTGAAAACATGCCCTGTCCCGCGCGTCCAATTCCAGCACCTTCTGTCCAGTCCTGGCTAAGTTGCTTTGTCTGGGCTTCACTTTCCCTGTGTCTTAAAGAATCTACCACATGGGATTGTCATAAGGATTCCATAATGTAACTCACCCAAAGCACCTAGAATAATGGCAAACAACCTGAAGGGCTGAATGTGTGTTGGCTGCTTCCATGTGAAACCATTTAGCATGAGCAAGTCAAGGCCTTGCCAGCAAGATGGCGGAGAGGGTAAAGACTCTTGTTACCAAACTCGACAACCTGGGAGCCCACATGATAGAAGGAGAAAACCATCTTCTGTAAGTTGCCACATGACCTTCACGTGCGACTCATGGTATGTAAGCACACACAAAATAAATGCCGAAGATCAAAAGTACCAGACTGTACCAACCCTACCACACACTGCTTTATTTCCTGTAAATATTCACCTGTAAGGTTTTGGATGTTTTGTTTTGTTTTTACACTTTGTTTCCAAGAGATCTTTTGTTTTAGTTTTCCTAAACTTGAATTTTAACTTGTGAGTTGGAAAGGCCACTGTGCTTTTGGATGGAGAGAAAAGTTTCCCAAGTGAAAATGGCTGGCTGCAATGAGAAAACTTCATAATCTGAAGTCAGCCATGACCTTTTTTTCTCCAAAAGCTCAAATTGATAAAATTATTTGTAAAAATATCCCAGTGTTGTTCAAATGCTCATCTTGTCTGTCTGTCATTTGGAGGATGTTCTCAGTGGGCTGTGTGTAAAGAGGACTCTGCCTTCTCAAACTTACCACAGTCATTAATTATGAAAATTCATTTATTTCCATGAAACCTTAGGCAAGGACAATCATCGTGAATTCTTCTTCAGTAAGTGAACCTTCGGTTCGATGCCCTCTGGTCTTTGCTCTTGGATCAGGAAACATTTTGTTTCCTGAATGTCTTAGTTAGGGTTTTACTGCTGTGAACAGACACCATGACCAAGGTAAGTCTTATTAAGGGCAACATTGAATTGGGGCTGGCTTACAGGTTCAGAGGTTCAGTCCATTATCATCAAGGTGGGAACATGGCAGCATCCAGGCAGGCATGGTGCAGGAGGAGCTGAGAGTTCTACATCTTCATCTGAAGGCTGTAAGCGGAAGACTGACTTCTAGACAGCTAGGGTGAGGGTCTTAAGCCCACGCCCACAGTGACACACCTACTCCAACAAGGCCACACCCACTCCAACAAGGCCACACCTACTCCAACAAGACCACACCTCCTAACAGGGCCACTCCCTGGGCCAAGCATATACAAACCATCACACAGATATAGGAAACCTAAAACCTATTCAACAAAACAAGAAAGACAGTATAATTCTCATTCATTCCCCCGAAGCCAGAGGTCATTCACTTTCTGTAAAAAAAGGGAAAATTACGACATACTCAATGAATTTTCCCCCTGGTCAATGCTTTGGTTGTTACCAAATCCTGCCCTTCTGTGTATGTGCAGAGGGAAAGCTGTCTAGCCAGCTCTCTCTGCCTGGCCACCACCACCTTCATGGCGCACAGGGCCTACTAGTGCCTGCTTTAATTTTCTTAGAGCCCACCGGCTATGGTGTCACGTATGCTGCTTTTGTGTATAGGGACATTTGTGTGTGTGTGCCCATGCAATGTGTGAGCAGGCACACCTGAGAGTACACACGTGGGTGATGCAGAATGGTTTCCCCTGCCACTCTGTCTCTCTCTCTCTCTGCTTTATTCAGGGATACAATCTCTCTCTAAAGTGGGAGCATAGCGATTGGCTACACTGGCAGTCCATCAAGCCCAGGATTCTCCTTCTGCGGCCTTCCCAGGGCTAGGATCAGAGGCATGCGCTGTCACAGTCAGATTTTTTACATTAGGTACCAGGTTCTCATGCTCACATAGCAAACTCTTACCCCGGCGTCACCTCCCCAGCCCCAAGTCTGCTGTTCTGATCTCTGTGTTCTAAGCACTACAGTTATCCATCTATTCGACCAACAGAGACACCCCCGTTACTTACCTATTTCTCTGTGCCAGGCCCCTCCTTCAGCAAAGCAACCAGGGTCCTGTTAGCCAGTGCTAGTGCCCCGCTGTTTCTGCAGAGAGAAAGGAAAGACGGGCCCACTACCACAGGAATGAAGGAGCAAGTCAGGGTCTATGAGACTCTCAAAGGCTGACAATTCTAGCAAAGGAATGATTCTATGGTAACTGTCACCTGACTGGCTCTGAGGAGGACGAGAGCCCAGTGATCTTTTTGTTTCCCAAAACTACAGTAGATGATGTTTAGTGTGAAATCAATGAAAGGTTGGTGTTTTTGTTGTTGTTGTTGTGGAGGATTTTGCTTTTTTTTTTCCCCTCAAAAATGAAAACAAAGGAAGAGTAGGAAAGGGCAGGCTGCAGGGCCCGCTGGTACGAGCTGTGGGACTCCAGAGTTTGTTCTGCAGCTGAACTTCCCTATGTTTTATTGGGTTTTTTTTTTTTTAACAGAGTCTTGCTATGTAGCCCAGGCTAGCCTGGTACTCACAGTCCTCCAGCCCCTTTTTTCTTTCTTTCTTTTTTTGTTTTGTCTTATGTCTATGACAGGTGGCCTTGGATTTGGGACTCACTAGGGAGCACTCCAGGAGTGCTTGTAGGCCTTCTTCAGATGCACACACTGAAACCTAACGTGCAGTTCAGGGATGGGCCTTTGAGAGGTGATTGGGTGGGGCTAGTGGCTTCAAAAGGAGCCTCCAGATGGCTCCCTTTAGAGCAGTGGCTCTCAGCCTTCCTAACGCTATGACCCTTTAATGTAGTTCCTCATGTTGTGGTGACCCCCCAACCATAAAATTATGTCATTATTACTTTATAACTGTAGTTTTGCTACTCTTATGAATTGTAAGCATTTTTTGGAGAGGATGGTTTGCCACAGGTTGAGAACCGCTGTTCTAGAGGGAGAACTGTCAGGGTAATGTGACTTATTAGACTGGCTTACACAATCGGGGCTGGAGAGTCTGTCAGTGGTGCCTGCCACTGGATCCCACAGTTGCTCTGACTGTGAGACTGGTTGTGTCAGCAATCCCAGGCTGGTGCTGCAGGCCTGCAGTGTCTGGGCTTCAGCCCATGTTGGAAGGCCTAGGCTAGGATCTGAAGTCAGGGAAGGATGCTCACAGGAGCTCCATCAGGAAAGAGGAAGTCTCCAGAGGGAGAAGATGGCAGGCAGGAAAGAAATCTATTTTTTCCCTCTCAAATCTCTTTATATCTAGGGATGTAAACCCACCCACCCAACCCCACCCCCACTCTGTATAAGGTGTTGCCCTCTCTGGAAGGACATCTTCTCCCCTCAGTCAATTGTTCTTGGAAATGTCTCCAAATGATTCTTCCAGAGGTATCTCTCTTAGTTGGTTACAGACTCATTCAATTTGATAATCACAATTCACCATCACCCCCTTTAACCATCTGCAGATATGAGGAACTACCTTTGAGCTAAAAGTGGGTCCTCATCAGATAATGAACCTGATTGTACCCTGACTTGGGGTTTCCTTGCTCCCAGGAGAAATTTGGGGGTTTTGTTGTAGCAGCACAAGTGGATTAAGATACATGTATCATTCTTTCCCAAGGAATAGCAGAAATATGAAAACATATATTACCTCAAGCGTGAGGTACACATGCTATTACAACAGAAATATCATTTGTGAATATATTGTGGGGCTGGAGAGATGGCTCTGAGGTTAAGAGCACTGGCTGCTCTTTCAGAAGACATGGGTTTTATTCTCAGCATCCACATGTTGTCTCACGACAGTCTCTAACTCCAAACTCAGGAACCTGATGCCTTTCTATGGTCTCCTTGGATATTATATCCATACCATGCACAGATATACACTGAAGAGAAGAAAGAGAAAATTATATTGTCATGGCACCATGCTTGGATTATAATTAGTCTTTCTAAATGAAAACTAAGAGTTAAACTCCTCCTCATCGAGCTTTCTCACAATCTGCTCTCCTCTCTCAGCGGCACCTCAGCCATAGAGGCCTCTCCTTTCCCAGCCAAGCCTCAGCCATAGAGTCCCCTCCTCTCTGTCTTGCATCTTTCCTCAGATTGCTGCTCACCTCACCTCACCTCTCTCTCTGCCTCTCTCTGTGTCTCTCTCTGTCTCTGTCTCTGTCTCTCTCTCTCTGTCTCTCTCTCTCTGTCTCTCTTCATAAATTTGTTCATTCTGCAAGCTGTTGGGTTTCTGCGGGTAGCCTTCCACTTCCATTCCTAGTCTCCTACTTTTTTGACTTGGCTGGAATGTAGCACTCAGCGGGCTTTGCTTATTTTGAAGAATTGAATATAAAAAGATTCAACGGGTCAATGCAAAACACAGCCCCTGCTTCAAAGAGAGTGCAGGAGAGTTTCTTCCCAGTGGCAGGCAAGAGTCTGCCTCGGGAACTAGCATGGAAACAGTTCTGAAGGACAAGGTTCACTTCTGACAGGGTTACATAAACATTTTAGAGCTACAAAACAAGAAGGTCGTAAATCCATCCGTTTACCAAGAACATTGCTGAAGACTCCGGGCAGGCAGAATTACTGTGGAACAAGTGATTCTTTTCCTTGAGTTTTATGCCTTTTTTTTTTAACTGTTTTAGTTTGGGACTGATGGGAGCAAGTGACCCACTGAGCAACACATTGCTTAAGTTTTATTTACCCTAAGTTAGATACAGAGGTGGGTAACTAGAAACAGCCGGAGAGAACTTTGACTCTTGATCTCCAACATTCAGATAGGAAGTTAGTTCTATTCTGCAGAATGTGAGACCCAGATGAGGCTTTTGCAGGGAGTTTCATTGCACACCGGATTAACTATCACTTCATCCAGTGGGGCGAGGGCAGATGACTTTCCTCTGGATGGTGACTTTAGGGGGACCAGATGAACACTTAGAAGTAAAACCAACAGCAATGCCCTATCACTTGCGCAGTACTGGCAGTGATTGGCAGAAAGTTGGCCGAGAGCCAGGCATTCCCTTCCTGTGTTCTCTATCCTGGGTTACTGTCCTTACCCTAAACACAATGTTCAAGATCACAACTCCAGTCCACCAGATTGTGAAGGCAACTACAGGTGGCCTCTTGGTAGAGGCCTCTGAAAAGCCTCTGCTTTTCCAGAGTCCATGCTTGCCTAAGTCCTGGCACCGCCCTCCGGCCCTCCGGGGTGGACCCGCAGCTTGTCAAGCTGGTGGGTGGAGCGTGCTCGAGGCCCCGCCCCCAACGTCACCGGTCCCGCCCACGAAGCTCCGGGACCTCTCGCGCGGTCCCCGCTGCTACTTCTCGGCTGCTCCACTGAGCTATGGCGTTCGTGACCAGGCAATTCGTGCGCTCCATGTCCTCCTCTTCCTCGGCGTCGGCGGCCGCCAAGAAGATCCTGATCAAGCATGTGACGGTCATCGGCGGCGGGCTCATGGGCGCCGGCATCGCGCAGGTGAGCGGGCCTCGCGTCCCGGGTGTGGTGGAAGTAGTTTGAAGAGGTCCGAGAAGGTGCAGCAGGTTTCACTGTCCCAGAACTACAGCCTTTGGCCCGATCCTTACGTGCATGCTTCTGAACTAGCTGCCCCGGGCCGGGGAAGGCTCGGTGGAGAGCATTGGTGCACGCGTGCAACACTGGAGCTGGACTGTGCACAGTTGTGCGTGCAGAGTTGCAGACTGTGTTTGCTCACCGCCTGGAACGGACAGCAATCTGTGCGCCCAGACCTGGGTTGCGATTTCTTTTAGTTTCCCTTATAAGTTTTTTCTTTGTTCTTTCCTTTTTTTTTCCTTACAGTTCTTCGGGTGTTGTCTGGGCAGTTTTCTTTCCAAGTGTCCTGCCTCTCCTACACGTTTCCTTCGTTGGCCTTCACTTTTGTAACAATTTGGAAAGTCACCTAGTGGGAGTTTGTGGAGTTGCTGGGACTCCGCCCAGGCCTGGGCCAGGCAACTTTGACCTTTGACCTAGTGCCCCGGTGCTGAAATCTGCACGCTTGCCAGCTCTGAACCTCTAGAGAGGGGGCGACAGAGATAAGCATAGTTTACGCCCTGAGAAGTCTCTAATCTCTAATCAGCTTCTGTGGGACTTTGCCTGGCGCCAGCTGAGGCACAGTTCAAAACCAACTGTGCAGTTTGGATACCGGAATGCCTGCAGTA
Source organism: Tokudaia tokunoshimensis (assembly GCA_036184795.1). Classification (NCBI taxonomy): domain Eukaryota; kingdom Metazoa; phylum Chordata; class Mammalia; order Rodentia; family Muridae; genus Tokudaia; species Tokudaia tokunoshimensis. The sequence goes on from BTHU01000003.1 coordinate 29,315,642, forward strand.
CCATTTTTCCCTTAAGAGTTATACTCGCATGCTGGCTATAAACGTATTAGCCAGTTATCTTGATTGTACTTCCTTCCAAAATCCGTTAAATGAAACAAAACAAAAACCATACAGGGCTAAGCTGGAGAAAACAGATGTAGTCGGCTGTATCCCTCTGCAGCACAAACACTTCTCCAGGCTGTGAGGAACGAGACTGGTTGCCCACGTTTAATAAAACACTGTATCCCCTAAACAATGGTTAAGCCACGTCTTAGTAACAAGAGAATAGGGTTTTGTGCCTCTAGTAACAGTGGAGGTAAGGCTCCAGAAACTGTTGTGGATTCGAAACTAATTAGAAAGCATCTCGCAGCTTGTGTACAAAGGCAGGTTGCTGTGTTCTGTGGATGTGGATGTCCATCCAAAGAAAGTGTGTTGAAGTGCCTGAGGGCTCACACAGGAAGCACTTAAAATTAACTGGGTAAGGTGCTCGAACTTTGACCTGAGAAGAGAAGAAGGAAAGGGATTGATAAGGGTGGGGTTCAGACTTGTGGATGAAATACTCAAGCGGCTGGATCAGGGAGTTCATATGGAAATGTAAAAGGGAAGAGGAAAAACTATGCACCTCCTAGAAGAATGTTCTGAATAAAAGTGTAACAAAGACCCACAGTCTAAATAGTGGGCAATTATAAGGAACAGCCATTCCTCTGGGTCACTTTAGGTGACTACTCTGATCCTGCAGGGGAAACTGCTTTCCTGATTAATGGCTCTACGATGTTTCCAGTGGTCCATTTCTTATACTTGACCTGGCAGTAAATAGTTCTAGGTAGTGCTGTCTCCTTTCTTCTCTCTCTCTCTCTCTCTCTCTCTCTCTCTCTCTCTCTCTCTCTCTCTCTCTCTCTTAAAATTGGAACTCAGCTATGATTACAGACAGTTGTAAGCTGCCATGTGGGTGCTGGGAATTGAACCCGGGTCCTCTGGAGGAGGAGCCAATGCTCTTAACTGCTGAGCCATCTCTCCGCCCATTATGCCATCTTCTTTTTGAGAAAAAAAATCCATAATGGATGGTTTTTGGTGCAGGGTAGTAAATCATTTTGCCTCTGGTACGGGGGATGAACGATTAATTAATATGCTGAGCTCAGGGAGCTGCGTGGTCTGCATGTTGGTAAAAACATAAGGCAGTTGCTTTATCTCTGCAGTTCCTCTAGAGTAGAGGTTTTGTGGGGATATGGAAAAGGGATAAGTAAATCAGTTGTCACACACCTAGCCCCCAAAAGCCGGAAGTGCCATTGCGATCACTGATGCCATTGCTGTCGTTTGTCCTGCTGTCCTTTTAGCCTCTAAGCCACTTTTGTTCCTGATCCTCGATGTTGACACAGGCCTTGGGTTTAGGTGGAGAACATTGATCCCAGTTTCCTGTTCCATCTTGCTTAACCCTGACACAGATACCAGCTGACCATGCAGTTCGCTCAGGGGCTGCTGAGAAGGTCAGCACCTTTTATTTAATTATTCCACCGGAGTGAAGCCATAAAAGTACAAACACGAATTAGCATCTGGCTTATCGTCCTGCACCACGTTGAGCGGCCATTTCTTCTGAACTCTCTATGAAATGGTCCAAGTCAATGGAGATTCTGTTTATAGTTTTAACTAATCGACATGTTCCATTTTGTGCTGAATGGGATGGAAAAGAGTGTAAATACATTTTGCACGCACCCAGTGCATTTATCTATCAAATAGTTAAGTAATTTTAGACAAATGAGGTCCAGGCTTAGTTGCATTTAGCCAGAGCGTAGGCCATTAATGATTGTGTACCTTCTAAGAGTGTCTACATTGCCTGCCATTTTTTTGTTTGTCTTAAATTAAAAAAAAAAAAACAAAAACCTCTTAGACCGCAGGTTAATGTTTAAGTACACTGGCTTGTTTTATGTGTTTGCCTGTTATAGACTTCTGACTTGGCTCTGACTGCTGATTTATCTTGAGGCAAAGTGGCTTGTATCATTAAATGAACTTTGAGTGGAGACAGATTGCTTTTCACTTTCTAGAGAAGGAAAGAGGAGGCTGCAAGGTCTGTGCTTCTCAGGTTGATAGTTGTATCTAAGTGTTGCTTAGCCCACTGTTTTCATATGTAGAGTCCAGCATGCTCATACACTTCATTATATGACTTGTGTGCAGCCACTGGGCCAACTGGGGATAGTGTTTGGGAGACTTTCTGGCACAATGTCGTCTATATCTTACACTTTTGGGGGTGTGGAGAAAGTTTGAACTTGTGAAGATTATAAGTAAGTTCATCTGACCAAAGCCCCCAAACTTGTGTGGCTTGTGTGCCTGTGTGTATGTGTGTTTGAACATGTGTATCCCTTTCAAAACACAAAGGATGAGCCGGCTAGTAGCTCAGTGATGAAGTTGTGTGACTAATCCCAGCACTCTTATGTGGAGATGGGAGGTGAAGACAGGAGAGGATCTAGAAGCTAGAGGACCTGCTAGCCTGGAGTATGAATCATGGCAGAAACCACAAGAGAGACCCTGCCTCATGGTAGGAGAGAACAAACTCCCAAAAGTTATCCTTTGATCTTCTCATGCACATGTATATACACACCACACACACACACACACACACACACGCACGCACGCACGCACGCACGCACGCACACACACACACACACACACACACACACTCCCCAACAGGGTCTGTTTCTTTAGTGCTCATTCTAAGCTACAGGTGAACATTGCTTCAGCCTTTTATTCTTGTGCAGTGCTCAGTGGCTGGATAGATACTTGGAGAAACGGGAAAACTTCTCTCTAGCCGCTGAATTCGATCCCACCTTCTCTCACTGTCCTCACCTCTGATTTTCTGATGTTTAATGGAGTAATAGTCAGAGTTCTGTGAAGTTGTTGGCCTTAACTTTTGTTGTTACAGTGAGCTAAAGTTTTCTTGAAAAATAAATATAGAAACTTAGAAGCTTTAGTATCACAGGAGACTGGCCTAGTTCGTGGACTCTCAATACTCCTTTTGAAGTTGAATATTCCTTATGAAGGTTGTGGTTTTATTCTCAGCTATTCTGTTCCTTTTTCTTTCCCTCTCTCCCTCCCTCCCTCCCTCCCTCCCTCCCTCCCTTCCTTCCTTCCTTCCTTCCTTCCTTCCCTCCTGGTTCCCCTAGGTAGTTCTATCTGGCATGGAACTCACCATATAGACCAGATTAGCCTTGAAGCAACAGAAATCCCCTTCCCTCTTCCACTAAGAGCTGGGATGGAGGGCATACACTGTCATGTGTATATTTGGAAGTTCTGCCATTCCTACAGGGTGTAAGGGGTTGGGCTGTCAGGTTTGGTTTTTCTTTGTTGGGATGATACCTGTCACTTCTCCCTTGCTTTGGTTTCTAATCCTCTCCTAATCATTTTCAGTCTTCCCTGCTGCTCTGCCTTAGGCGCGTATACCTACCTCACTGCCGGCTCTACTAGAACTTGGAGCTCATACTACTGGTGTCTGGTGAGTGGTGTAAGTCTGAGAGAGCAGGTACTGAGGTCCCTGCAGGAGTGTACACACCCACACACACACACACACACACACACACGGATGTCAAAGAACAGTGCCTGCCTTTGAGTATTTGTGCTAAGATTGGGATGCAGTCAGAAGCCAGATGTGAGGATAATCATGACATTGGGAGTTTGTGGAAAGACTGTAATGTTGATGAAATACAGCCCTGCTGGTGTAGGGTCCCAAGAGACATTGGCTGGAGATGTGCTGAGGGTGTGGAGAAACCAGGTATTGGGCCAGCTGATGCTGGTTTCTTGAATTTACCATGTAAGTTACTCCTCAGAGAATATGATTCAAATATTATAGTGCATTTACAAAGACACAAACCCATCATGCTTTTGCTTGGCACAGTTGCTTGCTCCTTTGACTAGAGTACTAGGGACTTTGACAACTGTGCTATTCACTGGACCTATTTTTACAGCTCTGAAGCACCCTTGTCTAAAAATATTTCCACTTTGGCTAAGCCTGCCTTCCACTAGCCTCAGGAAAGTCATAGAGCTGAGGACATAGCTGTGTGTGTGTGTGTGTGTGTGTGTGTGTGTGTGTGTGTGTGTGTTTTCCAGATTGTTTGGCCTCAGTGTCTTACAGTGAGTGTGCAGGCCACTATAATATAAAACAAGTGTTCTCAATGACTTAAATAACAGTCACTTAAGTTAAAAAAACAAGGATAGTCCTGTGTATTACAACATTGAATAAATAATGGGGGGAAACCAAAACAAAACCAAAATAGCCTCTGACTTCTGTGTTTCACTCTAGATTTCCAGTTCCATTCTTTCCAGACAGTTGGGTGTCAGGTGGTGTTGTTATGGAACTCAGAAAGCCTCAGTACTATTGCTTTGTTGGCACCCCGATATTAAAATTCTTTTTTTAAAGCAGCTTTCTTACATTTGTTTGTCTGTTTTTATTTGTGTGTCTATATGTGTGCTCTGTGTGTGTGTGTGTGCACACGCTTGCCAGGGAATGCATATTGAGGTCATAAAAAAAACTATAGGAGTCAGTTCTCTTGTTTTACCATGTGGGTCATTGGGATTTGAACTCAGGTGATCTGGTTTGGCAACAAGCTCCCCTACCTGCTGAGCCGTCATCATGACTGCTGCCTGAAATGTTTTCTCAGTATCACTCCTTATTGACATAATTATTCTTGAACTTTCAGGAGAAGCCTTAAGCTACCTCCAAAGGAAGATCTGGTGGCTTTATCTGTTTTTAATCCCGTAAGCATATACCCCAAAATAAAAATGCTAATTATACAGTAGTACTGTTCTTAAGTTCTTGAGGGATTTCAGGGTTTTTCCATAAATGTATTATTTTGCATTCCACCAACAATACATAAAAATCTATTCCCTCTTCCTTGCCTACACTTTTGTTGAGTATGATAGCTATAATTCTGATTTTCATTTATTATTTGGTAATTTCATACATGTACACAGTATGTTTTGGCTCTCTCTACCTCTGCTCCCTCTCTCACTTTCATAACCTCCTCTCTTTGAATAGCCTACTAAATACATTCAGAACTGTGTGTGTACACGTGGGTGTGAGACCAAGCAGCGAGAGCTTGGGCAACCTACCAGTGACCACGTCCAGAAGAAAAAAATGCCTCTCCTTTCCCCTGCAGCTATCACTTGCCAGTAGCTCCTCAGCCAGGTGTGTGGAGTCTCATTAGTTCACCACCCAACGATGCTGGAATATGTTCTGTCTTGATTTCCTGCAGGTAACCATAGCTGGTGGGACCTCATGAATACAATGGACCCGTCATGTCCAGAGGACAACATAGCTCCTCATTCTCCTGCTTCTCCCGTATTCCCCAAACCGTGTGTGTGTGTGTGTGTGTGTGTGTGTGCATGTGTGTGTGTCTGTGTGTGTGTGTGAGTGTGTGTGTGAGTGTGTGTGTGTGTGTGAGTGTGTGTGTGAGTGTGTGTGTGTGTGTCTGTGTGTGCATGTGTGTGTGTGAGTGTGTGTGTGAGTGTGTGTGTGTGTCTGTGTCTGTGTGTCTATGTGTGTGTCTGTGTGTGTCTGTATGTGTGTGTCTGTGTGTGCATGTATGTGTGTCTGTGTGTGTGTGAGTGTGTATGTCTGTGTGTGTGTGAGTGTGTGTGTGTCTGTGTGTGTGTGAGTGTGTGTGTGTCTGTGTGTGCATGTGTGTGTGAGTGTGTGTGTGAGTGTGTGTGTGAGTGTGTGTGTGTGTCTGTGTATGTATGTGTGTGTGTGTGTGTACACATGTTCTATTTAGAGTTGATCACTTATTCTTAACCCCTTGCTTGACCAGTCATTGCTCTGCCTTAACTGTGGAGGAAGTTTCTCTGACTAAAGTTGACAGCAGCTCTAACCCATGGGCATAAACCTCACCTTTAGAGGGGTATTGACCACATGTCCATTTAGCAGAATAGGCTCTCCCTCAGGGCCTTTGACCTGCTGTGGGCCTTTGATCAAGTTTACAGTACCAGGCATGAATTCCCTCTTGTAGGGCCAGTCTCAAGTCAAATCAGAAAGCAGCTTCTTACCCCACCATAGCCATCCCATAGTTGCACCAGGGGACACATCTTGCCAGGTTGGTTTTTAGTGTAGCATGCACATCTACCCCTGGGGAAGTTCATTGATGACTTTTCTTCCCTAGTAGCCTGCACAGTGCTTTCTGGTCCTGTGGAAACTAGTCCACAGGGAGGAAGGTTTCAGGCCTGTCTCAGCTTGATCTCTCTCGGTTCTATAAGTATGGTTTGTTTTCACCAATAGTGTCTTAGTTACGATGGGCAACAGTACGATGGGAGCAATGACAGTATCTGCAGTGTTTGGGGAGCCTCTATGGCCTCTCTGACCATAACTGGTAAGGATATCCCACGCCTGGTCCTGGGTTTCATTTAGTAACCAAGAGTATTGTTTACCATGTAGGATGCCTGTGTTCATAATTCTTCTTTAACCGTTATTTTTTAATTAGGTTACAGAGTAGTGGGTTTCTGTCTTTCATATGTCTTTCACTTTGGTCAACCCTCTTTCCTGCCTCTCCTTTCTCCACTCTCCTGCTCCTTACCCCATAAGGCCCTGTCCCCCAGAACTTCCCCCACCTCCATCATCATATCAAATGGACTCTGTCCCCTCCCTTCCTTAAGGCCTCTTTCCCTCTCTTCTCTCATGAGCCCTTTCTGGGTTCCTGTGCTCTGTGGACACTCTAAATTAGACGCACAAGTTTAAAACTTTGAATCTGCCATGCACTTAGCAACAGCTATTCTTTTTTTTTTTTTCCGAGACAGGGTTTCTCTGTGTAGCCTTGGCTGTCCTGGAACTCACTTTGTAGACCAGGCTGGCCTCGAACTCAGAAATCCTCCTGCCTCTGCCTCCCAAGTGCTGGGATTAAAGGCATGTGCCACCACCGCCCGGCTAGCAACAGCTATTCTAATGGATGTGAGAGGTTAGGGATTTCCCAGTGTGCTCTCAGACAGACTTTAATATCCACGAGTTTCCTAGTGGACTCAGCTGCCCTTTCTTCTCTGACCTTCGTTTTGTTTATCAGTCACTTTTATGTTTTTCTGTGGAGAAGGGTTTCAGTGCTAGACACAATTTGAAAGGTACTGCTGTCGGCCGCTGTGCCAGGTGATCTGTAACTAATACCCTGAACAGCAAAAGGTTTGCTGATCTAACCTTACAATAGGGAAGAAACTAAAGTGTCTTAGTCTTCTGTGTAATGGAAGGAATCTGTGTTCCAGATAGGAACAGACACCAGGATCCCTTTCATAAAGGGGCCATGGCACATTGACCGGCTAGACTAGGTAAACACAGTCCACTTGGAAATCACAGGCGTGGCGGTCAAAGGGCACAAAACACAGGAGTTTCTCCTTAAGCAGCACTCAGTGCTTACCACGCTGTTTCTCCCTCACCAGCATTCCCGACACCAGCTGTGGGAACGCCATCCTCCGTTCACTGAAACAGTTTCTGCTCTCCACTCGTTTCTCTTTTCTTACTGTTCTTTGCAAGCTAATGATGTGAAGTCTCAGAATTCTAAAACATGGGGAAGTTTTCCAAGGTTGCTGTAAAGGTTTCTAATAGCAAAAAGCAGTTATGGTTTCTCTCTCTCTCTCTCTCTCTCTCTCTCTCTCTCTCAAGATTTATTTACTTTATTTATGAGTACACTGTTGCTGTCTTCAGACACTCCAGAAGAGGGCATCAGATCCCATTACAGATGGTTGTGAGCCACCATGTGGTGGCTGGGAACTGAACTCAGGACCTCTAGGGAGAGCAGTCTGTGCTCTTAACCGCTGAGCCATCTCTCCAGCCCCAGTTATGGTTTCTTAAACACTCATTTCTAAAATAATTTACAAATTGAGGCTTTTGAAAAGATCTGTCACCCCACTGTTGTTATTAGGAAGTATCTCCCGTGTGCTGGGGGGGCAGGTAAGACGTGGTGGTTGCTGGGAGAAACCCCTTGTCTGCTGACGAAGAGATACAGGTGGGAATGACTAGTCATAGAAAGCTGCAGACTGTCTGCAGGCTCTGTCCGGAATGGGCCACACCGGTGGGAGCTTTAATAGCTTAGTGTTATGTTACAGTCTTTTAAAATTGTATTTCTTGAGGCTAGAGATGGAACCAGGGCAAAGATCACTTGCTGCTCTCGCACAGGACCCAGGATTGGTTCCCAGCATCCACGTCTTGTGGTTCATAACCGTCTATAACTCTAGCTCTCATATTATCTTTTGGCCTCTGTAGGCACCTGAACGGATGTCATGTATATGGACAGGCACACTCACATACACAGAAATAAAAAAAAAAAAGAAAGAATTGTTTTGCTTTGCTTTTTGATACAGGATGGATCAGGGTTCTGAGGTCGAATCCAAGACCTTCCAACATGCCGAAGATGGGCTCTGCTTCTGAGCCTGAGGAAACTTTTATTGTTATTTATTTACTTTTTTTTAAATCAGAGTTTCAGTTTATGAAGACATTGTAAACATAGATTTTTGTTTGTTTGCTTGTTTTTTATTTTTTGAGATAGGGTTTCTTTGTATAGCCCTGACTGTCCTCGAACTTACTCTGTAGACCAGGCTGTCCTCAAACTCAGAAATCCACCTGCCTCTGCCTCCTGAGTGCTGGGATTAAAGGTGTGTGCCACCACTGCCCAGAGTAAATATAGATTTTTAAGTGCAAGCGTTAATAGAGGCATCAAGGAAGAATACAGGCTGCACAGAGTATTGGTGTGCACTTCTTAAAGAAGATTCTCCAGGAAAAAAAACTTTTAGACGCTTAAAAGGTAATATGACATATAGAATGTGCTCTATTGATAAAGAAAAAGGGACATTAAAGTGTATGTGTGTGTGAGTGTGTGTGTGCACATGTGTGTGAGTGTGTGTGTGTATTGTATGAGTGGGTGTGTGTGAGTGTGTGAGCGTGAGTTTGTGTGAGTGTGTGTTTGAGTGTGAGAATGAGTGTGTGTATCAGAATGTGTGTTAGTGTGAGTATGTGTGTGAGTGTGTGTGTGTGTGTGTGTAAAGACAGATGGTACATATTGCTCCACATATATGGAATTTACAATTACTTGAAATCACAATTGTCCTGTAGATAGGGATGCTCCCAAACTATGTCAGGGCTGTGTTTATAGTGACAGTGACTTCAGAGCTTGAAGCAGGCGATGCAGTGACCCTCAGACAGTCCCCACCACATTACCTTGAGTTCGTAGTTGAAAACTACCTCTCAAATTTTAATTTATCACTCCTCTTCCTCAGCTGGAATTTCTCCTGACTTTGGCTGGTTATTGATCAAATTTTGAAAGTTCTCATGAAAAAAAACAATCAAAACAAAACAAAAGCCCTGTCATCAGTTCCTTGACATTTCCTGAACAGATTCTGGGTTGGAGGTACCATCATGTGACTGAGCAGCCACGGAGAGCGGCTGAGTCACTGGCTGGCTCAGAGCTCTGCTGTCCTCTCACCGTGGTTCCCACAGATGATCTGCTGCTACTACCCAGCAGAAGAACCAGGAAGTGACTATTTCCTCATTAAGAGCGGCAGCATCGATGCCGACTTGTGAAGGATGAGCCGGCTTCCCCCAGCAGCAGTGATGAAATAGAACTTGTTCAGCTGTTTTTTTTTTAAACAAAATCTCAATTGTTCCATTTTACCAAAGAGGACATGGGAACCAGATGCTGGGGTGAAAGGCTGCTAGCTCAGAGAATCAGAGACCAGCTGACCTTCCACCTCAGCTGACATCCTAACAGGAATGGTCCCCTCTTGCACCATCTCAAAAACCTTTTTCAAACTGAATGTCCCTCCCTTCTACTTCCAGTGTGTCTCTCTAGCCATCCTCCTGACTCCCTCTTACTCTCTATGGTTCTTTTCTTAATAATCCTACCCTCACTTCCTACTGATGGGTTGGTTGCCTCTTGACTTGATTTTATCCTCTTTACAATACTCAAGCAGAAGTCTCTTGGGCTAGAGGTGTGTGCTAAGGCCGAGCCACATTGCAACTAAAAACAGGTTTTTCCAGTAACACAGTCTCGGGGGTTCACGGTGTGATCGAATTTCCTACAACATCTGGCAGAAGACACATGGGTGTGGACTTGTGGGATCATGGGAAGGGAGACGTGCTGTGTGTCTGGGAAAGAATATGAGCTCAGGCTATTCCGCTCTCAAGCGTTTAAGCTTGCATGGTTGTTCCGGGCAGTGGTGGCGCATACTTTTAATTCCAGCAGAGGCAGGCGGATTTCTGAGTTCAAGACCAGCCTGGTCTACAGAGTGAGTTCCAGCACAGCCAGGACTACACAGAGAAACCCTGGCTTGAAAAAAAAAAAGATTGCTGCATAGTTGCCAAAGGTAAAAGAGCAAGTCAGTTTCTGTCTCTAAGAAATCCTAAATATGAAAGCAGACAGATTAAAACCCATCTTTGAAGAAGCGTACTTTGGGTGAGCACTGCCAATCTTGCTGTAAGGCTTTAAAACAAACGATAAACATTTGGTGAGGGACTCTATGGACGGTTAGCATTTGAACCAGCCTTGTAGTAACAGACGAAAGTGTTGAATAAAAATTAAAGATGACCAGGCTGGAGAGGTGGCCTAGAGAAGAAAATGTGTAAACGTATCTTTTATTCACCTGAAATAAATGTTGCCTCAGAGGCTCACTGCCTCAGTCTGCTACCGTAGGCCTAGTCCTGGAAGCTTCTAGCCTCCATGCAATCTTATCTAGACCTAGAATGTTTTCAGCCTCTGAGATCTGTTGCTGAATAAGCTCACCCTTTCTAGTTCTTTCTGAGCTCTGGCTGGCTGGTTCAACTCACCTGTTCTGTCTCAGAACCCCTCCCCCGAGCTGACTGATTCAAACTGGCTTCTTTCTGCTTCTCCCTGAAATTGCCCTGCTTGGCCTCAAACTAACTCTAGCAATCTGTTCTAATCTTCTGGCTCTTTCTCCGTTCTCTGGCTTGTTCTGTCTTCCCTTGTATCTAGCGTTCTCTCTCTCTCTCTCTCTCTCTCCATATATATATATATATAAATAAATAACTATTCTGGTTAAACTGCCTCCTTCCCCACCCACCCCCTGCACCCCCTGCACTGCCCCTTAAGTAGCTTCCCCTTCCTCTCTCTTCTTGTGAGAGTTGGGCAGATCCTATTATATCAGATATTTCTCTGATTTGTCACTTTGTCTCACACTTAATTAGACCTCACTTTCAAACACGGATGCTCCCTTCTACAAACTACCTTCATTGTGTACTAAGGTGTGTACTACAGGTGTGTCTATGTTCCATCCAGAGGGATTCAAGGTGTGTGCTAAGGCTGAGCCACCCAACAACTAGAAACAGGTTTTCCGGTAAACAACACAATCTTGGGGTTCACAGTGTGAGCAAATATCCTGAGTGCTTGCCGTGCAAGTGTCATGACCCAAGTTCGGATCTCTTAAAATTCATATAAAATCCAGATGGATGTGACAGTTCCCTTGTAATTTCAGCAATCCGACCGGCAAGCTGGCTAGGTAGATCAAACAAGGATCTCCGGGTTCAACAAGGGGCCCAGATTCAGTGTGTAAGGTGGAGAGCAGGCAACACACACTCATGCATGCACATGGACATGCACATGGACATGCACATATACCACATGCATATATGTCTTTTAAAAGGAGTAAGGAAATTAAAGATGAGATTAAGGAAAAAGTGCTTAAAACTCTGCTCTGCACAACAGTGGTACCGATAGCATCATAGAGAGCTGGTTTTAGGGCTGAGATGGTGACTTGGCTTAGAATAGAATGTGTTGGTTTCAAGTACAGTTGGAATTCTAGGAATGATTGACATTTAAGAAGGAAGAGATATAGAGCCAGGAGAATATTGAAAATAGAGACTTGAAGAAAACCTTTGTTTAAAGGTGAGTCAGTTCATAGCAGCAAAAGGAGACACAGGAGAAGTTTGCAGCTTCAGAAAGGAAACTCTGTTTCATTCTATACTTGCATTGGTATTGGTAGGCATCAGGGTCGATGCCACTCCTGGAAGGTTCTTTTGTCCTAGGACAAAGTCGGAAGATATGATAAAACAAATGTCCTTCTTCCTTCCAAGGACACAGTCTCACCAGAGCAAACAGAGTGTAGTGGTTGCACTGGCTGCACTGTGGGGCTTTTTTTTTTTGTCACATGACCTGGATTTCTGACCGTGTGACAAAAAACTCAGACTGCTTGGGTCACTTACACCATGCAGTCTTTTCATGCGTGTTCAGCTGTGTGAAATTCCACATTTGACATTCATTGCATGTCTCAGTAGCAGCGTAAACCTCCACCCACAGGTGTGCATTTTAGCACAGTGACAAGCTGTGGGTGGGTTGTCTTCGGACACGAGCACCCGTGAGCCTGCACCAGTGCCCACATTTGGTTGGACCCATGTTGAGTTTGTTTTGTTTTTTGTTTTTTTTGACTTCCCCTTTGCCTGTAGATTTGTCCTCCTGTTCTGACTTTGAAGACTTTGTATAAGGTCTCCAGAATCTCACTGTCTACTGTTCTCTCATCTCCACATAAAATATAATAGTGAAGAATGATCGTGGACTAGATATTGGGAAGGCTACTCTCTCAGTGTTTTCTGTGGCTTTAAGTTCGTGATTGCAATGGGAGTTAGTGCCTGGAAGATGCCATTCTTAAAGAGTCTCTTTCTATTTATCCCAGACCGAAGGGCCGTGATAGACCATAGCAACGATTGCAACCAAGTTCAGCTTGGCAGTTCATGCTTTTAACGAGTTTTCTCACAGGAGCATGCATTGCGCTCCTCTCCATCCTGGTATGGAGGGTAGAAGTTTTGTATCACAGGAGCTCCCTGTGCAAACCGCAGCCACGTGATGGATGAATGGGTCCCTCTCCCAGCCATATAACTGCTCACATAACTTCAGAGAGAAAGGCCTTGTGAGTCTTACCAGTGGTTTGAGCCTCCGAGTCTTGTAAGTTTTCGTGAGTTTCCCAAACCTCAATTTCTCTCTTCCCAGGAAGGAATGTTTTCATCCAGAGGAAACAGATACAGTTTCCTCTGACAAATAGGTTTCTTTGTTTTCCGTGGTAGTAAATGATAAAACAGACAACCGTATACATATGTTTTATGCATTTATGACATACTGAATTCTCTCTTGTTTTTTCGGGTATTTGTAGGTTAAGAGATTTATCTGTGTGTTTTTTGTTTTTGTTTTGTTTTGAAACAATTACAAGTCTCCAGAAGGGTCCAAAGTGACTCACCTTAAAAGTCAAGTATGTTATCTGTGACCTCCGATCATTGATGGGGGTATTTCTGCTGGCATCTGTGTTTTATCCAAACTGTGGAGACTTCTGCATCTCCACTCTACCGGTTGTTTGAATGCGCCACTGCAGTTGCTTGGCTGCCCAGAAAACACGGCACCTCTTACTCTTTTCCTAGCTTTCAGTGAAACACACAGCTGAATACTGTGACGAAAGACTTAATCAAGGATTTGAGGCTTTCCGGAAGAGTGTCTGAGCAATCGTACTGTACCCGAGGCCTCAGCAGTGGGAAAGGACAGTTCTCACAAGACTGAGTGAGTGGGCAGAGAATTAGATGGAAAAGACTTGTTTGGGTTTTGAGGGGTGGCTGGAGGGTGTTTGCCTGTGTGAAAACTTTAAGCTGTAGTTTATGTTTCCTATGTGGAGACCTGGCTGTTTGGTGCAGGAAATGATATGAGCCTGTGGAGACAATGTTTGAAGGACACCATCAGAAGATAAAACAAACCTCTTCTGATGGATGGGAGAGGGAACTTCCCCAAATGAGAAACCATTGATAAAGTAATATGGCCCTCCATATTACTATAGAATGTAAGTTGTTTCACACAGTGTGGAAAGAGGAATGTTGAACCAAGTATAATTATGTTCAGTTTAAATGTGTGCATGATACTAAATTCAGCACGTAACTCTTTCTTAACAGTTGATCTCTGGGTGTGATGGTTGGAATGAGAATGTCCCTCATAGGGCTCACGTTTTTGAACATCTAGGGCCCAATTGGTGGTTCTGTTTCAGGAGGTTTAGGAGGTGTGATCTTTCTGGAGGAAGTATGTCACTGGAGACATACTTTGAGAGTTTAAAGCAGTAGTTCTCCACCTTCTTGATGCTGTGACCCTTTAATACAGTTCCTCAGGTTGTGGTGACACGCCCCCAAACCATAAAATTACTTTTGTTGCTATTTCATAACTGCTTCAACATCCTACGGTGACCTCTCCGGAATAAACCCTTCCTTAAGCTGCTTTTTATCACAGCAACATGAGAAGTAACTCCTAATGCACAGCGTTTCTTGAGCTTTGGTCTTGATAAGGACTTTTTGCACTTGGGTTTTTTGGGTTTTGGCTTTTTAACCAGTGATTCTGGATTAAATGCGGACATCCTATGGATGATGTAAATGCTTCTTTTCCAGAACGCACGGGATCCGAGACATCCGCGTCCCTCTTCCTTTATCTGTACATTGTTATTTGTGTCCAGTGAAATCACAGCCCCTCTTTCAGTGACATCTTCTCATAGGCTGAGGAAATTAAAGAAGTGGGAGAATGGGCAGTGGTGGGCATGTGATAAAGCATGTTTGGAAGGATTTTGGTCCATAGAACTGAGCCTCACCAGCTCATCACAGTGTTTCTGCTGAAGACACATCAACTGCCAGTGTTGTCTCCTTGGATGAATACTTACTTAGATGAGTTTTCCTGTTTCAAGTATCAAAAACAACCCTCTACTCATTACCTTCAGCTTTTAATGTCATTATCATGTTTTCAGGAGAATTAACTCTAGCACTATAAAGGGATACTTCATCAACATTGCCATCTTAACTTTGAGAATTAGTTAAATAAGGTAAAATGGGACTCTATAGGTCTTATATTGGCATAGGGAACATGCTCTCTTCCCCCCCCTCCGTTATTTAGTGATATTGTTTAATGTATACATGTGTGAGTCTGCATTAGTATATGTACATGACATGTGTATAGGAGGCTGAGGAACCCAGAAAAGAGTGTTGGATCCCCTGGAACTGGAGTTACAGTCAGTTGTGAGCTGGGATATAGGTGCTGAGAACCGAACCTAGGTCATCTGCAAGAGCAATGGTGTTTGTAACCACCAAGCCACCGTTCCAGCCCTGAGAAGACACTTATATGGAAGCTGGTTTTGGGCGATCAGCCTCTGTGGGCTTCGGTTTTCTTTTGTTGTGGAGCCTTTCGAAGAATCTATTCTCCGGGAGATTCTGGATATTCCCCCAGCGTTGTGGCTTGAGCAGAACCAAAGCCAAGTCGTTAGCCAAGGGTGGTGGGGAATCATTCAGAGAAGATGAGCAAAAAACGAGTGTGCCTCGTGCTCAGGTGGCCAGGGGTCAAGGAGAGGGGACAAGAACATAATGAGTGCAGGGCCAGACTTTTAAGAAAAGAATTAAGCTAGTACTGTCTAGGGGAAGTGGAACAAGAACATGATGTTTGAAAGCCCTGGGCAGAAGGGGTCTGTGGGAGCTGCCATTCCTCTAACGCATCTTTGGACAGTACCTTTATGGTATAATATCTAGAACATTTTCATGGGCAGCGTCAGGAAGGCTTTTCAGTTGAAGGACAGAGGTTGGCTCATCCCTTGTGTTTGAGGAGAGGTGACAGCCCAGGAGTGACATGAGCAGGTAGAGAACATGGCTAGGGTCAACAGGATCTGGCAGAGCAATGCATTAAAGTCACCCGCACGAGTTTTTAAATGCATCATCTGAGCACACACCAGACTGGATGCCTCACAATACCCGCAGGAGGTGCCTGTACTTTGGCCATCTTAAAGGTTCCCAGCTGGGTCTGGTTTGCAGCTATGCTGTGCTGTGGATCTTGGGTAGTAGTTCTCATAGCTCAGTAAGCATCACACTCACCTGGCTGGCGTATGGACCCACAATGGCCTGCAACCACAGAGGGTGAAAAGGGCTGGCTAGGTCTTCTGAAGCAGTTCCTTCCATAGAACCCATAGCTCGCCAAGCAGGCTAGACTAGGTAACCCGTGAGTCTTAAGGAGTCTTCCTGTCTCCACCTCCCCGGGGTTCTGCTTTTTGTATGGGTGCTGAACTCAGGTCCTCTTGTTGGTAAGCACAGTATCAATTCCCTAGCCCTGAAAAGTAATTTTGGCTATTCCCATAGTTATGTTTGATTGAAGCCCTATAATTATAGACCTGTTACTTTAATTAACTTATGTGCTATATGACAAGACTTTTTTTTTTCTGGGCAGATGCAATACACATGTCTAATCAGCCCAAATAGAAAACCCACAATAGACCAAAGTAGCGATACCATCCAAATCCAACTTGGTGAGCCCATGAGTTTTATTGGGGTTACTTATAGGAATACTGGTGGAGGTTTACTCACAGGCACAGAGATGACTCAGAGAAAACAGCAGCACCAAAGCGTACCCCAGAATGGATGACAGCCCACAAAGCTGGTTCTAGAACAGCTCGGGCTACACAGAGAAACCCTGTGTATCAAAACTAAAGCCAAAACCAAACCAAACCAACAAAACAAGAAAGAAAGAAAGAAAAACAAAGCCAGGAACCAGGAATACATTGCACAACCTACAGGCAATTCAACACTTTCCAAATGCTCAGTTGGCCTAACCCTCCTCCAGGAAGCTCTCCTGGTTTTCGCTCTTCCAGGCAGTTGCTCTGGCCTGAGAGTCACCTATGCAGCTTGGTTCTGCTGCATCTGAGAGATGACTCTGTGCTTTGTTGTTTATTCTGGCCGGAAGGGACCGAGAGAATCTGATCAGTTTCAGGGACTTCCTGAAGTGACTTTGAGTTGTTTACTTTCCTGTTTAAGGAGCTTCCGATAGGATAGAAGTTTTTATTCCAGGAGGAAACAGTTACGCAACATTAAGTTTCATTTTTTCTTTATGTAGCAACTGAAACAGTAAGATTAATTTCATAAGCACCTTTAAAATGTATCAGAGGATCAGCGGGTAGGAATTGATTTGTTATAAGTGCATCAGAGCATCAGGGGAGGATTGATTTGTTATTCAGTTACTCAGTTGGACTTTTTAGTGATATTGTTACCAAGCCTACAATCATTTCCATTCTCTTTTCTTCTGCTTGAAAGACAATATGAATTTAGTTTTTATTTTACCAGGGCTACTTTATAACCGTTGTATATTGAAAGCTGATCGTTTCTGCAGCTAGTCCCAGTGGCATGTGTGCCTCCAACTGCATTACAGGGAGACAAGTCCTGGAGCCAAGCAGTCTCAGATTTGATCCTGGCGTCAGGGCTCACTGAGTGGTTGAGGTCAAGTGGCTCAGTCTCCTTTGTATTGCTGACTCTTTTACAAAATGCTTGTTGCTTGTTTCACCAGACTGGTTGGATTAGTCAGAAATAGTCTTGGGAAAATACAGCCTCGATCCTGGCACTAAGTAGGTTCTCCGTACCTTCCGGTTCTTGTTACATTGTTCTTCTTTGTAAAGGGTTTATGTTTTTCTGTTGGTTGAGAGTAGGTAGAGAACGTTATTTACATTGGCTTACACACACACACACACACACACACACACACACACTACAGAAACTACACTGATAATTCCAGAAGCAGCATGTTGGCCTCTCGGGAGGCCTCGGCTGCGTAACCGTACTTAAAGTTGTCTGACTGGGTCAGGCTCTGCGTAACCGTACTTAAAGTTGTCTGACTGGGTCAGGCTTGGCTACAGTGAGAACCATGCAACATCTCTGGATTTCGTTGGGGCAAGAGGCAGAATGCCTGCTCCAGCATCCACCTCTGTGGTAATATTTTTAGATTGCTGTGCCAGCAACAGGAATAGGAACCCTGTGTGGAGTGGAGTGGGAGGAACGTGGGCCCCATAACCCCATGGCTACTTTATGAAGCAGGTGATATGTACCAGGCCATGTGTTGTTTGTGGGCCTGGCTTAGATGTTTACAAACATGATTAAGAAATGACATTGCTGGGCAGTGGTGGTGCACGCCTTTAATCCCAGCACTTGGGAGAGGCAGAGGCAGGTGGATTTCTGAGTTCGAGGCCAGTCTGGTCTGCAGGATAGTCAGGGCTACACAGAGAAACCCTGTCTTGAAAAACCAAAACAAACAAACAAACAAAAAAAAAACCATGACATTGCCCTCAAGTAGTTGCTGGCCTGTGTCTCTCAAGCACATCTGTTGGAAGTGACTGTATGGGGCCTGAGCATTAAGAAGTGATGGTCTTGGTATGAACCAGCTCCTGTGTCTATGGACAAAGCGGGAAATAAGCCAGTGATTTACAGAGTCACCCGGATGGGATCACGTACCATGCATTTCATGCTCCTGGAACATTGCCCGGAGATTTAGCTTCCCTGTGACTGAGCAGCTGTATTTGGCCATCTGTCTGCACATAGGAACACCTGTAGGTTTCTTTTGCTGTGCTTAAAGTGTGAGACTAGCAGGGCACCTCATCTGAAACCTAGCAAAAAGTGCTCAATGGTATCCGTCAGGTGCGGTTATAGTGACTGCCAAGGTGGTTTTCTAGAAGCATCACCTGCGGTCTCACCCCACGTGAGACCCACTCCCTTAAGGATTGGTGTTTGCTCCCTGAGATGTCGGGCCATTCTGGGCGTGCTTGTACACAGGAGGCTTTCTCATGGCAAGTTCGATGCTTCTATGAATGAGATTATGAAGTCCCCATGTAGGCCGGCTGTCAGCAGTGTCGCTCTTGGTGCTCTGACACTGTCTGGTGCCGTGACTGTTTAAGTCTTCTCAGTTCTAAGAGCTGAAGAGACCCAAGCAGTTTCCTCCTGGAGATGAGAGGGAGAAATATGGGTTAGGACCCATGCGGGGAAGAGTCCAGGAACCCTGTTTGACCACCTCAAGGGGTGATCTAGAGCAGAAGGGAAGCTGTGTGAGAATCACTTGTATCAAACACCAGAGGAATTATATGATAGAGGAGCCAAGGACAATAGGTCCTCAAGGCAGCACCTTTCTTGTCCCTGCGTCATTGCAGGTCATGAGCCTCTATTGGCGGCCATCGCTCCTGCCTGTCAAGTGACATCTCACAACTACCAAACACAAGAGCAGGCCATTTCCCTGCCTGGCCCTACCAGGACCTTGAGATGTATTAATTTCTGTTAAAAGTTTCTCTACTAGCCCTTCCCCCACATGGTTTGGTAATTCTCTAGGAGGGCCCACATACAGACATCTGCATGGTGGCGACTTACTACTGCAAAGGTATGACATACAAGCAGAAGAGAGGAAGGACAGCTGGGGGATGCCAGGCGCCAGGCAAGGACTGGCAAGGCTCTTCCCTGTCCCTTCACAGTCACATTGGACATGTGCAGCTCCCTCAGCGGCAGCAAGATGTGACAAACCGGGTAAAACATTGTCTGTAGACCCTCTAGCTAGGGACTTGGCATCCAGGAGTTTTACTGGGGAATAACCGTGATATCATCCGAGGGTTGACCATGATATCATCTGATACCCACACATTCCAGCATTGCGCTGTCTCAGGAGAGCCTGCAGTAGCGGAAGCTGCATTGTCAGAGGATGACGAGAACTCGCTCCAAACCCAAGTCCCAGAGGTCAGCCCAGGGTCAGCTTTGTAGCCTTCCTAAAAGGCAGAAGGCCCGGGTCTGCTGTGGTCAGTCCTTTCCGTACCGTTTCTAAAGTTGCGCTGCCTGGTCACTTTGAACTTACTGGATTGGAGACTCAGAGGAGTTGTTGGCTCTCGGCCTTGGCTCGCTGGAGAAACGCTGGCCTGGGTCCTCAAGTGCTCTGCTTTGGAAAACGGTTTGGCCTTAGGCTGACAGCCGGGGTCACTGTGCCTTCTGTCTCTCAGGACGACGTGGCCTTCTTGTCCCCATCACCCTGATCTGTCAGTTCTCCTGTCTCAGTAGCTTTCCCATGCTTTGCTTCCCAGATACTGGGATGCTGTCGCTGCCCATAGGCGGGGCAGCTCTGACCTGTACCACAGCATGGGCTGTCATTTTTAAGCTTGTACTTCAGCATTTCAAACCTGGCATGGCATTGGAAATCTTGCTTCAGGACCTCAACTTGTTGACTCTCGTCGCTTATCTGATTCCGTCTCTTTCTCTCTGTGTTTTCTGCTTTGAGGTTTAGCTGCTTGGCCTCAAGAATCTTACGCGATAACAGTGGTTTGAGACTTACCCTTTTCACCTTCTGGTTACTTCTTGGGCAGATCTGTAGCTAGCCTGCCCCTCTCTGCACACGTGCACACAAATTCCCACCTGCCCTAAAGCGGTGGCTCTAGGGAGTGAGTACTCTGGCTTCCTGGGGCCTCTCATCAGGGCTGGCTGTCACTTCGTGTCTGCGGTAGGTTGGGTGTGCCCTTCTGCTCCTGCCTTGAGTTGAATCACATTTGTGTGTAGGTGACTCCACAGTCAATTTTTTTCAACAAGCGCCCCGTTCTGTGGTCCTTTCTGGGGCTTTTAGCAGACTTGTGAATGAACAGTGGACTTAACCCTGACGGTGTGTAAGCCAGGATGGTTGTTTGTGGACATGGGACACAGCTTCACTCAATGTACCTGTGTCTCAGGGACGTCATCCACCCGGGGAGCCATGGAGAAGGCGGGAAATGTGGGACCCCCTTTGCCCCCCAAAACTGGTTAGTTGTCATAGACTCTGCTCTCCTTTAAGTTTGTCATTAAATAGCTCTTGGGGACAAGATCGTTATTGGCTTGGTGACTAGAATTTTAAGCTTCACCTGCTTCTGCTTTAAGGGCAACAAAAAGAGGTGTGTTGTGTGAGAATTTGTTGTGTGATTTAGGACTGTCTCAGGCAAGACGGTACGTGTCTGACATTGACCGATGCTTATGTTCACAGGCTATTTTAAGTGGCATAGTAGTTGAAGCCGTGTGGAAAGTGAAACCGATTCCTTTCCTTTTTTTCTTAAAACTTTTTTTTTTTTTTAAATTTAGGTAGCTGCAGCCACTGGCCATACAGTCGTGTTGGTGGACCAAACAGAAGACATCCTGGCAAAATCCAAGAAGGGAATTGAGGAGAGCCTAAAGAGAATGGCAAAGAAGAAATTCACAGAAAACCCTAAGGTAAGATCTTACCAGTTAAGCCAGACCTCTGAGGGCTCTACCTGTGTGTGTGTGTGTGTGTGTGTGTGTGTGTGTGTATGAGTGTCTGCATGCATGCGTGGCTTCACCTGATTGTGTGCTTGTGTCTAATTGCTTGTGTAAGACCCATGACTGTTTCTACAAGTGTTTCTCAACATTCCCAATAATACAGGTATTATATATGCAGGTACAGTCACGTTGGGGTGACCCTCGACCACAAAATTATTTTTATTGTTACTTCATAACCGTGGTTTTGCTACTGTTGTGAATCATGATGTAAATGTCTGATATGCAGGATATCAGACAGATGTGACCCCTGTGAAAGGGTCATTTGACTCCCAGAGGGGTCTCGCCCCACAGGTTGAAAACAATTGGTCTAGACCAATGTAACTTGCTGCTAAACACTATTTGGGGCTGTTGGAAAGCAGGAGTCAGCCATTTTGCTATTGGGGAGGCTCTAACGTTAGATGTGTACAGCTGCTGAGTTCCATGTAAGACACAGGGTGAGAAATCAAGGAAAGTTTATTCTGCCAAAGAGAGGCAAGAACGAAACACGAAGACACTTTTGGGATTTGTAAGGTAAAAACTGAAATGCTTTAATAAACACTGTATTAGCCGGGCGGTGGTGGCGCACGCCTTTAATCCCAGCACTTGGGAGGCAGAGGCAGGAGGATTTCTGAGTTCGAGGCCAGCCTGGTCTACAGAGTGAGTTCCAGGACAGCCAGAGCTACACAGAGAAACCCTGTCTCGAAAAAAAAATAAATAAATAAAAATAAACACTGTATTTAGAGAAATGCTTTTGGTGGTGAGGGCACAGCCAGGGCCAATTGTTCTCCTTTTTCTGGGCATAAAAAATGGAAGACCATGAGTTCGAGACCAGCCTGGTCTAAAGAGTGAGTTCCAGGACAGCCAGGGCTACACAGAGAAACCCTGTCTTGAAAAACCAAAAAAAAAAAAGGCTGTGTGAGATGGGGGCTTTGATTTACTGGTTTATCATGTTGGAACTTGATATGTCACTGAGCAGTCACATTAATTAGAAATACTGAACAAGTCACCCAATTGAATTTTTATTTCTGTTGTTGCCCTGGTAAAAGTTGCCTAAGACTGAATGGAATGTTTCTCCATAGACAGATAGAGTCCTAATAGGATATTTGCCTTTTTATCCTTAATTTAAATTTAATTTCCAATTCTTTTTAAAGTTAAAACACATTAGTTATTCTTCTTGTTGCTATGATAAAATAACTGGATAAATGTGATATAAGACATGTTTATTCTGCCTTATGGTGTTAATCCTGCCAGGCAAGAATAAGATCAGTATCACAATTTCTGAGCCAAATTTGAAGCAAGCTTTATTAAACACTGGCTGGGGTCATGGCTACTGTCCAGGTCCATACTCAAGATTCCCCCAACTAGTGCCAGGGGCTTATAAAGGCAAAACCCACAAAGCTGTGTATTTCCCACCTTTGTCCAACCAGGGGCCAACATACATCCTGATGTACTTCCTCTTATGTCCCTCCCACCTGTGTCTGAGCAAGCACACCCTGTGCAGTTGAGGCAATCAAGCTTGTTTACAGAAGCAAAAACGCATGGCTTGTTAACTCACATAAACGACAGCCTCCAGCATTAGTTATCTGTCCTTGGAGATCACAGGTCAGAGGCATTTTGTTTTCTAGATCTCTAAACTTAACACACAACAGTCAGGAGACCCACTCCATGACGGATGGAGAAGCCAGGACAGTAGGATGGTCACACTGGCCCACAGTCAAGAAGCAGAGAGCCATCAAAGCTCATACTTAGCTCGCTTTCTTATTTTATTTAGTAAGGGACCCTAGACCCAGCAAGGGTGCCGCCTATGAATATAGGTCTTTCCAGCTCACTTAACCTAATCTAAATAGTCCCTCCCAGGCGTGCCTCCTAAGTGATACCAAGTCCTGTTAAATTGGCAAGACAAGCATCATAGTTAGCGTACGAAGAAGTGGATTTCATGATGACATTTTCATACTCCTACATCATTTATTTCTCCAACCCATTTCCTCCTCTTTCGGGTCCCCACCGCATCCCAAATAGTGACTCCTTCCACTGTGATACCACGTGTGTTTCGTTATTGTCTTTTCCTACCCATCCCCTTAAGGTTCTCCACCCCGCTCCTGCAGTGCTAACACACACACACACACACACACACACACACACACAGAGAGAGAGAGAGAGAGAGAGACAGAGAGACAGAGAGAGAGAGTGTGTGTTATAGCTTGAGTTCTTGAGTTCACATATGAAAGAAAACATGACATTTATTTTTCCAAGTCTGGTTTATTTCACATAATGATCCCCAGTTGGACACATTTTTCCTCTAAGTGTAGTGGTTTCGTTTTTATTTATGGATGAATAAGATTCCGTTGTGTCTATGTGAACCACGTTTTCCCTTCTCCGTCCATCCGTTGATGGGCATCTAGACTGGTTGCGTTTCGTAGCTAGTGTGACTAATGCAGCAATGAACGTGGATATGCCAGGATCTCTGCTATCTTCACTTAGAGTCCTTCATTGCAGTTCTGTACTCGGTATTTGTGAGGAACCTCCACACCGTCTTCCAGCAGGATATAATGGTCCCCTTTCCCACAATCTCATTTATTTTCTTGATGGTGCCCATTCTGTCTGGAATGGGATGGACTCTTAAAACCATTTTTTAAAAAAACATTTATTGGCAATTTTTATGTCTTTTGAAAACCGTCATCCATTGAGCCATTTGTTGAAAGGATGACTTTTGTGTTTTACTTGAGGCATCCACAGTAGTGTATGTAACTGCCTGAGGGGGTCCCTGCAGGTGTCAGACAGGGAAGCGAATCCCTGAGAAGAAATAAGAAAACCCCTGACTTTGTCAACCTGGATCCAACTTCAGGAGTCTAATGCCAGGTCATTAATGTCATAATGTCAGCATATTTAAAACACAGGGCAATCTGGGGGAAAGGTTTCCAGGCAACAATCAGCCCAATACCAGATGCACAATAAAGCTTAAATTGTGACTCTTTCACAAAGTACGTGTGACCACGAGGGTGGGGTCTCTAGCTAAAAGTCCTAGAATCTAGTGTGGTCTCTGATTCATAATGGTCAGCAGGCCGTAAAGTACATGTGACATCTCCCCGTAAGGATGGATAATGGTCCAGGAAGGGAAGTGTCTGGGATAATGGTTCCGGAGAATTTGGATGGGGTCTGCCTCCATGGCTCAGGGGAAAGGTCACCAGGCCATAACCACCTCTGCTCTCAGCTTTCTGGATGGAAGGCAGGCATTTGATGTTATCTCCTCCACTGAGAAGATGCCCCTGTGTGATTGACATTCTCTTAGTGTTCCTCTGTGGTAAGGACCTCTCGCCTCCAGTTGCCTTATAGTTTTATTGTGGTTTGTATTATATAGAAAAGTAAGACTTGCCATTTTAGCCACTTAGTGTTTTATTAGCGTGCATGATGAGTTCTACGCCCCGTGAAGATGTTTTTAGACACAGTTCAGTTGATTCTCTTCGCTCCATTACACTCTCTTACCTTGGCTCTCAGCACTTTTTTCAGTGGCATCGGTTATATTAGTGTGTGTGATATTCTAATGTCGTTTCATGATTTTGAACAGAAACTGTACTCATACAGCAACTATTCCCTCTGGTCTCCCCCCCCCTCCCGCAACAAATGGTTGTTACTATTGGGTTTGTCCACCAGTTAACCTTTGCCCTGATGTCTAGAAGCACGTGATGTTCTTGTCTCTCCACGGGGAGGTTGGGAGTTTTCCTGTCTCAGTTCCGAGTGACTTCTGTTGGGTCTGGGTCTGGTGGCCTCTCGGGCCTCGTGCCTGACTCAGCAGGGCTGAGGGCTGTCCCCTGGCCTGCAGGGCCCACTGACACTCTCTTCTCCCTCTTGTCTGCCCAGGCTGGGGATGAGTTTGTGGAGAAGACCCTGAGCTGCCTCTCAACCAGCACTGACGCGGCGTCCGTGGTGCACAGCACAGACCTGGTGGTGGAGGCCATTGTGGAGAACCTGAAATTGAAGAATGAGCTGTTCCAGAGGCTGGACAAGTTCGCTGCCGAGTACATAACTGGATTTTTTTTGGGGGGGGGGGGTGACTTCTGAAAGAAAGTTCCTTCCCTGTCTCTTGGGCTTCCCTTCCTGACAGTAGGCCCACTTCTCTGCTACCTAACGCCTCTGTCTTAGTTAGGGCTTCTGTTGTTGTGAAGAGATACCATGGCCATGAATGATAACTCTTACAAAGGAAAATTTTTAATTGGGGCTGGCTTACAGTTCAGAGGGTTGGTCCGTTATCATCACGTGGGAAGTGTGGTGGCACTCAGGCATGCGATGCTGCAGAGGTTCCTGAAAGTTCTACATCAGGATCTTTAGACAGCAGGAGGAGGGAGCCACTAAGCCTGGCTTGACCATTTGAAACCTCAAAGCCCACCCCTCCAAGTAGGCTTTAACACACTTCCTCCTTGAAGGCCACACCTACTCCAATAAAGCCACACCTCCAATAGCCCACTCGCTGTGAGTGTATAGGGGCTATTTTCATTCAAACCTTTGCCATTCTGGGTCCTGAGAGGGGCAGCGAGGCAGGCTCTCCAGGAGCAAAGGAGACCTCAGGCAGCGGTAGGCACAGTGAGAACAGACTCTTGAAGGCAGCTTCCGTGAGACAGCTTATTTAATGTGGGGAACAAAGACTACTTAAACCTTTGGGGAGTGGGTAGCCACTTTTGTTTGGGGTGAGTCTACATCATTGGCCTGGGCCAGAACTCCAGAAGGAGGAATTCCAGGTGCTGCCGGACACGACCTTATAAGGCAGGAGGAAGTTTAACCTGGCTACTGGGCTATGTGACCTCTCCGTGAGGGCACAGGGCTATGTGCACTGGGACACACACAGGCCTGAGAGAGGGGAGGAGTGGTCCTACCCCTGCCCGTCTCAGGATGTGCGTCCCGGGGTTTGGACACACCTCAACCCCACTCTTGCTCTTGGTTGGTTCCGCAGCTCCGTGGCTCCCTAGACCCCCCAACCTCCATAGCCTCTTTGCAGAAGAACTACTGGGTCTCTTCCTCTGGTCCCTGTACGCGTGAGGGTGTAACTGCCCATGGTTAAATGGAAGATCTGTCCCGTGTCGGACCTGGGTGTTTCCTGCAGTCATTGTGGGGCACAGAAAAAAACTCTTAAATAAATGTGTGCTAGGAGTTCAGAGTGGACCGGACAGAATGGTTTTATTGCAAGCAAAGCGCTCTGTGCCGATGCTAACACTTCTCTGTTTTCAATTTTATTTGGGTTTAACTGCAACCCCCTTGAGGGCATTCAGTGAACCCTGACTCTTCACCAGGCTTCCTGGGAAGGAGAGCAGGAAAGACGGGCACGTCATGGAGGAGTTGCCAGGCCTGTAAGATTGTATGTAGGTAACACTGTGCAGTCACAGTCTTGGACCGCCTCTCAATGTTTGACTCTTAGCTTTTGGCAGTTATGATGACTGACCAGTTCACTGACATGTGCTTGATCCCACATGATGTGTCTACGGCCCATGGCCTACTTGGCCACACTTCTTGGTTAGATCTGAATGGAGTAAAGTTTCGAGCAGAAATCATTCTCAGGGAAGCACTGGTGAACTTTGGCTGAAGGAAACCCTTGCACATCAGCTTACGGGGCTGTAAAGCCTCAGGTGTGTGTCCTGGTGGCTGGGAGGCCCTGCATTCTTCTTGTCCCCTGTAAGGCACTCTGCTGGTCATGTGCATTTAGTGCTTCAGAAATGCGACAAAGACTGGTACTGGGGTTTGTCTCTCAAGTCAGCACAGAGCCTGGTAAGGCAACCAAACCACGGCCAGTCTACAGAAAGTTGACCTTCACAGTTCTTAAGCAGCTTGGCCTTGATGCGAGGTCACCTAGTGGCAGTGAGCGGTCAGACTCCCCCCTGGTGTCAGCGGAGAGTAAGGAGAGGGTGGGGGAGGGGCAGTCAGGAGGCTAGGCCAGTCCGACCACTTCTTCTTTGTCTGACCTTGGGATGTCCTAAGGTTTACAACCTGTAATTTAAGGGTTTTGAGGTAGAAAATACATTCCCAGTTGCTACCTTGGATTTTTAAAAAAGCCTGCCCTAGAGGTTGAGAAAAGTTGATCTGCTAGTGCCGTGAAAGCCGGCTCTCCTGATCTAAGACCTCAGAGACCTTCGTCCCTTATCTACCTACCCACTTAGTCTACACACACTCACCAAAGACTGTCCTCTTCTGTAGTCCAAGGTCTGCAACCCACAATCCTCCTGCCTCAGCCACCCATGTACTAGGTAGGTGTACATGTGTATTTGGACACTTTCAGACTTCTCTCCTTTCCAAATTACTGATTTCTTTTTGGCCCATCTGGTTTCTTCCTGCCTACCCCCTGACTCTGGTGAGGAACTCCATAGAGAATATGATCAGTAAGGGCCCCACTGTCCTTGGGTCCTAGGACCAAATCCAACTGTGCCTAAGGGCGTCCTGCTGGTTTGTTAGCTATCCACAAGGTGGCGCTGTAGGAACGGGATTTGCCTTGGTGCCTTAGGCACCCTCACTCTATTCTGGTCTTAATAAATTAAGTTTTGAGAAGAAAAGAATTGGATTTGGTCTCTGACAGTATGAGATTTGTAACTTGATAAGCTAAATACACACAAAATAAGACAGAAGTGCTTTTTTGAGATAGCCTGTAAGCAGAAGTCTGAACGTGTGTCGTGTGTGTGTGTGTGTGTGTGTGTGTGTGTGTGTCTGTGTGTGTGTCTGTGTGTCTGTGTGTGTCTCTGTGTGTGTGTGTCTGTGTGTGTGTCTGTGTGTCTGTGTGTGTGTCTGTGTCTGTGTGTGTCTCTGTGTCTGTGTGTGTGTGTATGTCTGTGTGTGTCTCTGTGTCTGTGTGTGTGTGTATGTCTGTGTGTGTGTGTGTCTGTGTGTGTGTCTGTGTATCTGTGTGTGTCTGTGTGTGTGTGTCTGTGTGTCTGTGTGTGTGTGTCTGTGTGTGTGTCTGTGTGTCTGTGTGTGTCTGTGTGTGTCTCTGTGTGTGTGTGTCTGTGTGTCTGTGTGTGTGTCTGTGTCTGTGTGTGTCTCTGTGTCTGTGTGTGTGTGTATGTCTGTGTGTGTGTGTGTCTGTGTGTGTGTGTGTCTGTGTGTGTGTGTCTGTGTATCTGTGTGTGTCTGTGTGTGTGTGTCTGTGTGTGTGTGTCTGTGTGTGTCTGTGTGTGTGTCTGTGTGTGTGTGTGTTTGTCTAATGACCAAGTTAAAGCTCTGCACTAGAGGGGGAACTGTCCCGTGCTCCTGAGGGCTCAGATGGTTTACTCTGAGGACTGTTTACAGTTTCAAGGGTCCGATCACTCCATCTGGTAGTCTCCCCACTAACAGCTACCTCCTCCTTCCTTCGTATTTGGTGAAAATTAACTAATATGAGTGGATGAGAGAACTTTAGTTTCTAAAAATTCAAGGAAGCCTGATGATGATGCTTTGGGAGCTGTTAACTTAAGATGTGGGGATTTAAATAAAAAATGCAATCGCTGGGTTTCAGCCTCATCCGTAGGCAGTGTCCTCTCAGTGGGGTGGGGTGGGGAGTGGCGTTTCTGCCTCTCTCACAGGGATGATGATGTGGGACTCATTGTGACTTCACCGTTTCTCCTCTCCACAGACATACCATCTTTGCCAGCAACACGTCGTCTTTGCAGATCACCAGCATAGCCAACGCCACCACCAGACAAGACCGGTTTGCTGGCCTCCACTTTTTCAACCCCGTCCCCATGATGAAACTCGTGGAGGTCAGTGGGCACCCGGTCCTTGTGTTGTATGAAACTTTTCCAGAACTTGGAACGTCGATACAAAAAAAAAAGAAAAAGAAACTTTGTATTTCTCTTGTCACAGTTGTCCTCTTCACAGAAAGAAAAGTCAGCTCATCTCAGAAGGCTTCTCTACTTTGTTTCTTTATGTGCCTATCTTGGCCAATGACTTGCTTGTGTCAGGGCCAATGGCAGTGCTGACGGGGACCTCAGACTGGGAGGAAAATGGGGTCACTGGCATGATGAGAGAGAGAGGAGACTCATATACCTCCATACCGTCTCGCTGAGGTCACCCTGCTCCATGCTGGAGATGCCACAGTTCTTCTCTGACCTGGGATTCTAGCTTGTCTGTCACTCCTGGTGTGACTTCTGGTTCCATACAGCAGTACTGTCTCAGGGAGACACAGCGCTGTGCTGTGACCGGAGCTATTAAAAGCAGCTTCCTGCAGCCTTGAGCCGACTGACCTCAAAGGCGAGTGGTAGAGGGAAGGGCCAGGCAGGGCTTGCCAGCCTTCCTGTTTGGGCTGCTTCTGTTCACTTGCTGGGAAACTCAGTTGAGGGAGATGGACAGTTTGCACTTGGCATGTGGCAGCTCGCCCTTTATAGGGATTAATTAGAGGGTCTCTGGGCGCGACAGCCATCAAAGCAGCATTTGATCTGAGGTGGTGGAGTTATTGCCGTGCGAAGTGTGGGGGACGCTGCCCCGTGGAGCCAGGTAAACGTCCAGACACTGGCTGGGGCCTCTCTGGGACCTGTTTTTGGCCGCCGCCTTGGCTAGCCCTTTGCCTTCTGTCTCCCGCACTGCCGACCCCCACCGTAAGTGTGTTCAATCAGTTCCGGCGGTCTCACATCCACTTTTTCTCAAGCGGCAGGTCCAATCTTTCTGCAGCGGGAATTTACCTGTCCTGTGACCTTGTTCCTCTGGCCTTCTAGGCTGCTATTAAAGAAGTAGAAAATGGTCTGGAGAGATGGCTCAGTGGTTAGGAGCACTGGCAGGATACCACCGTGTCTTTGGCCTGTGTGGGCCAAGCATACGGGCAGGAAAAACAGCTGTATACATAAATTAGATATTTATAAAGGAGGTGGACAGTGAAAAGAAGGGTCATGGGAGGTAGAAGATGCAGTTTGCCCTCATGCAGCAAGTGGCAAAGGGGAGAGGTGTTCATTCGGCACTTAGTGATTCTTCGTCGCTTTAGTTACTAGGTGACACATGTTTGCCTTCTGCGCATAGTTCTCATTCTGTAGAGCTACTGAGAAGAGCAAGAACAGTTTCAACTCTGTCTTCTTGAGAAATGCAGTGTATTGGTTATCAGATGATGCTTAGCAGATGTTATCATTTCCTAGAAAATATTCTAGGAAACTGCTCGATTCTATTGAGTATTTATAGATTTTTATTAATTTTTATTAGTTCTCTGAGAATTTCATATGATGCATTTTGATCATATTTCACTTCCCCAACCCCTGACAACCCCTTCCAGGCCTAGACCCCTTTCCTCTCCTCCCGATGTTGTATCCTCCTTTTAGTAAATGAAACCCATGTACTCTTGGGTGTGTGGCTTTCTGCTGGAATATAATTGAATTACCAGGGGGTGCACCTCAGCTGGGACTTCCTGCCCAGCTCCCCCTCCAGGCTTGGACTTCCTGCCTAGCTCCCCCCTCCAGGCTGGGATTTATTTATTTATTTATTTATTTATTTATTTATTTATTTATGCTGTTGGCACTGAGCACCAAAATAAACAAATGGGCAGTGAGCCATGGAGTCCTTCCCTTACCTGAAGTCGAGACTTGCTTTGGGACTGTAGATTATCTGTCACGTGTTGTCCTTTGTTGACTGAAAGAATGTTTATGCATCCCTCCTACTTATAAAACTCCTGGACCTCAGACTGAATCCTCTAAGCCCACAACTTACCTTGACGATCGGAGGCTGGCAGCCTTCGTCCTGGCTGTGCTTCTGACACAGGCCTTTGCAGGCTCCTTCAGAACAGTGTGAAGATGGAGTTCATGGAGTTTCGGGTCCATTCTGAGTAGCTGGTCTTTGCTATTTTGTGGGTTCTTCCTTTTCCTACCCTTTATTCCCTCTGCCCCCCGTTTCACCCCCATCACTAGGTAGGAGGGAAGGAAGGATAGAGGGGAGAGAGATAAAAATCCTTGGGTCTAATTCTGTCTTTCCTTTTCATTCTTCTTTGAACACGACTACTAACAAACCACAACCAACCCCCCCCCCCGCACACACACACACATACACAAGGTGAGTGACCAACAACCACCAACACCTCTCAGGGCCCTAGCATTTATCTACCCTCTGAAAAGTTCCCAGATTTCCACATGTCACACAATCACAGAAACTATCTGTGGCTGGCAAAACCATGCCTTGACTAGAGCATGAGGCAAATCATAGTCAGCTGCTGAAGTCGGTCGGAGGCAGCCCCGTATCCCCACACCCGGGATTAAAATGAAAATGCTTGCTTGCTTTCTTTCTTTCTTTCTTTCTTTCATATATATATATATATATATATATATATATATATATATGAATAGTATATATACTAAAGTATATATAAACACACACATATATATATACTATTCCTGTGTTTTTTAGAGAAACAAGAATTTCAAAATTGTCACTATAGTTCCATATTCTTCATATCTATCTATCCTTTAGATTTGTTTCTGTTTCCACCGACCTGCTCCCTGCAGTGGTGCACCCCAGTCCCCGCTGTGCTGTGGGCTCTCCCTGCAGTGGTGCACCCCGGCCCCTGCTGTGCTGTGGGCTCTCCCTGCAGTGGTGCACCCCAGGCCCCCGCTGTGCTGTGGGCCCTCCCTGCAGTGGTGTACCCCGGCCCCCGCTGTGCTGTGGGCCCTCCCTGCAGCTGTGGGCCCTCCCTGCGGTGGTGCACCCCAGTCCCCGCTGTGCTGTGGGCCCTCCCTGCAGTGGTGCACCCCAGTCCCCGCTGTGCTGTGGGCTCTCCCTGCAGTGGTGTACCCCGGCCCCCGCTGTGCTGTGGGCCCTCCCTGCAGTGGTGCACCCCGGTCCCCGCTGTGCTGTGGGCCCTCCCTGCAGTGGTGCACCCCGGCCCCCGCTGTGCTGTGGGCCCTCCCTGCAGTGGTGCACCCCGGCCCCCGCTGTGCTGTGGGCCCTCCCTGCAGTGGTGCACCCCGGCCCCCGCTGTGCTGTGGGCCCTCCCTGCAGTGGTGCACCCCAGTCCCCGCTGTGCTGTGGGCCCTCCCTGCAGTGGTGCACCCCGGCCCCCGCTGTGCTGTGGGCCCTCCCTGCAGTGGTGCACCCCGGGCCCCGCTGTGCTGTGGGCCCTCCCTGCAGTGGTGCACCCCGGGCCCCGCTGTGCTGTGGGCCCTCCCTGCAGTGGTGTCCCCGGCCCCCGCTGTGCTGTGGGCCCTCCCTGCAGTGGTGTCCCCGGCCCCCACTGTGCTGTGGGCCCTCCCTGCAGTGGTGTACCCCGGCCCCCGCTGTGCTGTGGGCTCTCCCTGCAGTGGTGCACCCCAGTCCCCGCTGTGCTGTGGGCCCTCCCTGCAGTGGTGCACCCCGGCCCCCGCTGTGCTGTGGGCCCTCCCTGCAGTGGTGCACCCCGGCCCCCGCTGTGCTGTGGGCCCTCCCTGCAGTGGTGCACCCCGGCCCCCGCTGTGCTGTGGGCTCTCCCTGCAGTGGTGCACCCCGGTCCCCGCTGTGCTGTGGGCTCTCCCTGCAGTGGTGCACCCCGGCCCCCGCTGTGCTGTGGGCCCTCCCTGCAGTGGTGCACCCCGGCCCCCGCTGTGCTGTGGGCCCTCCCTGCAGTGGTGCACCCCGGCCCCCGCTGTGCTGTGGGCCCTCCCTGCAGTGGTGTACCCCGGCTCCCGCTGTGCTGTGGGCCCTCCCTGCAGTGGTGTACCCCGGTCCCCGCTGTGCTGTGGGCCCTCCCTGCAGTGATGCACCCCGGTCCCCGCTGTGCTGTGGACTCTCCCTGCAGTGATGCACCCCGGTCCCCGCTGTGCTGTGGACTCTCCCTGCAGTGATGCACCCCGGTCCCCGCTGTGCTGTGGGCTCTCCCTGCAGTGATGTACCCCGGCCCCAGCTGTGCTGTGGGTTCTCCCTGCAGTGGTACACCCCGGCCCCCGCTGTGCTGTGGGCCCTCCCTGCAGTGGTGCACCCCGGCCCCCGCTGTGCTGTGGGCCCTCCCTGCAGTGGTGCACCCCGGCCCCCGCTGTGCTGTGGGCTCTCCCTGCAGTGGTGTACCCCAGTCCCGCTGTGCTGTGGGCTCTCCCTGCAGTGGTGTACCCCGCTGTGCTGTGGGCTCTCCCGGCAGTGGTGCACCCCCGTCCCCGCTGTGCTGTGGGCCCTCCCTGCAGTGGTGTACCCCGGTCCCCGCTGTGCTGTGGGCTCTCCCTGCAGTGGTGTACCCCCGTCCCCGCTGTGCTGTGGGCTCTCCCTGCAGTGGTGTACCCCGGCCCCCGCTGTGCTGTGGGCCCTCCCTGCAGTGGTGCACCCCGGCCCCCGCTGTGCTGTGGGCCCTCCCTGCAGTGGTGTACCCCGGCCCCCGCTGTGCTGTGGGCTCTCCCTGCAGTGGTGCACCCCAGTCCCCGCTGTGCTGTGGGTTCTCCCTGCAGTGGTGCACCCCGGCCCCCGCTGTGCTGTGGGCCCTCCCTGCAGTGGTGCACCCCGGCCCCCGCTGTGCTGTGGGCCCTCCCTGCAGTGGTGTACCCCGGCCCCCGCTGTGCTGTGGGCTCTCCCTGCAGTGGTGCACCCCAGTCCCCGCTGTGCTGTGGGCTCTCCCTGCAGTGGTACACCCCGGCCCCCGCTGTGCTGTGGGCCCTCCCTGCAGTGGTGCACCCCGGCCCCCGCTGTGCTGTGGGCCCTCCCTGCAGTGGTGCACCCCGGCCCCCGCTGTGCTGTGGGCCCTCCCTGCAGTGGTGTACCCCGGTCCCCGCTGTGCTGTGGGCTCTCCCTGCAGTGGTGTACCCCCGTCCCCGCTGTGCTGTGGGCCCTCCCTGCAGTGGTGCACCCCGGCCCCCGCTGTGCTGTGGGCCCTCCCTGCAGTGGTGCACCCCGTCCCCGCTGTGCTGTGGGCCCTCCCTGCAGTGGTGCACCCCAGTCCCTGCTGTGCTGTGGGCTCTCCCTGCAGTGGTGCACCCCGGCCCCCGCTGTGCTGTGGGCCCTCCCTGCAGTGGTGCACCCCGGCCCCCGCTGTGCTGTGGGCCCTCCCTGCAGTGGTGTACCCCGGTCCTCGCTGTGCTGTGGGCTCTCCCTGCAGTGGTGTACCCCCGTCCCCGCTGTGCTGTGGGCCCTCCCTGCAGTGGTGCACCCCGGCCCCCGCTGTGCTGTGGGCCCTCCCTGCAGTGGTGCACCCCGGCCCCCGCTGTGCTGTGGGCCCTCCCTGCAGTGGTGCACCCCCGTCCCCGCTGTGCTGTGGGCTCTCCCTGCAGTGGTGCACCCCCATCCCCGCTGTGCTGTGGGCTCTCCTTTGCTTTTCCTGTCTTTCCTTTCCTCCCTATACAGACCCAGCTCATCTTCTTACACAGGAGATTTCCTAGTTCCTCATTTCCCGGAAGGGATGGCGACCCTGGTGACGGTCTGCTGTAGAAGCTCGGCTTCCTCCTTATGACTAGTTGATGTTCATTACTGGCAGTTAAAATCTTTGCGACCATACGTGGTGTGTGTGTCCTTCACCTTGGGCTCTCCGTTTAGCCAAATCCAGTTTCCGACACGTCTCCGAGATGGACAATACGAGGCTTGTACTTGGTGCCAGCTCTCCTAGATTCCCTTTGGACAGTGGCTGTGCCCTGTGTGCACCGAAGGGAAGGTCGGGAGGGCTGTCAGCACTAGTGGCAGTCCCAACTGGGGGACCGCCTGGGTCCTGCTGGCAAAAAATGACAGCATTCCTCTCCAAGGAACCCACTCCGAGGTGTCTTGAGGGGCCTGAGAGCTGGGGCGTCTGTGTGGGAGCAGGGGGTACAGTGAGA
The DNA here is from genome assembly GCA_036184795.1 of Tokudaia tokunoshimensis. NCBI lineage: Eukaryota > Metazoa > Chordata > Mammalia > Rodentia > Muridae > Tokudaia > Tokudaia tokunoshimensis. Next base: position 29,350,352 of record BTHU01000003.1, read on the forward strand.
TGGGCACTCAACTAGGAGTCCAGAGTGCTGTGACTTAGGCACATCACCCCTCATCTGCAGCAGAGGTGGGTTCCATGCAGAGAACCTTAAGAACAGCCCCTTTAAGAACAGTCTCCCCCATCCTCCCCAAGACCAGCCCCCCCCACACACACTGCATGAGCTTCTATTAACAATTAACAATTAATTAATAAGGAAGCAGAGCTGGTGTTTCCTGGACTCCTTCCACTAAGTGCCATGCTGGGCACGTTACCCTAGTCTGTCTCACTCAGCGCCTTGATGTGGACAGAATGATTTTAATGTCACTTCAATTTCACGAAACGTGCCCAGTGTCCCATGCCAGTAATGGCAGTGAGTGGTCCGGCTAGGATTTGCCTCTGAGACATCTGGACCCACTGAAATGCCGGAAGACTCCCTTACCCACCCACCCAGCAACACCTACTTGAATTTTAACCCTGGGTTGGTGCATTCTGCAGACTCCAGGGTCTTGCAACACTTTCCTTCTGGCTTGAGACACCTATTGTGCTAAAACCAAAGACGCCCCCCCGCCGCCCCCCCCCCCTCCCCCCGAGCCTTTGATTCAGTTTCCTTGAACCCATTCTGCGTCTCTGTTCCCTCCAGTCATGATCCCTTCTTTGCATTTCCAGGTCATTAAAACACCTATGACCAGTCAGAAGACATTTGAATCTCTGGTCGACTTTTGTAAGACCTTAGGAAAGCATCCTGTCTCTTGCAAGGTAAAGTGTGGGTAATGTTTGGGTTTGTTTTCCATTACTATAGTAAAATACCTGAGGCAGGTAACTTTGAAGGTGGGGCGGGTGAATTGTTACTTGGCTTGCAATTCTAGAGCTTCGGGGGTGTGTGTGCATGTGTGTGCATGTGTGTGTGTGTGTGTGCATCAGTTGAGCTCTGGTGAAAAGTGTGCTCTAATAAACACACCAACCAGTAATGCTACTGTGTATTTTCAAGTAACGGACTACACAGAGTTGGGTGTGTCCTGCTGCAAACGGCTGGAGACACTGTAGCTCCCCTTGCTGTATCTGAAACATGTTACCTGCTGTACAGCCTTAGGGTGGCTGTGAATTGACCTTTCTCTTGGGATGCAGGTACAGATGCCCTCTGTCCCTTACAGGGACATTTCGTTACACAGTATATAGCTGTATCTACTGTCTGTTACAGAAGCATTTCTGATCCTTGCTCTTTGTGGCTGCAGATATTATCTGGAAATCCCTCCTCAAACGCTTCAATAACGAACCCAGAAGGCCTCACTCAGGATATCACACACAGGGGTTCTTCCGTTCTCTGATAAGACCACCTTGGCCCTGAAGTTGCTGCTCGATGCTTTGAGAACCCCAACTTTGTTCACTTCCACCCCACCCCCACCCCAGCCACTACCTTCTTACGTTCATGTGTTTTGTAATATGATCACTATTTTCTACCTTAATAGAGTATCAGTAGGAGAACACACATGTAACAACCCACTGGTGTGACTAAACTTTTCAAGTGACTGAAAAGAACAAAGCTAGGTGGTTTTTGTCTTGTTTTGTTTGGTTTGTTTTTAAAGAAGACTAACTTCCTGACTAGTGGCCCGAGCCCGTGAGTCAGTTCTCCTTAGCTACTGGGCCCTTTACTGGCAGAAGACTTGTTCTGAGAACAAATGAAAGCTACGCTTTGGTTTTTGCTTTATTTTGTTGGTTTTGTTTGTTTGTTTGTTTGTTTGGAGATTCAGTATAATACTGAACTCAAACTTCGGAATATTTTAGAAAGCAAACACGTGACATCAATCACAACGGTGAGATATCTCGGCCAAAACAGTCAATGACGATGACTTATTTGTCAAACTCTGGACAGTGCAGTGTTCGTGAGCACAGAAAGGCTGTGAGGTCAGGCTAGAACTGCTGGGCATCCCTGCCCTGTGGAGACAGTGGCAGGTGTGCTGAAGTGAAGGGCTGTTTGGACCCTGTCGCCACGGTGGTCAGTGTGTGTGGCATGCGTTTGGTTAGCTCTGAGGTACACTGAGATGTCCCAGGGGTGGCTCTGGGGAGCCTGGCAGTGCCACTCCCTGGAGGAGTGCATAAGGCTGGAGCGACTCCTGAGAGGGAAGTGGAAGGTAGGAAAGAGAAGATGCCTTGCAAGACAGAATAAGGAACGTCACAGCACATTTCAAAGATGTGGATGACAGAAGCCTGGCAGCGGAATCTGGGATAAGAAGGAGTGGTCCATGCTGAACAAAAGGTCAAACTCAATGAGAAGTCACTTGTCTTTCTCTCCCCTGCAACAGGACACTCCCGGATTCATCGTGAACCGTCTCTTGGTGCCATACCTCATAGAAGCTATCAGGCTACACGAGCGAGGTAGCTATCCCTGGCCAGGCAAAGGGAGGCCTGCAGCTCTCGGGTTGTGAACAGGGAGGCGTGGGCTGTGCAGAGCCTGGGAAGGGGGCTTCTGCAGGGCTAAGCTGGGCTCTGCCCTGGCCTTAGGACCTTTGTCATTGGGTCCCCTGCGCCCCAGTCTTCCCTGTGAGCCTCTGCTGTAGTCCAGGCTGCTGTAGCTTCATCCATAGTGCAGATCTCCACCCCTGGACCGCTGCCGTCAGTTAGAAGTTTACTGCGTGGGGCTTGATGGGGAGGGGACTCAGCTGTTGAGATGTGCACTTCCAGAGGACCCAAGATTGCTTCCCGGCATTCCTGTTGGGTAGCTCACACCTACCTGTGACTCCAGCCCCAGGGGATCTGAGATCCTCTTCTCAGCTTGTGCACATGCACACATGCAAGGTTCGTGTTACACACGCACACACACACACACACACACACACACACACACACACACACACACCTATGAGTAGTAAGGGTTTCCTGCTTTCAAAATAGATAATAATGGAAAAATGACCAGGAGATGGGACATGAGTGTCGGGGATAATACATGGTAAGGCATGGTCCCGATTGGAAAAAATCAGGAAGCGCTGGTTTACACCTTGTCATCTGAAATCTAAAAAAAAAATAATTGTGTATATGTGTGTGCGTGTGTATGTGTATATGTGTATGCGCTCGTGTGTATGTATGTATATATGTATGTATGTGTCTGCATGTGTGTGCACATGTGTGTGCATACATAAGTGTATTGTGTGTGTGTGTACACGTGTGTGTGCATGTACACATGTGTATGTGGGTAGTGTGTGTGTGTGCATGCTTTAGTGTGTGTATGCATGTGTCTGTGTCTCATACACACCAACATATCCTGTCATGGTGCATGTGTGGAGATGAGAAGACAACTTTGTGGGATCAGTTCTCGTCCATCTTTGTGCAGATTCTGAGGGTCAAACCCAGGTCTCCAGGCTTGCCTGAGACTTGCCTTTACCTGCTGAGCCATCTGCCTGGCCCTACAATACCCCCGACAAAGGTCGACAAAGAATGACCTTGACTGCTGTAGAAACAGGACCTTCAGAGCATTGTCCAAGGGATGTGAGGATGGGTGCCCTCTCCCTGTCTGACTCTTCCTGTTTCTGAGGGGAGGGTATGATGTCTACTCTGAAGGCACACAAGCTTCAGGGACCCAGTAAATGCAGTCACTGTAGTCGATGTGTGTGACTTTGTTTACAAATACTCTCAAGAATGCCGTTTTCCAAACAGGGCATTTGCACCAACTCTTCCCATCAGATGAAAGCACGTTTGCCTCCTCAGACCTGGCTTTAAATAGCAAACTGGCCTCCATGCTTTAAGGAAGCAGTTGCCTACTTTTACTCCAAGATCAAACCAACACCTCTATGTTTATCTTCAACAAATGCGCCCGATTACACCTCAGAGAAGTCTGTGGCATTTTGGCCTACCTTGAAAACCATTTGGGTTCTCTCTCTCTCTCTCTCTCTCTCTCTCTCTCGCTCTCGCTCTCTCTGTGTGTGTGTGTGTGTGTGTGTGCCTCTCTCTGTCTCTCCCTCCCTCTCATAGATGTAATGTTTCAGAATGTAGCACCTCTTCATGGTGGCTTTCTCTCTGAAACACCCTGTCCTTTGATACCGTTCCCACATGCCAAGTATCTGGTGCTAAGTTGAAAACCATTTCTTCACGTTCATTGCCCCTTGGCATCACTAGCCACCTTCTGTGTTGCCTCAGGAAAGGCAGGACCTGGATCCAGGGGATTCTTTCAGTTTGCTCTCATTGTTTCTCGGGGTGACCTGTCATCGCTGGTCCTGTGGCCTTTCTCACTGTAGCTTTCTGGATCCTGTGTCAGACCATCTGTCTGTCCTGGAGTTGCTAAGTGTCACGTGGGTGTGTTTGTAGCATCTTACACTGTGGTCTGGACTCCAGTGTGATGTCCACTTGCATTTTCATGGAAGCCTTTAGATGTCCCCACTGTTGGTTGCCATCTGTCACCTTTGGTCCCTCACTGTTAACGGTGTTCCTCTTCTCTCCCAGCCCCGCCTCCTCCTACCAGGCCACCATACTGAGTCTCGGTCAACTAGTTACCCTGGTTATTACATGCTTTCTCGGGCTCAGGTCTGTCTCCTACACCATACTTGCTGAATGTGGAGGAGACACTTGTCCTTGTGTCTGTCCATGTTCCCGGCTGGGGCCTGGCCTCTGCTGGTACTATGGCTTTGTTTCCTAGCTCCTTTGGGGAGAATTTTTCTGTCCCATGCTATTGATGTACTCGTGTGTGTGTGTGTGTGTGTGTGTGTGTGTGTGTGTGTGCGCGCATGCGCGCGTCCCCGTCCCTGCAGGCTGGTAAATGCTGTTTTGATGGTAGAGCCATCTGATGGTGGAAGGATGTCTGGGAGACGGTTCAGGCAAGTGTTCAGAGAGCTGAGCAGCTGCCAAATACCATGAGTGCCCGCCCACTACATGTCTCACACCCTGTGCAGACAGAGTCACGGAGGCTCACTGTATTTCTGACCTCTGACAGCAGTAGGCCTTCACTGTGCCTTTCACATCTGTGTGCTGTCTCTCGCTTCATTGCTTCCGACTGGTGGAGGCCTGCCGGGTACGGCCAAGTCCCAGCTCTGCGGGCAGAGTGGTGTAGGCTTGTTCCTAGGCTGCTGTCCATGGCGGTGAGCTCACTCGGGCCTGAAAGGGTAGGGAGGGCCTGTGGTCAGCTCTCCTTAGGAAGGTTGTGCTGTAGTAGTCTGGGATGTCATGAACTTAACCTTCTAGTCACTGTAGGGTGTCCTAGGCACGGAGACAAAGTGCCCACCACCAATCTCCCTACTTACCCTGGATGAACATACGTAGAACAGTTCTCCGGGAACTTGTAGACAAGCCACGGCTGGGAACTCTTCCCTCAGACTCTGCCATTGCCTCCACATATGTCATTCCATCTTTCCTGTATAGCCCTGTTTGCTGTCCCTGGGGTCTAACCTGGGCCTAATCTGTCATTGCTCTCCCCAGGGCCGTTTGCCCCTCTTCCTTATAGCGCGACACATCTGACTTCTCCAGATGTCGTCTTTTCTGGGACATGGTCAAAGTCCTCGTCTTCATGTCCCCAACAGCTCACTCCAGACAGAGTGGGGGTTCAGCCATCTGTCAAGGAAGGGGTGTCTGTCTGGCAGGGCTCCTCTCCTTCCTGGTCCTTGGAGCTGGAGCTTCTGCTGGTAATGTTGACACTGGACGGCAGGTGGCGCCAGAGAGCCGGAGAAGGACACCATGGTGGCGGCAGGTCCCTGGTCCCTGGTCTGTGGCTCTAGCCCCAGGGCTCCAGCCTTTCAGGTTTAGGGGTTTTCTAAGGAAGCTTCGCCTCATTGTCCTGAGTAAAGTTAAGGGCCACATACTCATGGGAGCTAGAGAGAGTAAAGCAGAACTTTGTGTGACTTTTTTCTTTTTCTTTTTTAAATGGAAGGGCCACCAGGTTCTCAGACAAGTCCTGGGCACTACAGGAGTTTAGGTTTAAACCATGCCCTGTGTAACTCCCTCGTGGTCAACATCTTGTATATGTTGCTTTTCTGTCTTTTTATTTAATTTGCCTATTTACTCTGATTTGCTTAAGATAGATTTTTGTGGGGTTTTTTGTTTTTGTTTTTGTTTTGTTTTTTTTTAGATTTGTGCTGACTTTGTATAAGAGTACTGATTTTTAAAAAAAAATGCTGTATACCGTTCAATAATTTTGGAAACACAGTAATAATCCTCCAGCGAAGGTCTGAATTGGGAATTATAGTCTTGCCTTTGGCTGTGACTATGGGTTTGATTAAATGGCTTTAGGTTAAGTCAGAGGCTGTTAGATTTCTGTCTCCGGGGCGTGTGCATCCTTTTGAGGGGACACTGCCTCTTTAAATGAGCTGTCACTGAGGTTCCGATCGCTGTGGAGACACACACGTATGTCCTGGGTCCCAGGCCTAGCCGCTACTGTTTCATGCACTGCAGTGTGGGAGTGGGGGCGTGGGGGAGAGGTTCTGATTGGAGCCGTCCGAACAGAAGGCCTTGAGCAAGGAAGAGGCTAAGGCTTGGAGGTGGAGGAAGGCTTATAGTTCCAGGCCCGGCCACGGCATGTAGGAAGCAGTCGTGGGGCAAGAGCCTGTGAGGGTGTTAGCATCACGTGTCTCAGCAGCCTGAACAATGCATGTACGCAGTGTGGAGTCAGAGCCCTGTCTGTACTATGTGTACCTGCTCGTGTCCTCTGCGCATGTGCCGTAGTGTCTGCGGAGTCCTTCCAGCCCCTCTGAGATTCTCTTCACTCTTCGCTCTTCAGAACCTGGGCGGAGGGGGCGGAGGGGTGAGCTGGCGAAGAGAGCCGGTTTCCATGCCTCAGTGTTTGCTCCTCTTCCTAACCCCCCCCCCCCCCCGTTAAGTCACCAGTGGGTTGAACCATTTGCCCTTGTCTCATTGCACGTGCCTAGTGCCCGGTACATCACAGATATAACAGCTCAGTGGCGGACACTTGCTTAGCATGTTAGCATGCTTGTGACCCTGGGTTTGATGCCGCACCCTGCCAGGGGCTCGGGAGGGAGCCTGGGGTGTGAGACCACCTGGTGAGGTTCATGCGTGTGACTGTTTTCCGTTCTTACTACCAAATATTCAAAGTGTGATTTCTTAGAGGCCTCTAATTCTAATTTCTTAAAGATTTATTTATTTATTTATTTATTTATTTATTTATTTATAGTGTCTCTTAGAACAACAGGAAGGAACTGGGCATTGCAACATTTGTGAACACTGCTCTCAGTAATGCACAGCAAGCGAAGCATGTCTGTCTGTCTGCATGGTGGCTCTGTCTGTCAGTCTGCATGGTGGCTCTGTCTGTCTGTCTTCATGGTGGCTCTGTCTGTTTGTCTGCCTGCATGGTGACTCTGTCTGTCTGTCTGTCTGTCTGTCTGCCTGCATGATGGCTCTGTCTGTCTGTCTGCATGGTGACTCTGTCTGTGTCTGTCTGCATGGTGGCTCTGTCTGTCTGCATGGTGGCTCTGTCTATCTGGGCTGCCCTCAAGCAGCTGCCTTGACTGTGTGAATACAGGTCCAGTAGAATGTCCCTTTGTAAAACAGAAAATTAAAAAAACAAAACAAAAACAAAGACATATGCAGCACATAAACAGAAACCTAAGCATGTATGAGTCTATATGTGTGCATGTATATATGTATGTGTACATGTGTGCTTATGTGTGTATGTGCTTCTGTTTGTGTGTATGTGCATATGTGTATACATGTGTACATGTGTGAGTTATGTGTATGCGTTTGTATGTGTGTGTCTGTGAGTGTATAATTATGAAGCCCATTTATAAAAGAACACTCTGGTATTAAATGACATTTCTGTGAGGGACTCTAGACTTGGCAGATCTGAAGCGCGAGGGAGGCAGTACTCCCGGGGCCAGGCTGCTTACTCCATGAACCGGGCAGCAGAGTCTAGGAGGTTCCTCTTTTGTTACAGTCGGTTTGAAAAGCTTATGACCGGTGCAGCGGCGTGTGATCTGAGACAGAAATCTTACCCACGCCAGGAACATGGACTCTTAGACATTTTCTGAATGTGTGTGTTATAAAATCCCGGTGTTTCTAGAGGTGACTTAGGGATGGGGAGAGCTGGAGGTAGGCGGTGGAGATGCATGCGGGGCCCTTGTCTCTGCAGGCGATGCGTCTAAGGAAGACATCGATACAGCAATGAAGCTCGGGGCCGGGTATCCCATGGGTCCGTTTGAGCTCCTTGACTATGTTGGACTGGATACTACAAAGTTCATCTTAGATGGTAGGTTTTAAATCCTTCTCTTTGTTTTTCCCCACTGAGTCAAATCGGTCTCTTAGAACTATAAGTCGTAATGCCAATTAGGAAACAGTTACATGAATCTTAAGACTTTTCAAAATCCTGCCTTACCTAGTCCGTTTTGTGTTACTATCACAAAATGCCCGAGGTGGGATATTTTAGAAAGGAAAAAAAGGGTTGTGTGTCTCTTGGTTGTGATAGCTAGAGATGCTCCAAGTGACAAGACGATGCCCCTGACTGACATGTCACAACATGGCAGAGATGCTAAGAAGCAAAACAGCCAAATGCAGAAGGGTCTAACGGTTGTGGGTCTGGGGTGCCCCTGTTGAGTCACTAGATTTGGCCCACCCCTGAGAAAATTATAAGTCCACTTGTGTGGGTAGAGCCCCGTGAGTACCTTTCCAGGCCCCAACTCTTGAAGAAGGATCCACTCTTTTCTACACGGCCACACTGAGAATCGAGATTTCAGCATGTCAGCCTTTGGGGAGCAAAGCAAATCCAGCCATAGCAGTAGGCTAGAGAGTAACACTAATGGACAGCCTAGAAAGAGCGGAATGTCCTGTTGCTGCTTAGCAGGGCGTCTGTGTTTAACCTTTCATTTGGATCCAACTATAGATCTATAGTATAACTCGGGTTCTATGTGCCCTTCAGTTTCCCCTCCAATAGGTGTGTCTTGAATAACCACAGTGTAAAACCAAAGTCAGGATGTTGACAGCGGTACACTGTGTCATACCGTCGTGAGCTGACGTGTGTTACCTCCATTGAAAGCAAGCTATTCAGATACTGTTTTCTAAGCATAGTGGTGTTGAAGACAGCGCAAAAATAATGATTAAGCTGGAATTCTGAAGTCAAATGTGTTGTACTCCGCTGGCATCTCACCAAGAACCTTTAAATATTGGAGAGGAACAGGGTTATAGTTGACTTAGGAAATTTGAAATTCTATGAGGCTGCAAAATACCTATGGGAACAAGCCAGTATTTAGCGTGGGTCTGGAAAACTAGCTTTCCAGTTTCTATTTGTGCTCTTGGGTCGTTGCCTTGGTTTGCAGGAAGTCCTGGGTAGCAAGGAGCCCCCGCGATGGAGCTAGGCTTCTAGCAGCACAGGCAGTGTTGGCTGTACCCATGAATCTTGTCACATGACTCTGTCATGACGGCCTGCATGGGTTCTGTGCCCCAAGGCGTGTCCTGAAGATGTCAAAAACCAAAGTGAACCTATGTCCTTCCTCTCAACAGGGTGGCACGAAATGGATCCAGAGAATCCCTTATTTCAGCCCAGTCCTTCCATGAATAATCTGGTGGCTCAGAAGAAGCTGGGCAAGAAGACCGGAGAAGGATTTTACAAATACAAGTGATGCGTCTTCCCCCAGCAGCACCTCCAAGCCAGCCACGGACCAAGGATGAACACGCTCTGGGCGGTGGTTTTGAGGCTTGCCAAGGGCTGCACAGTGGGCCCTCACTTGCAGTCTCTTTGGAGTAATCTTTTGACTAGTTGCAGTAATGGGTTTCTTCCACTGAGATCTAATTCTCTAGTTTAGTCTGTTCTCTTTGAATTTTTCTGAAAAGCATTCATTATACCCTTGGTGCCTTGGAGCAAACATTTTTTTTTTTTCTGAACCTTGCCACTTTTTGTAAAAACAAAACAAAACAAAACCTTGCTTAGACTCATGCACTCATGTCTTCTGAAAGTGAGTATGCTGTGTTTATCAGTGTTGAACTCCAAGGCAGGAGCCATCGTGCCTACATCTAAGGGCAGCAGCCGGTAGCACCCGAGGTCTTGCCTGTCTGGGAACGTTTGCAGCCTGCAGCCTATAACTTGCAGCCTGCGGCCTCAAGCCTTAACCTACATTCTGGGCATGACAGAAAATGTTCTTTCTTTACCCCTCATCAGAACAGGACTCCTGGAGTGGTGGGTAAATAAATACCTGTGAGCTTGGTTCTTGGGGAAAGGCCATTCGGATCTTAACGGTCGCTGTCCATCTCTCTCGTTTCTTCAGGAGAAATTGGTGTTACAAAGTGCCTGTGAATTGACTCTACTAAAATGAAATCTTTTAATCTGTAAACATTGGAATGGGAATAAATAAACTTCTATAACTTAAAAGCGTAAAATGCTTAAGTAATTGTGCACACGGGCCCGTCTTCTCTGACCTCTGGCTGGTACTGGCCCGTCTTCTCTGACCTCTGGCTGGTACTGAATCAAGAGCACGGGGGTGGGGATGGGGGGTGCGCATGTGTGTGAGACCGGTCTGTGCCTGTCCCTTCCATGTTTCTTACCAGTAAAATAGTCGTAAGGGCACAATGAGCGGTTTTTAAGAACATCTGTTTCTTCTTTGCCAACAAAGTCAAATAACGTAACATAAGATTCTTTTAATCACTGGGTTGACAGAGTCTTCCATAATAGAATGTGGAGTTGGAAAGACATCTGAAGCCCTGAGGTCCAGTGGCCTCATTAGCAGAGAGCTTGAGGGATGTGTCCAAGGTCATCAGATGTTCAGTAGCAGGTCCCGGATTAGATCTAGATTTTTGATGATAAAGACGAAAGAACGGATCCAAACGGGCCAGATCTCAACTTTCAGATAGTCTGTCCCCAGGACAGGTACTTGTTATCGTACCTAGGTCATAGTTTTTTTATCAGGATATGTTTGTTTTTCTTTTTCCTATTTTGTGCGTGCTACGAGAGAACTTACTCATTTTCAGTGCTTTGAATGGATGACAAAGTGAGACGGTGCACACCCATGTGCATCTCTGCCCAGCAGCACGCCAGAACCAGGTCCCCGGAGGGAAGCTGTGTGAGGGAGTCCGCCCCGCCGTTTCTAGGTCACCTGTGGCCTCACAGCTCTGCTTGGTCTCAGGCTAGCTCTTAACCTTTGCGGTGACCCCTGGCACACAGGCTTCTGTTTGTCACCCTCTGACCAGAGTCTGCAGAGGATGTGGACACTCATCCTGAAAACGGCCCAGCTCTTTCTTAACTACAAGGTTTCAGGAAAGAGAGAGAACGCTCAGTAGTGCACTCTGGGGCGCGGCGGCTCCCAGGGTGGGGAGGGACAGCACGTTTCTGGATGGGCCTTTTAAATGCACTTTGATCCCGCCAGATGTTCAGAAGGCTCCGCCTCTCGACTCCTTTGCCGTTGTATAATATCTTTCCCATGCGTTCTGTTCTGGGAGATGGGCCAGGAAGGATCTGCGGCCTTCTCCTCTTCTCGAATTAGCACGTGGGGAGTGGCCTCCTGCGCCCTTCCATGGCTTTGCCTTTGTCAACCTTAGTAGGACTCCCATTACCTCGCTTTTGGTCACCCTTGTTGGGGACAAGCCTGGTTCTCAGCCTCTAAAGTTGCCTCCTAATGGCAGTATGAATCTTTTATAGCATTTGAAAGTCAATATCAGGTTTTAGGTAACAAACAAACAAACAACAACAAAAAAAAAAACATGCTCCTTCCACAACCCCTCGGTGACATTAATTCATCCGAGAGAAATGAAAATTTCAAAGGAACAATTTTGATTATTTTGCAAACATGTTACAGAACAAAACCTACGGTCTTTTAATGTCCATAAGATTTATTGTTATTGTTAATAACAGCAGCTGAAGGGAAGACATTGTTTAGCTTGCTGACACTGGGTTTGAGGTCTGTTTCTCGAGAACTGTTGATTGATGCAGCGGGAGGTCACGGGGAGGCAGGTGTTGACCCTGAGGAATGCTGGTATTAGTCAAGTGTGGGGTGGCACATGCCTGTGATCCCTGAACTTGGGAGGTGGAGACAGGATGATTGTGAGTTCAAGACTGATGTGGGCCATCCTACAAAGCCACTCAAAACCTTTTATAAATGGATTTCGTCACTGAGTTCTGAGGTGGTTAAATTTGGCTAAGGTCAGCTTCCAGGAACTTGGTTGAGATTGGGCTGTTTGCAACTGAAGAAAGTAAAGCCCGTGTATGAGCACACGCTGGTGGTGAGTGCTCTTGGTGAGGTAAGCTGTTCTTACACTCGACATGGGCTTTTGTCTTGTCTCACTTTAATTTTAATCCCTGTGATATTTCAACCTAAGTAAATAACTTGATTAAAAATACGAGGTGTGGCTGTAATTCCACGGGGAGACTTTTCTGGCTAGCAAGCATTGGGGCAACATAAATAGAAATCTAAAAATACTTGAGTGATGGCACTGTCACTACGGCCCCTCTTACCCCCCACCCCCAACCCGGAGACAGAGCCTCATGTGTCCCGAGCTGATCTCAAACTCCATAGGATAACCTTGAACCTTGATCTTACCGCTCCTCTACCACTTTGAGTGCTGGGAACCGAACCCAGGACATCCTGTGTGCCTCACAAACACTCTGCCAACTGAGCTATAACACCATACTTTGAAAGAACCCATTTGGTTGTGTCCTATTGTTTTTTTAATGATGTGGTCATCATGATCACAGGGGTTTTCCCATCTGTTTTGTCACCTTTTCTTTGTTACCCTGTTGAGATGACAAACCACGGTTTTACCACTGAAGACAGAGCGCTGTCCGTGGCACTGATGCTGGCTTTTATTTGCATCCACCAGTTGTAACTGCTGGAGGATTGCCAGCTTTCTTCCTTCGCAGGTGGGGCCTTTAGGTTTTGCACACACCTACTTCGTTGGAAGCCCAGTTGCTCTTCCTCACCAGACCTCATGGTGGATATTTGAAGTTATGTCTTCGAGAATCACAGGCCCAAGGGAAGTTTGTTAATATCTATAACTTTTGCATTACTTGTTTTTGAGATGGGATCTTTCTGTGTAGCCCTGGGTGGTCTCAATCCTACTATATAGATGAGGCTAGCCCACTTTGGGCAGCCTTTATCTCCTGAGCTGCTGAGGTTGCTGTGTGCGGCACACCTGTCTGGACACACTTTCTTAAGTCTTGGGTGAGCGTAGTTAGGTTGGGGATGGTTTTACTGGGAGAGCAATTCGTGGCACCCTTGAATTTGAATCAAAAGGATTCCAAATGCGGAGACCAGGGAACAGCAGTTCACGGATGTCATCTGTAGTTGGCGACTGTATCCCACAGTTTCTGGTAACACTTGACATCACACATCTCTCTTAGCTGAAGACTTCATCATCCAGTCTGAGAAGCTCGTCTATCAAGGGGAGGTTGGGGAGGAAGGGAGAGGAAGAGAGAGAAAAAGAGAGAGAGAGAGAGAGAGAGAGAGAGAGAGCGCTCAGTGGTTTAAGTGCTGCAGAGGACCCATGTTGGTTCCTAGCTCCCAGCTGCCACTAACACCAGCTCCAGGGGACGCCATCTACTGGCCTCCATTGGGCATTGCATGCATGGATTCAAACCCACTCACACCCAGGCTTAATTTAAAAAGAAAAAAAAAATCTTTTAACATAGTTGCAGCTGCCAAGTGCCTCGTGGAGCATGAAGCAAAGAGACTTTTGCAAGGGCCATCTGATGCCTGTGGACGCTCGAGGCCAGATACGGAGGGACCACCTCCGCTAACTGGAACTTGGGGAAGGTGGCAGGTATAGCCTGTGTGGCAGCTGTCAGACCATCTGCAGTTTACCCCTAGACTTGGTTAAGCTCCCCCCAAAAAACCTCACAGACCTTGTCTCGGGAGGTGTACAAGTTGGGCAAGCCAGGCCTGGGGACCCTTGTTAAACAGCATTGAATGAAGCAAAAGCCTACGGTACTGGAGAGATGGCTCAGGGGTTAGGAGCACTTGCTGCTCTAACAGAGGACCTAGGATTGGTTCCTGGCACCAACATGGTGGCTCACAATCCTCTGAAACTCTAGTTCCTAGAGCTCTGATTCCTTGTTCTGACTTTCAAGGGCACCAGGCATACACATGGTACATACATGCATACATACGTGCAGGAAAAACACTTATATAAATGCTCCACTAATTCTGCCGTGGCTGCAGAGAGACACCGGAGATGACGTGGGGCCACATCTGCAGTTCATGTGTGAGGCTTTCCCTTCCATCTGGCACGCGTGTTTGCTGCCAGTGTCTCCCACACATCTAATATGGAGAGGAATTGATTTTGTCATTAACATCTCAATCTAGATTCAGCAAAATATTTCATCTGTAACCTCAGCGTTGGGGTAGTGGAGGCAGAGGGATCGTGAGTTTGAGGCCCACTTGGAAGCACCCAGTAAGATTCTGCCTAAAAAATATGCTATGGTCCAGCAGACAGCTCAGTGTGTAAAGGCTGCCACACCTGATGACCGGAGTTTAATACCCTGGAGTCACACAGTGGAAGGCGAAAGTCTTGACAAGTTGTCCTCTGGCCTCTCTTTTAAAAGAGAGACACATGTTGAGATTTAGTGACTGCACCCACCAGTGTAGGTGACTAATATACCAACACCACCTCCCCTTGTCAAAATGCCATACGGTTCTTGAGTTCAAAACAGGTTGGTTAAGGGCCCTTTAATACGACCCTGAACAGGACTGCACACCAGTGGTTTATGGCCATGACCTATACAGATGGGACATTTTTACAATGGGCTGAAACATACTTTTAAGCGTGAGCTTAAAACAGCAGCTTCCAGGATACCCAAGAAAACCAATGATATCTTTATCGTACTCTGCAGAAACTAGGATCTTGTTCTTCTAGCAGTACTTAGATGTTCAGCTACTCACAACTCCTACTTGAACGTAGTTCAGGCTCACAAGGGGCAGTAGCTCTTAAAGCTCCCTGGAGCCCATAGTGGTGTTCCTTGGAGGTCCCAAGTCTAACTACCTGCTGTCACTAATCTCCCATTAACTCTTTTGCATAAGGTCTCTTCCTGGGCTGTGGGAGGTTTGCTATACCATTGCTAAGTGCTGTGAAGTTTACATTTCCGCTCCTGTGGGGATTATCCATTATCTTACTCCTTCTAAGGGAAAGCCACACCAATGTCTTCCTATTGCAGCTTCTCAGAGGTGGCTACGTTGTTGCAGCTTTAGACAGAGCCGTGGGAGGAAAACTGTTTGCATTTGGACAGCCATAGTCATGAAAATGTTGGAAGGTCTCTCCCAACTGGACAGGTATTGACAGTAACCCTGGCAACCAAACCAAAGGAAACAGGAGGGAAACACCCATTTCTAAGGATGGTTGTGCCAACGGTGACCTCAGGCGAGGCGAGGTTCCCAGAAAGGCTGTGTGTGTTAGCTGCAGGGCAGGGAGACACACACTTCAAACAGAAGTGGCCAGAAGAATCTCTCCAGCCACAGGCAACTTCTGTAATCTGTCTCTTCGAGCAGGGAGATACCTGATTCTCCTTCCCTAGTACAAATGCTTCCAGAAAGCAGATTGGCAGAATGGCTGGAAATGGCCTTCCCCTTAGCTGTATCTTTGCTGAACCTATTTCCCAGACTGGGAAGAGATTCCACCGTCTTTCCCAAGAAAAGTAGCCCGCCGTGTTAGCTTTTGTAGCTAACTCCCCAAGTGATCAGATCACCATGGCAGAGTCAGACGGCGCGCCTTGAACCATGTATGTAAAGGAGATGATCCCTGAATGAACGGCTGAATATTAAACCTTTAGAACAAGTAGGACCCCGGAACATAATACGTTTTTTCCTGGTTCAAGTTTAGGATTGAATGAAGAGGAATTGGAAAGGTTCCAGAGGATCGTAATGAAAATGATTAAAGGCCGGATGATGAAAGCCGCAAGGACTCGGGATTTACTTAGCCTGGAGAAGAGAAATTTGAGGGGTGATTTAGTGGCAATCTTCAAGTGCGGTACGCGGAGGGTTATTACAAGCCTGGGAGTCAGCTGTTGCCCAGCTGTATGCACGGTTGAAAGGAGAAATGAGAATTTCAGCGAGGGGTTTCAGTTAACCAGTGATATCAAACTCAAGAGTGAAAGAATGTATGTAGTTTCTGCTAAATCAGACAGCAACGTGTACTAGTATAAGGAGGGGTTGGGGGGAAGCTATGGGCTAAACACTGAGAAAGTTTCCACTCTGAGGAGATGGACAGGGCAGATTACCAACTTTACCACTTGGGCCCCGGGATGTGGGGAACTCTGAAGAGGGAAGGCGCAACGTGCGCCGATGGTCACATGAGCCTCTACAGGGAGACACCCACTGCCGCGTGGCTCTGGGGTCTGCAGGCCTGGGAGGCAGGGGTTGTCCCATGCGTTCACGGGGTCGTTCTGACAGGGTCTGCTCCTGGGCCCCACCAAGTCCTGGCCTCGGGTTCGGTTCACCACCCACTCGCAATTATGAGCAACTTTATTCTTAATAAAAATGACACTTTTAAAAAAATGTTTTATTACAAAGCTTCTTTTTAAAAAATGCTCAGCACGTTAACTCAAACTGGAATGACAAACGTTAAGATGACAAGTTTGGGGCAGAGGCTGTGCCTTGCTATTTAAAAAATAACAGGTACATCAATGCTCATTTTACAACTGGCATAAATTCCCACTAATCGGCTAATAAAAACATACAAATACAGAACATTTAAAGAAAGAACAATTCAAGTGCTGGGCTTTTTACAGGAGTGAAAGGAAAGAAATAAAAAAAAAAATCCACTGCAAATGGGTTCGCTCAAAGGAGATGTTAAGGTTGGTTGTTATTTAAAAAAAAAAAAAATCAGAAAACTAAGTGAGACGGCTGCCAAACAAGACCTCCAACACGAGTGGGTTTGGCTATCTGTTTAGCTTTATCAGACACCTCACAGGGCAGAGACCACTGTGTATCACAGAGAAGCCACTTACTGGACAAGATCTCTCAGGACCAAAAAAAAAAGGTTTCTTTTCATCTTGTTTTTATTTCAAACTCTTCCAGACCTATGAATTTCACTTAAAAGCTCAGAGCTAGCAAAATATACAAGAAAAATAAAAATTAAAAAAAAAAAAAGTAAATTTAAAAATTCAAGTTAAAAAAAAAAAAAGAAGCAAACACAAACTTGATCCTTTTTATACTGTTAAATAAAAACTTGAAGAGATAGGAAAATGAAGACAGGACCAGGAGGAGTCTTCCACAAGTCTCACGCCAGGATGCTGATGCCTGCTCTGGTCGCTGGCTCTAGTTGCACGCGACAAGGCCAACACAGGCAGGGTACGTCTGTCCTTGCCGAAGGGTGACAGGTCTGCGCGGAAGACGCTCGAGAAGGGCACAGAGACCGGAAGCAATGCCGCTCAGTGGGCGGGGCCTGCTAGCATTCTCATGGGCTTTGAATTTTTTTTTTCTTTTTTCTTTTTCAGAAACGACCGGTTTTCGGCTTTCTTTCGGAAGTCGGCGCTTGCAGTAGACAGAAGGAAGGGCTGGCAGTGACTGGGTCTGCGGGTCAGCGCTAGCAGTGACCTCAGGGTAAAGTTGCTGTCAGTGTTCCTTGGGGTCAGCCGGGCAAGCTGTGGAGACAGTCTGGGTTTTCAACAAGCTTCCATCTCCAGGAGAGGGCCTGGGGTCGCTGCCTTGGCTTTACACGTTGGGAATGAGCTTCTTTTGCCACCTCAAGAAGGAACAAATGAAAGGCTATTAATGTGAAGTCACCGCAGGCCTTTAAAAGATTGTACCTTCTATTAACAGGCAGCAATGTCTGACCTAGACATTTATATTATCCATTTCCTTACATTCATGTTGGCTGAAATGGATTGCCGGGTACCAACCAAAAAAAGAACCCCTCAAATATACCCCAGGATAGATGTTTTTACTTAGCTTTGTATATGTATACACAGAGTTACGACATGCATTTAAAGAGTTGGGTCTTAGTCAAACAAACAAACAAAACCATGATTTAAAAAAACACCAATAGAAAGAGCTAGACAGGAACTGGAGAGAAGCAAGGGCCAGGTCAGGGGAGGGGCCTGAAGTACTCGCGCCCATTTCAGTTCACTGCAGATAGCCATTGCAGGATTCTACACAGGACCAGAACATTCCAAACAGCCAGCACGCTGCAAACTCCCATCCCACAAGCCCGACACACCCAGGATATACTGTTCATTCTTATGGTCCAAGGGGGGTGGGTGGGAGCACCCCCATTTCCACATACATTCTCAAGATGACTCCCTCCATGTAAACGAGGACATTTACTGTTAGTCTCGAATGAATTACTCTGCAAGTAATTTAAAATAACGGATGCTTTTCAAAACCAAGAACCCCTTAGTCCCCAAGGTTTTCGTGACCTGAGATTTTACCAATCGATTAAAGGTCACATGAAACACCATGACAAAGAGAGGCAGAGGACATCAAAGGCATGGTCAGTTCCTTCACCCCAGGACACACTGGTCCCCATGGCTCTGAAACTGAGGCAAGGGAGCAGAAGCCCTTCGTCCCATCCAGAACCCGTGCCGGCCTCAGACGAACCCAGCTCTCTGGGTTTGTGGTTGCTATATTTTCCTTTACAAGGAGGTCATTCCTCTAAAAGATTGATTCTAAGTGGGGGTTGGGGGAGGCTCTGTCGGGCTTTCACTGAGGAGGAAACAATCAGAAGATCGAAAGCTGTGACCATCTGAAAAGGAAAAACACTACCTGGGTGGCCGAGCGCTTTCCGTAGGGTTTTGGTTCAGAGTGGAAGAGGGCGCCTGCACGCAGGCTGTGCTGGTGTGTGGAGGACCACATGGAGGACTGATGCTCCCTCCACAGCTGTCCCCACAAACACCCCATCTAAGCTGTGAAGCAGCTATACCCCCCCCCCCCGAGCAGCTATGGAGAAATAAAACAAACCGAGGGGGGGAAAAAAGGGGGGGAAGAAACCACCACAATGCTAGAAATGTGAAATCTCCAAAGATTTAAAATGCCTACTGTGCAAACCTAAGCTTTTCCTACTCAACAGAAGAACACACTGTTCGGTTGCAGATCTCTGTTGTCAAGGGAGCAACCTGTCAGTCCTTCACACGGGAGGATCAAAGGGCGAAGAGAGGCAAGGCCTTTCTAATGAGAGGAACCGGGCTGGAGTCTGGCCTGGGCGTGGGCCCCAGAGGTCCCTGTTTACTTTGTGCTTCTGCATGAAGGATGTTCAAAGGCTCGGTCCACGCTGCTCTTCCTGGGCAGTTTTCCTGAGTCTGTGACAGGAAAATATTGTTTCCTAAGAAGGTATGGCCTTGAAGTCCTAGGCTGCTGGCCCAAGCCAGGCTGCTGGGGGTTAGCTCTGAATGACTACAGGGAGCTGAGGTGTCTTCTACCATGGGAGATAACCCGTCCCCATGCTGCTGAGGTCTGTCCCCAACCCCAGCTGTAGGAACAATGACTCTAATTCTAGATCAGAACCACACCCCTCTCCTACCTGCCTGTCTTACCTACAAGCCCCACTCTTCCTCGAGTCTGGAGTTGGCCTAAGCTTTAACAGTCAAGAGAAACCAATATGGCTGCCCAGAGAGTCCTGCTCCTCGCAGACAGAATCTCGTCATCTCCCAGTAGTCGTTCTTTCCTACATGCGCATGGTTTGGCTCTCTTAGCTTCACTCTTGTGTTGCCCCTGACAAGTTGGCTGTCCTCAAAGGTCCCCTGCAAGGCAGCCTACCACGCCGGGGTTGCATTCCTGACGGGAAACTGTCCTGAAAAATGTCAAGGAGCCATCTTGACTGTCATTAGCCACCCAGTTAAAACACAGGGGCATCAGGGGCCGACCAACTCTTATTCCCAACAGGAGAAACAGGGCCCTGAGCGTGTTGTTTCACAGATACAAAAATGGGTCAAATCAAAATCAGTTTGAAGAAACCAAGCTCTAGAGATGAGAGATTGGCCATGGTCTGCAGTGGGGCTGGGCTGCTTGCTGGAAAGGGGCAGGGCTCCACCCTCTGAAGCCTTCCTGGGCCATCAAAGCAGTGGTTACCAAGTCCCCAGCACCAAAGGGAACCAGTGGCTCTCTCTTACAGATGTCAAGGCCAGTGCCCTGCCATGTGGCCATTTGTGCAGTGTAGATACCAGTACAAAATACAACGCCCTACACACCCCGAACACAGCTGCCTTCTTTAAACCACCTCCAGTCTGACTGACCACCTCGCTATCCGAGGGGAACCAAGACCTCACCTGGCTTATGAGGATCCTGAATGGAAAGAGTAAACCCTGAAGGCCTGGAGACAAGGGCAGTCTGGTCCCTTCTCCCATCTACCTTCTCATGGGAGAAGCTGGTACCCCTGGCCACCTGCACTTGGCCAGCTATACATGCGAAGACCGGGGTAGCAAGGAGGGTCTCTAGGGACAAAACGCAAGCTCTCATATACTTGACAACATGGTCAGCACTGAACTGGGACCCCTCCCAACTCTCCCCATTCCCCCAGCCCTCGCCAGTCCACCCCACATGACACTAGGCATTACCTCAGGAAGTAAGACCTGAATGAATATTCAGGTATGACATCATCTCTGGGGAGAAGGGATTAGAAATTAGTTTTGTGAGGGGTGGAAAGACGTTTTAACTGCAAGAATCGCCTTGTGGCGGCAAGCCACACCCCTTGTGCCAGCGATTCTCTGCCCGAGACAGCAGGCTGTGGACTCCTGTGTTGGGCACTCTGATGTGTGTGGAGGGTAGCTGGGTAGGATTCCAGGGCAGGGCGCAAGCATGGCAGAGCCATCTAGAGCAGTCATCCTTCAGAGGAGACTGAGGCCGACTGTGCTGTGACGGGGCCCAAGGTGACCCCTGTGGCCAATCCCTGGGCATTCTGCTTCTATATTGCTCTCACCTAATTGACTTCAAGGTGACTGTGCCTGTCAGAAGCCTGGCACTGGGGAAAACTTCACCCAACAGTTTCAAACTGCTGCAACGTCTCATGTATTTGTAGAGGAGGAAACCAAGGCCACGGGGAGGGGCTGAGCTCAACCCTCACTCGTCCCGCTGTCCTTTGCAACTAACTACATCATCATTCTCTTTATCTTTCCTACCTTCTCCCTGTGTACCACCAGGCAACAGCACCTTTATCCTGACAATGGCTCCACATCTAAAATACTGTAGCTTTGCCCAACCCAAGCCTCGCTGCTTGAGAGGAAACCAGTAAAGAGGCCTGAGCTCGCCAGTCAGTAAATAAATCCTATCCCCCTCCAAGAATTTGCTCTAACCTGGTGAGCCAGACTGTGGGTCCTTGGCTTTGAGACAACTTGGGGTTTGGGAGAGGGAAAAATGGAAATGTGTGGTCAGTGAGCTTGACGCTGAGTTTTGTTTCTGTAGCTGAATTAGTCCTTAGTTCCACACTGAGCTGTGGGAAGGAGTCAGGAAGGGGTCCATAGCCCTGGCTTTGGACTCAAATTAGACCTAGGCAAGGTCCAAGCGTACAGCTTTCCCCTTGTGTTAGTTAACACAAACTGCAGCAAGCTACTTTGTGTCGAGATGACTGAGGCGGGCCTGGGACCCATCGCAATAGCTGCAGGGCAGTTGGGCTTCAATCTATACATACAGATCTGCCTGGATCTACAATCTGCAGACACACTTAGGACATGTTCTATATTGGTGGTTCTCAACCTTCCTAACGCTGTGATCCGTTAATGCAGCTCCTCGTGTTGTGGTGACCCCGCCACCACCACCATAAAACTATTCTGTTGCCACTTCATAACTGTAAATTTGCTACTGTTATGGGTTGTAATGCAAATATCTGATACGCTGGGTATCTGATATCCGACCCCTGTGAAACCCCCACAGGTTGAGAACTGCTCCAGAGAAAGGTTCTGAGTTAAGAGAACATCAAAGCCCTGTTTCATTTCTGGAGCCAAAAGTCCGCCTCTAAATTCTCTACCTAGTCCACATTTCTCACATCTTGACAAGTTCACCCAGAGAGGGAAGAGACTAACTCATAAACACGAGTCAAGAGGAGTCCACAGCATATGCTTCCTTTCCGTAGCATAAGTTCATGGGGCACGGGGAAGTGAGGGTACACTCGGAATAAGACCCCACAACACACAGACTGAGTCAGGCTGTGATCCATCCAGGCCTCCAAATCACCAGCTTCCTTTACTCGGGAGTTGCTGGCGTGACCCAGGCCCCAGGTCCTCATCTGTAAGAAGCAGGAGCAGGCCTGCCCTTGCTCCTGGTGCACGGAGGGCTGGAGGGAGAACCTGAGAGCTACGGTACCTGCTGCTCTCAAGGGCCAGTGAGCTGTGGCTACTGCTTTGGGATTAAAAGTGCATGTGTGAGCTCCACCATGTTGCTCAGCAGGCACTGTGGGAGGGCGACGGCCTGGGGCTCCTCGACGCCACCCCCCAAGGCTAAGAACGTGGGAAGGCTGAGAGGCAGAACCGAAGTGTTTCGAACTCTCAGAATGTACCCAAGAGCTCACTGAATATCAACCCAGAACCGAATTAAAACCAAAACCGAGAGCACTCCTGCGTTGGACTTTTCTGTCACGCGGTGTAGGAAGGAACCACGTCTCCCAAGGCAGGAGCCCAGTGACAGTGCAGCTACGGGTATGGAGAGCAGTGGGGGAGTTTGTATCCCAAGGAGCCATGGGGATGCCGTGAAACTCACCCACAAACCCAGCACATTTTACATCTACACAGCACCCCCCCCCCGCACCTCTAAGTTGGGGCCCTTTACTTTTGACACTTTATTATTCAAATAAAGTTCATTTTCCAATTCTTCAATCCCCACCACGTGGCAGAACACACATACTCCTGACAGAGAGGAGTCATTCCATATTGCAAGGAAAGTAACAGAAAAACCAATAATTAAAAAATTTCAAATTATTACTCGGAGTCATTTACAGTAATGCCAAGCCATCACACTCCGTGTGGTGCATACAATGTAGTACACGCTGTAGGATGACGGCATGAAGGACTAGGAAATTTCAGTGCACTGCGTTGAAAGCAGAATTATACTTAAAGTGGTTTTGTAAGCACGTATTTTATGTGTATGGGTGTTTGACTGCACGCATGCCTCCTGGTACACGACAGAGCCTAGAAGATGTCAGATCCCCAAGAATTGGAATTATAGGTGTTGGTGAGCTGTCGTATAGACACTGAGAGTCGAACCCAGCTCCCCTGGGTGACCCAGCACTTTCAACTGTTGACTATCTCTCCAACTTCCTTAAATACTTTATAAAAAAGTCCGTGTTTGGAGCTGTGAGTGTCTCACGGTGGTAGAGCCTATTAGAGTTTCTGATGATGTGATAAAACACCATGACCAAAAGTAACCTGGGGAGGAAAGGGTTAATTCCACCTCCCACTGCCCAAGCCTAAGCCATCACCCTGGGAAGTGAGGGAAGGAGCTGATGCAGAGGACTGGAAGTTCTGCTTAGCAACTTGCTCCTCCTGGCTTGCTCAGTCGGCTTTCTTACACAACCCAGGCCCACCCGCCCAGGGGCGGCCCCACCCACATTAATCACTAATTAGGAATTCCCCGTGCATCTCTTCATGCCCAGTTCATTGTATTAAATATTTGTTTCTAGTACATGGGTGTTTTGTCTGCATGCGGGTGTGCGCGCCTGGTACCTCAGAGGCAAGAAGGGGTTCTGGATGCTGAGGGACTGGCGTTGCCGTGAACTGTCAGGTTGGGTCTGGGAACTGATCTCGGGTCTCTGGAAGAGCAGTCGGTGGTGGTCTTAACCACAGCACCATCTCCACTGGCTCCTTGGTTAGGTTCTAGTGGATCTGGCTGCCAGCTGACTTCTACTTTCCTCTTCTCTGGCCCAGCAGTAAGATCACCCTTGGTTCTGCCGGATGGTTATGTAGGTCAAATACAGGCTCTTCTGGTACAGTTGTCCCTTGCTATGAGCAAAGGGTCCTTTGCAGTCATACATGCAATAGCACATACATGTATATAGCTTATGTATGTCCTTCCTGTGCTCCAAACCATCTCCAGGTTGCTTCCAGTACCTAACGCGATTCAAGTGCCATGCAAAGGTTGTTTCTCTGCATTGGTTAGGGGACAGCATGACTGCTACATGTCTGCTACACACACGATTGTCCCAGGTTCAGCCCCACTGGGCACCAGTGAGAAGGAAGGATGATGCTCAAGGAGGCTGGAGAGGCCCACAGCAGGACAATCCTACCTGATATCACTCTCAGAGTGAGCACAGTGCTAAACGTGCCAGAAATCAAGTTTTGCTCTTTGGAACTTACTGAAATTATTCCCAGAGTCTTTAATCTACAGTCGCCCCCCACACCCCTCCCCACTGCAGTGGATTGCCAAGACTTGGAGACCTGACTGTGCCTTTCGATATGCAAAAGCATCCTATCACACAGATGACTACGGTGTCTTAAACAAGAAAAGTCTGCTGCTAAGTCTCAGCATCTAACTTCTCAGTCCCCACTTAGTGGGGCTGTTTGGGGAGGCGTAGGAGGTGTGGTGTTGTTGGAGAAAGTATGTCACTGGGGGCGGGGCTTTCAGATTAGCCGTTTCTAGGTCCCTTGACTTCAAGCTTGGGGTTCAAGATGTAGGCCCTCAGCCTCCCGCCTCTGCCAACTTGCTTGCTGCTTTCTGCCATGTATCCCGGTCACAGTGGAACCACCATGAGCCCAAATAAACTCTTCTGTAAGTTGCCATAGTTATGTTTTATTAGAGCAACAGAAAGTAGCTGAGACACTGACCACAGGCATCCTGGACATGGGGACCGACTTTGAAAACCTATAGTTTACACAACAGTCACTTTAACCACATTGCCAATTATGTGACCGTCTCTGTGTTAAAACTGTGCGCCCAAGCCTGTCCGAGGGCTGAACTTCCTGAGGAACATGACAGTCAAGAAGTGCTGCGATATGAATTCTCTAAGAGGGTTCCACTCCCCTGGGACAACCATTTGCAGAGGAGGAAAGTCATAGGTAGGCCATTCCTTCAGAATGAACAAGGCAGAGACAGAAGCTGGGGAACCCCTTCAGGGCACCAAGATCTCCTGCTTCCAGCAAAGTGAGCCTGGAATCTCAGGCAGGACAGACGCAGTCAGCAGCTTCTGCTAGGGGGCGCCGCTGAGCACAGAGCAACTGTGTGTGTGGGAGATGCTAACCGAAGCTGGGCAGCTACTGCAGACCATGACACTGGCCTCTCTGACCTGTCAGCTACCCCTCTCCAGACACTTGCTTCCCAGAGTCTGTAACTTCCGCTCCCTATCTTCTGCTTGTAACAATTCCTTCTCAGGTGCTTCCGGTGTGTGTCACAGGCGGGAAAGGAGACACTGACTACATGTTTTCACTTCCTAGGTACAGGCAAGAGTCTTTTCTGCTTTGAGACTCTGAACAAGTGTTAGCATTTCTCAAACTGCCTTGAATTTCCTTCTAATTTCACCATTTCAAAAAAGGAAAAGAAAGAAAAAGAAAAAAGAAAAGTCTGGCTTTGCTTTCTAACTAAACACCAACCCAGGGGACACCCAGAGACTTAGACACCTAATGAGGTTGGCTTCATGTACACCTGTGGGTAGGATTAGTAGAAAAGATTAGGAAAAAGGTTCCAAGAGGCTGGGATGAACCTCAAACTATATAGGAAGTAAACGTTTTTTAAGACCACAGAGAACATTTGACCACCCACTTCCCACCCTGCAGAGGACAGGGCTAAAGCTGGGGCTACATACAGGCTCCCCCAGACCCTCAGGGTTCTGCCTTCAGGTTCTATAGCTGGGGGATTCTGTGGGAGGAATCACAGGACCCAGGAGCCTTTAAATGCCATCATCAAACAGAAGCCAGAAACATGTTTTTTGTTTTTTTTTTTTTCAACATAAATCCAAGCACAGCACAATTAACTGCTGTAGCCTGTACAGCACCGGCAATTACTTCTCCCACACAGCTCCCAGCCCCAGGGCAGTGAAGGCTGAAGGTTCTACTTAGTGATAAACATACTTCTTCATTTAGTTAGCAAGCCTCTGAGATAAAGATTATGTCAAAGCCAAAATGGGGGCGGGGTGGGTGGGGCAGGCGTGAGGGGGCTGCGTGTGCCATCTGTGCCTTCAGGTGCACTTCCGTGCCTTTAGCCAGGAGTTTTCTACTTCTAAAAGTATCCTGCTTCTACTTTGTGGATACTATATAATCAGGGAGGCACTACATCAAAACCGTATCTCTGCATAACTTTGGCTCTGGGGTTTGTTATACTACACTAAACACTAACAAACTTGTTCACAGGGTTGGTTTTTAAGTAATGAACTCAAGTGAGCAATTTTCCTGATGTTTCAAGAATTCTGATTCTATACTTACTTTCTTATCCATCTTGACTGAGCCAGGAAGAAAGAGAAGGCAAGTCTTTGATAAACATGTCTGACTACTGACAATCTGTTGAGGTGTTGTAGGTTCCAAATCAAACCCATGTCAAAGTCCTAAAAGCTCCCAGGAAGATAATCCACATGCTGTGGAATCTAAGAACTCCCTTGCCAATCCACAGCCCCAAGTGGCAACCACCCAGGACCCTGCCATGATCCTGTCCAAATTTACCTATTTATTTTACATACTTTTTATTTTTATTTGACATGCTATATGTAACTCATAGCATGAACCATATTATTTTATAGCTAGCCATCTTGAGCCTACAGCTTCTCAGACTGGAAACCCCTCCGGGAAGGAAAAGAATCTCACTCACCCAAGTAGTCCCCTCCCCAGGCTCAGTCCTTACCCTGTGGGAGTCGCCCTTACTGGTGGTTTGCAGAATAAATCAATAGTGTCTGTGACACTAGCCTTCGTGCAGACAGTGAGGAGTGGTGTAGTCTCACCTCCTAAGGCCCTGGGCTCTCAGCTTCCCGACAAAGGACGGGTCAGTCCAAAACCAGGACAGGACTTGGCTTGCTCAGAAGAACCCTAAGGAATGGCTTTCACTGATGCTGATTCCAGTTTGGACAAAAGGGGTTCTGAGATTGGATCAGCAATGGTTTCAGAGTGAATTTGCATATGGAATTTTTATGCATATTCATTTTGGTTGGCTCACCTTCTACTCCCCAACTTCTACAAGGACCATATAGGGAACAACTCCCTCCTACCCCGCCTCCCAAACATAGAAGCATAAAATATAATACATGCATTTTAAGGAGTGGAAACACAGTGTTTGAAGAGCTTTTTAGCATTTGAGCTGTATTTTTAGAGGTGTGAACTTGAAAGATCGTTCTCCTTTAATGGGAATTTAATGAAACAGCATTAGCACTGACCAATGGAATGGAAAAGAGGACAGAAACAAACCCACGAATCCACAGACAACTAATTCTTGACAAAGATTCCATAGATCTGTTGAAGGAATTAAGAAATGGGGGCGGAGGGCCTGAATACGCACATCTCAAAGATTGAAACTTGCCACCAAAGTCTAATTTATGTGAATTTTAATATAAGGCCTGGAACTTTGAATCTACTAAAGGAAAACATAAAGGAAGTACTTCAAGATATTGCAGCAAGCGATAATTTCAGGAACAAGACTGCAGGATACAGAGAGAAAAGAATTGTACGCCTTACTTCATTGAAATAAGAAAGCATTTGCAACGGAAATGACCTACAGGACAGAGGGGAAAAAATCTGTGCCAACTATTAACCTGATAGGGGTTCACATCCACAATATATTAAAAACAAAGGAAGATGCCCTCTGGAATCTGGAGAGGGGCACAGTAGGTTAAGAGCACATACTGCTTTTTACAGAGGCTCTGAGTTGGGTTTTCAGCACCTACTTCAGGTGGCTCACGACTGACTCTAACTCCTGCTTAAGGGACTCAGCGCCCTCTTCTGGTAACCCTAGGCACCGCACTCATGTGCATAACCCTAATTGTTACCACATTTTAAAAGTGACTTGAAAGCAAACAAAAGCCCTCAAAAACACGACGACGACGACGACGACGACAAAGAAGCAAGAACGCAATTGCTGGGTAAAGTATTAGAGCAGATACTTTAGAGAAAATGTTCGACATCTTAGCTATCAGGGAAATGCAAATTAGGAGTTCACTGACAGCCTATCTCAGCCAGGTCAGGATGGCTTCCCTTAAACAGAACTAGTCAGGACACATCCATGGGGGATGGGAACTCTTGCATATTGTTGATGGGAATGTCAGTCAGTGTGACCATCCAGAGGTCAATATATGTTGATTTCCCCCAAAACTAACAGTAGACATTCTGTATAATCTGACTTCTGGGTATACTCCCAGAGTCAGCATACCACAGGCGTGTCCCCCACACCCATGATTCCAGAGAGAATGTTCACAGTGGCCTGAAGCACCACAGGGACTTGGCAACAAATGAGTTATAAACAGACATACCCAGCGGAGTACTATTTAGCTATAAAGAACAATGAAATGGAGTCATTTGTAGAAAAAGTGGAATAAACCCAGGGTGATTATATTAGGCAAAATAACCCAGACCCAGACAGAACAATGAGTTGTCTCTCATATGGAAGCTAGGAGTTGTAAATGGTGTGAAAGTGGAGAGGAAAAAGGACCTGGAGAGGAAGGGGAGAGGGGGTACGGGGAGGGTGGGGAAGGGGGGAGAGAAGCAAATCAGAACACAGCAGGCGCGTGTATGGAAATGCAGTGGTAGGGGAGGACAGCCACCAAAATGAAACATTAAAAAATTCCATACGGAAACCCTCTACTATGTTAGCTAATTTAACAACAAAAATAAAACATTTTTTTAAAAGATATTATTTTGTGTAGTAACCCAAAAAGTTAACTTAAAAATTGTTTTTTTAAAACATTTAAAAAAAAGAGAGAGATAGTAGGAAAGAAGATTCTGAAAATTCAGGGAACTACTAGGGGAAAAAAAAAAAAACAAAGTGGAGGAGATCAAGGCTGGGGGTGGGTGGGTTGTGAACTGGAGGGTCGCTGTGAATGTGGAGTTAACTGTACTGTACGATACACATGAAGTTTCCCAGAGTGCACTAGGCAGAGCCCCTGCTCCTCCCTGCTCAGGCCCTGGCAGGTAAGTGTACTACTTGTATTGTCCTCTCACGACTGACAAATGGCTGTGGGGATTTCACATCTCTCTAGATAGAGCATTGCTTCTCAACCTCTGATGCTATAGCCCTCCAATACAGTTTCCTGCATTGTGGTCACACACACCCCCCACCTCATAAAATTATTTTTATTGCTACTGCATAACTGTAGTTTTGCTACTGTTGTGAATCACAGAGTAAATATTTTTGGAGACAGAGGTTTGCCAAAGGGGTTGTGACCCACAGGTTGAGAACTGCTGCTCTACAGAGAGCGTTGATTCTAATCAAGTACGCCATCTGTCCTGGGCCTGCTTCTGAGGTGAAATCAGCTCAGGCAAGACAGGCCCTTCCCACACCACGGGAGAAACCAAACCCACGTAACCAGCAGTACTTCTGAGTACCTGTGGGCACCAGAAAACCACTCCAGGGAGGGGAAGAGGCTTCAGAGGTGATCTGCGCAGGAAGCGAAGAACCACACAGGCAATTGACTGTTACACAGAAACAGTCTGGGTGGTGGCAACTTAGGGAAGGGGGACGAAAGAGTCCCTGTGGCAGCACTGTGAGGCAGTGTGGAGGGCAGCCTGGGCTCCTCTCTGCTCTGTACCTATCTCGTAACTCCCAGTTTTTCTCTGCACAACAAGATGGTGAGTGTGTGTGTGTGTGTGTGTGTGTGTGTGTGTGTGTATGTGTGTGTGTGAGAGAGAGAGAGAGAGAGAGAGAGAGGGAGGACTTCAAAGACCACATGGTCCGTCCAGGGAATGAGGGTGAGATGGATACTAGTGGCTTTAAGCAGGAAATGCACAAGTCAGGCCTCAACCAACAGCTGGGTATGCAAGGACAATGGGGGGAGGAGGGGGAAGCAGCTGGGGGCTCAAGGAGAATTGAGGGGGGCAGAGGGAGGTTTTATTTTGTTCTAGTATATTCAAAGACTCCTTAACCTTTGGGGAGAAAAAGTGTTGAGAAGCTCAAAGATTTCTATGACTTATTATAAAACCAGGTAGCCAAAGTGCATTTAAGACCAAAAAACCCACACAGATTTTAGATCAATCCTTTTGTATCAAACTCAGCTTTTATATCAACTATATATTAAATATATATTATATATATATAAAATCATGATTATATAATCATGAAAGGTACTAAATCAAGTTCCAACTCTTACGTACTGCAATGCATCTCACACAAAAGAGATAGCTCTAAAATTGTAAATTACATGCTCTAAAATGCAAAAGCAGCATTTAGTGCATGCCTGAGTGCCAGCCCTGGGCACGCTCTATGTCCGAGGGCCTTCCTCGTCATGACTGGACATGGATGGGGGGTGAGCTATTCCTAAGCGATCAGCAGCGGAAAGACCACATTGATAACACAGGCTTGGTCTCCAGTGCCAGTACACCAGGTGAGGTGGTACCTGCCTGCAATCCTAGCACTCAGACGGTGGAGGCAGGAGGATCAAAGTTCAAGGTCAACCTTGGCTACATAAATGAGTTGGAGGTCTGCCTGGGCGGCATGAGACCCTGTCTAAAGGGATGAACAAAGAAACGAGCAGAAGCAATACAAGGTGTGCATGCATACTTCTTTCTAGGTTGTCATCTATGAAGCCAGATGTATCCCGGGGCTGGGATTATAACTGAATCGTCCCCTGTTGAACTGAAGAAGAAAGCTAGGTGGCTGGCTCAGAAGACCGTAATTACTGTCTGCTCAGTTATGTGGCCATCGTCACTGATGTCAAGAGATGGTCCACTGACGGGGGAAGGGGAAGAGCCTTACGTTACATCAGTGAGGTTAGATCTGGAAAGAACAACTGTGGTATCAGCTGGGGATTTGGGAACCAGGCAAGTCAGAATGAAGATCAAGAAACTTTCTCGAGAGAGGAAGCAACAGGGTTGTCTGTAGGGAGGAGGGAGGGGCCTTCCCAAGTTTCTATTGGCTAAAGACAAATTATACATTCCAGGTGAAGAGAACAAGACCAACAAGCTGAAGAGGGGGCCCAGGCAGTTGATTGGAAATTTAAATTGACTTGGTGCCAGTACCCTGGGAGGTTTCTATGGGAAAATCATTTGAAAGTTCAGGACCCAAAGTAAATTCTCAAGCTTGGATGAGGTTCCCTGGCTTGGTCCAGACATCCATGCCTACTGCAGGCCATTCTAAGGGACGCTGCCCAGGTTGGTGTGTTCCTAAGTGAAGCAAGCAGCCCTTCCAAGCACAGGCACCAGCAGGGCGGTGCCCTCTGCCTACTTGTGGAACTGCTGGTTTTATCTGGACAGAACACATAGGTCTCACATGGGCCCGTTTGGAAGTGAGAAGAGACCTTGAACGACTGGCCTGAGGCCACGGATACAGGACAGGGCAGTGGCAGATCTCTACTAGGAGATGTAACTGTACCCTTCAGGCACTAAGAACTGGCTGGCTTTGAGTAGAGAAGTGACATCATTCATTTGTGTTTTGGGAAATCCCTCTGAGAGCAATCTGGTTGAATTGCTCTGTGGCCATAAGGTATTCCCAATGGCTACGATAATAGCGATGTCATAAGGGACAAGGGCTGGGCGGCTGAGGAAGGCAAGAGGTAAAGAGAACCCAAAGGGAGCCCCGCAGGGCTGGGTTCTAACTGCACAGGGTTCTAGAGAACGTACGCGGCAGATACAAAGGCAACCGTTGTGGAGAACGTCTATACCCTGTCAGTTCAAACTCAAGACCCAGCCTTTATTTATGAAGCCAGTTTCCTGGGTCATGTGGCTAGAAATGAAAGACTTACCATAAAAACGAGTGAATTAGGTTTAACTTACAGATGCTGGGGTAAGGTCTAGCAATGGTTACCAATAAAGGAAAACAGTCAGTAGAGTATGTTAAAATAGAAAGAAAATAATCAAGCACATAAATCTCTCTCCCTACAAACAAACCGTGCACACATCATCTCAACCGAGTCTTTACCATGTACCAGGGCTGACAGGGTACAAAGGTGACCCTCAGACTCATTCCCACTGGTGGTGGGGGACGTCAGGCAACTTCCTATTTCTTTTTTAAGGCCAATTTTCCACTGGTCAGTAAGGAATAGCTGAGAAAATAATATTGAGGGCAAGAGAACAGAGAAACAGCAATACAAAAGGCACAGTAGAAGCGAAGGGACACTGTCGCAAACACACAGCTGGGATGGAAACCACGAGCACATCACCAGCTCTAGGCTGATCTGGGTGACGTTTTCCTCTTTGGGGAACGATGCTGAGCGGAACTGGTGAGAGCGCAGAGAGCCGCAAGCAAAGGCCTCTTGTTAAGAGCTACATCAGCAGCAGGGGCCAAGAGAGTTGATCTTACCATGTTTCAGATGTAGGCAGCTGTCATTCTGGGACCTGTACCTGCAGAAAATTGTGTCTTTAACAAATGTTTATGGAGACGTTTCCGTACATTCCAAATACGCAGTAGCTACAACATCGTGTGGGCCTGCTCGCTTTGCCCTTTGTGGTTCTCATGGCAACCGTTTCTGTCTGTGCGGTACATGTGGTGGCCCTTTAATGGACAGGTAAAGGGACCAACGTGGGCCCTTGCTGTCTCCCGCCATCAGCGGGACTGTTGTTTAGTGTTTAAAAACCCCCAAACACATGAAAGGTTCTCAAAGGAGTACAAGGTAGCGTGTTGCACTGTCATTGTAGAAGTGGCATTCCTAAGGACTATGCAAACAGAGAAGATGCAGAAGCAAAGAGAAGACAGACAGCAGAAGGGAGGAAAACTACACCTCGCAACGATGACTCCGGGGGCACAGGGATGGGACAGGAGTCTCTACAGGCACCTTCACATTTAAAAGAAAGGTCTTTTTGAAACATTAAGGAGACTCAGGAAAAAAAGAAAGAAAGTCAAGTTAAGGGATCACACGTGACAGTCACAGAATGAGCAGTGTCTAAGGAAGACGCGGACTGGTTACAGGAAGGAGTCCGCCAGAAGCAGAAACGCTGACAGAGGCCACGGGATGCCTACCTGAAGTCGATTCCTGTAGTTTCTCTCTCTTCCTCTTCTTCTTCTTGCCCTGGAAGGACAGAGGCACAAGTCAAGTCAAAGGGCGGATGGTGGTGTGCAGGTGCACGCGCTGTACAGAAAGCACAGACAGAAGGTGGAGGCCAGCCACTGACTCCCCCTTTCCTCACACCCTGAGTGTAACGACTCTGCGTGTGCATGTGTGTGACTCCTCCTCTTTCTGAGTGCATGCTCAGAACCCGCCTCTGCCAGTGCCAAACAGGAAGCCTGCCTTGAAATGCACAGCGCCATATTTATGTCTGTGGTGTCAACTGAGTGCCTAGCACCTCGTGGCAGAAACATGGTACCACAAGCAAGGAGAAAGGCAGAGGAGGAGGAAGGGGAACCTGGTAAACTGAGGCCTCTGCCTCTTCAGACCACGCTGATACAGGAGCAATTTTAACTACATTTCAAAACATCTCAATGACATAGAAAAAAATTGGTCATGTTTTAAGTGGCTTAAAATTTTCATTTCTCTTTGAAAACTACTGCCTCTGTCTCTCTATCTGCCTCTGTCTCTCTCCCCTTTTCTTTCTTTCACCTTGAAAAGCACTTCCATACGACTACAACCAGAGCCTACTCTCACGAATCAAAGAGGTTAGTGCGGATATGTTTTTGTGCCTCAGAGCAGGTTTTCCTCGGGACACATGGGTACTGAATGAGGCCTTAAAATTTTAGAAAGTGGACTGAAATTCTCTCCCTACACACTAAAACAAACAGCCTAGGTCAGTGATCATCAGAAAACATCTTTTCATGTGACCAGCGGTGTTCGGAGGAAGGGAGCGAACAGAAGAGCGTGCTTCCTTTGATCAACGAGAGCCTTCGTTCTACTTGATTTCCTGTGAGACTGTTTCATGTTAGAACCTTCTGCACTTCTCTCTCTTGGCTCCCATTTGCATAGGGTCCCAAGTGGCATCTCTTTCAAGAAATTCCTCTGTCCCATGTCTTGTCCTCTTCCTCACACAGATCTGGGGCGCCTCTGGGGAGCCCAGGGCTGTGGGCCTTCCCCTCACAAGCTGTGCCTTGAGCCTCTCTCCACCCTCCACACCTTGCACACAGCTAGCATGTAATGCTCTGAGCATCACTGCCACTACCGCCTGGGTAGTATTTTATGCATAAATCAGTGAGGTAAGAGAACTTAGAGAATTTACAACAAAGAGGAATCACTTTGGATATATTAATTGACCAATTCGTGCAAGGTAAGAAAAATTGTCAAAATTACACAGACTATATATTATCTCAGGAGGCAGGATACCCTCCCTCAAGAAAACCTACATATTATTGCTTCACAAAAATGTCATTTGTTGGCCCAAATAATAGAAGTAAACTTCAGCTGTAAAATCAATAATGCCATTGAGCTGGCCGTCGTTAACACTACGCCCAGATGTACATTTAATAGTCTCAGCAGATGTACATTTAATGTGCTTACTGTACATCCTGCTGCTGCTATTACCCTCCTGTTAGCAATACTGTTAGCAAGGGCGCTCTCACTGCATGCGGCTTTGCCTTAGCCATTGATGGGGTTGTTTTTAAAAACAAAAACAAACAAACAAAAAAACCCAAAAAACACAGTTCAATGTGAACAAAGCTGGGTCTCCCCTTTATTCAAAGCATATGCAAAACAATTTCCTCGTGGAGAGTAAGATCTTTAAGGGGAACTCATAATCCATCCACTTTCTTTAAAACTACTTTCTTTAAAACTACTTTCTTTTCACAGGCAGGGGGAGCAAAGGAAATGGAATAAGAAAGAGGAGAAAGGGGACACATCTTTTCTAAATGCTAAAACTTTCCACTTTAAGATTAGAACTGAAAAGTTCTAAGACATTCAGCAAGCGATGTTAAGTACACACAGCTTCGAAAAGCTCTTGCATGGGGTCAGAGAGTAAAGGTCAGTGGTTCCCTTCAAGGCAAGCCACAGCCAAAGGGGCATGCAAGGCCGGCTGAGAAGAAGACATTGAGTACTCCCTTAGGAGGGACTGAGCCACCCCCTTAAAGGGTGTGGCAAAGCCTCAGGGCATGCGCATGGTAATTATTGCTTAGGGGATAGAAGCCAGTAGACATGGAGCTAATCCTTGGGAGGGAAGTCATGCAGATCCTCAAGTCAATATTATGTGGATTTAAATTGCAGTGTAGTGACCTACTCCATGGCTGGGGACAAATTACCGAACCTCCCCGACCTCACACGCCCTGAGAGGCGACGGCGCTGGCCCTCCGGTCCTACGGATTACAAACTGTCAGAAGGAGTAGCAAGTACTCCCCACAGTCGGCATATGGCAGTTATGAAAACAACCAAAATAACAGCGTGGAGACAACTGTGCCGTTGCTTCCAAGTAGCTGCCCACAGGACCCTTATTTCCTCTGTCAAAAGTTATATCTGAGGCATAAGCTCCAAATTCTGAACGATAATTTGGCATTTTCAGTGGAGTGTATACTAGTGTAGAGTATATACCATTATAGAGGGGGAGCAATGTCCAACCCATTCCCAGAAAGATGCATATGTGTTCAAATGCTGTAATGTCTGTGATGGGACACATGACCCCAGACACAAATAGTCATTGTCTCTTTGGGAGCTGAAGCTTCTACAGCAAAGGCCTTCAATAAACTCTACACTGGTTCGTGGTTTCACATGTGCTGTGGAAGGGACAACTCCTCTCAATCAGGACCGGCCTGAGTGACATTCCTGCCTCTAGTCTCCTATTAGACCAACGTGCCCCCTCACACTTCCACATGGTAACACCTCATGCCGCTGGTGGCTGCTGTTGCCACTGCCACCACCACCACCCCACCACCACCCCAGAGTGGGCGGGATAAGGTGGAGCCTTTGGGAGGGGAGGATTGGGGCGCAGCAGACCTGTCCTTAGAAAGCTCAGCCTGGTGAGAGTACAGCCTGGGAGTGGCCCTCAGACATCCAACCTACTGGTCTCAGAGAGCTCAGCCTCTACAAGAGTGAGCAGATGATTTTGCTGTCAGGAGCCACCTGTTGTAGCTGTCTGAGCGAAGAATGATTTTCAAAATAGTCTAGTAAGAATCTAAACAATCAAGCCAGGCAGTGGTGGCGCATGCCTTTAATCCCAGCACTTGGGAGGCAGAGGCAGGCGGATTTCTGAGCTCTGAGGCCAGCCTGGTCTACAGAGTGAGTTCCGGGACAGCCAGGGCTACACAGGCTACACAGAGAAACCCTGTCTCAAAAAACCAAGAAAAAAAAAAAAGAATCTAAACAATCAAAATTGTCACTTTATAGAAAATGACAGCATTTCAAATATGCCATTCTTAATATAGAGTTAAAGACAATGTCAGAGAGAGATATTCAAACTCTCCAGTAAGAGAGTGGACAATGTAAGTAAGGGGGTTCCTGACAATAAAACTAGTTAGTATACCCCAGGATATCACTTCCTTTGTTTTTAGTCAAAGAACACAGATTGAGAATTAAAATAAAAATACATACAAAAAACCCACCAAGTAGTTCTAAAACTGTCAAAACAGTCACTGAGACACGAGGTAAGGTTTGTAAAGCAATCATTACCTGGAAAGAATCCTGACATGTACCAAGAACATTAAAATGTCTCATTCTCTGAATCTGTCCGGCAGAAATGACAGCACAGGGAAAAAACCTTATTTTGCACAGACATATCCAATGCAGGGTGGATTATGTGTCTCTGAACGGGGAGTAAAACCCCAAAAATCTAAAATTAGGAAAAACCAGGAAACTGAAACATTCACTTAGTAGAACAGGGACATAAATACCACTTCAGAGAAG
This sequence comes from Tokudaia tokunoshimensis, assembly GCA_036184795.1. Taxonomy (NCBI): domain Eukaryota; kingdom Metazoa; phylum Chordata; class Mammalia; order Rodentia; family Muridae; genus Tokudaia; species Tokudaia tokunoshimensis. The sequence continues at coordinate 29,386,960 of BTHU01000003.1, forward strand.
AAACACACATTTTTAGACAAGAATAGGAAACACGTGATAAAAGATATGTATATACATACACACATGCACTTATATTATACCTATCCGTGAAATTAAAGACACACAGAAAATATACCAGAAGGGAATATAAAGAATTGGCAAGATTAGTGATAGCCATTTAATAATTAAACTTGCCTTTACATGGTGAAAATAAAGGGTTTTTTGTTTGCTTGTTGTTTGTTTTTAGATCTTTTTCCTTGTATTTTAATAACAAGGGGATTTATGTTTTGAGCTTTAAAAGAGCTTCATTTTACAGATAAATCAGTACTCACAGCCACAAAATAAAAAAAAAGCATAAAGTTTTCAGAATGCAAACGTACTCATTCTGCAGTTCGTTAATTCCCCCAAACAAGAGACAGTACTGACACGTGCATCCTCTGAGATCGAGGACCAGGGTAGGGGGAGGACGAGGAGCAAGGAGGCGGGGCGGTAAAGCAGCGGTGGGGGGTGGGAGGGGGTGAAGAAGGACTTACATAATTGTCTCTCGCTGACCAGCCTGGATAAAGCTGCATATGTAGCTGTCTCTCTTTCCGAGCTAATTCATAATATTTGGCCTGTTCTTCCCTGGAGAGGGCGTGCCACTGAAACCGAAAAGGAAATGGGGAGAGAAATGGTAAGTAAGGCGGTAACGATCCAGCTCAATCCAGCTCACGGTTCACACTGTGACCGGATGCTTTAACATACACAGTTAAACTCTGGCTGCTGTCTAACGGGGAGCAGCCCTGGTGCCGCAGACACCTACCTGGAGTCTGGAGGCTGGGGTGAGACTTACATTTTGGTTTCTCTGCCCTGTGGTCCCATGTCACGGGCAACACATCAAAGCATTCAGAGTATGAAGACCTGTCACCCACCCTTCCTTTATGCCAATAGGAAAAAAAAAAAAACAAACCAAAATCTCTCACAGGTGAACCCCCATATCCCCGATATTCAGCTTTGTCCTTTCATTGTCTGGGGCATACTACACTGATAACTGGGCCCAAGCATCTCTTATTTATGGAAAATGTGCTAATTTCCGGGTGCCTTCTGGGACAAACACGCCCCCTTCCCTCCCAGACTCTCTTGTCAAGTCTGGAACGCAATTCATGTGATCCAATCAGGCATGACATCGCCCATCTCCTCACACTTACAACACGTCCACGCCTACAGACTCCTGATAACACCACCCACACAGCACACTCTGACTGTGGTTAGCTTCCGGCCAGCAGGAAGCCAGAAGCAACATCTAAATTTGTTTGTTATCTATGAGACTGGGGTTCTGATACCTTTGAGGTTCCCTTCTCTCGCCTTTTTAATGTAACCACCAAGTAACAAAATTGTTATTCTGGAGGCAAAGTATCCATTTGGGAATTTGAGGACTTAGGCATCTCCAGTGCCAGGATCCATGGAGATAGATGTGGGCACCGCCTAACTGTGAGGTGACCACTCTAAGGTGGCGTAGCTGCAGGAGAAACAAAGAGTCCTTCCCCCAAAATGTCTCTCAGGTAGCTGGGAGCCTCGGCCTCCTCCTGTTCTGTACCAGGCTGTCCGGTACATTGATTCTACTTCCAGTACCTTTTTTTTCCCTCACAAAAAGAAAAAAGAAAGAAAAAGGAAGGTGTGGGTGCTTGAGGAAAGGGAGGAAGGAGAAAGCTGCCGGGAGAGAGCTCCCACCAGAGTGGCCTTGGATGTGACGATCTGGCCCAACATCTTTCCCTGAGGGAAACAGGAATGCCTGCTGCTCTGTCTAATGGGAGAAGAGAAGCAGGGAGCCATCCACAGTAGAGCCACAGGCCAGGCAGCCACGCCCACACCTTTTTGAAATCCCCTTGAAGCAGCCTCCATGCTGGATCTGGAGCTGTGTTTGTTTGTTGTTAATTGTATTAGAAGTGCACAAAGTAAAGTTAAAGCTCATGACATACAGGTGACGTGATATGAGCAGAAAGGCAAGTCTAGTGATACCTTAAAAATGTTTCTATTATATTTACTTGTGTGTGTGTGTGTGTGTGTGTGTGTGTGTGTGTGTGTATGTGTGTAGGCACATATACCACAGCACACATGTGGTAATTAATTTAACTCAGGTCACCAGGCCCCATGTCAAACCTTCACCTGCTAAGCCATCTTGCCCAAAGTAATACTTTGGTTATATAATAATAATAATAATAATAATAATAATAATAACAACAACAACAACAACAACAACAACACCAATGGAACTGAAGGAGAGGCATGCATGGGTACCAGTGACTATTCTGGCCAGAAAGCAAGGTTGCTTTGCTCAAGAGATGCAGCCTATCACTGGAGACCCTCAACAAACTGGACACCACACACACAATATACATACATATATACACACACATACACAATACATACATATATACACGTATAGGTAGATATGTATACACATATATACATGTGTATATATGTATTGTGTGTGTGTGTGTGTGTGTGTGTGTGTGTGTGTGTATGTGTGTAGGCACATATACCACAGCACACATGTGGTAATTAATTTAACTCAGGTCACCAGGCCCCATGTCAAACCTTCACCTGCTAAGCCATCTTGCCCAAAGTAATACTTTGGTTATATAATAATAATAATAATAATAATAATAATAATAATAACAACAACAACAACAACAACAACAACACCAATGGAACTGAAGGAGAGGCATGCATGGGTACCAGTGACTATTCTGGCCAGAAAGCAAGGTTGCTTTGCTCAAGAGATGCAGCCTATCACTGGAGACCCTCAACAAACTGGACACCACACACACAATATACATACATATATACACACACATACACAATACATACATATATACACGTATAGGTAGATATGTATACACATATATACATGTGTATATATGTATTGTGTGTGTGTGTGTGTGTGTGTGTGTGTGTGTACACACAAATCACTGGTCATTGATATTTACTAACTCTCGTGATAAGTAAATATGACTCCCAAAATGCAAAATGTCACTAAGTTGTGTGAAGAGAGGAAAAAGTCAAGAGACTAAGACAAGAAGTCTGCCACTTTTAAATCTGTCTGTCTACTCATCTGACAAGCCCTACACCCTGTGTCACCTTTGACAGCAGGAGGATGCTGGCATAAATGTATATAGCTTATGGAGGCATGAGCTGAGAAACACATCTAGAATGGCAAATAAAAATTAACTTCTAAAAATCCAAATTGAAGTTGTGTCTTCTATCCAAACTGCCAGTATTTATTGTGCAGGCAAACAATAAGGAAAGAAGGCGTGGGCCACTGGTGCTTATAAGTGATTTGAGTCCCTGATAATTCCTAATGCATAAGCACGAGCTCAGGCTCTCCAGCCCGAGGTCATTCAGCACACTAACGCGGTAGGTTCCCCAACTGTATTGGAGTTTAGCATTGAAGACAAACATTTTTTTAAAACTAGAGAGATGGCCTTTATTTCAGGGGTTTCTGAAACACAGAAAGAAGCTAAGACTAAGAAAACATTTTCCTAACTCTTTCATTACTGAAAAATATACTTTGAAATATCAAATTTTATTATTAAAAATTGTCAAGTTGTAGGGGGGAAACCTTTGCTTACTTTTAAGAGACTGCTAAGACATATTAACGATCAAGCTATAGTAAGCAGACCTCCTCTGGCAAGAGCCCAGCAAGTTGGTTTATTTTAAAATAAGATTTGTGCCCTTGCTATTTATGTTGCGTATTAAGGAAATTTTGATTCACTCATGACTGGGCATTTCAATTCTAGAAGACAGTAAAGATGAATTTAAAAAAAAAAAATTGAAAGATAAAATGTTCCGGGATGGATTTAAGATCCACTTTTAAGCAGTCTAATCAGGCTGGTGTAAAACTTCATGATTTTTAAAGCCAGAACTTTAAAGAGTCAGTAAGCAGGGCTCCGCCAGAGGGGAGTGCTCAAAGGACAGAAAACCTGATCTTAATCAAAGATCCAGAGGCCTATAAATAGAAACAGGTGTCTAAATCAAAGACAGAGAGAGACCCCCAAATGAGAACCATCCTTTCAGACACACATGCTTGGATCTGGGGACTGTTCAGGGAGCCGAGAAAGTAGCAATTGTTGGAAATGTGCATTAAAAATAGGAAGCATACCTCAAAGATCACATCCTCACCCTTTTGAGCAGGAAAATAATTCCTGCTGCAGGGCCAGGGGGCATCTGACTCAAAGACGAAAAAAGGAAAAGAGCTGAGAGAGGTATTTGAACCGAAATTAAAAAAAAAAAAAAGGATTTCAACCCCTCAGAGTCAGAGAAAGTGGTCACCAGCCTTTGGGCTCATTAACGTTGGAGCCCTTCAAAGCTGATGGACTCACCCCTCTGCTGAGATCTGGCTTGGGAATCACTGTAATTATCGTTATTAAGTGTTTAAGAATCCATAGGGAGATAGGACACCACACTTGGAGCACCAAAGACTATAATCTGTCCCTGCACCCTACCCTCAAGAGCGTGGCGTCTCACAGATTGGAGCTGGCAACGGGTTGACACTCTGTAGTAGGAATCGATAACTCGAGGCCTGCTTCTGTGTTCTGTGCTGGCCGCTGGCCTCCTGAATGTCTCCTGAATGTTCCATTGTACCCAGTTGAGAGCGTGCTAAGGAGTGTAATTGATGCAACCTAACACGCAATCCTCTCTCTGCTTTCCAAGGGTGGGAAGAGCCTCCTCACCTCACCTGAATTTACAAAAAGAAAAAGAAAAGCCCAAACCCATATACAGAGGTCAGGGACTAAGAAACTCTCGCACACACCCAGTGAGCACCGATGCATAAAGATGACGCGGTCTTAATAAACTGTAGGGCAGCGTTGGTAAAAATGTAACCTTTGGGCTCACCCGACAGCTTTACAGATATCAAGCTAAGACCACTTCAGTCCTGTGGGAAAGCACGTGGAAGGAACCGCCAGTCTTTTGGATAGCTGTTGGAAAGGGTTTTTCAGAGTTCCGATGGCCTGGTTTTATAGTCTAGGACCTCCGTACATGACAGACAAGAGCTACGTAAAGATGACAACAAGGGTTAGAGGAAGGATGCAAGGGAAGAGGACAACCCAGAAAGACAGCACACGTGGGCTTTCAGCTGCAGAGCGCCATCTCCGCTCTTGACGTCTCTGCATCCTAACATGTTCTTTGAGGCTCAGAGCATGGTAGTTCTGCTTCTACTTGGGAAGGTGTGGCTTCCTCTCTCCTCCGGGTCTCCTGGAAACGCTGTTGTAGAGAGCCCTCTCCCAATCCTCACCCCCCCCCCCACATACACACACAACTACCCCAGCTCCGGAAATCCACACAACTCACTGCTACTAGTCTTATTATAATAAGTGCAAGGTCCTCAGAGGTTCCTCTGCTGGCCTCTGTTCTTTCTCATATAACCTTGCTAATTACACGCACAGCATTTATTACACATTTTAATTTTATTAGGTAACGTGTGTGTGTGTGTGTGTGTGTGTGTGTGTGTGTGTGTGTGTGTGTTGGGGAGGGGGGGGTGCTCGTGTCTATATCTGGTCACAAAATATCATACTCCAGGAAGGTAAAGGCCTTGGCTGTTTTATTCAGCAACTGTTACCAAGCATCATGACAGACAAATGAAGACACTTGATAAATATTGTTTAAAGTATGGTGGTAAAAGCAGTGATCAGTTCCAGAAAGTTTCTATGTTCCAAGCAGAGTCAACATTGTATTACTGTATCATTGTATCTTGTGTACCACTTCCCTGAATGCACATGCATGCAGGTATGTGTACAGTGCACACGTGCATGCAAACACACACACACACACACACACACACACACCCCTGAGGGTAACTAAATCTCAGCATATTTTAAAGAAGCCACCCTATGGCAGCCTTAAACACTGTCCGCATGCCTTGTCCGTTACTTACCCTCCTGCCCAGGATCTGGTTGATAGCTGCACTCTCCTTTAGCGTACACTCAGCTACGACGTTCGCTCTCATTTCTTTCATGTATAACATGAAAGCATTCAGAGGCTTCTTAATGTGAGGTCTTTTTGGCTCCTGCTCCTTTCGCTGTTCATGCTGAGGCTTCCTAAAAAGGTGGTGGTGGTTAGGGAAAGGGGCAGGAGGAGTTGGGGAGAGAGGGGAGAGAAGATCTGTGGGCATTGTGAGGATGGCCTCCCCTTGGCACAGCATCAGTCTGGAGGAAGAGCCTGTGGCTGACCCGATGAAAACCCAAAAGTTGCAAACAACTGAACCACAGGACTTGTCCATTTACACAGTGACCCTGGGAATCAGCTTCCTTCACTCTAAGCTAGCTCCATTTACACAGTGACCCTGGGAATCAGCTTCCTTCACTCTAAGCTGGCTCCATTTAGGGCCCCAAAGATGAGAGGCTCTTGGTCACCTCCAAAGGAGCTGGACACAGATTCTGGGTGGTCATTCCTCTTCTGGTCCCTTCATCGCCCACTTTTGGGTGGGGATTAAGAGACACTTTGAGAGAGAAGTGGGGAGAGGGTCAACCTTGGGTGTTGATCCTCAGTTGACATCAGTACTGGCTGTTCAGAAAGTTCAGAAAGCCTGGAACCTGGTCAGCAGACCCTAGGGCTCCTCTTGTCTCTGTCTCTCTAGTGGTGGTGTTGTAGGCATGTGCCACCACACCTGACTTTTTTTTTGACATGACTACTAGGGACCAAACTCAAGTTCTCATTAGTATAACACAGAGCTCTTTACTCCTGACCATGCTCCCTAGACCTAATGAGATTTTTGACCCTTCTCACCAAACATAAATATATATCTTCATTGAATATATTTTTGGAGGCCTTATGGGTTGTTAACACTGCTTGGCCCAACCTTCTCATGCATAAATTCTAAATAAGGGGCACGCTTCCTTGCTTCCTTCCTTCCTCTTTCTCTCTCTCTCTCTCTCTCTCTCTCTCTCTCTCTCTCTCTCCCTCTCTCTCTCTCTCTCTCTCTCTCTCTCTCTCAATGATTTATTTTGAGTACACTGTTGCTGTCTTCAGACACACCAGAAGAGTGCATCAGAACCCATTATAGATGGTTGTGAGCCACCATGTGGTGGCTGGGAATTGAACTCAGGACCTGTGGAAGAATAGTCAGTGCTCTTAACCACTGAGCCATCTCTCCAGCCCTGGGGCACCATTTCTTATTCTTCCAAAACCCGGCAAGATAGCTCGGCTCTAAAAATTTGAATCAATGCTGACCCAATAGGGAATTCCATGCTAGTGGCCACCACTTCTCAAATTCTGCATTGCAGGACTCCAACATGGGTAACTGTACTTGCAGGTGTCTCAGTTCCCTGAGGGAAAGTCTGGGGTGGTGGGTGCGCTGCATTTCAAGACCCCTCACAGCTGAGCACAGGACCCTGTGCTTCCTCCTCTCGAGAGGCCATGAAATGTTAATCCCCAGGTCTGTTCCAGTCTCAGATTCAAGTCCCTGATCTCAGGGACAGCGCCTTCCAGATTGGGGGCGGGGCTGGGGGCTGGGGGCTGTGGAGCGGGGAGACAGCCCTACTTACACGTGCATTAGGTCGCTGTCCGTGTGGGGGTGCTCCTGCTTGACCTGAGGTGTTACAATAGCTGGATGAGGGATGCCAGTTGTGTGGGGGCCAGGGGGACCAGGAATCATATGATGAGAAAACCTGTACAAGAGAGATGAGAAGGCCATGTTGGCCAAATGTAGGCGGGGTTACAAGACATCTCCCTACCTGCGTCTGGCTATGAGCGAAGGCCTGTCTGTATACACCTGAGTGTTGACTGCAGTCTGGAATGACAACAGTTTTTTCTTTCAGTATTCAGCTGGAAAATATAATTACTCCCTGTAGTTTTTCAAAGCGGCTTTCTTCCTCAGGAGGGCAGTAGGTACAAGATAAGGGGAGCTGAATCAGTTTCCTTGCCAAGCCAATTTCCAAGAAAAAAATTCAGTTTAATTTTGAGAGAAATGACTGGAAAACACGACACTTTATTCAGATTCAACCAAAGGCATCACATTTCAAAAATCGCACACAAAGAGTGCTCTCATACTGCCGGCTGTGGCGCCAAAATCTAAAGGGAGTAACGGGAAGAAAGGGCAGGAAAAGACCTCATAGACCCTCATTTCGAAGGTTTTCCTTCTCATTGTCCAAAATCATCAGCGGCAACGTTTGGGAGGCGGGGCCGGAGGAAGAGCTGACTCCGGACTTAAGGGCAAGAGTTAAGTTCAAGGCAGGGAGATTCAGTACCTGGGTAGCTTCTCCAACTGGGCATGGATAATGTAGCATGCAAAAAAAAGTTGGCCTATCCACCACCAGCCATTGCAAAGGAAGAAACCTGCCCTGCTAGAAAAAGTAATAATGTATCTCAGCAAACACTGAGTAACTTTGGATATGCCTTAGAGAGTTTTTTCTTTTTCTTTCCAATCTGTTTTTGAATAAAAGCTTAATTTCACAAGAAAAACATTCTTCATTATTTTTTTTTAAGCTGAGCCCTTCATCAGAAAAGGAGAAAAGGGCCTTTGCTAGGGTGCCTAGTGTTTCACCAAAAAAAAAAAAAAAAGTCTTAAGTATTGAGACAAAAATACAAATATTTGACCACATACTGGTGTCCTCCCTGCTAAATGGAAAGATATTTGACGCTGGTTATGTGTCTGTAAGGCAATCTTTGTCTTCATTTCTCAGTGTTAAAATCTGAAGATTATGAAACAATATAGCCACCTAGATTTATATATCACTGAGCATATATATAAAAGCTGAAGTTTACCACACAAACTATAAACATCAAATCCACATTAAAAACAAACAAACAAAAAAAGAAAAGAAAAGACAGATTCACAACCAGTTAATAGCTCAGCATTGATTTCTGGCACAGTAGCACACTGGCTTCCTCGGGGAGAACCACATGGGACACACAGGTGACACCGCACAAAGCTGTGTGCACGTCAAGTACATCAAGCACAGGGCACAGCATCCCTTCCAGAAGCAGAAGCACCACACAGAGCAGCCCCAGAGAGCTTCCCTTGCAGAAACATGTCCACACAGGGCCTGATTCACACACTAAGAGGGACACCCTGCTCGACAGCCTGTGAGGACGGCCCTCTCTTCCCCTGAAAGCCGACGGCCAGGTGAGGACGAATCTGGGCTATGGGGTGTTTTCAAGTGTGGCCTCATTAAACTGAGTTAAGTTTCCACAAAGGAAGCAATTGTAGAACTCAGACCCAACTCATTTTCAGGGTTCCCGCTCAGCCAGCCCCCCACCTCCCGCCCCGCATGATCTAAATCCGGACAAGCTCTTCCTTCTAAAGTCCACTTTGGGGGTATTTGTCCTCCCGTGGTAGGTGGTAGCGAATTCTGGGGTTACAATGGTTCCTGGTGTGGCTGGTGCCCTGTGACTCCTAGTGTGGGAGCCAGGCACACTGCGCAGACACACGCGGGGTTGGGTTATTGGGGCACCGAGCCAGCCAGCCCAGAGGCAAGCGGGGCGGGGGTGCGCAGAGGAGCCACCTGGGCGGTCCACCTCCACCTACCTGGACATGGAAGTGTCGCCTGACAGTGAGGACGGGTAGGGTTGCCTGAATCCACCCGTGATGGGATAAACAGGCTGACCTTGCCTGAGGTCACAGAAGAGAGGAACCCATCAATGACAAAACATGAGTTACCAGCTAGCACCAAGAGTTTGGTGACAGGACTGAGGGGTGTCGGAAGGCAGTCACCCCCAGCCTTTTAGCAACCCTGCTTCCCTTCCTCGCCCTCCCACATCTCAGCCATCAAAGCACCGTGGGGGCCTCGAAGAAAACCCTCCCTCCCTCATTTCCCGAGCCTAGGCTGGCTCATCAAGGGTTCTTTGATTCCTTTCCCTCACCCAACACCTTTAATGCAAAGTAGGACTTTGCTTCTTGAATAGAATGCAGCCCATAGAATGGTAAACTATCCCTTCAGAGAAGGGGCTTAGCCAACCCTTTATCCAAACCTTTGAGAAGTTAGAAATAGAAAGGGTACCAACTGTTCTATTTACATAAAGGAAATACATATTTCAGGGATACTGCCCCACCCCCTCCCCCTTACACACAACCCATTCTCCGGCAGTTAATTTTCTCCTCTCTGAGAGGTCCCTCTTCCCCTCTCTCTCGGTCTAGTTTTTATTTTACAATCTTTACTCCTGGTTGCAAGTGACGGCATAGGCGCATCGCTCCCAAGGAGCCTGAGTTCAGACAGAATAATTGAGCTGGGGCTCAGATATACACATAATCAATTAAACTCTCAGACTGAGTGATCTAATGTTAGAGGGGGGGGGTCAGGTGGGAGCCCAAGCCTTGCTGGAGAAAAATGTCAGGATGTCTGGGTGTCGAGATGAAGTCTGATATGGGGGGCGCTGTGGGGACAGCAGGCTCAATAGGGAACTGGGAGAGGTATCTGCAGGACCATTGCAGCGAGGGGGGATGGAGGAGAAGCTGTCTGAGGACAACCACACACTGCAAAAATTATTCTCCTCAGCATGGATTCCCTTTACCTCCATAAAAACAAACAAGAACTGAATGAATGGGCAGCAGCAGTAGGATTTGTTTCTCAAAATAACCAGGACAGAGAAGCAAATCAGCGTTCGAGGTCTGATGGCAATCCAGTGCCAAAATGTGGCTTCTTGCACCCCTGAAATGAGTTTGGGTGCTTGCTTATTAACATGCTTGTGTGCTGCTGATTTCTTTTAGTCTCTCGTGTTACTTGTCTCAGTTGGTCTCTTAGAAGCAAAAGTAGTTAACCAGCAAGTCTGAGTTCATGTTTAAAAAATATGAGTTGTTTAAAAAAAAAAATGAGAAGAGAAAAGCCACTCTGAGTCTCCGCTTCACACAGCATAGCCGATGCCCAAAGCCACAAATTGAATCCATAAAACTATAAGCTTCAAAGCAAACGCTACGCAGTCATTTTCTACACATATTAGTGGACGGATGCAATCCATTTCAAAGTCTGTATTTTTTAAAAAAAAAAATAATCTTTCAAATTGAAATGAAATAAAGTTAGCACCTTTGCTTGTTGGTGGAAAATCTCCTGCATTCCACAAGTGTGACCGCACACGGAGCTAATTTCCACGAATGGGAAGAAGTGGAAAGACACATGTTCACACACTCAGCTGAAGGTTACAGGAAGGCTCTTACCAGCCAAGGGGTGGGGTGATTTGTCCAACGCCGCCCGGAGACAGTGGGTAAAAGGTGGGGATTTCAGGAGCTGGAGGGTGTCTGGACATGCCTGTTAAAAGGAACAGAAAGGCCTGGTGTTTATATTCGAGGGACAATCATGCGGAAGAGCAAAAGGAAAAAAACAATGAAATGCTTCATGCCACTAGTCATTTTGGTACAGAAACGGTCTATTAGATCCGGTGAGTGGACGTGTGTCCTTCTTAGGATTTCGACATCTGAGCAAACAGGGTCTTCAGATGGACAGACAGCTGCAGCTTAGGAAAGACGCGCTGCCAGGACACAGCCACCCGAATCGTCTCTTGATGATTTATCCTGTTCTCATTATTTCACTTGAAGAAAATGGTGTGTAGAATGGCAAGAGACAGCCCTTCCTGAGAAGGTGGCCTGGCACGGGCCTCAAAGATTAGGGAAATTGACATTTTCATCGGTTCTCTTGTGGATCCATAGATTGGGGAAAGACGATACCTCGGAGGAGGGAAGATTAATTAGGAATCCTCGTCAGCCCCGTGGTGGTCACACTTGATATGATTCATTTGTCCCCTGCTGCCATTTCGGCTCCCTCTAAGCTCTTCATCAGCTCTGGTCCTCTGGGCTCCAAGGTCACACCGCTCTGAACTAGTTGTCTTCTCCAGCATGTCACCAGACCGGTTCTCCTGCCTGAGCGCCCCCTGGGAGCCCAGTGTCCTGCAACCCTGAAACCTACCTAATCCTTAGTCCCAGATGACGTCCCTTTTTAGACCTTACCTTAGGCACAGTGGAGAACAGAACAGACAAGACGCAATCACACTATGAAAATGGGAAATTTAATGTGCTGTTTCTCAAAAGCGCTAGGTAGGTCACTCCAGATAGATGACCATGGCTTCAAAAGACTAGTTCCATATAGGGCAATGGTTCTCAACCTGTGGGTCTTGACCCCCCTTGGGGACATCACACATCAGATATCCTGTGCTAACGGATGTTTACATTATGATTCATAGCAGGAGGCTCTTTAAATAGCTTAAGGTTTCACCACTTAACACGGCCATGGACTTCTTGTGGATCTTAAGTTACCAAAGGACCTGAACACGAGAGACAGACTTACGTGCCACCTTGAATGTCGATATTACTTGTGTATTTAGGACAAACGTCCTCTCTGTTCTTACACAAAGACGCACAGACTAGAACGGTCTCCACACGGCACTCAATAGGGCTCCTGCCTCAGGCCAAAGCAGTTTGCTGTTTCACTTGAAATCTCTTTTCACTTTTGCTTAGACGCACTAATTTCCTTTGATCCCATCCAAGTGGGTCCCCAAATTTGTTCCCCAGGGAGTTTTTCTTGTTTCTGGGAAAGGGGAGGGGTAGGCTAAGGTTGATGCTTACCAACTTCTGGTGAGTTTTTTCAACTTGTCGCTTGCTCCCTGACCCTAAGATGCTAAAATCCTCAAATCTTGGGGTCTTCTGGGAGGTTCGAGCTAAAAACAAACTAACAACCCTCCCCTCGCCCTGCACCAAAGACAGCCAAGAGCAACATAGAGCATTAGAAATGTGAATCTTACTATCTATAAATAAAAATGTTTCCAAAGACAGTTTCTATTTTCTGGATATTTCTGCCTAGGGTTAGTGTGTGGACACAATATTGTTGTTTTCCCCCAACTAGACAAAGCTGACTAGGAACACGACATTCATGGCTCTAGTCTCTAGCTGAGCAGGTTTAGGGTTGGGGTTGGGGCGCAGGCAATGTAAAGCATGCAAGAATGAAATTATGTACACTCAATATTATGTAAATGGACGCTTTCATACAGAGGTACATGATGGTGAGGTATAGGAAGCTCAGGAAAAACATGCAATTAAAACCAGGATGTCCACATTAAAACTACTAGAAATAGTGTGGGTGGGATAGTATAATAGTCACAATTTTTAAAAAGGAAAAGAAAGGCTAAAGGAAGCAGAGAACTAGCCATTTACATCACTAGTCTGGTCTCTACACATGCCCAGAGAAGTAATGAAATAAATTAGCTGTATAAAGCAAGGGAAGAGACGGCAGACTGGTGAACACAGGGGAGACCAAATGCATTCAGAAGACTATAAACTGTTCAAAACTAAACTGTCCTAGAATTCTTCACAGAAAAATACACAATAGCCAATAGTGGCGCGTTGCTCTCGTAAACGGTGACTTGTTTCAAATTGCTCAAGCAGAATGGAGAACACACCTTTTCGTCCAAAAATTAAACAAAAGTAATAACACAAATTTGGAGGGTTTATTTAATTGATAGCTGAGAATTTTAAATCTCCAGTTTTATCACACACAATGGCACAGTTTGCGGATAGGTTTTCTATCTCAGAACTGCCCTGAGATTGCAACCCACACTGGACAGCTTACATCATGGCCCCTCTGGAGGTAGCCAAAGACACTCCAATTCACCATGGGGAACTCCATACTGGCCTTGTTCCTATGTTGTGTCATCTCCAGCACCAACAACAAATAAGACAACCCAAAACAAAACACCAGGACTTCACAAGTTCCACAAATGTTCTGTCACCAAGCAACATGCCCAATTCCCAGGCCGACTATCTTACCTTGGTCTACAGAGATACTTGGGCTCTACTCAAGCCCAAGTCCAACAGGAAGTGTTCAAGTAATTGCTCTATTTAACCTAAAGATCTGGGACCTCTGGTGATTTGACTGCTAAGTGGTAAGTATCGAAAACCAAGTGGCCTCAGATACTCTTTTCACACCGTCAATAGAGATCATCCAGGGAGGGTCAGAGGGCAGAAGGCAGACTTTGGCCTTGGTGCTCTGGGCTTTCTTCTGTTTTATTGGGCCTTCCATTTTGGTATTCCAAAGCTCTGCTGAACCCCAATCTTGCCTGTGCAAACCATGCGGAGAGGATGGGACCCAGGCTGAGAGAACCAGAGAACTCCCTGTCCAGGCCCCCCACTCACCACAGGCAAAACCCAAGCATTTCAAATTTGTTCAGACCTCACACAATGTGCTCTTCTGCAAAGGAAGCACAAGTCGTGCCTGTCATTAATGCACAGAAGCCAAATTGAAATTGTGCCATTTTGACTTTAAACAGAGATGGTTTTGCACTTTATTTATAATATCTAAGCTGAGAATGGGACTTAAAAAAGGACAGATAGCGTGGTAGGAACATAAAGAATGAAGAAGAAAAAAATTCCTGCTTTGCTCCGTGTGTGTGTGTGTGTGTGTGTGTGTGTGTGTGTGTCTGTGTGTTTTATTATCAACAGTTGCTAGAGATGTAGCTCAGTGTTGGGATGTTTTCCTAGTATGTGCAAGGCCCCATGTTTGATTCCCAGCACTGCCAAAAATTGATTAAAAAATTCAAAGTCACCAACAACTGATGTGGTAGTCACTGCCCCACCCCCACTCCAAGCCATAGCTTTTGTTCCCCATGGTCAGCTGAAATCTAAAGTCTTAAATGTGAAATATTCAGAAATAGATCATTTTATACATTTTAAATGGAGTGCATAATGAAATTGTTGGTTTCTTGTTCCCTGTGTCGGATACATGCATTATCCCTGGGCCCCGTGCCCATGATGCGCATATATCACCCCCAGGACTCACTTAGTGGCTGTCTGAGGAATCACATCAGTTGAGTGACTGTCCTGGCATACAGTGTCTGTGTCTGAATAACCCTGATGTTATATAAAAATGACCGGGGGGGGGGGGGTGGGGGGGGTGGCGCACGCAATCCGTAAAGTTCCTCCTTTCAATGGAAAGGGGCTGTTCCGGACTTAATGCGGGGGAGAAAGAAATCCTGTTTCAATTTCTAAGATTGGGGATAAGAACCAATTTCCTACCTATGAGGTAGGAGAGAGGAATATTCGATAACTGCACCATTCTTCCTCAGACCACAAAGAGTTATGGCCTTAGATTGTTGGTAAAGACTTAGCGATGGAGAAAAGTGATTAAGTTTGGGGCTCACATTTGTGAGGTGGGCACGGGACGGGAATCGGTGAATTGAAAAGAATATCCCCACCTGGATATGTTAGCGAATAAATGACAGAAAAAGGAGCTTCCACTGTTTGCACAACCCGGTGGCTTGTCTTGTGGATCACATAGGCTTTTTGAAACCTGTCACTTGGAACATGACAGCATTATGCTTTTCTTCTGCATCATTGTTTGTTGCTGCTGCTGTTTTGTTTGTTTGGGGGGGGTGTGGTTTTTTGTGTGAAAAATTCAAGTAACAACAAAATGTCATGGGTTCTTGAAGAATTGCCAACCATTTGTATGCATCTGCAGGTGCATTTTGACTCACATGGGGGGCAGACACCTGCATACCCGGTACCAGGCCTATGAGACATGGTTGCTGGATTGGCAACAGAGGTCTGGGCCGGCCGGAGGCTCTTACCTTGCTTGGAGTTGACATCCGACGGGATGTGTGACGGGTGGGATCCCGGAGAAAAGTGCTCGTCGCTGTACGTGATGAGGGGGGTGAGAGGGTGGACCGCGTGAGACGGCTGCACCACCGGCACTTTATTTGACTGCAAAGCAACCACAAGGCCAATGGTTAATATGGCTGCTTGACTCTTCCTCCTCCCTTCCACTCCCCAAGGGAACAAAAAAGTCACACGGAAGCAGTAAGCAGTCAATTAGGGAACACAGGAGGCGTAAGTAAAGTCGCCAGTGCTTCCATGCAAATACCCGAGCTCAGGAATGTCCCGCAAGGAGGCTGTTGGGGACGTCACCGGTGGCCTGCAGAGGTTATCTGAACACAGTGCTTCACGTGACACAAACCCCTGGACACGCGTGTTACACGCCCTTCCCATCCCCCTCTTTACTTTCTCTCTGGAAAAGAGCTGGTAGAGCAAACTCTGGGATCTATGGGCTCTCCATACATCTAGCTAGAAGACGCCATTCAATAAAAAAACATGTCCTTTGAACGGACTGCTGACTAAATATTGCCAACCTCAATAACACAATCAGCACAGATTGACAATTTACAAGTCCGCAATGCCTCAGCATATCTTTCAAATCCGCGTTCCCGACAGTTTGTCGTGTCTCCCTGTTGTGACCGCTTGCTCTTCCTGCAGCTCAGCAGTGCCCCCGTTCCTCTGGTGTCCTCAAGAATCCCCAACCTTGCGTGTGATTTCAACACAAATATAACAGCTTGAAACAGCACACTGTAAATTGCTAGCCTCATCTATGCCTTGTAACACACCTCGGCAGAGAACTGGGACTCATACCCGTCACCCCAGCACTCACGAGTCTGACGTGGAAGGAAGGTGTGCTGGAGGCCAGCCTGGGCTACAGAAAAGACCCCATCTCAAACACAAACAGACACATTTAAAACAACAGGGTTGGGGAAGGTGGCTCAGTGGGTGGCGTTACTCGCTGTGTAGGCATGGCACCCTAGTTTGGTTCCTCATAACCCCCTGGTGTAGTGGAGGGGGCCTGTAATCCCAGCCATGCAGGAAAGGAGATGGCTAGATCCTGGGCTTGTTAGCCAGTCAGTCCGGGCAAAATGATGAGCCCCACGTTCACTTTAAAGCACACGAACACCCATACTTTATGTATTGTATATGTGTGCGTATGCGTGTCTGTGTACATATGTATCATACACACAAATAAAACTATATAACAGTACATGTTTTAAAGGTTTCACATTATCTATTTGCATGTCATTTATTTAAAATCTGTGACCATTTCGATTGTGGCAAAGTTGCAAGTCCTCTCCCCACCCGAGCCAGGTTTGGTGGCACGTGTCTTTTGTCCCAGTCCCTGAGAGAAACGGGTGGGTTCAATGAGTTCAAGCCAGTCGACTCTATGTAACAACTTCCAGGATAGCCTGGGTTACATAGTAAATGCACCCCAAAAATAAAATAAAAATAACAAAGCTTTCCTTGTTCAAGAAAGGGTTTACAAAATAAACCAGTAAGGTAATGAAGAGACTGGCTCAACATTAGGACGACTATGTTTTTCAGAAAACTTTAGCTAGTGACGATAGTGTGTTTGTGTGTGTGTGTGTCTGTGTCTACACAGAGAGGAGCAAGGGACAGACAGACAGAGGATGTCCTACATCTTCTTGCGCCAGGCCAAGCTTACTGGTATGTGCCACAGGGCCCCATCCCTAGTATGTTGTCTTCCTGAAAACCTGCTGAGTGGATGTTAACCTTCATAAAGTAATTCAGATGTTAATTAACTGGATTTAACCATTCCACTACAAACCATGTTACATATTGTAAGCACATACAATTTTATTCACAAATAAAAACAACAGCAAAGAAAATAGGGGGGGAAAAACCCTTCCCATTTCCCCCAAAGAAAGAAAAGGTAACATGATTACACACATGGAAGAGGTGGTTATGGTTTTAAACCCTGCACTAATTACAGCAGCCTTGGGGAAGATGCCCGGGTAGAAACTGTAGAGTAACGAGCGACTCCGATTTAAGAGGAACAGAATGAAATGAACTCACCAGCTCAGGCATGCCTTCGCCCTAATTAGTTTGAATTAGTGACATTTTACTGTACTTTGCCAGGCTAAGATTAATGGGAAATGTGTTTCTCGAGAAGTAAATAATCATATTAAAAAGAAATCGGGGAAGTGGCTTGATGTATGTCCTGATGTGAACTGTTCAAATGTATGGCCATGTCTGGATGGCGAAGGGACTCCACAATACACTGACCTATGGTGCACTCACATTACACTTGATGCTTTTTTACCAATTACGCACAGGAAGGATGTGGGTCGGTGTGAAGGTTACCCTCAGGAAAATAAAGAGCAATCATCCCAGTGATCCTTAATGGTCTTTAGTCTATCATTGCACAACCCCACCCCCGCCCCCAGAAACTCATGTGGCCCTCAAAATGGTACTGGCAAAAAGTCACACTTTTTTGGACAATGATAGGACTTCTACGGCGCTTACTATAACAACCCTAAAAAAAAAAAATCTTTGTAGATTGTCGGGTAATTATGCTTCTGCTTGGTAATTACCAGGTCCTCTCTAATGGCAACCCTTGCACGGCTCATATAGCCCTTGGCCTTTATTAAATAGAGCATCATTATCAAAGCCACACAAGTTCTCTCTACATATATTAACACAAACATCTATGCATATGAATGTGTAAAAGGCTTAAAAATACTTCAATGATTTTCAAGTGTTAATGATGCCATTTAGTAAATATATAAGAAGGTCCTCTGACACGCAAGGAATCCAAAATGGCAGAGAAGGTGGGGGGCGGGGGCAAAATTACAAATTATTTTTTAAGGTAGAATAACAAAAACCTTTGCTTCCCCAAATTTGAGAACAAGTACATTTCAATTCTAGCTTAGAATTCTAGCTCCAACCCTTAGATTGGAAGTCTCAAAAGCAGTGTAATTGCCAGGTAATCAACAAAGATATTTTCTTAA
The DNA here is from genome assembly GCA_036184795.1 of Tokudaia tokunoshimensis. NCBI lineage: Eukaryota > Metazoa > Chordata > Mammalia > Rodentia > Muridae > Tokudaia > Tokudaia tokunoshimensis. The sequence continues at coordinate 29,405,461 of BTHU01000003.1, forward strand.
GGGTTGTCATCGTGGGCGCTGCAGAGATCTTCTGGAAGGATCTCTGCATTTCACATGCCATTCTTGTTTCCAGAGCACCACCCTAAGGAACGAGTTGGCAGACAGCACTTAATGTCTGACCCGTCCCTCCAGCCATATGGCTCAGACTCTTGGTGCCGTGAATTTTTGCTAAATTATGCTATCCTCGCTCTCCCCTTAATTTTACGGTTTTCAACACAGATTTGCTTTCCTGTAGGAAGGAGATAAGAGGCTGAGGATTTTTAATTTAAGCTCTGGCCTTGTCTTATATTTTGCAAGATGGATAGCGCAAGCGGGCGGCACTGGGAGGTGTGGCAAAGCCGGCGCGGATTACGGCCATTTTTGTGGCCGAAAATAAAAGTCACATGAAGTCCCAGCAATATGTGTGAGCAGAATTCTAAGGGTTTTGCGTCTTGTGGACTATCTCCGTGCTGTGTGTGAATGAAGCAACGTGGATTCAAGCTACACTGAGACTGTCTGCCACAGTGCTCCTGTGGCTGCTGTCCTCAGTTCTACATGCGTGATATGATGTGTGTGCACACACACACCCCAGAACCAACCAGGGTCCTGCCATTTTTTTTAAATTCCAAGACAGAAAACAAATTATTACAATTCTGAATTCTGCTCATCTCCAAATAGCCTGGCGTATTTTCTGGTGAGGAACAGATGAGGGGAAGAGTCATAAACACACAGCCTAAGTCTACGAGACAGACTTCCACGGCGACACCACACGCAGCGACGCGTGTGTATGTGGGTGCAGGTTAAGCACCGTCCCATCACCGACAACACAGACGCAGGCTCTGTTATCACACAACTTATCTCCCAGGGGCCTGGAGGTGGGGAAGGCCAGCATCGTGGGGAGTGTGTGCTGGAGATATAGACAATATGTTTAAAAAACAAAAACAAGCCAGGTCTGATCTGAAGGGGGAGGAGAGGGCAGCATGGAGGTCTCCGGGCCTTCACAAGAAACCTAAAGAACAATTAGAGTCCCGACCTCTTAAAAGGCAGGAAACAGAAACAGAGGTCATCGGGGGTTGGGTCGTGAAGCCAGGACCTCTGACAGCACTGTGAGGGTGCAGCCCAGCCCACCACTAAGTTCCGGCAAGCGCAGCCGCGGTAGGGCCCAGGACTGTCCCATATGCTGAGTCCAAGTTTTGGGGAAATCAAATCATGCCTTGACACTCTCTCCGTGTTGAGTATTGAGCACACCAGCACTTTGTGCAACTCAGGGGCGATGGGGACGGGGGACGGGGGATGGGGGAACGGGGGGAGGGGGGGAAGGGTGACATTTGTTGCTTCTTCGTCAAGGAAAATCATACTTTCCAGTAAAGAATCATCGGCAGATGGTCCCAAATTGTTCCTAATTTCTTTATCCCTGACGGCTGGGACATAATCACTCCATCTTTCTGAGACACCCCTGGAAGCTCTGTCACCCCGGTCTATTGCTTGGGGACGTTTAGTGATCTCCTAAAGTCCACAAGGCAGCAAGCGGCAGGAAGATCTCAGAGTTCAAGGTCAGTCTAGTCTGTAGACCAGAGCAAGTTCCCGGACAGCCAGGGATATGCAGCGAAAACAAAAACAACCAAAACCAAAAAACAAGACAGAAAGCATAGAGGCCAGGGGCTGAGAACAGCTGCCCTGCCTGTGCTCGGCACGCATACAGGGCTGTGTAGAAACACAGTGGAAGCCTTGAAGGCTCACCACAGAGTCATTCGACCATGTTGAACAGAACGGTCATGGCAACTAAGGCTGACCAAGCGCTCGCTGTTCACCGGCGCGTTGTCCGCACACCCCTCTGATGCAGGTGTGATCATTTGGCTCTCACAGATGACAGCTTCAGGGGGGCACTTTCCCGAGGGCGTGGGGCTAGTGTGGCAAAGTCTACAAAGTCTAGCTCTGGAAGCCAAGTTCATTTCCAGCATATTATGTGGCCTTGGACTCGGACCATCCTGGTCATAGCTGACGGCGAGTGACATCTATGTGCTGACTCTGTGGTCGCTGTCCCGGGCACAGGAATTGCCTCAGACAGAGAGGCACCTCAGCAGTGGTGGTCAGAGTAGCCTCATTTCTCCCCACAGCTGGAAACTATCCCAAGGTAGGCTGGCTGGCTGGCTGCCGCCCAGGCTGGACCCTGCAGGTAGGAACGGCTTTGGCATCACAACCAATAAAACCCACACCTCCTGTGGATATGAAGTGGGTACCACTTAGGGATCTGAGAGCCGTCTCCAAAGCCAGGTTCCCAGAAATGACCCGCTCACCACCAGCTGGCACTGGGGTGTCCTGAAAGTCGTCATTCGCTGATAATGTGGCCTGGGGAGGACTGAGTGTGGTTCACCTCCCTCCCAGCTGGGGCCCTGGGCCTGCTGGGAAGTGGGAGAGCTTGGTGAGTGACTGGCCAACCTGGTGGTCTATCTAAGCCCACAGCTTGGGATCTAACCATGCACACAATTGGTACACGCCATTAGAGCAGTCTGTGCATTGTCTCAGCAGCGTTCCCAGTTGTAACTTGAATACAGGGATAACTTGAATAAACACTCCACCAGCTCACCAAGGTGAGAAATGGCCCCCTGGCATCAACCCCCCACAGTGGCATTTTACTTTTGAGTAAACTCCAAAGAAGTCTGGTGCTCCCTAAATGCAGCTGAGTGACATCAGTGTCCTCTGCACGCTTCCAGGAGCCGGAGGCTCAGCCTTCTCACAGAGGGACGAGTTAACCTGTGCACGGGGCACACTGAGCTGTCATCGACCAGACAGTGTTCTATCTGCAACACTCCCAACCGACCACCGAGGCTGAGTGCTGGGCTCAGGTCCAATGTGGCTTTTCATATCCGAGAGCACCCCTACTGTGAGACAGGGTCTCTCCCTTTTTCAGAGAGGAGGCAAGCAGTATGGACTAGATTGCCCCGTGAGTACCTGCCGTCGCAGGAATGTTTTCAGACGGGCCCTGGCACGTCTCCACCCAAGTGGCTATCATTACCAGGAGTTTACAGATGAAGGGGCCGAGCCCTTTTGAACAAAGAGCTAAGTAATAATTAGGGGACAGATGAGCTGTACTGGGGTTGGTTTGATACCAAAACCCTTGCTCTTCCTACACCAGACTGTGGGATCTGCAGTTTGTCTCTCCATCTCTCCTCTAAGCCGCCGACCAGATGAGTGTAGCCTGCCACGCATCCCACACGCATCTCGTTTGATAAAATCATCCCGACAGGAGCAAACCGCAGCTTGGAGAAAGCTACCAGCAGATCTCCAACAGACTAGTGGACCTGCTGCTTTAAGACAAAGGGAAAAAAGCACGAATCACCTGTGATTCTCCAAGTCGTCAGGAGGTGCTCTGTTACATGATCCCGAGTCAGCCTTGTGTGAGATGCTAAGATCCCTGTTTCACAGAGAATACCAGAGTCCGAAGAAGATCATCTACGGACGATTACACAGAACCTTAAGATGCAAGATAGATCCACAGCTTGTATGCACCAGGAATCAATACCGGGTAGTCCTGGTATCCTCTGGCTGTCACGTGCCAGCCACCAGGAAGGAACAACACGGTTTAATATTAAGACACGGAGGCATCGGGGCAGAGTTCAAATCCCGGCGTGCAAGTGCGAGCCGGTTCTTACACTCGGTAATCCATTTAGTTCTTCAAAATTGGTTTCCTTGTTTGCAAAAACCAGCAGATACTAGCTCACGGGATGACACCGAGGATTAATGAGCACCACAAATAAAGTCCTGCCGCATCTGCTGAGGAGGCGCTCTGTGGAGAGGATGAAGGGAAGAGGACCTGTATATAAATCTCTATGCTCCAAACCTCAAGCCACACATCTCTGAGACAATCTACCATGGTTTTAGAATTCAATTTTTTTTTCTTTTTTCAGGTGTATTCCCATAATAAACTCTCCTTTACTGCTCTAAAATACTTTTAATTTGCACCTAAGTTTCAAGAATTTTCCTGTTGAAGTACCTCGCCCATCCTGTAGGGCCAGTGGTGCCCTGTGCATGCAACCTTAAACACCCCCCCACCCCCCACCCCCAGCCCCGCCGTCTGCTCCAGGTCTCACTGCTGTGTGCAGGTACACACGGCTGGTCACCACACACACGGCTGGTCACCACACACATGGCTGGTCACCGCACTTGCTTCCCCCAGAGCAGCAGAGCCCATTTGTGTTTGGTTTACAGGCCTTTTTAAACTGCTTTACTTGAATAACCTTTGCACTCTTAAAAATACCATGAGACGCCAATGAACCTTTGTGCATGCAGATTTATCCGTAGACAGTCATCATATTCAAAATCATAATAAAAATCTCAAAATATTTAACTCATCTTAAAAACAGCAAACCTACCAGGAAAAACATTTTATACAAAAACCTTTTTAAATAAAAATGAGACGTGTTGTTTACATATTTTTGTCCCTCGCTTCCGTGTCTGCCTTAATAGAAGATACGGATTTTCACTGTGTGTTTTTAGATTCTGGTCTTCTCTGTGATAGGTCATATTTCAGCCCAACTTGACAGATACACTGTTACAATAGAGATTATTCTAGAAGTGTATTCAGACAATTGTGGATTTCCTTTTCTGATACTAGATCAAAACCCAACAGGTGGCAGAGACTCTCCTGGGGGGTTAGTCACTATGCACACCACAGCAGGTGATGACGTAGCTGAGTCCTCTCACACTCTGAACTTGCCCACATGTGACTCCATAATATGGTGCAATGGTCATGTGGATTAGGAGAGCTTTAGAAGAGTTCATCAGCTTGGAACATTTACTTGCATTAATGACCCCATGGTGAAAGCTTCAAGGATGGAGAAGAGATACCAAGCTCCCAGTAGTTTTCAAAATTCTAAACTTGGTTTGAAAGCTATTTTTTTTTTAATCGCTTGTAATAAACGATGCCAGCTGTTGTCACTGAGGTGACAGCTGCATTTTGCTCATTTGCAAGAAAATATCTGTCAGACCCCAGCGTTAGAAGAATAGCCGCCCTTCAACTACACACTTGGAGGTCAAAGGCCAATGAAGTTGATCATTTTAACTGACTTATATCCGTGACATTTGGCCTTCCTGGCACCACAGTGCAGAATGAGGCACCAAACATCTAATTACCAGCTGTATTATCCACCCTTGGAGTTGCATCACCATTGTAAATGCTCACACAATAATAGAGACTGGGGCGGGGCTGCAGGTGGGCGTGGGGGTTCTGTTGCCCTGACAACTGTTTGACTCATGGACCCCTAACTTACAGCTTAGAGCACACTTTGGGAACTGATGTCTTGCCCGCTGGATGAAAGGTGTTATTCAGGAGACTTCAGGAAGCAGTTTCTTCCTGGTGTGCATATTTGGAATGATTTTGGATACGGAAAGGACTTGACATACTTACTACCTTGTATTGTTGCTATGTGCCTGTGTAGCTGCTTTTTCTCACTAGAAGGAGATTGTAATTAAGTCATTTATCCCTAACATCTAACTCAGGTTCTGGCAAACCCAAGACTGTTAATGTCTATGTCACGTGATCGTCTGAGCAGGCACTCAACACTGTCGCGACAACTCCTTCTAAGGAACTAGTTATATTACAAACAGGAACTCCCATCTTTATTCTTTTTCTACATTATAATTCATAACGGGAGCAAAATTGCAGTTACGAAGTAGTAATGAACTGATGTTATGCTTTCGGGCCACCTAAACATGAGGAACTGTGTTAAAGGGTCGCAGCCATAGGAAGGCTGAGAACCACTGACCTAGGGAATCTGGAAAGAGGCAGAAGAGTGCTTCCATTTTAAGAGAGGAGGTGTAGGGGAGGAGTTAAATGCCTACCGGCTCAGTGAGACAAGAGGAGGTAAAATCCCCTTACTTCTCTCTAGGGCACATTGCGTTCAGAGTGAGCAAACTCACACTGCTAATTCCACCACTGGATTCCTCTTTAAAATGGCCCTTCATTGTCTCTTGCTCCATTCTTCCTACTCAGCAATAACTACGCAACAGTCTAAGGACTTATCCTGCCCACCCCATTCACCCTCTCAGCAAGCTACCTAAGGAGGGCTTTCCTGGAACAAGTGTGGTCCTGTAAAATTTCCGTCATCAAACCCGACTCCTCACGATGCAGCCAAAGTCCATTGGCGTAAGGCTTCTCTCCCAGGCAGTGAGTATGTTATTATAATCATGAAAGGTAAAGCAAGTTAACTTCTACCCTTCAGCTCCTCAAAGGATTTCTGTGAGATAGGGTCTTGGGGTGTGTGTGTGTGTGTGTGTGTACACACACAGAGAGGAGCATTCAGGTTAACACAGGAGAGAAGTCAGTGGACAGAGAAAGACTGGGAACCCCTCCTTGATTGGGCTATGGACAGCAAAGCAAAACCCATGACACACACTCTGGAGGAGACAAACGGTTCGGAAGTCACCACAAGGGATCAGAGCTCACAGGCTCTGGTGATCGAGTGTCTGTCTTCCCAGCTCACTAGCTCCCCTCTGGGAGTGCCTTATTTACTAACTTACTAAACTGTCCTTATCTCTATTATAAGCACAACCACCATGCCCCCCGCCCCATACAGCGAATACAAACACAGTGGAAGGCTATTCACCTGATAGCTTATCACCTCTACAAACCATCTGTGGGCAGGTGAGGAGATCAGGTGAGGAGACCCAGGCTCATGAGGACTAGGCTCAGCTGAGGTCGCATCTGCCCTGTGCCGGTCACTGAGAGCAAGCTGGGATAACCAGGGGGAAGGAGACGTTCACACTGAGGGACCAAAGGGACCCGCTCTTCTCAGTGACTGGGGTCTGTAAACAGAGGGACTGGGGTGAAGGCTAGGAACCAGGAGCAGGGCAATGAGAAGACACTCGGTGGCGCGGTGGGTTGCGATACCCCATCACCCAGCTGACCTCACAGCTTCTGACACGCCCCTGATCCTCTGAGTGCATCACTATTTTTCGTGTTAAGACTGTCCTTTGAAAAGGAGGGAACCAGAGTCCATCAAGATAAACATCCAGAGACGAACCAAAACAGGCCTGAGGTTCACAGTGCTAGAGGCAAAGCACTCTAGGTAAGGTGACACATTGGCTCATTCTGAGGTCAGGTAAAGGGATGAAAGGCTGGCCGCCATCTTAGGGGACAAGACCTCCAGGGTCACCAGGAAGAGAGCGGGGGGGGGGGGGGGGGGAGGTAGAGACCGGTCTATGGTAGAAGACCGGGGCACAGCAAGATATCAACGGGTCGCAACACGGATCTGCATCATAGATAAACCTCATCCGTGGGTTGGATTTGGAGGATGGGTGACTATAATTTGCTTAAGGGTGGACAGGGAACAGAATGGCCCACAGTCTCTTGATTAAAAAACACCCTCTATCTGGAGTGCTTAGCTTTCCACTGCATAGGAAGTCATCAAATACCAACATACTCAACTTCAGTCAGTTGGTGACAACAGTATTTGTAGCAAACTCGAGTCACCTAGAGTAGACTCTCAATGTGAGTCATTTTCATGAGTAACGACTGTTGTGAGAAGGCCCAGGCCACTGTGGGTAGTACCACCCCAGCCAGTAGTCCTGGGTAGTAGTCTGGGTAGCAAATCTGCCTTGTCTCCCCTGGAGTTTCTTGGCTTTCCAAGGTGATGGCCCTTTTCTCTCCACGTTGATTTGGTTATCATGTTTTATCTCAGCAACAGAAAGGGGGGAAATGACAAGATAAACAAGACAGAAGTAGCTTAGGGGAGAAATTCAGATTGAGAACTCCTCCTGGTCCCACGCAGAGCTCTCTGTGCAAAGGCAGCAGGCTGTCTTTTCCTCCGCAATCCAGGGATCATGCCTCACACTTATGCTGGGTAACAGGGAAGGGCAGGACGCCCGGACCTAAAGGGCCCTGCTCTGAGGTGGAGGGTGCACGATTGCAGCCAATTTCAGCAAGTTCTTCTCTAAAGCTCATCAGCCATCAGCCCTACATTAATCCAGCCAGGCTTCCTGTGGAAAGTTTAAAAAAAAAAAAAAACCATTCTCCCTCTATCATCAAGGATGGCGGACCCTCCTTCTGACTTTCAGAGGGTAGAAGACCCCTGGGTGGCATTCAGGATATGCGCATGGAAAGGCTGACAGGACTATAGATCCCCTGAGGTAGGGCAGCCAGCCAGCTGGAGCTTACATGGGGTCAAGGTCAGAAAAATCCCACAGCTACACAGATGGGAGGGCAGACTAGTGTTTATATGCTTGGGCTGCAGATGCATGGTGCAAAATTCCACTGGGGGAGAAGCCAGCAGACCTCCACCTAATTATGCCACAGTGAGAAGGGCCTCCCTACTGGCAGCAGCTATAAAAAGACCTTGCTCTAGTCTAATTGGTTTTCTTCTTCTTCACGTCAGGTGTGAGATGTTGACGTGAGCAATGCTTATGTAAGAACATGTCACAGAGCCTCCATGACTGAGCTAAGTGTGACTGGGTTTCAGGCCATCTGGGCTCGAAAGCCGAAAGACTCAAGCTTGAGTCTGAAGGGGTCCTTATCTTTTTGTGGAGAAGTTGCTGAAGAGCCTTTTGCAAACAAAAGGGGGCGCTGGGAAGCCTCACAGATTACTTTCTTTAGATGGTCTAGGGAAAAAGTGTATCCTATGAGCTAATGCAGGGAGACAGAAGACATTTCCTATGAACATTCAGATGTGCTGCTGACCTCGGCAGGCTAGCGCTGAGACTCTCCTGCAGGCCCGCACTAGCCAGTTAACCACTGGCTGTGGTCTGTGACCTGCAAACCCTTGAGTGTGTGACCCAAACACTTGGAGGCTGGGGAGGAGGTCTGCAAGCTTGAGGCCAAGCTGGGCTCCTCAGAACGACTCTTGTCTCAAAATAAACACACAAACAACCCAAGAAAATTCTACCAAAGGACAAATGAATAAATTAAAGGAATGACGCGCTGGAGGGAGAGGGAAGAAGGGGAGAGAGAGAAAGAGGAAGTGTGAGCAATGTCAATCTAAACTTAGATTTCAAGTCTTTCAAGGAGCAGCAGTTCAGAGAAAAACTAATTATGTAAAAGCAGTATGGAGTTATTAACATTTTCTGTGTGCCAGGAAAGGAGTGGACACTCCATTGGAAGCAATCCTGTACAGTTCCAGTGACCGCCACAAGTGAACGTTGTGTGCTGTGGTGGGACCTGGGCACGATATGACTCAGTACCGAAGGCTCCTTCCCCTTCCCATCACCCACTCACTCTACCTGGGCAGGAAAGGCGCTTTGCCTTGAGTGACACTGTGACGTTCACTACTATTAGGATGTGCTTATGAGTCAAGGAAAAAGCACCTTTGGTTTTGGATTTAAGAAAACAGAATCCTGAAATGAGTTAGAAATGGAGGCCGAGCAGAGCAGATCCCAACAACACTGGGGTTCTACATAGTTCTGCGTGTTCTGAGTCATTTTAAATGCATGCTCCTCAAAAAAGAGTGTGCGTATCTTATAAAAGACTTCTATTCAATTCTATTTATATATCTTCAGAAAACAGAGTCTATTTTCCACACACAAAAACCCTACACACTACAGCAGCAAAGATGACAACAGCTATTACCTATGTGCTAGTAAAAAAGGACACACTGCTGTGACCACAGAATCAAAGTCAAGTCCCACGTGTGTCATTCAGCATCAATGGGAGATGTCCTTCCTGGACCCCACTTTGGGTTTCTGTCCCCCTTTTAGGTGTGCATTTGAAGAATTCAGAGCAACACGGAAGGCCCAGTCCATGGATCTTTGCCTCAAGGGCAATCTACACAGCCTTGGATATATGTGATCTGGAAACAATGTTGGCTTGTTCTCGTGCATGGACACAGACTGCCGGACTTTCAGGGATTTTAAGAGCTTGTTATTGTGTAGACTGGGACTGGTCACTGCAGGATTATCTGCACTCCGGGAACTGGGGAACATGGAATATGCCCTTCCTGGGAGCTGATCAGCTGGGAAACACTAAACTCCACACTGTGGCACTCGGGTAACACTCTTTCTCAACTTATTTCTCTTAGTGAAAAGCATCAGGAACAAAATCTTGACCTTTGTCGAAACTAAGAACAGAGAATGACAAAAATGATCATTTGCCAAGGCCTAGATTGCCCACTCTCTACTGCAGGGGATGTAGCTCTAGTCACCGGGTCCTCTGCCGGGCCTTCCCTTGCTGTTGGGGCCGAGAGCGCTGAGGCTGAGGTACTGGGTAGGTACAAGCTCCCATGAACTACAACGAGAAGAGACTTGAAGGTTTACGGGCAGTTTCTTCCCTCATTTTTAAAAGGCTTATCAGAGGAATAAATGTAAACCAAACCCAACGAAAAGCACTTGTAAATGAGAGGCTGGGACACCAGCCCAGCAGGCAGAAAAAATACCTGTGATGCACGACCCTAAGATACCAAGTTAGATGCCTAGAACCATCGGGAAGAAATGAGTAGACTCCTGAAGGCTGTCCTTTGGTCTTCACAAGTATGCTCTGCCATATATGTGCCCCCCTCTCCTACACACACACACACACACACACATTTTGTCTGCATGTGTATCTACAAACCACATGGATGCCTGGTGCCCACAGAGGCCAGGAGGGTGTTGCATGTGTTACATACCCTGTAACTTGAGTTCCAGGTAGTGGTGAGCTGCCTTGTGGGAGTGCTGGGAACAGAGCCTGGGTCCTCTGGAAGAGTAGTCAGTGCTCTTAACCACTGAGTAACTTAGTAACTGTGGAAATAAGGTTTAGAGCTTTGGAGATCAGTTGGTAAAGTCCTTGCCACAGTATCAAGAGAGACCTGAGTGCAAACTGTAGAGCCCGTGAGAAAAGGTGGACATAGGGGTAACTGTAGTGCTGGAGGTATGGAAACACAAGGATTGGTTCATTGGCCAGGAGACCTAACCACATCAGTGAGTGATCTTGTCTCAAAAAGCAAGGGGAGATCAACTAAGAAAGACACGTGACATCAATCTCTGGCTTCCATGTGCACATCCACACACATGCACTCAATTGTATGTATGCACAGATCCGTGTATGAAGAAAGGAATACGAGTTTCACATTAAAAATACAAAACCAAGACTATCTCTCTTGGTCACTCAAAAGAGGGATATGACTTTAAACCTGGCGGGGTGGGGCCAAGGGTGTACATCAGAGCAGCTGCCCAGGCCAAAGGCACAGGGGCTGATGCGGGCTAGAGAAGGCTAGAGGGAGCTGAAAGACTGTTGCTCTGTGGCATTTTGACCCAAAGAATAAATACACTCTCCAGGGAACAGGAGCGTTGGCTTAGAGAATTTTGAAACTTTCAAACTTTGTATCTTGGGGGGAGAGAGAAATGAGAAAAAATAATCTGGGGCCAGGATTTGAGGTTCTTGGGCCCCTGACTGAATGTTGAAGGTCAAGAATCTGGGTGTACTTCCTGGTTCTGTCTGGTTTTTCCTGTCCCGCCCAGTCAGTAACTTCTCACCCTTCTCTGAGCTTCATTCACTTTCTCTGCTGAATGAGGGGAATACTTTTCCCACACAGGGTTTGCATTAGGATCAAGGAAGAGTCCACACAGAAAGTACAATGCAAGAATGGTAATATGGTATCCATTCCATTCTGCCCTACAGGAAGCCATTAAGGTCACTTCCCACATTGAGAACAAGTCAACCAACATGCACGGCTTCAACGAATACCAAGTAAATCTAAGTTTGAATTTTTCTGAAGTGGTTATAGTGGCCTCAAGAGCTCCTGCCAGTCACCGTGCCTCACTGCTGACTGGCACCCTACAGGAAATCTCTGGGAGCATGTGCTTTCAATGGAACCATGTGGTCCATCTACCTCAAGCTATGTCAATTTATCACATCGCCACATGTCAGCAGGGCCATCCGAATGCTATATTTTAATGACACTCACGGGGAGGACTAGCCAAATAAGTTTAATCAGAAAGTTGGGAGAGCAACAAACACCAAGATAAGCCACGAACATATAACAGCTCGCAAGAAAGACGTCCTCTGGAGAAAAAGCAGGTAGGAAAGACCTTGAGCACACAAATGTGAGACCACAGCTGGAGAAAGCTGAGTTCCTCCAGTCAGGAAATGGTAACGTGTAGGCTGGCTGGTCATATCCCCCACACCCTTCCTAGCACCAGTGGCCCCATGAGTTTCAGTTGAAAAGCTCTGCGTTCCAGTCCTCTGATGAGTCTGTAGTAGTTTTGTCTCCACATCCAGAAGGGACCCCAAAAGAAAAGATGCTTTGTGGTGAGGAGTGTCTTCAGGACTGCGAATCTTAAAAATCTGATTTTAAGACAGCTCTTTTCCACCAGGTGGACCAGGACTTGATGGCAGGAGCACGGGCAATCTACAGGAGCACAATGAAGCTCACAGTACAGATGTCGTTGTCATTAAAGTATCTCCGTTGTTAACAGAATTAAAAGTCCAATTTTTTTTCCATTAGAAAAACCCATTCGGTTGTGTTTATCCTAAAGGCTGAGGGATGGGGGGGACCTCCAGATGCGATGCATTCACCCTGACCAGTCAGAATTCCAACAAGAACCCCCACAAACACGCCTATGCCCTGAATCTACTCAGATTTGAAACTAACCTCCCTCAAGTCCAGCTGACAGGTCTATGCCCTGAATCTACTCAGATTCGAAACTAACCTCGAGTCCAGCTGACAGGTCTATGGCCCAGCAGTGCTGCTACATTGCCCAGACCCGGGGGAGATGACACTCATCAGAGCTATCAGAGACAGCAGCTCTCTCCTGGGGTAAGGATGGCCAAGCTGAGGTGCAGGGCTTATAAACTCCGTGACTTGAATGCTTTGCAGAGCATCATGGGTTCCAGAAGTAACTGGATGTAAGAGGCCCCATCATGTTCCAGGAATCTAGCCTGAAGGTCTTAAGTCTTTCATTTGCAAGTGCTAGGAAAACGATCCTGTCCCAGAAAGCTCAAAACAAACTCAACAGAACAGCCACTCCAAGGAAAGGTTGTACAAAACCTTGGGCCAGAAGCTGGAAAGGACTCACAACAGTACCTCCAGAGGTACAACATGACAAAGAGGTTCACCCTGCTGGGTAGCAGTCTTCTCAGGACCTTCCATTCGAAGAAGAGACACTGAGACTCTGGAAATAAACAACTTACAAGTCTTAGAAATCCTTGAAATTACAAGACTCACAAGCCCTTCCCTTCCCAATTTTGTATCAACAATAAGGCAGCTAGAGAGCTGAGACACTGTACTGGCTGGTTTTGTGTGTCAACTTGACACAGGCTGGTGTTATCACAGAGAAAGGAACTTCAGATGAGGAAATGCCTCCATGAGATCCAGCTGTAATTTCTCAATTAGTGATCAAGAGAGGAGGGCCTCTTGTGGGTGGTGCCATCCTGGGCTGGTAGTCTTGGGTTCTATAAGAAAGTAACCTGAGCAAGCCAGGGGAAGCAAGCCAGTAAGAAACATCCCTCCATGGCCTCTGTATCAGCTCCTGCTTCCTGACCTGCTTGAGTTCCAGTCCTTGACTTCCTTTAGTAATGAACAGCAGTGTGGAAATATAAGCCGAATAAACCCTTTCCTCCCCAACTTGCTTCTTGGTCATGATATTTGTGCAGGAATAGAAACCCTAAGACAAATTAGTATCAGCATACTGGGGTATTACTGTGACAACCTGACTATGTTTTGGGGAGGACTGTGGAAGGACTCTGGAATTTTGGGCTAGAAGATCCATTTGGTGTTAAGAGCTCTGTGGGATCTTGTGTAGGAACTTGGAAGACAATGTTGAGAATAAACAGTGCAGAAGATGGAGGCCTGGCTTGTGAAATTTCAGAGGGAAGATTAAAGACTCTTATCAGGGCTGTTGCTATTTTTATTGTGAAGATTCTGTGGTTTAGGTTGGCTGGGGCTGAAGAAGCAGCTGTGATTAACAAGATACCAGAACCACTAAAGCGAAACCTTTGCATTACTGGGACTATTGATGCTGGTTAGCTGGAGCTAAGAAATTAGTGGTGATTATGAAGAGACCAGCATCACTGAGGTTGAAATTCCCTGGGAAGTGTTTTCTGAGAGCACAAAGAAGCTGTTGTCCAGAGATAGCCAAGGTTGTACCTTGTGTTGCAGCTGGACTTGGTACTGTGTAAGAGTCACCCAGGTGGTACTGGTTTTGAAGGCATAAAGGGGTCGTGAAGAGCAGTTGAGGCTCGGCACTGTGAGAGGCCATGGAAGGCCATTGGTGAAGGTGCAGCCTCAGTTGCAATTGATGACCCAGGACTGAAGGGATCATGCAAAGGAGCTGAGGCTTGGCACCATGAAGAGAGCCTATGAGAGGCTATTGGTGAAGCCTTGTTACAGTGGAAGACAGCAGTGTTTTGGAGATGCCAGTACCATGAGATGACCACCAAAAGCAGCAGCAACAATGGAATACAGGCAGCTGGAGCCCAGAAGACAAGGTGTGTGCTACAGAGGGCAGAGCTAAAGAAGTGACCCAAGCCCTTGGAGGAGCCCAGAAGACTGTGAGTGGATCCCAGACAATGGAAAGTTGGGAGTTCGATTTTGCTTTTGATTGTGACTGTGCCCTGATATTTTTCCCTCTTGAAGGAAGAAAGTATTTTAGTGGAGTCCAAAGTTAAGAGACTTTTAAATGTAAAAAGACTTTGGATTTTAAAAGAGATTGAAATTTTAATATGTAAGAATTTGCAAAGACTGTGGGACATTTAAAGTTATTTAGATCTTGGGAGTGAATAAGAAAGTAAGGGTTGAGGCTTAATAGTGATGTGTTTGTGTGTCAAGTGGTTGAAAAGGGATCAATTGTACTGTCTGGTTTTGTGTGTTAACTTGACACAGGCTGGAGTCATCACAGAGAAGGAGGTTCAGTTGAGGAAATGCCTCCATGAGATCCAGCTGTGGGGCATTTTCTCAATTACTGATCAAGTGGGGAGGGCCCATCATGGGTGGCGCCATCCCTGGGCTGGTAGTCTTGGGTTCTATAAGAAAGCAAGTTGAGCAAGCCAGGGGAAACAAGCCAGTAAGGAACATCCCTCCATGGCCTCTGCATGATGAACAGCAATGTGGAAGTGTAAGCTGAATAAACCCTTTCCTCCCCAACTTGCTTCTTGGTCATGATGTTTGTGCAGGAATAGAAACCCTGACTAAGACTAACATCCATAACCTTTGCTGCCTCCAAGTTGTGTAGAGAGAGAGCCCCAGGGGCCAGGGATGCCGCTTGTGTGAGCCTCACCCAGGGAGGGCTGGACCTTCTGGGTGATGCAGCTGCTGTAGAGTCCACACATTCCAGTAAGAAGCCTCGCACCCACCTTCCCATTGTAACCCAATACATTCTGACAAGTTGTACTTTGTGGGGAATCAGTGCTTAGGTCTATCGTTGGTTCTCTGTTTGGGGCAGAAGGTTATCTGTATATCTGTTCAGGGTCTCCCCAAAAAAGACACCAACACTCTCTCATTTAGATTTCACGATCTCTCAGTAAAGAAGGTATTAAGAACTCCATGTCTCAGAGAAGTCCCAATGTCCAAAAACTCCACAGAAAGCACAGGGCTAGACTAATCCTGTTTCCTTTTTATGAAACTATGACACAGCCTGCTGCTTGTCACCCTCTGAAGCACCAGGGTCTCCCTGGGACAGCTGCAGGGGTGTAGGGCCTCGGAGGCTCGAACAGCAACCACAGAACCTTCCTCAGACTTGCCACTGTCTTCTGTATTTATGTCCCAGAAATGGCTGTGCAAAGTCACCAGAAGGCACCAACCCCTGGGATTACCATTCATTAAGTCACTGGAAAGTCCCACGCTTGAGCCAAGCTCACCAGAGAACATCAAGAACATCAAAAAATTCTTATCCATCAAACAAAGCAGTGTCCTTAAGAAACCTTCTGCCTGCCCTTCATTGCCCAGTTCATGCTAAGTACCACTGACTGTCAGACTTTCGATGAAAGTGGTGCTCCAGACTCCCGGTCAACTCTGTAATTGTTAGTTTCTAAAATAATTCAACCTTTACTGTCATCAGAACCTGAATGTGTCCAAAGGAACCCGTGGGGATACATTTCCCTACATTTAAATCCAGTCTCAATCTTTAAATGTGAATATACCGTAAGCCAATAGTAAGCCAGACTCTCCTGTGTAGCACGCCTTGAATTTCTTGGGCTTTCTCTGAAGCAATGTGCTCGTTCAATCCTCACCTCTTTATTTTCTCTTTTTTAATTAGCCGATGTTTGACGCTTTAAAAATATTTAAAACAGACAGGAAAACTATTTTACAGTTCCTCAATACGTTAAACATGAGTTACATTACTCAACAAGTTTATTCTTAAGATCCAAGAGAGCTGAAAGCATTTATTCACACAAATATTTATATATAAATATTCATATTCGGGGGGCTGGAGAGACAGCTCAGCGGTTAAGAGCACTGGCTGCTCTTCCAAAGGACCTGGGCTCAATTCCCAGCACCCACAGGGCAGCTCACAACTGTCTGTAACTGCAGTTCCAGGGGCTCTGACGCCCTCAAGCAGACAGACATACTGGCATACACAGATGCAGAGAAAAAAATCTTTAAAAAAAATGCATATGCAGAACTGCATATAATAGCCCAGAAGTCAAAACAACCCCAAAGTCAGACAGGCTGACACAGAAGCAAACAGTGCGATGTATGTGCAAAAGAATATTACTCAGACATAAAAAGGAATGAAGGTAAGACATTCATGGTTGATGAACTTGAAAGCATGATAAGTGAAATAGACTACACACAAAAAAGAGTATAAATCTATGACTTCCTTTATCTACATGTACCCAATTAGCAAATCCTGAGGAGGAAGCAGTCGGACTGGCTGAAGAAAAGGGTTTGAAATTATGACAAATGCCCAGCTACACACATTGTAATGACACCTACTGAACTGTCTACTTCAAGAGGGTTTTAAGTTTATATAAATTATGGCTGAATCTAAAAAAAAACTAAATGGATAAAAACTGATTTGGACAAAAAAAGAAGGCTTATTTTCCTGTGTTTGTAGGCAGAAAGCCAAGATTGTGTGCATATTGACTCTCTGAACCTTGTAATTTTACACACAAAGTCGACAAGGGAATCTAAGGCAGCAATTGGTTTCTGTATTACTAAAGTACAATGCACTGATGGCTAACCATGTCTCAGAGACATGGTGTCACCCACATTACCATATGAAGGACGTCTAGAAGCCATTCTGAGCCTGCCTTAGGAATGACATAAAAGCTCTTTGGTCCTCTTACTGCCGGGCTGCCTGGTTGCTAACACAGACAAATGGGGTGGGGGTGGGGATTGTCTTCAGACACCCTCCATCTACTTCGGGACAGCATTGGGCACACCTCCCGGGACTCAGCACAGGCCTTTGTTTTCAGCCAGGTGGACAGATGGGCAGAGGCAATGGGAGTTGAAGGGAGTGTGATTGTCAGATTCTGGTGCCCAGGTTACAGGAAAGGCATACTCGGGCAAATGCATGTCATCTACATCAACCCTGAAACTGTACACACCCAACCGAGGGCTGAGAACCACGATTTACCTACCCTCCCCACATTTGGTCCCAAGAACACTTGAAATGGAGAAGAGCTCAACCTCACATGGATGCGAATCCCACCCTTGGAGACAACTACAGACTGAGACTCAAAAGCGTAGAGGTTGCTCTTTAGGAATTTTAAATAAAATTATCTCTATTTCCACCCTCACTCATAGTTTCCAAGTTAACCTAGTGCTGTTTCGAGTCATGCTTCTGGTCCCCTTGGACATGAATAGAGTCTTCATCTTCTTTTTCTGGAGTTTTTGGCCAAAGTCTTTTGACCGAACCATGGCTAAGATCGCATCTTCTCTGATTTAAAATCTCTCTCAAGGCCCTCCTAAACTGCATGTCTCGGGATATATGCAAAGTGTCCCAAGAGCTTGGGGTAAACCGTCCAAGGATTTGCGGTGAAAGGGCCAATACTGCCCCTTCAAATTGAAGAAATATAAGGCAGTTTGTTGAAGGAACATTCTAGAGCCTGAGAGAGCTGGAGTTTCTGGGATGCCGTTATCCCAATCAGAGAACAGAAGTGTGACCCTCATGTGAGAGAGTCCACGATGGGATTGAGAGCTGCACCAGGGACTCCAAGCCACTGCCTGACCCTGTCCAGTCGACACGGTTCGCTTCTGTGCGACTTGGTGAACACTGAATCAGAAACCTTCTCTGTGTGTTAGAGGGCTGTGCCAGGGGAGGGAAGAAGTGCCCCCCACCCCCCGCTATGCTCAAGTTCTGAAACGAGGAAAGCAAAATCGGGTAGCTAGGTAAAAAGTGCATAGCAGGAATGACAAGGACGCTTATGGACCTACATAGGCTGGCATGAGGGATGATGGGTAAGGATGATAGGCTCCGATGGCAGTGTCAGAAGAACTCAGCGCTAGTACTCATAAGCATCCATGTACTGAGTACTGGGTTGTTCATCACCGTTTCCTGCAAACCATCCATGGGACTTGCATGAGTCACTAGGCTACCAAATAGCAGAAAGGACAGCCAGACACCAAACGAGACTTGCTGTTCAGCCCAAGTCTCCATAATGTTGTCCAGCTTAGATGTGTTTCAAAGGTCAGTTGCAGAGGTGTAGATTAGGTTTCTAAATCACAGTGGAGCTGGGGAAAATGTGTAAAACCATCTGACAGCAGCGGGGCCAGGGGCTGCAGGCCTGAAACCTCAGCGATTCCGGAGCTTGAGGCGGGAGGATCCTAAATTCAAGGTGTTGTGATTATAAAAAAGATAAAGAGCTATTAAGATGTGTTCTATAGGAAGTATGGTGAGGTGTGAGGGAAGGGGATGTCTCCAAATAAAAGCATGAGACAAACTCCTGTTTCCCTTCCTTGAGTGAACAACACATTATATAAAAAACAGCCCTGGAGCTGCGGGCACCTGAGCTCGAGCAAGCACACTCAGGAAGCCCTGGGCTGCCAGGTCAGATGCCTGGCCCATCTGACAGATCTTTCCCATGTGGCAGACAGGATGATTGGCAACACCAACGCAGAGTCCAACCTCCCTGGGTCCCTTGCTTCTTAGGATGCTCGCTTTGGCTTTGGATGAACAGTTCAACTCGAGCCTTCAAAAATAAACCAGAAAGATGCAAACAAGCCCTTCCCTGTCATACTTCAGATTCCCCCCCCTTCCACTCCTGACACTATTAACCCCCTTAATTACATTAGAAAGAATCTGCAGTGAGATCTTACACATAATTAGGGTTGACTGGTGTGTGTTTTCCATTTTCTATCTGCAACCGAGAATACGGGATGGGAACCAGGCCAACTGTGGAACTCAGGAGGGCCTCTCCCCAGTCCCAGGTTTAGCGTGCGGACTCTAAAATCTTGACATTTCTATCTGTGTACTCCGGCTTGTTAACAAAGGCGCTTGGCAGACAGAGGGGCAACTTGTTAAATCTGTTTGTCTCCATCTAAGCAGCCTTTAGGTGCATCTGCCCCAGCACCTGCGTGGATGAACCAATTAAATTCAAAGCAGGAGCGAGACTGTGCAGGAGGACCCACACTGGAGCCTCGGGCCACTCTTCTGGCTCCATTTGTTAATGGCAAAAAGTGGTGACTGACCAAGGGCTGGATCATCTACAGTGGCTTCTGAAATTCTAGAGGGACAGCCTGTCTACCAGGACAGTAAGCGTGAGTTCCATGTCCCCTCTGCCAGAACTGTAAGGCCACTGGTGTCACTCACCAGCAGGGAGGCCACGGGAGAGTCACTCTATTGTTTTCCCTCATTTGGACAATAGGAGCGTGACCTGGGGTGTCCCCAGGAGGACTGCATGGAGTGCACGTTTAGTACATCAGTGCGGATAAACCTCTTATAATGCAGATGGTTAACACCATGCTGTCAGCATTAACATAAAGGTAGGTATGTGAAATGCCAAGACGGGGGGTGGGGGGTGTTGGTTTTTTTTTTTTTACACCCAACAAGTCACAGGCTCTTGGCTGGGATGGGGGCAGGTACCACAGGCCTCAAGTCCCCATAATTAAATGGGAAGCCACCAATGGCCAACACCACTCCATTGAGATTCACCGGAGCTTTACCAAGACAAATTACTTCCCACCAGTCCTTTCAAGCAATTATCACTTTTAAAGGCTGGAGGGGGAGGGGTGTGAAGGGAACAGTAATGAGGGTTCCCAAGGACAGGGTTCTTCCCTTCCAAAGCTTCCCTCAGGGAGGGCCAGGCAGCTCCCACTGGAACGGGGAAGAGGAGGGAGGATGCAGCTCTAACCAGTTGTCCAGGTAGAAAATTAACAACCGCCAAACAACACTTTGTATTTGTGTGTGTGTGTGTGTGTGTGTGTGTGTGTGAGAGAGAGAGAGAGTGCATGTGTATCTAATTGTTATGTGTGAATCTGTGAGTGAATGTGCCTGTTGTTGTTCCTAGGTAGTACAGAGACGAACATCGAAGTCCTTTCCTCTGAACGCTTTCACTTTCTAAAAGTAATGCATCTCATGATTTTACTCTGATTTCTCTGAAGCTGAAATCTCCTTTAAGCACCTTATACCCCAGGCACTCACTGTCTCTTCCCCCGGCGGCACAACTGCCTGTCTGTTGCCTAAAGATTGCTAAAAAGGATAATTGTCTTTGAGATGGAACTTGTGTCACTGAGATGAACGGCACAAACACCATTTCCTCAACCTCCTGATTCAGTTCGCAGCCTTTGGCAACTGTCACCCGGAGCCTTCTGTGCCCTTCTGCAGCAAGGCCCCTGCAGCAAGGCTTGCTTTGGAACCCTTGCCTACTTGCTTAAACTCGGCTTCAACTGTAAAAGGAGGCGATGATGTTTGTTACTACAGGAAGTACTACCGACAATAAACTCGTGAGCCAGGTTTAGTGGCTCACGCCTTTAATCCTAGTACTTGAGAGCAGAGACAGGTGGAACTCTGTGAGTTCAAGGCCAGCCTGATCATCATGGTGAGTTTCAGGTCAGCCGGTGCTATTTAAGTGAGACTGTTTCTAAATGAGCAAGAGCGTAAATAAATCAATAAAAGAGAAAATAAATACTCCTAACATTCACAGTTCTTGGTCACTGCTCAGTGATGACATGGCTATCTGCTGGGGAGTTTTTATTGTCAACTGGACACAGACTACAGTCACCTGGGAAGATGGGATGGGATCTCAGTTAAGAAATTGCTCCCATCAGATTGGCTGGGGGCACGTCTCTGGGGGCATTCTCTTGGTTAGCAACGGAGGATGCGTGGGAGGGCCCAGTCCACTGTGGGCAGTGCCATTCCTGAGCAAGTGGTGGTCCTGCGTTGTATAAGAAAGCAGACTAGAGGCAGGAGGATTTCTGAGTTTGAGGCCAGCCTGGTCTACAAATTGAGTTCCAGGACAGCCAGGGCTACACAGAGAAACCCTGTCTCGAAAAAAAAAAAACAAAAACAAAAAAAAAAAAGAAAGAAAGCAGACTGAGCAGACCAGTACTGAGCAAGCCAGTAGTGTTCCCTCAGGGTTTCTGCTTTTGTTTCTTCCTTGAGCCCCAGCTCCCTTCAGTAACGGATCCTATCTGGTAAAATGTAATAAACCCTTTCCTCCCTGAGCTGGATTTAGTCAGTGTTTTATCCCGGCAACAGAAACAAATAAGACCTATCCTTTGTATTAGTGATGGCTTGGGTTGGTCCTATCATCACAGTATCGTTGAGATTTGTCCAGACTTTGGGTAGCAACTTGCTTTATGATGTTTCAATGAATTTGAAAGGTGATCCGCTTCATGGGAAAGATAGTAGTTCTTCATGGAGAAAGATGGCCTAACAACCAGGTCAAATTAGGAACAGCAACCTTCTTGAGGCACTTCAGCCACTAAGGGACAATCAACTCCCCTCCCCCACCCCCAAAGGGACCCACTGAACTTGAGAACCAAAAGGGACAGTGACCTGAACTGAGCCCTTTAAGAACCAACAGGGAACTTCCTTCTGAGATGTGTCAGGTGGGTGAGATATTCACCTCCGTCTTCAAGTCCCCCACTTTCCTCCTGGATGTGTCTAAAGCTGTGTAATTCCTAACGGTTTGCACGCTTTTTATCTTGATTCCCACAGGCCGATATTTGAGAACAAGACCTGCTGAGTATTTCAGAGACCCAGCCATTGACTCCTCAGGTGGAGGCTCAGTCAGAGAGCATCAAGCAGACTGGCTGCAGTCTTCACAGACCCTTTGGGAGGACAGGAGTCGGAGGGGAAAGCAAGAGGAGGCTGGTTCTCCTCCTTCTCAGTTCCCACAGAGACTCAGCCCCAACTGTTCTCTATTCTTGACTAACGGGTGGGAGAAGGAAGAAAGGATGCTGGGGAGGAACACGGGGCAAGCAAGGAAGATGCTACCGTACAAGAAAAGCATAAAGTGGGCTTAGGCCTGTGTCGAGTTTTCAAAACACATTAATCTGTGATACGGTGTTTTGACAGAGACAGATGGGACCCACGTGGTGATGGCAAGAGGTGTGGCTACTGAGCATATGTTGGGGAGGAAAGCCACAGGGCCGCAGTGCGACAAGCCCATACACAAAGAAAATGGATTGCTGTAAATAAAGGTGAGGGGAGTGAGGAGCGAAGTCGGGGCTCCCATCCCACCACAACCACACAGCCTGCAGGCAGGCTCACCCCAAACATCCTGTTTTGCCACACATCACAGACACCCACCCCCACCCCCCAAACCCAAGACTGCTTCCAGGGCTGTCAAAATACCAAACATCCTCTAGTACACTCTTGAGAACTTTCTGGTACTTTTTCAAAGCAAAGGATGGGTCAAGCAAGGTGACTATGACCCTGTTGGCAGGGCAGGGCAGGGTCAGGGTGGGGCCAAGCGGCTGGTGGGCAGGAAGCTCTGCACAATCACACATGAACCCGAATGTCACCAGGCTTTCACCAGAACAATCACAGAGTCAAACCCAGAAAGATCCAAGTCGAAAGTCCATTTGTGTTCTATTTTCAGCTATGAAAGATTTAGCTCTGGACCCCAAACCCATTTTAAAAAAAAAAAAATCCCACTCAAGACCAAGAATGAAAGGCAAACATGCAAGTTAAAAGCAATCTGAGTTTCTCCCCCCACACACACACACTTAGTGAAAAGTAAGGGAAAAACCTGGCAGCAGAGGTGTGGCTTTGGGGACTGGATTGGGACCTGAAGAGCAAAGAGGACAGGGGGACCAGGAGAGACCCAACTGACAGAAGAACACAGGACGAGTAAAAGGGTCTAAAGAGGCCATGTCTGCTTGTAGCACACTGAGCTTAGTGTCCTGACTGATCACCACCACGGCTGCACATTAAAAATCAAACAACAAACCACCAACAACGACAACAACAACAAAACCCTCTAACTTGAACGAACACTGTGTTCCTGGAATCTTAGCTCACTGAGCGCTAAGTAGCTGTGGAGAGGCAAGGTAGACTCTGAGGAAAGATCAGCCCAGGGCTGAGCCCCACCCCACCCTGCCCCCTTTCCTTTTCGCAGGTAAGCTGTGTTGCCCAAAGCTATGATCACCTCTCCTCCGGCTCAGTTTCTAAAGGGAGGACAGTCCAGTCGTCTCACCACACAGAGCCCTGCAGAGGCCTCGTGGGCCTCAGAACAGTGTTGGTGGGTTGCAAGCACCCGCAGGGCCTTGCAGGGAAGGGAAGGGTTTCACACCACAGCTCCAAGCCTGCAAACCCCCAAGCTATAAGCCTGCGAGCACAGGTGCCCTCGATGCAAGACAACCCTGCACAACTCACAGTCCTGCATCCTCTTCTCCGAAGAAGTGAAAATTTCCATCGGAGACAATTTGGGTTCTTTCTTTAAAAACTGAAAATTCGGCTGTACCGTCTTAATTCGTGTAAAACACGGAGAAAAACCCAAATTTAAAAAAGAAACCTTGGCGCTGCACTGAGGAAAACCAGCTTCAATAAACACCTTTGCAGATATGTTTCTAACTTCGAGTGCGCAATCAAATTAGCAAAAGCTGTGAGGCGGGGGTAGGGTGTCCCCTTGCGATCTCAGTTACGTGGGAGACAGAGGCTGGGGGACCCTGTAAGGCCTGACTTCGAAAACACGCTATTTTGTGATCTGACGTTGTACGTGTTTTCCCTTGGCTGTGTATCGTATCACCTGTTTTTGATGACCACTTTGCCTGACAGGCTGTAAGCTTCTCGGCGGCGGCGTCTTTCCAGTAAGGTTTGACTAGTTTCTTTCCAAAGACAACAAAATCACAGTTCTAGCTAGCTTTTTGACGAGGCCCTCCAGCTCAAGTTTCTCCCCAGACTGAGCGAGGTGAGGGAGGGGTGAACCTAGCAGCCAGCTCCAGGGGTCACTCCAGGCACTTCTGGGGCTTTGATCTAACAACCTCCCTCAGAGCTGTAAGTGGTGGGGAGAGGGAAGCCTCACGGACAGGAGCAGGAAGGGCAGGGAGGAGGATCACAGCAGTGTGAAGGACCCTTCTCTGTAGAGCCTGCTACACAAGGTCCTGGGGAGGTTGACCGGAAATGGCCAGGAACGGGATGGGGGGTGAGGGTGGTTGCGGGGAGGAAGGCATCAGAGGACCAAGACTGATGGACTGGGGGCAACTGAGCTCACCTACCAACTCCCCATTTTAGAGATCAGGGCACCGCCAAGGTTTGGGAAGACAGCAAGACCTAAGACACACTTGCAAAACACTTCATATTAGCGTTCGTCTTAGCAGACGGTAAGACCTACAATTACTGCCACTTGGGGGACCAGGAGCCAAGCACCGTGCAACAAATGTTTAATCTTTCTCAGTGTTTTGAGGGAGGGGGAGTAATGAGTCTTGCAAAAAAATGAAACAAGTTGCCCGAGACCCCGTGGTTAGAGACAAGTAGGAATTAGGACCAATTTGAGTCTCACAGAAGAAGCCCATGCTCCGATCTAGCCTAAGCACAGAGGGTTGTTTTTACTGGATAAACTCAGGAGCCTTGACTGCTGATTCCAGTGGCAGAGAGTCAGTCAGTGCTTTTTCTTCCCTTGTTATCATTTCATAGTGCTCCAGGCTTCTGTCTGCATCAGAATACTCAGCGCATCAATTGGCCCGTGGTCAGCGCCCTTGTGCTTTGTAGGGTAGTGGGTGCTGGGAACCGCCAGGGTGTCAATGGAAGGGTAACCTCCAAGTCCACTGTCACAGCTGAACTAACCAAGCAACTAATCAACCAACCAACCAACCAACCAACCAACCAACCAACCAGCACAAAGATAAGAGGACATAGCCGTCCTCCCAGTGAGAGTGTCCATCCCTATGAGGCCACTTAGGGACTCCGTGTGTATAATTATAATGTTCCTCCTAGGTTGATTAGCAGGTGGAAGAAGATCTCAAGTAGTTTGTTTACTTATTTTTTTAAGGCTCTTTCTCAGAATGAGTCATGTGCACAGTTTAAGCAAACAGCTGTGGCAGGCAAGAGACGAAGGCCACAGCCACCTGCTCTGCGGGGAGGATGCGCTCAGTCTGGGTAGCTAATTAGATCAATCTTGACTCGTTTTCTTTAATGAGATGCTACAAAGTACAGCATCCACCAGACCTGTTTTCTGGGTTACCTTCACCTGCATGCTGCTCCATCCCATCTATTCCTGGGCTTTATTTTATTTTATTTTTGGTTGGGGCAAAAACTTGTCATTATTTTATTTTATTTTCAAATACAGATTTTCTGTGAGTACTTGACAGCTATACACCATTGTGAAACAGCAACCAACTTTCTGACCAATTAGTTTATACTCCAGCAACTCGTGCCAAAGAGACGGGAAAGGGGCAAACATTTACAGTGGGGAAATATGTGAATATTTGCCTTTCGAGTACGTCATCTACATAGAATTGGCTTTAAAGTGGCTTAATATGCTTTGTTCTGGAATGTAGGAATAGGCAGTAAGGTGATTTTCTCTGTCTTACTCTAACCTCTGCAATTGTGTTTTGTAAGATTCTGAGGTCTAGGGGCCCAGAGGAAAGATGTGATTGCACCTTGTCTAGCAGCAGGCAACAACCTCAAACAGCACAGGAGTTCAAATGTCAGGCCACAGATCGCCCACCACACTGAGAGAGACACGTGAGTCTCTGTGTTAGAAGTCATTTGCTAAATTTGTACTTTGAGCCAGGATTTTATCCTTGGTGAGAACTGCATCCTTTAAACTCTCAAGTTCCATTCACTTAGTTTTGATAAGAAAGTCTACCAAACGACTATACTCAACCTGTCAATCACTTTTACAAAAAACAGTGTTAGGCCCATGTGTGTGTTTACCAGGACAATACAAGGACGTGTGTTCAGGGGCCTTGGTAACTTTTGTGGCTTTGTTAAGTGACACAAACTTCTTTGGGAGTCCACAATGATAAAGAGTTCCTGCGTGTTCGGTGAGCACCCAGGCACCAGTGGTTTGACCGGCCATTGTTTCCTTGACATCAGTGTGAATGTCAACACTGAAGACTGAAGGGAGAAAGATGACATCTGAGTGTTGTGAGGACAGCTTCAATCTCATGGAGCCTCTCAAACTGTCTCTGGGATCCCAGAAGTTCAGAGAGCAGACTTAGAGAATCTGTGCCCTAGACTGAATCTGCTCACACTGCGCAGACCTAGATTTGGGAGAGGGTCTCACTGGTAAGAGCCTAGCTTGTCTAGCTGGACTTGCCTAACCCTAACCCTAAGAGGCCCTGGATTTGATCTCTGGCAACACACCCACACCCACCACCACCACCACCACCGACCCACATACACGTATCACAAAGACAGACAGACAAACACATGTACGTACATACACATACACACACACATTACAAAGACAGACCGACAAAAACACACACACACACACACACACACACACACACACCAAAAAAGAAAGAACAAAAACTTAGATTTTGTTCCTCCCTCCCCGGTCCCCTTGACAAAAAAAGGCCAAGACAGCAAAAGCCCTTCAGGTTTGGGGCAGAGCTGTCCCTTCCTTGAGTGCCTTCTAGGCTGTCCATTTGCATGAACATGGATGATATTTTCTGGCCAAGATCATCAAAGACCTCCAATAAGTACGAGCAGAGACCAGCATCTACCAGCAAAGGATGTTGGCGCCCAACCTGTGGTCACTCCTATCACCCGCCATTCCCTTTTATCTAGCAGATTTGGACTCCGGCACTTCTCATTTGTCACACTAAACACAGAAGACTGCAAGTTTCCCTCTAGACACCCCCTTGCTTATTGGTTCTGATTCATAAATGTCTTATTGTCATTTAGACTTGAATATGTGCTTTGACTTTGGCGACCCTCCGACAGTTTTCTTCATTGAGAAAAGGGTTTCTTTGGTTGCCTTCTCCTAAATTAATGACTCTGTGATCAGAGAATATGGTGGGGTACAGTGAGTCCTTTGAAGTTTGGTGACACTTGACTCATGGCCCAGTGTTTATGTTCTGCGAACGTAGCAATCCATATGATATATATCTCTGTGCATACTAATGGTTGACATACCCGTTTCATAGGTAACATTTAGGGAGGGAGGGTTTGGTGACTTATCAGCTACTAGTGAATTCAAGTTGAAATTCCTTACTAGAAAGTACATTTCTCTGTATTTCCTCGTGGCCCTGTCATTTACCTTGAAGCTCTGATATATTTGTGAAAACGTAGAACCACATTTTCCTGTGATTGATACTGCGGTTCTATCATGACAGCTTATCCTGGTTTGCGAATACTTTCCGGACAGTAGTTTTTATAATTGTCCTTTTTGTCTCTCCATAGGCTATGCTTTTCCAGTTTCTACCCCGTTTCATTAATTCACCTAAATCCAGCCTGCTATTAAACCTATCCACTTTATTTTTTCTTAATTTTTTTCCCATAGAATGGATTCTATCTTTCAAACGTAGGTGGCCATTTTTATAAAGCTACATGATTTAACATGTAGCCATGTTAAACCTGGTATCTGTGTCTCTGTAGTTTTATGCCTGTGATTGCATCCATACTGAGAGATAAGATAACCTTGGATTTACGATTTTGGCGTCTGAATCAACTAAATGCACCAATGGTGTGCTGGGATTTTTACCATTTCTTATCCACAAGCATCTTCTGATCAGTTTAGATCGGAACATCTACAGATGTTCTTTGAGGACTCCCCTGAAGGGAAGTGCTTCTGGCAAAGACTTTTTCTTTTTCCCATATGCTAGTGACCATCATCCAACAGACGATTAACAGGTTGAAGACTTTCATTCCTCCTATGCATGAACTCAGAGAGGGTCAGCTGTGGTTACAGATCCCAGGGGCACAGTCTTCCTCTTCCGGGTCCTGCAGATACGTGACACACTTCCATGGCAAAGTGTGTTCACATCTAGTTCACCCCCGCCCCCCAGCAGTTGGTGCGTAGCCTCGGGGAGCCCCACTTTCTGCTGGAGTCCATTCCTCGTTTTTCCTGTTAAGTGTCTATTCTATGCCTTGGATTATGCAAGACCTAAAACGACTCTGGGCTCATCACATTCAGTCTAGTTGGTTACACTCTGGGCTCATCACATTCGGTCTGGTTGGTTACACTCTGGGCTCATCACATTCAGTCTGGTTGGTTACACTCTGGGCCCCCCCTTCACCTCTTTACTGGTCTCCTGGTGTCCCTTATGCTCCTTTCCAATCAACCCTGGGGTGCATTTGAAATGTATATTGTGAGAAATCCATTTTAAAGACTGGATATGCATAGTCATGTTTCTGGCTACATAGAACATATGTGTGCATGTTGAGTGGAGTGGATAAGTATGTACTTATGTAGAATAGACTATGTCTCCTCCTTTCAGTTCTTTTCTGCAGAACACTGGCTTATCTCGTCTGCCATGATGGTAGACCACTTGAAACATTTTAAGGCACACAGTACCAATTTTAAATCTAAAATTAATAAAGCCACCTTAAATTAACTGTCGACTTATTACATGTCAAATACTGTTTTGGAAACTTTCTTTTTTAAAACAAACTTCATTAAAAAAAAAAAAAACAAAAACAAACAACTTACAAATAAGAAGCACCACACACTAAATTGAACCAGTCCCAAAGTCTATCTATCCATCTCAGTAAACTTACATTTTGAGGCTGTGGCATTTCCCATTGGACTTCAGTTTTATGCACGTATCCACCATCAAAACCAAAAACCCATGACTGAGTTTGAATTGGAGCACAGTTATCTTTATGCCTCTTTTCATAACTTATGTTGATTACCTGCACACGGTCCTTCCTCATCCTTTCATTTTTAGCCTTCCTTGTTCTTTTAGACCTTGAATTTATACTAAACGTGGCCACACAAACCTTAGAAAGGGAAAAAAAAAGTTGTCTCCTTCATATGCAGAATCGAGCTAATAATGTATGTACATATGTAAATAAATGTATGTGTGGGTGCAGTATATAGTGTTTTAGAAATGTAAAAAAAAGTAATCCTGAGCCCTAAATGTTATTTCAGAAGTTAAGTAATCTATACAACCTATACATAGATAGTCACACACTAGAATACAAACTCAGGATGGAAAACCAGCTTTGTGTGATATCACACACTTTTCTGTTACAGCAGGCATGGTGGCATGTGCCTGTGATTCCATCACCCATGAGGACAGCTTTGGTAGATATTGAGAACCTGTCTCAAAAACAAGTGCCGAAGGTGCTCGCCATGGAGCAGGGTGGGAGGGGAGAACTGATTACCGCAAGTTGTCTTCTGGCCTCCATACATGTGCCCAAGCAAATGAATGTACATACACACACACACACACACACACACACACACTCTAAAGTTTTACAAAGCAGAAGAAAACTCGATCTGTTCCATCAGGGAAGCCACCTAGAACTATTATGAGGTAATTGATGTTCTCTGTTCAACATGTGTTAAGAATCCTCGGAGGCAAAGAACTTCACAATATCCATATAAGTGAGGCCAACGGACAGCATAGCACATTATATAACACTTCAGTGAAGGCTCGGTGAAGGCTCGAGCGGCGGTTCTCGACCTGAAGGTCATAACCCCCTTGGAGCCACGGGGAAACACAGATATTTACATTATGGTTCATAATTGTAGCGAAGTTCTAGTTATAAAGTAGCAATGAAACAATTTTATGGTTGGGGTCATCGAAACACAAAACACTGTTTCAAGGGTCTCCGCATTAGGAGTGGGGAGAGCCACTGGCATGGAGAGTGTCACAGGTCACTCAGATACTTCAATGTAGATACTTCAACTTTTTC
This sequence comes from Tokudaia tokunoshimensis, assembly GCA_036184795.1. NCBI lineage: Eukaryota > Metazoa > Chordata > Mammalia > Rodentia > Muridae > Tokudaia > Tokudaia tokunoshimensis. Next base: position 29,435,545 of record BTHU01000003.1, read on the forward strand.
TTAGTGAAACCCAATTAAAAAAAAAAAAAAGATCACACTCACTGGGACTGATAAAGGACATAAAAGATCTCACATCATTTTGGGGAGGGATTCCTCTTTCACCACCAAATACTTTTGAAGATGACTTTAGATTTCAGAGCTTTGTAGATTTTGACATTCTTTTATCTATAAGCTGTATGAACCAAGGACCACGGCTTCCATCCCCAGACACCGCTTTCTAGACAGGCCAGATCTGTCCAACCTGCTTTAATGCAGCAATGATGGCACTACACTTGGGGGTGGGGGTGGGGGTGGGGTGGGGTGGGGGCGGCATTGTTCTTGACCTATTAAATCTCATGTGAGTTGTCCACACAGATTTAGTTCCTCCTGACTGAGAACACGAAAACATCAGCATAGACAAGTGACTATCTCTCTGTACAAATGCGCTGAGTTTACTGGTATTCGTTGCAGTAATCAGTTCAATATAATTCAGCCAACAAAATACAAGCATCGTTGACAATGATAGGGTAATAGTTCTTTGAAATGTGTTTCTTCACATGCAATCATTTTTTTTTTCAATTCCCCACCATTGCAAGTAGGATCCTCACACATCTGTTTTAGAACTCATTGTAGGTATAAACTAGGAGATACTTATGTGAGATCAGCAGGTATGTGTCAATTACATGACACATATTGGTATGTGTATGACTTTGAGATCTCACAGAAAAATAGCCTGCTGTATAACATAACATCACCAAATAAAGTTTTTAAGAACATTTTTTAATGGTTTACTAGTAAATTTTTAGGGACTGGTCCAAATATAGTGTAAGTGTAATAATATGTGGCTGTATAGTCTCACTGTCATCAGGAGCTGGAGGCCACCGTTTATCTGGGAACTTAATGTAATCTATAAAAGATGGTAACTGTAATCTATGTATGAGACAACCTGGAATACATTACAGTTTATTCAAGACTCTAAAATTGAAAAGTTACTAATTGTAGCTGTATTAACACTCATCAGATTTTTCACAACCAAAACTCATAAGCAAGAGCCAGGCCTTCCAGTGCAGAAGGCACAAGCTCTCAGGCGCCATAAGAAGTAGTAGCTACTATCACTGCTTTCCAAGTGAAGGGTCCTACAGCCTCCAATGGCCTTAATTAGGTTCAAACATGTCCTTCTGACTCCTCTAATAACTTAAAGGTCAATATTCATAAATTTAAGTATTTGATATGCACAGGCATGTAAGAAGTCAACTCCAGAGTTTTTATAATACTGAAAAAATAATACTATTTATAATTTATAGTACCATTGTGAGTGTGTGTGGCAGCCTTTTAGCTGACTGTGTCAACCTCAGTGAGCAAAGGGTCTCAGGTCCTGAGCAGGGCCTACGCAGCTGGATCGCAATAGGAACTTCTGGGCTGTAACTCAGTGACAGTTTCTTAATGTGGCCATCACCACAGAGACAAAGCAAAAGCCAACTAGCAAAGGGACTACAGGGTTGGGGTGCAGCCCCTGTATCTATTGACAGGATGGTCATCATCATCCTCTTGATTATGATCTTAACGTAGTAAGATTACAGAATATGTGAAGTTGATGCTTGTTGGCCAAAACTAAAAGGATTGACCAGTGAAGGACGATGGATGGTTGGCTAGGGGAGGCCTGGTACGAATGATTAATTGTATTTTCTCTCTCTCTCTCTCTCTCTTTTTTTTTTTTTTTTTTTTTTTTTGGTTTTTCCGAGACAGGGTTTCTTTGTGTAGCCCTGGCTACCCTGGAACTCACTTTGTAGACCAGGCTGTCCTTGAACTCAGAAATCCTCCTGCCTCTGCCTCCGAAGTGCTGGGATTAAAGGCGTGCGCCACCACCGCCCGGCCATGTATTTTCTCTTTTGTCGCTTTAGCACAGATTGAAAAGCAAAAGGAGGAAAAAGAAACTCACAAAATGCTTATCATAAATGGTTGCTATAGCAATCAGACGAATATCATGACATAAAGTGAAAGGGCATTTCCCAAGTCATGAGCCACTCTTGCTTCAGAAAAGAAAGCCAAATAATCTTCCAGCATGCCCACTGGATGTCAGTTTTACACTCTCTTTTCCTAACAGGCAATGCTGAACCAGGACCTTCCTTCTGGATTCTCTGTTCCCTCCTCTCCCTTCCCCTCCTCTCCCTTCCCCTCGCCTCCCCTGTCTTCTCTCCTCCCTCACACAGCTTGCTGCTTCAGGAGATGGAGCAGAGCGCGTGGAGTTGTTTCTGATGATACTTCTGCACAGTTCCAGATATTTCTACCGTAAAATACACCAGTTAGTCCAGTACCTAGTCTGTACGAAACCCGTGTGCCGTCTAATCAACTAACAGAAATCACAGACCCTCCCCGTTCCCAAGAAGCAGTGGCCAGTTGCCTCGGTCTCCTCACCACTGGTGTTCCAAGAAAATTGCAATTCCAAAGATAATTGGAATTTTAGGGGCAAAAAAGAAATCACTAAATCAGAGTTTCTCTGAACCTCGAAGTCCTTTACGATGTCTAGTAAAGAGCAGTTAGCAGCTCACACTATGTAAGGATTGCATGGATTTTGCATGTTTTATCTTTTTAAAAAAAGTTTTAAAAATAAAAAACACAGTAGTTTACAAACAATAGACGAACAAGAGAGGACAATCCATGTCAAACATTGCTTCTTTTTAATTCTGAGAAAATTCTCAACAAAACTTCCCACTGGGATGCTCCACTTACCCAGACAGCAAATAGGAGACACGTGGTTGTTTCCTATCTTCTAAATTTTCAAGAGCAGAGTACTGAATAGTAATAAGGAAAGGCCTTATCATGGTAAGTGTTTGGTAAAATGAGACTTTGCTTGCAGAATCTGTTAGCCACAGCTGGGTAGACATGCAACAATACAGCACATCTATCTGTTGACTCACACGGGGGAAATCACGTTAATTAGACTGTATGTTCCCTGAACAGAGTACCTAGAGTACCTGGAGTGCAAATGACAAACGGTATCTATTTAGGAAAGAAATGTGACTCTCTTACGCCACATCTTGGGTAGCACTGCTGTTTATAAAATGAACAGCAGTCCACCTTTCATGCCTTCCCTCTTCCAGAAAGTACTGAGTTCTGATGATCACACCTCCAAACTATTGCTTCAAAATACTTCTCTTGGGATTTCAGAGTGAGCTGACATAACCCATTAAATTACTCCCTTCAGATGGGGACGTTGGAGAAGCAGGAGGTCAGGAGGTCAGAATTATTAAACTTAGAAGAGGAAAGGGCTGAGGAGATGGATCAGTCAATAAAGTGCTTATTTGCTCTGTGAGCATGATGACCTGAGTTTGGAGTCCTCAAACCTGCATAAATGTTGGGTGCAGTGACCTTAGTGCTGGGGAGGGCAGAGATGGATTACCTAGAGCTTGCACTAACTGTACACAGAGAGAGAGAGAGAGAGAGAGAGAGAGAGAGAGAGAGAGACAGAGACAGAGACAGAGACAGAGACAGAGAGACAGACCAAGACCAGGGCTTGTTTAGAGAATGCTCTGAAACAGGTCTTGGATTTAGGTAGACCTGGAAGGAAATTTCAGACACAGGTTCAAGGTTCAGGCTGATGATTTGCACGATGATCTAATCAAACAACGAGGCAGAGACTTAAGGATTTAAAGCAAAAGGGTTTAGACTAATGCGCTGCCTATAACAAGGAGAAATGGGGTAAGGTTCTGGGGTCCCAGAAGAACTGACTCTGTATCCACAGGATGGGAAATGGAGTCCTTTGACTGGTACTGTGTCTCAATCCTGACAAGAGAGGGATGTCATTCTAGGTCTGACCCCTCACATCCAATCTATACTTACTTCTCAAAGCTCAGACTTCCCAACAGCCCCTCCTCCTTGGACCAATTCTACTTTCTTCTTTCCCATTCTCCCAAACTTTGAGTGCTGCGTACTGCCCCCACCCAACCCCCCCCACACACACACAGTGGGTACAATAACTTAGACCTGTCTTCCAAACTGTCTTTAAGACTCATTGTGTGTTCACAAAGAACACACAATGCTTACTAAATTAGCCTCCACCAGGATGACCTGGACAGATTAGTAAAACACCATTTCTAGTCCCCAGCCTACGGAGTTCTTAGAAGGAGCTTCCTAGCAGCTTCCGGGCACTTGGGGAGCTCACTCTGAGACCCACAATGAGTAAAATCGGACTTCCATTTAAACTTTACCATGAAAATACAATCACGGAAGTCAAGTATCAAACGTAAAGCAGCAGTGGGCTCCTCCATGGGAGGCATTCTCCACAGTGGAGTGCTGGTTTTTGCTCTCAGAATGGGTCCGGGCTTTGGGCTCTGTCTCCAGAGGAACCTTCCTTGTAGCTTTCTCTGTTCCTCCACACTAAATAGTCTTTTAGATTAGTAACACAGGGCTGGTAGGGAGCATGAAGATTTAGCTTCCTACACAATGGCTTTTCCAGTACCCTCCTTAAGGAAACTTTCATAGGCCTTCTCACCACGAGTGGTCTGTACCTGGACACCACCCCCTTGGAAAGTCATCTCATTCTGTTGTCAATGATCTTCCTTAAAGATCCTGGTATTTGTCTTGTCAAGATGTCCATCTACCCAGTGCAGACCCATAACCTCTCACACTGGAAAAAAAAAAAATCACCTCATCTTATTGTCAAATGTGTCAGGGATCAACGCCAGCCTTGCCCTGGGAGTCAGCTCTACTCTCAAATGCTCAGGATAGACACAAGTGAGCCAAAACAGAGGGTGTCACAGGGAGACTTGCCAGAGTGACAAAAGGTTTGGAACACACATTAGGGCTTAGAAGAGTGAGGTGTGTTCTGTCCAAACAGTGACAGGCAGCAAAGTACAACAGCCTCCAACTCACAGGGAGAGTGACTCGGGAGTGGTTTTAGTGATAGCTCCAAAAATGCTTCCCCCGTAGAAAGCTAGGCTAGACTGTGTATATCTTGCAGGCTTGGGGGGGGGGGCCCGCCTGTAAGGCCACAACCCCCACTCTGTGGAAAGCCTGGACCAGTGGGACTGGAACTTGGGAACCTTGGGGGAGGGGGGAGTAGGCCTGCTGAGTGACACTTCAATGGACTGCCAGCAGGAGGGAGGGTTATAGGCAAGTGGAGACTTGTGGGCCTCCTCCAACCACCTAGTGTAGATAATTACCCTGCGCCTTCAGTCCTTCAGGGGATGACCTGCTTGGAATCTCGGGAAGGTTGTTCCTTCCTCTCCTCCCCCTCCCCTCCTCCTGTTGGTTGGCTCCAAGGAACCTTTATATTTTGGTCCACTCCCTTCTTGAACCCCCGCTCAGATGGGAACGTACATCAAACAGTGTAATTAAAAATCCTCGAAGCCAACTTCGTCGTCTTACTCAGCCTAAAGAAAATCGTCCATGAAATGGCCAGACTAACTGGTCAGATGAACGCAAACTGGCCTCGGTTTGCCTGGAAGCAGCACAAAGGCCCAGAGCAAGGTTGGGATGTGCTGCAGAAAGAGGCGAATCCTCCAGATGCTGGGCTCCAGGGAGGAAAAGAAAGCCAAGCATGGTCAACAAGGACCCTGGTCAACGAGGACGGGGAAGATCCCGAGGTTAAACGCAGAAGAATCTTGAGACTATCGTAGTAAGAGTTTTAAGTTATGAATCAGGAGTCATCTTTTCTGATACAGAAGCCAATGTGTATGTACCACAGAAAAGTCTCACCTATTAAATCTCTATTTGATGCTGTCTTTTTATAAAGGTTCCAATTTATTTACTAATCCCTACTTTGTCCTCCCAAACTTTTACAGACGAGAGTCCCCTGACTGTTCAATCAGGCAAACGAAAAGCAAAGCAAAGGATTGAGGGTGAGGAGGTTTCTGGTTTCTGTCCCCCCAAACATCTATGTTCTGCACAGCACGATGGCAACTCAAAGACTTCTAATGAAACAACATCCACCTCCTCAAATTTCTTTTTCATCAAACAGCATTAGGTCCCTTGCTATAGAACAACAATTCCAGAAGTGAATGCTCTGCCCACATTAGTGAAGCTCTGCTGAGCACAAGCCGTGCGGCACACAGCATGTGCAGAACACAGGATGTGCAGAACACAGGATGTGCCTTGTCATACACACGCTGAGAAGTACACACTCTGAGCAGGACACATGCTGAGCTGTACACACGATATGCAAGACACAGGGATGTACAGTACACAGGATGTGCCGTATACACACTGAGCAGGACACACGCTGTGCCGTACACACGCTGAGCAGGACACAGGATGTGCTGCAGTACACATAATCTGCAGTACACAGGATGTGCAATACACACCACGTGCAGTACACATAATGAGTTCTGGAAGTCAGCCTCTTCTGTGTCTTGCAATGGCAAGTCCAGTGTTATGGTTTTCATGTTGCATACAGAAAACAATTCTTAGTGTGCATGAATAATAAATTTTTAGAAATCTAGGATCACTTACCCTCATAAATTTTTTTTTGCTTAGAAAACATCAGTATTTGTGATTATCAATCATAATAAGTTTGTGAATTTTTTTTTTGTTTGTTTTGGTTTGGTTTTGGTTTTTTGAGACAGGGTTTCTCTGTGTAGCGGCTGTCCTGGAACTCACTCTGTAGACCAGGCTGGACTCGAACTCAGAAATCCACCTGCTTCTGCCTTCAAAGTGCTGGTATTAAAGGCATGCACCACCACTGACCGGCTAAATGTTAAAAATGAAAATATAACTTGAAAATGCAAGGTCAAAGGGGAACATTTCCAGTAATTTTTATGCAGTTATTATAGAGGTGCACAGTCATTGAAAAAATTGTTACCAATGAAAACTCTAAGTGTCTCCTTGAAATAACGAGTTTTTCTAGTATAAGGTTTGCTGTGAATATAGATGCTTAATTTATACTAAGCACTTTTTATGTAAAGTCTTTTTATTTATTTCAAACATTTCAAAGTTGATTCCAACACTAATCAACAGAAGTTGGTGACCCTCCCCTAAATAATTACAATTATTCTCCAAACAATACAGAATTTGCAGGTTAAAAAGACAATGAAAAGGTTTGTCAGAATACTTATTCTTTAACCAACAATAAATCCTCAAAGCTGGTGATTTCTCACTAAAACAGAGGATCCAAATCAGAGTGTAAATATCACCAGGCTACATTTACACTGCAAGAGTCTGAATTTGGAGTATGTTAGAAAGAAAGAATGAAAGAATGAAAGAATGAAAGAAGGAAGGAAGGAAGGAAGGAAGGAAAGAAAGAAAGAAAGAAAGAAAGAAAGAAAGAAAGAAAGAAAGAAAGAAAGAAAGAAAGAAAGAAAGAAAGAAAGGAGGGAGGGAGGGAGGGAGGGAGGGAGGGAGGGAGGGAGGGGGAAGGGAGAGGAGGGAGGGAGAGGGAGAGGAGGGGAGGGGAGGGAGGGGGAGGGGAGGGGGAGGGAGGGAGGCACAGAGAGGTGTCAGCAGCAAAGCCCTACAGCTTCCAGGGAAACCCACAGAGTGGGGCTTGTGAGGAAGGAGGGGAGACCCCACAGGAAGGAGGGGGCTGCCCCTTAGGCTAAACTTCAGGTCCAGGACAGGGTTTCATCTCAGATGACTGAAAATCTGTGACCTCCTTTTCCACCTATGACATCTGCCAGACCCTGCCGAGACCTCAAACTCCTATTTTACTTGTTATTCAAAAACCTGAAGACATCTTTTTAACTATCACAGAGGCTAGTCAACCACACAGGAATAGACTCTGTATAAAAACTTAACCTTGTCTTATACACATAACACTTGTGTAACTGAAAAACTATTTTCTGCGGAAATATATATAGCTAATTCTCCTTGGGTGTATGAAAAGGCAGGAAGAAAATATAAAGAATGGTTCTGCCTCCCTAAATCCAAATTACTGGACCCTAAGAGTTTAACACATTTGGGAGGTACACATATTCTCTTGTGACCATGCAGCCCCTGGGAACGCAACCCCAAATCTGATCTTTCTTCTTCAACAGAAATATAGGCTTAGATGGTACATGCTAGGGCACGTGCCAGGCTCTCCACTTCCATTCTCACCCTGGGCTCTACCCTGGAAACAGGTCAAATGTGGAAATTCAAATATCAAGCAAACAAAAATAAATGGTAGTATATTTAAACAAAATAAATAAATAAGAGCCAGTAATGGGGCTGATGAATATGATACATTGCTGGTTAAACTGGTTAAGAGTGCTCGACGCTCGTGCAGAGGACCCAGAACAGACAATGAGTGGGTCACAGACACCAGTAACTCTAGTTCCAGGGCCACATCCCTCCTCTCATCTCTGTGGACACTGCACACACATGGTGCACAAAACGGCAGGCATGTGCACGCACGCACATGCGCGCCCACACGCACACATATGCGCTAAGTAATTTTTTAAAAAGTGTACATAACAGAAGCCAAGTCTTTTTAATTGTATGGCAAACAGGACTGTGTTTTCTAACTGGCACATGCTAGTAAGCACCAAGGATGTTGGTCTCACCTTCATCTACCTGAGTGCTGGCAGTCTGTCTCACGAACTTTAAATTCTCCATCTACATATGAAAGCACACGCATACACACATGCCCAGACATGCACACGCATGTGCACACACACAGAGGTGACCTGCACATTTCTACTTAAAGGAGACTCGTGAATAGCAATTCGATTGGAACAAGGAGTTGGGTGTTGTGCCTTGAAGACTGCTTTTAGTTAGCAGTCATCTGAGGTACCTCAGGACCCCTCTGGAGATTGCGGAAGCTCTTTTCCCTGCCCCTTTAGAGCTGCTGAATATTTGGGGCTGACTGTGGGGAACTTGCAGGTCCTTCCAAGCAAGGACAGAAGGGAGCTTGCTGCACCCACAGCACTAGGCACACCACCTCGCCCCACTTCCTTCCTTGCGGGTCAAGGCAAAGCCACTTACAACAACATCCTGTGAGCAAGCCTGGAAGGATAACAAGAAGGGATTACTGATAGGAAATGCTAAGAGACTGGCGTGGAAATGCTTGCTGAAGCCAGCCTGAAGGAGACTCAGAGGACAGAGGCCTAAAAATACGGCCTGAGATTGTCCCATCTCACCTTCCTTTTAAGAAACCAAAAAATAATCACACCTCTCTTCTCCAGGCCCAGGGTACGCACATACAGCCAAGCTTCCATGTTTACTCTAAAGTGTGCTCATTAATGCTTTTTTTTTTTCCTTTAAAAGCCTTAGACGTATGGAAATGGCTCTTTCACTGTTCTGCTCATTAACTCCACAGTAGGAAAGAAAAGTTGCAGCAGACAGTGTGCGGTTGTTTTCCATTTGAGTTTATTTAGTTTTCAAAACAGTGAGTCATCCGAGCTATGCAAATGAAAGTTGGGGTGGCTTTACTCAGCCGATTAACTACAGTTATATATAGAACACAGTCCCTTAAATAGCAGCTTCTAGTTCTCACAGTGCCAAGATGACTTCCTTTTCTCCTGTAAAACCTGAGACCAAAATCCTGAAGGCCTGGGAGACAGTGCCACTGCCACAGGGTGGGCAGGACAGGAGCTAAAGAAGTGGATGCCAGGCCAGGGCCCCGCCCTGCCCGTGCCCGTGCCCATGGTAACTCAGCACACTGCTCCTCTCTGAGGAGAAAGGAGACTGCGGACCATCTGTGAACCCTCAGGGAGGCAAATAACTGCACTGTGTCTTAGCTAAGAAACTGTTAGGTGAGATGGATGCTATTTTAGAGGACTGTCCATAAAAATATCAGCCTGTTTGCTTGCTTGGTTTTTTATTGTTTTGGGCTCATCAAAATCCATGCTGGCCCGTATATCAAAATACTGGCCAAAGTGCTTCTGATTGACTATTTTCCAGGTATATCTGATATTAGCTCCAAGAAACAGGGCCAGCCTAGATGTCGCACCTCCCAAAGAACGCACTGTGCTTTCTGGCTGTTAGAAACCTGGCCACAGAATGCACATACCGTGTAGAGATTTGCCTAACATTTCACGTAACCCTCAGCGTTCAATAAACACGCACCCAAAATACACAGACCTACTCCCCTCGATTTATATTCCAAATACCAAGGGATTATCAAAACCTCTAATTCAACACCAAAGTCAGCGAGTTTTATGCGTTGGGTGGAACCCAACCTCGCTCCAAGTTGATTGTATTTAAGATAGGGAGAAGCAACTTTATAGAGGCTGATGCTCCCTCCGGGCAACCTGGGATCAGACTGGATCCAGTCTGAAGGGAAACGGCAGCCAACCCTTAAACTCTGTGATAAGATAAAAATCCAACAATGTTGGCTCACCGGAGGCTCCCGTCAACTTGGACTAGTCCTCCACGTTTTTTCTCCCTGGCCTATCTGCTCTCTTCTCTTGTATCTGCTTTAGCATAACTTCACTTTTTTCTTTTATCTTTCCATAACTGCACCCAGGGACTGGAGGGGGATTGATTTTTTTTTTTTTGTTTTGACTTATTGTTTGAAGATCTGTAACTCAAAGCAGCTCTCACGCCTCTGATGTCTAAGCTGGAGCGGCATAAAAGGTAAACCCAGGGCTTGGGTATCAAACCGTGCAGCAGCAATACCAAGTTTTATAATCAGCCATCCAGGTTTCCATCTTATTTGGTGCTGCCCCCTCCCCCACCCCCACCCCCACCCCACCCCTGCTCGCGGGCCTCAGCTAGCAAAGTGTGAGTGAGGCGACTCCTACCTTCTGTTAGGTGTCAAGAACGAGTTAAAACAAAATAAATAAATAAATAAATAAATAAATAAATACCACAACAGCTTTATGTGCCACGGCTGCGAGATTAAATAGACCTCTACTGAAGGCAAGAAGTTATTTCCTATGTAGAAAATTGACCTTGTTTTTGTTCACAATGGAAGGAAATTTAGAGGCTTTTCACAAGGTTGCTTTATGAAAACAACACCTGAAAACAAGGGAAGACCGTACAACCGTCAAAAGTCACTTTCCAAACTGTGCACACACCAATGAGCCTCTGTGAGACCCATAAGCAGATTCTAAAACAAAATGTTATTCTTGAACCAGATGTCTAAAGACAGACCCATGTATTAGGTTAGAAATTGTGCCGGCAACAGTACACTCCAAATGAGCTAATACAACCCAAAGTTAAAAGTTTCTTTCTTCTTATCTGGCACAATCCTAAATTATTTGGATTATTTTGATCTTTGATCCTGCCGACGGTGAAATCGCACGCTGGTGCACATACAGATGCACAGATAGTCACAGGAGTTTTTAAGGGTCTATTCCCCGAAGTTGTTGAGCTTGCTGAAATATGGTTACATATGCAAACATTATCTCCCAATTGTAACCTCATTTTCTGCTCTGCTGGACAGCGTGACCAGCATTTGTCATTGGGCCTCCCCCCGCCCGCCACACCATTCATGCGTCTATAATTGTCATCGAGATGTGGCGTGTCAGCAGGACTCCAGTGTTCTCTGCTCCCCGTCCCCACACAGTCACTCAGGTAACAAACCCGGTAATCTCGCCCTGTTTTCATGATGGTTGAATTACACATAATTGTTTCTGCACAGTGATTGATTTCTGCCTGAATAGAGACCTCTGCCTTTTTTCAATGTGAGCGAGTGGCAGCCAAGTCTCCCCCATCTAGGAGGAGGCAGCAGCCTTTGAAGAGATCAAAGCCAAGGCCGCGAGCAGTTGTGCGCCCTGGGAATATGGAAAGCCTTTATGCTCTCAACCCCATTTCCAGCATCGTGTTGGACTGCAGCTGCACTGCGTTCTGCCAGCATTCGTGGTGCTTTTAGTATTGACTCTGACATCACCGATAGCTGTTTTAAAGTAACAAAAGCCGAAAGATGACTTATTTTCACAACTCTGTAATTGGAACATGCAAAGGTGGGGGTGGGGCGGGAGAGCCAGAATGAAGGGGAGGGAAATACATTTGCTTTTAATTTAAAGCAGCACAAAAGACAGAGAGAGAGAGAGACTGAGGGAAAATTATATAAGTTTCCACAAATGAAAAACATGCTTTTCGTATGGAAAAACCAGCGGGGGCATTTTATAACTCAGACCACACAAAATGAACTGATGGCTAAATACACTCTTCCGAGGCGAAAGGGTAAAATGAAAACGAGGGGGTAAGAGGGTTCCGATTGGATTGGGAGAGGGACCCTGACAGGCACAGATGCAAGGTGGAACCCGGGGGCCGGGGGCCGGGGGCTGGGGGCTGGGGGCCGGGGGCTGGCCCCTCCCCCTAACCTGTTCCCTTTTCAGTCGAGGATGCACAGCTGACATCTTCATGCATATATCACGGGCTTCTCTGGGAAACTGCAAACAAACACGTGACTCCTGATTATCGGGAGGAGGACCGAAATCAGAAGTTGTGTCTGGCTCCAGATGTAGAGCCGCTAATCAGTCTGCCAGGGTCGCGCCTTCCCGTGTACAATTGGAAGCTTAAATATGGCAAGGAATCTCTTAAGGTCACGGGGACCAAAATACATCAGCACTGATATTCCACTACTTCTTAAAGCAGAAAGCAAGGATGCACCCATTTCTTATTTTTAAAGCATTTTGGACTCTATTGTAAAGAAGTACATTTTGTACTTATTACATTTAGAATCAACATAGATGAGCAGGTCAAATACTATTTCTATACTATTTCTATATTTATGGCGTTGCTTGTGTCTGATAACTGCCACTGTCTAGAAAGACATCGTTTTTTATGTTCTTATTTATTTTTTGAGAATTTCATACAATATTTTGATCATACTCTCTCCTCTTCCTAACTCCTCTCAGGTCCTTCCCCATCTCTACTCTCCTAACTTCTACCAAAAAAAAGACACCAACCCAAAAAAGAATAATGTACACAAAAAAGCCAGAAACACACAAAGTCTAATTTGTCTTGGCCAGTCACAAGACAACTATAACTGTGATTCCAACATTTAAATGGCTGCTTTGGAAAATACCTACCCTAATTACATCTACCTCAATTCAGGGACTTCGAATGTAACAAAACTGAAAAGACTTTTTCTATAAAGAGCGAGAAAGTAGAATCTGGAAGGGATTTTTGAAATTAACTGCATCTCCGTCTTAGTACTGTTTATGTAGACAGTAGCCAGCGGAATGGACCATTGATGGCTGAACTTTCCCAAGTCCACTAAATTCTAAATCTCACTGACATTGGAGAAATGGCTGCGATGGGTGCCCCCTTTCATTCTGCACAAAACCTCTTAGTTCTGAAACACCAAGTAATTGGCAAACAAAAGCTGCCTTTGTGTGGTAGCATTCGGAAGCAACAGACCTGCTTGTAAGGTAACCAACTGTAAATTTTCCTTGACAGCTTTGGTGCTGAGCTGTAAAAACCCTGGGTGTGAACTGCCTGCTTACCTCAGTTTACTAGGTTACAACTCCACAGGGCAATTGTATTTAGATTCTAGATTCTAGAGGTATACACACTGCTGGGACCGGAGGGCAAAAGCAACATCAAGCAAGAACCATAGGATTTCAAAGTCTAGATCCTTTCCTTTTGGAGAAATGAAATCGTTCAATTTGTTATCAGCCAAAATGTTGACAGTAAAACCCAGTGTTCTCAAATGTTTTTCTCTAGGTGCATTCCTCATAATCTTATTAGACGTTTGGCAACCCAGGACCTCAATCTAACTTCAGGTTATCAGCCCCAAATCCCTTCTTTTATGTATGGTTCTATCATTAGCTTCCTGCACCAAAGTACCAACCAGAAGAGTCAACAGGAGCGTCTCAGGCTTCTCACTGACACCTGAGGGAAACTGTTATCTGGCCGCTAACACGCATGCATTTGGCTTTCCCTAAATTCTTTCCGGTGTGCCTAACACTCTTCGGGGCTCACCTCAGAAAAATCTGCAGCATTTAGGACTTTTGTCATCTCACTGTGTGTGGCTGAAGCAGCATTTGCTCAGCTGCCAGTCCTGAGAGGCCACGGAGCCAGCCAGAGACCAAGCAAAGGCACTCGGGCTCAGTAGCCCCGTGGCTGTGGGCACCGCACCCTCCTAAGGTTGCTCCTCAGCAGAAATTGCCATAATTGAGAAGGGTGTGTGTGTGTGTGTGTGTGTGTGTGTGTGTGTGTGTGTGTGTGACAGTTCTGTAATAATGCACAGGAGACTCATTCTATAGCATAATCTCTATGCTGCCCTACTTATTTTCCCCTTCAAGAAGGACTATCATCTCTTCAAGGACCTATAGGGTCAGCAAGTGAGAAATGAGAAGGCAGGGCAGGGGCAAGGGCAGCAGGACAATCTAAGCCCAAGGTTCCTCCAGGTGACCGTTTCAATCACTTCACACGAACCTTGAGTTTTAAAACCTTTACATGAATAGGTAGGTTCTCTGCTTGCCTTTCATGAACCTCTCCAATGCAGTAGTTCTCCCAACTACTGAATTCCAGAAGCAACTGAAGTCCCCTTTCCTTTGGCCCTTTCTTTAGTGAGGAACAGAGCTGCTTACAGACTCCTGTTACAGAAACAGTCTTTCTGTTTAGTGATAATTTTTTCTCCTGCCTGCCTGTGTTCTCCAGGGCAAGTGGTAGCAAGCTGCTTCCTAAGGCAGACACCCCTGGGGACTAGGTTCTGTCATCGGGACACACAAGACTAGGTCCAAAATTGAAAACTAAAACCAGAATGTAATCCAGCCACGTCTCCTCTGGGGGGGGGGGGGTCTTCCCAATGGATCCAGTGGCAGAGCACGAAGGTATCTGTCTGTACAACCATGTTGGGATTCACAACAGCCACACAATGGAACTAAACTAGGCGCTACGTGGCTGACGAAAATGTGGTATGCAGACACACAAAGGAGTATTACTCGGTCCTAAAGAATGAAACCGCACCATTTTCAGAAAAAACAGACAGAACCAGAGATCAGGAAATAAGCCAAACTATGAAAGACAAATAGCACATTTTTCTCTTACAAATGGAATCTAGATATTCTTTTTACAGTCAAGAAAACAGAAGGTTAAATATGTGGAAAGAGGAAGGGAGAGTTAAGAGGATTAATGTTGGAAGTATACTGTATACGAGAATGAAAAAAAGTCATGAGACATCACTTTATGCATGTAGTGCACACTAATAAAAATTATGTAGGTCTGGGGTTTATTCTAGGCCTAGAAAATAAGATGCTAGCTCCCAGTGACTCAACCAGCTTTTGAAAACCTCCTTGGCAATCACCTGCACAGTGCCCCTGCAATTTAAAATGAGAAGCGCGCGGTGTGTCTGAAATGGAACCCGGAGGGAAGGCAGGCAGCTGGGTTCCCACGGGACGGCTGGAGAGCCGGGCCATGAGAAGGGCAAACCCGAGACACTCTGGGGTCAGGGTGGGGCGGATTCTCCCCTGATGGAATTCAGCAGGACACCCCCCCACCCCCACCCCAAGCACTGAGTAGCCTGTGCGCTGGGCAAGCTGGAACCAACCCACGTGACCCTAGACAAGGGTCCAAAACTAAACAAAAAACCAAAACAACAAAGACCAACAACAATCAAAGACCTGAGCAGCACTGAAACACCGATCCAATCAGAAGAAGGAAGAGCAGTCTCCTGCAGAATATAGTTTGCTGGAAAGTTCCTTCACCCGAGCGGGACCCAAAGCGCCGGGTACCGCAGAAGTCTTGCAGTCGCTCAGTTCTCTGGCCACCCATCCCGAACAGCTGGAAGATGACACCCACCATTTACTGAGAGGTGGGAAGAGAATGTTACCATCCCAGCTTTCCTTTCAGAACGTGGGAGCTTTATCGAATGTGTAGTATGTAGATTATCACTGCCTCCCCGCCCCCCCAATTTGCTTTTCCTCAGATGACCAAGTGTGGGCTGAAGGGGGCGGGGGGGTGGGGTTAGCCTCCCAAGCCAGACATCAAGAAAGAGGCAAAGGAGAGAAAGTTCTTCTGATACCAACTCTTTATAGAGATTTGTATTTACGCTAAAATATGAGAATTGGCAAGGAAGCAAATATATATACATATATATATGGAAATGATACGTTTATGGAAAATAATTTTTTTTTCACCTTCCATCACTAACATGGCCATAGCTGTATACTGTGATCTGATTAAAAATAATTGCGCAGTCCAAGGTCTGTTCCTCATAAGAACAGTGTAGTGTCCAGTTTTTAAAAATTGATAAAAGACCTGCCATCAAAAATATTCTTGCCCACTGCAAGTGTAGGCACCTGAACCAGCAACGAGCTTTGGCTTTTCTTCTCCCTGCACTGACTAAACCATCGTCCCTCTCTGCGCACTGATGCCTGTCTCTGCCTTGCAGACCTCACCTTCAGGAGTAGGGTGCAGCCCTCAAAGGCCAGATGGAAAGGAACAGCACTAGGCCTCCATACAACACGTTAACTGACCAAAGTCAGTCACAGCCCAGAGTCCCACCACTTGGGAGGTTGAAGCAGGAGGATTCAAAGTTTGAAACCAGCCTAGAATACATTGCAAGACCCTGGGGTTTTGTTTTTGTTTTTGTTTTTGGTTTGGGGGGGGTGGGGGGGAAAGAAAATCACAAAAGATTTGCACGCTATGTTTGTATATAATTCTATTTTGTGGTGTGTCCCAGGCAGGGCAATCTTTTGATATATAAAATAGATCAGAGCTCAGGCCTGGGCTGGGTGCTGAAGGAGACAGAGTTTGGAAGGGGGGGTTTGCTGAAAGAGGTGGTGAGAATTTTCTATAACTGACGGTGTTGATGGCTTTGAAACCCTGAGTATACTAATCCCCCACCCCCCACAAATTGTGTACTTTGAATGGTGAAACCTTTGTTGTGTGGGCAACTCAGTAAAAACTGAAGCAATTAAAAAAAAGTAAGAAACCAAAACAAACAAACAAACAAAAAAAAAACAATCTACTGATCCGACCAACTAAATAAAGACCTTCCTTGTCTTCTCATTAAAAAAAAAAGAAGAAAATTAAATTTAAAAATAAAAATAAAGGACAGCTACAAGGGTCGTGGTCCCCCTCGATCCCCTAGAAAGCTAAGCACAGGGTCAGGGTCAGGCGCAGGGAACTGTCTGAGGCAGGCAGGAAGGGGGGGGTGGGGGTGGAAATCTTTCCATCCAGTGGTTAGATGGAATCAGGTTAGCCGCCGGTGCTCGCCTGATGTGGTGGCCTGCAACTCTCTCCTAAGACTTGCCACTAATGCAGTCGGTCCGTACCCGCAGAGGTGCTTTCCTCCTCCCAGCCAACTTTGGGTTTCCCCTCCAGAGCACAGAAAACCTCCATCTCACAGAACGTGGATGAAATAACGTGATTGGTGTGGGGACACAAAACCGATGGGTTTCCTTCTGTGGGCTGGATCAAATATTGGGTACCCAAGAGTTCAGGGGGGCTTTTAAACCGGAAAGTGTTAGGGCTGGGCTGTGCCTTCCTTAGTCAGTGTGACAGCCCTTTGCTGAGACCCCTCTTTCCTGATAAGAAAACTGCTCAAAGAAAGTAACCATTCAAGTCACACAACGGGTGCTGGAGAGATGGTGCAGGAGCACTGGCTGCTCTTCCAGAGGACCTGGGCTCAATTCCCAGCACCCACATGGCAGCTCACAACTATCTACAACTCCAATTCCAGGGGCTCTGACACCCTCACGCAGATATACATACAGGCAGGTAAAACACCAATGAACGTGAAGTGAAAATAAATAAAATGGAAATAAAAAAAAAACACAAAAGAAGGCACAGTGTCCAGCCCCGCCCCACACTGGTCTCCAGCCCCGCCCCACACTGGTCTCCAGCCCCGCCCCACACTGGTCTCCAGCCCCGCCCCACACTGGTCTTTCCTTCCTGCTGTGAGTTAGCAGAATTTGAAAAAGCTTTAAAAGCCTTTGAAATGACTCTCTTAAGCAGCTATTATTTTTCAAGTTTCTTACTTTATATGCATCCCCGAGAGTTCATCTAAGCACTGCTAAAATAACCAACAAAAATGACAACAAACAGCCCAGATGTGCCTGCGTGATGACCTGTCTCCTCCTCATCAGCACCGCAGCAGCCACAGTTCCTCCACCACTCCCCGGGTGTCTGCCGTTTCCAGGGTCCCAGACTGGTTAAGAGAAGTTTTTCTTTCAAAAACACAGAATCCGTAATTACTAAAGTTGGATAGATGAGCCCCTCGTGGAGCCTAGTTAATTTAAGCTTGCATTATTCAACTTCACTGTTAGCGTCACACTTATTTAAAATTAATTTTTATTTTACGAGTGTTTTTTGCCTGTGTGTAGGTCTGTGTGCCGTGTGCTGTGTGCCTGCCCGCATCTGATCAGAAGGCATCAGATCCCCTGGAACTGTAGTCATAGAGAGTTGTGAGCTGCCACTCGGTGCTGGGAACCAAACCCTGGTCTCCTGCAAGAGCAGCCGAAGCTCTTGACCGTTGAGCCGTCTCTCCATCTCAACTTCGTATTATTCATTAGACAGCATGGAAGACACAGACCCCTTGAGACCTCTGTCCAGGTCACAGACCAAAGCTGTCACTTTATCCCCAGACATACTGTGATTTCTCGTCACGGATCCCAACCAAGTCCAAGTCTGTCTGTCTGTCTTTCTTTTATTTTATATCAACAGTAACTAAATTATACCATTTATTTTAAGCTGTAATTTTTTCCCCCTATATTCCCAACCATCTTTAGGAGAGCAAACGTATTTGTATTCCTGAGCGGGAATGGAAACGAACATCTTAGATGCTCATAGACCCGACAAGCGGCTGGAACTGGTTCGGGATCAAGCCTTGAAGATGCCTAGTGTTGAGTCCCCAGGCCATGGCATAGGAAGGAAGTGACACCTGCTTTCCCTTCTGAGGTTTTTGAATACTCAGTTCTAGCTAGTCAGGTTTGATACCACCACAGGGTGCCATCCAAAAAAAAAAAACAAACCCCAAGACCCAAAGAGCCAAGAGTGGGTCCCAGTTAACTTGCAGTAATAAACTTGTTCAAAGGCTCTATAAATACCTCTGAGTTATTTTTTTTAAATCATCTTAGGTTAAGATGTGTGACCTTTAAAATATGTATATATAACATGTATGGGTGCTTTGCTTATATGTAACCACGCACATGCCTGGTGCCCAAAGGTCAGAAAAGAACATTAGATCTTTTGAAACTGGAGCTATAATGGTTGTGAGATACCATGTGGTTCTGGGAATGCAACCCAGGCCCTCTGGAAGAACAGTTTTGCTTGTAACTGCTAACTCTCCATCCCCACTCATGTCCTTGTTGTAGTAGTAGTAGTCGTAGTCGTAGTCGTAGTAGTAGTGTAATAAATACCAATCTGCTTTCCTAGTTGAGCCTCAGATTCATTATCTACAAAATCATTTCAAATGATTTTCAGTGAATCAAATTTTTTTGACCGTACTTCCAATTAATCATGCTGTCCTGAATTCAGGTAAAGAGTAACACACACAGTCAATCCCACAAGCCTGTGGTAGCAGGCTGCCACATGCCAGGTCCACAGGTGTGTCCTCTGCTCCCTGCTGCCTCTCCAGATCCATCCTGTCTGCAAACCCCTGAGGATGGGACTTATCCTACTCCCAAGAGAGATCCTTTCGGTGAACATGGGGTGAAAAATGGAAGCTCTTAAAATGTAACGTTCTTTGGTGCCTGTCTTCATTCCTCCAGAAAACCTGCCCAACCCCAAACTGTTGGGTTGATTCAGGTATTTCCAGTTACTGTCTCATCCTACCAAGGTCAAAGGACCTTGCCCAGCCCAGCTTTCCTGAGATAAGATGTAAAGAGAGAGACAAACGAAGGACAGGATGCTTTTCTCTTGTTAAGGACCTTGCTGACTGCACACTGCAGTTGAGACCTCAATTGTGCAACAGTCAAGAAATGGAGAGATGGCATACATTTTGCACGAAGTAGCTTTGAATCATTTATTTAGAGTACTTGAGGGAATCAGAGGTGAAGATTATAAATCTGTGCCAGCCTGGGCTACGTACATAAAAAGACCCTGCCCTAAAATGAAAACAAAAACGAACAAATAAAACCAGTAATTAATTTACATTGTTAATAGTTACTAAATCCAGAAAGATAGGAAACAGTAACCGACACGGACAAAATTAGGTTCTAAATTGATTTTGACATGGCTTCATTGAGGCATTCATTAAAACTAATCAAATCCCCAAACAGCCAAAACACAAGATAAAAATAGTCACAACTAGGTGACATTCAGCACGTAGAGCTGAGACATGGGTCTATATTTGTTCACATAGGAAAACAAGTACACGGAATTTTGAATAAAAACAAAATGATCAGTAGAGAAGAATTCTATGAGTTCATGAGTAGCTACTAAGACACAGGTAGACGTAAGTGAAACTGTTATGTCTAAATGGCAGAAATCTAGGTACTTTTTCTTGATTTTTCTGTTCTGTTATGGGTTTCCCCTGACTTTATATATCCATCCATACATACATATGTATGTGTGTGTGTGTGTATATATATATATATGACAAACAAGAAGGGAAGTAGGAGGGGGAGGGAAAAGGAGAGGAGGGAGGGGAAATGAAGGAGGAGGAGAAGTGGGGGAAGAGGAGAAAAAGGAAGAGGAAGAAATTTCCTTGAGAGGAAAAGACTGGTCCTAATGAATACCTCCTTTAAAAAGATTTCTTCACTTCTTAAAGTAGCCTGGGAACAACTGTGGTTCCCATCGCTATGAAATTAAATTCTCTTATTTACCTTAATGTGATGACACCAGAAAACCCAGCAGTACCTGCTGGAGGTGAAGTGCGTCCTACAACACAATCACTGGCTGTACAAAAACACACTCTCTCCAAGAGTGTTGTGTGTAAATGCCTGGCTCCTATGGGATCCGTTTACCAAAGAATCCAAGCATCGCAAATTGTCTGGGCTCACAGCTATTTGCTTAACTTACTTAGTACTAGCGCTGGGGGCCACTTTAGAAGTGAACAATAAAGATTCCCTTTAAAATAATAAGCAAAAGAAAAGTGGCATGAGAAACACTCAAGCAACAAATGTTCCCTGGGAATTTTCAAAACCACACATGGGTAATGGCATGGTTATGTGCCGAACGGACCAGATGACTATTTTCAAACAGTCTTAGTATCTCCTATTTAAGCCATCCCTGAAACCTCGCCACTCACATTATCCCAAAGCATAATCGCCATTCTCAGTTCTCAAAGCAGTTTACTGGAATTCCTCGCAGGGCCCCTTCGGGAGAAGCATTGGCTTAAGGGTTGAGTCTTGTCTCTAGAGTCAAGAGACACCCACTTGCCACACACACACACACACACACACACACACACACACACACACACCCCGAATCCAAGCTTTCCTGCTTGCTGAACTTTTAGCTCTCCAGACAACCTCTCTGTGTCACACACAGGTCCTTCCTGGGAATCATGGGAGAACCATGACAAGCTCCATAGTTCTGTAGTGAGGATGTGACACAAAGCATGTGCGAAGCCCACACATTAGCCAGTAGGAAATGTGCAATCCTACCAATTCTACTCCGTGCGTCATCCACGGGCAGCGCGTTTATTTCTCATGAGCACACATAAATGGTCAAGGACCAGGAAGCTTCACAGATAAGTGAGGAGACTTTGTGAGGCACCACTAGCTTACACTTAAGGATGGACCAAAGGGATGCTCCTAACGCAGACAACTTGGTTCTAGATCTCAGTTTTGTTGCTGTTGTTTTGTTTTTTCTTGACATAAAAATGAAGACACAGAAAATGCCTGAATATATTACTACAAACCTACTCCTTGTTCTAAAGCCACATTTAGTTAATGCCCTCTCTTGGTCTTCAAGCTACAACACTCCCCAACTTCTTTCTTCTTCTCCCCTTGCTTCTAAGTTCACAGCACTGTAACAACTCTCATCACCAAAGATAATGCGGGAAAGGACACACTCTCACGGAACATCTTGTTTATCATCACAACCCTCTCTGTGAATCATTTCTAGTGATAGATCCACCGTCTTAAATCCCTCCAGCATCTTCTGGGTACCAATGGTGATGAGAGGAAAGACAGGGCGCAGCCAGCAGTGAGAGCAGAGCCTAGGTCCTATTCATAGCTCATCTCCGAGCCAGCTGGGATTTTCCACTTCTTGACTTTCTCCCTCTGGGCTCCAGTTCCCTCACCCACTGCCTAGGGCGGGTGTTGAGGCCAAAACTGACTTGCCTTGAGGATGACATGACCTCGTGTGGATGGGGTGTATAGACCACATACCCAAAACTGACAGTGTAACGTCAACTTCATGAATATTGTCTAATGGTATGAAAATTTCTAAACCCAATCTTAGCACTGTGATTCAGTATAAATCTGTAGTTTTCTAAGAGTCTTCATTTAAATATGGACTGGTATCTGGTATTTGTACCTTTACTACTGAAGTTTAAAATTCCTAACCTATTCCATTAAACAAACATCTGGTAAATAACCTGGATCATGGCGTGCAGTATAAAAACTTGTGGGTAACAGAAGATTAAAACTTGCTCCCTATCCTCAAAGGGATTCACAGAAAAAAAAAATTAACATGGCGATACCTAACTCATACAAAACATATACACAGGAGCTCAGAGGATAAGAATACTTATTGCTTTTACAAAGGATCTGAGTTCAGTTCCCAGCACCCATGTTGGGTGGCCCACTATTGCCTATAACTCTACATCTAGGAGGGTCCAACATCTCTGGCCTCTTCAGGTACCAACACACACACATATACACACACACACACACACGCAAATACATAAACACATATACATATACACATACCCACACACATACACATAACCACACAGACACTCAGACACACACAAGATTTTAAAAATCTCCTTTTTAAAATGTATAAAGAACCATGAAGTTCCAATAGCATCACACAGGAGAGTAAAGGCCCTAGTTGGAAGGGACACTGTCAGATGCTTCTCAGAGATGCACCTTCTACCCTGGACCTTTAAGTATGGACAAGAAGATGAGCTGGGTACTTCAGGGACACTGGGCCACAAGAACCCAGAGAGACAAGGATTTGGAGCAAGGCTTAGGATGCACGCCCGGGAAAGTAGCTAGCTGAAGGACAGAGGTGCCAGGAGGTGAGGTCTACAGGGCAGAGATTCCAGACTGCAAGAAAACTTCCAAAGGATGCTAAGCAGTGTGTGGTTTGCTCTGGGGTCAGGAGGGCAAGGCATCATGGGAGAAGCCCGTGCAAGTCTGACCCTCTGCCTGGCTTCCTCAGGACTGAATGATGAGAACTGGAGCTTGTAGGCCCACGGGCCTGACATGGATTTAGGGAGCCCAAGCCTCACTGCCTTAATGTATGTGCAAAGAAAGAAGTCTCAAGGGCCACACAGGAAGGCTATTTAGTTGAAATGTTTCTTTTATCTTCATAAGAAAAACAGTTATCTTGAAAAGAAGTTTCCAACCAAACCAAGTAGCTTGGTCTGATACCATTTTTTAATTCTTTGACACAAATGTGACTATTTTTAATGACAATAAACAAGTTTTCTCCTAAGAAAGACCCTGACTATCTATACCTAAGAAAGAACCCTGTTCAATCTACTGACCTAGGGTGGGTTCCATCCCTCCTTAGGTTGGGCTTGACTTTAACACAGCAATCTTAACCCACACCTCTCATGGGAACAGTAAACTAAGGTATGAGGTAGTAGTTTTTAAAAATATAATTGTTTTCCATTTTCACTATAAAGTATAAACAGTGATGGCCTAAAGCAAAAAATACAAATATTAGGCTAAGACTTTTAAAACATTCATAAAATGAGCATACACAGAGAGCAATGTTTGAGAGATTTATTCTCTTCCTTAATCCTGCAGGCATGCTGACTGGATCACCAAATGGTGGTAAGCAGTAAACATTTATTTTGGTCTCAGACTTTAATAATCTAAATTTAAAGTCTAAAACATCTAAGATAAAATAAAATTACAGTGCCTTTTCCTTGTCTTTTTTTTTTTTTTTTAATCTTTCTTTAGTACTGGTTGGAAGTCAGGTCATTGCCCTTGCTGTGTCTAACATCAAGCCAAACCCTCATCTACTACAATGTCCTTTCTATGATCCAAGTTATTGAAGCAAGTCTCCAAGGGCAAGGTGAGCAACGTGAGAAAGTGCCTTATTGTATGTAAGAGACATTAGAGAAACCGAAATTTCCCACACACTTTTTTTCCCCCTTCTATACCCAGCTAACCTGCCCCTTGCCCTGATCATTTTTGGTACCAAGAGAGATAGAAGGACTTAAGTCAGAAGAAAATGAAACGAGAAAAATCTAGTCTGATCCTTGTTCTCACATTCTCATGGCTTCAGGTTTCTCTACATATAATTCTGCAACAGGGGAAAGAAATCCAGAACCTAAAGGGTTAAGGGGAAAACTCCTTCTAACTCAAAATATACTCTCTCCTATGCTGTGCAAGGAAGTACAGGTTATTTGATAACTACCTATCAAATGTTGTAAGGATAGGAGACGTCAGCCAAAATCTGGAAGCCTAGTTCCTTACACATCTCACTTCCTTAGAGGGGAGAGGGGTGATAAAGGTGAGAATGAGGTTCTCCCTTCATCCAGGAGAGAAGGGGAGCCCAAGAAAAGCACCACAAAGAGACAAGGATGCCGCTGAGTCCCCAAAACTTAGTAATGTAAATCTTTCCTAAAGGTTAGGGTGAGGCTTTCGCCCAGGGTGATTCTGAGCCAGCACCATGGCACAGGAAGAATCATGTGTCCTTCCTTTCTCCAGAGCTCCATGGTCCAGCCACACAGCTGTCACTACCGCAGAAGTCCTACCAGAAGGGAATCTGGGCACCAGCTCACACCATTCTAGACTCCTAATCTACTGCCATGGCTAGGAAATGGTACTGGCCCAGGTTTTGTGCTACCAGAACCCCACATGGGCACAACGAAGCAGGCCAGACACACAGGAAGGTACCATTTTATAAAGGAGGGAACAAAGGCTGGGGAAGGAGAAATAGTTCCAGAAGGGGGCAACAGACTGCCTCAGGTCTTCTGACAGACCCTCCCTCCATCAACACTGTCCCAACAAAATTATGTTCTCAACCTCACCGGAACAATGCCGTCAATGCACGGCACACAGCTTGTTACATCAGGCCACCTCAGCTACACGTATCTCAAGGATTATACAACATTTCTAATGTCTAAAACGCCCTGACTGTTAGTGAAAACCTTTCTAGCTGAGAGGAAGTCAACAGCAAAGCATTAGTGACATGAGGCTAGCAGGCACTTAGTTTTGTCTTTTGGATGGTTTTTGTTTTATACAGCTATATTTTCATCTCAAGTATACTTTGGGGGAGAAAAGAAAAACCACCACATTTCTATCATCTGCATTTGTCCTAGGCTTCAAGGATCTAGGTAAGAGACAAGAATCCTCCCGAGGCTCCAGTCCCATCTTTTTTTATTCTTCCAATGAGCTGTTTTCAGCTGTTACCTAAAAAAGAACACTCTAGGAGATATAGATTTTCATTGAGCAGAGCGGTCTAATGGCCTCTAACAACAAATAAGAGAATAAATAAAATCCTATAGGACAGGGTTACCTATCGGATACTTTCAGAGTCTGTATTTCTTAAGAATCTTGGTTTGAGAAGGAGCAGGCATACCAGAAGTAGATACAAGGATATATACAGTTCCCATTGGCACTTCATTGATGAGGCAAACTGACTGAAGCATCTCTTCTGTTCTAGGCTGGTGTGACTATCTCAATCCTGGATAAGCCCATGACCAAGTGATCAAATATCATCACTGTTGACAGTGCTTAGGACAAAGCTTAGCAGATTAGGGGACGGAGAGATGGCTGAGACGTTAAGAGCACATACTGTTCTAGAGGACCCAAGTTCTAGAGGACCTATAGATCAGGTGGCTCAAAACCATCCGTGACTACAGTTGCAGGGGACCTGATGCCTCTGGTCTCACGAGTGCATACCTGCATGCAGACACACATGCTTACACGTAATAAAATAGGCAAATTTTTAAAGTTTAAAAATTAAAAACTAGAGCAGATTTAAAAAAAATTTTTTTGGTTGGGTTCAGACAGAGGCCGACAGTAATTTTTTTCCCATGTGGCGCATTCCTAGAGGCATTCCTCTTTTCCAGTCACAAAGCCTCCCTATGTCAGCCTCTCCATCCTAACTTTCTCAGTGTTGTATAGCAACAGGCTCCTCCATTCACTCACATTGACATCCTGGGTACTGAGCCCAGGGCCACATGCGTATCGGGCATGTATCTACCATGGACCATTCCTAGCTCCCTTCTCCCTTCTTTGTTGAGACAGGATCTTACAGATTTTTCTCCCAGGCTGTCCTGAAACTTGCAAGTTCAGTTCCCTGTCTCAATCCCCTGAGTAACTTGGATCACAGGCCTTTGCCACCAGGCCTGGCTAATCATCTCTACTGAACCAAACTTTATATCATCTCACTAATCAATTACTGATGGAGATCAAAATGTGATTTCAGCAAACCTGTCATCAGATGCCAGAAAGGATTACTGGTGGGTAGAAGAAGTCACAATGACCAGTAATAGAGCTGAGAGAATCACTGCCCGGAGATGGTTGCAAAAAAAAATTGAAAATGTCTATAACTTTTAGACTTTCTGTGGTGCAGCTTCCCTACCTCTAACCGGGAAGTGGGAGAGGCAGCGCAAATTCTTCCTGCTTTGTGCGGCCTCAGAGAACCTCCCACGGAGACTATCATTCCCTATTGCGCTTAGGGATGACACACACAGCAAGTTCGTGATTTCAATAGGCTTAGCCAGAGTGGACATTGCACTTAAATGTCGTCTTCAGGAACTGCATGTTCTTCCCTAGCACGCTGGCTGATGGTTTGAAGCACCCACGACTGAGTTGCCAGAGGCTGAGTTAGTGGTCTCCACTTGCTACACAGCCTCTGATTAAGAGCCCTGGTTCTCCACCCCTATGCATTTCAGCATTTGCTGTTGGGCATTAACTCACTTTGGGTCTTTAGGCCTCCAAATTTTGCATATTGGATTATTTACAGCCATAAGGAAACATGGTCATAAGGAAACTATGATTCCTATATTGTGATTTCATTTTTAAAAAAAAAATCACAATAGGACCATCGTGAGATGGCTCAGCAGGTAGAGGCACTTGCTGTGCACACCTGATGAGGGGTCCACAGTGATAGGAGAGGACAAATAACCTCCCAAAGTTGTCCTCTGACCTCTGCACACACGCCCATCGTGGCATGCACACACTGGAATTCATGAATAAAATTAAATTTAAAAAATTTAAGTTATAGTATTTAAAAAGCAACCATGATTTAATGTACATACACACACACACACACACACACACACACACACACACACACACACACCTATCTTGCTATGCTGACTTGGGCTGTCCTGGAACTCCTAAACTCAAATCTTCCTGCTTCAGCCTTCTACAAGTTGTTTGGTTCCAAGGGTGTGTGTGTGTATTAAAGATTTATTTATTTTATGTATATGAGTACACTGTCACTCTCTTCAGACACACCAGAACAGGGCATCAGATCCCATTACAGATGGTTGTGAGCTACCATGTGGTTGCTGGGAATTGAACTCAGGACCTCTGGAAGAACAGTCAGTGCTCTTAACCACTGAGTCATCTCTCCAGCCCCTAAGGGTATATTTTTAACAGTTATTTCAAGAAAAACCTATGGCCACTATGTGTTGTCCTTGCTCCTGCCCTTCTGTCCAGCTTTTCTCAATTCGACATGGGGTCTCTTATAGCTCAGGCTGTTCGTGAACTTTTTAAGTAGCTGAGGATTAGTTTGAATTTCTGATCCTCTGGCCTCCATCTCCCAAGTCTCCTGGGTTTGCAGACATGTATGTAACCACAGCTAGTTCTGGAGTGCAGAGCACTGAACCCAGGACTTCATTGGTGCCAGGCAAGCACTGACAAATGAGCTACATCCTCCGCCTTTTCTAAATGAAGTCGGCTCGCTGGGGTGGCATGAGCAGAGCTAATTCTTGACTCTCAGGGTGGTGACTTCCCACAGACTGGACCAGATCGTTGCAGTTGCTTATATACTGGCTTTAAAGAGAACAACTTTTAAACGGATGCCTCCATTGAAAAACCAACCTTCAGTCCTATGACAGCATCTCGTGTGACCCTGCTAGCTGCTGAGTGCTACATTGTACCTGGAAATAACGTGCGCTGGCTTTTCCTGCTAGCCACAGACAGCACTGGAATGTTTTATTTTTAAACGCCCAAGTCATTCTCCAAAATCAAAGGGAAACCAATCTGTAAAATCCGGATCTTACGCATAATATGTCAATGAAGAACAAAGGAGTCGGGAAGAAAAAAAAATGGGAGTGGATCTGACTGCTTAACATTTTTCAGTAAGTAAATCTAAAATGGGTCTGCCTGCAGAATTAGCAGAATTACTTTTAAAATCTCTACAGCTGAGGGTACTCTCAGCCGGCATGCTTGTGAGAGTCTTGCTCTGCTAACCATACTAGAGTGTTCGCTGAAGACTGAGCTGGAACGGGGAACAAGCTGGTGAAAAGAAGGCTGAGACCTGTGGGGCTGTAGAAACGCTTTAAAACACCAGGATTCCATTGGCCATCTCGCCTTTAATTCCCAGCACTGGGGTAGCAGAGGTGGTTTGTATTTCTGTGAGTTCGAGGCCCTGTAAAGTAACACCCTGTCTCAAAAAAATCAATACCAGCCAAACGACATCAAAAGATTTGTTCCCAGTTTGTAGTAGTGGTCTTGAAGTAGTGAAATTACAATGTGAGGTTGCTCTCATGTCTTTCTGAAACAAGCAAAAAAAAAAAAACCCGCTAGTGTCAATTCAAAGGACACGACTGAGCGAGGATCAGTGATCAGTACATTGACTCCTAAGGGTATGGCTTCCCCGCACACTACAGTCAGCAGAATCATTAGAGCTCAGAGATATCTGGGGGAGGAATGGTAACTGCTCCGAATTCTTGTCAATCATGAGTCTTCCCCTGCTTCGTAGTAGTGTAGTGAGGAAGAACCAGACAGAATAACCAAGGACTCTAAAGAGGAATTTCCCCACACCTTCTCCTGATAGCCACATGCAAATATTACACAAAATACACTTGGAAAATAGATCTTATGCTTGAGGGTAAAGAGGGAAACGCTAGCATACTTAGTTGTGAGAAATGAAACATCTGGAATCGGAAAATTAAAATTAATTCATCAAGAAATCAAATCAGGTAGCGCCTTACAGCACAAAGAGCCTCCTCCTCAGACTCCTCACAGGAGGTATAAGCCACAGGCATACTACCCTGGGCTACTATCTTTTGACTTATTTATTTTTAACATTTGTTTCAAAGCCATCCAACATTGGCCTATTGGGATTCAGAAGCTTCGTGGTTAGGCAAATCTACCTCGGTTCCTTTGTCCCAGAAGTGAACGCTGACAAAAATCAAATCTTAGTTATTTGTAAACTTATCACAAAAGCCAGGGGTGGAAGATCTACTAGACATAGATCTGTTCATCGGAAATTCAAATGTTTATTCCCTAAAATAATACACCAGTCAACACAATCAAACTATTCTAAATAACTAAAAGACTAAATAACTAAAAGCCCATAACATCTCCACAGCTATTCCCACTTTGAAAATAACGATTTACAGGGCAGCTAAAATGAGGCCATAGACATCTTCCCTTTCCTACCCACAAGGTCTCTCTGAGGAAGATCACAGAGAACCAGAAAGTTCGAAGTTCTCATGATTCAGAGCTACTGTGGTCAGGGACCACCAGGCAACTTCCTGAGTCTCCCAGGCATCAGAAGAGATAGGGAAGGCTTCTCTCGTAAGGTGTTAACCATTTGGGCTGCAGGAGGGACAAATGGAAGGTTGACACCCGGGGTGATTAACTACAGGATAATCTTACCCCACAGGGAACTTCCCTATGTTGAAGCATCTGAGCTCAGGGCTCATTCACACTGTGCCTTAACAAACACTTGGCTCTACCACTAAGCTTGAGACACAAAGCATTGGTTTTTGGTTTTTGTTGTTGTTTTAATACCTCAGCATTGGCCTTATTTTCAGACATAAGCTTCAGAGAAAGAAAGGTTTGGGAATATGCTTTTAATAAACTCTCCTGGGGCCCTGGCTCTGAAATATTAACAGGCTTGCACATCTCCTCACCCTCTGTGACAGGCCACCATAGCTGCCTTCTTGTTTGTTCGAGATACCTGGTATAGATACTCACACTACCTTAAAGGTTCCAGTTCTAAAAGGCGGTCCCAGCTAAAATGTCCTTGCAGAAGGGAGAAAGAGGAATGGGCGAGGGCGTTCTCCTGGAATGGTACCATGGTGCCTGGCTTGGCTTAAAACAGGAGCAATAGCATATGGTTGTGGGGAGATTTCAGAAGAGGCCTCCCTGTGTGTGCCACTTGGCTACAGCTGGAATCTCAGGACAGCAGTTAGTCACAGAAAGGAAAGGGGCCATGTTGGTGCCTCACCCTCCCACAGATGTTTCCCCCCAGTTCTCACAAGCAGCAGATGCAATAAACCGGGAATTGTTTGTAATGCAAATTCAAGTCACCAGGCAGCTCCCACTCTGAGAGGCAAACACAAATGGTCCACCAGCCTCTGACACCATCTAAGAAAGTCTACCAACGCTGATGTCAGTGACACAAACAGTGCTGTCGGGGACAGGAGGAAGGAGGAAGAGAGAAGTGTGGTTAGGCCGAAGGAGAGAGGCTGCCTTCCGGTTAAAGTGTTTTTGATCTCAGAAACATTACAGACAGCTGTTAGGTATTAAAAACCAAAGATTGTAACTCACTCACTTCAGTTGGACTCTAAAAAAAATTGACATAGCCTTGTGGTTAAAACTGAAAGGCTTCTGGAATTGTGCAAACTGCAGGGTCTCACAATAAAACATACCTAACATGGATGCATTTTCACATGTAAGGGGATTCAGCACAGACAACAGAAAAGAGAGGAAAGGTTCTCTGGACATGGTCTACATCTAGTGACATTTGCTCAGCCCACAAATCTCCCCTAAGTGATGAATGACTGATTCATGGATGTCAACAGTTCAATACATACATAACAGTAAATACCTTTCATTCTACTGACATTTCAAAATGGTGCTGAGATATAAGGTACACGTGCACGCAGACAGACAGACAGGCAGGCAGACAGACAGACACAGACACACACACACACACACACACACACACACACACACACACACCCCAAAATGGATTTACTGGAGGAATCAGGAGAAAAAAGGCTACAGAGACCAAAGACAGAGTACTAACTTAAAGGGTAAAGAATTATTTTCAATATTTGTATTTGTATAAATACCAGGAAGACTATTACACGAATTTCCCAAATTTCTTCCCTGAAGAGAGAAGGGTCTAGTCTTTCTGTGAAATAAACCACAATTCAGTACACACTGTACTCATGGATAAAACATAAACAGTTTGGGAAGCGATTTTCTGTTACCAGAACTCTAACTTGATTGGAAAAGACTATTTGTTGACCTTTTAGCCTTTTACATAGACATCTTCAACTGTTCCTTATCCAAAATGCAGCCCATAAAAAAACAAAAACAAACAAATAAACAAGAAACCTGCACAACATTTCTCTATCTGGCTCAACAAGTTCTCTGCAAGTTTTAGAACCCAGACACACTTTCAGTGTGTGTTGGGGGGGGGGGGTTAATCTCTAAACAGTAAACTATGATAGCTTGATTAGTTTATCCACATTTCAGGTAGAAGATTCCTCACACCACACAGGCATTAAATATCATTAAATACTTAAAATGTTTTAAAATAATGGAGGGGGGGTGGCATTCCTCGTAATGAACATCACAAAAATCTCCAAGATTTGATCCCCCAGGAGCTCCAGACCAGCTGCTTTATGAAAATGAGAAAAAAAAACATGGTCCCTGCCCGAGTTTAAATATCCACCTGGAGTTTGCAGAAAAAATTATCACAGTAAGTCTGCAACCGCAAGGCCCAACAACTTCACATACCTATCATTTTAACCATCGAGGGCTCACACCACTGAGATAACCCAGAAGCTCTCACTCCACTTGATTGCCAGCCGGTTCCTGTCTGCCTCTTTGGTGGCCCTCCCAGCTCTCAGACTGCCATCAAGGCATCGGTGACAAGCCTTGCCCCAAGGGTTTCTGAGGGACTTCTCAGCATTGAGATTCACCCCTAAGAAGTCAATCAGGGAGACTCATTCCTGTGTGTCTTTCACTGGGCTTGGGTGGTGGAGGCGTGGGACTGAGAACAGGCAACTAATTATGACCGTTCCAGCAGCTTCTCCAAAAAGTGGGGGTATACTGGGTATGTTCGCCAGTATGATCACGTGCACACCCTCTACAAACTACCATCCACTCGTTCTCAAGACACAGGTGCCATCTTACCCCCAGTTAAAGAGACATCGCACCAAATACCACATGGGGCATTCATGATGTACACACCAGCATAAAGCATTTTTTTTCTTACAACTTTAAGTAAATAACGAAGGAAACAGCAACGACTTTCATTACATGACCTTCAGATATTTCCCCAACTGACAACCAAGTGAAAACGGCTGATCTGAGCCTCCCCCTTTAAAACAATAGCTAATGTAATAAAACAAGACGTTTTTCAAAAGCCAAAATAACAAAGTTTAGGGCTTTGAAAGCTACCTGGTCCTGAGTTAACTGAAAGATTAAATCCACTTCCCTCAGATCATCACCACAGAAGCACAGCACGTATAAAAAACCCATAGATCCGCCGACTTGGCTCCGTTTGATTTCATAACTCGTGCATCTCTACTTAATTCATCTTAGCCCGTCAGCCTGAGTCTAAAAATCCAAATGGGAGACATAAAGACAGCACTGTTCTCAGGCGGCCATGCCTTACAGAGCTCTTACGGAATGATAGGATGGCTGAGTCTCATACAAGGAAGCCATTGCCAAGGTGTTTTGAGGTAATAAGCATTCTGTTGAAACACAAATTAATTTGCACATCTGAACATAATTTTCAACATCAGCATGCTACTCACTGTCCTCGGGATGGGTGGAGAAAGGGATCCGTTTGACATGTATGGGTCGCTGTTCATGTTGGGCATCATTATGTAGCCAGAGTAACTTGAGTAGGAGGGTCCCTTGGTGTACAGGCCTCCATCTGGATGCTTTCCTGGGAGAATCCAAAGAGCAACCAAAGATGCATCAGCTCTGCTGCTATATCACAGTGCTTTTCATCAGAAAATCTTCTGCTTCTAAGACAGGCCAGACGTCACATAAAATATTTGTTTATAAGATACTGTAACTAGGCTCTGTTTTAGAATGACAGTATTTATGCTCCTCAGTGGCTTTAACAGCAAACCAGATGCTTAAAAAAACATGTGGTTCAATTGACCTCCACTACTGACTGATGTCTTTACAAACAAGTGTTGGTCATCTAACCTAATTTGTTCTAATGCTAACAAACTGGACTGCGAAATACAGAGACACAAGGGAACACATACAAACTTAAAGACTGAAATGTTGATACATACGGCTGTCTACCCCCAACACACATACACATTTACTATACATTGAAGAGCTCTTGTTTAAGACAAATTCAAAAATTCCTCCCGTGCTTCTGAGTTTCTACCAAATGTTAAGACTTTTATTGAGGGAGAAAACTGTTAAAATGCAAATTTGTGGTGCATTGATCTTTGGAAGTAATAATTTCATGGCTAAATTTACAGTCTATCAAAGAAATGTTTCTTTACCTTTAATTTATTGAATACAAGTAACTTATTTACTTTACATTATTGTATTTATTTAAAAATACATATGGTATCCTAAATACTTTACTGTATTTACTGTGTGGACTTTATTTATTTAATTTACTGTATACAAGTTACTGTATCTACTTGTTGCCAAAAAGGAAGGTTGATATAGAGCTCTCTCCCTGCCTCCTGGTCTACACACTAAATGTACAAACACTCTATCCTAGACAGGCCAATTGGTAAGTAATTGGAGACCAGACATGCCAACTGATTAGCAAGTGAACCCTATGTGATCTGATGAAACATGGAATGAGCAAAGAAGGGGGGGGGAGAGGGAGGGAGGGAGGGAGGGAGGGAGGGAGAGAATACGAATGTGTTTAGGAGTGGATGCTTGTGGTGTGTGTGTGATTTTTTAAAAAAAGTATTGACAAGAGTCAACACTGAGGGAAGTGTCTATCATCTGATATATGTAGCTTCTAATACTTTTTCTATTTTACTGACCCTGACACATCTGCCTACACCCTGCCGCAGTCTTCCTTCACTGCACTGAAAACCCACAGGCAGAAATTTGCAAATGAAAACTACTCTTTAGAAACACCCCTTCTCTGAGAAGCCAATAGAATTCCAAAGGCCCATACTCAGGCAAGGCATAGTTCATAAGGATGTGATATATACCATGAGAGAGAAGCTGTGAATTTCGGGTCGTTTGGTTAGAACAATACGTGGACAGTCTTGCATATCTGGTTCCATCCTACTCAAATAGAAGTATCAAAATAAAACCAGATATTCACATTGCATGTGCCCTGTGGTAAAGTGGGGAGAAAGAGAATCTGGCTTACCGTCATCGGGGTGTTCTCTGGCCTTGTCGTGGTAGGGCTCCTGAGAGGACTGTGCTTGTCTGACCACCTAATGGCATAAATAGCCACCCCCAAAAAGAAAGAAGATCACCTTAAGAGTTTGTAACAGATGGGTCTGCGGTGAATTCAAAGTTAAAAGATTTAGGTAAAACTAGGTTTACTCATTTGGTTAAAATTAAGGACAAGCTAGACTTGAGTACTGAAAAAAAATCTTTTCCATGTGTATTTTTTAATGATTATTAGGTACTCCGGATCAAAAGTAAGGTGGCAAAAAAAAAAAAGTGAATTTAGAAATGACGTGTTCTAACAACCCATCAATGCTTCTTGGGTGCCGGGCCTCCAGGATGTGTGAGCCTTTCTTCATCAGTCTTAGTTTACTTTGACAAGACCTGATTAAAAGGTCACCAGAAACAGCATTTTGTAACCGAAAATGAGATCTGGAAACGTAAACAAAAGAACTAACTTTGCTAAGGTCTTAGCAAATTGCCTGAGAGGAATCCTAGCTGAAACTGCGTTCACTTAACAACTTTCAAGCCGAGTGCTATCAGGCTCTATCAGAGTAGAACTGGTCTGTGGTTAATGGGAGGGAAAATTGAGAGTCGGGTTATAGACATCTAAAAGGTAGCCCAGTTAATATCAGTTTTTGTGAGCGCCTCCGACCCGACTCTACCACGTGCAAAGCAGCAGTATAACCCCTTCACCATCCTCCGTGGTTCTGCTTGTCCCACTTCCACTGCGGAAAGACAGTTCAAACACCCAACCCCGGGAGGTTTCCGTTTCCTAAGCATGGCTTTTCTCCTCAGACTAGAAAACCGTAGAAATGTGAGGTGGGTTGAAATGTGTAGATCACTCCAGTAGAAAGAAAGAGGCTACTCTACGGTCTGGCCAAGGGGGAAAAATAAAACAAAAACAAAAACAGTTCAGATGGTATTTCAGTCCTTGGATCCGTGTCGTCCTTTTTACCTGCCTTGGGCTGCATTCTCGCCCCCTTCCTCTACTTTTTTGTAGAACTTTGAGAATAGAGAGGGTCCCTATATTTTGAAATCAGGGTATGCCCCCCCCCCCAGCCTTCTCAGATGCGTACTCACCCCTGCCATCGGGACAGAGAAGGTAAGTCTGAGGTGTTCTTAAAAGCACTCTTTAAACCCAAAATGTCCCCGCCCCCGAAACCACCCTTTCTTTGGGGTGGGGGTGGGGGTGGGGGCAGAAGGCTGCCATTTAAGGAAAAGGCTATACTCTTCAAGTTTCTCTGGAAGGAAAAAACGTTG
Source organism: Tokudaia tokunoshimensis (assembly GCA_036184795.1). Lineage (NCBI taxonomy): Eukaryota > Metazoa > Chordata > Mammalia > Rodentia > Muridae > Tokudaia > Tokudaia tokunoshimensis. The sequence goes on from BTHU01000003.1 coordinate 29,471,217, forward strand.
GGGACATCATTTGGGTGTCAGAACTTTTCTACTGGATGTCCCCGTGAGGTTTCCTCAGCTGCTGAGCCAGAGTGGCCGCTAAGGTGTGGGCTTTGGGCATCTACGCCCATCCGATGCTCGCGCGCGGCGGGGCTCTCCGCTCCCTCGCGCCGGCACCCACGTGTCTCTATTTACTCTACTCAGGTTACCAGCGCCGTCGCCTTCAGCTGGCCCAGAGATCTGATAAAGCGCGTCCCTCCTCCCTAGCCGCGGCCGGCTTCCGCCGAGGGCTCGCCTTTCTTCTTGCAGAGATCCAGGGCCTGATCCCAACCCAGCCTAACCCCCAAATAAACGCTTTTCTTTCCACTTTGAGTGCCCCCGGTTGCGGACGGAAGGACTGCGGTGTCGGTGCCGTTGGCTGGCTCGGATCGGCTCGCCCACGGCTCCCGGCAGCGGCCTCTCTTGCTGTGGGGACCCGTCCCCGCAACGCCCCCGCAGTTAGGGCGCGCGCTCTGCTCCACGGCGGTTGGGACGGCCCCTTCTGCGAGGCCCACGCCCGCCTCTCCTTCCTCCCGCCTGGGGCTTCACTCCTTGGAGCCCTGGGTGGTTTAACGCACTTCTGTGCACCGTACCGAGAGAGCTAGCGGATGCACTTTGTTTTCCACCCCGTGATGGACTTCGCAGTTGTGTTTAGACATCCCTGTTTTAATGCATCGCGTCCCTCAGAGCCGCCGAGACATCGGAGGACGAAACCGGTCGGGTAAAGGCCAGCGTTTCCTTCCCATTTGCCACCGTTTAGCCATAGAACCACTTGGAATAAATTTCCCTGCCCGCTACTCACACGTGCGCACCATGGACTAGGGGGGCCGTTATTCCCCACCCAGCCCGCGAGGGACCAGGGCCCAGTGGCCACCGTGGCCGCGCGCCCTGCTTGCTTCCCCTCCGCGTCCCCGGGACCCGCCACGCCTCTCCGGACGGCTCCCACTCACCTCATGCCCGTTGCTGGCTGGTATGATTTCGGACTCGTTAACCAAGGATGACTTGATGTCGGCTAAGTCGCCCTCCTCTTCGGGGTGACTGATCTCGGCGAAGATCTTCTCCTTCTGGGGATCGCCCTCGTCCTTGAAGGGGATCATCTCATCGGTGGCGCAGAGTTCCGGGTCCCCCCCGCCGCCTCCTCCGGAAAGTTGGGGCATCCCGGCGGCTGTGTAATCTCTCCGCTGCGGGAGCACTCCGAGACAGCAGGAAGGGGGGGGAGGTCGATGTGAGGTGGGGGAGTTGGAAGACTTGAGTGCGGGAGGACTGTGAATAGAAGCGGGATGGGCAAGCGAGGGGCCCACGGCTGGAGCAGCTGCTGGAGCCTCTGCGATTGCCGCGCTTTCCCACTTAGAAGGACGCCGGCGCCCGGCCCTGGGGCGAAGGGCACCAGACTGCGAGGGCGGCAGCCGCCGGCGCCTCTAGGAGCGTCTGCGCCGCTCCGCGTGCACTAGGCTAGGCTGCCAGGGCTGGGTGGTCGCCCCACGCCGCCCTCGCTGCTGGGGTCTGTGCTCCGAGGACACCGGTTCCGCAGGGGACACGACTTTCCAAAGTGCAAACGAGGGTCCTGTGGCGTGTCACCGTGCAAAACCTCTCCACGGATTCCTCGGATGCTGATTTCGGTGGTTTTGGGTTTTTTTTTTTCTTTTTGAGAAGCGAGCTGGGCCAAGAGGCTCCGTTTGCCCCAGCGGAGGTGCGAGGAGAATCAGAAAATACCGAAAAGTCCACTTCCTTCAGAGTAAACAATAAAGAGCCACCCGGGCTGCAGACGTCCGCGTTAGAGCTTCTTGCCTTCCCTTTCGCTTCGGTTTTCCTTCTGGAGGAGCATTTAATCTGCTGGAGGGGGAGGGGGCGGAGGAGGAGGGGAGAAAAAGAGAAGTTTGCCAAGAATAAAGTTTGTGCTGATGAGCGCTGGGAATCGGCAGTGGCTGGCACGGCGGAGTCTTGGGGAGTCACAGCAGGAGCTTCGGGCCCAAATGTTCCAGCCCGTAGCTCGGGCCGATACACACACGTACACACGCGCGCGCACACACACACACACACACACACACACACACACACACACACTCGAGCCCGATCCCTCTTTGTTCCCGGCTCGAGTTTCTGCCTGGCTCGCTGGCGCTGTTACTCGCCTCTCTCCCCGCCTCCCCTCTGTCAAAGCAAAGAGCTGCCGGTGGCCCCTCGGCTCCTCCGGGCAGAGCGGCGGGGAACACCCGGAGCGTGGCCGCTTGCAAGGCTCCGGGCGAATCCGGATGCCAGGGCCCACGAGAGCGCAGCCGGGTCCCTCCGCTGCGCGCTGCCCCGCAGGTGAGCGGTTGCGCCTTCCCACCGCTTCTCCCCGACGCGCCCGGCCGGCGCTGCGAAGCTATTCACTTGCGTCGCTTCTCCTCCCCCGCCCCTCCCCCGCCTCCTGCTCTCCTTGGCTGCTGGCTGGAGGGGTGGGGAGGAGGGAGTCTGCTAGGAGGAGGAGGAGGACGAGGAGGAGGAGATCCAGGTTCTCTCCCCCCACCCCCAGCCCTAGTTCATTCCGTAGCACCCAAAGGACGAGTCACAGGTTGGGGGGCGCCGTGGGGGTGTGTATGTGTTTGCGGGCGCCTGTTCATGCCCGGAGGGGAAAAAATCCATACAACCTGAAGATAGACTGGGTGCTGTGTGTAACCCACCCCAGAGAACGGTGCGACCCGCGTGAAATTGACGAGAAACTGCACGAGGATGGCTTAACTTCATCATCTAGGCATCTCTTCTTCTCTTCTCCCCCCCCCCCTTTTCTAGTCCTTCGCCAGTCTTCTCTCCAACCTCCTTTCCGCCGCCCACTCTAGCCCCCTCACTCAGGCAAGCGGAGGAAGATGAAAGAGAAAGCCGCCGGCGCTGTGGTCGACACCACGTTGATAGATGCTCTGACAGAGGGAATGAGGCGAGAATTAGGGACTAAGAGAAGGAAAAGGAGAAAATATAACACACTGCTCACCTAACCAGAGAGAAGAGACGCAGCAAAGGCAAGGAAAAGAGTTGTGGCTCTACTTAACCGGAGACAAGGGAGCACCACCCTAGCGAAAATAAAATCTCCAGGCTTACCAGGGGGGGAAAGATCAGTACGAAGGGAGTGAATTAAGACTGAGCCTTAATTATCGCTTTTAGCACCATCTCATTCATTGTGCCCTTACCTCCGAATGAACGTGGATTTTGGAGATTCACGACTCAGCGTGTAGAGACCTCGTAGAAAAAGGAAAACACAGCCCAAAAGGAGGGAAAAGAAGAACCTAGGAGAGGGAGGCAGGACTGGGCAGTTGCTGACATCCTGGAGACGCCTCTGAAAGGGACCCTTGAGAGTGGACGTAAATCGGAATCAAACCTCAAACATTCTCCAGTTCCTGCTGTCTCTTTGGTGCATTTTGTTAAAGGACAGAACTTTTAAGGGCGACGCTTTGTGAAAGTCACTGTGTAAGTGAGGCTTAAGTTTGGAAACACATTTTGTCCTTTAGCTCTCAACCCCTCCCCTCAAGTCAAATATTCAGGCAAAATCACTAGACCAATGTGACAGTCATCTGTAAAACCTGGGAACAGTAAACAGGAGGCAGGAAGAATTGTATCTCCATCGTCCTTAAATTGAAAATAAAGCGTCACCGAATCGTTTTTTAGTGACCTTACATAAGAACGCTTAGCAAAAGAGCTCTCTTTTGAAGGTGAGATTGTGGGTTATTGAGCATTGTAGACTCAGTTCTTTAAGTCAACATTTAAAACTTTGCTTACTAATACCTACCAGTTTAGGAGCTTGCTAGGAGGTGGTTTTTAATGCTATATATTAGTTCCCTTGGTTCCACAGGACGTGGTTGGTCATATGTAATCTGATAGATTTAGGTACAATAAGGGGCTGGTGAAAAGAGTCAGAATAACGAAAACTTTTCTTTAAAAATTAAACAATCGTCAAGGCTATACCTTACCGAAGCCCAAAATGGCATTTTGGGTGCCAGGGAGAATAAAAAGATTGGGAATAAATCCATTTTGATAATGGTGCTCTGCAGTCTCCAGTGTGGTAGCGGGAAGAGCAAGGGACGTGGTTTTAGACGTTTACAGCTCCTGCTAACGTAAATTTAACAAAGTCAGAATTCCTCCTCCGAGTGAGCCAATTTGACTAAGCAAAAGAACCCTGGAAGACGCAGCTTCATCAAAGAAGTCGAAGTAGACGGGTCCTTTTCATCAAACCCAGAAGGGGGGGAGGGGGCCAGAAGAATAGCCAGAGGGTATTTTTGAAAGCCAAGAGGAGATTAAATGACGAGTCTACATCTTCCCTGTTTAAGTGTTGCAACTAATTCGAATTCCCATTTTCTCCTTCGCGTTAATTATCTGGACTATGTGAGTCATACGGATTTCAACTCTAGGTGTCCCAGAGATTAGGAGCTCAAGATGGGAATTTTTGGAGCAATACCTAGTGAGAATGTTTTACTTCAAGGGCTGGGATAGGAGGCTGCTTTTGGTACCTTGCTGTAACCCTCTTTGGAAGCATTGGTTCTAACGAAATCACCTAATGGCCTCGCTCTGCGTGAGTGGCAATGAGCGGTCTTTAGTAGTGTTGCAAATCTTAAATAGGGCTACCCTTAAAACCATGCGCCCACGTGTTTTAAAGATCTGTCGGTAAACGAGGTTGACATTTCCCTGTGAAGTAGTCTCTCTTAAAACAGAATACCAAGGAGACACAGGAGGGGCGAAGTAACCCCAGGAAGTGGAGTCTCTGGACTTCGCCTTCCTGGCGAAAGCATTCCAGCCGCCGGGCAGTCTCTCCTAATTCCTGTGGGGCTGTTATTAGCATAAGCAGCAGCTTCTTCGCTTCTTGGGGTTGGGCGAGTGGGATCCTAGGTCTGGGATGTGGTGGGTGCGGCGCAGAAGCAGCCTCGCGGCCCCCTTTCCTCGGATGTAGAGGCAGGTTGTTCATATGACCACTAGAGGTTGGCTGTAGTAGGTTTGCTCCTTCAGGATGTGGGTTTCAGGGGGGCGTTTTGATGTGATTTAATTCCGACCGTGAAACAATTGCTAGGGGCTGGCTGCGCTGCTGTTGGGTTTTCTCCTCCTGGTGGCTTTGGGTTTAGTTGGGGAGCGAACTTGTTTTATATCAACACTTCCTTTTGCACTAGGTGCTGTCGCCGGTGCTGTGCCTCTGGGGGTGGGGGTGGGGGTGTGGAGAGAGCAGTGGGGGCGAGGCGCCCAACCCTAGCCGGAACCCATGCTGCGGGGAGTAGAGTTAGCCTTTCTGTCCCGGGGTGAGCATAGCCCAGTGCGCTGAGCTGGTGTGGGGGCAGGGAACGGGGGGAGTGACCCACACCCCACACAAGAAGACCCTCCCTCCCTTAGAGATTTTGCAGCCACGTGGAGCGCTCTGCAGACAGTCCGGAGAGTCCTTAATTACAGGGATGAGAAGCGCAGTGCCCCCGCACGGCCCTCTCCGCCCCCTAGGTCCTAACACCAGCTCAGGCCCCAGGTCCTCCCTTTGTGTGGCCTAGACTCTCTGCCAGCTGCAACCTAGGTGGGATTCCCAAAGGAAGGAGGTGGCGGGGCCTACGGAAGAGGATGCTCCGAGAGACAGCCGAGAAAGAACTAGAAAAACGGATTCATGTGATTCCAGGGGCGGAACCGAGACCTCGGTTTTCCACCCCAGCTTCAGCAGGGCGCTCAATCTGTGGGGCATCTTCAGTTTAACCGACGTCGCGGAGAAGGGGGACGAGGGAAGTGGCAGTTTGCGTCCCAGGGGCTCTTCCTCCTTAAGAAAAACAAACCCAAAGCCCCTTCCTCCAGGGTCAGGAAACTCGTGGGACCGTGAAATCCTTCTCCAATCCGGCGCCTGCAGACGCCCGGTTTCCGCGCGGCCGGCGCCCGTTGGCGTCTGCAGCTCGGTGCGGTCTCCCGGGCGGGTGATTCGAGCACGGGATCGGCGGCGCGGTCAGCCCTGTGTGCCCACCTCGCTGGGAGGAGGGAGCACCATCCACTCTGCTCCGTGGGATGTCAACCCCAGGCGGGAGTGCCTGCCCCCAACGCCACAGCAGCGCGGACCTGACGGTGGCTGAGGACAGACAGTGGTGGGGACCAGAGAGTCATGGCAGGGGAACAGAATGAGCTCAAAGGGGTACAGGGGTTCGGCTCTGCACTGGGAAGCCGAGATCCCGCACCCAAGAGCCTGAGTGGCATCGGGACGGGGGGTGGGGATGCCACACTTGGACTTCGGCTCTGGGATACACGAGCCACCCGAGGATCCGCTAGTTTAGGGGGGGCCCGAACATCATCACATTCTTCCCCACCCTTTCTCAAAACTTTTCTCCTGCGCCTCAATGTGGCGTGGACACCGATTTGTGGAAGGCACGTCCACTCGGACCCTCTCCGCCGACCCTCCAGCCCCCTACGTCCGCCCCGAAGCCCGGACGCGCGCGGAAGAGCCGCCCGCGCACGCGGGTCTCGCCTTTTATCGGCGGAGGGCGGCGCCTGCGCAGGGCCCGGCGCGGCGGCGCGGCCTTTGAAGTCGCGGCGGCTGCGGCTTTCATCCTTTCTTTTTTCCCTCTCAGGCCCCTTTGTGTGACTAAATTTGGCAAGAATATGGATCCCAGCCAGTCTTTCCACGTGTGCTCCCAGCTCCCAGCTGAGAAGGCCAAGGGTTCTCTTCCGGGTAAGGAGACAGGGAGAAAGATCAAAGAGTTTGGGGAGCTGGATCTGAAATGTGAATTGAAAATAAAAATCAAGCCTGGACACATTCCAGTTTCTAAAGCAAAACCAAACCCTCTGCAGAGGCCATCTCACTATGGCGTCCGTTCTCTCAGCTCCCCCTTTTTTTCCCCCTTCTCGAAATCATTCTCGAGCACATGGGATAAAATAATGACAACATAGGGAAGCACTTAGATTCTCCAGGTTTTGTTTTGCAGTAATTTTATTAGGGAAAATATCTTGTTCATAATTACCGTTATGTGGGGCTGAATTTCTTTAGCCATAAATATTGTCTTCTTCCAGCGTGCTTCACACTTTCTTCTGCGGCCACATTTTGTGAGAGAGCGCTGACACAACACGTGTGCGTGCATGCTGTTTGAACATCCTGCCTTTTAATCCCTCTACACACATTCTTATTAACCCCTGTACACTGTTACAGTGCACTGCATATTTCTTTCATAGAAATTAGATTCAGAAAAACCGATGCTAATACTATTTTTAATCGTTTTCCCTGTTGGTCTCGATGATTTGAAATTATCTTGTTGATGGGTCTGCCCCATGTCTCATTCACAAGACTCCACAGAAACGTTTGTGTCTATGGTGAAAAGTCTTTAAGTCTTCTCTGGCTCACTTCTTGAATGATGTACCCTGCAGGGTCGGGAATAGTGTGATGCAGAATCAGACATCCTTGGTCCAAGACAGACTCAGCCTCCGCCTCCCTCGCAATGGGTGAGATGTGGTAGGGCATTTAACCTCTCATAAGATTCATTTTCTTTGCAAATGGCTGGGCAGTAGTCTATCTGTCAGTGAGAAAATACACATGAAGACATGCAAAATGCAAGATATTAGGATGCAAGATGCCTATTTAAGGGTTGACTCTTAATTGCAAAACCACAATTAATTACCCCAAAGCGGATAGGTGCCTATATAGGGACAATGAAAACATGGAAAACGTACTCACAAATATAGCAGTAAGAACTCTGGTACAATGGCAGGAGAAAGTCTAAAAGATGCCCAAGAGTTGTTTTTTAGAAACTGTAAATCTCACTAGAATCCTGTGTTTTATACTAACTATGCGGTCCCAAGCCGAGACATCCCAAGTTCCTAGTGTGCCGAAGATGGTAGCGAAGACCACTTGTGAAATGGAAAAAGGACAATTGTCGTTAGGACAGTAAGCTCATGTGTGATATTAACTACCAACTTAGTCATCTTCTGGCCTCAGTTTCTCAGTAAAACCTGCAGTGTAGCCTGTGTACAGACTGATAAGCATGTGCAGTCAGAATGGGAATGTTCAGAGTTTCTGGCTGGGGACCTCCAGGCCAAAGGAAACAATCCTGAGATGCTCAGCTTTCTGCTGCTGCCTGTTCTAGCTTCCAGCTTTGAGGAGCCTCCTTGAAGACACTCACAGCCTTTTGGGTTGACTGGCACTTAGGAGGGATCTTCTATTTGGACCTTTCCCTCAAAGTCACAGTTAAGAAGTGGGTACCAGTCCACGTAACTGGCCACCAGCAATCTTTCCTTTCATATTTTTACAAACACAAACTCCTTAAAATTTAATCTTGGCCAGAGGGGTCTCACCAGAGCACCAGTGGCTCTTGCTTTGTCTCGTTTGAGCGGCCGGTCAGTCAGGAAGCACCGAAAATACCGAAAGGGACAACAACCACCTTGGGTCTAAACTCTGAAGAAGAGTGGGGTGCCTAAGGGGATTTACATCCCACTGCAAATCTGTCTCTGTCTCCTCAGCGGACATGGTAGCTGAGGGGCCTCTTGAGTGTTAGTAATGTAAGATGGTCAGCCTTACTTTGTGTTTTGCAGCTTCCAGGGCTCTGCCAACATTGGGTAAGCTTCTAATCCCTGGTTTGAAGCTAGAAGCCAAAGTCACAGCCTTCTTGCCTAAGGGCAGCTGTGGAGCCCAGCCGAACTATAGGGGAATGAATGAGGGACAAGGTCGTTAGTCTCTTCGTCCACCCGGTTACTACTCCTAGCACACACTGATAGTCTCACCCGCGGGGACTGCAGCCTGCCTTTCGTGTTCCGGGAAGGTGCCTGACTGACAGGCTCTACATCCAATGCCTGGAAGACGCATCTCCACGAGCACTGCCTTACACGGTATGGAACAGCCTTTTCAGTGTGGGTCTCATCCAAGTCAGTCAGTGAACCTGGGATGGACCCTCCAGTTTTTTGTAATATGACTTTTGGGGGGAATCCTTGTATTTAATGTGTGCTTGTGTTCATTAGAAACTGGGTTAAGTGTTCCAAATCTTCATTTCTTTCTCAAAGGAGGGAGTCGGCCTACCTGCATCTGACCTGGAGAAGGCTTTTGTTTTAAAACGCTTCTGACCATAAAAGCAGACTCACCAGATGAAATTGTCTTTGTGTGTGTGTGTGTGTGTGTGTGTGTGTGTGTGTGTGTGTGGTGTGTGTGTGTGTGGTGCATGTGTGTGTGGTGTGTGTGTGTGGTGTGTGTGTGTGGTGTGTGTGTATGTGTGTGTGGTGTGTGTGTGTGGTGTGTGTGTGTATGTGTGTGTGTGGTGTGGTGTGTGTGTGTGGTGTGTGTGTGTATGTGTGTGTGTGGTGTGTGTGTGTGTGTGTATGTGTGTGTATGTGTGTGTGTGGTGTGTGTGTGTGTATGTGTGTGTGTGGTGTGTGTGTGTGTGGTGTGTGTGTGTGTGGTGTGTGTGTGTGTATGTGTGTGTGTGTATGTGTGTGTGTGTATGTGTGTGTGTGTGTGTGGTGTGTGTGTATGTGTGTGTGTGTGTGTGGTGTGTGTGTGTGTATGTGTGTGTGTGGTGTGTGTGTGTGTGTTTGTGCAAAATACTGTTTCTAGCTCTTAACTGTGTCTTGCACAGCTACACTTAAAACTTGGGATGATCAATTAGGGCAGAGAATCCAGAGGGCAGAAGATGCCAATACAAATAGTTTAGACTACAGCACTGTCATCTGGCTCGACTAAGCACCACTTGGCAGAATAAATCTCAATGGCCTTATCTGAATTTGACTTAAAAGGTCCTCAAGTCCCAGGCTGCCAATTCCAGATCTCAAACCCACTTCCCTTAGGTGGAATTGGCAGAAAACAAAGCAGAGAGATTAATTACTCTCCTATTAATTACTCTCCTATTAATTACTCTCCTATTAATTACTCTCCTATTAATTACTCTCCTATCAAGTTAGGCCGTAAACTTTGACTGCCAGTTCAGATAACTCTCCAGACTCCCAAAACAGGTAACGCGGTCTTTGTTCTTCAGCCTTTAGACTGATTGACTTTGCATTATGGGAGCAAAAAAAAAAAAAAAATTGTCCTCAATGAAATTTGTCCTCCTAGGGTAAAGTCTCTGCACACCTGTAGTAGACACCCCACTAGTCTTCCGGTTTCCACTCTGCTGGGTTCCATGCTGGTCCCTCCTGCTTCACAATAAAGCCCTTTGTCACAAGCCTCCTGTGCTGGCTTCCCAAGTGTTATGTTAACTAGTTCGTGGCTGCCTCTGAATGCTGTTGTCCGGAACCATTGGTTCTCCAGCTGCGCAGAGCTCGCGTGCACGTCCCAGGCACCACGGTCCTGCTCTTGCAACCTCTGTGGAGAAGCTTGCAGCTGGGTAGATCCTTCAGGCCTTCCTCCCCAGCTTCATCCCGCCTCCTGTTCAGATGATGTCTTCTTAGGCCTCGTCTGAAAAACAGTCACACCAACCACCTGCCTTCACCCAGATTGCAATTCCAGTTACTTTATATTCTTTTATGGGCCTTATCCAGTAGTTCTCCACCCTCCTAATGCTGCAACCCTTAAATACAGTCCCCTTGCCGTGGTGACCTCCACTTGTGTTGCTACTTTGTGACTGTAACTTTGCTAGTGTTATGAGTTGTGATGGAAATATCTGTTTTCTGATGGTCTTGGGTGACCCCTGTGGAGGGGATCTCGACCCCACAGGTTGAGAAACACTGGCTTCATCTCTCTGCACCCCCCTTCCCTTACTCCCTAGCATCGTGTTTTTTGCACTCGCTCATTAGATTTCTCTCCCCTTGGAACATGTGTTTTATGAGGTGAGCACTTCGCTTTGCTGTGTCTTCAACATCACAGAATATGAAGTAGAGAGGCAATGTAAAATTACCCAGCATGCAGTCAGTAGTAACCATCCTGATCCTTACCATGAATGGAAATACAATGAAGGATACATGTTAATTTAAACTTAAAAAAAATCGAGAAAGCAACACATAATTAATTTTAATAATATAATTTACTTAAATCAAATATCCAAAATTTATCTATCCCTCTGTTTTCAGGAAAGACTGGTTCTAGAGACCCCAGGACCTGGTGCTCAATTCAAAGATGATCATGGTCTTGTGTTTACATATAACCTAGAGAGAGAGAGAGAGAAAGAGAGAGAGAGAGAGAGAGGAGAGACAGAGACAGAGACGACTACTCCTAGGTATGAGTATAGCCAAAGGCAGAGACATGTGGGAGAGAGTGGACTGAGTCGTAGGAAGACATGGGGAGGGGAAGGGATAGGGAAAGAGGAAGCCAAGTGCAGCAGTCAAGAGGCCAAAGGTACAAAAGGGTAGGTACCCAAAATGTCTCCACCATAAAGGGAAGAGCCTCTGAGGGAAGGGCATCCCAGTCCCAGGGCTGGAGAGTTCAGGGTAGAGGGCAGAAATGTTAGCCATACTCTGTAGCAGGTAAGGACTGAAGGATGCTGGAAGAATCTAGAGGCCAGGTCTGCTTTGAAATATTAAATTGGTACCTCAGCCTCTGTCCAGTTTGAAACTTAACCCTATGCGTTCTCCTGTATTACTTTATCTTTAAAAAAATCAGCGAGCAGATGTTCATTGTACAAAGGGATGGGCTTCCTCGTGGCATATTCTCTGAAGAATATCATAGGCTTTTATCATATGCATCCTCATTACCCTCCCCTGTCCACCCCCAACCACCCACTCACCCCACCTCCACCTGCTACTCCCCTGCCTCTTCCCAAATAGTCTACTTGTCTAGACTCAGTATTTGAAAGAAAGCGCATGATGCTTGTCTTCTTGAATCTAGCTTGCTTTATTTAGTATGATTACATCCAGTTCCATCCAATTTCTAGCAATTGACATTAACTGTTCTTGATGCTGGCAGAATAAACTCACATCGTTTATGTATGCAGTATTTTCCTGCAGTATTTTCATGGGAAGATCCATAAAGGGCCTGTTGGGAGCAGGGCTCCAGTAGTCACGGATGCACAGGTGTCCTTGTAGTATGCTGATGTACGTTCCTTTGAGTGTATGCCCAGGAGGGTCTGCCGTAATGATTTTCAAAGATGTTGGACAAATTTAATTCCCACCAGCAGTATTTACTAGTTCATCCTCTTCCATCCCCTCTTCTTGGCCAGCATTTGTTGCTGAGTTGTTTGTTTGTTTGTTTGTTTTTAGGTCCATTCTGACTGGGCTGAGATTAAAAATAATCTCTGTGTTTTGATTTGCATTTTCCCAATGGCCAATGATGATGAACATTTCATTTTTCTTTCCATATATTTATTTGCCATCTGTGGTTTGATAGCTGCCTGTTTAGTTTGCTTGCCTGTTTCCTGACTGGATGATCTAGGATTTGTTTCATTTTGTTATTCAAGTTCTGGAGATGTTCTCGATATTGATACCCTGTGAGATGTGTATCTGGCAAAGATTCCCCTCCATTCTGTAGACTGTGTCTTCACTCCAGATTGTCCTTTGCTGTGGAGAAGCTACTTGATTCCGTGCAATCCCATTCCTCAGGTCTTACTATTAGTAGTCCCCAAGCTGTAGGGCTCCTATACCAAAAGTTCTCTGCCATGCCTAAATCTTGAAGTAACTGTTCTATGTTTTACTCCAGCAGTTTCTGAATTTGAATTAAGAGCTTTGATCTGGCTGGGCAGGTGGTGGCACACACCTTTAACCCCAGCAGAAGCAGGTGGATCTCTGTGAGGTTGAGGCCAGCATGAGGTCTACAGAGAGAGTTCCATGACAGCCGGGGCTACACAGAGAAACACTCTGTCTCAAAACACCCCCTAAATAAAAGCTTTCATGAATTTTAAGCTAATTTTTGTATGACATGATAAATATGGATGTAGTATGATTTGTCTGCATGTGAATATCTAGTTTCCTAGCACCTTTGCATTAGCTGTAAGGGTTTCTTCTCTACCACTGGTCCACGTGTCTGTTGTGTGATGCTAGTGCTATGACTCTGTAGTATAATTCAAGACTCAGGTGCAGCACTGCTCTTTCTGCCCAGGAGTGCTTTGGTATTCAAAGTCATGTGTGCTTCATATCAATTTATGATTATTTTTCCGGTCACTGGAATTTTAGTAGGGATGGTATTGAATTCATAGATCAGTTCTGATAACATAACCGTTACTCCTCCACATACACTATTAATCCGCTAATCCCCTAATGGGAGGTCTTTCTGTCATCTAGTGTCAACTTTCGTTTCTTTCTCCCGAGTTTGAAGTTTTGTAGAGACTTGTTAGGACCCTGGTGACCCACCAGCCAAAAAGAAAAACACGGAGACCTTTCACTGTTTCAGAGTTTAGGCCTTAGCTCATTTAGGTTAACCCGACCATCTAGCCACATGGCTAGCTATGCTTGCTAGCCCTGTAGTCGCGTCCCTCTTTTCTCACATCTCCTGGTGAAAAGACCATTCTTTTTCTTCTTCCCAGAGTCTCTTTCTCTAACCGGAAGTCCCGCTTTCCACTTCCTAGCTATTGGCCGCTAGCTCTTTATAACAACCAATCAGCAGGGAGATAACATCTGATACAAACAACTCTTAAACTGCTGGTGCGATCTTTTCTTTAGGAGTTACAAAACAGAAGGATCATAGTAACGACAGTACCAGAATCTGTCAGGATTTAGCTCTTCAGGTTCAGCAATTAACAATTTAATATACAGAGACACACCTTGATACAATGTGAATGGAGGGAACACCACACGCACACGCATGCACGCGCGCGCACACACACACACACATATATATACGCGCACACACACACGTACTTGTACATGTACATATACATATATAAATTTAAACATTCTTTGTTAGGTTTATTCCTAGGTAGTTTTGTTGTTGTTGTCTTGAATTGTTTTCATGATTTCTTTCTTGTGTGTTTGCTAGTATGTAGAAAAGCTACCCATTTTTTTACATACTGACTCTGCAATCTACTCCCTTGAGGAGAGGGCTCAGCAGAGCGTCTCCTACTGGTCTGGTCTTCTTAAACTAGAGAGAGGTGGCCTGCAATCAGAGTCATCTGACTTCTTACCATTTCCCTTTTACCTTACCCTTCCCTTCCCTTATTGATGTGGCCGGGACGTGTCCCTTGTCCCCTTCCAGATTTCAGAGGGGCCACTTTTCAGTTTTCCTCATCAGGTATAGTGCTGGCCAGAGATTTGTTGGTTATAGCTTGTATTATGTGAAGTGTATCCCTTTCTTTGCTTTCTTCAGGCTTTTGTCATTGACTGGATATTGAACTTTACTAAAGGCTTTTTCTGCATCTATTCATAGGGGCACGTGATTTCTGGGAAGAGGTGAACTTGGTTGCTCCCATCTACTTTAAATATCTCTAGATTTTGTAAATAGCTGTTATATTGCATTGATTAGGGAATAATAAGAAACAAAGCTTTGCATATTCAATACAGACACAAAATATTTCTACCTGTAATTGGAACCCCAGTATGTTCTTGTATACTATTCACATGACTTTATATTTCATTAGAAGGCCAAATAATTTTTTGTGAAGAGTAATAATCTTTTATAGATTTTTGTTTCTGCTTTTGTTTTGAAATAGGGGTCTCACTCTGTAACCTGACCTGACATTGAGTTCATGAGTTTCCTGTGTCAGCCTCCCACTGGGATTATAGGAATGTACCGTGATGCCCAGATTTTGTAATAACCGTTTTAAAGTATTATAATAGGTCTGTGCCTACAATCTATGTGTAATGAGTATTTGTGGTTCCATGTGTTGTTAGATTGGACATTTCTTCAACACTCTAAATAATGAATTTACCATCAAATGTGAAGCAGCATAGAACCTGGAGGTGTTCTGTATTTTTTATTCTGGGATAACTTTTTTCCTGCCCTGTAAAACTGCCAAAATCAGAGTTCTCTGAGTCCTTTGGGATCAAAGTTTTCTCAGGAAATCTATAACATGGAGAGTATCCGTTCCCTCTACAGAGTTTATATTTAGCAACACCTCCTCATCTGTGTCTTGGTATGCATGGGTAAGGCAGTAAATTTCCTCTGATCTGTACCTGTAGTTTTTGCCAGAATACCTTCATAAGCCATTTCCCCCCATTCAGAGATGTAAACTCTGAAATAAGAAGTTTGAAATAAGGTGAAGGTATGCAAAAGAAAGCAGGACCCTTTCTGGAGGAAATCAAGAAGCTGGTTTACCAGTCCCGGGGGGGTGGGGGATGGTATACCTAAAATTCAAGCACTTAGAGACTGAGGAAGGAGAATCGTCAGTTGAAGGACAACACAGAACATGTCTGGAAAAGCAGAAGAAGAAGGAGGAAGAGGAGGAGGAGGAGGAGGAGGGAGAAGAACCAGCTCCTAAGGCCTTGCTATGCCTTTACAGTAGAGAACTATATGTGTGTTGTCCCTTACTATGACTTAAAAATGACTTTAAAAGGGCCAGTGAGATGACCCTCCAAGTAAAAGTGCTTGCTGTAAAGACAAGTCTGATGACTAGTTCCTGGAACCCACATAAAGACAACAGCCACACACATAGTCTTGGTCACTTTTCTGTTGCTGCAGTCAAACGCCAAGGCAACTTTGGGAAGAGTTTATTTTTGGCTTATGGTTCCAGATAGCAGTATGGCAGCAGGCAGCAAGCGTAGCTGCTAGAACAGCAAGCTGAACGCTCATACCTTGAATTTCAAGAACAAAACAGAGAGCCCAAACTGGTTGTAGGGGGGAGGCCTTAAGAGCTCAGAGCTCACCATCTACCGAGAAAGCAAGGCCATTTCTCCTAAGCATCCCCAAACACCAACATCCACCATTCAAGTACGTGAGCCCAAGTGGGACATTCTCGTTCAAACCACCATAGACTAATAATAATAATAATAATACATTAAAAGAACCTATAGATTATTTTATAATAAATATAGATATTGGGCTAAGGAGGTAGCTAATGGGTAAAGTGCTTGTTCTATAAGCATGAGGACCTGCGATCAAGGTCCTCGGCACCAAAATAAAAAAACTGGGCATGGCGTTTCATGTCTCTAACACCAGCGATGGATCAGATAAGGATGGGCAGACCTTTGGGACTTGCTGTCTAATCAGTAGACTCTAGGTTCCATGAAACACTCTTTTTCAAGATTAATATGGAGAAGTGATTACTGAAGACATCCCTGAAGCCAACCTCTGGTTGCTTTGACTAGATCCCTTAAATTCTGTAATTTCTCATCTCCATTTGTAAAAGCCTGTGGGAGTAAAGTCTGCCTTCCTAGAAAGTATGCTAATCACATATTTTATAGAGAAGACAGAAGTTGAAACCACGTTTTTTTGGCTTGGCGGCTGAAGTGTTGAAACAGCAGCCAAGTAAATTCAGTGAGATAATATGTATTGCCAAGTGTGCTCAGCACAGTAGAGAAAAAAAAATGTCAGTGCATCCAAGATACCAACAGTTAGAAGAGGTCTCGGCCTCTGCAGACACGAAACTCAGGGACGGAGTCTCTGGGAGCAAGTGATGAGGTGATTTCCAGAGGCAACTGCATCTCAGGGACAGAAATGGGTCTGGTGGATGCAGAATCCGGCAATAGAGTGGACCACTGCGTGCCCCGCCCACCTGAGGCTTAGCTGCCCTCTGCTCCAGTCCTCACATACCGTCCATTAACCACAGCAACAGCAAAAGTCTTCCGGCTGCAGCACAGAAATGTACTCCTTAGAAACAAAGAGCATTTCCTGGTTTTCTTTTACAGTAAATGTTAATATATATATATATATATATATATATATATATATATATATATATATATATATACACACAGATGCGAGGTAGTCTTGACCCCGCCCTCCAAATGAAACGTGATGGTTCTCCCTCTCTCTTCCTCCACTTCCAAAGGTCCTCCAGGCCCAAACATGTAGAAAGTCAAGCAGCTTAAATATTGAATGGGAGCTCAGAGGCTCATCCACCAAATAATCTGATCAATACAGATTGTCCAGAATTGTCCAGAAGGAGACTGTGGAAGGAACTGAAGCATGTTGAAGGGTAGAAAGAAAAAAATTTAACCAAGTGTTAGAATTCTGGTTACTCTCCTGAGTCCTGAACCTGAAGACCATTGCGTGCTGTGAGGGAAATAAAAACACTGATATATCAGCGTTAGGGAGTTCCTCCATGTGTGTGGCCTTCAGAGCTGGCTGACAACATGTCTTGCTCTCTGCCTTTCAATCCACTTCCTCCCCTGCTGTCTCTTCTACGTAGGCCCCGCGGCAGGCAAGGTGTGTGAAATCACTTGATAAACTGTTTCCACTGGTGTGCTTTGAGATTTTTTTCATAGCTTGACTCCCGAAAATGGAAGGAATTAGAAGCGTTAGGAAGGATGATTTGGTGCCCCAAGAGGTGAACTGGTTGCCAAAAAGCCCCCTGAGAAGCACGGTTGCACGGGCAGCTAGAGAAGTCAGCAGTTAACGGGGCTGAACATTAGCATTAAAAACCATCGCTTTCTTACAAGGACCAATTGGACAGAGACGAACAATACGTCCTATTATAATTTCAGACGTGAAGCAAAAGTGAGAGGTTATATAACTAAATATTTTCTGTTGTTTCTCTCCTTGTAAACCAACCTTGCTTTCCACAGAGGAGTGATGCTTCATAATCAACTCCTTATTCTAGCAATCGCAACAGAAATCATCTTTAAATGGAAACCACGGTTATATTTTATTTATCTATCAGTTACTAAAATTGAAAAAAAAAATGCCAAAAAATCAAGTGTATTTGTACATTGGTTACTGTGAACGTTTCGCTTACTATGGGTTAGATTTAAAAAAAAAAACAAAAACTAATAACCCTCTATTCTGTTTCACTTAATGCTTTGAGTAAATTACATTTTCTGCCTTTCATATTTGGATACAAGGCTGTTATCTTAGGGTTTCCAGTGCTGTGGAAGAAACACTTCATGAAAATAAGTACTTCAGCCATAACTTCCCTTCCTACTCCTTTATTTATTTGTTATTATTAAAGGAGAGGGGAAAAAATAACAATTTCACTGTAGCTTGGGACCGGGAGTCTGTGAATAACACTCTGTCTCACTCGCGCTAATCGGGGTGGCTGGTGTGTATTTCCTTATAGCTTCTTCCTGTTTGAGATGAAAGAGAAATCCATAATCAAATGAAAGTTGCGTTGCAAACATTACGGCTAATTTATAGAGTTAAAAAGCCAGGGTTGTATTCAAATCTGACTGGGAACATGACACAAGATTTAATTTAAAAGGAAAAGGGAACAATCTCTCTTTTCATTTTGGTAACTCAATTTACATTGTGCCCTGACTTAGTAATCACGCTGCCAGCCCCATCTCAAACGTAGGCAGAGTGACCTGACCTCACATATCTCCATTGCGTTGCTACTGGATTCAAATAGAAGGAAGGGCATCGCTCAGGGGCTCAGGATGACTGCAGGCTTCTCTCTCTCTTCCTACGTTCTGCTTTACAGAGAAAGGAGAGACTTTCGTATTGACTGCAAGTCCTCTGTTTACCATGTAGGCCAATGAAAAGAGTATCATGCAGTACACATGCTGTAGGACGTCGCCAGTATTTCATTCGTGTTAAAAGTGAAGCAGAAGGCTGGGCTTGTGGCTGAGTGGCACAGCATCTGCCTAGCATGCTCGGGGGGGGGTCAACCTCCAATGTCCCCCACCCCCAAGCTAGTTACATCTGAAAATCAGTAACCGTCACATCAAAAGTCCAGTTTATAAAAAGTAGAGCCAAGATGTTTAAGTAACTCATGGTGCTGGTCGGCAATCTCTCTCTGTTTAAGGCTTGCCTGAGCTGGGTAGGGAGCCCAAGGCCAGTCCGGGCAACCAAGGTAAGAACACCACGGCTCAAAACTTTTACAAAGGAAAGGAAAAACTGGATATAGCTCAATGATAGACACTTTCCCAGCATGCATGAGATCTTAGGTTCAACCCCCGATATCACAAAATGAAAGACATCGATATATAGATAGCATAATTTACGTAGAGGCGGAAGTCTGACCCAATGGCATGTTTCAGATGTGCCAGCTCCTGATGTCTGTCCCCAGCCCCAGCACCTCGCTGACTGACGACGTCTCTCAGATAGGATGCTGTACTGTGAAAAGAGTGAGCTTCGTTCGAAGTAGTCAATTAAGTGGAGGTCTGTTAAATTAGGCCTTGTCCCCCCACCCCGAATAACTAGACATTTCTTTAGGTTTTAATCAGAACGGAATTCAATGGCAAAAAGAAGATAGCAAAGCGGGCAGTGGTGGCACATGCCTTTAATCCCAGCACTTGGGAGGCAGAGGCAGGTGGATTTCTGAGTTCGAGGCCAGCCTGCTCTACAGAGTGAGTTCCAGGACAGCCAGGGCTACACAGAGAAACTCTGTCTCAGAAATCCAAAAAAATAAAATAAAATTAAAAAAAAAAAAGATAGCAAAGGTGTGTGCCTGTCTCTCATTCTTCCTGAGCACTGTCTAAATGTGCTTAAGACTGACCCTCTCCACTCAGTCTGCTGGCCTGCTGGTCACCTGTGGTCCCACCATCCAACTGTCACTAGCGTTTGACATAGTTGGTTATTAACACTTTCTGCCCTTGCCCCTGGGATACTACAGCTTTGGGGTCCACCCTGCTCTCTTGGGCCACTGTTCTGTCCCCTTGATTCTCACCTCTCCCCGTCCCTTCTCTTTCCCACTCATTCTTCATCCACTCTCATGCCTTCTAGGTGCTAACAGCTCCCCCAAGTTCTCCCCAGATGGCTGCTAACTATCTGAAACCTCACAGCTTTAAAATCCAACTTCTAAGCCACATACGTAGTATGACACAGATCTGTAACCCTAACACTTAGGTTGCTGAGGATGGCATACGGCAAGTTTCCGGCCAGCCTGGGACGTATAGAAATACCCTATTTCAAGAAAACCTCTCTCTGTGTCCAAATGCGGCTTCTAGTCTCCTTCTTAGTCAGCTCACGCATAGTCTTCTCTCTCTCAAGAAACAGGTCTGTATTCCGTTTGCTCAGACCCGAAACTCCAACTCATCTTTCCACATCTGTCACGCCCCACGTACAATCTGTCAACAAATACTTCATCTACAAGATGTAACAGCTACTTTAAGTTCCCCTCAGCTTCCCTCTGGATTTTACAACCAGCCACCTCACTGATCTCCCAGATTCCACCTACCCTGAGTGCTTCTTGTCTGAAGAGCTGCCGGGGACCTTTTCAAACCTAGGTCAGTCCAGGGCTCGACTCCTCACGGAGCTCTCTAGACGGTTCCCATTTCCCTGTGGTTATCAAGGCTCTGTGTGGTCTGCGCTCTTCTCATTCTTCTACCAGGTCAAGAGGGCTTGTTTGTTGCCTTCCCCATTCAGGAATGCCCCTGCATCAGATCTTCACTCTTTCCATACCCTTGTGTTCTGAGACCCTCACTAGGCTTTCCCCTTAACTTCCTTCAGACCTTGCCAAATTTCCCTCCCAGTAAGGTCCGTTCTGTTCATATGCTTTGGGAGTAGCACAGCCGCCCCGGCCCCTGGTGCTGCTCTTAGTCTCTGTCCCTTTAATAAGAGCTTTAATTCCAGCACTTATCACAAGCAGGCAGCCCAAGTATATATTATTAATGGATTTATTGACCATCTCACCCTTTAGACTGCAGTTCCCTGTGTCCAGAGACCTTTGTTGTTGATGTTCTTTCCATCTTTATTGTAAATTCAGGTACCCACAACACTTAATGAGACATAGTTTTTTGAATAATTGTTTGTTGACGGAAAGAATATCTACAAAAATATGTGTATATAAATATTAGTAACGGGACCAAGACACTCGTGGTCCCTGTTAACACTGTGATCTCTGAAAATCGCAACAAGAAGTCATTCTAAAGGCACCAGGGATAGCGTTACTAGAAGGACCATGATGGCCTTTTGAGAAGGGTAAATATTCTTTTTTTTGAAAAAGTGCCATTGCTACAGGCAATGAAGGAACGCTATGAGGGGGAGAACACAGTCTTCCCCAGAGAAGAGCACACCAATTGGTTCTCCAACACCAAGTGGTCAGCCCTGAAAACATATGTACAAGTAACATTAACATTATACAAGTAACATTATACAGGCTGAGCAGCTCATATTAGGAATGTGTGTTTATGTATATATGCATATATATGCATGCAATAACATATAAATAATGGGTTGTTGGGAGAGAAGGGAAGGAGGATGTTGTAATTCTTTTATATCTCAAAAAAAATGTAAAAAGTACAGTTGGGGGTGCTGGGGAGGTAGCTCAGTAGTTAATGGTGGGTTCCCAGTACCCGCATGGTGGGGCTCACAACTGCCTGTAACTCTAGCTCCAGTGAATTAAGAGGCCTCTTCTGGCCTCCACTGGCCCCTGCACACATGAACACAGACACACAGATAAACACACATAAATCGTTTTTGTACATCCTAAAAACATTTCTTTCCTCCTCCTCCCCTCCCCCCTTCCCCCTCTCCCTCTTCCTCCTCCTTCCAGACCGGGCGGGGGGGGGGGTTCTTGGAGTAGCCCTGGTTGTCCTAGAACTCACTCTGTAAAACAGGCTGGTTTCAAACTCAGAGATCCACTTGCTTCTGCTTCCTTCGTGCTGGGATTAAAGGCGTGGGCCATCTCCGCCTAACTCCTAGAAAATGTTCTTAAGAGATACGAGCATTTAGTTGGGCAGGATGCCTCAGTGGGTTACAGTGCTCAAGTGAGCAGCCCTGATACCTGTGATAGCTCCTTAGAGTCCACAGAGGAACGAGAGAGCTGTCACTCTGGCCCTCAGACTTACACACACATCATGCACACACATTAATTATTAATAAAGTGCAATGATTTTCTCACTTGTCTGTGTTGTTAATAAAGTTATATCTTAATGACTTAGAATCTTTTAGAAAGTCTACTGAAGGCTGGAGAGAGAGCTCAGTTGGTAAAGTGCTTGCCTTGTAAACATAAAAACCCCAGTTCAGTCCCCAGAACTCAAGAAAAGTCGTGGCAGCTTGCTCTTATAATCCCAGCACTCAGAGAGACAGAGAGAGATGGATGCAGGGACTCTCTGCCTAGCCTACTAAGAGATGTTTAAGCCAGGACCTGTAAAGGAAAAAGGCAGACTGCACGCTATACTTACAGAATGACTACCCCTGATACACACACATTAACATGCATGCACATACAATAATAAAAAGGAGAAGAAAAGAAACACCGTTAAGTAAGCCTTTATGAGTCTCCCAAGCCCCCAGACTAGCCTTGAACTTGCTATGTAGCCCATAGCCATCTTGAAAGCTTCAGAGCAAAATTCCCTTGCTTTAGCCTTCTGGTGCTGGGATCGGAGGCATGCGCCACACACTAGCTTGATGGGTCTATTTTTTATCTTAAAAGGTTGCCTGGTGTTGATGAAGTAAGCCAGGCCCAACGGGACAGGCTCTATTCCTGTTGAGCTGGGTCAGGCCTCCCAGTGTCTGCAAGACTCTGGGGTCAGGGATCCTTAGTTTGGTAGTACAGAAGATGCTTTTGAGAGGTTTACAGACTCAGCAATAAATTCCTTTGACTTGAATAAGGAGAAAGCCATTTCCTTCTGTCTTTGAGTCTCAGTTTAGCCCTAGAGTTAAGCCTCCGTTAGAAGCCTGATCCACATTTCTCCACCTTTGTTAAGTCTGTCAGTGGCTGCTGACTCTTGAATCTGAGGCCTGCCTTTCTAAGGCAAGGCAGCCCAGGAGTGTTAAGGAGTTAATGTCCCAGAGATGAGCCTCCAGGTTATGTCTGACAGCAGTTGGTGTGTCTTGCTCCTTGGCCCTCTATGTAGGATGCCTCTGGGCTGTGTTTGATATTGGCTCCATAAGAGTCTCTACAGGAATCACTCTTGTTACCCAGAGGGCGAGCTGGCATTTCAGTCACCTACGCCTTGTCTTTCTCCACCTCTCTTCTCAGATCCTTTATTATTTTTACTAAGTAACTACTAGCACAAGTGTTCTCATCTCGAAGTTCAGGCCTGGAGAGATCCCAACTAAGCAGTGTGCCTATGACTCTTAAACCCCTCCAACTGCTTCTTCATATCTGCCTCTACCAGACCAGTGGTATTCAGCCCCACGCTAAAATCCTTGAGCTGTTGAAGGCTATCTTGCTACAACTACAGCTCCTTTCCCCCCACTATATCTACTTAGTAGCCTTCCTTTTGTTATAATGTTCTATGTACTAATGTGTTTAAAAACCGAATTGGCTTAAACAAAACATTTGTTAAATATCAGAGCTGGTGGCGAAAGGATTTGGTAAAAAAAAAATAATAATAATAATAAATAAATAAATTATCACCAAATCAGTGGTATGCATCTGGAGAACATGTTGCCATTGTGTTCTGAGTTGGTCCTGCTGCATCCTGGGGGTTCCTGGAGTGTGCATATGGGGAGGGAGGGTGTGGTATTTCCACACCATGTTACACGTGCTATGTTTTCCAAATGCGAGCAGCAATAGTAGTACTGTATTATTATTTTATGCCACATCCTCATGAAGCTGATATCTCCCTCATGAGTTTAAGTTCTTGAGCATATTAAATTAATGTTTTCTGTGCTTTCTGAAGTTCCCTCTTGAAACAGCCAGTGCACCTTCTTTCTCTGTTATCCCACTCTTTTCCAGGAAGGAGGACAAACTGCCAATCACCCATAACCCTATCAGTCCAAAATAATTATGCTGGCATTGTGTTCTGTCTCCTTCCTGTTTCCACATAGTAATATACATATTATTATTATACGTAAATAATACATACAAACAACACAAGAAACTCATTCTGGGGAAACTGTCTATTTGATGGCAGTCTCCAGCAAAGCCTATTTCCTTGAGTAAGTGTCCCTGTTACCAGTACAATGTCTAAGGTATTTTCCCTTCCACATGTCCTCTGTCCATCTGGTCTCACCCCGCCCTAGTCCATCTTCAGTATGCTCCTTCATCGTCCAGAAACGTCTTAGTCCTGCTCACTTCTCTCCTCTATGTCTACTTCTTTAAGAAGCATCTCTCTCCTCAGGTCTTGTCTTTGGAAATCCTGTCCATGCCAAAATTGTGTTCACAATTCCCTGTTGGAAATTTCTCACCAGCCAACAGTACTCTAAGACTGGTCACTCCGTGTGTGTGTGTGTGGGGGGGGTGCACGTGTGTGCACGAACGCGCACCTGGGCATTTTCACATATTTTGTGTGAGATCTGATGAATACAAACTATGGAGGACAGTTTGAATGACGCTAAGGAGAAGTAGTTATATAGTGGGGAAAGAAAGGTCTGGTTGCTTCTTGCTGGGGAACAAGGATTGGGGCACAGTAGCAGTTTTGTGAGTTCCAGAAAAGTGTGAGACTTGGTGCACTTGACTCAAATAGATCAAAAAGCATGGAACCTACCTGAAGGCTACAGAGTGTGAAGACCTGCCTTTTTTTTTCTTTAAGATTTATTTATTTACATGAATACACTATAGCTGTCGTCAGACACATGAGAAGAGGGCATCAGATCCCATTACAGATGGTTGTGAGCTGCCATGTGGATGCTGGGAACTGAACTCGGGACCTCTGGGAGAGCAGTCAGTGCTCTTAACCGCTGAGCCATCTCTCCAGCCCCAGTCCTGGAGAAGTTTACATTCTAGCTGAAGGACGCAAACAGACAAACATAGAAAAACAATAGGGAGTCGTGTGCGCACGAATTGGTTACTTTTCTGTGTGTGTGTCACCAGAGTGTCAGACTAAACAACTTACAAGGAAGAATGATTTATTTTGCTCCTGGTTTCAGGGGGCCCCATCTATCTTCTTTGGCTCCATTGATTCTGAGCCTACAGTAAACCAGAATGTCATGGTAGCTGGGACATGTAGACTGTCTAGATATGAACCCTAAGTACGCCCCTTCCTGTGACCTCTTACTTGCACCCAGGCCTTCACATCCCACTGTCCCAGAAACCTCCCAGACAGCACGTATGTAGGCCTGTAGAGGCACAGGCCATCTCACTCTCTTTGAAACGCCCTGAAGTGGACATTCCTTTTTCATACTGAAGACTAAACTGAATTGTAGCTTCCTAAGAGCAGGTGACCGACTGTCGGTGACAGCGTCTTGATTCAAGCACAGGTCTGTTGGGTACCACATGTGCCCCATTCCAACTCCCCTGCCACCCCAGGGGTGAAGTGTGCCCTGCACATGTTCGGTGCTCAGCACACTATCAGGTCTACACCTTGTACTGCCAGCGGGTAGAGATAAATGGAGACCAAATTTGGTCAGGTTGCTGTGGGGAAGTGGACGGCTTCCTGTTGCCAAATCCTGTTCAGGATTTGGGCCACACAGTGCTTTGATCTAAAAATTTAAGTAGACAAAGAATGAATATTTATTGTTTTTATGATCATTGTTTTATATAAAACAAATTTGGGGGAGTGGGAAGGAATAAATATTTGGGACAGCAAGCATTTAAATGCCAGTGGTTAATTTACTTGGCTACCTTGATTTACAATGGTAACATTTGGGTGGAGAGTTAAAAAGAAGGAGCACTCTTTTGTTCTTGTTTTATTTAGAATTTCTAAAGTCTAAAGGAATGTTTTTATAGCAAGTACACACAGTAATGGGAGAGGGGAAAAAAAGGAAAAGAAAAGAAAAAGCCACCAAGGACTCAGACACCGTTATGGAAGCTTTTGAGTATGAAGTGACTAATTTAGCAAATCTAGAAAAGGCTAATTTAGCACATTTTTTTAATCTTTTTTTTTCTTATTTTCTTTTCTTCTTAAAATAATTTCCACATTCAAATTTATAGTTACAAGGGGAAAAAAAGAAAACGAGGAAAGGAGAGATTGAAAGGACGGGAGGTGGGGGTTGGTAGAAGGGAGTTAGCTTTAAGAGACGTCACTAGAAAGGGGTGACTGTGGGTGGTTTGGGGGCAGCGGAGATGGTAGGTGACCCACTCTCTGAAGGGCCGTGCTAGGATGACTCAGACAGCTCAACTAACGCAGCGGGCTGCTCAGCCCTTTTTGCCTGGAGATCTGGCCGAATGACTAAGCAGTTACCAGCTTCTAAGTCTTAGGAACCTAAAATCCCCAAATCACATTTAGAGCCGATACGAGGCTGAGCAGGGGTCATGAGGGAGGGAAATCATCTGATGGGCTTAGAGGGTCAGAGCCCGGCTCGCGAAGCCTCAGACGTACCTCTGGCCGCTCTCAGATGTTATTTTCGGGAAAGATTTCACCCACGCTAACAATCGTCCTGCAATTTTACCACGCTCCGAGTCATCACCACACACGTGTTCAAAGGAAAAACGAAACAGCCTGCGTTTCGTAGGGTCCACCGTTTCTTTTCCAATTTGATTTTCCTTATAGTTTATTTGGTTTACATCATTATCTCAGGCGGAATGGCGTAACTATGGCAATGCTTATAGAATCTGTGGGTCCCGCCCAGGGCAGGGGGCTGCGGGGATGTGGGCCAGCACCCTCGCTCCAGCAAGGAGGAAGACATCAAAGAACCTGAAGACGGGGCACATTTACTTTTCTGATTCAAATTACTTTGTTTGGAAAACAGTAAACACAATTACCTTACCAACAGAGCTGGGAGGCTTTGGGGGTTTAACCCGCTGTTTCCCTAGCGGGCGGGCGGAGCCTGCTTCGGATCACAGCTAAGGGCCTACAGACCCAGGTGACTCTGTTTGTTTTCAGTTTTTTCTCCTCCCAGAAAAGAGGTTGGGTAGTTTACAGGCTTTTGATTGAGTTCCTTGAAATTAACGTTGTTTAGTTTCTTCATCTCAAATGAAATTAATGTTCATTTCTCTATATAAATAAGACCAAATGGGAAAACTTACACGTTCTGTCACCGAGTCTTTTTCCCCAGGAAGCATCCCTACACGGGTTTATATCCAATTATAAACACATAACACGAACACACACAGAGACATATACAGACATACATATAGACACACACCAACACCCAAAGACACACACACATATATACACAGCACAGACACACACAGCACAGACACACACACACAGACACACGCACACATACACACACACACACACACACAGAGCACAGAGATACACATATACACACAAAGACACAGACAGACACACAAATCACACAGACTGACATACACCAAATGGTGATATTCACTCACTGTTTGGTCATTAAGCATTTTTGGATTTGTGTATTTTTCCGTGAGTGTGCACATACTCATGGAAGCCTTTGGAAGCCAGAAAAGGGCCCTGGATTCCCCGGAGCTACTGCAACTTTCCTAATGGCTGAGCCCTCACTCCAACCTCTCTTGTTTGCCTTTCTGTTTTAAATGTAGTCTAGAGCCGCCTTCCACTCCTGGTCAGTACAGAGCCACTGTGTCCTGTGTGTTTGTAGTACTGTCGCCTACTTTATATCACCTACCTTCTTAATAGATACTTGAGTAATTTTTACAGTTTTGTTCTCTCCAAGAATGTGGCAATTAATATTCTGTTTGCATGATTTTATGATTATGAGAATGTGCTTGAAGGGTGAATAATGTTTAAACTACTCGGGAGGAGCATGTGTATGGGAGGAGCATGTGGGGGGGGAGGAGCATGTGTATAGGAGAAGCATGTGTGGGAGGAGCATGTGTGTGGGCGGAGCATTGTGTGGGAGGAGCATTGTGTGGGAGGAGCATGTGTATTCTTGGTTGAAATGACATTACTGAATTGTTTTCCACACAAATTCTAATTATACTTCTACCGTTCTTACAGTGTTTGTGTCCTGATAACTCAACCTATCAAACTTCACAATCTTCATCAGTGTGAAACCACCGCCTTAATGTTTTTATTGTATTATTTTATAAGCAAGAATGTACACTTTTGCATAAGTGTGGAAAGCCCTTTGTATTCCCTATTCTGAACCTGGTTAGGGTCTTTACCAATTTTAAAAATTGGATTACTAGCCAGGCGTGGTGGTACATTCTTTTAATCCCAGTACTCGAAAGGCAAAGAAGGGCAGATCTCTGTGAGTTTGAGGACAGCCTGGTCTACAGAATGAGTTCCAGGGCTGTTTCACAGAGAAACCTGTCTCTAAAAACAAACAAACAAACAAATAATAAAACTATTTTTTTTATTGATTTGTTCAAGCTCTTTCTGTATTAAAAATGCTAATTTTTTCCTGAGTTATAATTTTACCAGCTTGCTGTTTTTATGTTTTGTTTAGATTTTTTTCCATGCAGTAACTGGTTTTTTATAGTTCTTATGACTTAAAGATTTCTCACTATACACAAGAAAGCTTAATTTTCCAAAACATTATTAAATTTGTTTATATTTTATCTACTTTGTCTATACACTTTTTAATATATCTGAAACTTATTTTGGTGGAAAGTTAAATAAAACAGCACTCTTAGTAATCTATCCCCAGTCACTTGCCTTGGTATAATATTGAATAGCACGCCTTCTAATTAATGCCTGGATAACTTAGCACCATATGTTAAATTACCTCATGAATTTGATTTATCTCTAGGCACAGTTGTTTTCAGACATCCAACAGGTTTCATCCGTGTTTATGCCCAAGCCCCTTTTCTGTTCTAGGATTGAGTCAGGTTGCCGTGTCATTGTTGGTAATTACTCTGTCATCAGCTTACACAGGGAGGTAGCTCTTTGCAACCTCTGGGCTAACTGTCCATGTCCCCATCCACATGGCCTGAAGATACCCTGACAACCTCAGAATTCTTCATGTGGCTGCAGGGTATCAATACTGATGATGTGCTTTCTTGTGCTTATACTGTTAATTAACTTACCCTATATGGTATGTGCGCATGTGTGTGTGACATCAACGCACTTCATATGCCTTTGAGATGGCTGTCTTCTAAATGCTATTGATGAGATTCTTATAATTATTAGGATAAAGTCTTTTCCAAGTTAAGTGTTAAGATGGTAAACACCTTTAAGTCCAGTACTCCAGAGGCAGGAAGATCTCTGTGTGTCTGTGTCCATAGTGTGTTCTAGGCCAGAGAGGGCTATACAGGGATACCCTGTCTCAAAAACTTAAACTCTGGATCCCCTGCCTTCTAAGTGGTAGGGTTCCAGGGTTTTTAATCTATTTACCTTGGCCTAATTTGCACAGATAAGCAGTTACATTTTGGCTGCTGGTTAAAGGAATGGGGCTCTATTCCCAGTTCTGATGCTAGCTGTGCAAACCAGGGCAAGATACTGAACATGACTGCCTTTGGTTTCATCTCCTGCAGAATGGAGAGGCTTTACATGCTGCCCATCAGACAATATAAATTTCTAATAAAAAGCTGCAGCATATATACTGGCCATCGCCGTGGTTGGTCGTCTCAGGTCAGCTTTCTGTTAACCTCTGTTTGGAGTCCAGCGTACACGTACTGTTTTGTGAAAGGACAGGTTTAGGAAGGAGTCTGGGCAGCGCTGGTTCTTCGGGTCAAGCAGGGAGCCCATCCACGCCTCTGGCTTCTCCGTCCACGCATTGCTTCTTCTAATTTGTTTCTATTTATTATTTCTTGCAGGTGTCCTCACCTGCTGACTCTTTGGCTAGCTGTGTCCCAACACCTTCAGGAGGAAGCAGTTCTGCATGTACACACACACACACACACACACACACACACACACGCACGCACGCACGCAGACACACACACACACACGCACGCACGCACACACACAGATGGTTTCTCAGATGTGCCGGAGGAAGGGACAGCGAAAGTTACCTCTCTTCTCTAGGAGGCTCTCTGTGGCTGCAGCTGCCTGCACGTCTATCCAGATGAGTTTTACCAGCAGACCAGGGGCTTTGGTCTAGGTGGAGCTCACAAGCTTGGTTCTGGGTGGGTCCTCTCATCTACTCCATGTTTGTAGGGGTGTGTGTGTGTGTGTGTGTGTGTGTGTTAGAGGAAGGAAGGACTTACAGAGAATGTCCATGGACCATGGAAGGTAGTTCTGGGTTTTTTTGGTTTTTTTTTTTTTAGGCTCAGCTGCCAAAGGGAAACTTTTTAGTCTACCTGGGGACATTTGGCAAGGGCAATAGGAGGGGTGGCTTGGGTGACATCTTTGGGCTATTCTAGCCCAAGGTGTTTCTGGGAGATTTACTGTAATTAACCTTTTTTAGTCAATACTACTATCTCTGCAAAGCTTGACACACTTTACAATATGGAAATAAATTTTCCTGGCTTTACGCAGAGAAGCATTCCATCTCGGCTCACGTATCTTTTTTTTTTTTAACCTGGGGGTAATCCTGACAACTTTTTATAATCTTTTTCCTATCATGGTTATAAAATCCTATACTATATATCTCTATATACAGATGTGCATGGTTTTCTTTTTGTTTTTAAATATTACTTTATTTTATTTTATGTGTATGGGTGTTTTGCCTGCATGTATTCATGTGTGACAGTTGTGTGCCTGGCACTCACAGAGGCTAGAGAAGGTGTTGGATCTCCTGGAATTGGAGTTACAGCAGGTTGTGAACCATCACATCAGTGCTGGGAATTGAACCTGAGTCCTCTGCAAGAGCAGCCAGTGTCCTTAACCACTGAGCACACAGTCCAGCTTCCAGTTCTTCCTCCTCCCCTCCCCTCCCCTCCCCTCTCTGCTCCTCTCCTCCCGCCTTCCCCTCCCCTCCCTTCCCCTCCCCTCCCTTCCCCTCTCCTCCCTTCCCCTCTCCTCCCCTTCCCCTTCCCCTCCCCTCTCTTCTCCTCTCCTCTCCTCTTCTCTCCCTGTCTGTCTGTCTTTTCTATTTTTTCTTTCTTTCTTTGTGTGTGTGCGTGTGTGTTTGTCTGCATGTATGTATGTATACCACAAGCATGCCTGGTGCCCATGAAGGCCAGTAGAGGATGCTGGATTCCCTAGAACTCGAGTCACAGATGGTTGCAAGCTGCTTTGTGGGTGCTGGGGTCTGAACTCAGGTCCTCTTTAAGAGCAGCAAGTGTTTTTAGCAGTAGAGTCATCTTCCCAGCCCCATATTGACATTTTTGTTAAAGCCGTAGTGTTAATTTGTGTCACAAGTAGAAAATCTTCGGAGAGAAAGTCAGCAGCTGAAGCTCTAAAGTTGCTTTCTCTAATGATGATTCTCTTCATGATCTGTGAAAACGTCTGGTGGTAACCCTCAGCCTCACAGGTCAGTTCAGCAGCAAAATAATAATAAGTACAACCATAAATAATCTCTGTGCATGCCACATTTTTATAGAGACACACATTGCCATGTAACAGGGCTAGGAACATGGGTGTAAAGGCTCAGTTTTCAGTATGTGTCTTGTTATAGAATGGTGGGGTGATTTCTTTAATGTGACATCTTTGATATGATGCTGTTTTACATTTAAATTAATTTATTCATTGACAGAGTCATACTTGAATATATACTTAGTTTAACATTTTCACCAGCTCTCTGCAAAGCCAGTATATGACTCTTTACATCCTCCCTGTGAATGTAAATTACCATTACAATATTACGGAAGAGAAAGGAGTCTAATACACACATTTCATTTCGTTCAATGCTTTCTTTTCTTCTTCTCGCCCCTCCCCACCGCCCCCAGAAAAACCTGTTCAGCTATTAAGGGAGCCACTCAACGCAGCAGAGCAGGATCAGGCATCGTTTCTGAGAGAAGAGCTGTTTACCATCAAAGAGACTGCTTCCACGCAGACACTGGATATTATACACAAAGATGGAGGTAAATGTGCCATGGTTTTCAAGAGTAATTTTCTCTGCTTAAAGAAAGGCACTAGGCTGTTTGCAGTTCTCGCTGATCCTAGTTCTTGTTTCTCTTTTGTCAAAACAAAATAGCCAACTAAGAGAACATAATTAAAAAGTCAGTTGTCTGAACCCCAGTCCCCTGCAATTGCTCCTGCTGTATCAGCACCTACCTGTCACACAGGGAGGGTTCATGCCATGTGACAAACACCAGCCTAGAAACGCCACACAAATGGAAATTCACTCTACTTTTATTTTTCAAAGTGCTTTTCTCCTCTTTGTTTTTAAAAATCAAGAATTTTACTTGGAGTTATATATTTCCTGGGTTAATTCATGTTTTATAAAACATGTGGAATTATTAATTCATTCTATCTGTAGCATGTACGGACCCTGCAGCTTGTGGCAGAGCTGTTATCTGTTGTAGGGATGCAAACATGCTCTTTGATGTGTTACTCTTAGGGACTTGGGGGATAGAGATGAAGCACACATTTGGCCAGCCTCTGCAGATGGCTGAAAAAGACTCTGATGGTTTATGTGCCTTTCCACAAGACCCTCTCTCTCTTCTGTATCATGGCGTTGGTGGTTGAAACATCAGAGTAGCAGTCTTAGCCCTTCCCACTCTAGCCCCTCGAGGCCATGGCATGGAAATCGCAGCCCACAGATATCCCTTCCAGCACATGCCTGGCTCAGCCGGCCTCTGATGGAGTAGCACAGCATTATGCTATTTAGGAAAACCAGCCAGAGCGAGTAACCACAGAGAGTACATAGCATGGTGCCATTCTCTGCTGGATGACAGTCCAGTGCTTTCTCTGTAGCAGCCCCGGGAGCACACATGACAACCCTGTCAGCCCCTGTAGCACACACGACAACCCTGTCAGCCCCCGGGAGCACACACGACAACCCTGTCAGCCCCTGTAGCACATACAACAACCCTGTCAGCCCCCGGGAGCACACACGACAACCCTGTCAGCCCCCGGAGCACACACGACAACCCTGTCGCCTGGCTTCTCCAGTAAGCCCGATGTGCAAATGAGCAACTGAGGTACACTGGTAGCTTCCTGTGGCTCTCTTTCCCCCTGTCCCCAAAGCCACATTGTTTTAGTAAATGAGGGTGATTCTTGGTATTGGAGATTTAGTTTTGAATCTTGTTATTAGGTCAGTGAGCTTCCTCTTACAATGACAAGTACTTAAGTTAATTAACACAGGGGTTATTTTAGCTCAAGGGTTAGGAGGTTCCACACTGTGTGATCATCCAAACCCTGGTATTGTGGGTTTAAGGGGAGGCTGTACATCAGAGTGGGAGTTTGTGACATTTAGCCTGTTATCCAAGAAGCAAAGAACGGAGGAGGTAAGAGGTAAGGGCAAGGGTTGAAAGTCTCACTTAAGGCTGAGCTTACAAAGACCCTCCATGAGCCCCACTTGCCTCTGAACAGCGCCACCATGGGGACCGCTGGGACCATGGGGACCATTCAGCCTCCATGATGTATTATTCCATTTGAGACTATCCTTTGGTTTACTAAACTGTTCTTTCAGTCAGCAGGAATAAGAGAAGCACTCCAGTGGCTGCCAAGGATACAGTCATGCCCTAAACAGACATGATGGAGGTCACACAGTGCTTGCCCTCTGTATAGGGAGGACAGATGTTAAATGGATCAGTACAGCGGACTCAGTGGTATGGGCGCTATGGGGATGCAAGATGAGAAGATCTGATGCGGGGGGGGGGGCAGGGAGAGGTTAAAGTCACTTAGCAGAAGAGTAGGAATTAATCAGGGAAGAGCCAAGAGCCCTGGGAACCCAGGCTGGACGCAGGTATCTTTGTAAGATACAGAGGACCTGTTGCTGCAGGAGCTGAGAAGGAAGCTGGAGTGCGGCGCTGTGGGAAGGAGTGGGGAAGAGGCTTGGCGAGGCCAGTAGGGATGGAGGATAAAGGGCCAAGCTTTGGAGACCCAGCCTTAAAGAGAAGCTGTAGAGAGACTCTCTTGTACTATATGGAAACACAACCTGTCAATAAAATGCTGCTAGCCTATTAGCTTAGGCAAGAAACATGGAGATGAAGCTCTCGTGCAGAGAGATTTCTGGGAATAGAGTCAGGTGAAAAAAACATTCACCCCAGACACAGAAGACAGGCAATGAAACCGACGACCAGGTAACCAGCCATGTGACACGACTTAGAATAAAATGAATGGGTAATTAAGATATGAGCTAGTCAGGGAACAGAGACAGAGCTATTGGCCCAAGCATTTATTCATATATAAGAATGCCACATGAGGTTACAGATGGCTTCTATTATATATTCAGTCAGAAGCTTTAGCAGGGCAATCAGGGAAGTAAAGACACCTAGCGCACCTAGACCACCCCTCCCCCCACGTCCTGAGAGTACCCTGAAGGGAAGACATGATTGTCTGAGAAGACCAGGGTTTTTTTGGATACCACCAACCATTGGAGATGCTTATTTTGTTGCTCCATATAAAGGGATGTCAAAAAAGTATTCTCCCCAGTGGCATAGGTCACAGGTCAACTGGACAAACAGTGCTATGTTGTATTGAAAACCAGAGCGTAAGAAAGTGTGGCATCTGTAGCTCCAGGTCACACTACTAAGGACCCAGCAATCCGTGAGCACAACTGGGAAGCGTTGGAAAAAATGTCAGCCGGAGTCAAAGCCTTTGGATGCTTTGTCCCCGTCGTCGGTTCATTTCATCTATACATTTATCCAACAGACGTGCTGGCTTTCTAATTTTTATCCAGTCGCTAATAATGATAGCTATTATTTCTTAAATACCCAGCACTCATTGTTCGAGGCCTCAATATCGATTCTCTTTTATTCCTCACCACTGACTCTAAAGTCACTAGCATCAGTGATGCTAGTGAATGCAGAGCGACAGGCCCAGGGCCTGTGAGTGCTAAATCTGGGGCATCATTAACAGCCCTGAGCCAGCAAACAGAGGAAAGAGGTTTTGCAACACAGCTGGTTAATAACATGCAGATGAATAGGTCAGTGAGAAAACTGTATGTTGTACCCAGAGGTGTCAAAAGTAATCTGCAGTAACCAACCATCGGAGTCAAACGAAAGTTGTTTAAGTTCCTGTCGGCCATGAGTTCAGGGTTCACTATTCAACAGTTTATGTTAAACAAAGCGACTTGAGACAGGAAGTGCATGTAAAACCCGGCTGCCCTTTGATGGGTTGGTGGGACTGCTGTTGCCAGAGGCTTGGAGGAGTCTATGCTTTTCTTCAGAGCAAGAACTTAGTATTCACAAACTTGGTGCTTGGGTAGCTACTGTGGGCAGTAATCAGAGGCATTTTCTTTAAAAAACAAAACAAAACAAAACATTTTATTCACTGAGGCTTTCAAAGGTGTATAATGTATCTTGGTCTTACTGACCTCAGTCTTCCCTTCCCTTTCCATACCTAATGGATCCTCTCTAACACATCCTTTCTCACCTTCATGTCCCTCCATTTATTTATTTATTTACATTTATTTATTTATTAAATGCTCCCTCACCTT
Organism: Tokudaia tokunoshimensis; assembly: GCA_036184795.1. Classification (NCBI taxonomy): domain Eukaryota; kingdom Metazoa; phylum Chordata; class Mammalia; order Rodentia; family Muridae; genus Tokudaia; species Tokudaia tokunoshimensis. The sequence goes on from BTHU01000003.1 coordinate 29,506,219, forward strand.
GGTGGCTCGATCATCCAAAGATCTTGCAAAGATAACCAGAGCTGTAGCAAATTTGTGTAATAGCTGCTTCAGGTCAGTATTTGACAGCATCTCCCCCACCCCCGCCCTCTTATCCTCTGACTCTAACCTACTTTTCTTTCTTTTTAAATTTTATTTAATGCACATGGGTATTTTCCTTGCATAGGGGTCTGTGTACCATGTGTGCGCCCCTGAAGGCAGAAGAATGCACCGGATCCTCTGGAACTGGAGGCACAGATGGTTGTGAGCCACCTCGTGGGTGTTGGGAATGGAACTCAGGTCCTCTAGAAGAGCACCCAGGATTCTTACCTACTGAGTCATCTCATTTGCCCTGGAGTCTTATATTTTTTTTACCCTCTTCATCCATATTGTTCTTTAGTTCTTTAAGTCGAGTGTGTGTGTGTGTGTGTGTGTGTGTGTGTGTAGAGAGAGAGAGAGAGAGAGAGAGAGAGAGAGAGGTGTTGTCTAGATTTCCTATTAAAGGCTGAGTGCTTAACAGTCAAGGAATCCAGTTCACTTTCTTATTGAATAATCAAGAGTTATTTGGTTTATTTTTTATTTCTAAAAAGGTTTTTAAATTACATTCACTTATTTGGTGTTTGTGTGCAGGTGTCTTCACTAGAGTTTCCATTGCTGTGATAAGCACCGTGACAAAAGCCAACTTAGGGAGGGAAGGGTTTATTAACTTCATCTTATACTTCCAGGTAGCAGCACATTGCTGAGGGAAGTCAGGACAGGAACTCAAGTGGTACAGGCAGCTGGAGGCAGGAGCTGATGCTGAGCCCATGGAGGGGGTGCCGCTTACTAGTGTGATCCTCCAGCCTTTCCCAGCCTGTTCTCTTATAGCTCCAGAGCCACCAGCCCAGGACTGACATCACCCACAACATGTTAGGCTCTTCAGCGTCAATTATTAGTCAAGAAAGTGCACCACAGGCTTGCCCACAGGTGAATTTGGCCAAGGCATGTTTTCCAGTTGAGAGTTCCTCTTCCTAAGTGACTCTAACTGGTGTCAGCCTGACACGGAACCAACCAGCACAAGGGCACACGCACGCCAGCCACGGCGTGGACATGGATGCCAGAGGCCAGTCTGCAGGGGTCAATTCTCTCCTTTCACTGTGTGGGTCCCGGGGATCAATCCAGGCCTTCAGGCTGTGTCAATACCTACTGAGCCTGGCAACTCTCCATTCTAATTGTGGTTTATTGTTTTAGCCAGACGTGTACCCACGCCATCTGTCACTGCCCACAGAAGAACCTTCTGTGTCATATCTGGACAATCTAAATAATAGTAATGCTAATAATAATAATAATATTATTATTATTATTACTATTATTATTATTATTACTATTATGTTATAGTCTTGGGCTACTATTATCTCTGCTTCAAACTCCTGAGTAACTGAGACTACAGACTTGAGATATTTTTCTTTGTAAAATACACACACACACACACACACACACACACACACACACACACATATTTGGGTATTTTTTTGTTTTCGTTTTTTCGAGACAAGGTTTCTCTGTGTAGCCCTGGCTGTCCTGGAACTCACTCTGTAGACCAGGCTGACCTCGAACTCAGATATCCACCTGCCTCTGCCTCCCGAGTTCTGGAATTAAAGGCGTGCGCCACCACTGCCCAGCAAGATTTATTTTTTTATTTCTTATTATCTGTATGAGTGTGCTTGTGTGAATGTCTGAAACATGGGTGCAGGTGCATTGCACCCTGTAATGCTAGAGTTCCAGGTGGGTCTAAGTCTCTAAGTGGGTCCTGGGAACCACGCTGGGGGCCTTCAGAAGAGCAAGAAATGGTCTTAACCACCGAGTCATCTCTTAAAACTTTTATTCTTTATTAATTTATTAGCTTCACATATGTACCATGTTTGTTTTCTTGTTGTTGCTGTTCTTGTTTTTGTTTTTTTTTATGTTACAAGAAGTACTGACAAGAGTTTTAGGGAAAGAAGATGGCCAAGTTAATGGTGTTCTAGATCATGGTACCAGGAAAGCATTTTCTAAATTAATTTAGCATTAGGTTGTGTTATGACCCCAGTACTGGAGGCATTTGCAATTTGAAGACCTCACTACACATCTGCACATCCACACCCACCCTCAAGGTCAGGTTTTGTGGTTGTTAATGAGTACCTGCCAAACAGAGGGTCAGGGAGCTAGATTTGAGTCCACGTCTATAATCTTTGGTGTTCAGCTTTTTTTTTCTGCCGTAGCAGGCATGCTGCTTTGACCTATGAAAGTCCATTAGGAGAACAAGGATCAGTGAGCACAAAGTATCATCACATCATCACTGCCTTCACTCAATGCGAAGGATGCAGATAGCAGACAGCACAAACCTGATTTAGAGTTGCCCGCCTGCACCAGGAAAAGCTCAAAGGAAGAAAAAAAAAGACATGCGTACCATCGTCTACTTTGTAGCATTTGAATGAATAATAAATACGGACAGCATTTGCATAATACCTAGCTGTTCTTGCTTGAGAAATTACAAAATTCCAGAAATGGCACCGTCGCCTCTGCCAGGCGGACGGAACCAGTGGCTGAAGCGTCAGACGCACGGACAGAGCTCTCCACTGAAAGTCTTGGGGTAGTGGTAATTAAATACAGTTTTTGGTTACTCCTGTCCTATATCCTGCGCTAAGTTGGTTAACCTGTTTAATGAGTATACGAGAATGGCCAAAGCTGCCCTCACATCAAAGAGCCCCATTGTTGCTGTGTGCTGACCTGAATTTTAATTGCGTACCAGGTTCCTTAATTGCACCAGAGATGTGCCGGAGAATGGAGCAGCTTTTTCAAGCTGCGGTGAGCTGTTTTCCCAGCTGTGTTCAGTTATGGTGTCCTGCTGAACAGATACTCAGAGCGGACACCCTACCCCATCCCTACTTTTACACATACCCCTCCTTTTTTTTCTTTCTTTTCTTCTTTTCTGCAAAGATTCACAGATTAAAGCTACCTCTGGTAGAGATGGCAGTGGTGGCTGCTTTAATTCACAGAGTAAAACTTATTCTTATATATTATTAAACATCACAAAGGGGCTAGGGGGATGTAAGGTCTGTAAATAAGTCAACAGTGAATACATTAGGATCCAGATAGTCTCTGGGACTCCCTTAAGGCCTCCAGCGGCCCGAGAATCGCTACAGAGGGAGCTGTAGCTTCCTTATTCAGCCCTGACACCAGGGACCAACTGTTAATTCAAGCTACAGGTACCAGACAGTAGTAAATGGGCAGCTAGTTCTTAAGTGATAATATTGATTTTTTTTTTCAAAGACGGGATCTCATTCTGTAGCTTAAACTCGCGGTAATTTTCCTACTTCAACCTTCTGACTTCTAACACTACAGGCACAAGCCGCTATTCCTACAAAAACAAAGTCAAGCAAACCCCCTAGGACTCAATAGCTTTGGCTGCAGTCTCTCCAATTTCTCTTTATTTTTGCAAACAACGTGAAGAGGTGGGTTTTAGCCATTCACTCTCTATCGAGGATGAGGATAGGTGGGCGCTGGGGAAAGCCTCATCACTGGCCTGTGTCCCCAGACCAGAGAGAGTGAGAACATTCTGAGCAGAGATTTCATCCTGGAACTTAAAAAAACAAACCCCAAACCGAACCATCAACAGCCGTATAGTTCTCTTGTATAAGCTTTAAGAAAATAAGCCTCGTAACTCATTCTGTACTGTGTGCATGCATATTTATAAAAGTGTAACAAACCACCCCTGTCCCTTCTGCTCTATGGTTACGCCCATTCAAAATGTGAGGTGGGTCCACAGAGAGTGGGAGGGGAGGGGCTTCAGAGGACGAGTCACCTCAGCCCTCTCTGAGAGCTTCATCCTTGTTCTAGGGCAGTGCTTCTCAACCTTCCTAATTCTGTGGCCCTTTAGTACAGTTCCTCACGTTATGGTGAAGCACCCCCACCCCATCCCACCCCAAGCCGTAAATTTACTTTCGATTACTTCATAACTGTAATTTTTCTACCGTTATGAATCGTAACGCAAGTATCTGACATGCAACCCCAAAGAGCCTGCGACCCACAGGTTGAGAACCGATGCTCTATACAGTGCCCGCCTTCCCAAGGGTGAGCAGGAAAGGCCCGAAGATCGGAGGAGGCCTTAGGAAACAGAGGAGGGGAAACTGGGTGTGTGTCTGATTTGCGCCCTCTTGGTTCTCCAAACTGCTTTTCTCCAAACTGTGTTCTCTGGGTGTGTGTCTGATTTGCATAACTCCAGCCCTCTTGGTTCTCCAAACTGCTTTCGTGTTCTCTCTCTCTCTCTCTCTCTCCTGTTGCCCACCTCACTCGGTGTCTTGACTGAACACTCACTTGTACTCTCAACTTTTGGATACTCATTGAACTTTGGGCCTTGACGTCTCTATCTGTGAAATGAAGGTTAGGACATCATGAAAGCTTGTTCCAGGAAATGAGCTGTCCACTCTGCTGTGACAGTTTTGTCAAAGTTTTCCCACAGGGAGACAATTGAATATGTGTCAAAAAGTGTCTTTCCCTTTTCAAGGTTTCTGTTTCTCTGCTTTACTTCATGATCCTCCACAAGCATTTAAAAAAAAAAAAGTCTAAGCTATTGGCTATAGATGGTTTAAAAGCCAAAGTAGGTGAACCCATATTGTCCAAATAATGTTGGTTTTTTTTTTTTCTTCCTTCTAGAATTGTGATTCGTTTTCTAAAAGAAAGTGTCTATGCCTGTGCATCTTGGTACATTATCGCAGCCAGAAACAGGCCACCTTATGAAGGTCAGAGAAGGGTTTTGGATTTGTGTTTGTGTCCGTGGCAAAATCCCATTAGTGTTCATTCGGTCTCCACATAGACACTGCTAGATTATCATATTGTTCAGGGAAGATTGCTAGCACATCTGCTGGATTTCTCCCTCACACAATGAGTCAGCAGGAGGCCCAGGAATTTCTGTTCCTTAGTGTGTCTGGTGAACACTAATCCCACCTCTAAGTGGATGGCATTATGTTTCCTCCCAGTGTTGACTGGAGCCCCGCCGTGGGGCCTTCTGTGGATGCTGGCAATGTCAGGCAGGTTCAGAAGCACACTTCTGGAAGACAGTTTCTGAATCCCCTTCCTTAGGGCGACTGTTCCACGTGGGGAGCAGTCCTGAGGCAGATACTAGTGGCAATGGGAGAATTGGGGATAGCTCCTGAAATAGCAAATCCCTTTGGCTTGCTTCTTGCATTTTCCAGGTGCCCATTTCTGAAACCTTCTGATCCACACGTGGGTCCTAATATAATGGGGATGGGCAGCATTTGGGTTATAGATGTGGGAACGTCTATATTATTCTATACATTCCCTCATATCCAGTGAGATGCTCTGCCCAGGGATCACACCCTTCCTCCCAGCCATCCTCACTAAGAGGTTTCAGTATAACCCAAGCAACATAGGTACATGAGTGTAGAAGGAGTTTCTGACTGTAACCCCAAAGACTTCAAGGGCTGAGCCGTGAGGAGGACAGACAGAATGTAAGATGTATGTTTAACGGATGTGCCAGTAATTTTCCCTGGAGTGTAGATTGATGACTGTGAATTCCCCTAAACACTAGTTCTAGAATCAAACTCCTGTCTCACAAAGCTCTACTATCCTTATTATAGTTAACGGTAGATTAAAGGGACAAATGAGTGTTTGACCATAGGTGGTTATGGTAACTATCTGGGAGAGATAGATTATGTATGGTTGGATTGTGAGGCTGATCAGGCAACAGGCTGTATAACCGCTCCTCTCCCCAGGAGAGTTAAGCCTCAGTTCCAGCCACAATGTCTATCAAGTAGCTAATCAGGCTTCTCGAAAGCCCTGAGACAGAGCCTGGACCTTGAAACAGTAGCTGTGGACGAGGTCACTTTGTCAGTCCATCTTTGTGGATGTGCATAATAAAGTACTATATGTAGGCACCTCGCTTTGTCCACAACAAACACAGAAGGCGCTATTGTATAGTTTTCATTCTTATTCCATTCTAAAGCCCTCATTTTTTCTTTATGGGCTTGAAGAATTGAGATGTGTGGTATCAACCTTTCTCTCCCTACCAGCAACTCGGGAGCAGCCTTGTTAGCTTAGCTGACCTAAGTTCATACCGTGGTATGTTAAGTACCTTCCTGACCCTATACTGACCACTATTTTCTGGGGGAGGTAATACTTTCCCATTGTTTACCTGGCTGCCAAGATGAATTATGTTGGCCACTTCACTCAGCTCAGGAGTGGACAGCTCTAGTCTTTTGTTCACATACAGTCCAGGACCACCAACTTTGTGGGCTTTTGCTTGGAGGCCACCATTGACCATTGGCTTGCAGGACACATCTTTCAATTCACATGGGACATGGGCTAGAAAGACTTGGAACAATCTATTTATTTATTCTGTAAGTGATTAATAATCACCTTAACATCACTATGGAAGGCTCTCTGGGCACTATAGAGTGGATAAGATGTGGCCCCTCTGCCTGAAATATGCAGTGGACCCCTGTAGAGACAACCATGTAAGGGACCCAACAGCACTACATAGAAAGGAGTGGTGCTGTGTGCACAGTCCTGGAGCTGGCCTGTTGTCACTCTTCAGCTGAGGGAGCCACCAACCTTGCCCAACCTCAGTTTGATTGCCCTGTCAGGTGAACATGATTGTGGTTTTCACTGTACAGCCTGTGATGAGAATTGTTAGCATTGAAATGTCCGGAATATGAAGAGCAGTGTCGGCTCCACAGGGACCCCTTAGTGGGGACTCACGGGGTGGGGTGGTAGGTGCTCCTGGGTGGGAGACAGGGGAAGGTGTGCCAGGAGGTGGGATTGGCACTGCAGAGCGGGACTGGCAGAAGAGAGGGAGCACCCCTGGAGTGCTCACAGTAAGTCAGCACACAGGTGTGGGAAGGTGGAGAGAAGGATTCTCTGCAATCTCTCCAGCAAGGTCCCAGGCCTCTTAGCAGCAAGTCAACTCTGAGCCTCATGCCAAAGTGGAAACAACCAAGTATGTGTCTGTTTCCAGAACATTCATGTTTGTTCACATGCATGAGAGAACATTGTCTGGGCCTGGAAAAAAAAATATACAGTTTTCAAGTAAATGCTTTTGTCAAGTAGATACAATGAGAGCCTGGGTTGTGGAGAGACTGGTAACAAGATAGCAAAGCAAAACAAAGCAAAACAGAAACCTTATGCAGTTAACTGCAGTTGAGGAAGAAGACCCTTGTTAAGGACATGGAAGTTCTAAACTGATCTGAATTAGTCGTCCAGCCTGGTAATGAGTTCTGAGTTTAACAAGTCGTTAATTTTTTTTTTTTCTCTTAACCTCCCACTTCCTTAAGCCCCAAGATAAACCAAACGAAAGCAAAGGACACAGGAAGTCCCAAGAAGACTGACGAGTTACCAATAGCATCAGGGTTAGGCAGACCAAGGTCGATCCCTGACCCTTCTCTGATCATTCTCAGAAAACCGGTCCTGTAAAAAGTGAGTTGTGGGGTTTGGGAGCTGACTCGGTCAGTAAAAAGGTTTGCTGTGCACAAAGGAAGACTGGAGTTGGGTCTCGGAGAACCCTCATTAAAAGCCCACGGTGCAGCGGAGGCACCCACCTGGAACTCTAACACTGGTGAGGTGCAGAATGGGGGGAACCCTGGGCCTCAAAGGACAGCCAGTCTAGCCTACATATGACTTCAGATTCAGTAAAGAGGGGGGAGGGGAAAACATCCCATCGACCTCAGTCTCTTACACACACACACACACACATACACACACACACACACACACACACACACACACACACACACACACACACTGAGCTATGAAATGTCCAGGGATTCAGAATGACAGAACTAAAATTAAAATGAAGCTGTAGATAAAAGAAATAAAAAAGCAAACAAACCTTGCCCAGTGTTACCCTTTACAAAAATAAGTTTATTTATACAATCCAGGACATTCTGTTTGAAAAACATTGAATTCCCAAACAGAATGCTCGGTTTAAAATTAATGTGGTTTATTAACAATTAAAGCTGATAACCAAAGCTGAAGGAGATTGGAGGTGAAGTGTGGGGTTTCCTTTGATAGGTGGAGTAATTACGAAGAGCGCTTTTGAAGTTCAAGAAGACAGCCTTAGGACACAACATTTTTAAAGTAAAAATTGGCTTGCACTCTGTCCAAGTGATTTATTTTGCACTAAGAAATGAGTGTGGGACATGATGCGACTTAAAATTTCATCCCTTGTTGGAACTGCTGGAGGGCGACATGATTTTTTTTTCCCCCTCAGCCAGCTCAGCTTATGAAGTTTCCTATCTAAAAGTTAATCTTCTGAAATTCCCAAGGAATCTAAGAAACCTGATCTTTTGGTGTGTGAATAAAAGAGACGAAGTACATCACTCTCGCTCTGACACTCATGGGGGGTGGGGCTGGGGAGGGGACGGGTTGCGGGAACAGCCTTGCAGCGGCTGGAAGGATCTGGAGTCCCCCCCTGGCAGACTTGTGCTTTGTTACCTATTAAGTAATTAGCTGTAGAAAACCCTCACCTTTCCCATTAAACGTGCTTAAAAGGCGTGGGGTACTGAAGTGGCTGGAGGCAGAACATACCCGTATGAGGAAAGTTAAAAGGAATTAGGATTCGGTTACAATGGAGGACCAGATTATCAAGGAACATGAGGAAAGATGAATGGCAGTTTATGAAGCGGGTTCACGGTAAAGGTATTCTACCTATTTAAGTGCCTTTTATTTCTCTTTTACAAAGAGATACATAAAGCCAACTTTAAAATACGTTCTACCATCTATCTATCTATCTATCTATCTATCTATCTATCTATCTATCTATCTATCTAAATCCAACAGTTTGAAAACAATGGTATGTTAGCAAGCACGTAGATGCTGGCTGGCCGGGAGGGTGGGAAAGGCCCTGGCTGGCAGGCGGATATATCACTAACATCACAGAACTTGAAGTCAGGAAGAGATGGACAGCGATACACCCGAGAGATGCAGCCGCACAGGCAACAATGAGATGTGGCTTAAATGAAAAGTCTGGAGTTTTCTGGGCACTCATGGTGTTTGTTATTTTATTCCTGCCCCCATTATCCCCAAGAGTAACACATAATTTTAAAAAACAACTTATTTTTGTTTATTATTATTATTACTATTGTTGTTGTTGATGGGAGGAATGTACACAAGCATATGAGGAGGTCAGAGGACAATCTTATAGGCCTGGTTCCCTCCCTCTATCTTACATGGGTTCTGGTCAGCTTTGATCAGCAAGCCCCTTTACCTTACTGGTTCACTTTTATATGATGAACCAAGGAAGCTGGGGTAAACGTGTAAGGAGCTGATGAAGTCCTCTTTGATGAACGAATGTTGTTGACATGGTCACAGCCCTGTCAAGGACAAATGTCTCTGACCCATTAGAACTGGCAAAGCCTTCCTCTGGTCCAAAGAGGAGTTGATCAGTGTGAACAAAAACCTAGCAGCTGTAGCTCCCTCGTCTGGGATGACTGCGGACGTGAGCGTCCCACCTACAGAGACCTCCTACCAGCCCAGCCCCTCGGCTCCCTGTAGTGCGCATAATACGTGAACGGAGGTTCCGGCTTTTTTGCAGTTGCTGCTGCAGCAGATCGAACGCTGCCCACCCGACTCTAGCTTTTCTGTATGTGTGTCTGTTCTTTATTTCCTCCAAGCCCGAGTTAAGTCAAAACCAAGCCATGTAGGATGTAGCACTTCCGCTTTTCCTATAATTTCTTTATAGACCCCTTCCCTTCCTCTCCCCTCCTTTCCCCTCCCTTCCCTTCCCCTCCCCTCCCCTTCCCTCCCTTCCCCTCCTTTCCCCTCCTCTCCTTTCCCTTCCCTCCCCTCTCCTCCCCTTCTCTTCCCTTCCCTTCCCTTCCCTTCCCTCTCCTTTCCCTTCCCTCCCCTCCCCTCTCCTTTCCCTTCCCTCCCCTCTCCTCCCCTTCCCTCCCCTCCCCTCCCCTCCCCTTCCCTCCCCTCCCCTCCCCTCCCCTTCCCTTCCCTCCCCTCCCCTTCCCTTCCCTTCCCTTCCCTTCCCTTCCCTCCCCTCCCCTCCTCTTCTTTTCTTTTCTTTGACAGGGTCTATCTATGACCCTGTTAAAGGTTCAACTGGTCTTCAACTTTTAATTCTCCTTCTTCAGTCTCCCAAGAGCTGGAATTATAGGTGTGTACACCCAGTTGTGATTTAAAGATGGTGTGTGTGTGTGTGTGTGGTGTTGTTGTTGTTGTTTTGAGGCAGGCTGTGAGATTAAAACCTTTTGTTTTGGAGGGAAGCTCCTTGAGACACAGGAGGTTTGAGGAGAGGTGAAACATCCTGCCCCGAAGGGAAGTTTCCCAAACTCAGGAACTGTCTTTGTCGATGTTCAATTGGGAGGAGACACCATGACCAAAATGTGGGACGGAGACAGGCACAGCTCTGTAGGAGCAGCTGAGTTTCCATACATCCTGATCTGCAGGGAGCAGGGAGAGAGAGAAGGAGAGGGAGAGGGAGGGGGAGGGGGAGGGGAGAGGGAGGGGGAGGGGGAGGGGAGAGGGAGAGGGAGGGAGAGGGAGAGGGAGAGAGAGAGGGAGAGAGAGAGAGAGAGAGAGAGAGAGAGAGAGAGAGAGAGAGAGAGAGAGAGAGAGAGAGACAGAGAAAGAGTGTTGTGGGCTTTTCAAACTCCAACGCCCATTCCCAGTAACACACCTCCTCCAACAAGACCACACCTTTTTTTTTTTTTTAAACAAAGCTATACCTCCCAATCTTTCCCTTCCCAAACAGTTCCATTATCTAGGGATCAGTTATTCAAACATACAAGCCTATAGGGGGCATTCTCATTCAAACCACCCTAGAAACTAAACAAGAAAAAGGCTTCAGGAAGTTCCTGAAACTGACCATATATAGTCCCTCCTTCCCTAGGCATATATAAGCTCTAAGGATTTCAGAGAGACACCCTTAGGACCCTTAGGCAAACTGAGCTGCCTCTAAGAGATTTAGACCAACTAAGCTGCCTAGAAGAAGCAGAGACCCAGCCATGCCTAGAAGAGACAATCTCTGCCTTGTTGGACTATCTGCAGGTTGTGCATTTGTACCTCAAGTTTCTAGCTTTCAGTTACTGATGCTGGGGTGGGCTTTGGTGATACCATTGCTTTTTGTCATCTCTGCTCCTGTAAGTAACCCCTCACCCATATTCCTGTCAGTAACCCCAGAAAAACTCACCAGGAATGCTGTCACACAGCAGAGCCTGGTAACCTACTGGCTCACTGAGGAGTAACAAGCCTAGAACCTGTACAAACTGGCAGGTCTCCCTCTGCTATTGCGGTATGTTCTTCTGGGATGTGGGGGCTTGTGTGGCATCTCTTCATTGAGTAAACACTAGCTAGACTTAAGATGGTGGCAGCACTGTTAATTGTCTTCATTTTTAAATTATAAAATAGTAGATGTTCCTTATAGCAAATAATAAATATTTCCAAGCAAGAAGATCTGAAGATCTCTCTCTCTCTCTCTTTCTCTCTCTCTCTCTCTCTCTCTCTCTCTCTGACATATATGTACATGTATGCTCATATGATGTGCATGTGGAAGTCAGAGGTCTACTTCAGGTGTCTTCTATTGATCTCCATTTTATTTTTTGATCCAGGGTCTCTCATTGATCCCAGAGCACACTGGTTCAGCTAGACTAACACCATGGAGCTGGAGTTATTATAAGTAATGTGCTACCCTGCCTGGCTTTCTCCATGGGATCTTGGAATCTAAACCCATAAGTCTTCATGCTTTCAAGGCAAGCGTTTCACCGACAAAGCCATCTCCCAAGTCCTAAGACTTTAATTTCAATTTCTGCCCTATGTGTTGTAATTGGATATGTAGATGTTTTAAAAGGCTTCATGCATCTTGAGAGCATGACAGAGCATAGACTCATAGTATGGGCTGTGAAACTAGGATGCTCATTTGAGACCCTGACTCCTTGTCGTACTCACTATGGGCCATTGGTCAGTTTATCTCATCCCTTTGAGACTCACAGGACTATAATGAGAACACAGGTACAGCCTCTATAGAACAGTGCTAGGCACACAAATCAATGTAGAATAGCAATCTAATATAATATTTAATCATATCAATATACTATTGATTACTAATAGCTTACCATTGGACATTTTTGTGCCATATACATATGTATATATATTACATGTATACTGGTGTTCTCAGAGGTCAGAAGAGAGTGTTGGATCCCCTAAAGCTGGAGTTGCAGAGAGTTGTGAGTCATTGTGTGGGTGCCAGGACTTGAACCCCAGTCCTTTGGAAATGCTGCAAGTGCTCCTAACCACTGAGCCACCTCTTCAGCTTTCTCATTCTTAACAATTTAGATGAAACCTGTTATAACTACGTATGTCCTTAAAATAAATTAGATTAGGAAGGCTTAGTACTCACACTTTAGGGTATTAGACATATGTAATGAAAGTTAAAGTCCTCTTTATACACTACCAAACAAACACCCATGCGTGTGTATAAGCATGTCCCATTGCTCTTTATCAGAGCTGGTGAACAGCTTGGGCTTCTACATTTCCTTATCAAAATAAGAACTACAGTCTATTTCCATAATATATACAAATCTGTGCTCTCTATCTTAAATGCAAAATAAATGCCCTGAGATACTATTAAACTGTGAAAATTAATTAAATTTGAAGGCAAACATTCCTTTCTAGAAAATTAACTCACCAAGTTATGCCTAGGCACAGAAATACACCAACACTAAACAGCCACTCTCGATCCTACTCTGAGCAAGAGTAGAAGAGTCTCAGACTCCATGGCAAGAGTTTGCCCAGGGAAGAAGGAAAAGGACACATCTGGTACTGGTACCGAGCTTGATGGACTCTGAAGCATCATTTCCCTATGGAATGGAGGATGGCCCTTTATCCTGTCCTTTATCCTGCCCAGGGAGAGGATATTGTTGCTTCCCCAATGGCTCCATAGTGTCTTTGAAATAAGTGTTGGTGTAAATCAGTTGATAAGGATGCTGATGAGAAAACCCTACAACAAGCATGTCTGGACCAGAGTTCTTCCACACTTCTGGGACCAGCAGGAGATGCAGTCTCTGCAGGAGTCAAGGCAGCTGTGCCCAGGAGAGATGTCTTCCCCTGGGGAAGACTGGGTTTTGTTCCCAAGGCCCTTCCACCATTCTTTCACATTGTTGAGTATGACTTACTTTCCTTAAATAGACTACAGATGTCAACAGGTCTGTGATACACCCCCATGATAAGCCTTGAATTCATGTTTGGTTTAATAACTGAGTATGTCAGCCTAGGCAAGGATGTACAGACAACTGACCATTGTAGACTGTCAGAAGAAAGCAGACTTCATGAGAAGTAGGCTGACTCCTCCTCCTCCAGGTCTTTAAGTCCTCTTGGGGTTTTATCCCAGGTAACTGTCCAATTTTCCAATGCCATGGAGTCTGCCTTAGCCATTTTTCTCCTAAGAGAACATTGGGGAGACTTCCTAGGAAGTGAAGGAGAATGCTTTGGTCAGGTCTCCATGCAAAATGTTGTGGAAAAGACAGCTGATTAGGGCTGGGGGAGCCATTATCTCATAGGAAGTCTCGAAACCAGCCTCTGAGGAAACTTCAAAGGATGACTCCATCTAATGGAATTCCAGGGGATTTAAGAGGAGCACTAGTTCGTGGGTGTGAAGTGAAAAATCGAGTTCTGGTTTGGATAAGGCAGTTGTAGCATTCATGAAGCCCTTAGTCTGAGCCCCAGCTACACATAGAGAAGCAAGCAAGCAAACAAACAAAACAATAACAACAACAGCAAAAACAAACCAAACAATAAAAAGAACTATGGGGGTATGTCCCCATACTTCTACTACTTCAAAGGTGGTGGCAGGAGGATCATAATTTCAAGGTTATTCTTGGTTATATAGAGAATTTCTAGCCAGTTTGGGCTACATGAGACCCTGTCTCAGATGACAAGAGACAAAAGACAAAATTTATGGTCTTAAGATTAAAAAAAAGTGTGTGTGTGTGTGTGTGTGTGTGTGTGTGTGTGTGTACATGCAGAACTGCTTCCTCCTGATAGTATTGGGATACAGCTAGCCAAGATCCTGACAGTGGGGACACCTTCGAGTTTACAGAACCTCCTATCCTGGGGGTGATACTGCTTATGTGCAAAATGGAGGAAAAGCTTCTCCAACAGGTCCTCTGGGGGAGAAATGAAGGGAGGATTAATGGTAGTCTAACCTGCCATCATGCATTTGTAACACATCAATATATGCAGTGAGCATTTCTTTCATATAGTGCACAAAACAAGGGACCTTAAGGTAGAGCAGATATCCTGACAGTAGAAGTTTTATTCAAATTAGAAAATTATAAGTAGTTGTTTCCTTCCCCAGGTTGGACTCAGCCATGGACTTGAAGATTGTTCCTTTTATGTTTATTCAAGTATCTAGTGTCTTACTTCTCAACTCCTCCCTCACAATCCATTCCTTTGCAGGCCCAGACATACCAACTTCTTAAAGCAGCCTGGATAGGGATGGTAAGCAGGTTTGATACCTTTGACTAATCAGAAGATGGGACTTAGTCTCACTGCCACTGACTGCATTTGGGACAAAACTGTCCAGGTGTAGCTTTCTCTTGATGTCTGCCCACTGATTTCTACCTCATCCTCTCTGGACATTTGAATTTCATTCATGTTGTTTCTTTCAAATCTGTACAGTGTCTGCAAAGGTCACTGGCTAACCTTGAGGGGACTAGCATATAGTAAGCTAATTCTTTCAACAAAACAGACACTCGGCCCGAGCAGAACTTATCCAAATGATGAAGGGAATTTCCCCCTACAGGTCAGCTGTGACATTATGAACAGTGGAAGCTGGTGTGTGCTCAGTTAACCTTTGGTAAATCACTTAGATTTCTTTGCATCTCAGGTAGTGTTTTTTTTTTAATTTCTAATATAACATATGATAGACTTAGAGTTGTTTGAAGATTAAGTGAATTGTAAAACCCTCGTACACCTGCCACATAGAAAATATTCTACAATGATAGTTCTCAACCTGTGGATCAAGACCCTTTAGGGGTTGAATGATCCTTTCACAAGGGTTGCCTAAGACCGTTGCTAAACACAGACATTTACATTATGATTCATAACAGTAGCAAAACTACAGTTAGAAAGTAACAATAACAAAAATAATTTTATGGTTGGGTCACCACAACATGAGGTCACATTGAATACATTAGAACGGTTGAGGAACACCAGACTACAGGGTGAGCAAGATAGGATACAAAATAAAGGTGCTTGGTGCACATGCCTGGAGAACTGATTTGATCCCTGGTACTCATAGGTAGGAGAGAACTGATTCCTGAAAGCTGTCCTCTGACCTAAAACACACATACAGTGGCATGCACATATCTCTCTCACACACATAATAATACAAATAATAAAGAAGTTTGTTTGTTTATTTATTTATTTATTTATTTATTTATTTATTGTGTATTGGTTTTTGCTTGCATGTATGTCTATGAACCACCTGGTGCCCTTGGAGGCCATCAGAGGGCATCAGATCCCCTGGGACTAGAGTAACAGTTGGTCGTGAGCCACCATGTGAGTGCTGGAAATCAAACCCTGGTCCTCTGGAAAAGTAGAGAATGTTCTTAACTGCTGAGCCATTGCTCCATTTCCAATATATTTTTTTTAAGTTTTAATTTCAAAAGACTGCCTATAAAGGCAGCTCCTGGCATGATTCTTGCCCTGGTTGACCTGCGGCAACTCTCAGTTGCAGAACTCACAGAGTTGGTTTCTGGAGTAAGAGTGGAAGAGATGTAGAAATTCTTCTCTAAACTTCCCAGCCCATGTTGGCATTGAACCCAGCAGAGACTTCAAGGTTGACTATACAAGGTTTGCTTCCCAAGTCTGCTACAGTGGTTCTGCAGTCTGGTTAAAATACAGTCCACTATAACTTTTGAGTGCAAAGTGAAGATTGTCACCGTAACACTGCACAATGAACTCCACCACTAATCAGTCAGCAGCCTGGGGGGTGGGGTGGGGGAGATAGGCAAGGTCACCTCACTTGCCACTGAGTACTACCTGGGTGGGGACCCTTCCCCACCTTTGAACACCAGGCTTTGAACTGTTACCCAAGACATTAACACCTTTTCTTCAAGAAGACTCCTTAATTTGACTGTTCCCCTCAGGGAAGTCTTCTTGCCAAAATTCCAACAGTAATTCTAAGCTGAGATCTTGGGGGTAAATTAGTATTGGATTTCTGGGCAATTTGCCCTAAATGCTAATGTAGAAAATGCACCTGGATTAGGACATTTTTCTTCTGATTCATGAATTCTTGGCCTCATTAAATGTTACAAATAAGGAGAAAACTGCTGACTTTTCTTTTTCCAAAAATAAGTCCATAAAATAGGTGCTACGTGGATCACAGCTTCAGAGTGGGGACTTGGTGACATTCCCCTATGTCCCTCATGTCCCTCATGGCTCTGGGCCTACAACCTTGAAGATATAGACAAGTCACAAACACTACCACAGAGAGGATATGCGATGGAGCTGACCGGTTCATCTAGGGCTCAAGCTCTCATCCTACCTTTGACTCATGCATGGTGGGTTCTTGAATGAATGTTGAATCCCCTGGGAAGAATTCTAGCTTCTAAAAGTAGTAACGTAACTTTTCAGGGTTTTGATAAACTCTGAAAAAAAAAATAGAGTAAAAAAAGTACCTGGCACATCTTTTTGTGTTGATTGCATACGTTGAGACTCAGTTAGGGTTTCTATGGCCGTGAAGAGACCTTGATGACAGCAATGCTTATGGAGGAAAACATTTAATTGGGGCTGTTTGACACTTCAGAGGCTTAGTCCCTTACGGTCATGGCAGGAAGCATGGCGGCCTGCAGGCAGACATGGTGCTGCAGAGTCAGCTGACAGTTCTATATCTGAATCAGCAGGCAGCAGGAAGGACAGTGACACTGGGCCTCACTCAAGCAAGCATCTGAAACCTCAAAGCTCACCCCCAGTGACACACTTCCTCCAATAAGGCCACACCTACTCCCACAAAGACATAACTTCTAATGGTGCCAGTCCCTATGAGCCTATGGGGAGCCATTTTCATTCAAACCACCATAGTATGTGGAGGAATGTTGGTTTTTTTGCTCCATTTTAGGAACTCTCCAGAACTCCCTTTTTTTTTTTCCCCTCCAGAACTCCTGAGCAGCTTATTTTGTAGCTGTTAATTTTAAAAACTTAAAAAAGAAACCAAAAAACCCTATTGCTATCGAAAAATAATTTCTTCTCCTAACCTATTGTTTGAATTTCATAGATAAATCACACTGCTTTGTTATTTGTAAAACAAAACAACAACCAACCTAACAAACAAAAAACCCCAAGCAAACAGAGCCCACTAGTTGGATTTGTCATGAGCTGAATTTGACACGTCCCCTGTGTTAAAGGCTTTGGAGAAATGATTGGGTCATGAGGGCTCTGACCTCCCACGGGTTAAAATCAATGGGAGTCATCACTTGTGGCATTGTGGGCAATTAGGAGATGGGACATGGTTGAAAGAGGTGAGCTGCTGGTAAGTTGCCTTTGAAGGGTGTTGTGCCCTGCCACATGCCCTCAACAGTGTCTCCGTCATAACTGTCTAGCTTTCCACTGCACAGAAATGACAGAAGCAAGGGCCTCGGGCTGAACCCTTAGACACTGATCCCAATCTTTCCTGCTTTACGTTGTGCTTTCTGGGAATTTTGTCACAATGAGGAAAAATGATGATTGCATTACACACTTGGTGATATTCATCTAGCATAGTACACCCTCTTAAAACATCTTCCGAGACAATTAAATCATTATTATAGAAATTAATGTTTATTTTAGAGCAGTGGCTCCCAACCCTGTGTGTTGTGACCCCTTTGGGCAGGTCACATATCAGATATACTTCATATTTACAAATATTTACATTATGATTTATAACAGTAGCAAAATTACAGTTATGAAGTACAACAGAAATAAATTTTTTGTTTGTTTGTTTGTTTCATTTTTGGTTTTTCAAGTCAGGGTTTCTCTGTACAGCCCTGGCTGTCCTGGAACTCACTCTGTAGACCAGGCTGGCCTTGAACTCAGAAATCTACCTGCCTCTGCCTCCCAAGTGCTGGGATTAAAGGCATGTGCAACTGACCAGCAACAGAAATAATTTTATGGTCTCATGGTCACCACTGCATGAGGAACTGTATTAAAAGTTTGCAGCATTAGGAAGGTTGAGAACCACTCATCTAGAGCAATATTTTTACTTCAGATTATTGTAAAGTTCATGATCCAAGACTCAAGTTAGAAAAATCTGGTTGCTTCTTACTGAGAAAGATTAGCAGATCAAAATCTGACTTCTTTTTTCTCTCTAAAGCAAACACCGTTAAAAAAAAGATAAATTTTAAGGAAAAAAGAACTGTGACTTCTGAATCCCCTTTACAACCAAATTAACATGCTGGTGTGGACACAGAGACCAGGGTGCCTATAGATTTCTTTCTTTTAAAACATTACTGAAGGAAGCACTCGAACCAAATGAAAAATAAATCAGAATAAAAAATTCAAGAAGGAAACCAAAATATACAGAACTTAATGGTGAATATCAAACTTACACTATCTGACGAATAGTTTTAAAGCCCGATGCAATGGTTTAGAGTAGAAGAGACAAGCTATAACACACAACAGTTTGTATGAAACAGATTTATTTTAGATCAGTGAGTCCAGAGAGGAAGGAGAGAAGTTAATGTTTGGCTGAGGATATCATCTAGATGGCTGTGTAAAAGTATCATCCAGATTCTGAGTAGTTTTGACTGAAATATAAAATCCAGCTGTAATTGTTAAAGTAAAAACTGGCAAAACTGATAACGGGGTCAGGGAATGAGTCATTGGGTCAAGGCACTGCCCTGTCTGATGGCTTCAGTTTAACTCTTGGGACCTAAATGGTAGGAGAGAATTGAACCTGCAAATCGTCCTCCAACATCCATAAGCACACTCAGGCACACACACACACACACACACACACACACACACACACGCATACACACACGTAAAAATAAACTTGAAATACAGAAACAAGCTAATTAAACAGAAAGCAATGAGCAAATACAATAAATTGAAAAGACAAGGTAGGAGGCCTGAAGAAAACTAAGCCAGTAGCAGTAAGAACGTCACTGACTAGAAGAAATACCAATTGTTGACTTTTCCCTCAAACAACCCATTGGGGCATCGGTGACACTTTTTTCTTCCCAAGCCATTTTTTTGGTCAGTATTTCATCATAAGAACTGTGACACTCCCTGGCTAGAGATTTTCTGGCTCATCCCAGATGTTTCGGGTCAGAGACCAAGTCTGGCTGGCTTCCTCATTCTTACCTACACTTGGTGTCTCAGGCTGAGCGTCTAGTCCAGTGGTCCTGTCTCAGTGATCGATGTCTTCTGTCTGTAGTGCAGCGGAGGCTCACCACGTGGCTCTCCAGCGTCCCTGTAATCTTTCTATACAGCACGTTCTCTCCCATGCTTCCTTCTCTTCCCGACTTGGCCATTCTTATTTCTCTTGGCCCAAGTGTGGTCCCCTACAAGAGCCCACCTCCTTGGTAAACCATTGCTGACCTCAGCTAATCCCAAAAGGAGACTGGAATCCTAGTGCTGAATTCTGATTTGTTTGCAGATCTGACTTCTCCTTGGGGTACTTCTAATTAGCAGGTGGTTTTACACCGCACACAGGCCTGGCCTATAGTTAGGCATGCCATGAATACTTCTAGATAATTTTGGCAGTGGTCTAGTGATAAGGGAATACTTTTTTTTTTTTTTTAACAGAGGTGGGACAGGAGAGACTCAAAGACGGAGCTGATTGGAGGATTCTGGGCAGGCGTGGATGTCTGTCTTCCTCCCTGGCACCTGTTATTTCAGTGAAAGAGAAGATTAAGCCACCCGCTGAGAACCAGGGAGTCACTGAGCTGGCAGGACCCTTGAGGAAAGTGGTTAAGGGTTTGAAACAGCTGGTATGGAGAACGGAAATGGAATAGATGAGAAACACTTGCGGGCCCAGCTGAGGACGGAGCTCATACATTTATAATGGAGCCCAGCAGCATGAATATGCAATTTTCTCCAGAAAGGCTTAGCAGTCCTGAGCTAGAAATAAGAAAAATAATGTTAATTATTGTTTATTCTTGCCGGCTATACGCCAGGTCTGTGCTATACGCTTATGTTGCTTGATCGTTGTCCTCAGGAGCCTCGGGTGCAGGTGTCCTTATGCTATCATGTGCATAGATGGCAAGGTCAGTCACCATAACCTCACACAGCTGCCAAGTGACAGAAACAGACACAAGCCACAGACTATCTCCAGAGGCCAGGACTGGGAGCTTGCCATTCCTGTGTCTCATCTGCTGGTCCTGTTGCATTGACTCAAGCTAGCTAGAGATGGTCACCAGGAAGGCGATGAAGGGACAAGAGAGGCGTGTTGTTAGAGTGATTAGCTGAGGGCTCAACAGGGGCATGTTTGGAGACATCCAAATGACAAGGGACTAAAGACACTTGTGATATTAGGAAACAGGCCGGTGAAGGGCAAAGGAGCAAGAGACAGAGACAGAAATATGTGGTTTGTGAACAAGTGGTGGCCAGTCCCATTAATGCTAATGCATGCTGGTGGGAATGGATTGGAACAAGCAGAAAAGGGAGGGTGTAGAACCCTTGGGTCCTTCCAACTGGCATAGTTGGTGAGCCACTCCTTACTGATAAATAAAAGGGTAACCACAAGGAAAAATAAAATCTCAGGAGACTGCATGCACATGTGTTCATGCTTAGGTGTGCATGCATTTGAAGGCCAGAGGTACCACGTCTTGGATGTCTTCCACTACAGCTCTTCATCTGTTGAGACAAGATCTCTCACTGGATCTGGTGATCAACAATTGGCTAGACGAGTCAGGCAATGAGCTCTGGCTATCCACCCATCTCTGCCCTCTTCCTCCGCAAGCACTTGGGTTACAGCCATGCGCAGCCACAACAAGCTTCTGAAAGTAGTTTCTGGTGATCTAATCTTTAGTCCCCATGCATACGTAGCAGGCCTTTGATTGATTGAACCAGCTCTCCAGCACCCCCACTTTTTAAACATTTGAGACATGGTTTCATTATGTTGCCCAACCTATCCCCAAACTCCTGGACTCAAGCAATCCTCCTATCCAAGTCCCTAGAGTGGCTGGGGTTACAGGTGGGCACCTCTGCACCTAGGTGGGACATTTTAGCTGTGTGACTTGTGAGTGTTGTTGACCTGAGGAGTGTCTGGAATTACCTAGGAGACAAGCCTCCAGCACACCTGTGAGAGATGGATTAGCCTCTGGACACACGGGTTATCTAGATTAAGCTAATTGGAGGGGATTGGGGAACCCACCCATAAGTAGAAGACACCATTCCCTAGGCAGGGGTTCTGGACTACATAAAAAAGGAGAAAAGATTCTATGTGCCAGAAACCATCTCTCTTCTTCTTGATTGGAGATGCAATGTGGCCAGGTACTTTGTGGTCCCGCCATCTTGATTTCCCCACAGCAATTGATTACTCAGACTGAACAGATGGACTACCCTTGGACTGAGCTAGCAGAACCCTTCCCTTGAGTTACTTTTATCAGGAAATCTTATCACAGCAGCAGGAAAAGTAAGATGGTGAGCAAATATTTCTATTTTATAATGTCACCCAACCCATAATTTAATTAAGTGTAGGGGACTAGAAGGTTGTCATCTAAGAAAACAAATGTGCTCCTTTGAAGTGAGTCTGCACGTCTTCAAGGCAGAGTTATACTCAAATATCTGAGAGACATTTTGAGTTCAAGAGAAAGCAAAATTCAGTGAAAGTTAGGTTATTGTTAATATGGCCAATAGAAACGATCAGTACATTCAGGAATGATGGTCTCCTTTTTGGTCTGTCATATACGATGGAAATTCTACGAACACTCTGTGTTCTGTGTGTGTTACTCAGGGACCTGGGCTCAGTCAACATTTCCTTCTATGCTTTGAAACCTTGAATCCAGGCGTGAAGTCTCACTTGCGCTAAGTCACGATTATCCTTCACCACTGGACTATGAAACAGAACCCTGACTCACGGTCTCACTGGTTGCTTTTCCTGCTGATGTTTGTCAGCTATAACATGCATGCGTGCCAAGTGATGAGAGATGAAACGGCATGATGTAATCAAGTGTGTTTGAAAGAGTGAAGGCCTCCAGGGTATTGGTAAACACATGGTTCATCAGAGCCTTGCAATATACTTCTGTGTTGTAGGGTTTTGTCAAAAATCAAAGGAAATGTATTTGCTTTGGAACAAATAATTGTGGGAAATTTCTACAGTGGTAACTGGAATTCCCTTTGGTGTGTGAGTGGCACTGCATAAGTACACAGTGTAGGGCAAAGGATGAGATGTATTACAGCCTTAATTACAGGATGGAGCCATTTTACCCTTGGCCTCGCACTTCGTTTGCCAGGGAAGGGCTATGAGAGGTGCGTTAGCTAGCGTGCCAGTAACAGATCCAGGCTCCTTGCAGCAAACGCTCCTGCCGACACACACCACACACGAGGGAGCTTAGCTCCCTCACTCTGAATTCTCCACTCAGAGCGGTGAGAAGATGTCAGTGGCTAACTCCCTCTCACCCTTGCTTTCTTCTGGAGGAGGGGCTACTGCCACCTAGTTCTCTGGTTTATATTTTCTAGGTCGCTCAAGCAACATTCAGACCCTTTTCTGCTTAATTATGAAAATGAATGGATGTTAGTACGAGGTTCTCCTAATGAAGAATGAGCCATAAGAGGAGCGCTCTATGGAGTACAATCTGTGAACCAAGAGTGGCATGTCATCACAGTCCGAGCAATACTTGCCCTCCAAATAATTAAATATCAAAGCTTTCTATTTGTCTAAAGTAATAGAACTACTCCAAAAGTAATAGAAATACTCACAATGTAGTGGACCCAGAGGTCACTGGCCACAGCATGAGGGCAAATGTTAAGAGGCAGAATCAATAATGTCCTCAGACACAGGACTATGGGCAAGGAGGCCACACCCACGGCTTCTGAAGGGCAGTTGATTCTTCCACCATAACTGAGTGTTGTTAAAGTAATTATGATGAATTCTGCATTATGAAGCCAGAGAGCCTCGGGTTTTAGTTGATGACATTCGTACAGATTTATCAAGGCAGAAGTAATGCTATACTTTGCAAGACAAGACTGTATTCCAAGACAGTACTTGCAGCATAGGAAAAGTGAGTCACAGCAGAGACTGGGTCAGAAACAACAACTTGCCCAAAGTCCCCAAAGTCCCCAAAGCACAGAATCCATACTGAACTTTATCCATCTCCATTTGGATTGCATTTTGGTCCTTGGGAGGTAGTGAAAACCAAGGACCACAAAAACACAATCATATCTTCCTCTTGATGTATTTACTTCCTCCTTTATTTACTATGTATTTTTTTCTGAATTAAAAAAAAATTAGTTAATTCACAACTGGTCCTGGGGCTACTTCAAGAAATACAAGAATAGCAACTAAGCGCAAGATCCCATACCATTCATATTATGCAAACAAAAAAATGTTAGAAGTGAAGACAATTACATAAAGTCATTCCGTTTAAAAACAAAACAGGAGTATTTTAAAGAAGAGGAAAAACCACTACGTGATTTGTAATTTACATCCTGTGTTTTTACCTCTTCCAGAATAACAATTAGGAACTTTTTTTTTTTCACATTTTGAAACACACAACACACCCCTGTGAGAACTGTGGTATTTACTTCTTGTGAGACTTGTACTAACGAGGCCTAACTATTTGACTTGCCCCTCACTTTCACAGTTGTTCTTGTTGTGTTCTGTGAGTTTCCTTGATCTTTGCACTGTTATTAGAGACAGGGGCCGAGGCCACACTTGCACTTCAGATGGCTCATTTTGTGGAGGGCCGGGACTGAGGGAAGCAGGATGAGTGTGTGGTGAATTGTCAGACGGTGAACATTTCCACGGAGACCAGTCTCTCCGCAAAGATGAGGGCGAGTGATGGGTGAGAGGCAGTCCGAGGCTGTGGCGGTGATACTGACTGCCATTGTTGCAATAACAATAGGCAGCCCTATTAGTGCCTTTCCTGTTTTGTTGTTCTAAAACACCATGATCAAAGCAACTTATAGAAGGGAGAGCTTATGGCTGTGGTTGCAGAGGGATGAATCCATCGCAGTAGGCGGCATAGCAACCAGCAGTGAGCGCGGGCCTTAGAGCAGAAGCCGAGGGCTCACATCGCAAGCTGCCAGCACAAAGCCGAGGGAAAGCACTGCCTTTGCTCTCAGAGCTCATCCCACGGACACACTTCCTCCAGCAAGATCACACCTCCTAAGCCTCCCCAAACAGCACCACCAACTGGGGACCCCGTGTTCACACACGTGACCTTCCTCCTCACTAAGCCACCACAGTGGTCTTTACTAAGTTCTCACCGCTGTCTTGAACTCTTTCCTGGACTTATTTCCTGTGGGTCACCCAGCAGAACTCTGACAGATTATATAAAGCCATTCTTATTTCCAAGAGGCCAGACCTAGTGTTCAGACTTCCAGGACCCAGCTCCATATTCCTTATACATCTATCTGGTTCCCCTCACCAAGGTCTCACGTTCAAAGTAGCATGGCTTTTTCACAGGGGTGTCCCACACTCATCGAGGAGCAAATGTTCTAAGAACTCAGGTTTCAGGCCATTAGCGCTCTTAGGTAGTGTTCAGGAGAAGGACAGTTGATTTTCTTCAGCCTGGGTGACCTTCACAGAGTGCCACTGTGAGTCACAGCCTGGAAAGTACCTCAGAGACAGCAGAAATCACAGCACACATAGGTTATGAACTTACATACTTTCCTTAATTTCTTGTGTCATTAATTAACTTATTTTTATTTCATGTGCATTGGTGCATGTATGTCTGTATGAGGGTATCAGATCCCCTGGAACTGGAGTTATAGACAGCTGTGAGCTGCCGTGTGGGTGCTGGGAATTGAACTCGGGACCTCTGTTAGAGTAGTCAGTGCTCTTAACTGCTGAGCCATCTCTCCAGCCCTGATACTTTGCTTTTTTAAGAAAAACCTAGATGGCACTGGACAAAAATTAACTTTGCTGATGGAAAAATGCCGGTTTTCCTGAAAAGGACAAGGTCATTGATTCTCTCTCTCTTTCTCTCTCTATCTCTCTCTGTCTCTTTCTTTCTGTGTATATTGCATGTGTGTATGTGTGAGTGTGTATATGTATATGAGTGTGTATGTGTGTGAGTTCATGCGTATATGCATGTGTGAATGTATGTATGCAAATATATAAGTGTGTGTATGTGTATGAGTGAATGTGTATATGCATATTTGTGAGTGTATGTGTATGCATATATATGTATGAGTGTGTGAATATGTATATACATATGTGTATATGTATTATTCATATTTGTGAGTTTGTTTGTATATGATTGTGCATGTGAATGAGTGCACATATGTATAAGTGTGTGTATAAATGTGTATATACGTATGTGTATATGTGTATGCATATATATGAGTGTATATGTGTGTATATGACTGTATTGTGTGACTATGTACATATGTATGAGTGTGTGTGTGCCTATGTGTGAGTGTGTGTATATGTGAATTGTATATACATGTATGTATGCATATGTGTGCTGTGTATGAGTCTGTATATTGTGTATATGTATAAATATCCATGCTTGGGTGTACATACCCCCCCCCCACTAAGAATAGAATGATGAATGCTTGTCTGCAGAGGCACATTGCTTTGATAGTCAATCACCAGACCAAATGCTGTCTTATGACCACCACACCTTAGGAAATATAGACAATATACTTTTTAAATTTAAGTCCCACCCCATGCGTGCATTAGAATGGGCTGAACTGTGACCACTGGGAAGACGGCTGAGCAGAGACAAGTCCTTACAGGGTTAGTATATACAAGAGAGAGAGACAAACTAATCCCCAGCTCAGTCTGGAGGCAGCTAGTCAATGGCGTGCCAGGAGGGAGGGAAGGGGACTCCAACAGAGCATTGAGAGATCTGGCCAGGAGCTTGAAAGTCTGTAAACTGGGGCCAAGAAGCCATCCGACTGTCAGGAAGCAGAGCGTATGCAATGAGCCCATAGATGCTCCCCGAATCTCCATTATTATAAGCACACAGTGGGTCTCACTCCTGGAGGGAGGAAGGAGCCATTCACCAGTTGAGTCCAGAGGCAGCTGGGGAAGTTTGTCCTTGAAAGAAGGTTGATAGCCACTCATAGGAGCCTTTGGTTTGTGTTTCCAGCCTGTGGGAGGGGTTTGTGGCACCTGCCCTTCTGACTCGCCCTGACAATGACACACACATAAGGTGTTTTATCATGCACGGCAGCTACCTAGTATCATTGCACCATGAATCAGTTCTCGGCTGTGCTCCTGCAGTTCAAAGTGTTAAAGAGAGTTTCCTCACCCTTATCCGATAACCACACACCAGGTCTCACAAGTGTGAACCCAGGTCTGCCACTTGGCAGGTGCTGATCACCTTAGGAAACCTCTTGGAGTCTCCTCACCTCTAGGAACTAGGAATAACCAGGGCTCTCTTGCCGTACTGTGATTAAATGAGATTCCACAGACAGGGCACAGCACTCAGTGCTAATGTCCAGCAAGCACTCAGAGGCTGCAGCTCTCTTCCTCATGGCGCATGAACGCCACAAGACAAAGTCTAAGCCGTTCATCTGGAGACGCCGAGCTCACCGATAGCCAGAAGAAGCCACCAGGCACTTGTGTGGCCCTATTAGCTCTTAGAGTACCGAAGTTTCCAGATGGTTGCAGACAAACAAGTGACCTGAGTTAGAGCTGACAGAAGAGCCCAACCGAACCCCGGACACATTCTGACCTGGCGAAGTGTGAGCAAACAAAAATGGCGGCCGTTTTATGCAACTGAGCTTCTGAGTGATCTGTTACATGTTAAAGGTAACTGCTAAGCCGTATTATTTTATTTACATAAGATTTAAAAGCAGGCTAATCCATATTGATGAAAGTCAGAAGAGTAGTCATCTTTGATGGGAGATGTAAGGAAATGTTTGTTGAACTGGTTGATGAGCAGCTCAGATGAATTCACTTGGGAATTCATCCAGATGTGTACTTCAGATTGGTATGTTTGTCATACACATGTGCACACATGCTCGCTGCATATGATCCAGATGTGCAGGAGAGTTCGAGAGCGCACACACACAGGGACTGGCAGAGTCAAATACACACAAGATGGTCAGCCATGCTACTGAAGATGGGGGTTATTAACTTACAGTATACATCTTTCCTTCTGCCTTGAGCCAAGTACTCTGCTAGGGATAAGTAGCTGAAGAAAACATAATGTGTAAATTACATGTGCCAAGTGAGGCCGTTGCAGGGCAAAGCATGTTATTGTATTGACAAAAGGACAGCTGAAGACATAAATTATAATTTAAAAGCTGGATTATAAAGCCATGGTTTTTAAAGAGGCAAGCTGAGTAAGTTCTGTTTTATTATGGTTCGGGTGCATAAACAGACATACAGGATGGCCTGTGTTGTTTTTTAAAGCACATTATATACATTTATGAGACTTGAAGTCACGCAATCCACAGGCTTCCAGAGCAAGGGGGTGCGATCCTTGTGTTTAGATCACATTTTTATACTTGACATTGTAGCATCAGAAGTAAAGAGTAGCAAATCAGCTTTATCCATCTTGTAGTGATCATCAGGCCAAGGTTAAGATGTTTCCAGAAAATATGCCTCTGTGTTCAGCTTCTGTTAAAGATAAAACTTGTTCAAGGAATTGAGTGAATCTTGACAAAGCTGAACAGGGCAGAGTGTAAATTGGATGGGTGGTGTGATTAGAGTCTTCATAAGTGTACACACACACACACACACACACACACACACACACACACTCTACCACATCTTCTTTATCTCTCTTTTCATTATGATACTATTAGCCAATGTCATCAACATTGTCTGAAGCCTCAAATTTGGCCAGGTCAGCATAAACATATTTCTATTTTTCAGTGTGAAGAGCTCTGACCAGCTGAGGGGGCGTGACTGCCCCTCAGTCCTGTGTCTCCTGAACTGCCAGGGAAACCATCACTTTTTAGTACAACAGTCTAGACAGACAATTGCGTAGTAACACCTCTGGGTTAGGCACCTGTGTGCAGAAGTCGAGGTGTGGTGGATGACGACTCCACTGGGGAGCATTGCTGGGGTCTGCGGGGATTTTCCTGTTTGAATATGAGTTCTGTGTCTCAGCACAACAGAGTGGGGACTGTTCACGCACGGAGACAGAACTGCCACACGTGTGTTTTAGAGATGAAACCTGCATAAAGTAGACAACCCTACCACATCTTCTTTAACTCTCTTTTCATTGTGAGCTATAGCATATGTACTTTTTAGAGTTAGACTCATGATCATCTCAAGAATTATGAGTTCAGAAAAACAAATTATTTTGTAGCAAGTCTGAAAATGCATAGTTTTTCTTCAACTGAAATATATTCATCATATGTATTTTCAGAAGAGAAACAGGGTTGGCCCAAACTTCAGGCGGGGTCAAGACTGTAAGGAGCTGGCAGTCACAGGAAGGGAGCAGGGGCTATGATACTTCTCACGAAAGGCTCTCCTTTAATCAAGAACTTAACGACTCTGAGCGGAAATCTGTCTCGGCACACAGGGAGTACTGGGGTCTCTTGTACAAGCCAGCATGTATCTTCTTCAGCTGCTTCTGTCGTATCTGAGACAGAGTGAGAAATCTGAACTACTCATGCTAAATCTCTACCAATTGCTCATTCTGCCCAGAGCTGCACGGTGCAGGGAGCATTCAAGGCAGGTCCTTAGCAAGAGCCAAGCTGATGCATTTTCATCCGGACAGCAGGATCTCACTGGCCCAAACAATACTATCCCTCACAATGCTTTTGTAAACAGAATTCTAATTAATGAATTCACAAGTAGCTGTTTCCTGTTTATGGCTATGAAACAAAGTTTACTCATAAATTTTATTTTAATCCTGACTCCAGATACACAGCTGGATACAAAGTATATACTCATGTGTGTTTACAGGGCCCCTGTGCCCCATGCAGACACGCACAAAGCTGGAGAAATGTGGAATCATTGGTCTTGGATCTGAAAGGATGAAAGAGTACCTACTGATTGATACTCTGAATCTTAACTCATGGAAATGGAAATAGGTTTCACATTAGGAACACCAAACTCACTGTGTCTGTTGCAGCTCTGGGCAGACTGAACAATTTGTAGAAATTTAGAATTAATAGTTTATGTGGGGAAAATTTCCTGAACAGAACACCAATAGCTTATGCTCTAAGATCAAGAATTGACAAATGGGACCTCATAAAATTGCAAAGCTTCTGTAAGGCAAAGGACACTGTCAATAGGACAAAATAGCAACCAACAGATTGGGAAAAAAATCTTTACCAATCCTACATCCAATAGATGGCTAATATTTGACATATACAAAGAACTCAAGAAGTTAGATTCCAGAGAATCAAATAATCCTATTAAGATATAGGGTACAGAGCTAAACAAAGAGTTCTCAACTGAGGAATATTGAATGGCCGAGAAACACCTAAAGAAATGTTCAGCATCCTTAGTTTTCAGTGAAATGCAAATCAAAATGACCCTGAGATTCCACCTCACATCAGTCAGAATGGCTAAGATCAAAAACTCAGGTGACAGCTGATGCTAGCGAGGATGTGGAGAAATAGGAATACTCTTCCATCGTTGGTGGGATTGCAAGCTGGTACAACCACTCTGAAAATCAGTCTGGTGTTCCCTCAGAAAATTGGACATTGGGACCTGAGGACCCAGCTATACCACTACTGGGCATATACCCAAAAGATGCCCCCAACATATAATTAGAATACATGCTCATACCACTATGTTCATAGCAACCTTATTTATAATAGTTAGAAGCTGGAAAGAACCCAGATGTCCCTCAACAGAGGAATGGATACAGAAAATGTGGTACACTTATACAATGGAGTACTACTCAGCTATAAAACACAATGACTTCACGAAATTCTTAGGCAAATGTATGGAACTAGAAAATATCCTGAGTGAGGTAACCCAATCACAAAAGAACACACATGGTATGCACTTGCTGATAAATAGATATTAACACAAAAGCTCGGAATACCCAAGACACAATTCACAGACCACATGAAGCTCAAGAAGAAGGAAGACCAAAGAGTGGATACTTTGGTCCTTCTTAGAAGGGGGAACAAAATACCGATAGGAGGAGATACAGAGACAAGTGTGGGGCAGAGACTGAAGGAAAGGCCATCCAGAGACTGCCACACCTGGGGATCCATCCCATATACAGTCACCAAACCCAGACACTATTATGGATGCCAACAAGTGCTTGCTGACAGGAGCCTGATATAGCTGTCTCCTGAGAGGCTCTGCCAGAGCCTGACAAATACAGAGTCGGATACTCGAAGCCAACCATTGGACTGAGCGCAGGGTCTCAAATGGAGGAGTTAGAGAAAGGACTGAAGGAGCTGAAGGGGTTTGCAACCCCATAGGAAGAACAACAATATCAACCAACCAGACCCCCAGAGCTCCCAGGGACTAAACCACCAACCAAAGAGTACACATGGAGGACTCATGGCTCCAGTCACATATGTAGTAGGGGATGGCCTTGTCAGGCATCAATGGGAAGAGAGGTCCTTGGTTTTGTGAAGGCTTGATGCTCTAGTGTAGGGGAATGTGAGGGTGAGGAGGTGGGAGTGGGTGGCTGTGTGGGGGAACACTCTCATAGAAGCATGGGGAAAGAGAATGGGATAGGGGACTTGGGGGGACTGGGAAAGGGGGAAACATTTGAAATGTAAATAAAAGAAATAGCTAATCACAAAAGGAAAAAAGTAGTTCATATTTCTGAATCTTGTTTCAAGAAATCAGGTACAGAGTAGCTAAGGAAGATAGCCAATAACAGCATCTGGTCTTCATAAGTCTGTACACACACACACACACACACGCACACGCACACATGCACATATACACACACCTACACGCACACACAAGCACATACACACACATGCACAATTAGCCATGGAAAGTAGAAAATTCATAATGTACTGAGAAAAATCAATCAGTAGAAATAGATCCAGAAATATCACAGTTCAGAAAATTAGTAGCTAAAAATACTTAAAAGGAGTATCATATGCATTCTCCATATATACAAAGAAATAAAGGAAAACATGAACATGATAAGAGTAGATGTAGAAAACATAAAATGACCCAAGCTAATTGTCCCGAGGTTAAAAAAAAATGCTTCCAATGAAAAACACTCTAAATGGGGTCAACCATAGGAGAAAAGGTTATTGTATTTGAACAAATAGCCATAACTGCAGCAAGCAAAACACTGAAATAAAAACTCACAAAAATAAGATAAGTATGAAAACAACATAAATAAGCTTGCTATTTTGTTAACAAATTAAAAATATAATAATTAGAAAAAAGAAAAGAAAAAAAACCCAAAAACCAAACACAACATTAATAAGTCTTGGGAAAATGTTAAGCTGTACATACCTGTGGGTAGGACATATGTGCTTATGAATGCTAGAAAAGCACTCTATTACCAAGCATTATCCTTGGTCCTTTTAATTTAATTTAAAGATTATTGCATTTTAAGGCAGGAGCTCACTAAGTTGCCATCCTGGTGTTTTACTTACTCTGCAGTCCAGCTGGGGCTTGTGATTATTCTCTCTCGCCCTTCTGAATAATGAGGCTGATTGGTCTGTGTCTCCAGGTCTGGTTAGTGGTCCTACATATGTAAAAGTTAAAGTTGTGGTGCTAGGAATCTAGCCCAGTACCTAGTGCATAACCAGGCAAGCACTGTCCTAGGAGCCACATTCCTAAGTCACAAACATAGTTTTTGAGATAACTAGATTTCTAGCTAAAATGTTTCCAATAACAAAAAGTTCAAGTTCAGATGAGTATAGTTAAAGATGCTACAAACATTTAAGAGTCAGATGATGCCAAGTCTGTACAAACAGCGTGGAGATTGCTTCATATCTATCCACCCTGCGACCTCACATTTCTCCTCTAGGAATTTACTCAAGAGAAAGGAGAGGGGATTTCCGCACAAGTTCTTGTGTACTAAGCTTTAATTGTCCAGCCTGACTCTTTAGGAGGGAAGTAGTTCAGCACACTGTGGTATAGTCAGAGAGTGGGTCACTGGCACAAGGAATAAGGTACTGACACACAGCACAGTATGGAATGTTTTCTGAAAAGACTGGACACTGGTGATTCCATCTGTGTAAAATTCTAGATAATGCAGACAGACATACAGGGACAGAAAGCAGGGCAGTGATTGGAGAGGAGGTGAAGGACAGGACAGAGTGCAAAGGGACATGAGGACACATCTGGGGTGATGGAAATATCTGTCATCTTGACTGTGGTGTGGCTTTTTAGGAGTGTATGCATAGATAAAAGGCTGGCAAGGTATATGCTTTAAATACGGTCAATTGATTGAATACCTAATTATCGATCGGGTTAGCGGTATGGAAGAAAGAAGAGATAGAAAGGGTAGAGAAGAAGGGAGAGCAAAGAAGAGATAGAAAGGGTAGAGAAGAAGGGAGAGCACTTTGCTGGCTGGCTTTGCCATCACTAGGGGCAGCTTGGGGTCCAGGTTGAGCTTGGGCATCATTGGGTTTGGTTGGATGCTGGCAACTACAAGCTCTGCTGTGGAGGCGTGAGAACCTGGGAGAGGCGCTACAGTGTTTCACGTGGGAGAGGCGCTACAGTGTTTCACGTGGGAGGGGCGCTACAGAGGCGCTACAGTGTTTCCCATTGGCGCCTTGGGCTTTGTGTCAGAACACTTCTTATTGCTGTGATCAAACACATGACATGAAGCAACTTAGGGGAGGGCGGGTCAATTTTGGCGTCACTGTGGGGAGTTCTAGCCCATACTGGCCAGGAAGGCTGTACGATTGGTCACATTACACCTCTGTCAGAAGGCAGAGAGAGGATGAAAGTAGGGTCCACTCCCCATGATCTACTTCCCCCAGCTATACCCCACATCAAGGCTCATCTCCAGCAAGGAATCAAATGTCAAATACACAACCCTGTAGGTAACATTCCATATTTACCACATCTGCCACTTTAAAGACACCTTAGAGAAGACAGCAGCTGCGGGCATCTTGGGAAGTGAGAGGACATAGGCAGTAATCCTTGGATTTGGGACAATTCATTTTGCTTAAAGCACGTTTTTACTCAATTACATATCAGCCCGAGGGAGACAGGAGGAACCCCTTGCTCTACAGCTCTGAGGGACTTGAATAGGATTCTTGAGGTGCCTAAACTAGTTGATCCTTTAGCAGCCTGAAGCCACTCCTGACAGATCTGCCCTGTGACGCAGGAGCACTCGCGAGAGTCCGTTTTCCTCACCTTTTCCACTGAACTTCAACATGAGATGGACTTTATAGTAAAAGATCCAGAAAGGAAACCTAAATAACTAACTGGGTACACCGAAGGCTGAGATTTCTGGAAAGGTATCATCACCAGGACAAAAAAGAAGCTCATGCTATCATGGGTGGCTTCTCCTGTCAGCACAGCCATCTGAGATGTGCTGGCCTTTCACACGGGCTGAGTCTCAGTGTAGAGACCTTTCCCATCCTTCTCTGAATCTGCATCTTGATGTCTAGGATTTGTTCTTCCAATGTCCCCCCTCAATTTCAGTTCCGGTGATACTGGCAGATTCAAGGGAGCTCCTGACTCTGGAGCCCTTACCTCTTACTCCTCTAGAGAAGTTGTAATGACACGAGAACCTTTCTTGCCAGACTGCACCTTCTCTCCATCAGAATAAGACACACGCAGCTACTGGGCATTCTTGTTTTCTTCTCCATGGGTTGGGTACCCTTCCATCGCTCAGCTTCCAGAACACTGCAAGAAACAGAAGGCACTCTTACCTGGGCAGTGGTGGTGCACGTCTTTAATCCCAGCACTTGGGAAGCAGAGGCAGGCGGATTACTGAGTTCGAGGCCAGCCTGGTCTACAGAGTGAGTTCCAGGACTGCCAGGGCGATACAAAGAAACCTTATCTTGAAACACCCCCCTCCCCAAAAGGCACTCTTGTCTCTTCTAATACGATTTATAATTATCTCCCATTATTTAAACAATTATCTCTTTTTCAAGCAAGAGCTGAAGAGAATTACAAATTGTAGGTTAATGTTCTATGACCAAAGATGATTAAAATATGATTTTTAAAGGAAAAAGAAAAGTATAAGACAAAATAATCTGAGTCCTGACTGTTACTTTGTTTGGAAAAAATGAGAAAAAGAAAAATAATATTAGAGCATTTTGATTTAAGAAAATGATATGAATTATGTAAGCATGAAGACTTGCATTTGGCTTCCCAGCACCCATGCAGAAGACTGACCATGATTAGCAGACTCCTGTGATCCTAGCTCCTGGGAAGTGGAAACAAGAGGATTCCTACAACTCACTTGCCAGACAGTCCAACAAACCAGTGGGCCAGCCTGTAACTTCCGTGCTCAGATGGTGTTAGCAGGATAGCCGGAGCAAGTTGTCTAGTCTACATCGGGGAGCTCTGGGTTGAATTGAGAGATTCAACTTCAATTGATAAAGCAGAGAATGGTAACAGAAGAACCGCAATGTCAACCTCAGGCCTGTGCACCCATGCATACACATGTGCATTATATATGCACATTCATGTTTGTGCACACACATATGTACACATGCAACACACAGATGTACAGAGGCCTACATATACTCAAATGCTTATACATACACACCACACACAAATGTACATAAAAAGTGTGGTGAACAACAGAAAAAGAAATTCATCGTAGACTTGTGATATCTAGACACTCACACATGTTCATGCACATATGTACATACATGTACATGATTATATACACATGAGCACAGCCCATACCTACATGCAAAGCAACTTAAGTGATAGCTCTTATTCAAACTGGATTTTTATATTTGGTTTTACTACTAGTGTGTTATTGATCTTGGTTCTAAGGTACAAAAACTCCCTTAAAAACACATACATACACTCAAATGGACATTTTTAAAAAACGACATGTTTTGGATAAATGCAAGTGGGCAGATGTTCCTTTTTGCTTCTTCTGCAGTAAGGACCACTCCTTTCTTCTGAAGGCCTTTTATGCCTTCATTAAGGACTTTGGACTCCTAGCTCAGCCTTTTGAATTACTTCTGGCTTCCCTTCCCATGTCTAACCATCCATGTCTGTTGTGGCTCCTTGAGAAATCTCATGACTTTGAATTACCGCCTCTAGCTCTAACCTCTCGTGACTCGGACATTTTCATTACTAATTGTGTTTCAACATCTCTTGCACCATGTCACCAGCACCTCACACTCACCAAGGACACCATTTCCTTTCATTTCCAGCCATGTTCCTCTACTCGAATTTTCTAATTACTGCTACTGCCAACTTCCAGTCATGCTACTGAGAGATCCTGGGAGGGAGGCTGGAGAGATGGCTCAGCAACTGATACCATTCGCTGCTCTTCCCAAGGACCAAGTGCAGTTTCCAGCACCCATGTCAGGGGCTCACAACGGCCTGAACTCAGCTCCTCCACAGACACCTACACACATGTGACTCTCACCCCCTCTCCGTCTCTCTCCGTCTCTTTCTCTCTCTATCTCTCTCATACACACACACACACACACACACACACACACACACACACCCACACCATAAATAAAAGTGAGAAAACCAAAGTATTTTTAGTGAAAAAAGAAATACTGGTGCCTTTCTTTATTTCCCATATCCAGCCATTTTTGAAGTAGTATTTTAATTAATTAATTAATTGATTGATTGATTAATGTTGGTTTTTTTCGAGACAGGGTTTTTCTGTATAGCCCTGACTGTCCTGGAACTCACTCTGTAGACCAGGTTGGTCTCGAACTCAGAAATCCGCTTTCCTTTGCCTCCCAAGTGCTGGGATTAAAGGCGTGCGCCATCACTGCCAGGCATGTTTTTAATTTGTATTCAGAGGAACCTGAATTTCTTTCCTCTGTTTCCATGCCCCTGGCTTCTCTGTGGTTCAGGTCCTAAGGCTCCCTTACCTGAATAAATTCCAATACCTCCCCACTCATTCTTTCCTCCCCAGCACTTTGCCTTCGTCATTTTCTGTTAGAATAGCCATTTCAGAGACAGGGAGCTTGTCTTGGATTTTACACTTTCATTCTCAGTTGTATTTCCATGCACTCATCCACCACAATGAACGAAAACTCCACGACAGAACTGAGAGTAGAAAGGCAATGAGCTTCACCCTCTCTTGTATGACCCATGCGCCTGTGCCTGTGTCTGTCCTTCCTCATTGCCCAGCAAAACAATTTCCTGCTTTCCTTACTATGTGTCACCCTGTACCCACTCATACATTTATTTACATACATGTATGTCCGTGTTACCTATTTACACACATACATGTATATATTATAAGCTAAGATCCACATATCGGTTATTGTTCTTTTTGAGATTGTATGACCTCACTTAACATTATACATTGTGCCCATCCCTTGGTCTATACATTTTAAAGTATTACTTCTCTTTAGAGTTGAATAGCCTTCCATTCTAGGTACCAGATTTTTCCTTATCCATTCTTCTGTTGATGGACAACGAGGTTAGTTCCATTTCCTTGCTATAATAAGTAAAGTGGCAATAACATGGAGATGCAAATGTCACTGAAGTAGGTGTGATGTTCTCTTGGTATGTGCCTGGGAATGAAATGTCTGGGCCACGTTGTAGTTCTATTTAAAATTGTATCAGGAACCTTTAGACCGACTCCCATAATGGCTGCCTTCATTTGCACCCCCACCAGCAGTGGATAAGGGATCCTTCTTCCCACATCCTCTTCAATATTTGTCAGATTTCTTGATGATAGTCATTGGCCTGGGTGAGGTGATGTCTTAATGTAGTT
The DNA here is from genome assembly GCA_036184795.1 of Tokudaia tokunoshimensis. NCBI lineage: Eukaryota > Metazoa > Chordata > Mammalia > Rodentia > Muridae > Tokudaia > Tokudaia tokunoshimensis. The sequence goes on from BTHU01000003.1 coordinate 29,543,091, forward strand.
TAAGTTAGTATTTTTCTGATGGCTATAGATAGTAAACACTTTTAAAAATAGTTATTCGTTATTTGTGTTTCATTAGGTTTTTTTTAAACTGTCTATATTCACTTCATTAATCCACTTATTGGTTGGTAATTTTATTTCCCCAGGGTCTAATTTCTGAAATTCCTTGTAGATTCTGGGTATTGTCCCTTGTCTGAAGTATGACTGGTGAAGACATTCTCCCATCATGTGGGCCATCTGCTGATTGTTTCCTTTGTGTGAAGAAACAGTACAGAAGTTCATCTAGATGCATAGACTGTGGGGTCCGGCTAACTGTGTGATACGTTTCTATTTGCAAGTTCTTTATATTAAAGTTTTGATTCTTCACTTGGAGACTTTTCTTCCTAAGTTTTTGTTTGGCGTTCGAAGCACACGTATTTAAAGGTCTGGAAGGCTTCGCCATTACCTAGGAAATGAAAGCCAACCTCTTGATTTGCTGTTTAATCTCATGAACACTTTCCTCGTGGGTTATTTTCCAACTCCTGTTTTTCCGCATGAACTTCCTCTGTAACACCTGTGAAAAACCACACCATTTTCAATGCTAAGGCGCCATTTAAATGGAGGCTAACTGGGCACAGTCACTTCTGGCTTGCTGCTGAGATAGCCCTTTGCTTGCCCATCTGTTCTAGCACTCATGCTGTGCTCAGTGAGCAAAGCATCTGTCTCCACAGCTGCAGTGTGTAGCTGTAGCGAGCAGAGACTGTCTCACACACTAGTGTAGGGATAGTGGTTAGTATAGAGCCTTCCTCAGGAAAACAAAGGGAACATGATTCAATGGCAGAGGAGGGCTCAGGCTCCTTAACCTTCTTTTTATAACTTAGACTAGGTAATAGCTCATGAATAAAATTCCCAGGATGCAGTTATTTATCTTATCAGTTCTTCTCGTAAGTATGTGAAATTTCACAAAGCTTGCACGTGCGCACACACACACATACACCAACATATTAATTACATAATAACAAAAATGAGAGTTGTAGATAGTTTGTCAAAGGAAAACTATCCACTGAGTACCGTGGGAAAAGAGCATGATTCCCTCCCCCTCCCTGGAGGATGACACAGTAGCTTACATGGATGGTGAGTATAAGAAGTAGATTAACAGCCTCAAAGCACCTTGGTCCATTCCCTTCCATACTCTCTATGATAGCAGGAGATTAAATTATTTGACAATTATTTTTCTCTCATAGCTTCGCTTTGGAGAGAGGAGTCTTATGAGAATGTCCTGTTTTCATTTATGGGCTTGCGTATGTCTTGCTATACTGATACTTTCCCTTTAGATTCTTGGGACCTTGCATTCCTCAGTAGTAACAATAGAGAGAATTCACAAACCACACAAAGGCCTATATAGATAAAGGAGTATGAGTCATTGTTTTCTAAGACCTGAGAATTTAAAAAAGAATACTTGCCTTAGCTTCTTGGCTATCAAGGGAAATAGAAAAAAATTTTAACGTAGGTTGTAAACATTTAATTAAAGTTGTTGATCATAATATTAATGATTAAAATATGTGGTGGTTTGAATATGCTTGGCCCGGGGCGTGGCACTATTAGGAGGTGTGGCCTTGTTGAAGTAGGTGTGACTTTGTTGGAGGAAGTGTGTCACTATGGGGGTGGACCTTGAGACTCTCCTCCTAGTTGCCTGAGGATGCCAGTCTTCTCCTGTTTCTCTTTCAGTCAAGATGGAGAACTTTCAGCACTTCCTGTCCTACATCTGCTTAGATGCTGCCGTGCTTCCACCTTAAATTGATCATGGACTGAACCTCTGAATCTGTAAGCCAGGCCCAATTCAATGTTGTCCTGTATAAGAGCTGCCTTGGTTGCTTCATAGCAATGGAAACCCTAAGACAGGATGTTTAACAGGATCTAAATGACTGTGTTCTGTGTACTTTCACTGGGATTTAAAAGGTAACCAAGGAGAATATTCTTTGCATATCCTCACTGAACAACTTATAAAATGACTCAATTGGGTATTCATGAGAGAAACCCTCAACATCGCATTTTTATGAATTTCAAAATCCACAGGCAGATCTTTCTTTCTTTCTTTCTTTCTTTCAAAGATGTACTTATTTTATATAGGTGAATATACTCTCTTCAGATACATTAGAAAAGGGCATTGGATCTAATTACAGATGGTTGTGAGACACCATGTGGTTGCTGGGAATTGAACTCAGGACCTTTGAAAGAACAGCCAGTGCTCTTAACCTCTAAGCCACCTCTCCAGCCCTGGAGAGAGCTTTTCATCACACTGCAGATATGCAGATGGAGCTGTCCTCAAGAGTTCATCTTTCCTATTTCTCATTCTATGCTTTTCTGTACTGGTCTCAGTCTTGGTCCAACTCTTTCCCTCTGACAATTGTTGTGGTCGACACTAGGACTCCCCTGTGTGGCTCAGCACACTGGTAGAGAGATTTTCTTTCTCATAATTTCCCCAGGAAGTCTTGAGAGTATCTGATTGGTCTAGGTTAGGTGACACCCTATCTCCAAACCAGTCTCTGCAGAGAGTCCTCTTGGCCAGGCCTGGGTCACATGCCCGACTCTAGCCTGAAGTTTCAGCCACCTCCAGCATGAAGTCATGGGAGGGATGACTTTCTTGGAGAAAAGAAAGATAAAGTAATGGTAAGAAAGGAAATGAATTTTGGGCAGAAAAGAAGCAGTAGAAAAGCACTGTAATTTCTTGAATATAATTTAACAATAATTCTAGAATGGGAACATTTAATCCAAGGGCTACTAAACTTTAATAGTACCAATAGGAGAAGTGTTTATTTAAAAACTGGCATCAAATATGAAATGACAAACATAGTTTTAATCTAGTAGGAGAAATGTTTAAGTAATGCCAGCAATTGCCTTCAATCAGTAAGACATGTACCTGTCCTGTCCATTATACTGTGGTCTCCATTGTCTTTAACATGTTGAACATTGCGTTAAATGCTACAAGCATAAGGTCTTACAAACTCTACAGTCACATAATATAGAGCACATCCAAATGGCCTGGACGACAGTCTCCTTGATAACGTGGAGAGCACAGTTAGCTTATTCTGCAAAGCAATGCCGTCAAATTTCCTTATAAAGTATCTGATAAATTAACATTTTAAGATTGATTAACTCAGAACTGCTTTTATGTAAGTGAAATCAGTCATTGACAAGAGGCCATATTTCCCTAGCTTCTTCTCACCGACCAGTCCAAGAGAACCATCCAAAAGGTCAGAAATCCTTGTGGCGCTTCTTTCATCCTGATCACACTGTTTGAAACACAAGATCATCCCTGCCAGAGTAGCCACCGTATTAGTGATCAATTTTTAATTGTGACAGGCTCTAATTTTATGATGAGTTTTGTTGAAAAGTCTTTTAGTTATACTGAGTATTCACACTACTTACTAAAGGGGGAATCATATAACATTTAAATGAAGGATCCAATCTATAAAATATGTGCAACGAATAAAAAGCATGCGCAGAGAGGCATGATGCATGCATGACAGGGTATGGATCTGCTCTCCCTGAAGCAAGGCTATAAAGCCACATGGTGTCCCCAGGCATTGAGGTTTGCCAAAGTGTCTGCAGCCAAAGAGGCCAGCGTGGCCCACAAGATGCCACCGACTCCACATCTGAGCAGCTTCAAGAGTACACGTTTCCCCCATCAAAGGTTCGGAATAAATTACACTAAAAAATTGGCTCTGGAAGGAGTTATCTTGGGCAGGATAAGGTAGAGCTCTTAGGAGGTGTTTTAAATGGCTCCCTCTGTACAGCGGGTGTCTGTGGCAGAGTTGGTGGGTGTGAGGAAAGGCTGTGAGGGAAACAGAGCGAGTCTAACCCTCTACACACTTGGATAGAAATGCCAAATCTACCCTCTGGACAAGGTTTTTTAAAAAGTTATTATTTTTTTTAAACAAATGACTTTGTAACAGTATGAATATACACACCTCATGAAATGGTCATCTCTTCTCTAATTCTATACTTTCAGAAGAAATATTTCCCCTCCGCTAGCGTGTTGGAGCCAGTTTGGACTAGTTTAGATTGCTAAGCGTTGAGCAATGTGTGAGCCATTATTAAAAATTAAATTGTATAAACTTACAGTTACATATACGTTATATACAAACCAAAGGCAAGAGAGGTCCCGAAACCCATCACGGCGGAGGTGTTTTAGCTACTTTGCTGGGCTCTTGGTTCTTTGCAAACGTTTCTGTCCGCCACACTTGCTCACTGGACACTGGTCCTTCACAGATCCATATTCAATGGCCTCCAGTCAGCACAGTGGGGTACAAATCAGGGACTGGTTTCCTGTTTTGTGGTTTATATGCAAGAAAGAGATGGAAAAATGTTAGGAATGCAGGTCCCATTTAAATATACATTGTCCTGAGCCCCCCAACTAAGGACATGTTCTTCCAGTGTTCATACTGTTACTTGTTTCATCAAAGATGTTGGTTGTGTCATTAGTGAACAGGTAGCCTTGGGCTGACATGTGTTTGCTGTTTGTTGATCTCTCTCTGGCTTAGATGAAACATCACCCAGAACTCACATGGGAATTATACTTGTTTGTTAATTACATTCTAGGTTAGCTAAGGACACAAGAGTTAGATGCAGGTCCAGGAAATCTGTGAGCAGTCAGATTTCAGTATAAAATGTACAAGATAGAACCTCAACTATGTGCCTGTTATCAGTAAAAATTTTATTTAACGTATGCCTATGCTTAGGTACACTCCCCCCACCCCCCTTCCCGGGATGATTGTCAGTATTTTGCTAGCACAATATTGCCGGTAAAGAAAGCCAAGGATTAGCTGGGCATGATGGTGCACGCCTTTAATCCCAGCACTGGGGAGGCAGAGGCAGGTAGATCTCTATGAGTCTGAGCCAGCCTGGACTGCAAATCGAGTTCTAGGAGCCTGAGCTATGCAGAGAAATCGTGTCTTGAAATCCAAAAATAAACAAACCAACAAAAAAAAAATCCCAACACAAACAACATCAAAGAAAGAAAGAAAGAAAGAAAGAAAGAAAGAAAGAAGGAAGGAAGGAAGGAAGGAAGGAGGAAATCCAAGGAGCTGCAGGTGTGGCTCAGAAGTTAAGAGTACTTGCCTTTTTTTTTCTTTTCAGAGAACTATAGTCCTGCTCTTGGCACCCACATTGGGCAGCTCACAACTGTATGTAACCAACTCAAGGGATTCAAATGTTTTCTTCAGGTCTCCAAGGGAACACACACACACACACACACACACACACACACACACACACCGGTGCTGGGACTGTGTCTTGTTGGAGCCTGTGCAGGTCTTATGTGTGCTGTTACAGTCTCTGCAAGCTCGTGTGTCCATAAGTGCTGTCATATCTGTCATATCATGCTCTTTCTTCGGACTCATCCATCACCTCTGACTCTTACAATCTTTTACCTCTCCTTCCACATGATACTTGAGCTTTGGGGGAGGGGCCTAATGAAGACATCCCATTTAGGCTCGAGTGCTCCGAAGTCTCTCACTCTGCCCATTGTCCAGGTATGGATCTGTTGAAACCTTTTGGGGAAGACAAAATCAGTTTTCTCTAATGAGGCGCTCTGGGTATATCCACCACAGTCCTGTGCAGGTCCAATCCTTAGTAGTAGTTGTTCAACACAAAACAGACTGTGTGTGTGTGTGTGTGTGCACCAGAGGATCTGGGAGGAGTTGGAGGAAGGGAATGGAATATATGATCAAAATATATTGCATGAACAAAGCTTTTAAATAACAAATTTAAAATAAGGAAAAATAAAAGGAGAAGAATGAAGACATGGGCAAATTTGTTGTTACATATATATTTTTTTAAAGATTTATTTATGTCATATATGTGAGTACATTGTCACTGTTTTCAGACACACCAGAAGAGGGCATCAGATCCCATTACAGACGGTTGTGAGCCACCATGTGGTTGCTGAGAATTGAACTCAGGACCTCTGGAAGAGCAGTCCATGCTCTTAACCACTGAGCCATCTCTCAAGTCCTACGTATTTTTAAAATTTGTCCTCTGACAATTTCATCTTTGTACATAATACACTTTGATCATATCTACCCACCCTTTTCCTACCTCTCCCTCTCCCAAACCTCTCCTGAACTCACCCCCTCCCTCCTTTATGTCTTTTTTTATTTTTTAAATAACCCACTAATATTAGATTGAATCCAATTGGAACAGAAACATGGACAACCTACCAGTGACCACATCTCAAAGAAAATTGACTCTTTGCCCCCTAAGTAGCCATCAGCTGTCGATAGCTCCTCATTCAGGGTTGGCCTCCAGAGTCCTTTCCACCACTGTGCTGGGATATAGACTGGCCCGATGTTGTGCAGGCAGCCATAGCGGTTTCAAGTTTATGAGTGCAGTAGCCATGACAACATTTTACATCATTCCTGTGCATCTCCCAGCTCCTATTTCCTTTCTCCCTTTTTTCCCACGATGTTACCCGAGTCTTGGAGGTAGGGGAATGGTAGTTTGACATAGGTGACCTATTTAAATCTGGGTACTCACAGTCAATGTATTCTCACTTTGTTGACCAGTTATAGGTGTCTGTATTGACCACTGTCCACTGGAAGAAAGAAGAAGTAAAAGAAGAAGAGGAGGAGGGGGAGAGGAGGAGGGAGGAGGAGGGAAGAGGAGGAAGAGGAGGAGAGGGAGAAGGAAGAGGAAGAAGGTTGGGGGAGGGGAGGAGGAAGAGGAGGAGGAAGAAGAGGAAGGGGAAAAATAAGAAGCCTCTCTTACCAAGAGAGCAGCATAGACCCATAGGTATAAAGTTAAGTGAAGGCAGTTTAACAGCATGACTAGTTAGCATCGGTAAGTTCTCCTGAGGTCCTCTGACCTCTCGTGGGCTTTTGCCTAGGTTTATAGTAACCAGCATGAATTCCCTCCTGTGGATCAGGCCTCAAGTCCAACCCAAAACATTTATCTGCAAATTCCACACTCCATTTTTCTTATCCATGCATCAGTTGACTGGCATCTGGAATGATTCCATTTCTACCGTGAACAGTAGTCTCTAGGAACATATAGGTGCAAGTGTGTCTGTAGCCAGTTGCAAAGTCCTTCGAGTGTGTATGCCCAGTAGTGGTGTGGCTGAGTCACACAGTGGTTCTAGTTCTCAGCTCTTGACCAGCTTTTGGACCGTCTTCCCAAGTGGCTACAGTTCCATAGACTCACTTCTGTAGCCCCTGCTCTGTCCCGTTGATCTGCAGGTCTGTTTCTGTGCCAGTCTTTGAAATCTGGTTTGGTAACATCTCCTCTGGTTCTCTGTGCTTAGATTGTTTTTTGAACCTCTGTATAAAAATTGAAATTGATACCTTCCTTCTAGGTAAAGAATACCCCTGGAATTTTGATTGCTATTGTGCTGAATCTGTACATTGCTTTTGGGAAGATAGCCACATTCATGATTGATTTTTCTAAGCCACAGAACAGGAGGTCTTTCCATCCCCCAGAGGCTTCCTCGTTCCTCCATTAGCACTTAACATTCTTATTGCAGAGATCCTTCAATTCCATCACTAGTCCAGTATGGTTCCATGGTGTAATGGTTAGCACTCTGGACTCTGAATCCAGCGATCCATCACTAGTTCATTCCAGCTATTTTAGACTGGGGCTGGGGAGTAGCTCTTGTGAATGAGGTTGTTTCCCTGACTTCGTTTTCGGTGTTTGTCACCAATATATAGGAAGGCTGCTGGCTTGTTGTGCTAATTTTATTCCATGCCTCTCTTCTGAAGATGTTTATTAACTCTAAGGAAATTTTGTAGACATATCAGGATCTATGTCATCTTTCCCTTCAGTTCTTCCCAGACCCTATATGGATCTGATCACAGAGCAGCACACACACGGAAGCACAGCACTTGGTGCAATGGTTGCTTATCTACCCAGACTGACTACCAATGGTGTCTTCTCCCACACTCTGAACTCATGAAAGCACATTTCATCTCCTAGTATACACTTCCTACGACCTAGTTAATAACCTTCCCCTCAGTACGTTCTGCCCCAACTCAGTGGTCTGGGATCTGTTTATGTGAGCCAGATACCACTTCCTGTCACCTTATCATGCTTCTCTGAGAGGCTCCCGGGTAGTGTCATGGCTAGTGAAGGCATACGCTCCACCAGACTGCCAGGCCCTGGAGCCCAGGAATAGTGGCAAAGAAGGTTGGCGGTTAAAGTAGACGAAGTATTGACTTGTATGATCCTGGGAAGAAAACTAAAATTTGTATTTTGTAATTCCAAGGTGTATTAGTCAGGTTCTCTAGAGGAACAGAACCAATGGGATATATATACATGTGTGTATGTATATGTATATATATTTAATATATATTAAAGAGGGTATTAAGTCAGTTTATGTTTACATAGTAACCACAGATGAATCTGAGTGAAGAAGATGAGAATCTGGAAGTTGCTTGGGTTACAAGCAGTCCCAATCTCCTGTGCAGAACCTGAAAGGTTCCTGGAGATCCACTGGTCCTTTAGTCTAAGTTGGAAGCCTGTCTGGAAATACTGGTTCTGATATCAGCAAATGAATCCACTGCATCAACAACAAGGTCAACTGACTCAGCACGAAGGAGGGAACACCTTGTTATCTAGCTTGCTACCTGAAGGTGCCGCCCACGACTGGGGCTAGGTCTTTCCCCATCGGTCTTGGCAATCGGGCAGTTCTTCGGGAGAGGCTTCCTTCTCAGGTGATTCTAATTTGTGACAAGCAGCCATTAACACCAACGGTTAACACAAGGCCTGGCCCAAGCGTTCACAAGTCTCACAAAATGACCGAAGCTACAGTGGTATCTATGCGTTTACCCAGAGTTCCCTCCGGCTAAGCAAGGAAGCAGAGACTTGGAATAGGGTCTGGATTCTACTCTCTTTTCTGCTTCTAATGAACCCCCTCAGCCTTAGACCGTGTATCAGGTACTTTCTTTACCTCTGTAACCAAATAAAAGGCTAACAACTAAAGAGAGGACGGACCTGTTTTGACTCATAGTTTGGATGCACATTCTGCCCTGGTGGGGAAAACATGGCAGAATTCATGGTTGCCGGAGCTGACTTCATACATCCCATCCGTAAGTGGAGAGAGATGAATGTTCAGTAGTCTTTCTCCTTCTCCTTTCGTTGCATTCTCAAGCCATGGATTTATACCACCTGTCTGTCTTTCTCCTCCATCCATTCTCTCTGAAACACCCTTGCAGATAGATTCAGTGATGTATCTCATTCTCCCAGGTGGTTCTAAGTCTAGCAAACCTGTAGATGAAGGACCACAGACAAGGCTATTTTGGTCTTCTATGAAACGTTATACAATTCCTAATCCTGAAGGCTCTTTCTAAGTCTGCCATTCTAAGACTCTTTGTTTCCATTTTACAGTTGGGGTAAATGAAGCACATGTCTTTGGAGAAAAAGTCAAGGGCAGTGCCTAGCATATTGGTCATATCAATTCTTTGAATCCCAGGCTTCAAATCCTTTATGACAGTAGTCATAAATCATAAATAATTCCAGGCTACTACTCCCAGATTTCTTAGAAGGATCAGAGCTCTAACATTCTTTGGCAGATGAAAAAAGAAATTCAATTATCTGGAATGCAGAGGAAAAAAAAAGAATATTCTGTCTTGTCAAAATCTTTCTGAAGGGCAGTAGCAGTTTTTCTTGCTTCAGTAGAAAGGAAAGGACATGGCAATATTTCTCCCATTATCATGGCTCTGTTCTGCTTCAGGACTGAGATTCCAAATAGGAATGACCACTGTTTCTCCAGGGTCATTTACTCTACGGTTGGAAGCTTAAGAGACGGTCCTGAACACATGCTGGGCTGGGTGTATATGCATAGACATTTGATTCTCATTGGTTTTATTTGTGGTCTCCATGAACCCCTTAATGTTTACATCTTTATCATGAAAGTGAAAAGGAAAAAAAGTTTCAAATATGTCTTGCAGGGTAGTGGTAGTAGGTAGTGGTAGTATTCTATTTTGTTGGATCCTGGCTAATGAAGGCTAAGACGTTTGAAGAATTCAGAAAGAGAACATTTGCACTGTGTGCAGAATCTCAAAGACTACAGTTGTTTAACAAGACAGTTGCTGAGAAACAAGTGTCTTTAGCCAGCCCCACCCCATATCTGATCAGCTTCTCAGTGCTGGATCATAAATGACTGGGTTTTTAGTTTTTGTTGTTTATATTTGTGTGTGTGTGTATTACATGCATGTATTTGTGTGGGTGTGCGTATGTGCATATGTGGAGGCCAGAAGTCGGCTTTAGGTATGTTCCTTAATTGCTCAAATATTTGATTTAGTGATCCCAGAGATCACTAATAGACCGGCTGGTGAATGGGCTCCACAGATCTATCTGTCTCGACTTCCTGCCCCACTCCCCAAACCTAGGACTCCAGATGTGTCCCGCTCTGCTTGGAGAATCCAAACTCAGATCCCCATGCTTGTCTGGAAGTCATTTTACAGACTTACTTACATGTTACTCCAGCCTTTTTATTCTATTTAATTAAAAGTGATGCTTTATTTCATTGTGTGTGGGTCTCTGTCTTTCTCTGTCTCTGTCTCTGTGTATATGTGTGTGTGTTGAGTGCTATTTTTGTGTTCCCATTGTACAGTATCAGCTCATGGTGAACTTGAGTTACAGTATTCTGGAATAAACATGTCTCCACCATGATCAGGGTCATCTCCAAGGCAACAGAGGTGGAAGAGAGCGAAAAAGATGGGAGGAAGAGGAGAGGGTGGGACAACACAACGGGGTTAGTTTGCAAGAGCTCGTGCTTAATATGTAAGAGAACAGAATTCTGACCTTCAGACAGACAAGTGCACCAACTCCACCCCCTTGCAGAACATGTTTCCTGGGCCACACAGGCTGTCAAATTGTGAAACTTACTTCACATTCTAGGCTGCTTTGGCTCAAGATTTTCCTGTTCACTATGTAAAGGATGTTATAAGCCCTCTTCCTGTCAGGAATCTTACTGAAATTTGTGTCAAAAAAAGGAAATTGGTTTTAAGTCTAAACCATTTGCCTTTCATGATTCCGGGCTAAACAAGCTTGTCGATGGCCTTGGGTGTTGAGGGGGTTTTTGGTACATGCACGCCAAATGATGGAACGGAACCTACCCACCCAGTGCTACCCTCCTCCTCACACTCTTTCTCATGCAAATGAAAATGCAAAAGCATTCTGGTGTCAGGCTCTTAATCTACTCATGCCCTCCTTATTTCTACTTGCCTATTTGGCTCACCAATTATTCAGCGAGTTTCCTGGCTTTCTGGTGCACTGCTTGGCATCTTTACCTCCAATGACAAGATGGGATCCCAACTCCTTCACACACTCTTTTTGGTTATTGAGCAAGTTTAAGTGGAGACAAGATGGAGTCTGAAAGGTAAGGGGAGGGTCTTACATTATTCTCGTGTTTCAGTTCTTCACAGCAGCCCCTAACCCATGTTACAGGTATTTCAAAAGGTATTCTTGGTTTGGTCTGTTTATTATTTTAATATCAGTTCTTTTAAGTGACTGAGATCCAGGCTGTACAGGACAGCATTGGAAGTGTTGTTGGGCAGTTCTTCTAGATCCTCGTAGGTAATCATATCATTAACGACTCCTTTGAGACTTTCACCTCTCTGTTACTTACACTGTAGATGGAATTTATCTGTCCATCTATGTCGTGTGTGTGTGTGTGTGTGTGTGTGTGTGTGTGTGTGTGTGTGTGTGAAAAAGGTAACGGAATACAGAATGGCATACATGGGTTACTCCCAGTATGAATTAGTCTCTTTTATCTGACTCTGACCAAAACAGATGTTGGCAGCCTTTCTACCCCTGCTCTCTAAGTCAGACTAAGACCATCGGTTCCGCTTAGGGAAGCTGTAGGGAAATGATTTAACTCTTTAAATAGACCCTTACTAATTTTTTTCCTTGGCTCCCTTCATTATAAGCTACAAACAAACAAAAATTAGAATGCATCTCTGCGAAACAATAAAGGAAAATAGCAATATTAAAAATACATCAACTATAGCTCTAGAGGGAAAGTGGATTTTCATTCAAGGACTTTTAAGAATCCTGACACTGAAGAGATGTCTTTGCTTGAGGAGTCGGCAGCAGCTGAATGTGTTTCCACCTTACAGTCAAGATCATTTGCATAGAATACCAAAAGAGCTTTTGTTAAAAAAAAAAAAATCTGGGAAAGAATATCTATGGGAGAGTGGTAGGGTGCATTTTGCTAGGTTGCTATTCCATTCTATAGAAAGTGGCCATAATGGAAGGGCCTTCGACACTGATACCACACACACAAGCTTGCATCTGGATTCTGCAACAGAATGTAAATTAAAGGAGTGTGAGAAACAGAGAGACAGGGAAAGAAAGGATGAAGGTGAGGAGGGAGGGGAGATTACCAGGAAAAAAAAAACCTTAATAGACACATTCAATGATTTATCATAGAAAGAAACATCCTCTTTTTAGATTTCAGGTTAAAAATATTTGAAGTTAGTCAATAAAGACCTTAAACATTGTGCATATCTTGTAAAGCAAGGAAGAATTACTTCTTAGACTAGAGGTATTTTCACATATCTCGAAATACCCTCACAATCATCCCATACGGTGGCATCGAATCCATTTTTTCCCATACAGTGCCTAAGTCAGGGCACAAGGGCACTGGACTCCCAGATTTGGTGAGATTCCACCCCTCCCCTACTCTAGCTTTCCAGCCGATTTGCATGTGCAGGGCAGGAAGATCCTGCTGCCATTCTGACCCAAACCCTTCCACAGTTACTGGCAATAGGTTTAACTAAAATAGGTATTTAACTGTCATTTCTAATTTGGAACCACAGGCTCTCCATCTTGCCAGAGTGGAACTGCATATACCCCCGTCTTTTGTACTGTCTTATTTTAATGCTTTCAACTGCCTGCAAGATAGGTGATATTTTTGGCATCACATTACTGGGGATGTTACCTCCAACTAGCAATCAAGGCAAAACCTGGCACTTTTGTTCCAAAGCTTGAACCCCTTACTTGAACCCCAGCACCAATGGGTAACCTTTGTTTCCCTCATGGGTGCTAGAGACATATCCTCTGCCCTTGACCTCATCACAGAACCTGGAGATGCTTCTCTATCACAGTAGAACCAGGGACGTTGCGGGAAGTGAGGAACAGCCTAGGAACCTTTCCTATCAACCACAGCACCTCTGCTCATAGGTGAGAGTCGAGCTGTTACTTGCTGACCACATGCAAGCCTGGGGTAGGCACGTTAAACATCAGAGGAGAACACGGTCTGCCGAAGCTCACTAACTTGTACGTGTTAGTTTACTAAGATAGAAGAACGGCAGGACTCCAAAGCCCCACGCACTTCTGTCATACCCAAAGAAGGAAGGCCTAAATCAGGAATCACAACAAAGACTCCTGCTTTCCCTCCCCACCGCCCGCCCCCGCCCCCGACTCTCCAAGAATCAACAAAAGTTTTCAGTCTCTAGATGACATGGGTGGTGATGGGGAGAAACGGCAGTGCAGTTGTCTAGATTCCAGATTCTCAGCTTGGTCAAAGTGTACAGAGAAAACTGGGTGAATCTGTGGACCTCCTCACAGGGAGCTACACTGACGACTGTGCCCACCCTGCAGCCATTCACCAGTTATCACGAATTTCCATCCCAGCCAGTATAAAGGCCCCCAAATGGTGGCATTCACGGTGGGATGATCTCTGAACTATTTTATTATGGATATAGAAATACAATCTTAGAAGGTGCTAAGAAGAGGAGAAGAGGAAGGGGAGGTACTGAGAAGAATGTTAGGCGGCAATTCGAGAAACCAGAGACAAGTATGTCTGGATTGGTAGATAGCTTGTCACTCTGGCTCAGGTTTGGGTCAGGGAAGGATGGGGATTTGTAATTTATAAATGTAGCAGTCTCTAGCTTCCTTTCGCCATCCTGAAGGCTTTCGTTCTTCATCTTAGGTCCCGGGATCTTTTCAGTGAGGTGAGAGGCCTGCCCTTTCTCCATCCGACCACATGTCCAACAGAGCTGGGCTGGCCCCCCGCAGACAATTTGGATAACATCTGTTCTTCCAGCACACCGACAAACCTCCGAAGTCGCAGAGCAAACGGATGCACATTTGTCACCAGATTGTTCTTTGTGTGCAGTCCTGACTTATTCTTGCAGCTGACGACAAAAGAGTCATGTATCCACAGAACAGCCGCTTCCGGGGGCGGGGGTGGAGGGCGGGGGGGGCAGTCCTATGCAGTTTCTCAGTGGCAGTATCTACCGCTCTCCTACCTACCGGATGCTGTTCTCCTCTTCCCACAAGTCCTCTTGTGAAGGGAGCTGAGGCTTGACAGTGAGCACTTTAGGGAAGGCCCCTGCTCACCAGGACTGTGCAACCCAGCTGAGAGACAGAAGAAAGTAAAGAAAAAGAACAAAGACATAGATGCTCTTGAGCACACTGGGAGCTCTCTGGGGACAGGGCTCAAGCCCAGACTGGTGTGGCTGTGTGCTCTGGTCTGAAAGCAAAACAGAGAGCCAGGAGACCCTGGTTCCTGGTCCAGAAGGAAGTGTGAGTTCATTCCCTACGGTGGAGAATGGAACCCAAGAGGTGCTCAGATAACAGACCCTACTGAACACGGAAGACCCCCTAAGAGTGGGCGTGGGTTTTGTTCTACAGAGAAAAAAACCCCACTGAGGACTTTTGAGTTTGGGAATAATAGGAATATTTCAAGAAGAGCACGCAAACTGTCACTTTTCTTGCCTGGTGAAGAGGGAAGAGGGTTCCTGAGTCTAATCTTTCACCTCACTAGAAATAGAACCCTGGGGCTGGAGAGATGGCTCAGTGGTTAAGAGCACTGACTGCTCTTCCGAAGGTCCTGAGTTCAAATCCCAGCAACCACATGGTGGCTCACAACCATCTGTAAAGCTACAGTGTATTCATATACATAAAATAAATAAATAAATCTTTAAAAAGAAATAAATAGATAGAACCCCGGAGGCAGAACACTGGAATTTTCACACTGTGTGACCAATGAACTGTGGGGAGGGAATCAGCTTAGAAACCAAAAGGCCTCATCAGAGTTCACACTCAAGATATATCTTGAGGGGTGAGTGAGAGTCTGTCAGAGAGCCTGGGCAGACTAGGAAAGCCATTCATTGCCACAAAAGGAGTTGTGCAGAGTGGATGTGTATCCAGAAGAAAGTCAGCCTTAACGGCTTGTTACTTCTGAGAGTGCTCTCCAGTAGAACACAAAGACCCAGGGTGATCAAGCTTTTTTCTTATTTTTAAATCTCTCCCTCCTGCCCCCACCCCACTTGCCCTGAAATCTGCCATTGTTACATTTCCAAAGGTTCACACATGCAGATCACTTTATCTAATGGACATGTGGTGTCATGAAACGCGTTTTCTGAAGCCTTTGACTGGGTAGGATTCTTGCCTGCCCCCTCCCGTCTTCTGTCATAGGTGGAATTAGCAGAAAGCTGTGCCTAAGTGGATTATTGCTGCATAACTATAACCTAGTTCCTTTTATGTAAAAAAAAAATTCCAAAATGGTAATTATAGGTAATTACTACAGCAGAAACCTCAGTCTGCTCACCTTCTAACCCACAGCAAGTTCATCTAGAAGTCAGCTCCTGCAGATGGCGGCTAGTTTTAAGCAGACCCATGTTCTCGACACTTTTCTTGTGCATGGAGCAAAGTGTTTCTCAGTCTCTCCTTGATTGCAGTTTGTGTTACTCCCTCCTCCCATTACACCCTTCGGTGCCAATGTCTTCCTTTTCCTTTTAATGATTATTTCAACACAGATGTTTCATTAAAGATGAGGAAAGAGATTACCCAAAGTTCTGGTGGTGGGCTGTTTCTTATGACTGACAGTAAAATATTTGCAGACCGCTATCCTGTTTGTGCCACTAATGCTCCAGGATCCCTCCAGTTCTCTTGCACTGAGCAACCAACCAACCAACCAACAGGCAATGACTAGGAGAGGGCTGAATGTCTGTCCCTATATGTGAGTGCATGTGAGTGGACTGGATGTCTGTCCCTATATGTGAGCACACGTGAGTGGACTGCACTCAAGTTGTCTCTCAGAAGAGACAGAATCATTACTACCTCTTCGCTGCCCAGGTGAACAGGACATGGAAGTTGCCCCTTCCCTGTCAACTTTGAGCATGCTTCCTGCCATGACTGTGTAAAGACACTTGCTAAAAATATAACAGACTCCTGGAGCAAGTTAGGCAAGCAATCCGATTTCCTAAGCTGCTAAATGGGGATACTATACCCTGTGTGGTGCTGTAGGATTAAGCTAGAGTGAGCATTTAAAGAGTCCAGCATGATGCCCGGTGTATTCTGAGAGTGTGGCACATGTTAATTGTTTTTCTGTCTCTTCTTAGCCAGAGGCCTTACTCTGGCTATTTTTACGCAATGTTCCAGCTTCTAACATTTTCTAAATTAAATGACTATTTTTCCTGATCAGTTAATACCATAAGAAAATATCAGTGACCAGTTGGCCATTTGTTTGAGTCATCAAATCAGCCAAGCCTGGTGCTGCTCTTTGGAGCTGGACTTGGGTGGTCCTCTATCATGCGAGTGCCCTGGTCTGAGAGACATAAGCTCAGAACATATAACCTTCAGGTTTTTGTTCTTCGAGACAACTCAGAAAACTTAGCAGACATCACCAAGACGGACAAAGACTTCTGAGTCTCCAGGTCAGAAATGGCTCTCTGGTCTCCTGACTTTCCTACAATCGTTCATTTTGTCTGCAAGACTTCTTACAAGTTAATCGAACAATTAAAATTTTAAGTCTCAGGCCAGATGTGGTGGCAAAAGTCTTTGATCCACATGCTAGAAGCAGGTGGATCTCAGTCAGGAGCTCGAAGCCAGGGTGGTATGCATGGTGAGTTCTAGGACAGCCAGGGCTACATAGCCAGACCTTGTCAGAAAAAAAAAAGAAAAAGAAAACAAAACAAAACAAATAAAAGATCAAACCAAAATCTTTTTTTTTTTTTGAGACAGGATTTCTCTGTGTAGGTCTGGCTATCCTGGAACTCACTCTGTAGTCCAGGCTGTCCTCGAACTCAGAGATCCACTTGCCTCTACCTTCTGAGTGCTGGGATTAAAGGTGTGAGCCACCACCACCCAGCCCCCCAAAAAAATATTATGTCTTACTTGGGGTTATTTTTTAATACAAACTATGTTTTTAAGGTAGCTCAGCCTACCCTTGAAACCCCTATGATAATGGCCCTGAACTTCCGCTCTTTGTACCTCCATCACCCAAGTACTGGGACTATAGATTATAGTACTGCATCTGGGTGCTGAGGGCCTAGTGTAGGGCTTCCTGTATGCTTGGCAAGTACTCTACCAACTGAGCCGCATCACCAGCCCAAGGAATCATTTTTTTTTTACAGTTAGAAATATGACTTAGGCTAATAGAGGTTCTTAAAGCTGGACTTTGTAGGTGACTGTATGTTTTCTTTTTCTCAGGACAAATTCAGTTTAAGTTGGAATTCTTAACGACTTCCCTTTTTATTCTCAAAGTTTTCCAATGTACACAGGAAATAAGTGTACAGTTTTGGACAATGTGCTGGACGTCCTGCGCAGGCTACTGGATTCCACCATCAACTATGTGGCCTCACACAAGCTCCAGGCCTGCAGAATTATGACTGGTGACATGGTGTAGGTCATTGAGCCTTCTCCACAATGGCCCCACTGTAAACAGCTGAATCTGCAAATGTCAAGGATCTGCCGTTGAGACACCCACCGAGCTGCATCTGTCTGCAAGGAGCGGCTCCCTTGGATGGGACCCTGTGCTCTTTCAGCAGGCCCGACTCCCACTTCGTTCAGAAGGCTTCCCCAGTGTTTGAGGTTACATCCTATCACCACGTTTTTTTATGGCATCGGGAGCCCGGCCCTAGAAGTTCTTTTTTCTGCCCACAAGCTGTATTGTTGCCCAAGTGTGCTTCTTAAAACAACGAATGTGTAACTCATTAGATGCCCAGAAGGGAAGGGAGATGGAAGGATCTAATTTTATTGACTGACACAGATTGCAGAGACACACAAAGCCTGCTCAGATCCTTTGTAAAGTTTGGATTCAGAGAAACACACACAGCCTCCATTCCTACCCCCATATGTTTATTGACTGATAGATGGCAGGATCTGTACGCCATATGCAGGCAAGCTGAACAGCATTGACCTTAACAGAAGGTATTTTTTTTTCTGAACTGCATTTAGGGGGAGAATTCTCTCTGTAGTTATATTGTTAATATGAATTGAGCTGCCTGGGTACTACCCTCCATGTGGGTTACCTACCCTATCTGTAGGAGGAACAGCCACACCACTAACTCAGGAAACATTTGTCTTAACCATGAACAAATGGGACAGGATACACTGTCTTCTACTCAACCTGAATTGCATCACATGCAGGTTAACCTCCACACTTTTCTCACTCCTAACATAAGCAGTGGTAAGTGCTTACAGCAGACACGTAATCTTCCCTATTCGCCACATTTTATATATGATGTGACGGTTTGATTCTGACCAAAATTGGATGAGATGAACATTATTCTTATTAATTTGGAAGCAAAGGAAATGAGGCTCAGAGAGCCACAACCAAGCGGTCAGTGGTTCTATGGTCTGAATGGTTAGCTGCCTACCCTCTCCTCTTCTGTAACATTCTAGAAAGAAACCAGAGGGTCGCAGCTCACAGAACCATCTCCCATGTCTATCCATGGACCCTTGACACCAGCCTGTTAGGACCCCAGTCCCTTAGTCACAATATAACTACATTTTACTTCTTTTGTTATCAGAACTATTTCCCAGTCTTCTCCACCCGCTCCACCCAGTATCCCATCTCAACTTCTCTAGCTTCCTGAAGGAAAAGAAGGGTTTTGTTTAGGGACAAACAGGGGACAAGACACAGACCTTGCCCAACCTCCCGAAGCCATAAAACATTTTACCACGAGAGGAAGACAGAAGCTTCTTGATCCTGCCCAGTGGATGAGAAGTCATTGAATCCTCCAGGGAGAGGGTTCTATACAGACACAATGACAGTGCTAGTTACAAATCACTTGGTCGCCCAGGGAACTGTGCTGGTGGGAACCCTGAACTCATGTACCTTAAGCAAATAAACAGATAAAGGGAAAAGCCACACCACAGCTCCAACCAGCTGCCACACTCTTATGAAACCTCTCCCGTCTTTAGTTAAATGTTGTAAGATAATTGATGGTTACATTTTTTTTCTTGTTTCTTGTGGTATTGTGGTCTTCCCCCTCAGAGGAGAGTCATCCTTTTAAGTGGGATCCAACAACCTTCCTCAAAGGCTGGAAGTCAAAACGGAGCCAACACCACTTTGAAATGATATTTAATGTCAGGTTGGCAGCGTTTGGGAATATGAAGGTGTTTGCATTAGCAGTCTCCCTGTTTGGCTACATTATTTGATTTTGTGTAAATGGCATGCCCATTCAGGAGGTATTTTATACACGGTTAGCATAGGGGCTGCACACAGTATTTGCTTTAAGAAGGTTAATTTCTCTTTTTCACCATAGTGAGGCAATTTGTGCCTCGGTATGGCTTTAAGATGCCATCTGGCACCTCCAGTTTCACACTTCCTGTTTTGTCTATGTTGTTGTGCGTGGTGTAAACATTAGCACGGGCAGCTTTTGTGGTGCTGGCTTTGAAGTGACTTGGGGGAGAATGACTTCCACAGTCCGATGCCTGTTTCCTTGCTTACAGAATCAGGTTAGCTTCGATGGTACATAGAAAGGCATCAGGGGCATGTTATGACATAGAGTCACCATTTTACCAGCTCCACTGAGGTCCTATCGAGACACAGCTGACTACTTTAGCAACACATCCATGTCATCTCATAGGTATTATCCCATCAGATGATACACAAGAAGAAGGTAAACTTAAAGAAAAATTCAGAGTTAACACAACTATAAGTTCTCTAGGATTTTCCGGGGAGATTTCCTGAATGTGTAACATTTTGAGGCACATTAACAGGTCTCTCTCTTTTTTTAAAAGAAAAAAAAAAGGATTTATTATATATGAGTACACTGTAGCTGTCTTCAGACACTCCAGAAGAGTGCATCAGATCTCATTATGTTGTGTGCCACCATGTGGTTGCTGGGATTCGAACTCAGAACCTTTAGAAGAGCAGTCAGTACTCTTAACCACTGAGCCATCTCTCTAGCCCCTAGCAGGTCTCTTAAACGTCAGGCACCTGTTTCCCTTCCTGTACTGGTGCCAAACTTCTCAGTGATCCTGTTCTGACACCATAAATGCCAAGATTTGTCCCAAAGTCCCCAGATATCTTGCCCTATTTTGACTCCGCCGTGTTCTGGTCTATCCTTGGAATTCTTTTTTCTTTTGTGTGAAATCAATTGCTTTTGTCTCTTTAAGATTACGTTGGTTTTGCTCCTTCTTTGGGAATTTTATACAGTATATTTATGTCATATTCACCCTTCCCCCCAACTTCTCCTCATAGCAACAACTCCAAGAATGACCCCACCCTCCTTGACACCCTAGCGTCATGTCCCCTGGCATTAGTAACTCACTGAGTGAGGTTTGTGCAGCTCTCTTGGTAACCTTCGGTTGCACTTTCTTCTGCTTCTCAGGATCAGGTTGGTCTGAGAAGACCTCCCCACCCCCACAATCACACCACATCCCCTGCCTCCCTCTCTCCTCCTTGGTCCCTGAAGTGGTGCTGATGTGGGCTGTTAAGTGCTGGAGTTGAATAGCCTTGGTTTTCCCCAGGGTGGTGAGGCCGGTGGAGGGAAAAAGCAGAACCAGATTAAGCAACTCACAGATCAAACCAGGCTCAGAATTTCCTATTAGCTCTGCCCACAAATATTCTCCTGAGTTGATTTGCTATCCATCGACTTGACCAGGTAGCTCACATTTTCCTGTATTATAAATTACAATATCAATCATCCAGGAACCGTTGTGTCAATTAAAAAAAATCTATTCATTAAAATTTTTAAGTCTATTGAGTCCCCTCCATGTGTGTATGCGCAACACCTCAGAAAAGGCTGTTGGAACCCCTGGAATTGGCAAGGCTTACCTAGGGCTAATGGTTACTATTGTCATATGTCGACCTTTATTTAAGAGCACAACAACTATCAAATATAGGCTGGGGATATAGTTTGGTGGGACAGCACTTCTACATTGTGCACAAAATCTAGGGTTTGACGCTCAGTAATGAAAAAAAGTTAAGTAGTTGAGACCACAATACGATAGTCAAAACAAACTCAATTTCTACAATTCAAACAAGCTACTATATATAAGAAACATATTTTGCTATATTTTATTTTACAGATTTGAACTTTTTAAATTTATTTAACTTTAACGAATTTATTTTTTGTTTTTTTCTCAAGACAACCTTTTTTTTCTTTTGTAGCCTTGGCTGTTCTGGAATTCCCTCTGTAGACCATGCTGGCCTCAAACTCATAGAGATCTGCCTGCCTCTGCTTCCTGAGTGCTTCGATTAAAAGTGTACACTACCACTGCCTAGCTAGCTACTTTACAGTATTGAAAAAGTTCAGTTGTGAGTAGGCTTTTCCAATGAGTAACATCGTGTATTTGGGCTAGAATATGCTTGGGGTTTGAACTGGTGTTGAGGTTTGGTCTGTTGCTAGGTATTGTAATGCTAAATTCTGTACCCAAAAATCTAGACCACTGAGTAGGTTCTCAAGTTTACAAGCTTTTGTTGTGTAAACCTTGTTTCTTTGAAGACCACCTGAATCCATCACTAAGACTGAGATCTGTTATATGAAGACCACTTTGCTATTACCTCAGTAGCTGTGGCATGGAGTGCTCTCTCTCTCATTGGATTTAGATCTTGTGCACATCTCTGGAATAAATCGACCCGCTCAAAGGCCATATTTAAAGCATGGGACCAATGATTCTGCCTTCCAAATCACATTGAATTCCATACATGTTCAAAAGTCCACTGATATATTTAAAACCCACTCGACTTCCTCCTCCTGCCGCTGGCACAGACAATCGATTGGCACACACTTGCGTGTAAAATTCTTTGGAGATCATGTATTTTGGCCTCTAAGTTTGATTCATAGATTTGAATGTCCAATCATTCCATCTGATGGAATCAACAGTGCTAACAACAAAACACAAACTAATGTTTTTATGTTCTTGTAGACACACAGATCTTCTCTGGTATCAGCTTTTCCTAGACATTGGTGATGAGGTGTCTTTTTTTTTTTTTAACCCTTGTGGTGATTGCTTATTCCCCAAACCTGCCTAATTTCCAGCTCTCTGGAAACTTCTTTTTGCAGTTGTTATTAACATCAGCATAAGTATAAATACTTAAAATAATATTGCAAGGCTGCGCCTCAAAAGACCAGTTCTTAAAAGCAACTTTAGTAGAGTTTTTCTTCAAATCCCGCTGGTGGAGCAGATTTATGATGATGTGGGTCCTTCGTGTAGTAAATCCTGAGATGCTCCTTTCTCAGAAGTAGCAAAAAGACCTCTTTATGGTAAGAGTTTTGCCTACGTCAGTGGACTCTGTTGTGGACCACCGGGTTTGGTGTCATAGTGACATCCCTGTGTTACCCACACACTGGTGTCCTTAAGCATCGGGCAATTCTTCCAAGCAAGTTCCTCAAAAAAAATGAAACTCAGTTTTCTTCTTATTTAGTTTTCATGTTGAGCCTTTTCCAAATCACTTTCCAGTCTCTCTCCATGAAACCACAACTGGTTAATGGAAACCTACAGCACTTGGTGAAGCAGGGCTACAGCGACGAGCCCCTCAGTCTGTTTGCTTCCTTGAATAAACAAGTCTTTTTGGAGGGCACGGCTGGTGGTTTGATCCTTGGCAATTATTCTCCTCAGAAACGTGTCTTGTGAGAGCAAGTGGTTCTTCCTGGGAGAATGAACACCTTTCGGAACACTGTGTGTTTGTTTAGTTTCTTGATTATATGAAGTATATTCAAACCAGTCCAAAGCCCATTAACATAATTTTCATGCATGTTAGTTCTGGCAACACACGTTAGACAGGAACTGTGTGATAAATGAGATAAATAATTTTGATGGAGCAGCGCAATAAAATAAACCTTTCCCATTTAAGAAAACAAATCATGACTAGTGGTGTGCATGGAGTCCATTTGTATTAGGGTGGCATTTTGAGGGTGGCCTCTCATCCTTAGGATGTTCTGGGGAGAAAGAGGCACTGTTGGATTCTTACAAGGTCTAACTGAAGCTTTAGAACAAATTACGAAGCATTGGGCCCTTCTTTAGGATTGATGGTCTAGCTTTGGGTGATGGGAGGTTTTATTACCACTCTTCTGTCTGACTTTTAGCTCTTTACCCAAAGTCTAGCCATGATAGAAGACATGAAATCTACATACATGTATATTGAGACCTACTATATTTTGAGGAAGAAAAAAGTTGGAGGCTGGGTGGATCCTTTCTAACAAGTTAGCTATTTATAGGCTTACATGAACAGGTCCTGTGAAAGGTTATTTATCAGAATACATGATCCCAACCACTGAGCCATCTCTCCAGCTCCATCCTCTGTTAAAATTTTAAGTGTTCATATACTACTGAAATATAGTCAATGTAAGCCAATCTCTTGAGCTTGTTTCTTCTTGCAGAACTGAAACCCCTTACCCAACCAAATAGCAGTTCTCCATTTCTTTTCACTCCTCAAAGAACGATCATTTAGAAGAACATTTAGCAATAAGTACACAATGTGAAATTAATGAGATTTTACTTTTGATGAATTTCAAATGCCTTTCTAGCAATGCTATTGTAGTGATGTCAATAACTATAAAGTCTTTATATATGGAAGCCCTTGAGTCTTATATATAGGCCCCATCTCTGCCACATACTATACATTCCAATTTTTCTTGGGATAACTTAGCTAACTCTGCTACCATAAAATGATCCTAACAACCATCTGATATTGTCAATTGCCTGACAGAGTGGGTTTTGAATGTTGAACATGATTTTTGGGTCTCCCTGAATGACCCAGAAAACTGTAGAAGATCAGTTGTAGAGCCTATTAATTATGTCTAAATACAGTGGTTAAGACACATCTTTTAGAAAAGTTTAGATTCTAAATTATAAGAAGAACCCAAACAAACCAAAAAGAGAAACTAGATTAAAAATAACAAATCTTCATGGGCAACGAATAGGAGGAAACCAAGGGGGACACAATGACCCTGTGAACACTGAGATGCAGGAAACCTGGACCACTAAGCATCTGTGTAGAACATGATGGGACAGTGGTGCGGCTGGGCACATCTGAGAATGGAAGAAGAAACCACAGCAGTTCCATCTGATGATTGCAGCTGACATCAGGAATCTGTGCACCCAGGTGGCAGCTGATGCAAAAAGTCTGTGGAAAGTTCAAATGACTCCAGCACCTCAGCCTCTTACAGCTCTTACAGTGACAGAGCACATTGTACTCTGCTAGGAACAATACCAATGGGAAGAAAATGGACGAGTGAGAACGCAGAGCCAGGAACTGTTTTAAATATTTTAAAAATATTTTACTAGTTTCTTGCTTTCTTTGGGTACTCTAATTTAAACACACATATCTAAAGATCCAAAGTTACTATCCACATATGAGCAAGGTCATACAGTGTCTGTCTTTCTGAGTCTGGGTTACCTCACTCAGAATGATTATTTCCAGCTCTATCCATTTACCTGTGAATTTCACAATTTTTTCTTTGGAGCTGAATAATATTCCATTGTGTATATGAACCACGGGTTCATTATTCATTCATCTAGGCTGTTTCCATGTCTTGGCTTTTATGAATAGAGCAGCAATGAACATGGATGTGCAAGTACCTCTGTAGCAAGGTATAGAGTCATTTGGGAACATGACCATGATGTTGTCTTAGTTACTATGCTGTTGTTGTGAAGAGATTCCATGATCAAGGCAACTTATGAAAGAAAGCATTTAATTGGTGACTTGCTCAGAGGGTGAGTCTATATCATCATGGTGGGAAGCATGGCAGCAGGCAGGCATTGGAGCAGTAGTTGAGAACTTACACCTGGTCCAAAAAACAGAAGGCAAAGAGAGGGAATAAGATTTGCCCTAGCATGGGCTATTGAAACCTCAGATCTCACCCCCAATCACACATCTCATCCAACAAGGTCATACTGTAAATGTGTATAAATGTCACTTTTATTTCCTCAGATGATGGGATGAGATGAGAACTGTACCCAAGCTGTGCACATATATTGCTTAGGCTGAGATCGGAGTGTTTCTATCTCATTATCCCTAGGCCTACACCTGGAATCTTCTAGACTTCATACAATCTAATCCTCTGCAAACCTGGTCCTTGAAGGCTTCAGCTTCCAGTCTCTGTCTGTTACCCTAGGCCTAGAATGTTTCAGCCTCTGAGACTTACTGCTGAGTAAACTAAATCTTTTTAGCTCTTTCTGAACTCTGGCTGGCTGGTTCGACTCAGTTGTTTTTGCTCAAAGTCCTCTTCAAGATGACTGCTTCAAACTGGCTTCTCTGGGCTTCTGACTGAATTGCTCTGCTTGGAAAGACTACCTCTGTACTCCATGAACTGAACTGCTCGAACTGAACTGAACTGAATTCCCTTGCATCACCTGAACTCAGCTCAATGGCACTCACTGAACTGCCCTCCATCCCTGACTCATTCTGCACTGCCCTTAAGTCGCTTCTCTCCTTCTGTCTCTTCTCATGAGAGTTGGGCATATCCTATCTTTGATTCATTTTGTCAAATACTTCTCTGATATATCACTTTGCCCCTCAATTAGATGCCACTTTCAAACACAACTGGTTCCTTCTACAAACTTTACCTTCATTATTTGGGATTAAAGGTGTATACTGAGGGCACATCTTTATTCCAGCCAGAGAGATTAAAAATATGTCATCCCTGCAGGAGGAACAATAATATGTACTAACCAGTACCCCCAGAGCTCCCAGGGACTAAACCACCAACCAAAGAGTACACATGGAGGGACCCATGGCTCCAGCTAGATATGTCGCAGAAGATGACCTTTTCAGACATCAATGACAGGAGAGGCCATTGGTCCTGTGAAGGCTCGATTAGTCAGGAAATTGGGGGAGGGGTGAGCAGGGGAAGGGGGGATAGATTAGGGGGTTTTCAGAGGGGTAACTTGGAAAGGGGATACCATTTGAAATGTAAATAAAGCAAATACCTAATAAAAAAAAGTATGTCATTTCAGCCAGATAACACAGACCTAGCAGGTCTTTGGATGTGATCCTTCGCCAGAGCAGCCATATTGTTGGATTAAAATTCTTCTGTACCACACTTCCTAATCTTTCTTAAATAGTCCACTACCTGGAAAATAAACTTTCAAATATATGAGCCTATGGAGGACATTCTCATTTATACCACCAAGGAGGTATTTCTAGGCCAAAAATAATAGGTCTATTTTCAGCCTTTTGAGGGCCCTCCATATGGATTTCCATACTGGCTGTACTAGTTTGCTCTACCAACACTGAATAAGAAAGGTTCCCCCTTTCCCCAAGCCCACGTCAGCATTTGTTGTCAGGAGCCAGGAAATCTTACTAAATTACAGATGTAATTTTTTTTTTTTAAAGAATGCTTTTATTTTTGTAGGAAAAAAATTAGGAAGTTACTATGGAGTTTCCATATATCTCAAACTCAGTTTCCTTCTTCTTGGAACTTTGCTACATTATATTAGTATGGTATAGTTGTTACAATCAATGAGTAGATAAAAGTTATTGTTTTGGGGTTGCTGAAAACATGGCTTAGCTGTTAATCATGCTTACTTCTTGCAGACGACCTGAGTTTGAATCCCAGGACCCATGTGGCTTGTCTGACAATTGCTTGTAACTCGGTTACAGGCGGTCCAATATCCTTTTCTTGACTCCTATACTGACCCTACGACACACAAATACATACGAGTAAAGAGAAAATAAGTTTAAAACAATATTTTAAATTAACTATTTATTTTATTTCATGTATTTATTACAAGCTATTATTATTATTATATTTCATTTATTTATTTTCATTACTAGCAATTTATTTCTGTGGTGGCAGGGGCAGGGGGTGGGGGACGGATAACAATGCCACATAGATGGAGGTCAAAGGACAACTTTTAGGAATTGGTCCTCTCCTTCTGCCATGTTTGGTCTTGGGATCAAACTCAAATAAACAGGACACTTGGTGGCAAGTGTCCCTACCCACTCAGCCATCTAACAGGCTCTAAATATATGAGCTCAGGTCTACCCTTCATTCAATTGTCTTATGTCCTTGGACTCTTTTTGGGTCTGACAATATCTCATACTTTTTTCTATTTCTCTAAATTGAAAGTTTCGAGAATAACTGGCCAGAACTAAAAAAAAAAAAAAAGATTATAAATCTCTGTCTGTGAAGTTAGAAAAGTTCCATGAACCTAAACTTGATCCAATTAGGAGACTTTCCACAATGTTTTATGGAATAAGAAAATTATATAAATTTGAGATAAAACAAATTTTTGTCCTATGGGTTCTGTTAAGATCTTCATCATAGATTTGTATTAGAAATATCATCATGGGCTTGGGTATATGATATAATTTTTGTTACCTGTTTATTTGGAGGACACTCACACATGCCATGGTGCACATGTGGAAGTCAGGGGACAACTTGAGGAAGTCAGTTTTCTCGTCACACCACGTAAGGTCTGAGCCTCAAACTCTGGTCATCAGTCTTGACAGCAAGTCCGTATGTCTACTGAGTCATCTTGCTGGTTCAAAAATGGGAAGTAGAATGTTTTAAGTGTATTTGTGTATTTAGTGTGTATTCCTTAGATCTGTTCACTGAAAAGGACAAGTGACAGCATATTCCTTGGATCTATATATGGCTTCAAAATATAACTTTTCTTTAAAAGAAACAAAGACTTATTGGAGGAAACATCACTCAAATTTGGGTCAGGAATTATGTAATGTGAGCCCTAAACATCTTAAGATTTAAGATAGCAAGGTCTTATATAATCAGTTTTTAGGACCAAGTTGATAGGACTTCCAACAGATCAGTTTGAGTGAGCAAGAATCACAGTGAGGCCCTCGAAATATGGTTAAACTCATGAGTTCTTAGCCACATAACTATATTTTATATTACATAAAATGTATATAATTACTTGATTACATTATGAAGACAAGGACCAATTTGTTGCTTTGAAAAGCAGTCAGAAGAATCAAGCATTTATCAGCCATTTTTTTTGTGTGTGTGAAGTGTATTGTGGGGAAATAACTCACTAGAAAAATTGTTCAATTTATCAAATAAAAACTGAGATGGCAAATTAAGAATTTCACAGTTTTCTAACTCCTAATGTACTAAGAAATTCAGACATTGTCCAATGGCGTTTGTCCTACTTAGGTTTTTTTGTTTGGTTTTGCTTGTTGTTTGTTTTTTGTTTTGTCAGCTTGACACAAGCTAGAGTTCTCTGGAAAGAAGGATCTTCAATTAAGAAAAAAGTCCCCATAATATTGTCCTGTGGATTAATCACTGGTATGGGAGATATCAGCCCACTGTGGGTGGCACCACCCTGGGCAGGTGGTTTTGTGGTGTATAATAAGGCAGGCTGAGCCAGGCCTGAGCAGTTAACTCAGTAAGCACCATTACTCTGTGGCCTCTGTTTCAGTCCTGCCTCTGGGTTTCTGTCTTGAATTTTGGCCCTGACTTTATTCAATAATAGTCTGTGATATGAAGTGTCAGATGAAATAACACTTTCCCTCTCAAGTTGCTTTTGGTCGTGCTTTTTGTTACTGTTTTGTTTTCTTAATCGCAGCAATGACTAAGTAAGTTAGTTTCTTACACCAAAAAGGAATGAAACAAAGTATTGTATGTCCCTTGAAAGGATGTATACCATCACTCCACTAAAGAAAGTTGATCCAGTCACCTGTTCTCTCCCACTTAACCTTGCAGGAGATTAAGGGGAGTGAGCCCTTGGTAACTTCCTCAGTAAACGCACTTCTGTCCTGGTAGCAGATGCGAAGTAGTATGCGCCCATTTTGTTTTTGTGTGGCCTGTTGACTGCTCAGGCAGCAGCCTCACATCCACCTGATCCCGAAAGCATCCTTTGCAAAGCTCCAATCCCATAGAGCACTTTGCCACTCTGTCCTTTTGTCCCACAAACATAAAAAGGCGCTTTAGAATAATCAAAATGAGTTAAGTTCAGACAAGCAACACAGGACACTAAATGTTCATCAGGGTGACATTTCTGGAGATAACCAGAATAATTCTCTATTTCATAGAATACAGATGTTTGGAGCTCAAAGAACAGAGGGTTAAAGTGAAATGAAGGCAGCTCTGAGGCACCCTTAACTCGGACTTGTTCACTTCCGGCCATGCGCACAGTGTCTCATCCTGACTTGAGTGAGTTGTGAGTTGCTGATAGGGGTGAAAGTCGGTCGTTTTAGGGTAAGGCACAAAACAGAATAAAACAAAACAACCCCCCATGGCTACTTATCAAGGGCACAAAGCAAACAACCTCTGGTTCTATCCCTACGGCTGCCAGCTTTACACGAGGACGGAAATCATTTAGTTCTTGGGCCAAACATAACGTTCTTTTTATTACTCCTTTGATGTGAAACTTAATTCTTTGTGTATTTTTATAAAAATACAGGACCTAAAAGAGGATGTCTCACATTCAGTGAAACCTAAGACTACTGACTGTTGATCATAATAGGTAGGTGTCCAGACGGGAAAGTCTGCCGGAAGTCGGACGTTTCAATAGAGAACTGATGAGAAAGGAGGAATCTGGAAAAGGAGCTCTCATTTGTACTTGCTGCTTAAAGCTTACATTGGTTATCTACTCATCCTTCGAGCTTAACTTAAAGCCTACATCGACGCCCTCTTATTAAACATCGAGATGATGAGCAGTCACTGTCTATTATTCATACAAATGTTCTCTTTCTACAATAAAAAAAGACATCAGTTTATGGTAAGACTACAGTGAACTAGGGGAGGGGAGATGTGGGGAGGGATGACTGGGAGTAGGTCAGTGAGCAGGATGTAGAGTTAATAAGTAAAAAAATAAATTAAATTAAAAAAGAAGGGCTGGAGAGATGGCTCAGCGGTTAAGAGTACTGACTGTTTTTCCAGAGGTCCTGAGATCAATTCCCAGCAACCACATGGTGGCTCACAACCATCTATAATGGGATCTGATGCCCTCTTCTGGTGTGTCTGAAGACAGCTACAGTGAGCGCATATACATAAAATAAATAAATCTTTTTTTAAAAAAAGGAATACAGTGAAGTTAGAGATTATGAATTTCTCACCATTTTAGCTTGTAACTTACATTACCAAGGAAATATTTTACATTTTCATACCAAATCTTTGAATGACATGTGTTTTTTGTTTGTATGACAGTTACATTTAGGAAGATACATCTGAAGGATACAGTAGCTACATATTATATTTGGCTGCTCTATGATTCCAGTCTGGAATGTACTTTCTCATTTCTTTTTGCTTGATATGTTATTTATCATACTAAACAAGTTATTTACTAATTTTGAAAAAGAAAGTGTGTTTAACCGGAGGGCTTTAATTTACATCCCCATGAGAACCTTTAATCCATCCATTTCTTACTGTAAAATTTAAGAAACCAGAACACAGTTCTCTTGCTCACAGCTTCTAAAGCAACCTAAGGCACCATCAGCCAGTAGCAAGGTGAACACAAACACAGATGAAGTAGGTACTTAGTGGGAAGGCTCTGTGCTTTAAGTCACCCAGGTAAAGCCCAAGGGGCTTCTACAGTCCTCTAGCTGACGTAAGCATTCTTCCTTCCCTGTTTGATCTGTTCCCTCAGGTGGGAGCTAGTTGGTTCTGGAAATCCTTTTAAATTGATGGCGAACATCTGGATTGGAATCCACAGTGCTGATATTTAAATCACTAGGGATGTCTTTTCAGCATCTCAAACCTCTGACAGACGTTAATTCCTTTTCCCAAGGGTTCTGTGTGGAGAAATGTCCTGAGCTGAGTTTGGGGCCTCTTAAGAGAGGTAAGATTATCCAGGTTTGCTCATCCTGTCAATCTAGACTCTGGGAACTTTGTTGGGCTATGTTTTGCAGGCTAAAGTATGCTCAGAGTCTAGACCTCAGCCAGTTTTAAAGTATGAGCAGTCTTTTACATGTATTGGAAAAGAACTTGCTAGAAATGTGAGTTCTAAGATGCACCTCCTACGTGTAGTGTACTGTGTCCTGATGTAGTGAGTCTAGAATAAGATTCACGTTTGTGAGTACTTCAGGGCATCCTGAGCTTGGTGACTTCTTGTCCAGTGTTCAAGAGGA
The DNA here is from genome assembly GCA_036184795.1 of Tokudaia tokunoshimensis. Classification (NCBI taxonomy): domain Eukaryota; kingdom Metazoa; phylum Chordata; class Mammalia; order Rodentia; family Muridae; genus Tokudaia; species Tokudaia tokunoshimensis. The sequence goes on from BTHU01000003.1 coordinate 29,574,280, forward strand.
AGAATTCTAAGGAGTTATATAGTGTTTATCATGATGACTGACCCCTGAAGATACTGCTACACATCATCTGTCTGCAGAAAAAAGAAAAAAGTCTATAGGCAGACTGCTTTGAATTCATTCATTCTTATGTGATCTCAGAAACCAAGTAGGGCTGAGCCTGGCTAGTACTTGCATAAGAGAACAAATAAAATAAAATAAATGAAAAAAAGTGGCATTTCCAAAGGATTCTTTAAAATGCCTGAAAAAATATCTAAGTACTTGTTACAAAGGGGTAGTTCGAGAAGCTAACACAAGGAGATGCCAATCCTTGTCCTTGGAGAAAATAACCCACAACTGGGCAGGCAGTTTCCCATAGTCTTTAAAACAAAATATATAAACACCTGCCCTTCCTTCCCTAGAATCTATGTTTCTACCTCTAAACTCTTCTGTGAATGGAGGTTCAATCCAGTGTCCAGTGTCATAAAACAAAAACCCCTCAAACATAAGTTTGTCCAAGGTCCTTGCAAAAGAAGGACAATTCTGCTTAAGACAGACTCCACCAATCCTCGTTTAAATTTGAACAGGCAAGAGAAGGCTCCAAGAAGCTTTGGTAATTGGGTATTTTGGCCCTCCCCCGTCTTTTAATTTGTTAGCAGTTGTAGCGGGATTGATCTGGGACATTCAACTTTCCTAGTACTTCTGGGGGACTGAAGTATCTCAGAGAATTAAATATAGTAATCTTTGATCACTTGGTTCTTTGAAAAAAAATTAAGATGAAAAGCTAGAAAATGTGTAAAGTAAGGCAGTGCACTCTAGGGAAATCATTCACTGGTCAAGGTGAGATGCAGGGGGATACCTGTGTGTCAGGGCTGACCTGGCTCCCCTGTGCTTTGGCCTGTGGGTGACCTGAACCATCTTCTGCATCTAAGGCAGAAAGAAGGTCCCACTAATAACCCTACCAGAGAGCTGGAAGTGCTCTCCTTTTGTTAAATTTGTGTTTTTAATTTCCTGGTGAGGAAGTTTAAGAGGATAAAATAATTTTACAGCTAACGTATAAAAACAGGAAGGGACCCATTAAGCAATAGTCCTCAGACTTTAATGTACACACAGATCTCTGGGGGAATCTTGTTAAAATGCAAATTTAATGGGACCAGAGTGAGGTGGAGTCTTTGCCTTTCTGTCAAGCCCCAGGTGTCTCATCCTCAGCGTGGGTACCACACTGAGTGGTAAGGTACTGAAGTATGTGGATAAACAATTAAATGGGACTACAGTTTTGATTGACAGCACTCCTTTCAGCTCCAACTCTTGTCTCTCTGGTTAAAGAACAGTAATTCTTTGCCTTGGTTTCATATCCAAGCGTTGCCCTGTTTGTATATCTATTCCAAAACTTGGAGAAATTTGATGTCATTATTGGGGCATTAATGAAATGAGACCAATTCACAACTTCAGCTTATACCATGATAGGGTCTGCCATCCGCAATAGATGATAACAGATATATGTTTCAAGTTGTAATATCTACTTTTTTTCGACATATTCTCTTTGCATTGGAGATGTGCATAAAATTTGCAGAAATAAGTGTGTCAAGACCAACACGTCCCAGAACTTCTGGTAAAGAGAAGTACAGTTGCTACATTTGGTATTCTTTAACCGATTCCCTTAATCCAGTTCTTTCATCTCTGAAATCTCACAAAGAGCTCGATTTATCCAATTTTCTTACAACTAAAGAATGCACTGAAAACACCTGGCATAAAGTGTCTCATCCACAGCATTTTGCCATCCCTTTCTTCTCCATCGTGTGCAACTGTCTAAGCTCTCCGGGTAGAAGCTACATGGAGCAGAGAGCTTGTCTCTCTGTGGTGCTGTTCGCATGAGCCATGCATGCAGGAGACGCCTTTTCCGTTGGAAGCTCATGTGGTCTGCACACTTTCAATGCTCTTTATGGAGAGGTGGATGTTGAGGGGCCAGCTGTCAACTTTGATTTATATTCAGATCATTAAGCAATTCAAAAGTACCTAAGATGGTTTTGATTAAAATTTCCGAACTGGGGAGAAGGAACCAAGGATGGGAGGAAGTGGGAACTGCGCTGGTCGTTAGTCAGATCTAGCTACTGTTCTTACTTGGAGAGATGGGTGGAAATGGAGAAGAGATGCAGAGGAGAGCCAACTGTACAGACAAGTTGGTATGAGTCGAAGGCAAAGCTGAAGAAACGGAATTATCTTCCCTGTAAACGCAATGATTAAGAAGGTTCTCAGTTCTCACTCAGAGAGGGTTGTTGTACATAAAAAGATGTATTGACTCTCTGCCTTCACAAGAGAAATATTTACAAATTCAGATCTGGCAGATTAAACTTTCCTCACAGACTTCAACAATTGATGCTTTGTTTCTTTTTAAGTCAGATAGTGTAGATTTTATTTATTTATTTATTTTTTAACAGTAAAAGTCACTGAGTGAAATTCTTTTGTGTATGGAGTGCTGGGCTAGAGCTAATAGTGATATTTCCTAATCTCTCCAAGTAAAATCTTGTTTCCCCACAGCTGAAAATATAAGCCTCACACACTAATCTACACTTTGTAATTTGTTCTTTCTTCTTTTGAAGTTCTTTATTAGCTGTGCCCTCTACCACCGGATCACTATTGAGACCCATGCTAATGGGTGTGAATTTACCCTGGTGCCAGCTTGTCTTAACCTTTGTTAAATGTGTGCCAACTGTTTCACAATGAACCTTTACTTTCTTTTTTATGATCGGCTGTAAAAACCTGTGCTGAGAGCCAGTGAATGGAGCTGGCTGGTGAACCATGGCCCCAGTCTCGAAAGCCCTTACCCGGGCCACAAGGGATGCTGCCAGGCAATCCCCATTTCTCTATGTCCATCGCCCGCCCCACATAAACACTGCCAGAGCGTTCTTTTACACGTCTGCAATGCCAGACATCCAGAGTCAAGGAATCAGCAGAGCCGTTTCCCTCCGGTGTGCTCCCCTTCACTCTCTACAGCTTTATCTTTGTCCCCACTCCAGAAGAAAATGAACAGCAAAGAGAGAGCACCCATCCACTAGTTTTCCTCTTCAGTGTCTCCTCTGTCACATGTGTAGTGAAAGTTGATATTTTTTTTTATAAAAACGGCAAAATGTGATTTGATTTAATATAGACTATTCTATTATCGCAGGGTGATTGGGAGTGGGTCTCCTTTTTATCAGATGTCACAGTGGTCTAAAATGACAGTCAGCCAGGTGAAACCCAGTAGTTGTACAGTTAATTTTCTTGTGGGAATACTGATTTGATTCCCAGTTTGTAACTAACTAAAGTGTGTGTGTGCACATGTGTATATTTGTGCACATATATGTGTGCATGCACATATGTCTATTTGTATGGATGTGTGTGCAGAGTATGCATGTGTGTGCAGAGTATGCATGTGTGTGTGTGTGTGTGTGTGTGCGTGTGCGCGTGTTAAAATTAGCCACAGAATGTACACATTTTGTCAGTAGAAAAGTGTGGTAAGGGCCCAACAGCAGCATTGTAAAACCTAAAGTAACTTGTGCAGACAATAGAAGTATTTAAAAAGGAAAACCAGGAAATAGACCCAAGTGATACCTGAAAATATCAAAGGCAGAGTGTGTTGAACTTGTCTGCTTGACTAAACAGGCAAAATACGAGGAAAAGAAAGAAACATTTTAGGGAAAAGGGTGATTTCTGACATGTGCAGTAAATCATGATAGGTATAAACTTCTTCTCAATAGTCACCTTCTGGAAAATGTCCACATGGGATCTCTTTGAAGGACACTAGCTGTAAATAAAGTCTACAGTAGTCAGACCTCGAGTGCCAGGGCCTTTTCTTAAAGGATGGAAAAGGTTTTCTACATGACACATTCCAAACCATGGCTCTAGCTCACTATGTGACGCGGATCCCATTCGATTCCTCTGCAGCAGGAAACACGCTATATCAGCCAAGGGGGCCATGATCCCTTTATTGAGAGGCAGGCAAACACCTAGGAGTAATCTGGAAACAAAGCCACGCACCTTTTTCACGAGAGCACAATGAAGAAGTTGCTGAAGCAGCGCACGCCGGCCACGCCGCCCGCTTGGCCTCTCTCCTGTGTCCTCTCGTACAAAGTCTGCAGGAGGACTCTTCCGTTTAGTCTAAGAGGGTGGCTGTCATGCGTGTGGAAAGGTGAAAGGACATTTGTTCACCTCTGTGTAACAGCATCAGGCAGCAAAGGGCAAAGTGTGTGCTCTGTCACCAAGAAGACAGTCCTGCTGTTTCACACTTGTGATCACGCCAGGTTGTCTTCTCAGCAAGTGGGAGAAGGCGTCAGCGTGGGGACACTGGGCCTTAGCACAGATGCCACTGAGTTACTCTTCCCATGCTGATATGTTTGCCATCCAGAAGCTATTATCCACCGACTCTGAACTTAGCCAGGTCATTCCCAGTGACTTTGAGGGGAAGGAAAGTACAAAAACAAACAAATAAAACCAAAACCAAAAACCAAACCAACAAACAGAAAACCCACCAAACAAATAAACCAACAAAAACAATATTGGTTGCCTTTGGGGAAAGGCAAGACAAAGCCTCTGACTTTGTAATCCGTGAAATGTCAAGAGTAGCTTCTAGAGTCTCAAAGAAGACCAGTCTCTCTAAGGGTTTGCAGGTAAAGATCTTTATGCTGGTGTTACCTTCTTTCTTAAGCATTATCCTTCCTCATAGCCAGATAGCATCTCAGGGTCCCTTGCAAGCGCCTCACCCGGGAGATAAAATAGCCTTTGGGTCGACTCACATCCCCGATGAACATCACAGCACTGTGACTCTTCTTGATTGGGGGAAATGAGTGGGTAAGACTCAGGGAAGCCTCGAACAAGAGAAGAAACAAAGATTTGGAAGCACAGATACAGTCTAAACTGGCTGTTTCCCTCTGTGGCTAGATTGTGTGATGAATTTACAGGCAGGGCATCTCTTTCTCCCACTGTCTTACTCTTCAGAATTCTAAGTGCCTGGAATGCTTTTTAAATGTAGTTGGTATTCAGTAAAAATCTAAATCATAGAGGTCAATTCCTGTTTTGTATCTAGAGTGAATTTATTTTGCAATTTTGAATTTTTCTTTATGTTTTAAAGTAGAAGGTTGAAGCCTGCTGCTATCAAGTCTGTCAATGCCACCAAATTTGTAGCATTTAGGTTAAGAAGAAAATCTTGGAAATGTGGTTTAAAAGAAAACATTTTATTTTTAAGACCCAGAGACCACCAGTAATATAGACATATTTTTCCCATTAGAAAAACCTCACCAGTTCATGGTTATCCTCCCCACTCCACCCCTAAAGAATGGGGTGTTCAGGTATTAATAACATAATTTTGCTTACAAACTACTACTACCATAGTCTATATTTCAGAACAAGGGTTCTTAAGCTGTAGAGTGTGGCAGAATTTCTTAGAAGACTTTTTGAAACCCAGTTTGTAGGTCCCGCCTTCTACATGTCTGAGTCAGGAGGTTCACAGATTTCACAGGTTCTCAGGCAATACCACTGGTCCAGAGACTCCACTCTGAGTCTAGAACCACTGTTCTAGGACCTAATTTCTTGAGATAAACATGGCTTTTATTGTTTAGGTTATTACTTCCCAAATTCCCTCTGAATGAAAGACGCTGTGCCTGAGAGTCAGATATAACCACTAAGCCTTGTAAAACCCTGGGAGGCAGGTGTTATTATCATGCCCATTTTGAGGAGGAGAGAATTTGAAGAGTAAGTGGGAAGAGCCAGCTCTTAGATCCAGGCAGTGTGGCCTCAGACGCATAACCACAAAATCAGACTGACTTTTAAGAAAATGGCTGACTGAGCTAGGTCCTCTGAGCCATGTGATTTTGAACGGAAGTGCAGAAAATAGCTGAAAGGGTTTCAAAGGCATGTCTCACTGATCAGAAAAGCAAGTGGTGGGATCTGGAAGCTGGCTTGCTGTTGAAATGCTCCCCTGTCCACCTCGTGGTTGTGGCTCATGGCAGAGGGAACTTTTCCTCTCTGAGGGCACAGAAAATGACAAATTGTAGACTCCATTTGGGAGGCAATTGATAAATATGCTTCACAGATTAAGGTCTATCCAATCAGTGGATGAAATACAGCTGCAAAGGAAGGAGGGGCACCAAGGTGTACTGAGGAACGTTTTAAAAGTTAAAAAAAAAAAAGCATTTGTTCATGTATGCATAAATCCTCCTAGAGGGACAATAGTTGTGGGCTTCATAGCTAGGAGGAATGAAAGGACGGATGTCCCTTCTTGTTCTTTCCATAGTTTTCCATTTTTGAAAATTAAGTAATGAACACTTAATTTTTTACTAGGACTGTCCTTATTTGATTACATGGGGGACTTTCTCATCTTGGGTTCCTTTTCCAATCATTCCAAGCATCTCAGAGGATCCCTTCTGCTGACCTATAGAAAATCCATCTGTTCCCGACAGCTACCGTCAGGCTTGGGTAGTATTATGGGATGCACAGCTAGCATGTCGTCCCAAGGATTTTGCACTTCGTTTTTGCATTGCGCTGAAGTGACGAGATGTAACAATTTGGAGGAAATGAAAAGGGCTGGTTCTCTTAGGAGACAAAAGCTACTTTAGTCATAGTGCTATCCTACGTTAATAGAGAACTTTATAGTTTATAAAAATCTTTTCACATGCATGAGGTCATGGGTCCCTCACAAGAGCTTTGCGAGGTAGCTATTATCTTTGCCATTTAATAGACGAGGAGACTGAGACTGAAAAGGCCTTAGTGATTGGTAAGAGGTCAGAGGCTGCTCAGCAGTAGATCTGGGACTGGCACCCAAATATTCTACCTCTAAAGCCCATAAAGTTTCCCCCGTGGTCATTTTAGAGCTTATAAAAAGAAGATTAACCAATCTATTTTTTTTCAAAAGATCAAAATGTCCACAATGTCAGGGCTGCAAGAACAGCAGCGACAAGACTCTTCTACACACATCCACTCCTGGGTTTGCCCATGTGCCCGCGGCTCTTTGTGTCTAGTTGCAATCATAAGGCCATGTGCTGCTGTGACCCCTGTTTTCCCCACTTTGTTCAGCCATCCTGAAGCATTTTCCAAGTTGCAACACACTTTTCATAATTAGTGAGTTAATGGGTTTATATTTCTTTAAGAACCCCTTCCCATCTGCTGCCGTTTAACATGGACTTACTGAGTCATTCATCCATTTAAGAAATAATAGCTAAGACTCTTCTTACTATGTGCGAAGCCTTATGCCAGAGGCCGAGGTCCAGTCGGTGATGGACCGTGAGTCTGAGAGGCCTGTGGTGAGGAAGAGGTCCTGGTGAAGCCCAGCAGACCTTCCAAACGCAGGCTTGTGCAGAGACATTTGCACAGTTTCCTCATTACTAAACACAGTAGATGACTATGAACACCCGAATGTCCACTCTCCTCACGGTCTTTCTTTAAAGAGTTTTAAGATACAAGACAAAAGCTAGTTGTGGTGGCTTAGGACTCAAATACCATTTGGTCAGAGGCTGGTTGCAAGACCAGGTCAAACTCAGACTCTAGAATGAGCCCAGCACTAGCCTGTGTAACTCAGTGGAATCCTAGCTCAAGACAGAAGACCCGGGAGATGGCTCAGTAGTAGAGAACTTGGCTCTCATGATAAGGCCTTGGGTTCAATCCCTAACACTATTCCATTTTGTATGGCTTAAGGTGTTTGCATCTCTCTATACAGCCACTATATGCTGTGAAGCATGTATGTGGCTTCACAGAAACACATGGCACTTTTGTTGAGAAAAAAAAAATGTGAATTTTATCATTAGACAGTTAGCCTTTTTGTGGTTGCGATTTGCATGTCTTTGCTTAATATGTAATGACACTAATATTTTTATAGGCTTATGAATTTTATTTATCTTAAAAATTATTCTTGCCGGGTAGTGGTGGCACACGCCTTTAATCCCAGCACTTGGGAGGCAGAGGCAGGTGAATTTCTGAGTTCGAGGCCAGCTTGGTCTACAGAGTGAGTTCCAGGACAGCCAGGGCTACACAGAGAAACCCTGTCTTGAAAAACAAAAACAAAACAAAACAAAAAATTTATTCTTGGAAATTTTATATGATACAGTTTTATAAAAATCCTTCCTGTCCCTCAACTCCTATCAGATTCTCCCTACTTCCTACCAGCCAACTTCATGTTCTTTCTTTCTCTTAAAAGAAAAGAAAAGAAAAGAAAAGAAAACAGCCACTAAAAGACAGATTTGAATTGGCCAACTAATCCTGATCACGCGGCCATTCTGCAATGTGCTTGATCTAACCTAGCTGATTTCTCCTCTCCCATTTGGGAGGAGCTTCATGGCTAGGGGCGGGACGTTCTGCCCTCTTCTCATCCGTCATGCTGGGATTGTGTCTGCCCTGAGTTTGCAAGTCCCGGAGGGTAATAGACATGGCTCTAATTATCATTCTTCTTTTCGTAGCTGTCCACTTTGGCCAGCACCTATTTTAAAGATGCCATGCTTTCTCCAGTGTGTATATTTGACCCCTTCATCAAAAATCAGGTGTCTGTAAATGTGCCTTTATTTTTGTTTGGACTGTGTATGATTTTTTTTTTCCCCTTGCCTAATCACTCCTTAAGGTCTTGATATTTTCTAACTCTTTAATATTTTAGTATTAGTTCTATATCATTCAGAAATTGATTTGAACTAGGTACTTACAGAGATGGGTTGCATAACAGTCTGTTGGTTTCACTGAACCTTCTGCTTCCTTCTTTATTTTCCTGTTTATGGTATAAGATTTCTTCCAAAGAAAGCTGTCATTCTACCGGGTGATTTCTTTTCCCCCTCTCTAACCTATGAACTTGTCATTACTCTTAAGATTCGATTTCCAGATTCCCCCCATTATGCTAGGGTTTTCTTTTCTTTTTTCTTGTTTCTATTTTTTTCCTTCAATTCTGAGGAAATTTGGAACTTGTTTGAATTTTGTGTAAAATATAGGCTGAAATATCTCTCTCTCTCTCTGTCTCTCTCTCTGTCTCTCTCTCTGTGTCTATCTCTGTCTCTCTCTGTGTGTCTCTCTCTGTCTCTCTGTCACTGTCTCTGTCTCTGTCTTTCTCTCTCTCTCTCTCTCTCTTTCTTTCTCTCTGTCTTGCTCTCTCTCCCAGTTTCTCCTCTGAGTAAAAATATTTTTATTTCCTCATCAAATACCACACTCATACACAACAAAGTTTCTGTATTGCTTCAAACAGTATGTATGTCTGACTTAAAAATCAAATTCTCACTTGATCAGCCAAGCTGGCTCTGGATGTGATCCTCCTGCCTCAGCCTCTCAGGTTCTGGGTTACAGGTGTGTGTGACAGCTTGAATGTCTGCTTCGCAACGTTCTGAGTTCTTAGGTTTCTATATTTTTCTCCTTTCAAAAGTCCCTTTCAGAATCTGCATAGAGTTTAACCCACACACTTCTTCAGTTAAGGATTGGTCTTTAATTTTGTTGAACACTAAAATAGCTCTTGCTGGGTTTTGGCTGACTTTGCATTGAGGGTATATTTTATTTTGGTGATGAATCAGACTTCATTTACATATCTAAAATTTTTATTTAGGGGAAGAAATATTTCTTTTGCCAGACTAATGCGTGTCTTTGTTCAATGTCTAAGGCAATGGCTTCCGACCTTCCTAATGCTTCCTAACCCTTTGCTACAGTTCCTCATGCTGTGGTGACCCCATCCATAAAATTATTTCATTGCCACTTCATAACTATAATTTTGCTATTGTTATGAATTGTAACACAGACATCTGATATGCAAGATGTCTGACATAGGACCCCTGTGGGAGTCTTGACCCACAGGTTGAGAACCGCTGGTCTAAGTAATGCCCTTCTCCTCCTAACTCTTCATTTCCACTTTTGTAGGTACCTAGGAAAAACTTAAATGTTATAATTGGCTATTTCTGGCCTATTGGAATACTATGAGAGATACAAGATTGTGAAAGTAAGTAGCTTTTAAGTGACTCTCTTTGGCTTCCTTATATATGTACGTAATCCTACGTCCTGTGAAAGTCAGTTGGCCTTGTCTGTGAATCGATCATCTGTAAATATATCTAACTGCACATTAGAAATATTTTGGGGGAAACTTACACGTGTACAAACATGTATAGGTGTTTTGTCATTATCTGCTAGATAATAAAGTATAATGACAACTTACACAACATTTACATTGTATTAGAGGTTATATGTAATCTGGACATGATTACATAAAGAGGTATGTATGCATATATTACAGGCAAACACTGACTTTTTTTTTTTTATAAAACATGAACATTTGAGGATTTGGGTTCCTAGCTACCAAGGAGCAGTATAGTTTTATAAGTCTCTGAGAGTGAGATCTGATCAATCATTTCTTAGTGTGGCATGCCTAAAAATGCTGATACCAGGACAGGCAATGGGGCCTGCTGCCTGCTGAGCCCCGCTCCCCCACAGGCTCGACAAGCTATAGTTTAGCTTGCTGGGGCAGGCCCAGTGCACAGGTTGGCCCTGAACACCGTGCACTGCCTTTCCTAAGCTCCTTTCTCAGAGTCAGCTCCAAAATACCTTGAAATGGAATTATGAAGTTATCTAAAAGACATCAAATCTGGGGCTGTTTTTAGGTAAGGGAAATGGAATGACAACTGGAGAAAGGGAGAGAAGTGGGTGAGGTTTCTCAGACCTCACCTTGTTATCTCTGAGAACAAAGAACTTTGTTTATGGTATGATTAGCTTCATGTAAAACCTGCTTAACATTCTTGTGGGGATGGGCCCATTTGACCAGAATAAAGAGGCCCATGTGAGTGTGGCGGTTTTGATGTGATTTATTGTGACATTCCTTCACAAACCTACAGCTGGGGATTGAGACTTCATTAAATAAAAAAAAAAAAGAAAGGCCCAAACAGAAACTGGAAAAATGGAGGAGCAAAGCAAAGGAAGAAGACAAGAGGTGTTTCAGTTCTCGATACAAATGTAGCAACACTTCCCAGAAGTACCTCGATTCTTGTTTTGTTTTGTGATATTTTGGCTTGGGTCTCTTGACAAGAAGACTTCCACGTTTCCCAGGCTGGTGTCTTGAACTCACAAAGTAGCTCAGGCTGGCCTTGAACTTACTATCATCTTTCCTTAACCACGAAGCATTAGGATGACAGGGAGGTGCCGCTGTGTCCCGCTAAGTCTGCTCAGGTTTTTATGTGTTGCCGGTTACGGTTTTGTGCCTCAGTAACTGTTCTTTAGTTATCATTAAGAGAACTTGTTTCTGGATGTCAGTGCTTACACATGATATAAATGGTTATCTCTTACTACTATAATTTGTCCTAATAGTTATTTATTTATTTATTATTTTTTATTTATTTTGGTTTTTCAAGTCAGGGTTTCTCTGTGTAGCCCTGTCTGTCCTGGAACTCATTCTGTAGACCAGGCTGGCCTCGAACTCAGAAATTCGCCTCCCTCTGTCTCCCAAGTGCTGGGATTAATGGCATGTGCCACCACTGCCTGGCATCCTAATAGTTATTACAGATGTCTTTCAGAGTAGCCACCTGTTCAAAATGTCCCCTGTGTACCCCAGCCTCTCCCACTGTGCCTTCTTAAGGACACTACTAGGATGTCTGCTTAACTTAAAATTCAGATTAAATAGTTTACTATTAAAATTGAAAGCACTGCATGCTTTCCGTTCTTTTATATTTATGAGGCTTAATTCCAATTTATGTTTGAACTTGCACATGACATTCTCCATCAGAGTTATTGCTACTTGTAATCATGCTATTTATAACACTTTTCATCCTTACTTCTCACGTGTTACATACCTCCCTTCACTCTAGGTAACTGGGTGGGTAACTGGCAGAATCTCTCAGTTTTCAAGTTTGAAAAAAAAAATTACCTAAAGGCATATTGCTGAGGTGACGCCCAACAAATTAGTGGTGAGGTTGGCCTATGGTAATGGTGACTCAGGAGTTGGGCTTCCATTCTTGGAGGCCGCTCAGAAAATAGCTTATTTCTTTCATGGAGATGGATGGTGAAGAGCCCAGGCTCTGGAGCAGAAATATTTATATTCAAATTACCCTGCCATTTATAAGACAGTGGGGTCTTGGGGAGTTCGGTAGAGCTACTGGGTTCAATGTTTTTCTTCTGTAATCGGGAGAGGATAATTGACTTTTACAGTATTTTCTTTTTTAAGAGCAGGTAGCTGAAGGATGGGAGACCAACTCATAAGAAATGATCAATAGTTGTGATTGATTTTGTTCTTCGAATTTCCCCTTTTCAGCTCATCTTTATTCCTGGCACCTTTTTATATGAGGCTCCTTGCTTAAACACTTTATATACAACTTCTGTAGAAGCTGCTGTAGTTTAAAACTTCTGAATACTGTTCTTCAGCTACCCTTGTAGTTTGCGAAATAGACGGTTGTCGGATTTGGTTCTGTGTTATATGAGGGAGGAAGGGAGTGCGGAGCACTCATGTGAAGACTATGGTCATCTCTTGAGCTTGAGTAACCCAGAATCCCCTGAGCCTATCTCTGGTCCCTCGCACAGAGAGTTGGCTACATAAGTGTATGATGAGTGACAAAGTTGTAATCTCAATGGTTTGAAACAATAGATGTTTGCTTTCTTTCACTGTAAACCCACAAGTCGGTTGACTGAGTGTGAAGCTGGGCATTTGTGTCCAGTCAACTTGCCAGAGAGATGCTCTTGAAGACTGGCAGAGAGCATAGAGGCAGGATGGCAGGCATGGTGCTGGAGCAGTAGCTGAGAGCTCACATCTTGAGTTTGATAGAGCTAACTGGGAATGGCTGGAGTCTTTTGAAACCTCCAAGCCCAACCCCAGTGACACACCTCCTTTGTCAAGGTCACACGGTCTATCTAATCCTTCCCAAACAGTTCCACTAACTGAGAACCAAGTATTCAAATATATGAACCTATGGGGACCATTATCACTCAAACCACCAGACCAACCCACCCAACTTTGTGTCCCCCTTGTCTTTTTAAATGGTCACCAAGCCCAAGTGGTTCTACCCATGTATTCTTGTATGCTTGACTCTCCATTAGTCATGCTTAACATGCCAAGGGCAACCCTTTTAAGGAGAAATGACTCTCCATCTCCCAGCACTAATAATTACCAATAGCTCCTTAGCTTGAGGTGGGACTTTCTACCTGCCTCTGTTCTCCATGCTGGAATTCGATCTGGCTTGAGCTTTCAGAGGTCTGTGCAAGCTGTGCACCCTGCTGTGTACTGCCCAAAGCTGGAGGGAGGAAAAGATGGAAGTTGGGAGAATCAGACTTCGTTGATGTTGACGATGTTGGCTAGCACACACTTTGTGGTTTGCCAACTGTGATGCTGAAGATATTTTGGATACAAAGGAAAGCTGAGGCTCCACCCCAGCTCCACTGGGACCAGGACAGTTCTTTATTTCCCCAGTCACCAGCATCTCATGGGTAGAAATAGCATCACATAGATGGGGGGGGGAGGTAAGTATCAATTAACTGAATTCTTTTTCCCTGCATTATTCCCTTTCTTTGAATCAAGGGTTTTACTGTATAGTTTAGAGTTCAAACTGGTCTTGAACTCAAATCCTCCTCCCTCAGCCTCCCAAGTACTGAGATTCCAAATAGTAAAACCCTTTGTGGCTTCTAATGCCACATTAATTTTGAGTCATTTAGTGATCAAGTAGACTCGAGATCTGGATTCTAGTCCTGGCCGTGCTTATTAACTAACTAGGGTTTACAGTTAGTTTTTTTTTTTCCATTTTCTTGTTTAATATAAGAGATTTGAATTGAACTCTATGGTCCATTCACACCTACAAAGTTAATGACCTTTGATTTAGCTTGTGTAAGTGTCAAAAAAAAAAGTCTTTCATTTTACAAGTGTTCACAGGATGCTTCACTAAACAGGCCATTCGGACACTAGAATACAGTCCCAGCCTCCTCTCTTCTCTTTAAAACTCAGTCTAACAAGGTAAATGCATGGTCACATTGGAAAGGCTGTAAATAATGGACGTGCACACAGGCCCTGCTTCCTGTCTTGTCACCTTGAATCCAAGTTCAAACATTTATGTTGATGACACTGGGCAAAGTTCTTCCCTCGGCCTTGGTTTCCTCATTTTCAAGTGTAATCTGTTCTGTTTGTTATGAGAATTATGAGTTATTAAATAAATGCCAATCATGAAACCACTGTGGAGTAGATTGTGTGAGTTTTTTCTAAGGCCCCCCCCTTTTTTTTTGGAGAGTCTTTACTCTTCCTTAAGAATGTTGACTGCCTTCCAAGCTAAGAAACTGAGCTCTTGGGGAGTTCAGTTGTGTCCTCTCCCAAACAATCATCCAGTCAGGAGAAGGAGACTCTTACCTGTGGATCCAGTGTCTCCTACTGTTAGCATTTAGTCTAGGCTCTGCCCACAACCTGGCAAAAGTCAGGTGTGCCTGGCTCACTATAAAAGGGGCTGTTGCCCCCTTCTCTCCCCATTCTCCTCATCCCTCTTTCTCCACGTGCTCATGGCCGGCCTCTACTTCTCTCTCTCTCTCTCTCTCTCTCTCTCTCTCTCTCTCTCTCTCTCCTTGCCTTTCTCTCAACTCTCTTCCTCATGCCCTGAATAAACTCTGTTCCAACATGGGCCCTCAGAGGCACACCCTTTGCCCACACCATAAGTACTGTGGCTCCACCAAACATATCTCTGGTCTCTTATCTTTTTATAAAACACAACACCTACCACCTGTTGTATAAAACTCTGCCTTGATTCTCAATTGCATGTGGTATTGGGGAGGGGCTAGAGTGTATAGGCCAGGGGGAAATTGGTGGTGGCGGAACTCCATTTATATAGCTAAGGGGAAGCCCTCACCCCTGCTGGAAGGCTTTCCAGGTGCAGCCTGTTGGAAAGGGGGGCATCTACATAAGTAGCCCCTCACCTATGCTCTGTAAAGACGCCTAATAAACTCATTGGTTCCCCAGAGCGAACTTCTTTTGGGACCTTGGGAGAATGTGTGGAAGTTGTTTGTGTTTCCTCCTGGGAAAGAATTGTAGCAACAACAGGACACTCTTCGAAGGTTTCTTGAACTAAACATTTGTGCATTATCTTCTTTTGAAGACTAGGCTATACTGCACACACTATCAACTGCAAATAAAGGAAGAACTTAATAGAAAACTTTTTTTGTGTGATTATATTCAAGTTATCAAGCAGTTTGGTTGTATCTGGCTCTAATCTACACTCTTCTGTGGAAATACTGTGAAGAATGGCTAGTAAACAAAACACACAACGAATTAGTAAATAACTTGATGTTAACAGAGGAGCTAGACACACAGAGAGGAGAGAGTGTCTAGGGTGAGGGCATAATATCTCCTAGATGAGATTTTAACTAGCAGGAGAGGTGCCCGGACAGTTGGATGGGAGGCCGACACAGCAATGGAGGCCAAGCTGAATTAAGGTGGCCAACCCCCTGGGCTCACAGTACCTTTCTGGGAAGGACGTGCATGGCAATTCCTCTGGTAAATTTGAAATACGAGGCCACCTTATTCCTTCTGCATCTGGTGAGACGTAAGATGCTCTGTCTCCTGTACAGAGGCTATAACATATCTCTAGCTCTTAATGTGAACATGGAAAAAATGTGAGACATAATTCCTGTCGCCCTTAAGAGGAGTGGTTCTTGGTAACTAAAGGATCCTTTGTTTACCATCACCACTTGGCTCTTCTGTGAAAAGTATTTTATATTCGGTCTCTAAGGAGTGCCTGGGGAGAGGCTGGGTCAGTTCACAGGAAGAGGTGGGTAGGATCTACTACAGAGAAGCAGGAAGAGGCAAGCTGTGTGGAGAGGAAGGGTAGGGACCACAGAGGACACGGAGGCAGTGAGCAGCAGGGCCTCCTACCTTTCCCTCTGTTCTTTCTGGAGTCTCAAAAGGGCAATGGGCCCTTTCTCAGATTTTTTTTTTTTTAAAAATAACATATATAGAGAGGATTATACAATAATAGGAAAATAGTTATAATTTTTTAGAAACTGCATTTATTTGGGGAGAACAGGCAGTGAAATTAATGACAGACTGTGACAGCTGACAGATGACATCATACAGTCCTGAAGTTGATAAGACAGAGCATCAAGAGGGGACCAGAGCACAGGCTACGGGCCGAGGATGCCAGTGGTTGTCAGTGTTTGCTCATTGAGTGTGACAGCTGTGCACTTCTGGCCCAGAGCGGCTCAAGCCCTTGGCCTGAGTGGTTCTGCTAGGAATCCAAAACAGCTCTAGAAAATTCTGTCTATTAAAACTCCCCTACATTTGTGGCAGGTTACTAGGTACATGTCTTTATTGACACCCAACATCTGGCCGAGCCCAAGCTGCCATTATTCCAATGCTGACAATCACCAATGACCTTTCAAGATGGCTGAAGTTCCTGTCATGTGACTTGAGAATAACTGAGTTTGGTTCAATTAGAAACAAAAATCCTCACCAGTGCTTTACTGTGGCTTGATGATTTAATTTGCCATGAAGGGGAAAATGGCAATATTGAAATAAAGACAAATTACTTTTCACCTGAGCTAAAGCTTCTCCTGGTGTTTTTTTCTGAGGTATTCCTTTGGAGGAGGCCATGTGATGGCACTCTCATTAAGGATGCTATGATCCCTTGATTAAGAACTCCTTGCCTCAACCTCAGAATATAACCAGTCCAATTCTTCCAGCTCAGACTCTGCTGTCTGCTGGCCAATGCAGTTGCGTTCTCTTGCCAAGGAACACCAGCACTTTGTAGATCAGCCTGATACTGTCTCTCTTCCCAGTTCCTCCAAAACTCAAGAAAGCCGATCTGTTTGCAGCATCAGCTGTCACATCCAGAAGATCAGTAGTAAATGACAAGGTATGGAGTCACTAAGGAGAGTCCTTGGACCTTTTGTGTTGGGTGCTGGAAAGCTGTCTCTCCCTCATTGACTACTAATAATTTGTAGTGTGTTTATTGTACTTTTGAACTTCAAAGGACTTGGCCAGCATCATTAACTAATGGTGCCTCTGTTCTGGGATTGAGATGATTAGGGCAGAATTACTTTCTTATAAAAGTCTCTGATGAAGGCTTCTCCACCCCTCCTGAGATCTTGATGAGGTGAGTGAAAGGAGACATACCCACAGACAGCTCATCCATTGTTTTCTCAGGGCTTCTCTGCCACTCAAAAAGAAGGTGTGTTCCTCAGACTAGTGATGGAAAGCCAACAGATGAATAAATGAGGAGCTCCTATTTCCCTCCACTCTACCCATAATGCATCTGTCTTCATTTCTTCATGTTATAGCATGATATCTGAAACAAAAGCTGGGTACCTTGTATATTTACTTATGAATAGGTTTATTTAGTTCAGTTTGGGAAACTGAAAGTCCAAGACTGGGCAGCGCCATCTGTAAACCCAGTGTGGTGGGGAAGGGATCAGATGCTCACACAAAGGGTCGAGCCTGAGACCGGGTCTCGCTTATCAACAACCCTTGCCATGCGCTCTATGAGAACTGCAAGGATCTGTTCAGGGGTGGTATCCTCTTCCTGACGTCATTTCCTTCCCATTTGGCTTCAGTGTTTGAAAGTTCCACCTCCTCAGCACCACCACACAAAGGACCAGGCTTCAAGTTCCTGAAGTACAAGTCAATCTGCATCCAAACCTGGAATCTTCTCAAGACCATAGTTTTTGGCAGCCGTCACTCATGCAATCAAAGTAGTTCATTGGGGTTTGTTTGTTTGTTTTTTTGAGACAGAGCTTCTTTGTGTAGCCCTGGCTGTCCTGGAACTCACTCTGTAGACCAGGCTGGCTTTACATTCAGAGGTCCGCCTGCCTCTGCCTCCTGAGTATTGGGATTAAAGGTGTGCGCCACCACTGCTCCCCAGCAATAAGATGTTTTTCTAAGGTGAGATCTGGTTCCCTAGACTGTACTTTGATGAGATATCTCTATGTAGCATTTTTCTGATATTTCGTTTTGTTTTATTTGTTTGTTTGTTTGTTTTCTGTAGGGTCTTACTGTGCAGCCCAGATTGGCCTGGAAATATCTAAATACTAATATATAATACTAGAGGCTTGCTTCAAATTACAAAGAGCCTTCCTGCCTCAGCCCCTCTATGGCTGAGATACCAAGCTCCATTTTAATCCTGGAGAAAGCCTAGACTGTTTAGTGTGGCATCCCAGGCCTCCTGTAAACTCATCTTAAGTTTTCTACCGTTCTAGGTCAGAGACAAGCTACTTTTTCCTCAACACAAACTCTCTCTGGCATCCTGATGACATCATTCGGGTTATTCCTTTCACCCTGCATGCATTCATCATTGGTTTATAATGCTGCTTAGCTTTCTCACCATTGGGAAGCGCAGGAAAGGAACAGGTTCAATGGGAAGTCATTTCACTTGGCTCACAGTCTCCGTGGGTTCAGTCCATCATGGTGGGAGGATGAGGGAGAGAGGGCAGTTCACACCATGGCAGGCAGGAAGAAAACACCGAGAATGTCTGTGCTCATGAGTTCTCACCCACTTCTTCCTCTCTCTGTCTCTGTCTGTCTCTGTCTCTGTCTCTGTCTGTCTCTGTCTCTGTCTCTCTCTCTCAGCTTTGTTTTTATCTATAATTATATATGAAAGCAAATACCCATAGAGGAGAGAAGCATCCCATGATCCCCTGGAGATGAAGTTACAGGTAGTTGTGAGCCACTGAGTGAGGATCCTGGGAATTGAACTTGAGTCCTCTGCAAGAGCAGGATGTGGTCCTAACCACTGAACCATCTCTCCAGCCCCTGGGCATGGACTTTGTACCAGTCCTCCTGTCTCAGAATGGGATGCCGATGGCACTCACTGCTCTGTCCTGTCTGTCTCACTTACATACTTTGCATTCCTCTCCTGTGTCACATTGTCTTCTGCTGCAGTACATCATGTAACTCTGTATTAAAACGTGGAACATAAACTCCTGAGGAGCAGGTGATCCATCTTGGTGTTCCATTCTGACGCCTAGTTCAGTGTCGTGCTCATGGACATCGTTAAGTACATTTCTTGGGAAAGTGAAGTTCCTTATGGACAGTACTTCATTAGGGCTTACAAAATTGAGGGAGGGAGCATACATAAGAGGCTTCACTAACTTGCTATTTCTCTCGTTCATTCTCCAATGCAGTCAGACCTTCCTTAAACCAATCCCCCAGGGGTAGCAGCCTTGATGCTTTATCTTTGCTTTCATGGAACATCCGTCTGTCCTGTCCTTCCTCCTTACCTGCCGAGATGACTCTTAGTCATGCTTCAGACACAGGGGACAGATTCCCACCCTTGTTTCGTTGTCAACACATAATGCCAGGTGCTCACACAGATTGGTGAAATGGAACCACCGACTCTCATCTTTTTGATCATGGCACAATCTGAGTTAGAAACTCACTGGGGCCAACAACTCAGGCTCCGGGGCCAGCCTGGGAGAGACATCGTCCACAGCAGCTTGGATGTGAGTGGCTTTGAGAGGCCTGATGTCCCTGGAGTCTCCTTTATGTATGTGGTGCTTACCTGCATGTTGCTTGACAAAGGAAGGAAGGAGGGGAGAAGAGAGGGAGGGGGGAAGGGAGGAAGGGTGGAAGGGAGGAAGGGAGTGACAGAGGGAGGGAGGGAGGGAGGGAGGGAGGGAGGGAGATGGTAGGAAAAACCAAATAGTTTAACCTCACATTCTGAATCCAGTTTGAGGTTTCATGCCCTTTCTGTTGGAGTTTGATGCTGGACTGCTGTGAACCAAGCTCATAATTTGCAAATGGCTGATCTTTTTTTGATAATAAAAAAAAATCTAGGAGGAAGCTGCCTGGCACCACTTGCTGAGACGTTTTTAAATACGGCCAAATGATTCATAATTATAAAGGTGAGTGCACGGTGCTCACTCTGTAGTGGTTATGCTAAGACTCATTAAATACGTTCCGCATCCAAGAGTTCCTGTTTTATGTAAACAAGACCTCTGAGGAAGATATAGATGGGTAATAAAGATGAAAGGAAACGAAGTATCTCAACGCGAGGACAAATTAATAACGGCCTCTCTGTCTTCCAACAGGAAAGAGATCAGTTGCTGTGCAAGAACCAAACCTTTCCATGTGAAGGGAGAACGACAGCCAGACAAAGAGAAAGCCTCTGGAGCGAGAGAAAATGGGATGAGGGGACTCACTCTGGGACCACGGCGGCTTACTGATGGGATGAGAGCTTTTACCTGGCCACAAGCAAAATAGCTTTCAATGTTTTCAGGTCACCTACGCATAAAGAAGCCACGCAGGACAGAGACAAAGTAAGAGAGGAGGGTAGAAGAAAAGGGAACCTTAAAAGAAAGTGAAATAATGTCGGGCGGATTCCCAGTTTACTTCTCCCATGAAATAGAGCCTGTGTGTTGGGAATACTTGGTTGACATGATGAAGTTGATGAGAGGAGGCTGAGATAACACTGGTGTGCGTGTTTGTGTGTCCATGCACATGTGTCTCTCTGTGTGTATGTATTTCTGTGCATGCGTGTGCGTGTGTTTCTCTGTGTGTGTATGTGTGTTGCTGTGACTGTGTGTATGTGTGTTGCTGTGTGTGTGTGTATCTGTGCGTGTGTTTATGTGTGTGTATGTGTGCTTGTGTTGCACACTTGTCACTGTGTGTGCCTGACTGACATTTTGCCAGTTTTCCACCTGAATTCTTAGGACAGGTAAGTCATCTGGACAGGTTGTACCCGAGCGCAGTCACCCTCATGCACAGAGTGTGCTGTGCCAAGACACCTGTGGTACCGCCAGTTCTTGATCTGCTCATGTCTGTCCAAAGTTAGCAAGAGGACAGCTCAGCTGAATCCCAGGTACCCACCCTAGAGCTGGCTTGAGCTCCTATCTAGTAGCCTGCCTGTTTTTTATAAAGTCTCTGCCTCTCTACCTCTCCCTCCCATTCTTCTCCCTCTCAGTCTCTCACCATGCATCTCTCTGTCTCTCTCTGTGTCTCTCCCTGTATTGGTCTCTCTCTGTTGGTCATCTATCTATCTATCTATCTATCTATCTATCTATCTATCTATCTATCCATCCATCCATCCATCCATCCATCCATCCATCCATCCATCCATCCATCTATCTATCATCTATTTTATATCACTTTAGTCTTGAACTTAGGAATCTTCCTGCCTCTGCGCTAGGACTGCGTCTTGCAACTAAAGTTCCTTAGATTCAGACTTTGGTGAGTTGCCTTCAGCTGTGCTGAGGTAAATTAGCTACCAAGGGCATAACATTTAAGGAGGCTCTTCATCTAAAGTGCTGGACTTGCATTTGCATGGCCTTTAGAGTAAGTGCCTCCTTAAGGTTTGCACACCCTTGGGCTCACTCACCTGGTGACACTCAGCCGGAGAAGGGAAGGACACTGTCTTAATAGTTCAAGAAAACACAACCCTGGGCCAGTTTGTATTCATAACAAACAGCTTGATGGCTTCTTTGCTCACCTCAACTAAACTTCTGTCTCTGTAGTTTAAAGAATTCAAAGGAGTTCTTGCACAGTATTTGAAATGTGTGTTGTGAGCTTCCAACCAAAGTTTCCTATGGAGCTCAATGAAAACCTAATTCCTGTAAAGTCTAGGTCACAAACTCCTATGTTTACAGTGACCCAGCAGTCGGAGAGGGGACAGCAGAGACTGTTTCTGGTCCTCTTTATCTATTCCGCAGGCGCTAAGCCTGTGTCTGCTTACACTCGGTACACCAAACATTGTACTGCATTATATTCTTGTACAGTAACTTTAACCCCCTGTGTGTAAGTTCCATGGGAAGGTTTGGGGTCTTTGGGGCTGTATCACCAGCATGCCTCAGGTAACAGCTGGGATGTAGGAGAAGTCTCAGAACTTACTGGCTGAAAAAAAACCGATGGAAGGTCAGATGTGGTGGTTCCCAGGCAGGGAGAGAACCACCAGGAGTTTAAGGTGGCATGGGACCCTGTGGAAGGAAGGAAGGAAGAGAGGAAGGAAGGAAGGGAGGGAAGGAAGGAAGAAGGAAGGAGAGGAAAGAAGAAAGGAAGGGAGGGAAGGAAGGAGAAAGAAAAGAGGAAAGAAAGGAAGAGGGGGAGGGAGGGAGGGAGGGAGGAAGGAGGGGTTGATGGATTAATAGACACTCCTAGGAAGTAGATATTAAAGGTTTCTCAGTTGTGGAAACTAGAAGCAACCCCTCAAAAGAAAGACAAATAGAGAAAAAGACCGGAAGGGCAGTATGAGGAGGCCGATGGGACAAACAAGGTGGAAAGAAGTGGAACACCCAGTGGAGGTGGGGGTGGGTTGGGGATGGGGGAGGGGTGCGATTATCCACCAGTCCGATGCTTAAATCCATCTGAAATTACCTCAAAATTATTTTTTTAAATAATAAGTGACATTTATGTAACAATTATATCCGGAACAGTAATTCTCAACTTTCCTAATGCTGCGGCGACCCTTTAATACAGTTCCTCATGTTGTGGTGTGTCCCAATCATAAAATTATTTTCATTGCTATTTTGGAACTGTTATTTTGCTACGGTCAGGAATAGTAATGTAAATACTTGGTATTCAGGATATCTATACCACCCCTAGGTATGGGTTGTTGTGACCCACAAGTTGAGAACTGCTGATCTAGATGAATAGTATATTTTTTTTAACCTCTCCCTCCTGTACTCCTGGCTACACTACCAGGGTGTGGCTAGAATAAGAAGGGAGAGTATTCCCTGTCACACTCGGTGACCGCATGGAGACACCAGCAGGCAATCGATGCTGGCAAGGACAGTGACTCTTGAAGAGGGCCCCAAATTTAGTTTGTAAAAACCATCATTCGATAGTTTCTGAGAAACGTTTCCATGTCTTTGTCTTTTGTAGAAGAAAAGAGTTTTTCAAATGGCCCCAGATATGTTTCCCTCACCGGGAGTCAGCATGCAGGAAAGCGGCTTCTTTTGCAATCAGAACAAAGCGGGTCTAGGACCTGGGTGAATAATCCACAGTGAGGAAGGGACAGCAACAGAGGGAAAGTCGGGGTTCCTGCAGCTGGAGGACCGCTGGGACTCTCTCTCCCCTTACTAACAGCAAGCAGCAGTCCCTTTGACCCTGTAGATGTTTCAAAGATCTCAGATACAGAATGTACAATAAAGGGACCGTCGCCACCGAAGCAATCGAAGAGGAGCGCGTGGCTTTCAGCGACTTGCCAAAGAAAAGGCAAAGAAGCAAAGAGACCAGAGTTAGAAAAATATAATAAAGCGTTTTAAATGTCTAGCAAGGGGGTGGGACGCCCAAATGGAAGAATACCACTAAGTAAAGGAGGCTGACTAGCGAAATGATTGACAGGGCACCCCATACATCGGAAGTTCTCTGATCCTTATAGGTAACATTGAACACACTGCACTTTGCCCGAATTTCTGGGATTACCGAAGTTGACCATCAGGAAACAGAATTTATTCTGACTCCGGTCTGTGTATTCACCATCTCCCTGTGCCAAAGTCTAGTTTGGAAAATGACTTTAGATTGGAGCTGTCAAGGGTCTGAACCAGGAAGGTACAACCACAGGGCACCTAGCCACGTTCTAGGTTCTGTCAAGGGTTACCCCATTCTAGTCCACTCCTACTTCCGGCCTTCTCACTTAAGCCCCTCCCCCATGCTTATAGAGCCTGCAGTGTCCTTACCTTTCACTTTCACTATTTATTGAGTGGTTGTTAAATGCTTTGCACGAATGTGGAGTCAAATGGAAATGGAGACATTTGTAGAGTCCGATCATTCTAGGAAGATATAGTCACAGATTGAGGTAGACACTCACGGAGGTCTGGGAGCGCGTGCGTGCGTGCGTGCGTGCGTGCGTGCGTGCGTGCGTGTGTGTGTGTGTAGGTGGGGGCGTTTACACGGGGGTGTGAGGGTCTAACCCAGGGTGAGGCAGCCAGGCTAGTCAGGGAGTGAAAATCTAAATGCTAGGCATGAGAGATCTGCAGTCCTAGCATTCTGGAAGCAGAGGGTGGTCTACATAGCGCGTTTCAAGCTTAGGGAGACTCTGTCGCCAAAGTCCAAAACCCAACAAAATGAAGAAGTGAAGCAGAAATAGGTTTCAGCTCAGAATCAGAGGACAAGCAGGGAGAGCCAGACCTGGGGGAGTGGGGCTCCGAAGAGAATTCCCACCAAAGGAAACCTTTGCAAATGTCCTGAAGCCAAAGGAAAGGGGCGCACTAAGGACTCAAAGAGACCAGAATGTGGATGGCAAGGAAAATGTCCAGGTAAAGCCGGAGAGGTGAGACTCAGCGTCTGTCTGTTAGAGCTCTGTAAACTACTTAAAGGAATTATGCCCATCCCAAAGTGCCAGGAAAGGCTGTTAAAGAGACAAAAGGGAGAGGGGGATCCCTGGACAGAAGATATCGGATAGGCAAAATTTAGTTTTTAAAAGTGGGATTAGGAATAACGACATAGTTTCCGAGACTCAAAGCAAAAGAAGGTTGTTTTAAAATTTATCGCGAATTTCAAGGTGGTAATTGGTGCTGCAGCTTGGGGGGAGGGTGCTCACCTAACATCTTCAAAGCTCTGGCTTCAGTCTTCAGTGGTGGTTGGGGTGGTAGGGAGGGACAAATGTAAGACTGTGACTGCAGCCCTTGAACCCAGCATGATCTGCTTCTAAATCAGTCCTGGATACAGCAGTCTATGGTGAGAACTGCTATGTAGATTTTTTGTTTTGTTTTGTTTTTCAAGACAGGGTTTCTCTGTGTAGCCTTGACTGTCCTGGAACTCACTCTGTAGACCAGGCTGGCCTCAAACTCAGAAATCCGCCTGCCTCTGCCTCCCAAGTGCTGGGATTAAAGGCGTGAGCCACCACTGCCCAACAGATTTTTTTAAAAAACTGATTTCCAAGGCTATCCATATCACTGCCATCATCACTGTCATCATCGCTACCTTATCTCCCTGGGGCTGTGCCTTGTGCAGACAGTAGGTCATTTCTCTCTGTGGCTGTGATTTATGCAGACAGTAGGTGTTTCCATATACCTTGTCGAACTAAACAAATCAATTCTTAGTGTTTCCTTCTAGCATGCAGAAAAACCTAGAACCTCATCCTATAAGCTTACTGCCATTTAAGTGGTTTATAAACTAGAGGAGAGGGGCTGAAGGGATGGCTCAGAGGTAAGAGCACTGGCTGCTCTTCCAGAGGTCCTGAGTTCAAATCCCAGCAACCACATGGTGGCTCACAACCATCTGTAATGGGACCTGGTACCCTCTTCTGGGGTGTCTGAAGACAGGGATGTACTCATATAAAATAAATAAATTAATCAAAAAACCCCAAACAAATAAACTAGAGGCTAATAAAGAGCACATGGCCTCTTAGCCTGTGCCCCCAGCCTGTGACAAAGCTCTGCCCCACTGTCACTCCTGTGTGATGTGTTCATGGTTTGCCTCTGGAGTCTGAGGTGGGACCTCTCAAGTATGATACTTTTTTATTTAAATGCATCTCAACATTTTCCAGCTCACGGTCTGCGTACATTGGTTACTCCGAGTCCTTTCTTGGAAGAGAAGCTTAAGTGTCCAGTTTCTGCAAAGACAACGGCCACACCGAGCTCTTTGAGAATGAGTGATTAATGACGACACCCTGTACGCATGTGCGTAAAGGAGGCTCTCGAACATCAGTTTGTTCGTTCTTGACTGTAGAATACATAGACACCCAAGTTATTTTTTTGCCCATGTGAGTAATATTGAGATAGAAAAAATTTAAGTAATTTTCCATTTGCCCTGAGGCACTATGTTCTGTTTATAATATATTAAATTAGAAATATTTTTCATTTCCACTCATTTTATGAAATAACTTTGGCATATTTTTAAAATACATTTCAAGATCGATTGACTATAACTTTCAGAGCATAGTAGGTGTCAAGTTTTAAATTCAAGACTGAGGAGTTATACAAATGGCTCAGCTCTGAAAAAGTACTTCTTAGGCTTTCAGAGGACCCGAGTTTGGGTCCAGCATCCACATCAGGCCGTTCACAATACTCTAGCTCCAGGGGCCTTATACCCTCTTTCTGGTCTCTGAGGTCACCTGCACCCACATGATACACACATATACATACCTACACACACACACACACACACACACACTCATACATACACACACACACACACACACACACATTAAAAAATCAATCCATGGAGTGAGATGCCACTTTAAAACAACAATAAAAAACAAATAAAATATATTGTTCAAGTCATTGTGCATACACCAGTCCCATCATTTGGGAGACGTTCAAGATCAGGTATCTCACCACAGTTAATTAAATAAAAATGAAATTTAAGCATTGAGTGTTCTGTAATAATTATTAAATCTACATCAAATTATTTTCTGTTTAATTTTCACTGACTCATTCAAGTAACCATAGAAACCCCTAAAAGCTGACATTAGTCGAGGTCAGTTAAAAGGAGTTTGAACATATTGTGTTGGCCAAATAAGGTAACTAAAGAACTCCTTACACTTTTGTGAGTAAGCGCTTCCCGGAAGAAAACTGTTTAGCTAGTATGAGCAGTAATTTGGAATATTTTGATCACGTTAATTCATAACATGTCATATTATAATTTGCATCTGTAAAAAAGAGAATTGTATCTTTGTAATATGTAGAAAGCTGCATAATGGAGCCAAAGGAAACTATCTTCACTCAACTGTTTTGACCTATAAAAATGTCAAATTCATATATTCAACCTATTTGCTTATTTTTGTATGTTTGACATAAGTTAGGCAGATATACTTTCATAGAAATGTCTTGCCGGACAGTGGTGGCACACACCTTTAATTCCAGCACTTGGGAGGCAGAGGCAGGTTGATTTCTGAGTTTGAGGCCAGCCTGGTCTACAGAGTGAGTTCCAGGACAGCCAGGGCTACACAGAGAAACCCTGTCTTGGAACCCCCCAACCCCCCCCCAAAAAAATGTCTTGAACATTTATTTCAGAGTTCAACATTTAAGTTTCCACAGCCAGGTCATGTTGCTTCTGATTGAGTGCCCCAGGTGTTTCCAAAACTTTCTTTGCAGGTGTCCATGTAAAAACATAACTCTCACCTCAAAGGGAGTAAGAAACAGTTCCTTCTGCAGCCAGCCAAGTGACCATGACCTAGGCACACAGATGCAAGATACCTCAAACTCCTTTTTCCACTGTGGTAACATGTTATGATTTTTTTTTTGTGAACAAGAAAGAACAAAAGGAAGTCATAGACCAAGGCACTTTTCAGAGACCTTGGTGGGAACATCACGCAGGCAAGGGTTCCAGCAAGGTGTGTGTGGGCAGACCCCTTATGCCTCAGATGTTATCTGATGACACTCTTACCCTTTCAGTTGGCGACAGCTAACGGTCTGTTAAATTCCAATAGAATTTCTGTTAAAATCCTAATAGAAAGATGTTAGGTCAGACACAGAGGTGGGCGATGAATAGCTTGTAAGTGGTTAAAGACAGCCCAAGACAATTTGTCTCTGGACCCGCAACATCCTAGATTTCTACGACAACCAGAACTTGTAATCAGTCACCCCTGTCAACCCTTTAAAATAACTGTGGCTTATTCTCTCTGGAACTTCAGTTCATACACAGTACCTCATGGAAGCAACCAAAACTCAAACAATGTCAGTTTCTTCAAAATGAGAGATAATGTACAGCCATGAATCTAATAACATTTCACACCGGCCAAAATAGGATTCTGGTCAATTAATTTTATCAAGTGGTAAAAATTAAAACATTTGATTTACCACTTGAAAAAGTCTGGGTTGAGGATTCAGAGCCCTCCCCATCCTTATAACCTGCCACTCAAAGGATGTGAGGTCAACAGAGTCCTTTGGAAATGCCAGCGTGTAGAAGCTACTCCCAGGTCCCAGTCTCCATCCCAGTCCCTCCACCTCTCCCTCTCTCTTCCTCCCCTTCTTTGATTCCTTCTAGGAAGACTGTTCCATTTTAATTCTCTACAAGTAGCTCTGATTTTGACTTACTCTGTATAGAGCTGACATATAGAAGAGACTTGTGGAAAAACTCCACTCTCTTTTGGAACATAGCTCTTAGCCCTAAGTATTTTGTG
This sequence comes from Tokudaia tokunoshimensis, assembly GCA_036184795.1. Taxonomy (NCBI): domain Eukaryota; kingdom Metazoa; phylum Chordata; class Mammalia; order Rodentia; family Muridae; genus Tokudaia; species Tokudaia tokunoshimensis. The sequence continues at coordinate 29,602,182 of BTHU01000003.1, forward strand.
TTATTAACTGCGGAGCCTCTCTACTCCCTAAGAACCCTGTCAAAATAACTTTCTTTGCCAAGACAAGTCCCTGGAGCAAACCACCATCCATCCAGTGCTCCATGCTCTGGGGAAGAGCTGGGCTTCTTTCTAAAGTAATTTATTATTTCCTGTTTCCTTCCTTTGTCCCACTTCCCCCCACCTCCTTGCTCTAATAATGACTCATAAAGTTAATGAGCACAAGTAATTAAGAGGCCCATCTTAGAACTAGTGAGCTGGGTATTGAATGCCCTTGACCTAAACTTTATTTGGAAAAAAAAAAAGATAGCTGAATAGCAGAATTAGAAAATGAAATTCCAAATCAGAATCTTTCAGCCAGTAATTTAGAAATTTGGCTGGATCCCTCTTATTTATCCACCAATTAAATAGGACTTATAGCAATTACTTATTAAGGGGTTTTGGGTGCTTGAAAGTTCCAATAAGATGGGAATATAATCTTTAATTTTAGAAGAACAAAAGAGTGTGAATATTTTTGTTAATTAGAAAATCTACCCTACTTTCCTTATTCACTTTGACAATTATACACACTTAAATCAATGAAGACTACAATTTAAATCTTTTAAATTAAATAGCTTGAAAGGATGAGAATTAAGGACACATTATTTCTAACTTTCTGCATATGTGTTTAATTTTATCCTTAGAAAAATGAAAAAAATCAAAATATCAATTTATCACAGAAGTAGTGAGTTGAAGGGAAACATCAGATAATGCTGCGAATGTAGGACCATCAACAGCAGCAGCTGGGCCTTCCTGATGGGGATGCTGATGCTCGAGGCAAGGCTGTACTGGTTGATACAGAGAGTATATGGGAAGCCTGTTCCTTCTACTCTACCAGAGCAATCACGTATACATATGTTTTTATAGCTTGATTTTTCCAAACTAGTCTATTTTGACGACTTTCTTGTTTAACCAAAGAAACTAGATGCTAAAATGTGTTTCCCAGATCCTTTCTTCTTCTGAGCGAGGAGACTTATTTACCCAGCTGGTTGATGCTGGCCACAGACCTGAAGCGTCAGTTCCCTTTGGCAATCTTGGATGAAGGTTCTCGTCCGCCTTGCCAACGGAAGCCATCAGCTCCCAACTTCCAATGGGCGGAAGGTGCCGGCCTATGAAAGCCAGGTCCTTTCTCCTGACTTGGGAAAATTCCATCAGGCTTGCGTGAATTATTTTCCCCCTTGCTACCACAAAATAACTGACAAAAATAGTTGAAAGAGGGGTTTATTTTGGCTCCCAGTTCGAGGTACAGGCCATCGTGGCAAGACCAGCATGGAGGCAACGTTGTGTGGCAGCTGTAACACTCTGTCCATAGTCAGGAATCAGAACAGTGGAGCTGGTGCTTTGCCTGATTTCTCCTTTATATTCAGTCCTGGATGCCAGCCCAGGGAATGGTGCCCCCCACATCCACAGCAAGTCTTCTCACCTTAATGAATTCATTCTAGAAACTATATTGTAGACATGCCCAGAAGACTCCCTTGTCAACTTCTCTGCTAATCTCAGAATATGTTCTCTGGACAACCAAATCAATAATAGCATTGACAGTGGTCTGAAGAAGTAGGTGCAAACTCAGAAGTTTGGAGCTGGCTCATTGGTACTGTAGTTGGCAGCGTTGACCTATCAGTGGTGGTAGATGGAGGGCAGATAACCCCTGGAGGAAAGACAAAGAACATTGTTGAAGTTCTAACTGATTGGTGAGATGAAATGGGAACTGGGATAAGAGAAAACATGCCAGCTAATAAGATAGATCAGGCATTAACAGATATTTCAAAAAACAAATAGCATAAGGTCAGTGAAACTGCCTCACCATTTCTAAGCTGATATTTCTAATTAAGATAATAATCAAGCAGAAAGCACTTACTTGGCAGCTAAATGCTAATAGTGATAGCCAGAGTACCTTCCTTCACAACCCTTTAAGAGTTCTAGTGTTCAGGCAGAAGCCAAGACTTAAGTGTGTTAAGAGCTATGTTTGGTTTAATAAGGGAGCAAAGGGACCGTATCCCAAAGAAGAACACAGAATCTATCTGACTTGTCCCAGCAGACTTGGAATGAATGTAAGGCTATAGAGGAGTGGGGAGCAGTTGCAGTTATTAAAATAAGACTCAACATTTTTAATGTAGGAGGACACACGATTTAACCACGCATGCTGAAGGATGTGGCAAATGTACAGTTAGTAGAGCGCCAAGGAACAAGGGGGGGACAAAAATGTCAGGATCCCAGAGCAGATGGTGGGAGGAGAAAGGGACTGGGGACAGAGGACATGTTCTAGTGGATCTAACTCAAAAGACTGGGTGAGCTCTCTAGATGAGAACAGAATGGGGAGACCCAGAGATTGGTTCACCAAAGCAGAATATTGGTGAGAAGGTCCCACTGCAACTAGGAAGTTTGGTGTCTACTTTCCTCTTGAGATGAGAGCTCATGGTCACATACAGCCACCTTACTCCACAATTATGTCCATTACAGGCTAAGTGGCATTTCTGGGCCATCAGAGGTCAAGCAGGTACTATGTTGTATTGAGTCAGTGCAGAGTACTGATCAGGGTTCCCATCATGGAAAGTTACTTGGTTGAAAGAACGTAGATATCAAGGGGTAAAATAGATAGGCATTGTCTTGGTTACTTTTCTATTGCTATGCTAAAAATACAAATGCCAACACAGCATATAGAAAAAATAGTTTATTGGGACTCAGAAGGGGAGTCCATGACCATCACGGTGGGAGCTGAGAGCTTATATCTTTATCAGCAAGCAGAAGGCTTGGGCTTTTGAAACCAACAAGGCCAGACCTCCTAAGCCTTCCCAAACAGTTTCACAAAGTGAGAGCCAAACATGCAAACCTACAAGTCTATGGGAGCCATTCTCACTCAACCCACCACAGCCGACTCTCTGGCCCGCATAGGTTTATAGCCATATCATAATGCAAAGTGCATTGCATCCCACTTCCAAAGTCCTCAGTCTTTCAGTTTCAAGACTGAGTTCAAAGTTCAAAGTCTCTGGATAAGGATATGCACTCTCAGCTGCTACTCCAGGACCATGACTGCCTGTCAGCTGCCTTGCTTACCACAAGGATGGTCCCGTACTCTAGGCCTCTGCGACTGTAAGCCCCAACAACCCCTGTCTTCCATAAGCTGCCTTGGTCATGATGTTTCTTCACAGCATCAGAAAAGTAGCCAAGACACATCCCCAGCAGTTCCATCAACTGAGGAAGCATTCAAATGCATGAGCATATGAAGGCCATTCTCATTCACACCACAGGCAGCCACTGGTTACTAGGGCTGCAGTTCCATCAAAGGGAATCAAAAACAAAGAATCTGGTGATTGTAAGAAGTCCTCATAAAAAAAAGTCACAATCTCTTGATTACTTTTTGGCCTTGCTTGTAACCTCAGTGCTCAGAGGGTGGAGACATGAGGATCAGGAGTTCAAGGCCAGCCTGGGATACATAGGAAGCAAAAAAGAAGCCTCCTCTCTATTTGCAGAGTCTCATGAATCCTTAGATGACATCAAACAAACTCACCATATAGCTGTGGACATCGGTGAGTTTTTTATTCTTCTGCTCCACATTCTAGGTGCTGGGATTACCTAGGCACAAGTCACCATGCTCGACTAATGTGGATTAATAATAAATAATTATTTATAAATTATTAATATATTAGGGATCAAAACTGAGGCTTCATGCATTTGGGTAAGCTTACTACCAACTTAGCTACATTCAAAGTTCCTCAGTGAAGGAACTGCTGTCCCCAGGGTGAGGAAATTTATAAGATTATAAGAAGAATGTATGGTAACGGTTCACAGCTCTTTCTCAAGGAGACTTGGGGCCATATTCTTGGGTGACTCTACTCTAGGTGAAGACGAAAATCCAGCCGTAGGGTTGAAGTCAACGTTGATACTGGAGGTCTGCATCATCACCATATAAGTCCATGGATGGCAAGTAGTAATTTGAAAAATTCATGGCTCAGGTCTGGCTCATAGCACATGGCCTGGCTCCACGATGTGCTCAGTCTCTTGTCCTCAAATGTGTAATGAAAAAAATATACTTGGCATTTGGTATAGTTCCCACACTGTGTCCTCACCTGAAGCAGAAAGGTATATAGCTCAAACCAGGCAAGATACTCCCACTCCCAGGCCAAATAACAAACCAGAAATTGTACCACATGCTAGCCCTCTTCAAGATTAAGAGAACACAATTATGGCCCCATCGCCCCTCTTTGATTTGCTAATCTGGCCCCTGTAATGCTAGACAGTCGTTAGAGGATGACAGTGGATTATAGAAACTCCATTACTAGTCACAACCTCAGCTGCTCCACGAGATAAGGCACTTTATTGCCACAGGAGATCAGCAAGGCCTCAAGTACTGACTGTTGATCCAGAAGGTATATGTGCTTTTCCACCTCTATCAGGAAGTAGAGCAGAACAAGTTGACAGTCCTCTGGAACAATTTACAAATTGTCTTTCTAACCTGACCCTGGGGATCTGTTAGCCCACCTGTTGTGGGGAGCCCTATTATTCTGCCAAACACCATTGGCATGATCTAACTGGGTCATGGTAGTAACCAGGCATGTCCACGGCCTTGGCCCAGGGACCCAGTGACAATAGGATACATCACCTCTAGCTGGCAAGATGCCACACATTCCCACTATCGCCACCAGTCCCACATCCTCCCCCAGTACATGTGCAACATCCTTTTATAAAAGGCCAGTCCCTCCTCTCTTTGTTCTCCTTTTCCCTCAACCCAGAAGCAGCCTCTGTATTTCCCTCCTCAATAAACCTCCTACATGAGCTCCATTGTTTAGATCATAACACTCAATGAGAAAGAAGTTCTTTGTCTGAAGTTGAGACATGTGCCCTCCAAAAGGTGAGAGAGTAAATTCAGAGGCATCCACATTAGTGAAAGTTTTGAGGCTCCGTGCTTCGTGAATAGAGAAACTGCCTTATTACCTTCCAAACAAAGGCATGCTATTTTATCCTTGCTGATGACCATGAAGAAGAAAACACAACACCTCCCTGGGCTCTGGGAACTTATTTTGAGTCACAAATACTTCTCAGACTCTGAAAGGTGACCTGAAAGGTTTTAAAGAGAAACCAGGAAATGGCTCTATAATCATCTCAGCAAGCAACCTTAAAAAGTCTATGTATTAGAGCAGTCTCTACATGGTCCGTTTAAGCAGCTTCCTGCTGGAGCAACTTCCCTTTCTTGCCCACTCACAACTTCTTCCTGGATGCATTTCCCCATTATGTTTAAATCCCCTCACACTTAACCATACAGGAAACCTACTCATCTGCTTATGAAATTCGTGTCCTACATGCAGATACAAGAGTGCACAACTAGCCTATACAACCTTCTTTGGGTTTTAATGTTTGGGACTCTTCCTGTAAAGGAATCCTACTCCCTCTCCCTCCTCCCTTCAGGCTACTTTGTTAAGCCAGGAAGGGCAAATCTTAGAGTCTCTCTCTAGCTGCCTCAAGGGATGATACCTGGGGCTATGTATTGCCTGTGTCTGCCCTTGGTAAGTTGCACCGACTCTACTTAATGTGAACTTCTTCCAAAATTCTATTGTGCCTTTTGTCTCAGACCCTGTGCTGCAGATGTTGAAAGATTTAGGTGCATATGCATCTGTGCTACTTATAAACTTTGCACAATTCCTGACCTCTCTGGTTCATTGCATTCCCTTCTGAGAAGCTTCTCCTACCCCCTGTAAAGAAAAACAAGATGCATGAATTAGCATAGTAGGCCTCGGAGAAAGAGTAACAGCCCTTGCTGTGCTGCGTTCACATAAGAGGAGGCATCCTCTCATTAGATTTCCCTAATGCCCTCCTCATTCACTTTTCTTCCACAGAGACCTCAGATGTGGTTAATGCCTGTGGAATCTGCCTTGCTTCTCTTCACTTCCCAGTGAAGGCTTCCTTCCCTTCCGTCTTTTCCGTGCGCATCTTGTCTTCTTTGGCTTCTGAAATCATCTTTCTTTACCTTTCCCCATCCTTTGCCTATAGTATCTTTGAATGTTTTTTTGGTACTCTGTGTTATTTAAAAGTGTTTGTTGATTGACTGACTCATTTTGTTTTTTGAGTCAAGGTCTCACTGACATCAGGCTTAAGAAAATGTAAGGCAGCAGCAAGACATGAATATATGGAAGAGTACAGGCTGAGCTAAGAGGCCAGTTTTTGCCCTGCATTGATAAAGACCCAGTTCATATTTATGTCTCTCCTATCCCAAATCTAAACAGTTAGTAATTTTTTAACCTCCTATTGAATTCATGAAGACAATAAACTGTTGTTTGTACTAATCTGGCAAGAATTATAATCACAGTCTGGCATCCTTTTCAAAAATATGTTTTCTAAACTTTGCATAAAAATCTTCACTTCTAATAGTTTTAATTAATGCAAATAAATATGCCCCATGGGTTTATTCAAATAAGTGGATAATCAGATTCCCATCTTCCAGTCTCTTGGCTTCCGAATGTAACTGTCTTCAAAGGGGTCCTATCTCCACAGGATCTAAATTTGTGACTACTGTTTTTATAGTGCCCCTTCCTTCCACCCGCTTCTTAACGCCCTTTCTTATCATTGCCCAACTCACAGAACCTTGGTGCTCAGCAAATAACAAAGCAAGCCAAAGCACATGGGCTTGGAAAGGAAGCCTGGACACCCTAGTGAGCTATACTCCTGTGCTGACCAGCTAGACGACCTGGGGGCTGCCAGCATCAGTGGGTGCACCATGCTGTACCTTCTAGTTGGCCTTTGCTGGGATAGGAAAACACCATTGATTTCTGCAATGCATCCTGCTTTAGGACCAACTTCCCCAACTCATAGATTCTTTCTCCATCAGCTTACTGATTTTGTTGGATTCTCCTGGTAAGCCATTTTATGTCAGTTCCTTGTATTGTCAATTACTGCTAACCAGCTATTACTAAATGTAGCCGACGAAAACAACACACATTTATTTTCATAAGTCTCTGAGGTCTGGAATCCCATCATTTGGCCCAATGTCCCAAACCACTCAGCATCACTTTACGGTATTCTGTTTGTTAGAATCGGTTCACTGAGTTCAGTCCAAGTCAAGGAGATTCCCCAGAAATCAGTCTCTCTGTGTGTGTGTGTGTGTGTGTGTGTGTGTGTGCTCGCCCGGGGGTGCACTTGCAAGAGAGAGAGTCAAAGAAGGAGAGTCAGAGAGAGACAGACACACACAGAGAGACATAGAGACAGACAGGCAGGGAGAGACAGAGAGAGACACACACAGAGACAAGAGACATATGGAGAGAAAGGGGAGGCCTCTGAGGTTGACATCATCAGTCACTCTCCAGCTTATTTTCTGAGACAGCTTCTTCTCTTCCTGAAGCTAGAGTTCATCCACTGGGCAAGATCGAATGGCGAGCAAGCTTCAGGGTCCTCCTGCCTCTGCCTCTCCATTGCTGAGAACAGACACGTGCCGCCACACCCGACTTTTTTACAAGTGTCTCTTCACTCTTACATTGGCAAACACGTTACCAACTGAGCCATCTCTCCTTCCCATGTCTGATTTTTAGAGGGACTTTCAAGACTGTCTGAACACTTAAAATAATCACATCTCCCCATTTTTACTTCCTGTCATCTGTTTTTAAGTTGGTATTGGCAAGGATATCCAAGTGATAGGTTAGACACATGCAGGGTTGAAGGGGAACTTTGTTAGAGGTCTTAAAACACTATGTAAAGTTTATCCTTCAGCTCTATAAAGTCTATATCCAATTAAAGAATTTGCTTTCAATTCTGGCTCCTGAAATGATTGTTGATTTATCATAAATCAATATAAGTTTCATGAAATGGCTTTGCATTGATTGATTTTTGCCCTCTTTTACTTCCTTTTTCATCCCAGGACTGTTGTGTGGTGATCAAACTACCATAACATTGCTTGGATGAACTACAGTTGGGTTCATTTTTAAGTTTGTCAACAATTTACTAAGACCATGTACTCTTAAGATTTTCATATCCAGATTAATATATTAAATAGGCTGTAAGTTTTTGGGTTTTTTTGTTTTTGTTTTTTTTCTGTCATCTGCGCTTGGTTTAGAATCTGTCACTGACAGTGATACACAGAGGCACTGTGGGGGACAGATGAATCTCTGAATGAGGAAGGTCTTAGGTGAATGTGTATTTTGACATGGGCGTGATTGTGGCAAGCCCCAGGACCCACGGGACAATTGGCAAAGCCATTACTTATATAGCCCTGGCTCAAGGGAAATGGAAAGGCTTTTCTCCAGAATCCGAGCCTGAGTGTTAGAAATGATTGATTAGCATGTGTAAACATAAGTAACTGTAGCTTCTTCCTCCTGGATGCTCACAGCCTGAGAAGACCTCCTACTGAGGCTGGCTTACCCTTCCCTGTGCTGTACCTAATAAACACACTGAGGTTCCGGATCCGGTTCCGGGTTGTAAGTAGTGGTTCGAGAACCCCCTGATCTCAGCTTTCTGTACAGTCTGTGCCTGTCTTCATTCCCTCACTGCCACTAGCCAGGGTTCTTGGACCCAAGCTGGAGTCGTCATGGCAAGAGGCAGAATATAAAGGCATGTGGTAATAAAAAAAAAGCAAACTAAAGTAAAAAGTGTCTTAGGCCCAGTGAGGTGGGCTACGTGGGGGAAGAAGAGAACAGCACTGGCTTCCATAAATTGTTTTTTGACCTCCATGTGCATTTCATTACTCATGTACCTATACATTTACACACAAACATTGTAATAATTGTTTTGCTCATTTGTTTTTGAGTCAGGGTGTCTCTATATAGCTTTAGCTGTCCTAGAAGTCACTCTGTAGACTAGGTTGGTCTCCAACTCACAGAGATCTACCTGTCTTTTCCTCCCAAGTGCTGGGATTAAGGCCATGCACCACTATGTCCTGCCTTAAAAAAAAATTAAAAATAAATGTATCTTTTGTCAGGAGACTGAGGCAGGAGGATTACCATGAGTTAAAGGTCAGTCCAGCCTACATAGTGAGCTTTAGACCAGCTTTAGATACAACAGGGAAAGTGAAAGTGTCACCTCAGATTTAACTCAATTTTGTTTTGAGTAAACAGCATCTTAAGTTCCAATATGACTTCTTGGGTTCAAGGGAAATGAACTTGTATCCGTGGTGATGAGAAAATGAGAAGGTGTTGTCCCAAATGGTAGCTGCTAGACAGCTGAGGTGGATCAGAGATCCAGAGAGAAACCCCACGTTGACCTTGAACCAACCTGTCTCTCAAGACAAGTCAAAGACTCATTGCACTGTCAGATGCCTTCTTAGGGGAGTAGACACGGGCCCCCAGAGACTCTGAGAGAAGATATACTGTCATTGAACCTGAGTAAATATTTATTCAAAAGAAAACAGAAGACACTAGTCTTAAGGACACTCTTATTTACTGCTGAGGGACCTGAACAGATTCTCATGAGAAGGTACCGGTCTGTTTCCCTTACTCTGAAGTATGATGTGTGACCTGAGTATAAGTTCAGATGGGGAAACCACAAAGGCTCCAATCTTATAGATCTCACTTAGCAGCGGAGAATCTCACTTTATAGATCTCACTTGGCGGAGAATCCTGCCCCACTTCCTTTGGGCTAGCAGTAGGTCACCTCCTCACCTGAGAACCTCACTCATTAGGGACCCGAGTCAGCTGCTGATTTAGCTTACTTCTCACTGTGTAAAGAAGATGCTTCAGAGTCCTAACCTGCAGAGAGGGAGGCGTTCCCTTGGCCTCTGGTTTCGAGGTCTCAGTCCATGATTGGTTGGACCCATTGCTTCGGTCCTGGGGTGAGTGGGAAATGCTCACCTCACCTCAGGGTTAGGAAGAGGAAGGAGCTTTCAGCACAATGTTCCTTGTGTCCTACAAACTGGACCACCATTCAGCCTCTTGTCACCACCACCCTGGAGGCCACGCCTTCAACTTAGGCACTTCCACCCTGAAGAAGTATCAGGCTGTAAGTACAGTCTAGTTGGAGCTGCATTGACAGCAACTGTGTCTCCATTTTTCTAATCCATCAACAGGAAGCTGATGAACAACGCATATTAGTGTTCCCAGCACAAAGAAGTGTGTTTCCCGTCTCCCTCCCATCCCATGCCTCCGAATCCATCAGTCCACTTGTTGGGTCCTGTCCTTGATTCTCTGCTGACTTGACTAAGGAACTGGACATGCTGTGTCCTCAGGTTGACAACGGAGACTAGAGTCAGGTGCAACTTCATGGTGAAAAGTCCTGGTGGTGTACCCTTTGTGTTTTACACCATATCTGGTGGCTCTAAATGTAGGTTTTAGAAATCAGAAGCACCTAAGTACAGCACCTGGATGAATCAAGAAGGCAAAAGCGCCCTTTCCCGGCAACACCAATTCCCCAGCAAGACATACTTCTGAACTTGTGAGCCTACTACAGTGTCCTTGGTGCTAGAGTGACTCTTTACACGCAGCCCCTTTTTTCTTATTTCCTTTTTCTTTTTCCTTTTCTTTCCTTTTCTCTTCTTTCTTTCTTTCTTTTCTTTTATGGTGCCTGCTAGGGTTGTTTCCCATCTTTGAAAGCCAGAGCCCTAATGAGCTCCAGAGGGACAGAAGTCTGTCAATCATAGACCACTTTTCAAGTAGATCGTCTCGGCCCCACCAGAGAACCACAAGGCATGAAATAATTAGAAAGCCCAAAGTAACTGCTCTGTTTTACAAGAGCAAAATCCGCTTGTGGATCATTTACATAAACGTGTCACTTCCCATTACAGTTCTAGTGTCAGCCGGGTGATAATCGCAGGCTCGCTGGGGGAGGGGAGGGCAAGGTAAGCCGTAGCTACCCGCATTGGAAAATCCGAGGTGCGCATGTGCTGCGCCTTTCCCCGCCCCCACTTTCCTGGACTACTGAATTAATGCAAAGTATCTTTTCTTCTCCATTAAAAAAAGAAAGAAAGAAAGAAAAAACCTATTCGCGCTGCTATGGCAGCAGACCCTGTGCTTAAGAGAAGAAAGGGGGGAAGCTGCATCAAGCTATTGTTAATGGAGAATTCGCTTTGAGAAGCATTTCAAAGCGGATCCGACTGGAGAAAGAATCATGTTAAATATTTGCTATGAAATATTTATAAGAGCACAAAAGCAATTGACAAAGTTGCCTGGGGGAAAAAAAATCAGCGTTTCTCCTCATTTCGACTTCTTACAGTGGGGTTTTAAATGCTCCAGGGAGCACTTAAATAAGTGCAAATACATGGGTGATGTGTGTTCACGACGAGTGTGCGTGCGCTCACACACACACACACACACACACACACACACACACACACTCGCACACTTGCACCCTCGCACACTCTCACACATATGGTTGAATGGGTTGATGGGATTTAGGCCGATCTGCATCTGAATGCTCTTTCCCAAATACAGCAGCAATAAGAGGTCGCTGAAGACATGTCTTGATAATTGCATTTGAAGGATCTTGGCACTGATACCAACGGAGCCAGACACCCCTGGATTGACCCAGGTGCCTAGGGGTAAGACTGGCAGCCATTTTGTTGGGGACGCTTCATACTTACCTTTAGGACAGGGACATTCCTGAATCTTGCCCCCTTATTGTACCTGTACAATAGTGGCCACACTCAACGTATGCAGTAAGAAAGCAAAAGATGACTGTTACTTTGAGTCAGAATAATGTTATTAGAATATAGCATTTTCATCAGTGTGGCTTTTGGAATATATATATTTTTGGAAAAAATATATATTTGAAATATATATACATATATATGTGTATATATATTTCCAAACCCCAGCAACTGTGTAATTTCAATATCTGTGAAACTCTTCTCTCTACTGGGAGAGGAGACGTGAAAATACGGTTTTAATGAAATGTCTCCTACAAACTCATCACAAATTTAACTCTGTTTTTGCTACATAAGTCTCATGACCCTTTTCCGAAGCCTCTCTTACTATTTTGACACTAACAGTGGTGTGATTAAGGCATCAGAGAACCTAACAGGTAGGCCTATAACCTGCCACTGACTGGTGCTTATTTTAGCCTAGAAAGTCTATTTAAACATCTGTTGTAGGCTGGTTTTATTCATCCGTAAACACATCATAAGATTCAGGCTAAAAGAACAAGCATACTAAACAACTGTGTACGGTCACTTCTGTAGTGTTTGACTTTGCCTGAGGGCCAGGACTGCCCGTTGGTGAGGCAGAAGAGGGAAGATGTGTTTTCGTGGCGGGAGTCTGAACTCCAACCAGTCTGTTTCTTATCTAAGAGATCGCCAAGTGGGAATGCATTGTGGGAGGATTTAAATCTGCGTTTTTTCTCCATCCTCCCCTCCCTCTCACACAACAAAAGTCTAAATCCCCTTTCAGGCCAGATTGCCCCATTTCCCTGCATGGGCCAGGCAGATTGGAAAGATGTTTGTCATTCAGCTTTTCTCCCAGCTAATCAGAAGACACTGGGGCGGTAGGATTTCTGCCTTTCATCCACGGAGCCTGCCTCTACAAACAGCGGCAGCGCAGAGGCCTCTGGGCCTGCTGGATAGCTGGGCTGTCTGTCATCTCTGAAGACAGATATAAAAATATTGTTAACCACGAGCCTAAGCAGAGGGTTTAACAGGGATTTGAATCTAAAATGTGATACTTCATATAGACCAGCTTGATGCGGTCCAGCAGAGCCGAACCCCGTATTCTATTCTAACAAAGTGTGTCACATAATGGAGGAGATTTTGATGGGATTTTCGACATCTCTTTTTCGGGGCCTGCTGCTGAATAGATCTAAAGTGTGAATGAATGTCAGCACTTCCTGGGCTGTCTTGATGAGAAGCCTCAGCTGATCTGACCAGAGTCCCATTGACAGGAAAGCTTTCAAGTTCACCAGTTTTCAGGGATGGGCCAGGGTGGGGCAGTGATGTTTCTCTGGGGAGACACAGCCAGGGAGAGAGAGTTACTGTGTAGTGATTCCAAGCATCCTGTAACAGGAACATCAGTGACCTTTTGAACTTAAAAATTCTGAAAATTACTCTTTATAAAGGTTGTGGGCACCAGTCATAAGAAAGCCAAGTGGGACTAGAACACAAGAGAAACTGGTTGAATTCTTGGCATCTCCAGCTTACCAAGCGATCCTTGCTTGACTACTCGCAACAACTCAATCTCCTTGTCTATAAAATGGGGCTTAAAATAAGATTGTCCCCTTGGAAATGCTTAAACGAGTACAGTAAGTTTTCAGTGTAGCCTGTAGTAAGTGCTTGGTATACACATTGTTGCCTGATGTATGTGGTTGTACCATAAGGGTAGCTGGAAGTTTATCTCAGCCTTACACTGGCTTATGCAGGCCTATAGTATCTGGAAAAACAATGGTCAGCATCCCCTGGAGTATTTATAAATGAAGCAACAACATCTAGGCTCACTTATCGATAAAGGGACCATTTGGGAGCCAGGTATGGAAACATAGATACTTAGTTACGCAAGAAGCTGAGGCAGGAGCATTGTGAGTTCAAGGCATGCCTGGGCAACAGAATAAGATCAACACTCTACTGAGGAACTCGGGGAAATCTTGTCTGATAATAAAATTTGTAAAGAAGATCAGGCCATAGTTCAAAGGTACAAAGTTTGCCTGGCATGTTTGAAGCCCTTGGTTTGGTATATAGTACCAGGCACAAAAATAAATGAATAAATAAATACCATTTAAGAAAGTTTTATACTTTAGAAAATAAGCAAAGTCCAGAAAACAATACAAGTCTCACAAATGCTCTGGAAATCTGTGAACAATTATCTTTTACCAGGCTTATTTCAATCTTTTTATAACAAACAGACCATTAGAGATTTTTTTTGAGCTACTGGATACATCATCACCTGGAACCCAGCCACCTTCGCCTTACATCCCAGCTATGTTTAGAGAGATGACCACTATCCGAAACTTGGTCTTTAGTTAGGCCATACACTGCTGGAACAAAGTCTGTCTATATCTATATACAAAAGAACTGGGCTCTATAATTCTCGGCTCTTATATAAATGGTATTATACTGAACACACATGTCTACCACTGACATCGTCTATTTGTATTCATACATCTTTGTAGCAAAACACATAATTTATTACTGCAACATACTTATCCACTGCATGAATCTATTATTCAATTCTCTTCTTGGTAGGCTTTTAGGCTGTTTCCAGCTTTTCATACTTTAAAAAATGTTATGTTAAATACACATTTGTATGTGTGCTCTGTCTATACGTAGTGTTTGTCTATGACATATATGTATATATATGCATATAATCGATACATATAACTACTAGATCTTTAGGGATTTCCATCTATCTTTATTAGAAATTGTCAGATTGGTTTGATATGAGAGAATTCTGGCTTGGCCAGGGAACGTTGGTAGAAAAGAGAGTCTATAAAAAGACTGTTCCCCGACCCAACTTGTTTGTGTCTCTGGGAGTGGACCTCAAGTATTAACTGCTATTGATTGTGGGGTACTTTTTCTCCTCACATTAATTACTCTTTATAGACTCTTCCGGTTATAGGTGACAGAATACTCCTAGAAAAAGTAAGGGACTCAATTCAAGCCAAAAGGTTAAGAAACCTATGGGTTCTCACGGTCTTTAAACACTGCTCTCCAGAGCCTTGCTAAAAGAGAAGTTCAGAAAGGCCCAACAGCCAAGATGGAAATGGTTCATTAGAGTGTGTCAGGTCCTTAGGTGACCCTCTTTGTACAGGGCTCACAGACAGAGGCGGGGGGCAGGGAGGGACAGAACACCCAGAAACTTCTTCACTGCTTCTTAGGCACAACTGGAGCCGAGCTGATTACTGCGCTGCAGAAGGTGCATCTGTACCTTTCCAAATGTGACACTTGGAGTGATTTTTGAAGCTAGATTAATGAAGTACCAGCCCAGAAGTGATTTTCATAGGTAATGCTAGCCGGAAAGGAAATAATTTTATTCTAATCCTATGTAAAGTTGATTAGAGTCAGAGAGACATTAATAGCTAAGAAGAGCTGAAGATCAGCTGCTTGGTGGTATTTTTGAAGAGGAGATATGGCCCCCTTTGTATGTATGAAGATGTGCACCTGTTACAGGTAGACAGTCCCCAAAAACATATCAGATTATTTGTGTGGTACTTGCTATTTTAAACCAAGAATGTTCTTACTTTGTGTCCTTTCATTATTTTGCGTAACTGCAAATGGACCACAGTAGAAAATGGGTGTAGTGTTAACTCATCTGCTGCCCAGGGGCCAAACTGAAGCTTAGAAAGGGCAATTGTTGGCATTAAATTCAATTCAGACTTTTGCTGGACGCTTAGATTCTTAACTGCTTGACCCCGCATCTTCTAGAATCTTCCTGGATGCTTTCTGGGTCAGCTGGGAGACTCTGAGCCCCCCCAGACTCAGAGCTCTGAGATGAGCTTGGTTCCACTGCTGAAAGGAGACAGCGTTAGGGTGATAATGTGAAGCTGTCCCAGTCCCCCCTCCCACCTCAGGTTTTCTCAGCCAGACCTTGACTAGGAAGGAAGCGTCTCATTTCTTTCCTTTCCCTGTCACAAAAACATTGCCCAGATTAGACAGGTTTCTTAGGAAAACAAAACAAAGCAAAACAAAACAGAGTTTGGACACATTCTGTGAGCACTGAGTTGTGTTTAAGCTCTGTTCAGGGCTCCCATGATGAAGATCTGTATGAGCTACTTGCTAAGAGCTCAGGTCTTACCACTGTAAGTTCTCAGCACTCATAACTAGTTGTTAACTCATAACTAGTTGTTAACTCAGATACTGTTATTGTAGACATAACCAAAGCATCCAATGACTCCCCCAGTATAAACATCTAGGTACTAGATTCCTTGGAGTTTATTGCTATCCGGTGAGTGAGGTTGGTGTAATGTCAGCATACCACGTGCATGACTGTTGGAATTGTCCCCATTTTTAGGCAGGGAAAGGAGCAAAAGAAATGAGAAGATCTCTTCAGGTGCGTCCCTACTTCCCCATTTTGAAGTCTTTCTCTTGTTTTCTCTCACATTTTCATTGAGATAATTTCATCATGGCTGAACCTAGGAATAGGGGAGACAAGATAACCTAGTCTAGCAAGTCTACTACTGTGAAAATAGGGGTATAGACATCTATAGATGTTCAAGTGTCTCTGAAGTCATATATCTTGGAACATCCTGCTCTTTTTGTCTGTATCTTAGCAAGACAAGTTACATTTAAATATCTCCATCCCCTAGTGAATAGAGGCAGAGATTCAAACTCATGCAACTGAAGCTAGAATTTCAGGTTTAGATACCATCGATTGCTGAATGTAGTGTCCCAAAAGAATTAAAAACAAGACAAAACAAAACAAAACAAAAATGGTCCTTATCCTAACTCTCTGAAGAATTAATTCTTTGGCTTAGTCACTTTTCTCTAAATTTGTGATTCTCAGACTTCCTAACACTGTGACCCTTTAATACAGTTCCTCATGTTGTGGTGACCTCCAACTGTAAAATCATTTTCGTTGCCTCTTCATAACTGTAATTTTGCTACTCTTATAAATTTTGATATAGATGTCTGATATTCAGGATATCTGTTATGTGACCCCTGGAAAAATGTCATTCATCCCCAAAGAGGTTACTACTCACAGGTCTAAATGGATATCTGCTACGAGATTTTACTTAACTCCTCTAGGAAGAATGGAGAATAAGAATTTTCCATTAATGGAACATTTAAGGTGAGTCTCTGAGTTGTACATTGTCTGAGTTCAGAAGGCTAGAAGCCACCGGGATTATCATGTCCTTGGAAGTGTGGTTTTTGTGGTACAGGTAAAAGCCTCAGGATTTCCATGGTTAGAGATATAAGTGACAAAGGAAAGGCATTAGCCTAAGTCACCTCTAATTAGGTGCTTTGGCTTAGCGCACCCAGTCGAGAATATTCTGAGATGAAGCTTTAGAAGAAAAGCTACCTAATCCTCCAGGATAACTCACCATTAACGTTGAGATGAAAGGTTCTGGACTGATGGCACCATTGCCAATCAGCTTGTCTCTGTGGTCCACAAAATTACACGCAAGAAGTTACCTTTCTGCTTTTGGTTCAGGGATTTGTCGTCATGGTGCTGTTTAATTATTGGACATAAGAGAAAATAATTACAGGCAATTTAAATACATATAAATTTATTCATTTAAATGAAAACTGCTAACTATTCTGCAAGCTCCAGAAGTCATGACTAACAACTTACATACAAATGAGTAAACCCATTGACCTCATTAGTTTTAAGGGACCACTCTTGGACTACAACATTGGTCAGCACCTGCTCTCACTGTGAATGTTTATTCAAGATACACATCTCACTAACCTTATTTATTAAGGTTATGACCTTCATTACACGTCTGTAAAATGGGAATATAAATGTTCTTAATGGTGTGTTTTGTTGTAGAGGAGGAAATGAAATACTTTGTGGAACGGAGTTATCATGGTGCACGGTAACTAGTAAGCAGGCATTTAGGGTTGCAACTACATAGCCCATTCTATTTGTAGGTGGTGTTTGGGAGTGATGAATGTGGTCTGGAAGATTATGAACGCATAGTCCTGAAAAACAAGGACTGGTCCTCAACTAGCAGATGATTCAAAGCATTAATCCAGGGCTCTGCTAGCTCTCAACTGGCTCTCAAAAATCTCATGATGAGGATGGAGTGGATGCCGTCTTTAACCTTCCTAGACACAAGGGAAGGTTGTGTCCTACAACCCTACATCTTCAACCCCTACAACCCCTCTTTTCTGTTCATATGCATATTTCTGGGCTTAGAACACTGTGTTATCACAGACTACTTACAATTACATTGGTGACCAGGTGACATGGGAGTCCTCTAAGTCTGTGACTTATTTCCTGGCCATTGGCATAGTGCCTGGCATCCAGCAAGGTCACCACAGACTTTTCTTTTAGAAGTATTTGGAGCTCAACAGAGGTTGCTGACCCATCAGGAAGCTGGGAACACA
Organism: Tokudaia tokunoshimensis; assembly: GCA_036184795.1. Taxonomy (NCBI): domain Eukaryota; kingdom Metazoa; phylum Chordata; class Mammalia; order Rodentia; family Muridae; genus Tokudaia; species Tokudaia tokunoshimensis. The sequence continues at coordinate 29,620,099 of BTHU01000003.1, forward strand.
CCATGCTGCAATTTTTCTGGTTGTCAGTAATCAAGCCATCTTCCACTCAGTTTCTTCATCGAAGGAATTTTTCTTCAGTGTGTGTTGCTGAGACGCTGTGATAATTAGTGAGACTCCTTGGAAAGCAGCGATATGCTCTGTCCCTTTGATGTTTGGTTTTACAAGAAGATCTGTATATACAAGGCTATAAAAATTCTGTTCTCCTTCCTGCCCTTTTCTTTCCCCTGATCCAAAGGTCCAGGAGAGATTATCCGCCTATGAAACTCCCATTTCCTAAATGCCAGTCTCCCCTGGAGGGTTACCTGCAGTGCACTCACGCTGGTCTGTCCAAGCCCTCTGGATTTCTCTTTTCACAAATCAATTTGTGAACCTTTAGACTGAAAGCCTGGAGAGCTGTCTGCAGATGGATGGGGAATGCAGAGGGTGCTCACAGTGACTCTGCGGCCTCTGCATTCAGTTTGAGGCTTCCTGCTTCACCGGAGAACTACCCATGAGATTCTGTACTCTGTGTTGGAGTTCCATAATGACCTCACATCATGTACAAACAAATGGGTGTCACATCAGAGTGTCATACGCCAGACAAAAAGAGAAGTTTTGGAGTATCTTTGGATCAAGAGGTAACCCAGAGCCAGGCATAGGAGCACACACCTTTAATCCCAGCTCTTGGGAGGCAGAGGCAGGTGTTGGTGGGTATCTATGGGTTTGAAGTAAACCTGATCTACATAAAGAGTTCCAGGATAGCCAAGACTACATAGGAAGAGTCTATCAAAAGAAGAGGAAGAGGAGGAGGAGGAGGAGGAATAAGAGGAGGCATCTCAGTGACAAGATAAGTTGAAGATAAATTATGGGTATAGGTAAGAAGCCAAGGAGCCATGTCAGACAAAGAATCAACATGGGGTGACATGTGAGGGACCCTGAAGATGCACTAGCTTGGAACTTGTATTTAACCACCCTGGGCTGCCATGTCTTCATCTATAAAGTATGAACAGTCATGATATTAGGATTCACGTGTGATAGCCAATGCCTGTTGTCCTAGCACATGGATGACTGAGGCAGGAGAATTGTCATGTTGGTCAGCCTAGGCTATATAGTGAGTTCTAGACCAGCCTGTGCTACAGAATAAGACCTCATTTCAAAACAAGATAGAAACCCCCCAATAAACAAAGTACATTACAGTTAATACAATAGATATACCATTATTTAAACCATGACTACTCTGTAAGCCCCAGTGGTTAATTCTTTCTTGTGCATTTCCCATTAGCTAAGTACTAAAGACACTGTGCTTGAGTTCAGGGAGGCTGAGCGAACATCGAGTTGCCAACATGATGTTCTTCTCCTCCAAAGGACAAAAGAAGATGCTGGAGTGGAGACGGTATAGATGCAAGGAAAGCTAAAGGGAACGCAGTAGGTTTTAGCTGCCCAGAAATGGAGAGAAGAGATGGAGAGATCTTTTATTGCAGCATAACTACACTAGGGCTTAACTTTCACAAGCTATTTAGACTCCAAAATCATACATTTGGGAATGTTATTAATTGCCACTCAGATAAGTCCCAATTGGTTCATCTTCAAATGTACTGCTGAGTCTAGCTTCTTGACCCTCCAGCCGCTTCAGACCTCTATTTCCCTCATTATGTAATAATCATTTCTCTTCTCAACAGCTATAGGGACTTTGCTCCTTGTCTTTAAAAAAGGAAAAAAAAATCCCTTTTTCAACATATAGCCAGGATGAGTCCAGGCTGAAAGTCAGAATTCTTTAACGTTTCAAAGGAGCGCATTCTGCTATTGCGAGGTTAGCATTGCTACAGATTTGAAGTTGCCAACTTCAACATCTACTTAATGTTCTTCTCCAGTGGACAATATTTTAAAATATTACTGGATCTGTTTGTTCCTTCCTGGTTACTCTTGTTACTGCCAACTGCAGCCGAGAGCACCCTTGCTTCAGGGAAAGGCAGTAGTAATGGCCTTTCATCGACAAAGGCATCAGTGTTGAGCTTTGGACTTCCAAAACAGGCTCTTAAAATTCATTTCAGGGAAAATGGATGTGGAAGCCAAGATTTTTGTTAGGGAGATCCAGGCTTTGTTGAGAGAAGTGAAGATTTTTCTAAGATTCTAAGGGAAGAAACCAGCTAGAGTTTGGATTATAGAAATAACCATGGAAGATATTATAGCGAGACTATGGAAGGCTGGTGATACACTGTGATGTATGGTGGTTTCCTGTGTAACCAGAGGGCAACAGGCAAAACAAAACCAACCTAGAAATACGTCCTTGACTTAGGGTGGAGGCTTAAGGCTGTGGCAGAAGAAATCTAGTGAAGTAAGACTGGGTGGGTGTGCTGAGACTTAAGTTAGGTGGGGAGGATAAGGCAGGGAGAACTGAGATTTACAGAGTTGTGGAAATCCTGGGGCCTAACCTGGGTCTCTGGAAGAGAGATATATACCTTATGTTTGGTTCTCAGAGTCAAAGAAAAGTATGATGCTTAGGTAGAGCAAAGCCTGCCATGTTGAGTTTTCCCTCTACATAGCTTGGAAGATACCCAGGGCCCCTCAACATTGTCACTGAGAAGGTCACATGCAGAGGGACCCTAGTACTGGGATACAGAGGGTACTGATCTTGAGCTACTTTGTGTCTGTCCTTACACCCAGCTTGTGTCTCAATCAGATCATTCAACTTTGTATCTTTCGATCTGTCCTAGTCAAGGTTTTTGTGGCTGTTATAACATACACAGGAGTACTTCATTACTTCAAAAGCAATACCACTTGGGATTCACTCTTACACATTACCATGTTTGGTTGCCCACATACAAATTCTAGCCTTAGCCTCACTCTGGATCATTCCTTCTGTGTGAGGACCCTGAGGAAATACTTCCTAGATTTTACCTCAGTGACATTCATCCTCAGCCTTAGAGGACTAGTATTGTTTCAGCAAAGGAAAGGTTTCACTTTAGGGGCTCTGGTCTCTTGTTAATCACAACTGATTTTTCAACCCGAGCTGACTAGAACTATTCAAAATATCATGTAGCCCTGAAAAAAAACCTCTATAGGGCTCTCAAATTTCTCTCTAAAACTTCACATGCCAAGCCTCCTCCATATGTACTGCTCTCAGTATTATCTTCCATATTTCCACGACAGATTATTAAGCTCTGAACACTCAATGGCTTTTCTAGTCCAAAATTCCAAAGTTCTGCACAATTGTTCCATAAGAACATAATTATGTCTGTCACATCAATACCCCACTCCTGGTACCAGTTTATGTTTTCGTTGAGGTTTCTATTGCTATGACAAAACACCATGATGATCAAAAGCAACTTGCAGAAGGAAAAGTCTTATAACTCTCCAGTCATATTCCATCACTGACAGAATTTAGGAGAGGAACTCAGGGTAAGACCTAGAAGGAGAAACTGAAGCAAAGGCTATAGAAGATCACTGATTGCTGGCTTGCTCCTTATGGCTTGCTCAGCCTGATTTCTCATAGCACCCAGGTTCATGTGCTTAGAAGTGGCACTGCCCACAGTGGCCTGGGACTGCCACATCAATTACTAAGCAATAAAGTACCTACTAGATGTGCCTAATATCCTATAGGCATTTTTCTAATTAAGAGTCATTTTTCCCAAATTGTTCTAACTGTGTCTAGTTGACTTGAAACTAACCAACATAAACCAACAAAACATCTAGACTCTTCTTCATAGTTTTATTTCAAAAGCCTGGGCCATAATTGAACCTCTGAGAGTACTTCTCAGTTGAACAAGCTAACTTTTGCATAACCTGCATGGAGTTAAAATTTTGAAGTCTCTCCCCTACTTTCTGATTATACAATGTCCTATCTCTGCTCTGCAAATATTTGCAAGACACATTGGACTGCAGCCTTAGTAGCTTTGCTGTGATATAATTTATATATAATATATTAAGTCAAATTTTTTTCTTAATAACCAGCATATTTGTCATCTGGCAGAGGAAACTTAGGAATAAAAGATGTAGTATTTTGAATTCATATAATGGGACTGAAAGGTTAGTTGGATTGAAGCTGCTGCCCTGGGATATAGTGTATTTCACAGTCCCTCCTCAGCATCTGTAGGCTTTTTGCAGAAATCGTTACAAGGTAAACCTTCTTTTGTCCATAAATCAGGATGCCAGATATTGTCACCTCAGGACATCCACTGAACTCTTCTGTGTGGTCTCTAAACTGCCACATCTACGGGAAACCACTTCGAAAACTATTGTACTGTCACTGTTCGTGCTGTGAGCAGTTGTGCCTGTGACAGAAGCCACCACCTGAGTTAGCTTTTCTGTTGCTGTGATTAGCCATGGATCAAATGTAACCCTGAGAAGGGAAGTTTGACTGACAGGTTCCAGTCCATCACCGAGGGAAGCAGAGGCAGGAACTTTAGCAGGAACTTGGAAGCAGGAACTGCAGCAAAGGCCACAGAGCAATGTTGCTAACTGGTTACTCTCTGCGACTTGTTTAATTTGCTTTCTTATGTAACCTAGAACCACCTTCCCCTGGGTGGTGTCACTCACTGTGGGCTGGGCTCTCCCTCCACAGACTTGAATATAGGCAGTCTAATGGAGGCATTTTCTCAGTTGTGGCTTTCCTTCCCAGATAACTATAGCTTGTGCCAAGTTGACAAAACAAAAAAAAAAAAAAACAAGTAAGAAGTCAACCAGCACGGCCAGGACAAGTCTCACCTTTGGGACATCAGAGCCCTGTCACCCCCATTTAGATACTGAGAGAAGAACTTTCTCCTGGTTCCGGGCCACATATTATTACTACAGACTCCTAAGTCTTTGCTGTAACAATTCCATAGATTTCTAGATAAACTTTGTACAGAGAAATGCTTCGGATAGAATTCTGTTTGACCTTCGGTAATAATTCTGTTTGTCCTCCATCTGGCTAAGGCCTAAGCAAACTCCTTCCTCCCCTTTCCAGATACCAAACTGAAACAGACGTGGAACTCCCACCCATATCACCAATCCTAACAACCCTAACAATGGACAAACCTAACAAACGGCAGGGGGCTTCTCACAGACTGAATTTCTTCCTTCCTCCAAATGCTTTGTTTCAAAATATGGCATTTGTGATGGACTAAAGAATCGCAATATCTGGGAAAGGAATCTGTTCCTTCCCAGAAAACATAGGGGTGAAACAGTGGAGGAAAACTACGTTAGAAAACATGGTCTGTAGAATATGTGTGAGAACATCTGACGCTTGCTGTCAAGAAACCTCCTGCAGCAGTCCCTGAAGTACCTGGTGCCTGCCTTCTGTCTCCGTATGGATTTTAACCACTGGCTTCATTATTTATTCCCTTATCATTGGCTGTGTACTTCAGATATAGGCATCCTGTCTGTTTTCTGAATGGAGAGTTCGTTGTATGAGTGAATTAGTCTTTGCCCCTCCCTTCTGCTCAACAACACAGGCCAAACTTCAAGTATCCAGATAATGATTATCACCCTTAATGGAACCCAGTAACTCCCAGTTTTATCCCAGAGATTAAGACAATTCTTTTGGGTTAGAGTTTTAAATTTGGTGTTTAAATAACTTGGCACTGTGGAGAAAGTCATGGAAGTGACCATACAGTTCTGAACTGTAGATTTTGAGGTAGTTAACATTATAAATATACACAAAGCTTATTACAGACACAAAGTTTTATATATACATAATGGCACATGATTAAAACTGGTTAATTCTTTCAATCTTGGAAGTTTAACATAAAACTCATATCCAGGCACTGTGGCATACATCTGTAATATCAGTAGTTGGGAGGCTGAGGCAGGAGGATAGCAAATTTGAAACTAGCCCAGACAAACTAGTCACACCTAGTCTCAAAAAACAAAACCAAAAACAAACAAACAAAAAATAAAGATAATAGTGAACACTTATGTGGATTTAAAGAACTTTTTTCTTGAACTGCTTAAGTAATAAGGCAAATGGAAAACAGGAAAAATTTAAACTCTTTTGTAAATCTTTTAAAAACTTTTAAATAAATTAGATCAAATTTATATTGAGTCCTTTTACAGTATATGCTTGAATATGCATAAAGAATTTATATTTTTGTCATTAATTTGAGAAATTCCCCTGACAGATGGTTTTTGGAGAGGGAGTGGGGGAGAGAGGAAGAGGGAGAGGGAGAGGGAGAGGGAGAGGGAGAGGGAGAAGGAGAGAGATTGTAAGAACAAAACAAGGCTTTGTATATCAGTCACAAGGGCTGGTTTGTTTTTGAAGTAATTTTAAGGAAGTTGAGAATCTTAAAACTGCATTTTATATGGTCTTTCGTTAAATTTTCTATCACCAAGGTTCTGCCTTTAGCAAATAAAATATAATATTTATCAACATTAAGGAATCTATAGGGAGAGTTTCAGATTATGTAGAAAGGAAGGTCCACGTGATTGTAACTTATTCACAGGCCTTGTTTCCAGTAGGCCAAATACAAATTCCTCATTTACCACAAGTCCCAAATGTGGGAAGAAGATTGCTGAGTCAACAGGAAATAAAGGAGACAACTCTCTAATTCTCTGTGGAGAATGGAAATGCTGTCCCCACACAGAGACTCAGACACGCCTTTGCCTTTAGGAGCCAGAAGCTGCCTGCTTCTGCCTTGCTAGGGCAGGAGCACAAAGACACAATGGGGCTCACTATTAAAGGAGTTTATTTTCTCCACATAGCCTGTGAAGGGCTGCTGCAGCCTACCGGTGCGCCCGTGGCTCAGAATGCAAACACTGTCTGGTGTGTCCCGTTAAGGGTTTTAAGAGATAGGAATTCTAGTTCGATAAATGATAATCTTGCCCATCAATCAAATCAATAACATCGTGATAAAGCTGGATCAGAGGTTTCTGAAGTCACTTGGAACGGCTCACTAGTGTGATCCCCGTGTCTCCGGATAGGGTTGCAGAATCAGAATTATTATTCTTATAGATTCAGACACTCAACCGCAGAGGCTAAATGATTCACCCAAGGTCAGAGAAGCTTGTTTCTCCCTTTGCAAAGCAGAGCTGAAGTCTGAGATCCGCACGCACGTCTGTCTCATCCCAGAGGCCCTTCCAGGGACGACTTCGGGTCAAACCTGAAGAGTTTGGTTCTATTGCTCTTCTGGAATGCCCATTTCTGGATGATGTTGTTCTTCTGCTAGGATACTGCTTGCTTGCATTCCCAACAGTCACACAAGGCGACAGAAGCTGCCCACTTCCACAGCGTGCCTCGCTTGTATCTCACTTTGGTTCAGTGTACCTGTGTGGGGCATGCACTTGAGTGCACCAGTGTGCAGACTCTGATTACAGAACTCTGGGTATCTTCCTCCACCACTTCCTGCCTTAGTGCTTTGAGAGCCGGTCTTTCACTGAAGCTCTCCGTTTAGACTAGGCTGGGTGGGTCCGTCTGACTGCTCTGCACAATCCACAGCTGTGCCTGGCCTTTTACATGGGAGCGGGGTAAGCGAACTCAAATCCTCAGGCTTTCTGAACAAACACTCTTGCCCATCAAGCAATCTCACCAGCCCCTGGATAGCCTATATTCATTGTTTATATATTTCCTTAGCTTTAAAAAAAAGGTTTACTGTTTTATTTATGTGCCTGTGTGTGAACACACACAGGCACACAAATACCTGAAGGTCAGAAGGTATTGGATCACCTAGAGTTGGAGTTACAGATGTTGTGAGTTGCCAGATGTAGGGTGCTGTAAACCAGACTTGTGTCTTCTGGAAGAGCAAGAACTCTAAACCACTAAGTCATCTCTCCATCCTCTGTTTTCTTAGCTTTCATTTTTAAATTAGTATAGGCTTTCAATAGCAGTACATATGCTAGGACTTCATTGGTAAAGTGGTCCACAGCATTTTCAGAAAGCATTGTGACTTTAGGAAAGGAAGGAATAAAAAGCTACAAAGGATTGGCATCCATGCGTTACCATGGCAACATTCTCAGTTGTGAGATGAGGATACAGGAAAAACTCTTACTGGTAACTCACCAACAAACTTGTTAAGGAAAAAAGCACATTATACGTGGGTCAACCTACCTCTAAACTGTATTAAGCCAACTAATAACCAAGATTCTCGTTACAGGGATTTTTATTCAGACCTAGGTATTGACTTATTTAAGGATAAATGCCTTAGAACATTATTAGAGATCCTGTGGGTCTCACACTCCTGCAAAAGTCTAGTACCTAAAAAGCTTGATTAGAATCTATGTATGTGAAGTCTGTTGGGCTCTAATATTTGTCTATTAACGTAATAATTAACATCTATTATACGACCTATGAGTTTATTTGGCTTTGACATTGCAAAGAGTAGCTTGATTATTGAAAGTTATTCTAAGAGGCTTTTCCAACCATCTCTCTACTCCTGTGGTCTGTAACCACGGGCTTTTCCACCCGAGCCTCAGTTCCCAAAATAATGACTCTGAGCCTTAATTATTTATGAATAAATGCCTAGGTCATAAGCTTGGGCTTGTTCCTTGACTAGCTCGTAACTTAATTAACCCGTTTATTCTATTCTACGAGTGCCATATGGCTGGTTACTTCTTGGTTTCATGCATCAGTCTCCTCAAGAGTTCAGGGCGAATCTATTCCTAAGCCTGACTCTATCCCAGAGTTCCAGTTCTCCTATAGGAACTCCCACCTCCTATTTCCTATCTACCTCAGTTAGTAGACTATCAGTTTTTTAGTGATAGGTGATGCTTCCACATAGTACAGAGATTCTCTCTACTGTGGTCCTTTCAAATGTTGGCAAAAATGAAGTTACTTCCATTTTTTTCTGGGGTCAGAATGCCTTCAAGCTGGGGATAAAACAATATTTTTGGCAAAACATTCTAGCTGTTATCCATAAAGGTAATTAAAACATATTTCCACAATCAATTTCTATATCTGTCACAAGTTCTTCTTGTGACATTGGGTTACTCTTGTCACTGGATACATGTTGCCTTCTAAGAGCCTGTTCCGTGTACAGTCTACCCATAGGAGCAGTGTTCCAGGTGTAAGCTCTTTGAGCATGGACTTGCTCCTTTGAGGGACACTGACCCCTGAACACCTTTAAATGTCGAAGTAAATGTTTTTTTCCCCTAATAGGAACCCAGAAGAAAACAATATGTACTTTAAAGGCTTTAGGGGCCATATTTAGTTGTAGGCAGAACTCTTTCTAAAGGTTTCAATAGAAACTCAAGCCAAATGTATGGGTCATCAAGTCGTCAAACTTCCATGATGTATCCAGAATGGAAAGGGTATGGAGAATTGGCCAGGTAACAGGCGAGCTGGCCTTTCCTCCACCTGTGTGGGCTGACTTACTGTCGCCCACGTTTGCTTTGGTTAAAGGGACAATACACAAGTGAAAAACACTGAAAATCTGGCCTTGCTCAGGTTAACAGAGGCAACATTAATGCAAAAGGATAGTTCCCATAAAATAGAAGACGGTGTGTCACACTTAGACACCTTGGCCTTTGATCGCTAGACTATTTAAAAACTATTAGTGACTATTAATGACACTAATGACTATCTGACACTATTCAAAAGTATAGTGCTTTAATTTTAAAATGCCGATACTCTGTATTTTGAAGACTGATTTCAGAAGCCCCAGTGAAATGAACAAATCATACTGATCATGTGAATGATTATGAAGAGATAGAGAATAAGGACATGATCTCTCCGGTTTAATTAGAAATAGTTCACTGATTGGGCTTTACTGCTGTTACGGAGGACTCGGGGATTCATTCTCGGGGACATCAGGTATCTCACAGCCCACTGTAAATCTAGATCTAGGGGATCCTGCACCCTCTGATCTCCATGGGCATGAACATGGTACACATAAACTTACACCAGGGCATACATAAAAAAAAAAATCCTTCAATATTTGATCCCATGAAATTTACCCTATAAAAACGGGTGTGTTTTTAAAGTCTAAAAAAAAATAGACTTCACAATTGTTAAACTATATAGTATCTAAATGTTAGTGAGTAATTCTGGTGCATCAAGTTATATCTATACTCTTAGCAGTCAGGAACTCAGGAAACTGAGAAAAAAGGTTACTGCAAGTTTTGGGACCCCCCCCCCCGCTGCTCCTCCTCCCGTTCATTCCATGGCTGGGCAGAAGCAACCCAGGATTATTCTATGCTAATGTTCAATGTTAGAAAAATTGTGCTAATCATGAAGGATACGTTATTAAGAATTGTAAGATTAAACCTAACATGTTCATGAGAGAATAATGAGAACCACTTTGGTTGTCTCTGTCGACAGTGACATCCACTAACATTTCTTCTGGAGATAGTCTACAGGTGGGACTGGCGTTTCCGAGGGAGGGGAGTCCAAGTGTCTTGGCCCTGTGTCTGCCCCACCCTGCGACAGCTGCACAGGAGGATGTGGTCTTGCTGGGCCCACTGTAGAGGCGTATTATTGTGTGCAAGGTGTAATTGGGTATTGCTTCCTGCCTTCAAAGCCTAATCTTTACAGTTTTTCACCAGACAGATTGGGGAATTGAGCAAGGTTAGTAAAGAGAGAACACGGCAGACCGTGTGTGACAGAACACGCTAGACTGTGTGTGACAGTAGACCACAGCATATGGTGACATGTATGCTTGGAACATACCAGAAAACATGACATGCCTTGAGTCATAATCTCTCCTTGCTTGTCATGTCGTACCTGATAGATGTTAACCTGCTCGAGGGTTCTCTTTATCAAAGGATGCGGTTTCCATGGGACCGTGGGAAGAGCAATCTCTCCGCTCTCACATTGGCTTAAAAGGAGCTGGGTTAGGATGAGAGAGAGGAGTCAGTCAGTACCTAGAAGGGTCCCAGTACCAGTTGTTCCCTTCCCCTAATCAGTCTTGCTGAGTCTACAGTGTGTGGGGGCGGGGGCAGAGAGGGGGTGAACTGACCTGCAGACAGACCATATCTTTTGCCTTTCTTTAGATCCTGGGGAGGAAGGCGTTTTAGAGGGCCAGGGAATGGAGGAGGCCAGAACACAGCATGTTGTTATGCTAAGACTTCAAGCCTTGCCTAGACTGGGGTAGAGTTGGAGTCAGGGCAATGGAAAGGTCTAGTTGCCAACTGCGCCCTCCTCCAAAGTGCTCCTGCTGACTCTCCCTGCTCAGTCACCCCTTTGTTCACTTCCTATATTTTCACTCAGATGTGGTTTAGTGTTTTCTTTCCAAGGCATATTTTGCATGGAAGAATGCTTTCAGTGAGCTGAGGCCCTAATTGCCAAATAATGGTTGCCAAAACATGTTATTTTGGCTCGAGATGGTACAGAGCAGGAGGCGGTTTCCTCTCCTGAAAATAAAAAAAAAAAAGTCCTTCCTCAGCAGCCCAAAGGCCTTTTGCAAGCTCGCAACATCCAGATCTCCGCCATGCTATGGTGGGTGAGGGTGACCACCGCCTTCAGTCATTCACAATCTCTTCCGGTGTCTGAAGAGGGTGCTTATCTCCCAGCCTGGCCTTTGGCTGTGGGGCGCTGAGCTGAAGGAAGCCGCCAGGACTTGTCTCCTCCCCAGTCCCGCCAAAGGCTGCCTGCTCCACCACCCGGCGAGTGTTCCCACCCGTGCTCTCCGAGCGAGCGAGCGAGCGAGCGGCTGCCAGCTAACTGCAAACACAAGCCGCCCAGCAAGCAAGGGGATTCCAAATAGAGACAAATCTGGGGCCCCAGGGGGAAGCTGGATGGAACTGATCAGTATGAGAGATATATCACTGCTAATTAAGTCCGGATCCCCTGGCTCCACTTGAAACAAACCAGGGAGGGATCAGGTTTTGAGAGCAGGTGCTGACTGGCTGCAAAAGAGGAGTCCATCGACTTGAGGAAAAGGTTCTGCGTGCAGCCATGGGGGGGGGGGGGGCGGGGGTGAAGGGAGTGGGGGGGGGGGGACACGCACAACGGGACAGCGACCAGGAGCCCAAGGCTGTTCTGAGAAATTTCATTACGGGACAGAGAGCCACGAGATTGGACTTTGTCTTAGGACATAAAGGAACTTGTGGGAAAAACAACCCTTTAAAACAAAACAAAACAAAAAACCCAAAACAACAACAAATCAAAACAAAACAATAAAACCTACTGCTGTAAGCAATACTGCCTACCTCGGTTTTTGGGTTTTTTTTTCCCCCCTTTTGATAGCTGACTTACTTTCTTCTCAGATGGACAATGGAGTTAATTTAGAGGCGAGTAAACACTTTCCTGGCGTCGCCAGAAGCAATTTCATTAGGGTGCAGACAATATGGGATTTGTTGGACTCAGATGCTGGTCCAGTGAGGGCCCCAAAGCCACCCACCCACCCGGCTGCCTTCCCAGACCGCTGGAGAAAAACCTATTCTGAGTACCAGTGAGTAAATAAACTTAACAGCATATATTTCAGGGAAGGAAGTGTGGCAGTCGTATTCATGAAGAGGAAATACGTTTATAAGGATCTACACAGCATACCCCCCTTTTTTTTTAAATCTCCGGAAACGTTTCCTTCACACTTGAAATTATTGTTCTCTTTTACAGCCAACCTGGATTGTCAGTGTTCTCATCTGAGGGTTCTGCCAATCAATCCACAGTGATTCTATGAAGTAGGTGTGGCTTAGAAAGGTTACAGGGGCCTGAGATTTGATTTCCACAGAGCCCATCTCTTCCAGCCAGGATGTTCCCTTTCCTCTGAGCTCTAGACTGCCACAAAATAAAACGGCACTTTAGATACCAAATACATTGAATGAATGAATGAATGAATCTTGTGATGTTGAAGATTAGTCTTGCTGAGACCTGAGAAATTCTTCTAATATGTGCTAAGTCTAGTATTCTGGAGATCTCCTGTTTGGGGGACAATGTTTGTACTGAGTTTAAAAACATCATTCTGAGGGTCTTCCTTTGAGCTGTATGAGGAATGCTCTTAATCCTGGTAGCATCAGGCCATATTGGGCACATTTTTAAGAACCTGAAGGCAAATTGGCTGAAGTTGCTAGCAGTGACTCCAGGAATCATTATCAACATAATTTCCTTTTTCTTATGACATGTAATCTTTTTCCTCTCTTCACACCCTCATCTTGCAACTACTCTTGCTATTGGGAACCTACTGCTTTGAGTTCCGTCCCTAGACTCTGAGCACCGGGTTTTCTCTGGATCATATTCTCTGTTTATCATGCAATTTATTAGTTTTATAGCAATCGAGCTGAGTGCTTCCTTGTGTCTGTCTTTGGATTGTGGACATCATTCAGCCCTAACAGAGAAGAGCTTGGGTCCTTGTTAGCACCCTAACTAACTTGAAGAAGAACCCAGAATTAAGTGTTTGCAAAGTATTGGTGTGTGTGAGAGGCGTTGTCTCATGAATGGTTATGAAGGGAAAACGGGTCTGCCATGGTGGTGCAGAGTGCTTCCCTGAGAGGAGAAGGGGTGGGCACCTTGGTTGACGCAGAGTTGGACAATGCTCAGGGGAGGGTTTCATGGCCTGTTTTAGCTCTACCTGTCCCCTCTGGTCCCATTCTACTATCCCTTTTTGTCCTCCCCAAGAATCTCATACTTGGTTTTGACTCCTGTTGCTCCAATGAAGAAGTCCTGTGTTTTTAGTCAATGTGGTTTTTCCAGAAGGTTTTGCTAGTGTCTGCAACACAAATAAAGGGGAGAGACACAGCTAGTGCTGGGTCTGTAATCCCCCCCCCGAATCTGGATCTGTAACCCCCACCCCCAGAATCTACCGATTTCTGGAGTATGGTTTTTGCTGGGTTTAATTGTCTTTTGGCCATGTGGATTCTTTGTTTTGTTTTGTTTCCAAGACAGGGTTTCTTTGTGTTGCCTTGGCTGTCCTAGAACTAGCTCTGTAGACCAGGCTGGTCTCAAATTCACAGAGATGCGCCCGCCTCTGCCTCCCAAGAGCTGGGATTAAAAGATATATTCGATCACCACCGGGCCAGCCATATGGATTCTTGCAAAAAGATTTCCTGCACTCTTTAGAACTTTGACCTTTAAAATCAGCCCAAGGAATGTACGAGAGCTGCACATTTTACCAAACTGATGTAAGATTTGTTTAGAGCTTCAGGGGAAAAAAAAATAGGACAGAGATACACATTGCGTTTTTACAAGAGGCCTATTCAACAGCACAGGATATGGGGAAAACAGAACAGAATTGGGCGGGATGCGTGCCTGGGGTCTCAAGGGGCCAAAATCAAAGAAGTGAACAAACCACTCTGCCTAAATCACTGCCACCCGCTCTGATAAGGGAGATTGTGGCCTTTAAGGTCAGTTATATATTCTTAAGGAGAAATGCCAGGGTCTTGTAAATGTTTGTGCCTGACAAGATCTTAAAATAGACTTGAGTGAGTGGCCACGTAGAGCAGTGGGGTAAGAGCTTCATACAGTTTTATTACCCTCCTATGGGCAAATATTTGCCTCATGAGACACACCCATTCTTTCCAGAATAGTCTATTGTAAACAACGAGCTCCCTTTTACAAGAGCTGGAATCTTTATGATGTTTGGAAACACTGAAACCGAAGGCTAAACAGCTTATTTGAATCTTGTCTTTCAGCCAGGAAAGCTCACCAGTTGATTTTTTTTCTCCCTCTTTCTTTTTCACTGACTATGCCCAAGGCATGTTCTAGAAAACTAACATTGGCAAGAGTTCCGTGCGCCCTTCCCACTTTTATTTCTGGGGATGACAAATGGAGAGTGTTTTAGAATTTCCCAGGTGGCTCTAATAGACCAGCATCCTTCCTGGCTTTTCTGCCTTCTACTAGGAAGCAGTCAGGAGCCCCACTTCCTGGTCTGAACTCCTGCAGAGAAAGAAGTGTGAGAACTTACTGGCAGGATTTAACTCCATAGGATTTATGCCTGACTGTTTGGAAGTCTTGCAGAAATGTAATGCATCTCTAGCTAAAAGTGCCTTACTTAAAATTGCATGTACATAGTTAGTCTCATCGCTCCTAACTTGTGCAGCTGTAAGGCCATCTGCCATATTTAGTTATTTCCCCCTTGGTTCCCTCAACAGAGCTAAATAGAGTAAAAGGGTGAGTTGGAAAAAAAAAACCTAAAGTAAAGATAATATATTTTTCCTAAATATGTGCATATGTATGTCTGTATGTTGGCTATATTAGTACCCATTTAGAGTTAGTTTGAGAATTATTTGGGACATTTAATACCATTCTCATTGTCAGAATTAACTAAGTCTAATAAGACGATTCTGGCCTCAACAGGAACCATATGTGCTCCAACTAAGTTTTAATATTGGGAAGGTCAAGTTGATTCTTATGTGACATCTTAAAAAACGTCCTGGCTTATTCCCCATGCTTTAATTCTATCAGAGGAAACACTGTCTTTACACCATCAATCGTAAGCTTTGTTTCCCAGTGTCCACACACCGTCGGGGCCTCAAGCTCTGTTGTATCCATTCACTGTTGGACTTGAAGTCATACCATGTCTACACCCGAGAACCAGTAAGACCTCTCTTCACTCAGGTCCCTTAGAGCTCATGAAAGTAAGCACCCTAAACCTCTGGAGTTGCTTTCGTGAGGATATGGCAGGACAAAGAGGAGCCAGAAGGGAACGGATTGTCAGTTCTAAGTGAAGTGGCCCAGGGAAGCCTACAGAAGGGGAAATTCACGCTGAGCTTCAGAAAGATGAGAGATGGCCACTGGTGAAGAGGGTCACCTACATAGCAGGAGACGTGTCTTCCGCTAGCGTTCTCTCAGTTCCCACTTACTGGTTGTGTGTGGACCTTGGGAGAGCCACTTCACAGGCCAGCAGAGGAAACATTGCCTTCAGACCATTGCATGTTCTCTTCCCCACGAGCTGTCAAACCTGCCCCGGAAGCTTGCTTGAAATTGTGAAGAGAGAATGCATAGGAACGTACTTTGCCATTGAAAAGCCCTCTTCAGATGGCCTCTGTTCTTTGAGAACCTACTGATTTGCTTGATTCCATAAGAACTTTCTGGGCCATTGAAGGTGATAGCTTAAGTGATTGTGTGTTGGGGTTGGGGATTTAACTCAGTGGTAGAGCGCTTGCCTAGCAAGCGCAAGGCCCTGGGTTCGGTCCTCAGCTTTGGAAAAAAAAAAAGTGATTGTGTGTTGTATGTGAGTGCATACATGTGCTGTGTGTGTGTGTGTGTGTGTGTGTGTGTGTGTGTGTGTGTCTAGCTGTGTGTCCAGAAACAAAAGGAGAGAGGTTTGCACTAAGTATCTAAGTCTTTGCTGTCTTGGAAGCATGGTACCTGCTTCTGTCTGATAGGTGTGAGGACATAATTTATAAACTCTATAAATATCTCCCCAAAGACAAAAATGCACATAAGCAAATCACATATAGAAATATGTGGGGAATAATGGAAACTCCTCTTCTACATAAAACAGTCATGTGGATTAGGAGAGTACAAAAGCCATTGAAAATTCCTGGAGAGAATGCGGTTGCCCTCTGTCCCCTGCTTGTGGTCTATGATGGCTCTAAATGAGGCTGGCTAAAGAAATGGTCGCTAAGAGTGAGAGATTGGTGGGAAGGCAACAGATGCGACCTTGGCTTTCAGTTTTATGGAACCATCTACCCCACTTGGTTATGTGTTCTCCCAACATCCACTTCTCTGTGTTCATTGCCTTTCCCTTCTATGAGTTCTGGCCACTGAAGGCTCTACAGACAGGAAACACAAAAAAAACAAAAACCATGACATTCCTCACTCATCATAAAGATACCAGATGACTATGATTTCCAGGAATATCAACAATCTAGAAATAGAACTTACAGCTCTGCCCAAGACAAAGGAAATGGTGAGTGTTTTTATTTTATCTGTTTAAACTATCTGTTTTAATTTTCAAGTCAGCTCGATAAACCTCCTACTTTTAGAATATTCAACACCTGGCACCCCGAGTGGAAAAGAAGACAAAAGCTACAACTTGTAGGAAGAAGGAAGGGGTAACCCACAGAGAGGCCAACCCGACATCCATCCGTGTGAGCTTCTTTGTTTTGGTGACATAATACCCCGTGTCGGTTCCTGGCACACTTGTGTTCTGGTGTACCCGCAGTAACAACAATGCCAGTTAGACATGCAGAAGTTATAAATAACAATAGATAATGTCATGTTCATTTCCAATGACAAAAATGTTTTTTAGAAAACTCCTTGAAGGCTCTGGTTTTGGCTGTGTATGTCAGGAGAGATTAGGTCAAGCATGTGACCCTATGTTCTCTCAGGTTGAGGCACCTTTAACAGCTGCCCAAGGCTCTGGTTCAGTCTAAGGCAATCTCTGGCCTGGGTGTTGAAACAGAAGTTTGGGGAAGCCCCAGAGGAGGAGAAAGGACCAGACTTGTCCTGAACAGCAGCCAACATTCAGTTGTTGCTGGCACTGGCCTCTCCTGGCTGGTTGTGCTTGAAGACCATTTGGCACTGTGGGCTGAGATGAATTCAACTCCGCAATATAATTGTTGACCCCTGACTGAACACGGAGATGAGAGGATGGCCAGAGCATCTGCCTCTGGATACCATACCCAAGAAGCCGAGAAAAGCTGTAGCTAGTGGTGGCTGTAAACACTGGCACTGGGTTTTCACCCAGATGCTTCAGCTTACTCCCTTTGCACATAATGTGGAAGAGTGAACTCAGATCCTCTTCCTTGTGCAGCAAGCACTTAATTGACTGAGCATCTTCCAGTCTTTAGTATTTTACTTATTTATTTATTTTCATTTCATATGTGTTGGTGTCTTGCTGACATGTATGTCTCTGTATCTGTATAGGAGTGTCAGAGCCTCTGAAACTGGAGTTACATACAGTTGTGAGCTGCCATGTGGTTGCTGGGAATTGATCTTAGGTCCTCTGGAAGAGCAGCCAGTGCTCTTAACTGCTAAGTCATTTCTCCAGCCCCAGCTTTTAGTATTCTTAACTGTAGGTGAATATCATAGAAATTAAGCTCTTTCAAAGCCAGGAAGTACATACCTTAGTCCCAGCACTCAGGAGGCAGAGGCCGGTAGATCTCTGTGAGTTTGAGGTCAGCTTGGTCTATATAGTGAGCTCTAGGATAGCCAGGGCTGTAGGAAACTGTCTTGAAACAATAACAGGAGGAGGAGGAGGAGAAGAAGAAGAAGAAGAAGAAGAAGAAGAAGAAGAAGAAGAAGAAGAAGAAGAAGAAGAAGAAGAAGAAAGAGGAGGAGGAAGAGGAAGAGAAGGAGGAAGAAAAGAAAGGAAGAAGAAAGGAAGAGAGAGAGAAAGAAAGAAAGAAAGAAAGGAAGGAAGGAAGGAAGGAAGAAAGAAAGAAAGAAAGAAAGAAAGAAAGAAAGAAAGAAAGAAAGAAAGAAAGAAAGAAAGAAAGAAAGAATTTGAGCTTTCCCCATAGTGTTTCTGATCATGAAACACAAAGTGATTTTGGGGTTCACTGGTCAGCCACTCTAGCCTAATGGATGAGCTCTAGATCAGTGAGAAACCCTGTCTCAAAAAAACAAGGTGACGAACAGCGGAGAAAGACACTCAAGGCTTGTGTATCTGCACACACATACACATGCACACACATATCCACACACACATACGAGGAAAATAATACAGCATCTGAAAATCAAATTTTAGAGTTGTTTTTGCTTCTGAAACTTATTTTAGATTTATTTAATTTTCTGTATGTTTTTTGTTTTGCCTGCGTATGTCTATGTGTGCCATATGCATGCCTGGTACCAGTGAGGCCATGTGGACGCTGGGGTTGGAGCACGGATCCCCTGCAGTCCCTGTAAGAGTGAGTGTTCTTAACTGCTGAGCCTGCATTTTTTTCTCCTGCTATTGACCTTTTTGGTCATTTTGATATTTTACCTTAACCCAACTGGAATTGGGGTGGGTTTGGGGGGATTCTGGATAGAGCTGTTTTGCTGTAGGAGAAAGTAGAGGTGAGGCAAAAGATTGCAAACAGATGGTTCAAGAAAAATGTTTATGTTTCTGGCTTCTTCAGTTCTTCGAGAATCAGACTTGTCACCAAGCTTGTCCTGTTGACCAGGATTGCAGTGAAGCCATTCTACCTCATGGGCGGGTGCACAGCAGGATGGCTGCCCATGGCTGCCTCTGCTGTCTAAGCCACTCAGTTAGTCTCTTTCTTTCCTTCTCACTCCCCTGAGCTATTGTTCCCATTTGTGTTCCATTTTCTCAGCTACTGCTAAGAGCCACGAGGTCAGGGCCGCGCATGCCTGGCTCTTCCCTTTAGTATTATTTCACCCTCAAACTCCCAGTAGCTGTTATAAAGACAATTGTTGGAAAAACAGATTAAGTTTGAAACTTATGAAAATCTCTGTGACCCCTTGTTTTTTTATCCTCATTTTCATACTTCACAATTTGTCTTTTAATATGTGTGTGTGTGTGTGTGTGTGTATGTTTTCTTAAGTACCAGTAGGAAAGTTAAGAAAAGCATAAAACACAAACAACCCCCCCAAAACAACATAAACAACAACAACAAGACAAAAAACAAACAAACAAAAATAACAAATATAACCTAATCACTGAATAATATCCACTTCTATTATTTGGTGTATTTTCTAGTAGGTTTTTTTTTTCCTGTAATTTTGTAGCAAAATATATGAAACAATCTTGGTGTGTTCTACTTTATTGATGGCAAACATATTAGCAGTTTTCTATGCTGCTATTTAAGAAGATGTGACATTTATAATTAACATTTACCCCCGTGGTGTCAGTCCTTTGCCTCATTGTGGGTCATATGAATATATTGTGATTTCTTAATTAGCTAGACTTACTTTCAAGGTTGTAGAACCAAGTCAAGCCAACTGAAACAGAAGAACAAAGAGGGGGAGGGGATTTATTGCAAAGGTAAAGCAAAAGATGATAAGAGTTACTATAATGCCAGGGTGCTGAGAGACAAGAATGGAGGAGTCATATAGAGCTCCAGGGTAGACCTTTCCCCTGGGGCATCATAAGGTGGATAGCATTTGGTCTGGGCACAGAGGAGATCTTAAATAATAAGA
Source organism: Tokudaia tokunoshimensis (assembly GCA_036184795.1). Lineage (NCBI taxonomy): Eukaryota > Metazoa > Chordata > Mammalia > Rodentia > Muridae > Tokudaia > Tokudaia tokunoshimensis. Next base: position 29,639,948 of record BTHU01000003.1, read on the forward strand.
CTGTAAGTTATTTTAAAGCACTAATCATTCTACCTAGATGATTTGATTTGTTTTTCCAAACCTTTACTCTTTTCATGTAACAGCTACGGTATGATGCTCCCCCCCCTCGTGCTCATCATTTTCAAGATCTTCATGGGTATGTCCCACTGCACCGTACGAGTGCATCGTAATTTATCTATTACTTAGACTCCTTTTAAGTTTCAGAATCAACACAACCTAACCGGAGGCAAAACAAGGTTATTATCTTTATTATAAGGTATTTTCAGCCCCATTTTGCAGACGAGAAAAAACAAGGCTTGAGAAGTTATGCAATCTTGCCCGTGTGTGCTTCGGATTTTGACACATGGAGCAGAAGATTGGCGGTTGAGTGGGGTGGGTGACAGTGGACAGAAACAATTTATCCAAATGAACTGTCTTACCAAAAGCATTGCTAGCCACAAGTGTCTACACATTGTCACAGTGAGGCTGTCCTATGGGGGTACACTCCGTTAGGACCCGCCAGATGGAACTGGCAGGAAATAACTACCTTTCAGAGTGCTTCTTTAATGTGGTTCCTCAACAGACATCTGTGCTACCCATTGCAAAGAACTGGGGATTTCAAGTCAACTCTTGAATCTTCGGTGTGGCAGTTTCTCCCGTAACGGCTCCTTGGTTGAAGATCAAAGGCCACCAGACTTCCTAACACGGAGTCAGCTACTAATAAATGCTTTCTGCAGGGTGAATGATTGGCATGAGACCAGAGAAATATACACAACACACAAAACAAAACAAAGCAAAGCAAAGCAAAGCAAAACAAAACAAAACAACAAAAGCCCAGTCTGAATGTATTTGTAGGTCTTAAGATGTACTTTATTATCCTCTAAGTGTAAGGGTGCCGGTCAAACTATCATATCAAGACAAGCTGTTTCTACATTGTTCTGGAGTTTGCAAAAATCCTTGAAATACCTCTGCAAGCTCATTCCTGCCTTCTTGCATCAGGGCTCGCAGAGTGTCTGAGACAGGCCTGGTTCCCCGGGGTCCCTTGGGCTCACTGGTTGCACACAGGGAGCCACCAACTGGAGGGAGCAGCTTCAGGCTGTTGGAATGACTGCAGTGGGTCTGTCTTTGAAGTCTTACCCTGCAGTTATCTCTCCTTGCACCAGGCAGGCTGAAAGTGAACCCGTTTGCATGCAGCTGTCACCATTTAAGCCAGCAGGCGTTTGAAGATGTGCCGCCCCCCACCCCTTGTGAGGGAAGCCAGAATAGAACAAAGTGTGGTACTCCCATGGAACCAACTGAGTGAGCACTCGACCGGAGTGCGGGCCAGCACCTCTCCCCTTGATGGAACTGGGTATGGGAGAGCAAAGAGGAGAAATGGTGGTTTGTGTCCGCTCCGTGCAAATGTCAGACCCAGGTAGCTTAGAACTGCTGACGTTTGGGGCTCGGCGGGACAAAGTTGTGATGACGAAACTGGTAGGGAGAGAGCAAGGAGACCTCAGACTTTCTGGGGGTTTGTCACGTGGGTTTCTTCCTTGACATTTTCCTGCCTCGTCTCCTCTGGATTCGGACCACGGTGGAGAAGCCCAGGCTCCTACAGCTGCTAAATACATGAAATCTAAGACTGCTGAGGCCCTTAGCGTGGCTGCGGTTTTTGATGTCCTTACCTCATCTTCGTCACTTAAGTTGACTTGCTTTTCTCTCTCAGTGTGTGAGCTGAGACAGTGTCCTACCACCTTCTCTGTCTCTCACTTCCAGAGCTCTTTTTTTCCCCCCCAAAAGAAAGAAGTGTCCAGAAAAGCGCTCGCCCCTGTCTAGACCTCCCAAGTGTCTCGCTTACTCCTCTTGGGTGAATTTCTCTGATGCTGCAAATCCCACACATGGAGGGCTGGCAGTTGGCTCCTGGAGAGCAATTCTCTGTAATGACACCAAGCCCAGGGACCAGGCATGAGCCAGGCGCTTTGGGAACCACTTCTGCCTTCCCTAACCAGCTGCCTGGCTTGCTGAATAGCCTCTCGGCTGATTTCACAAGGAAGCCAAGTGACCAGGAGCAAATTGTTCATTTTCCAAGCAGAAATGCTGACAGAAGTAGAGCTAGACTAAGCTGAGTTACAAATCGCAATCGGAGCTGGGTGGGAAGCCAGCAGTCTGCAACAGGGCCCCAGGTTGTTTGTGCTGGAAGGGCTGGGAGAGTCGTGTGAGGCACACTTGGAAAGACAGTGGAGGAATTTCTGGTATGAGAACTGTCCGTCTCTGTATCTGCACATACCATGTGACCACCCTCTTGGTGATCAGGGACCTTGCATAAAGGGCTCTGGGGCTCCCAGTCCTTGGGAAGGATAAACATCTCCTTTCTGCCACCAGTGTGGTAGCAATTGTGGTTCTAGGGTGGAAGGTCTTGCCTCAGAAACTAGGCTGATGCTGTTGGCACTTATCTTGCCTCTGATGCAAAGCCAACAGTTCTCAGAGAGACCAAGGCTCCTTTCGGCTCTCCTAACTCTGGCAAGATCAGTAAATAGAAACAAACAACAAACAAACAAACAATCCAAAGAGTGCCACTCTTCCCTTTATAATCCTCATGTGTGGGAGTGATTCACACAAAGTGAAGAGCAAAACTCAGTTGACTTAAATTCTGACAAGCCAATATGCTGATGGGAGCAGGTCTGGGGTGTCCTTGTGCCTGTAGAGCAGAACACTACAAGGCCACCCGCAGTGACGCCCATTCCCATGTTGGTGTGTTCATCCTTTTTCCATACCTCTGGGAAACACAAGGGGTTGGTGGGACTCTCTTGCCACAGGGCCTATCAAAACTCACCATGAAGAAAACAACAGCAACAACAACAATAACGCAAAAAAAAAAAAGCCTTCAGAATTAGGAAGTGTTGCCTTAGTATAGGTTACTACTGCTGCGATGACACACCAGGACCAAGAAAACAACTGAGGGAGGGAAGTGTTTACTTGGCTTATACTTCCATGTCAGTGTTCATCAGAGAAAGAAATCAAACAGGACAGGAACTCAGACATAGAAGAAACAGGGAGGCAGGAGCTGATGCAGAGGCCACAGAGGGGTGCTTCTTACTGTCTTGCTCCCCATGGTTTGCTCAGCCTGCTTTCTTATAGAACCCAGGACCACCAGCCAGGGATGACACCACCCACAATGGGCCCTCCCCCAATCAATCACAACTTAAGAAAATGCCCTACAGGCTTGCCTACAGCTTTTAGAGGCATTGTCTCAACTGAGATTCCCTCCTCTTCAAAGACTAGCTTGTCTCAAGCTGACCTAAAACTATCTAGCTTAAGTACTTTGAGCGCGAGGAGCATCCAGAAAAAAAATGATGGTGTTTGCAAGTTGATCCAGATTGCCGTAAGCAGTTGAGATGACTGCAAGTTTGTGTCTTGGGGAAAATGATAGTAACACTGTGTTTCACTCTTAAGGTGTATACTACTTATGGATATGGTACTCTATGGCATACATCATGGCTTTCCATTTCAGACTTCTCAGTCATGCACTTGAGTTCCATTAGTGATATCAGAACCAGTACCAGAGAGTTCAGACTGGGCCAAGTCGGAGGTTGGAATTTTTGTTTCTCCACTTAACAAATGTTACTTATCTCTCAGCGATATTGTAGTCTGACCCCTAAAAGTTAGGCATCTACATTTTCATAGAAAGCCAGTAAGGTAAGCTAGATAAAGCTTCTAAAGTAGGTAGGTGTCTAACTTTAGGTCAACACGTACAATGAACACCCAACAAATAAACTCTGTTGGCTTTTTCCCTGTTCACCGATATCCAGGATCAATTAAGAAAATGTAATGACATATGCTTTTAAAAATTATTAGAGACCTGAATCCGTACTGTCCTGAGCTAGATCAATCTGAGAGGAAAGGAATAAGCAATAGGCATAAAGCCATTCGATAACTTGGGATGGAGGTCTAGCACTAGTACCTGAAGCAGGGACTGGACTTTCTGGCAGCCACCTAGGAAGATGGTTTTCCTTAGAAAAGCTCACTGGGCAATTTGGAGAATGTTCAGGGAAAGCTATCCTGTTGTCTGAGGATGCTTGCTTAGAGATGAAATAAAGGGTGGCCAGAAACTAAGCCCCAGAGAAATGAGGTATGAGGAGGAACTTACACATAGGAAGAAGACAAGCAAGAAACCTAGTTATTGAGGAGTTTGGAATCCTTCAAGCCAGAGCAATGAACATGTGGGACTCCCAGATTAAGCCACACATATACAGCTGTAAAAGGAAGACAATTCAGTTTTGCTACAATACATAAGACAAGGATTAAAGGCTCTCCTTGACTCAGAAAAAGTCATTAAAGTGATGTCCGTGCATCCGAGGTGGTGTCATGAGTACCAAGTTTAGATCTAGACAGAGGGAGTTTGTGAATAGGTGAGCAACTGTGGGGAGGGAAGACAAGGAGCACCACCCAGAAAAGCATTGAAAAATGGCGTAGCTTTAGTTTGAAAACAAGAAAGTGGGATACAGATCACAGCCATTGTCTTTAACAAATGTGAAAGGAAATAACTTCAGTCCAGGCTCATGGGCTCACAACAGGTAGACTTTGGCTGATTTACTCAAGATGGAAATCTGCTGCAACGTCATCAGGTGACTTGTAGGATCATCATAAGACAAAAGAAAGCACAGAAGAGTTAAGGAAGGCTCTAGCAGAGAGCAGAGCTGTGGTCACAGCAGAAGAACCAGCTAGCCTCAACGACATACTTGTGGTTGCTGCTGGACCCTTCCCTGCATCCCTGAACAGTCCTCGACTGTGACTCTTTTCTCCACATTAAAAATCCAACTCTGAGCTTCCAATTGGCGGTGTGAGCACAAACTCTCTGTCAGGAAGTGAGCAGAGGGAATGCCCACACCACAGGCTCCCATGAGAAAAAGCAGGGTTCTGAGTCTCTCCTCGATGCCGCCTGGAGAACCATTCCACCAGGAGATGGTCAGTGTCCCTCCCAGGCAGGCAGGAGAACCAAGAGGCAAAACTGGCATAATGCATCACAAGGCATCCAGCCGGGGTTCCCGGAGGAAGTCTGTAAGATGTAGGAGGAAGAGCCCTGTTTGCATGCAGCTGGTAAACAGATCTGTGTCTAATCTCCAAAATGTGGGTAAATTGGGCAGGAAGACAGCTCAGGAGGTAAAGTGCTTGCCTTGCAAGCATGAGGGCTTGAGTTCGAATCCCAGAACCGACATTAAAAAAATAAATAAGATGAAAAGAGGAGGTTTGTGGTGAATACTTGAGTTTTTAGTTTTAGTCAGAGGCAGACAGATCTGTCGGGCTTGCTGGAATGCGTGATTGTTGAGTTCCAGGCCAATAAGAGATCCTGTCTTTTAAAAAATGGTGGATGAGGCCCAAGGGCTATGTCTCCTGTAGCTGTCCTATGGCTTCCACATGTAATTCTACATAAATTGGCGCGCGCACGCGCGCGCGCACACACACACACACACACACACACACACACACACACACACACACACACGGTATGAGTGTTTGATTCATTTTCCTTTGCCATGTTTTGATGAAGGGTCTCACTATGTTTCATAGGCCATTTTGAGCTGTTTGGCTGAATGGATCCTCTCTTGCCTCAGCCTCTCAAGTTTTAGGACTATGGACCATCTGCCTCACCCGTTAAAGGATGTTTCCAAAGAGGAAAACTGGGTTACCATGATTAAGTTGGTCTGCCCCCGACAGACGGCAGCAACCGGATGGTAGCCACTTGATGAAGAGTATCCCCTGTAATAATACATGTCTAGTAACACAGCAGTGTATTAGCTTCTAAATTATTCTGTTTGAAGCACAGAATATTCTAGAAACTGGCCTATGGATTTTGGCATCTCTCCTCTCAAATTCTGGACCCTGAAGGAACTCATGCTCTGACACAAATATAGAAAGACCTATGAATCCACAATGAAACAACTCACAATTACTTTAATATAAAGGTTATTTAAAAAAATAGAACAGCAACAATGGAAAAAAAACAAAACAAAACAGAAATCCCTTGACATTTTGTGGCAGATTTAGACGGTAGGTGGAGGAAAGCTAGGAGAGTGCGGTGTTTGTTTTTTCTTTCCCCAAGAAGTAAGTGAAGTTGGCTATCATAGCCCAGGCATAGGAAGGGTGGAAGTGTGGGCAGTCTCTGGGCATTCAATTGGATCCTAAAAGCTCCCTGAATCTGGCAGTTGGAAATCTACAGGGACAGAGGAAAGAGTAAGAGAATACTCCCTCTGTTCCTGATGCTGGGACCAGCATTCCCAATCTCTTCCTCTTCCTTCCCCCATCCTCTCCACCCAAAAGTCTGCCCTGGTGACTAGTTGTACCCAGTGCCTCAGAAACACACTTGGGATCCACTGGTGATGGGTCATTTTTCTTCCCGGTTCCTCAACTCTATGTTTGGGTTAATTTCTCCTCTATCGCTTATAGGTGTTCTCAGCTCCTGGAGACCCTTATATATTAGATGAATCTTAAGCACATTCCTGAGACAGAGACTCCCCTGTCTAACCTTAGTCATGAGAAATGGACAGGTAAATGTGTGTGTGTGTGTGTGCGTGTGCGTGTGCGTGTGCGTGTGTGTGTGTGTGTGTGTGTGTGTGTAAGAAGAGGAGGAAGAAGAAAACAGAAAGCATAAACGTTAAGATGTTGGGGAAAGAAGGAAACAGGGCAAGTGGGCTTTACTGACGGAGCCAGGTTATGGGTATGGGGACTAGGGTGGGTCTAAGCAGAGACTGGACACTAATCTCACTTCCGGAGAATGGTGTCAATCACCTAAACACTTGATCCCCAGGTGAGGAGAGGCAGGCGATGCCTCGCAGTGCCAACTGGAACTGGAAGAGAATCCACCGATAAAGAAGACACTGAGCAAGGTTATTAGTGTGGATAATTACCATACCCGCTTGGCTTTTATTCGCATCCGTGCAGTATCTTCAGAAAAGGAATTTTAAAGCAGTTGAACTGCCAGGCATTCCTCCCGTGCACATTTTAAAACTGCCTGAGGTTTTTATCTCTTCAGATATTTACCATTTTCTGTCAAGAAAATGCCTTCCCTGAAATGTGGACTGCTAAGGAAACTTATCTTTCCCTTCCGTCTTCATGAGAACGTAGGTGATTAGACACGGAGCCCTTCTGGGTCTAGCGCCAGGCATCACACACCCCAGCTACGTGGAGGCCATTTGAATGGAACTGCAAAATAATCTCCAGAAGAGAAAAGCCAGCTTCCCATTGTCCTGGTTAAACACTGGTCGGAGGTGTGCTGTTCTGACAATGGCCAGGCAGTCCCAGGGTCCCTTAGTAATTACCATCTTCTATTATATCCTAGTTACTTCTCTAGAAGGTCTTAGAACTTTTGGGTAATTTTGTTTTGTAAGAAGCGGGAGACGTTTGAACTTTTTAAATCCAAGCACTGTGGGGAATTCCAATATGCAATTCCAACCTCTAAAACATAGGCTGCACTTCCCACGTGCCGGGTTTTATAAATGTTGGCTTATTGAATTGCCACAACCCTGTAAGGAAGTATTCTTTTCACTTCTAGTCATGGTGAAGAAACAGAAAAAGTGGAGTTCGTTGCCCAAGTCAACACAGCTAGTAAGTAAACAATATGGCTGTGGCCTGGACGCAGGCACATTCAGGAACTTCTGTTAGTATGAAGTGGAGGCCTTGAGGCCACTATCTATCTGCCCTGGACACTTCTCTGTTTTGTTTTACTGAACACACTGGCTGTAAACAACAGAGCCCAGAAAACCAATTATCCAGTTCAACTTTCTTCTTTAAGGCTAAGGAGAAAGACCCACAGAGATAAGGTGACATTCCTAAATCTCAGAAGAGAAAATACAGGTAGTTCACATCTTTCCTAAGACCTCCACGATGCTGCCCTCTGGGTGTGTGTGGGGGGGGCGGGGGGAGGGAGGTGGGGTGGGAGGGGAGAAGAAGAAAAACTAAGAACAAGTGTAAGGGCCTTAAAGAACTCAAACAGATGCAGGAGTCTGAAGAATGGCTAGGCGATCAAAGAGTGCTTGGAGGGGGGGGGAACCCAAATTAACTCAATTATGTCTTGCACTTCCTCCTTATTATACGAAGCTTAGAAAGGGTAATGGAAATGAGATCCACTCATAAATTACAGCATCCATTCATTCCATAAATAATTACTGGGAGCCTACCATGTCACACATGATTTGCATATGGGCATGTCCCTTGTGTCACATACAAGGTATCTGGGCACAGAAGAGACCAAGAGACTTCCCTGTTCCGGTGGAGCTTACATTCTGCCAACTGTGGGAGGACCAAGAACCTCTCGCATACCAAGCAATGGTCTTTCAAAAGGTGAAGGCTGGTCTGTAGCTTAAGCTTAGGGATGAGAGCTTTGCAAGGCCAAGCAAGAGGATGGGTGGCTTAGAACAAGTTATTACTGTTTCTCACATGTTTTGTGAATCTCGAAGGATGCTTGTGAATGCTCGTGCACGTGTGTGTGTGTGTGTGTGTGTGTGTGTGTGTGTGTGTGTGAGAGAGAGAGAGACCTTGAGCGTGCTTGGGCACATGGAGTGAGGTGCGCTTGCCAGTATGGGCAAGTGTAGAAGTCAGAGGTTGATACTAACATATCTTCCTCAATTGTTTCTCTGCTATATATTTTGAGACAGGGTCTCTCGTCGAGCGTTAAACTCTCTGTTTCCTCTAGACTGACTGGACAGTGATCTCCTTAAGACCTGCCCATCTTTGTCCCCCGGTGTTGGAGATAGGCATGAGCTGCAAGCCCAGCTTTTTAAGTGAGTGCTGGGGTGCAAACTCAGGTCCCGACCCTTGTGCACCAGGTACTTCATCTCCTGAGCCACATCACCAGCCCTATTGAAGGCATTTTTTTTTTAATTACTACAACAGTTTCGAACTCTCCACCTTATTTCAAATATGTGAAATAAATGAATGCTAGCTACATTTTGTGTTTCCAAGGAGTCATACAGAAAGCATTTCGGAAGTTGATAATAATGATTCCTGTTTCCACTAAACAGGCAGCGACTTGTTACCACTGACAACAACTCTACTTTGCAAGTTTCAAATTCACTTCTAAGGCTTTATGATAGAAAGTGTAATAACGGATGGAGAGGTGGCTCAGTGGTTGCTGCTTTCAGAGGGTCTGATTTTGATTCCCAGCACCCTTGTCACCAGCTCAAGGGGATCCAACATTCTCTGTGGCCTCCTCAGATACCTAAATGCATAGACATGTGCACACAGGCACTGACACAGACAGACAGACAGACAGACAGACAGACAGACAGACGGACCGACCGACGGATGGACAGATGAGACACACATTTTTTTTGGTGTGTGTGTGTGTGTGTGTGTGTGTGTGTGTGTGTGTGTTTAAAGAGTGAAAGGCAGATAGACATAGAGAAGGAAATAGCTAAATTTCCTTTATGTAAGAGAAAATAGACATTATTTGACCTTCTTTCCTTCCATAATATCCTTCTCTCATGATTTGATCCTGTACTCCTTTCATATATTCTGCTTTTAATTTTTATTTCGTGTGTGTGTGTGTGTGTGTGTGATTTGCCATTTATGATTTTTTTTATTTTCTAAGTTTTTTTTATTTACATTCCAAATCATTTCCCCTTTCCTGTTTCCTCCCTCCCCGAAAGTCCCATAAGCCCCCTTCCCTCCCTCTTTTCTCCATTCAACCCCCTCTCGTTTCTCTGTCCTGGCGTTCCCCTACATCCAGTCTTTCCAGGACCAGGGGTCTCTCCTTCCATCTTCTTAGAAATCTATTGATATGCGGATTGTGTCTAGGGTATTCTGAGATTCTGGGTCAATATCCCCTTATCAGTGACTGCATACCATGTGTGTTCTTTTGTGATTGGGTTACCTCACTAAGGATGATATTTTCAATATCTGACCATTTGCCTAGGAATTTCGTGAATTCATTGTTTTTAATTGCAGAGTAGTATTCCATTGTGTAGACATACCACATCTTCTGAATCCATTCCTCCGTTGAGGGACATCTGGGTTCTTTCCAGCTTCTGGCTATTATAAATAAGGCTGCTATGAACATAGTGGAGCATGGAGACACACATTTTTAAAAAGAGTTTAATAACAAAAACCTGCTGATTTTATGTTGACTAAATTACTCATCTGAAAGCTGTTGCTCTAAAATTACTGAAAACTGTGCTTGAAGAAATAAAGATAATTCTTTTTGATTTCACAATAATAACAACAACAACTAAAATTTAGAGGTTAGTCTTTGGGAATGAACTAGTGAAGATCTCATTCCTTCTGCTTCTCTCAGGCCTGCCTCCTCCTCCTCCTCCTCCTCCTCCTCCTCTTCCTCTTCTTCCCCTTCCCCTTCTTTCCCTTCCTCCTCTTAGAAAAATGTCCAGGTTACGTTGAGCCTCTTATCTCCCCTCCTCCCCACCAGCAAACTCCTGGGCTTCACACTACTGGACTAACTAAGGTCACATGTCTTCTCTAGGCTAATCACGGCAGAAGGGAAGTTGGGATTCCACTGATGAGTCTCCAGCTGGAGTTGGAGGATAAATAGATGAACTGATAAAATGACAGGCTGCTCCCATTGGAGGAGAGGTGAGCAGATGTGGGAAGAGACACAGTTCTACTTCAAGCTCTGTGACCTTCAAGGTGTTGGGCTCTGACCTTACGTCAGTGAATAATCCAGTCTAACCAGATACTCAGACAAACCCGAGGAATTTTCTTGGCACCATTTTTTTTTACTGTGAACTATTACGAGGTTTTTGAATTTTGCTTTAGATTTTCAGTAGGAAGCAATCAGGTTCCCACCCTTGATGGAACATACTTAAATATTTAGGTAAAATGAAAATTGATCAAGCCTTGAGTTCTAAACCCATTCTTAAGCCAGGGCCTGGGTGAAGGTGAAGTCGCAGGGAATTCTGTTCCATGTGGCCAAATTCCCAGTGGTCTGGAAATGTTCCCTGTTACACACTGTGTCTGTGACGGTTGCCAACCTGGTAGCTGCCTCGTGTGGCAGCAAAGTCCCTGGGGCTGGAAGAAGGTGGAGAGCTGACGAGTAGGCCCAAAAACAGAATGCCTCACGGTCCGCCCGTGGGCATGCTGGCTAGCTGCCAGACAGGTACCCGTTGATACTGTGCTGATGGCACCTCTCCCTGATGATCCTTCAGTGCTGTCTGAGTAACACTCAGGAGCTGCATTTTATAGTTTTCTAAATTATAGGATGCCACAGCATAAACATAGATCTTTGTCTTATTTACAGCCGGGCAAAGGCTGGCGGAAAGAAAGCATGTGAAATTTGATGCTCTAAGGTGATAATGTCGAATCTTATTCACTTAGGCCCAATAAAACCCAGTTCCCTGTCTTTAGTTCATCATTACCGTGTAATGGCATCTCCTGCTAAGAGAGTCACAAGCATTGTCTATCCCTGAGTTTGAGGTTTATGGTGACCTGGGAGAGAACTGCAAGAGGGTTGAGGCTGAAATGTGGGGTGACGGTTGGGGATGGAGATAAAGGTTATGTCATGAACACTATTAAAGTCAGTTCAGGGGAGATTATTAGATTCCAGTAAAACAGGTAATTTGGTCCAAAGTTCCTCTGTTACTAAAGGTAATAAGTAAGTGGATCTCAGATGCCTCCAGCAGGAAGCGAACTTGCTCATCACAGAAGGGAATGAGATGCTTTTCAATGCCAAAGGTTAGATCTCAGAATCTCCTCCCAGTTGATGGATGGAACTACAGACGCTCTCAATAGCAAAAATGGACAACTCACTGCCTTGTTAAAGGGGTTCTCCAAATTCTCTCCAATTAAACTAGTCTCCAAATTCTTTGCCAATAACCAAAGGTGTAGAACCATGTTTGAATTTCAAAACATTCCTATGGATGGAATTTGAATAAAGAGGAAACAAGAACCATGAGATGTTCAGTGGAGGTGGTGTTTTTTTGGTTTTGTGTGTTTTTAGAGAGCTTTGTAAAAGTCATGGCCAAGTGCTAGCTAGCTTAGAACAAAAGCCTGTCAGCCGCACCCCCAGTTGAAGCGGACCAAATTCTCCAGTGGCTTCAAACATTGCACATAGAATATGAAATGGGAATTTCGTTTAGGGATTTGTCAGGTGAGGTGTGTTTTTTTTTTAAATGTATTTAGCAAGTATTACTTTCAAGACAATTGCTTCAGTTAGGTTCACAGATCTACCACAGAGAATTGGAGCGGGTTCTCTGAAAAGCCAGGATGCTGTGGCTTTTGCTGTGTGGTTGTATGGCTCTGCCACACTGCTCTGCCTGCCTCTGGGAGTTTGTGATGTGTGTACACGGTCAGGGGGGTGTGGAGGCTGAGGATGCCCTTACAAGGGCTCAGCCAGCTTGGCACACTCTCAGTCCCGGGAAGTCCACGCTGTTGTGCAAAGAGCAGGTGGGCGAGAAAGCGCAACACTGCAGGGCAGACGGTACAGCTGCAGAGGCGGAATTCCCCTCCAAAGGCTCGGCACGGCTTTGAAAGTGATTCATCATTAAACTAGAAGGATTTCTGAAGCCGTAGATGAACCTGGGGCTTGATTGGTTTCAAATTAACTCTTTGTAGTCGTTTTTCATTCATCCTTCAAGAGACGGTCTCTGCTTTTGCCACAGACGGAACGCAAATACTCCTTGACATCTTTTCAAGAGCGGCAAGGCTCTGGAGTGCTTCTGAACCGCATCTGCTTTCCATTCAGCTCGCATCTTGCTGCTAGGAGGCCCGGCAGGGAGGGGCTCCCTCCGCAATCCAGGGGCTGGTTTGCGTCAAGTTCACCATGGAGAAAAAGAGGGATTTGCTTTTCCCTGGAAGGAGACTCTGTGCTTCTGAAGCTACAGGGGAAATACAGAGGCATGCTCCTGTCTGCTTTTTCTGTTGTTTCTTTCTCTCTGGATCTTTCTTCCTGTGGTCTTCTTCCTGCCCGGGAGTTAAGAATGGCTTCGCTTTTGCTAATGCCACCAATTCAAAGCCTTTTCTCTCCCGGTGGTGGATTTCTGCTGCTACTGTTTCCTCTGAGGGAGACGACTCATGTGTCAGTCAAAAGTGCCTTTCATTCACGAATCCCAAAAACAATTAAATGCATAGCACGCTAGGCTGTGGAAACCTTTCTGGCGACTAAAGTGAAGTTTCCTAATCCTCTTCGGCAGGAGTCAGGCCACAGCGCTGTGGCCCATTCATGGGCTGCGGCTCCTTAAGCGCTTTGATCTCGGGCTTGATTACAGCTCATCTCATCATCAAGGATGATCTGAATTCATGAGTTCTTCCCTTCCTAATAACAGCCCCTCGATCCATCCTCAGAAGCAACCCCAGCTCGAGGGAAACTGGTCGCAACCAACAGCAAAAGAATAATGGGCTAGCTTCAAACACAAGTGACAAATGGGATTTTTTTCATTAGCCAAATGAGTCTTTGAATGAAATGCTAAATAAAACAGAAAAGTTTCATTTTCAGGGCACTGTTAAGTCCACCAATTGCCACTCGGGGATTAGTAGGTGCGATTATTTCGTTTTCTTCCCCAGAGAGCAAACCTGAGGTAGAGAGGAAACTGAAAACACCTGCTACATTCAAAGCAAGCACACGGTTGAACTTGTGACCACTGAGTGTACAAATCCTGAAACCCGCCCATTTTTTCTATGGTTCCTTCTTAGGAGTAGAGGGGGCCACTTTTCAAGACACACTCCCCCTTTTTATTTACTATTATTATCTTAAGATTTTGTTTACTATTTTAGTGTGTGTGTGTGTGTGTGTGTGTATTCTTGTGATTGCAGTAGCCTAAAGAGGCCAGAGGTATCCGATCCATATAGAGCTGGAGTGTAGAACAGTTGCCAGCCACCCTATTTAGGTGCTGTGAATTGAACTTGGGTCCTCTGGAAGACCAGCAAGTGTAACCCATTTTAAAATTGCCTTTAAGAAAACATGGAATTGAATTTGAATTCAGTCACTATCCTTATCATTTCTAAGGCTGGTAAGCAAAGAGTGATGCAGATGATTAGAAGACAATAGGAATCAGCACAAAGCCACACACGGGAAGACAGAACAGGGTAAGGCGGCCAAGTGCCTGCCTCTGCAGTTAGCAGCCTTGCTTGTAATTATATTTTGCTCAGGCTTAAACTGGGGAAAGCACAAAGGAGACACTATTAAAGCATTAGCTCCCACTAAGGAAAGCCCATTCTGTGCAGCAGCAAGTTCTGAGCACCCAAGACTTAGCTCCATAAGCCTGCAGACAGCTTTCATGTTGCACCAAAGCTATGGAAGAAAGAAGAGCAAGCAGGTGGGGTCCTTCCTGCGAAGGCACTCCCCAAAATTGCTCATTTCTCCCCATGCCAAGCTCAGCCCCTCTTCACCACACCCGGGAGGCTGAGCTCCACCTTCTCCTACCCCAATCTTTTAACGTACATAGCACGTGCATGCGCACACACACATGCACACATACGCACGCACGCACGCACATGCCAGCAGGCTGTCCTCTGCTCGAACTCAGCAAGGGACAGAGGGAGGTGCTTATGCCCCTGGAGAACAAGCGTGAGCTGAGAAGCACCTCTCTCAGAACACCTGAGTGAACAAGGACTTTGCAGATTTCAGAGGAAAAGCTCCTCCCACAGGACCACAAACTTCAAAATAACTGTCCCCACCTCATCACCTCCTGTTGGCACACCTGCAAGAGGACTAATGTGCAAAGTAATGACATGACAGGAAGGTCTCCAGGATCCCTTCCCTGAGTCTTTCTGTTAAAATGACAGATTCGATCTGAGATTTCTCTATCACATAAAGAAGACCAAGGACTCGCAGATGTGAGCAGCCTTTTCGTCCAGTTACACACACACACACACACATAAACACACACATACACATACACACATGCACACACATACACACACATATACATAAACACACACACATACATAAACACATACATACACATACACACATGCACACACACACATGTACACACACATACACATACACACACATACACGCATACATAAACATACACATACACATACACACATACACATACACACATGCACACACATACACACACACACACACACACACACACACACACACCAGGCACCACAAAACCAAGTCCTGATGTAGCTCTGCTGCATTGGGTGCTCTTTCCCTCTGGTACCTCCTCTAGTTTCACACCCGAGGAGCACCTGTCCTGGAGACAGGGTGAAAACTTGCATGCCTTACCCCATACACTAAGACAGCAAGACAATGCCCATGTTCCTACTGCTTCAAAAAACAAAAACAAAAACAAAAAACGTTTACTGAGAGTCTTTGCTGACAAATCCCTGGACCAAATTGTTCTCTTTCCCTCTATTGAAGTCTTAACAACGTGGACTGAATGCTGAGACTTTCTCTGAAGAAATTCATGTCCCTAAAGTCCTTGGAGATTATCACCAGCATCAAGTATGAGAGCAGTCACAGAGCACAATCAGAGATGACCCCGAGTAGAGAAATCAAAGTTAGCAGTTTAGTTTTTGAAGTGGCCCCGCTGCTTTTAATTGATTCCATACACTTTATGTTCATGAATAATTACCTGACTGCTTCTCTTTTTGTTGTATAGCCTTGGTATGCTACACCTGAATAATTAATTACTTAAATTGGCCTCTGTGCTCTAAGAAAGGTTTGGAAGCAGTAGGACCGACATGCACTGGTCTCTGTACTCACATTGTTTGTGAGCAGAAAAGGACTAGAAGGGACTTTTTTTCCCCCTTGGTTTTGTTTCTGCCACATACTCGAAGAGATGGTCACCATTTGCTAGTCATTTCTTTCTATCCATTTACACCTCGAGGTAGTCATTGCCAATTTGACTGAATTTACAATCACCTGTAAGTATGAGGTGTTTGCAGAAGGGTTTGAGGAAAGAAACCCCTCCCTGGATGTGTATGGTATTATCTCATGGGCTGAGGCCCTGTGCTGAAAAGGTTTAAAAAGAGTAGACCAATGGAACATCGCTTTCATCTCTCTCTGCTTCCTGACTGCAGATGCAATGTGGTCGCCTGCCGTACACTGCTGCTGTTAAGGTTTTCCGACTGTGATACCTCCAAGCCGTGAGCCAAACCTACCCGTCCTCCCTTGAGTTGCTTTCATCTGGTATTTTGTCACAGCAATGAGATAAGTAGCTAATGCACATGATAAATGTACTGAGTCGGAGAGAGTGGGTAGGTAGTGCTGTCACTGTGTTAGGAATCAAAGGAGCTGTATCGAAGCAAATGGATGCAGTCAAGCCTCCTGATGCAGGCCTTCCTGACTGCTGTCCCTCAGAGGTTATGAGTCAGGGCTCTGGACTCTACTCCCCTTAAAATGTTGCCTTTTTCGTACTGTAGAAACACAGGTTAGTCAGTGTGCCTCTATAAGCTTTCTTATGCGTTTCCTCATCTATAAGAAGGGAGTAGAGCCAACTTTCCAAATAAAGCTGTGGGAAGCTTTACAAGAATGAGTATATGAAGCACTCAACAGAGGCAAGTCTAATTCACAGTGAAGAAGCCAAGATTCGCTTGGTCATTATTACTTGTTCTACTGCTATTGGTGAGGAGACCCAGGACCAGGATGTATGAGAGACGTCCATAAGGAATGTCAGGGAAGAATGTTATCAGAGACCATGTTTTTCCTCGCTTTTGAGCCTACTCCCTAGTGAGAACTCTTGTTGAAGTGTGAATTTCCTCTGCATTGTCGATAAGTCTGTTTTCTGACAGTATCCATATTTTAAAGCAGGATTAGTTTACAGAAGCCTCCAAATGGAGATCTGGTTGGAGGATCCAACCTAATACAGTTTCAAACATAAATTTTATCCCGGCTGAACGCATCGAAACACAAAGACTCTGTTTAGTTGGATACAAAGTAATTTGGGTGTGCTACTTTTCCCAAGGGGCAACCAGACCAATGCTACTTCAACTGCTCTAAAGTACCTAAGACTTAGAAATGAGTGAGCAGTCAGACTTGCCAGCAAACATGTCTGGGATCCCAAATCCATCATTCTACCACTGCCCATAAAACAAGGTCCAGATTTCTCCTTCTGCCTGTGTTTGTTCTGAGCACTAATTATATTCATATCTGCCTCTTTGAAGTTATTGAGACTATTGGGAAATGTAAAGGAAGCTGTATTGATTTCAATCTAATATCATTTCTTCCCTCTCTATTGCCTTCATCTATGGGCTGTCTCACATGTTGACTGACATGTGGCGGGTGTCACATGTCAGGCACAGCATAGGGCATTATCAACAGAGCTCGGTCATCTCTAGATCGACGATCTCTCTGGTGAAGAGATTTAGGTTTAGAATGTCTGGATTGTATTCTACTAAAATGTCCACAACCTTCCCTTTCAAAATCAATTTCAGTTGTCAAAAAAAAAAGAGAGAGAAAGAGAGAGAGAGAGAGGAGGCGGTGGCAGTGAGTCACTTTGAAATAATATAGCTTATTATTATCATCCTTTTAGAAAGCTTATTAATATAATTTTTCTCCCAAGGGAGCTGAGTTGGTTTATAGCTCCGCCCTCCTTATCTCAACATGTGGTTGAGTTCAGAAGGGAATTAAAATTTGGGGATTTTTTTTTCCTCCAGGGAAAAACTGATAGCTCATATCCCAAACTCATTTTTAAGTTTAGCAGGAACATTTTTTCAGTCCTTTGAGTTTAGTTTTTAAATGTACATACAGTAACTAACATCAAACCTCTCCCCAAATTCATGTGTTTGGCCTGAATACTTGGGAACAGTCTTCACAACTAGGGCAGACACTCTATCTATGGCAGTGTGCTTTAGCAATGCAGACTGAAAGTGTGTAGTATAGTGTAGGCTATAAACTCATGGAGGGTAAGGTCCTGATTTGAAGGGTTCACTGCTATATCCTCACACTAAGAATCATATATGGCTCATAGCAAGCGCTCAGTAAATATTTGGGAAATAATACATAGATAGGTATCTAACAGACTTAGAGATGGAGCTTCAGGGTCAGTAAAATATATACATATATCATATTGATGAACATTGATGTTTTCTACGGGGCTCTGTGTCATGTTATCCTGGGTACAACAGGACAGAGGGTAGTGGATGGCCTGAAATTATTACGTGCTGAGCTCTAGGGCACAAGTTATTATTTCCAGAGATCTTTCGTTTATTTATTGTAATGCTGAAAACTTGCGCCAGGCAGGTCATCTAAAATATCAATGGCATCATCTGCATGAAAATATCATATTCCATTTCTGTTTCCCTTTAACAGGGCGCTACTGTGGCAGAAAGGACTTTCCAGAGGTTAAGAGTCCCCAGAGCTTTGGACGTGGTCAGTGGAACTGAATACTCAGAGGGGACTTCAGAGAGGATTCTGCTGGCTAAGGCACAGGGGCGGGAGCTACTGATAGGCATGTCTGCTCTTTGCAGCCTGTGTCCACCTTCGAATAGCTGACGTACGAGAAGACAGACCTCTCTGTGAGCTGCTTTTCCCGTTACCTTCTAGGATCTTTGGAAATGGGCTACAGGAGGAGGAGAGAGGGGATAAAAACTCATGGATGATGGGAAACTACTGTGTCCCAAGCTAGAAATGGCAAGTAAAGATCAAGGAGGGTCTGATGACTCTATCCTACAGGGTCAACAGTGCAAAACTCGAGGCCTAGAAGTGTGAAGGGAATTTTTAGATGAGCATAAGCAGCGGATGTAATAGAAATACCTAGAGACCGGGGTAATCTCAAGAGTGTTTGTCTCTCTGCCAGTAAGGCTGGCCTCTGCTCAGTTCCAACTTAGGATAATGTGTGGGATTCTGGCCCAGACTGACCACATCTTGTGAGCTTCATAGCAGCCAATAAGCCATTCTTTTCTATGAAAACTCTGAAGTTGTTGACGTTCACAATGTATTTATTATTTCTAGGTGTGCCAACCAAAGATAATGTATCATGGGCCGGTCAGATTTCTCTGAGTTAAACGTTCCATCATTAATTTGCTGAGTGAGTATATGTGTGGCACTGTGTAGGAACCAGCAGATATAATATTGCAAATGAGTTGGGCTGTGTTTTCAACAACTTTTGCTAAGCGAAGGAGAAGGCACAGAAAGGGTATAAGTGCTGGATTGGAATAAGGGCGATCAGGGCCCAATAGACAGTAAGGAAAAGAGGCTATCTCAGTACCTGAGGTCGGAGGCCAGAAGCCAGGAGAAGGGTGATACCTAACAGATAGGAAGCTGGAAAAACGCTCAGAAGAAAGGGAACAGCTAATGCATACCAGTGGGGCTCTGCACAGCACACTTTAAAAGGGGTTGGGGTGGGCTTCGATTGCCAGGGATAGACAAGTGACAGATATCGAGAAACCTCCATAAAGCCTCCACCTCTAGGCACAATGTGTTCTCTAGATCCAGTTCAAACTGATGCTCTCTGACTTTCTGGTTCTCGGATTGATCCAAGAATGGTAGAACACACTAAACTCGTGACAGTCGACATGGAGACTGACACCTCAGGATCAAGACCCTCTAGCAGCCTAAAAGTCGGCTGGGGAGTGTGACTTGGATACACTTGGCTTTCCCTGAACCCACTGCACACTGGCAGACCTTCTGTTCTAACTCACATCTGGATCCCTCAGCCTGTGGCAACTGTATCCATTGGACATCTGAGTGCGTCAACAGCTCTCCATACCAAACATCTGTTCACAGTTGCATGACCACAGCACAGAGTTCACCGACAGCCCAAGTTCTCACACCAAGTTATATTCCTCTAAAATTTTATAGACACACACCTGCCCAATCGTCATGATACCCCTCATCATCTGTGACCACCACTCCATTTTCCTAGACCTAAATGCCTGTCTTCTTACTCAGTTTATCGTTGTTCCGGCTGAGTGAACACAGCTTTACCTTTCTTCCCCAGGGCCTGTATGGCTGGACAGCACATCACAGCAGAGAAACTTTCCACATAGTGCTAGGACTCTAACCACAGCTCTCTATCTGACCTGTTACGGTTACTTTTATCTTCTCACAAAAACATGTTTTAAATGTAAGCAAGTTAATGAGTATCTGACCACAAGACTGGTCTCTCTGATGACTAATGGCCCGCATCTACTGAGGAGAATAGCCTTTCAAGCAGAAGGGACACCAGAATCACAGCTTCCCTTAGCTCTGTGCTGAATGCGGTCGACTTGGAAGGGGCATGGAACAGATCAGATAAGAGACGTCAAGCAACATTTCGAAGCCAGATATTCATGAACATGGGATTTTTTTTTTCATTCTTTCTATTAACCACTGTGTGTAATTCTAGAATTTATTCTCTAGAGTAGAGCAATAGTAATCTCATTTGCCCCGACTCCGAAGCCCTTTGAAGTTAAACATTGAGAGAGAGAACGGCAGGACCACTCAGCAGAGATTAGATCTTGTTTTAAACACTAGCTGCTCTGAGAATAATTTCCTTAATTAATATTCACAAGATATCATACACTTGAGACTGTATTTTTCTGTAACCTACTTGCATGTAATTGCTCGCTAAGGCTCTCCAGTTCATTTGTATTTTCCTTCTGTGTCAGTACTCAACAAAACCATTTCCATCTAAAAGCAGTGCTGAGGGGCAGGGGGTGCACGGGGTCTCCCATTCTGTGGGAAAGCCAGCACACGTGGGCTTTCATCTCATTTCTAAAGTTAATATTGTTTTGTACTCATACCCATTGTGAACCAGGCTCCCAGACTCTCTGTACTTTGGACTCCAGCCCTGATGCCTCCTCAGGGCCGGTCCTATTGCCGTCTCTCTTAGCAGAGCACTTTAGAGCTTCAATGGATCTGAGCTATGAAGCCCTAAAGGAGCCGCACTTGCCAGTAGCACCAGCGTCTATGGGATCTGATCCGTGCCCACCTGGGTCAGAAACCAAAACATCGACAGCCTAAGTGACTTCAGATGACGAAGAGTCTGCTTATCATGGATGGATGGAAGATGCTAAGATAACCTGGAAAGAGGCCTTTCTTCTGGTCCAGAGGCAGCGCCTTCCGGGCTTTGTCAGTTTCTCAGAGTGAACTGAAAACTGAAAAGGCTTCCTTGCAAGCATAATGCTGAAAAGAGCTGAGCACATTAGCTAATTGCTTAAGGCCTCCAGCCCTTTTCATATGTATTTGTAAGCAAACACCTCTTATAGTGAAAATAACAGACCTGTTTCCTACTACATCTAACTGTTAGAGATAGGTTTCTGTTCTTTTGTTTTGTCCAAAATAACAGATAATTATGTGGGGGGGGTTGTTTGTTTTGTTTTTAAGAAATGTTTTATTTGCATTGGTGTTTTGCCTACATGTACGTCTGTGTGAGGATGTCAGATTGCCCTGGAACTGGAGTTACAGACACTCGTGAACTGCCAGGTGGGTGCTGGGAATTGAACCCTGGTTAGTGTTCTTAACCACTGAGCCATCTTTCCAGCCCCGATTATGTAATTTTTAAAGCAGTTGATAGCTTTACCAACAATGATTGAGCTAATTAAGAACAATGTATCTGCTGGAGTTTTTTGTATCTGTTTTGGTTTGGTTTGGTTTGGTTTTGGTTTTTCTGTGTAGCACTGGCTGTCCTGGAACTCCCTCCATAGGTAGACCAGGCTGACCTCAGATGCAGAGATCCTCTCACCTCTACCTCCCAAATGCTGGGATTAAATGGCGGGTAGCACCTCCACCCCCAGCTGTATCTGCTGTTCTGAAGCTAGAGAACACATGAACAGAGACTGGGGGACATCAATCGTACATCAGATGTCCTGCTCTGTCACTCTCTGCAGTATTCTCTGGAAACAAGGTCTAGCACTGGATCTGGAGCCCTTGGTACTTTGGCTATGTTAGCTGGAAGAAAGTCCCAGAAGTCCTTTGGTCTACCTTCCCAGGTCCCGGAAGCTAAACTGGACTTGCAGGCTTACAATGCCCCTCCCAGCCTTTTCCATGTATTCCAGGGATCCGAACGCACTTCACCGTGCTTGTACAACAAGCACTTTGATCTACTGAACTGTCTCCCAGAGCTGCTCTTCTGCACACCTTTTATGTTCATTTGCCTTGGGCACAAGTTTTCCTACCTACACTGAGACCTGGAAATTAGAAACCTGAGAGTAAAGGGTGGGGAAAACGGCAATGTGAGTTGGGTTCTCATAGTTCCCGAAAGAGTAGTCCCAGGCAAGAGTTAAAAACAGACAGCCCTGAAATACCAACCAGTCAGTTGGGAAGGACGAGAGGCTGCCATTTCCCTGAGCTGGCTGTAAATATTGAGGTTTCATTGAGAAAAGTGTAGACTTGGCATTTGCAGGTGAGGTTCCAGACATCACAGGCAGATTTCCCAAATGATAAATTGGTTCTGAAGTTCAGGGATCTGCTTGGTCAGGCTGGAAGAGGGCAGACTATACGGGAAAGAAAGAACTTTTTTTTATGGTCTTTCTCCTTCATGACAGTTGCTGGTCCCCTAAGATCCTCATCTACTCGAGGGCGATACTGTCTTTGACTTTCATGCACATGGGGTCAGCTTGGTTGGGGAGCATGGGGATTGAAGACAGGGTGCTCTTGGCTCTGAAGTTCATGGAATTGTAAGAAACAGATGACCTTAGCCAATGGCCTGGATGGCAGAGGCAGAAATATGGTACTGAGCTGGGACTGGGCTGCACTTCTGTTTCTGCAGAAAGGACATCAGACTGCTTCCCCAAAGTCTAGCTATGGCATGTAAGAGAAAGGACGGACTGAAGATGTCTCGAGTCCTGCTCAACTGGATGGCCCAGCAAGAGGCAGAGGGCTTCAGCGGTAGTGGTAGTTTTGGTAGTAGTGGTAGGAGGGTTAGTTTTGCCAAAACGGCTGCTAGAGACAGAGGGCTGGGAGGGAAACCCCGGAAAGATGAACACTAACTATCTAAATATCAGACAGCAGGCAGCCATCAACCAGAGGAGCATGGTCCCCTGGGCATCCTGTCCCATCTTGACCTTAGTCACTCTGCAGAGTCTGCATCAGTGGCTAGACGTAGGGAGGAACTGAACAAGAGGAATGGCCTCCTGTCCCGTCCTCGCAATCCCCGTCCACTAAAGACCCCAACGAGAAAGAAGGTGAGAAGATGCCCCAGCCCCACTCAAAGATTGAAGATGGGACTCTTATCTCGGGGGAACAGTCTCTCTACCAACAGCCTGCAGCCCAAGAGTCTGCAGAAAACCACCGGACTGCAGGATGCAGAGCTGCAGTGGGGAACTGTAAAAGGTGAAGAAACCCCACCAGATATTAAAGGGGAGCTCACACCCCAATCCCCCTGTGTGCCTGATGTGCAGGCGGTTTGCCTAGAAACAAACAGGAAAAGAAAAACAAAACACGGACAGAAAAGAAAAAGTAAAGAAAAAAAAAGGAAAGATGGTCAAGGGAACAGTGTCAAGGGTGGGGGATGGGTAAGAGAGAAAGCAAAAACTCCCTGCGTGGAAGCAAAGCAACCCATGAGAGCTTGGGAGTGAGCGCCCGGGCCTTTAATTTCACATTGATGATTCTTGTACCTCATCAGTCACTTCAATTTGCACTTATGATTTGAAACATTAAACCAAACTTTTAAACATTAAATCACGTTTCATTTAAAATATTAAAGTAAATATCAAGATAATGTTGAAGCTCTTCTGACTTCGTAGTTCCAGGCCTGTAATCTACAGGTTCTGGTCAGTTTTCCCTGTTATATATTAGAGTGTACAGGCACTGTGATTATACTTAGCTAATTCCCAAATTAAAGATTTCTCTAATTGTAGTCTTTCTTTAGTTCTTTGTAGCTGTTAAGAGTGCATCATGTTCTGTTGTGTAAAGGGAAACTTGTACTTTTTGTGTCCCATTAGGAGCAAAGTAAACCATGGGCTCTTGCTCCCAGCAAGACAGATGGCTATTCTTTCTGGTCCTCTCTCATCCTAGCCACAAAACCTGGGCATATATGTATATGGTTGTGTGTGTGTGTATGTGTGTGTGTGTGCGCGCGCGCATGCGCGCGCGCTCACACATGTACATATCCGCGTGCACATACATTCACACTCACAGATGCACACACATGCATACACACGCACACCCTCATACACACATCAAGTCAATAGAAGACTTCAAAAGGAAGATATAAGAAGCAGAACCCACTTAAGAGTTGGCACTCTAGAATACATACAGTGGTGAGCCTCCTATAAGTCTGTCTGAGGCTTTGAACTGCAGAAGTTGATATTTATGGTTACAAATGGATATGAACCAAAATGAAATTGCAACAAGCAAGCAATGAGGAGTTTGGGAGTAGGATAGCATGCAAAAGGAAGGCTTGTAGACCTCAACGGTCATATTGTAGGCCCAGAACTATGAAGCACACATAGAGTGTGTCCCCATGGACACATAGAGTATGTCCCCATTGACACAAAGAGTATGCCCCCATTGCCACCCCTACAGCAAAGGCAGAGTGAGAGTTTAGCCTCACTTGGCTGGTTAATATCAGAAGAGTCTGAAAACCAGGCAGAATTTTCCCATCATCAATAGTGGCAAGAGAGGTCATATGGGAAGCAGGGAGGTTCCCACTCTCTGAGGTATCCTCCTCAGGGAAATGTTCAACAGAACATGATTCTCAACATGTGCAACTGTCGTGAAGAGTACCTTCACTTGGAATCTCTAGACAGCTACCAGAACGCAGGTCATCCACTCTCAGCCGTCTACTCCGTGCCTGCAAAAAGAAAACAGTACTCCCTCTTCTCCAGCCAGAGCAGAGGCTAAAACAGAAGGTGTAAATAAGTTTCAAAACTCTACAATACCCTAGGTTTCTGGGCTTTAAAGATCTGAAGGAGATACTGAGAACCAGGAAGGTCCCAACTGAGTGATGGAAGACCATCAGTAGATGGCAGCAGTGTTGACGGCAGAGATGCTTGGATTATTGTACTATCTGAGCAATAAGCAGCCAGTACAGAATTCTTTGAGCAATTACAAATGTATTTAAATCAGATTCAAAAAAATAGAAACTCGGCTGGATGATAGTGGTACATGACTTTAATCCCAGCACTCGGGAGGCAGAGGTAGACAGGTCTCTGTGAGTTTGAGGCCAGGCTGGTCTATGAGTTCGAGGACAGTCAAGTCAACCCTGTTTTACAGAGAAATCAGAGACACACACACACACACACACACACACACAGAGAGAGAGAGAGAGAGAGAGAGAGAGGGAGAGAGGTATAAAGAACAAAACAAAAATTAGACAGGACTCCAGAAGAACAACACTGGCCTACCTAAATGGAAGAGGCAGGAGAAATCTGTTGATTCAAATATGTGGCCATCAGGGCTGGAGCCAGCTCAGATGCTCACTGGCTACTCTTATAGATGACCAGGGTTTCATTCCCAATACCTACATGGTGACTCACAACCATCTGTAACTTGAGTTCCAGGGAATCTAATGTCTTCTTCTGGCCTCTAAGGGCACTAGACCTCATTCACATGGTGCACAGATATACATACATAGAGGGAAAATACCCACCAAAATAAAAATAAAATAAAACAAAATGAAGATCTGAGAGTAGAGAATGTATCAATAGAGCACTGAACCCAGAGTCTCAAGGACTTACCTAGACATAAAGCAAAACCAAACACCGCTGTCATTACTCTTCTGGAAGGAAACCACACAGACTAGGTCTGGGAAAAAAATGGCTGAAGACCCCCTTAAATTTGCTAAGGGACACAAATTTATGAATTAGGAAAAAGCAGAAGAAACTATAATAATATTCTCTAATAAGTGCATAATAAGACATATCTCAGTGAAACTTCTGAAGACATAGCAAATAAAAGCCTTGACAGCAGCTGGAGAGAAATAGCACCTTGCCATTAGGTGACAAGCCAGCCCTGTGACAGCAGAAACCAGGGAGCAGAAGGAATAGAATCTGTGTCTATATATGGGCTTCTCTTATTGAACACTGATAAGTCATGAATTGTATTTTCTGAAAATACAGAAATCAGTAACAGAAAAGTAGAAGGAAAAATCACCAGGAGCTCAGAGAGCAAGAACTTTAGGTAAGACAGGGCCATATGACTGGAATCCTATGGGGAAGTACTGTGAGTCCTTCTCTAAAGAAATGTCATTGCAACGTGCCAATCCCTCCAAAAGTCCACAAGTCATTTGAAGTGAAATAGAGACTTCCAGTAGCCCGAGCTAAGGAAATGAAATTTGTCATTTAGAAGTTTCCAACAAATAAATCTCCAGATCCAGATGGTTTCACGGGAGAATTCCACTCAATGTTCAAAGAAAAATTAAGGACGATTTTACACAGCTACTTCCAGAAAATAGAGGAAGAGGGGAGACTTCTCAGCTCATTCTATGAGGCCAGGATTACCATAATATCAAAACCAGACAGAGTCAGTGGAAGAAAGAGAGACGTGGACTGTGCACCAGTACTATGGACCAAACATGGGTGCAAAAGCCCCAAAACTATCAGCAAATAGAAGTTGGTGCTATACAGCATCATACTATGCATCTAAGAGTTGTCTACTCAGTCAAGGGACTTTAAATGCAGTCATTAAAAAGTCAGTCATTGGCGGGCAGTGGTGGCGCATGCTTTTAATCCCAGCACTCGGGAGGTAGAAGCAGGCAGATTTCTGAGTTCGAGGCCAGCCTGGTGTACAGAGTGAGTTCCAGGACAGCCAGGACTACATAGAGAAACTCTGTCTCAAAAAAATCAAAAAAAAAAAAAGTCAGTCATCAACCACCGAGTTAATGAGCTAACCAAGAACAGGAAATCCCAGTATGTAAAACAGTGAAGACTAAACATTTTCAAAAATTCAACACCCCTTCCTGATAAAAGCTGTCAGACCAGTAGGATCAGAGCCAGGACCTTGCTTTCTGCAGGCGAATCACACTTGCCTTTGTGTAATCTCCTGTGCTTCAGAGAGGAGGTGGGATCTATGACTCCATCCTACCCATCAGAACTTAAACGTAGCCAGTGACTATCAGCAAAGTCCATGTGGCTTACCATGGAAGGCGAAGAAAGCCTGTAGCTGGCTGTCAGCAAAAACCTGTCCTGGGGAGCACTCAGCTATAAGGGAGTGCATCCTGCTGAGAGGCCAAGGAGCTCCCAGGTAGGAGTCACACCCCCACCACCACCACCATCTCTATGAAAATGCCCCTCAACAGCTCCTGAAATGCAGCACTCTAAATGAGCACGTGGTTGTTCAGCGTGCGACTCCCGACCCAAGGAGATGAGAGAGGACAAGTATGCATGGCTTCTAGCCACTAGCTTTGTCGTGATTTATTATGCAGCAAGAGATAAGTATCTGCCCACTTGACCTGACACTCATGAGCTTATATGACTTTCACTTTCAGCTTCCAGCCTGCTGTCATCCTGGCCTTGAATCTCCTACAATGCCATCTTCCTCTGCAAGGTGTGGTATCATCCACAGGGGTGGGGGAGGGGTGGGGGTGGGGCTGGGAGTCATGCAAAGATCCAGTCCCTATCCTTCAGGTTCAGGTCCCAATGGGAGAAGGATGTCTTCTCTGCAGTTGGTTTTGTCTAAGCTTCTGTTGCCTTGTGGGGCTCAGTACAGTGGCAACATGACTGAAGGACCACTGGTGCTGCATAAACAAATGCTCTGTGGGTACCTCCCGGTCACGCATCTTGCCAGGAGGCTGAGAAAGCAACAGAGAGTGATGTGGGGTACTTGTCCTTTGATGCCTGTGATCCAGGAGTCAAGAACGGGCTTATTAACAGGCTACTAGACCATTAGGTGATAAACGCTATAGAGAAGGTCATTCCAAGTGGGATGGAGCAGATGGGGTAAAGGGAGGGTCTAGGGGGAAGGAGGAAGAGAGGGAATAGGCCGTCCAGATGAACACAGTAGGTTTTGTTGAATAAGGGGAGTCACAAGATCCAGTTGTCACCTGTGGTTTTACTCTGCAACATGTCCTCAGACCCCATGTAGGACTCTAGCAGCCTACAGATGAAGGGCAGGAGCCTTTCACTCCTAAGGATAGAAGTCATCACATGGGACTTGTCTGTGATGACACTTTGCCCTTTCTCGACAGGCCTCTTCCTAAAGAATTTTCAAGGCTGTATTTCTACCAGAAGATGGCTTCCCTGTTGCTTAGGGCTCTCCTGTGGGAGCGGCTCTAGATACTATGGAAACTCGCTGATGGAAGGGTGTGAACAGACGGAGCCAAGAGCATGGCCAAGCAGTGGACGACGAATCATGTGAGGAGAGTCCAGTCAATCAGTGAGCGGCTGTGTCACTCAGGGCAAATGGCTTTATCTGTCTAGAAAAAAAGAAAAAAGATGCTTCGTCTGCTCAGTGAAGGAAAGCAGTTTTCTTAGAAAGCCTGCTCTGGCCACTGGTTTTCCACAGCCATGCTAGTGTTTGTTACTCATTTCGCTACTAAATCCTTAAATAAGTCTCTGAATGAGACACCGTGATTTACTCCCATTAAGAGATTTAAACGCACCACAGCTCCGAGAAATTACATGCTCAAGGTGTCCCAGAAGCTGACAAGCAGAACCCGAAAGTCCAAAACCTTCCTGGGAGACTTCTCGGCAGCACACTGTTGGCCCGATGTTGAGCAGAATTACCAGTTCAGTAAACTCACGTCTACCCCTTTCCACTCCTAGACAAGGAAGCTAAGTAGTGTCAGGGCCTGGCCCACGACTCGCCAACTCCAGTAATAGAGCAAAGTCAAATGCTATGACCTCCAACCCTGCTGTTTGTGTGAGTTCTGAGCTTGGAGATGTTTTCTGTCAAAGATGTGTATTGAGGCTCCCAAAGTGAGAGGAGACTCGACCTCTGAAACAGATGGTTGTGTGTCAGAAAAGGCTGACCAGTGACTTACCACACAGTAGACAGTATACCAAATTTTCACACACCGTATGCAGTAGCTATGTATTTTTTAAAATTTTTAAAATTACACTTACTGATTGTGCGTGGGGGTAGACTGAGGATGCTTACTGGCGAGCGGTGGTCACCCCCTTCCATTACATGGTCCTCAGGGTCACAGTCAAGTCAGCACACTTGGTGCCAAGAGCCTTCACCCGCTGAGGTGGCCAATTACCTTTGTTTTGTGGATGTCAAGTGATTTGTTCCAGACATAGGAAGGGAGGCTCTGACTCCTCTGCTACTGGTGGGTGACCTTCTGTTTCTCTCCACTCTGAACTCTGCAGGTGAGACCCACACCTGAGGTGCAGCCTAGGGGCAAACAGTCTGTTGGGCTGCATCCTGGTCAAATACCTTCGACTTCAAACCTTTCTCCAGGGCTCAAGGGTGTGGAGACTTTCTGACCCTTCTTCCTGCCCCAGACTCTGGCTCTGTGAGCAGAACAGCGGGACACAGGGCCTGCACAGGATGCCTCTGTGCCGACATCAAAGAGTTGGGCTGGCCTGTCTGCACCAGCTGCCCAAGCATGTTGCCCCGCCTATGCACACACTACACTCACACATGACACTCATATCATACCACACTTACTTATACACACCATAGATAACACACACCACCCTCATGCATACTGTAAACAACATGGAACACACAGATCATACACATAGGCCTACGCAAGCATGTTTCATATACGACAATATCAGGTCACATACACAATCTATATGCTTTACGCATACAACGGCTCACACGATACATATGTGAACTGTGCCTTTGTGGTATTCCTCTCACATTTTACATCTTTGCACTATACATGTTCACACAACACATACATGTATATGTATATGTGTATGAGTACGTGTATATGCATATATAATGTACAACACACGGACATCTATTCTCTCATCTTTCCATACAAGACTCATGTAGCACAAACATATATACTTTATGCAAATCATAGCACCTGCCTACCACAAATATGGGATCTTCCCATCATACATATGTGCATACCATGTCACTTCACACACCACAGATAGACTACTGCATAAGTGTTTAAACAGACACACACATCACAGGGACCCCTTTGGTACATACCCGAGGACTCGCACAGACCTTTAAGGTCACTCGCGCCTAAGCCGCAGCTCTAACCCAGGAGTCCCCAGCGTTCTGCACAGCCACAGACAGGCCCTCTAGGGCTCTTCTTTTTTTGCTTCCTGGCATCATTGTATCCTCTTTGCTAGATAAATTAATTACAGAGTTGGAGAAACAGAAACCCGACTCCCACCCGCCGTGGCCCTGAAGTATCAACATTGTGGATCTATTTGTGAACTTTTCGAATCCGAAGCGGGGTGCGTGGTGTCACCATGCAGCCCGCACGCTGGCAGCAAGCCGAAAACAGCCTCTTTCATGTGGTGAGAAGTCTTGCCTCTCTGCTCAGCCCTCCTCTCCGGCGTTCACCTGGAATGTGTCACTATGCAGGGAACAGACTCGTGTGATGCCTGAACTTGGCCCACACCCAGCCTTGGGGCTTCTGAGAAACTCTGAGCAGCGGGGAAGGGGGCTTTGTTTAGGAGCGCGGAGGAAGCTTCCCAAGGTTCCACCTCTCCTTGTTGGGGTGGGGGGGAGGGAGAATTTACTGGCCCAGGAATCCATTGCTTTCTTGTTCAGAGTTTGCATTTGCGTGGCATGGTGATGGGTCTTCTGATGCTAGATTGATTCCATATGGGGGTCTTTTCAGTTCGAGGGGCTTCTTCCTCCCTCCGGTCTGAAGCTAGAGGAAGGGCGTACTCCCTGGAAGGCCACTGTGAGCCGTGTTCACCTGTGTTCTAGTGGACGCCATTATCTCCTCAGTACTCAAAAAGGGCCTGGGACAGAAGTATTGTCATGACGATCATTACCCATAAACTGTCTCAAGACACAGGAGACAAGGTCCTTCGTGGGCAAGGCCCACTGGGACCAGATTGAGACTGACAGTCCGCCTGTCCACCATACTGTTTCCTGGTGCTTCTCTTCAGTGCTCCGGGCCATGACTTTCCAAAAGATCTACCGGATGTCCCCAAGTGATCTACAGGAGAATCAACGAGACAGCAGAGGGCAAGTTCTACTCTGTGTGTGTGTGTGTGTGTGTGTATGTTCCTTTTCTGTAGTTCTGCCGGGTACGTGAGGCCAAACAGAGGCTGGCATGAAACAAAGGGAGAAAACACAGTGATCGCCTTGACATACTACAGGCGCTGTTTGGTCCCAGCACTTCAAAAGCCTTTAGTTTTTATTAGAAGCCAAGTCCTGATACCAGGGGAATCTAGATAACGCCTAAGCTTCAAGACTTGATACTTGTGAAGTGGGTGGCCACAGACAGTTTTGGGCTGCTAAAGGAACTGGGAAGTTCTGGCAGGAGAGAGGCAAGGCAGTGAGTGCAGTGTTGGTAAGCGGCAGCGTTTCCTCCGGAGCAGAGGCTCACCCGAAGCATCCGCGGACTGCTGTCTGTCTGGGCAGTCCGGGTGAAATTCGGGTCTGGAGTGGTGTGGAAGTTTTGGTCAGTGGCTTTCACTTCCCAGGGACTGGGTTCCTCCCCCCCCCCCAGCCAGCCATCTTTGTTTCATTTCAACTCGTGTTTCTTCTCGGCGGCCTCTGTCAGCATTAATATAAGGTTTCAGCCTAATTGCTAGCTACTTGAGATGCGTCCATCCCAAGCGGGGAGCTGGGAGGCCCACAAAGAGGAAGCAGCGGATCAGTGCAGGGCAGCCAGATGGCTGTTAGCTGTCTAGGGAGGGAGCTGGGCCAGGAACCCGGAGGAGAAAGCCCGGCAGTGTGGCCCGCTCTGTGGTCACGCTGCGGAATGACTTCCCAAGAACTGCAGGGCGGGCAGGGTTCTCTTGCTTCCTGAGGGCGGGTATGTGCGATGCATCCCTTGATTTCAAGGAAAGGCTCAGGAAATACGTGGTCTAAGGAGAAAGGAGCCTCAATGGGGTTTTTGTTGTTATTTTGCAAGGGATCTTGAAGTGAATGTCCACACACTGCCCACAGGATGAATAGCAGCTTTTATTTCTCAGGGCAGGGAGACCCAAGTGGAGCGGCTGGGAGATCCTGCCCTTCCTGGGCCTCCGGCTACCTACAGCTCCGTGTCTACTTTGTCCTGATAGAGTCCCAGGTGGTGTGAGCCGGAGGGGGAGTAGCAGACAGCAGGAGTGTCTCCCTCTGATCTTTCTCTAAGATTGCCTCTTTCTGGCCTTGGGCCATTTTCTTGGCTACTTCACCTCAGTTTCTCTATCTATAAAATGGGATAATGGTGTTTACTTACTTACCTCATGAGTATTATAGAGATTAATTACTGTTTGTAAGGTACTTTGAAGATGAAAAGCTTGAGGTGGCATCATCATCATTATGAAATATCTTCCACTGCTACCAGCCAGATTCTGCCGGAGCCAAGCAAACATTTCCACCTCGACTCTAAAGGACCTCCTCGTAGAGGACCCTCCCAGGGTACCATCACAGGAGACCCTCACAGTGGATTCTCACCGGAGATACACAGGAGACCCTCGCAGGATATACACAGAGGAGACCTTCACAGAGGACCCTCACAAGGGACCCTCCCAGGAGATCTACACAGGGGATCCTCACAGAAGATCCACACAGGGAATCCTCACAGGGGACCCTAAAAAGAGATCCACACAAGAGACCCCCCACAAAGGACTCTCACAGGAGATCCACACAGGGGACTCTCACAGGAAACTCTTTTCTCATTCCACCTACCCTGTCTGGGAGTGGTGTGTGTGTGTGTGTGTGTGTGTGTGTGTGTGTGTGTGTGTGTGCATGTGTGCGTGTGTGAGAGACAGAACACATTCCTGCAAAGACTCCTTGAGCAGTAATGTTAGTCAGGAGAGTTGGCAATATGAAGCAGTGACCCCATATGCACACAAGTCTTTCACAAATGTGATTTAGCAAGACTGTTACCACTTTAGCCATGTGCTTCTGATGTACGACATGGACTGTATTGATGTCTTCTTTTTAAGTTTTAATTTTTATGTGGTATTGGAGATTGATCCCAGCCCTTTGGGCACGCTACCACAAAACTTTAACCCTCAGTCTTTATTTATTTATTTTCTTTCATTTCTTGAGAGAAGAACTCACTAAATTAACCAGGCATAACCTTAAATTCTTCACAACCTAGGCAGGCTTTGAATTTGCCAATCCTCCTGCCTCAGCCTCTGGAGTAGCTGGGACTGTAGGCCTCTGCCATCAACTAATAATGTTTTTCTGATGAAAACTCTTTGTTCTTGCTGTGGGGTGGGAGACTGTGTAAAATCTATCTGCTTTCTTGACCTTTTCTAATAAAGGGCCTCTGCAAAGTTACCTCTTATAAAAAAACATAGAAAACAAAAGAACGTTCTCGGGTTCAAAGTCTCCTAGGCTGTGTTATACCATTATTATTCAATGAGTGGAAGTTTTTATTTTTGTTTGTTTGGGGATTTTTCTTTGTATGTTTTGGGTTGGTTTTTCCAGCTGTGTAGCCCTGGCTGTCCTGGAACTCACTCTGTAGACCAGGCTGGCCTGGTACTCAGAATTAATCTTGCCTCTGCCTCCCAAGTACTGGGATTATAGGCGCGTTCCACCACAGCCTGGCATAGTCAGTGGAAGTTTTGGAGACAGTAAGTATTGTTTTAACGATGAACTTGGGTCCTGGAGCTGTCCCTTGGCTGACTGTGGGAACACTTGTTCTTTATCTATTATCCACTTAAACAGCGTTGCCCATAGCAGTTCGTGCTTGTTCATGAGCTCAGTGTGAACATCTCAGAGCAAGATTAACTACACAAAGTAGAGACGGTCTGTCGTGGAGAGGAGCCCAGGGGAGCCAGAGTCTGTGCCTCAGTGGGCGATGAATCCCAAAGTCCCAGTTTTCTAGTGTAGCACATTCAAAGCGAACTTGAGCCCAGTTTTGTTACCCAGAAGACCCGGCACCATTCCTTTACATGACAATCAGGATGCCCCTTCTCAAGCAGAGAATGGTAAGTACTTCTAGGAGGACACTGAAGGACAAGAACAACAGTGGGAACAAGCCCTCTCAAGTTTACTATCTGGATGGAGTGCGTGCAAAGCTATTGCACTTCACGACAGAATGTTTCTGGGACGGAGGGGAAAATCCAAGCGCAGGCAATCGCATTCCGAGCTTTTAAAGTAGAAACGATTATGTGATAGGAAGTCACGTCGTGCTTTCCAGGGGTATGGCTAATTTGATCTTGTGTGTGTGTGTGTGTGTGTGTGTGTGTGTGTGTGTGTGTGTGTGTGCATACATGCAAAGTCCTACATCAGCGCACACACACACACACACACACACACACCAGTGTCATAAATGTGTGTGTGTGCATACATGCAAAGTCCTACATCAGCACACACACACACACATACACACACACATATACACACATACACACACACATACACACACACATACACACACACACACACACACACCAGTGTCATAAATGTGTGCTGACGTCATTTCCTAGGCATTGCCTACCTCTTTTGTTTTTGTTTTGTGTTTCTTTCTGTTTTTTGGGTTTTTGTTTGTTTGTTTGTTGTTTTTGGAGTTAGGTTCTCGCTCTGGCCTGGAGTCCCCCCAGGTAGTCTAGACAACTGGGCAGCAAACACCAGGGAACCTCCTGTCTCATGCTCCCAAGCACTGGGGTCCCAGGAGCATGTCTCCACTCCCAGAGTTGTTTACATGGTTTGGGGCATGGGACTCAGATACCCACATCTGTGAGACAAGCACTTTCCGGACCCAGCCATCTTCCCGGACCCAGCCATCTTCCCGGACCCAGCCATCTTCCCGGACCCAGCCATCTTCCCGGACCCAGCCATCTTTCCGGACCCAGCCATCTTCCTGGACCCAGCCATCTTCCTGGACCCAGCCATCTTTCTGGACCCAACCATCATCTTCCCAGTCACGACTTAATTTCTTTATTGCAGAAGTAATTAAGGCTCATTTCTAAAATCAAATAAATCAGGAGGAAAGTGTCTATAATCCTTTTGCCTACAGATGATCGGTGTTGGCAGCTCAGTGCCACTGCTGTTCCAGAGCCTATATTTATATTTAAAAAAAAACAAAGCCCAAGAACTGACTGTAAGGTTTGGAACCTCTATATACTAGCGATAAAACTTTTCCACATTTGTAGAGTGAACTCCTTTTCATGTAGATTAATACCATTATAAATAAAGGCAGAACATTATAGAAGTTATTCAAATATCCATAAGATATGTATGCTTATGTTGATGTTATTTTACAAACAGACTCTCATGAAGCCAGGCTGGCCTTGAATGACCTTGAACTCCTGATCCTTCTGCCTCCACCTCCCAAATACTGAGAATACAGGTGTTCAGTCTCATACAACTGGACTACCAGCATAATTTTGCTATTTTCTTTTTTCTTGTCTTTTCTCTTCCTTTCTTTTCTTCCTCCTCTTCCCCTCTTCCTTCCTTCTCTCTGTCTCTTGTCTGTGTCTGTATCTCTGTCTCTGTCTGTCTCTGTCTCTCTGTCTGTCTCTCTCTGTCTCTCTCTGTCTCTCTGTCTGTCTGTCTGTCTGTCTCTCTCTCTCTCTCCGCCCCCCCGCCCCGCATATTTGTGTGTGCGCATACACAGACCATGGGCAAAGTCTGCTGTTTTGCTCAGTTGCTCTCCATGTTGTATTTTAGGCAGACCCTCTCACACACCATGAAGCTTGGCAGTTCGACCAGACTGCCTGTCTGCCCTGTGTGCCTGTCTCCCCAGTGATGGGTTACAGACACGCAGCGCTGCATCCAGCTTTCTCTGTGGGTAGTGGGGGTCTCAGCGCCCATGCTCATGCAGCGAGCACTTTGTCATCTGAGTTCCGTTCCCAGCCCTCAATGTTCTCTTAAATGTCTTGTCCATATCCCGAGCCCATGTTTTCCAAAGGGGGAAATAATTAGTTCTTAAGAACACAATGATTATTATTGCCTTATCAATTTGTTAGCCATTTCAAAGGTAAAGTCGTTAATCTTTTTTCAAATGTGGATTTATTTAAATATTTTATAATTCGTCCCTTTCATTTATTTTATTCTTGACATTTCATTTTGGCTTATGGGAGAGAAATGTTTAAATTTTTATAACCACGTCTATGAATACTTTGCTTTATTATTTTTGCCTTGCCATGCTTTATAAACTCCCTAAACTCTCAAATTATGTAAATATATTCACCAAGTTTTGCGGTATCCATGAGCAAGTGTATGTGTTCACATCACAGGTGTATTTAATACAGAAGTTATTTTTAAATTTTTTTTTATTTCTATTTGTGTGTGTGTGTGTGTGTGTGTGTGTGTGCACATGAGTACAGTGCCTGTAGAGACCAGAAGAGGACATAAGATCTCAGGAAACTGGAGTTACAGGCAGTTGTGAGATGCATAAATGTAGATGCTGGGGACTGAACCCAGGTCCTCTGTAGGAGCAGAGTACTCTAACTGCTAAGCCATCACTTCAGCCCCTAATGCACAAGTTATTTGTGTATAAGGTTAGAAACACTTGGTAGTATTTTGCTAAGACCCAGAAATATCTCTGCTCTGCTATATTTCCTGGTTTCCATTTATTTTGTTTATTTGATTGACTGTTCATTTACTTGCTTTTTTTACACTTAGTTCTGAATAGGTCAAAGCAAATTTAAGATTATTTGACTACCTTTCCAAGGCTTCCTTGGACTTGAATATATTATTAAAATATTTTGTAGAAATGGTATTGCACCTCTCCGGCTGAGGCAGTGGGTCAGCAGATAAGGACGCCCATGCTGCAATCACAAACACCTGAGTGTGGAATCCCAGCAGCCATGCAAAGGGCCAGGCATGGCTGCACAACTGTGACCCAAGCATCAGGGGGTGAAGACACGTGGGTCCTGAGAGCTCACAGGTCAGGCGGAGTACCCTAAATGCGGATCTCCAAGAAGGTAAGATAGAGAAGACATCAAACATCCTGGTCTGGCTTCCACCTGTGCACAGGTAAGTACATATGCATATTCGAATGTATGTACAACACACACATGCACACACACATGCATACTTCTCCTCAGGCTGTTTGACCAGTCCTGCCTTTGGACCCTCTTTTCCCTGTTACTGTGCCTTCAAGCTCTCTTTCAGTTCTGCACTTGTGGAGACCATGATTTGAGTCCCTAATCGAAATGACCCTTTTGGTCCCTCACCTATCCTTACAGGGCGCCACTGCCAGCTGTCAACCTTGACTCCCACTTCCTTCCTGACGGATCTTGAGCAACTCGCTTAATTCTCTCGAAGTCTTGGTTTCCGAATCTGTAAAATGGAACTAATAACAACCTTCCTTAGCTATTTCACAACATTATTGCAAGGATCAAATGAGATCAGGACCGTAAAAGTGCTTAGTAAGCTATAAATCAATACACAAACATAAGGTGTTATTATTTCCCTTTTATTTGGCATTGTAAAGGACGGGAGAGGAGCACAATGTGTGTGTGTGGCTGAAGCACTAAGAATCATGTCTTAGACTATAAACATCCCAGGTCATAAAGTGCAACCCTTTCCATAGGCCTGAGATGAAGTCACACAGTCGCTCCGTGCTGTTTCTGCCCAAACCCACTGTCTTTGAGGGAGTCACATTTTCTCCTGTGTAGTATTTCTTTACCACTTTGCTTTCCCCTCCCACTCTTTTCTTAGAAACCTGCTCAGTTGAAGAGCACAGAGGCTGTGGTTGGTAGGCAGGACAGATGGAATCCAGGGAACAAGAATTCATGAGATCCACCTAGCCTGTGTGTCTACACTGAAACTGGATGCTAGAAACTCAGAGAACAGATAATCCTGTCTGCAGGAAGATGACTAGAATGGAGAACCTAGAACGGAGACCATCGTGGCAAGTGAAGTGAGCCAAACTGGGGAGGGGAGATATGTCCTCTCCTCCATCAGGATTCTAGGGTACTCTGTTTTGTTTGCAGTTTTATTGATTTCTGTAGGGGAGGTCTGTGCATTCATGAAAGTCATAGACCAGTTCGCACAAGTCAGCTTTCTCCTTCCCACAACATGGGTTCCAGGGATCAAACTCAGGTTGTCAGGTTTGTCAACAAGTCCCTTTTCCACAGTGAGCCATCTCAGAGGTCCAAGCTGTTGTTTTAAAAAACTGAAAGTACCCATTGAGGAGGAAAGGTCTCCTCCTAAGGAAGGGGTGGAACATAGCCGAAAGCAATGGGGGGGGGGATGTTTTATAGCTAAAGCACATGGCACACGCATATGAAAATATAATAATGGCCTCCCTCCCCTTTTTACCATAAATATACAGCAATTTTAAAAATTTGGCTACTAGAGAGTCATGTAGAGGGACCATTCTAAGCGACAGACTGTCTGGTTGGAACACACTTAAGTGAAGTTTGCTACAGCTTTACTCGTGAGCGTAGGTAAACAGGCTGTAAAGTAGGACTCTTCAGAGTCTCACCCTCCACTGAAGTCTGTCTGTTTCATCTCCTCAAGTGGAAGAAGCTGCACTGGACTAAATGTAAACGAACTGGATTTTGGTTCTGCCTCTGCAATAAATAATCAGTGACTGAAGGTTATGGGCCCTGGCTTTTACGTTCCTCTTTTCTACATAAGGATATTGAAGGAGGTAGACTTTGGGACTCCAACAACCTTCCTCAGCACGGTTTATGGAAGAAAAAAACATTTCCTAGCTCTGCAACTTTGGGCAAATTATATAACTTGTTTGAACCTTGCTTTACTTCTCTAGAATGTGGGGCAAGTGTCCATCTTATAAGACTGTCTGGGGACTCACTGATTAATGCCATGGAAGAATACTTGGGAGCTGAGGTGATGTCTCCGTGGGCGCAGCGTTAACCCTTCAAGTGTCATTTCAAATCCCACTTAAAGCTGGGCACAGTAACACACACTTGTATGGCAGCTGAGAGGGAGGTGAAGACAGGAAAAGCTAGCCCGGCGCATCAAACAGTGACCAACAGAGACTGTCTCAAACAAGGTGGGAGGAATGGTCCAACATCTAAGTTTGTCCTCTGACCTCTACACATGCACATTAGCGCATGCACACCCTGAACTTGTGTACATGTGTGTACACATGCTTGCACACACACAGTGCAGAACAACTTCTCAGTCTGCCTTAGGTAGAATATTTATTTTCGGGTTCTTATATAGTGAATTATCTAAGAGTCTTCTTATGTTTATGTCTTAAATGTTGTCACTATTACCTTTCCTCTTTCTTTCTCTTTTCTTTCTTTCTTTCTTTCTTTCCTTCCTTCCTTCCTTCCCTCCCTCTTTCCTTCTTTTCCTTTTTCTTTCTTTCTTTCTTTCCTTTTTCTTCCTTTCTTTCTTCCTTTCTTTTTTCTTTTTTTCTTTTTTCTTCCTTTCTTTTTTCTTTTTTTTCCTTTTTTTCTTTTTTCTTCCTTTCTTTCTTCCTTCCTTTCTTTCTTCCTTCCTTTCTTTCTTTCCTCCCTCCTTCGTTCCTTCCCTCTCTCCCTCTCTTTCCTTCTTTCTCTTTCTTTCTTTCTTTCTCTCTCTCTCCTTCCTTCCTTCTTTCCTATCTCTCTCTCTCTCTCTCTCTTTCTTTCTTTCCTTCTTTCTTCCTTAAATCCCAAACTGAGATTTAATTTCCACCCCCTTTGTTCTGCACTCTGGGACTACACCGACTGTGCCATGTTGTCAGGAGTAACTGGATCTGTGTTTCTCATCTAGAGCCTGTTAACTGGATGTGGAATTCAGATTGTTCATCCTGTTGCCTCAGCCACACACACTCTGTAAACCTCCTCTTGCTGCTCCCTTTGCAGTGGCAAACTGGTCCTCCTTTTGCTCTCTTTGTGACTGCTGTACAGTTAGAGACCAGATGTGCTGTCTCAATCTCATGGAGGAAAGAGGGTGGCATCCCAGTGGGACTTCCTCGGCCCAACCCCCACCATGTCACCTACTGAGTGAGCTCCCCTTTGTGCCCAGGATGCAAATGTCCACGGAGAACTGAGAGCTAAGATTCCTGGAAACAGAAGTGAACAGGTTATAATAGAAGATGGCTTTGAAATATGGTTGTGTTGAGTCCTGGGAGAAGAACCAAATAAACGGGAGAATCCTGCAAGACTGCCCAAAGCTGTCAGAAACAGGAAACTGTCCCAGGAAGGGTTGAATGCCAGAGTTAGAGACATTGCAGTGTCCCCAGAGGATAATGCACGTTTCCTTCTGGTCACGATAGCCTGAGATTCATAAAGGCCCTTCTCCCACCCACTTCAGATTTACTGTATAAATAAATATATTATTCAACCTTTTGTAGATACACTTCTCTACCTGAAAGTAAGGGGTTTGGAATTTCTATTGAAGGGAATTTGAGGACATTCTCTTCCTTGACCTGTAAAATCAAGGACTGGGAACACTGTCAAATTACTCTTTAAGTGAAGCCAGGAACCAGAGGCAACCCTGTATTGACAAAGGGTGAATCAATTGGACACACATCAGAGGAGGTCCATGGGGTGGTGGTGGTGATGTGCATTGGTTGAGCCAAGGGGCTGAGAATGGAATGCACTGTATAGTGCTGAAGTTCAAAGGCATTCAAGTTTTTCTCTACCATCCTCCTCAGTGCTCCCTGGAAAATGCTGGAGGCTGTTTCTAGCAGCGTCCCCCATTGTACAGCAGGAAGCACAGTGGAGCAGTTGCCCCTGGAGTGGGGGTGGGGTGGGAGGAGTGCAGTTGGTCCTCAGACTCTTCTCACACAGCACAAAACCCTTCGCTAGGAGCATTGCTCGTACACCGGGTAGGAATCCAGATTAGAAAACAATACCAAAGAAAAAGCCTCTAGGGTCAGAATAGCAGTCTCTGCCCTAGAGGTGCAGAGTAGGGCTGGGACTCTCTGCAATCAGGACGAAGGCAAGGCTGCCCCCTACTGCTACCTCTGTTGAGTATCTGCCAGGCTGTGCAATAAGGCAAGAAAAAGAAATAAAGGCAAAGGCAGATGTGTCTCTATTTGCAGATGTCTATGCAGAAAAAAATCCTAAAGAATCCACAGAATTTGTAAAGCTTGAAAAATAAGTTATTATTAAAAATTTAGACTGTTCTAGGGAAATGGCTCTGTCTTTAAGGTACCTGCTGTGTAAGTATGAGGACCAAAATTTGGACCCTAGCACCCCTGTAAAAAGTTGATGCTTCAGTATGTGCCAATAATCCCAGAGCTGAAGAAAGAGGAGGATCCTTAAGACTTGATGGACAGCCAGTCTAGCCAATCAGTAAGCTCCAGGCTCAGTGAAAGTCTCTCTCAAAAAATACAGTCAAGAGTGATAACAGAAGATATCTAATGTTGATCTCTGACCTCCACATATAGCTTCTTATATGCATGTGCACCTGTACACCTGCACACACGTACACACACAGGTACACACACACAAACACAAACACATATACATATACATAAAACAAATCATGTCTAATATAAAATCTCAATAAACATTATAAAGATTATTAAATTATTTTAATGTAATTTTTCCTTTTGAAAAGATTTATTTTTATTTTATGTATATGCAGGAGTCTGTGGAGGCTAGAAAAGGGTTCTCTGGAACTGGAGTTATGGCATTGTGGATGCTAGAACAGAACGTGGATCCTCTGGAAGAACAATAAATGCTCTTAAACCCTGAGCCATTTCTCCAGCCCCTATTTTACTTCAGTATATCATCTCCATTGCATATTCATGGATTCCACATTAATTAATTCAACCAACAAAGGATAGAAAATATTTGAAAAGAAAACTGCATTTTTATTGAACACAGAACTTTTGATATTAAATTCTCTAAGCAAGAGTGTATCAAATGTTTATATTACATCGTATCATTATTCAGTAAGTGTGTGCATAATCTACAGATAATTTAAAGAACAATAGAAGATATTGTGGATTACATGTAAATATCATGCTATTTTGCACAATTGACTTGGATTTCTTCTAATCTTGTATCTTCTAGGGGTCCTGGAGCAAACCCCTTATAGAGGATACTGAAGGACAATTATATTAAATTTGACTTCAAATTCTAAATGTGGATACAATTTATAATAGCTGGCCATAAAAGTAGTTGGATATCAATCTGTCAAAACACATCTATGGCCTCAGGATGTAGAATGCTGGTAAAATGTTTATCTAGTGTGCAAGAAACCCTGGGTTCAATCGATCCTCAGTACCACATAAAACCAGGCTTGGTATTACCCATAATCCCAGAGCTCAGAGAGTGAAAGCAGCAGGTTCAGAAGATCAAGATAATTCTCAGCTGCACCGCAAGTTCAAAGTCAGGCTGGGCTTGAGGAGACAACCTCAGAATAGTTCTCTGTGTGGGGGGGAGGTATTGAAAGATATCAGTGAAGATTGCATAAGTGGAGTGATCTACTGTTCAAGGGTTAGAAAGCTCACTTTTATTTAGGCAACAATTCTTACCAATGTGATCCACAGGGTCAAACCCAAAATCTCAACAGTTTTTTGTAAACAAAAAAGCTGATTTCAGTACAAACATACTCCTTAGGATATGCGCATGTGTAAAGGCAAATGGTCTATTTTAGTCAAAACAATCGAAAGATATAAACAAGGTTAGAAGACTCTATCCAGTTTTAAGAACTACTATGAAGCCAATGTAATTACGACAGTGCAGAATTGAAAAGTGCTAGATTCATAGATCCGTGAAACAAGTGGAAGACCAGGAAAAAAAGTGTTCCACATTAATAAAACCAATTTGCTTTTGGCAAAGAAACAAAGACAGTTCAATAGTAAAGGAAGGTCTTTTGAACAAATGATGCGGGATGCTTGGGCGTTCGTGTGCAGTAGATCAACCTTGACTCCCTCCTCACATACTATACAAACCTCACCTCAAAATGAGACACAGATATAATTGTGAAGTGGAAAACAATATAATTTCTAGAAAAAAAACTCTGTAAAAAACTTGACTTAGAGAAAGAAGTATTAGATACATGACAAAAATATAATTCACAAGAAAAATAGCAAATTAGACTTAATCAAAATGTAAAACATTTGAAAGACATTTTTTGTACTTTTAAAACAATGTTTATTTATTTATTTTATGTATGTGAATACACTGTTGCTGTCCTCAGACAGACACACTAAAAGAGGGCATTGGATCCCATTACAGATGGTTTTGAGCCACCATGTGGTTGCTGGGAATTGAACTCAGGACCTCTGGAAGAGCAATCGGTGCTTTTAATCCCTGATCCATCTCTCCAGACTGAAGGACATTTCTAAAAGCATGAAAGTGGCTAGAAAAGGCAGTGTATGCCTGTAATCCCAGCACTTAGGAGGCAGAGGCAAGATCTGGTCGAAGGAAGCAGAAGGGAGGGAGAGAGAGAAGAAAGGAATGAGGGAGAGAGAGGGGAGAGGGAGAAGGGAGGGAGAGGAAAGGAGAGAGGGAGGGAACAAGTAATCTTTATCTAGGACTTTGGATTGTAAAAAGAATGCATAAGAACAAACCAATCAGAAAGTGAATAAAAGATAATGTATGTATCAAGAGACAAAT
Organism: Tokudaia tokunoshimensis; assembly: GCA_036184795.1. Lineage (NCBI taxonomy): Eukaryota > Metazoa > Chordata > Mammalia > Rodentia > Muridae > Tokudaia > Tokudaia tokunoshimensis. Next base: position 29,683,190 of record BTHU01000003.1, read on the forward strand.
GGCAAACAAACACTTGAAAAGATGCTTGGTATAATTTGTCATTAAAGAAATGTAAATTAAAGCTATAAGATGATGCCACCATTCATTCAGCACAATAACTGTCTTAGTCAGGGTTTCTATTCCTGCACAAACATCATGACCAAGAAGCAAGTTGGGGAAGAAAGGGTTTATTCAGCTTACACTTCCACATTGCTGTTCATCACCAAAGGAAGTCAGGACTGGAACTCAAACAGGTCAGGAAGCAGGAGCTGATGCAGAGACCATGGAAGGATGGTCCTTACTGGCTTGCTTCCCCTGCCTTGCTCAGCCTGCTTTCTTATAGAACCCAAGACTACCAGCCCAGAGATGGCACCACCCACAAGGGGCCCTCCCCTCTTGATCACTAATTGAGAAAAATGCCCCACAGCTGGATCTCATGGAGGCACTTCCCCAACTGAAGCTCCTTTCTCTGTGATAAGTCCAGCTTGTTTCAAATTGACACACAAAACCAGCCAGTACAATTGACCCCTTGTCAACTTGACACACAAACACATCACTATTCAGCCTCAACCCTTACTTTCTTATTCATCCCCAAGATCTAAATAACTTTAAAAGTCCCAGTCAGGCAGTGGTGGCAAATGCACTCAGGAGGCAGAGGCAGGTGGACTTCTGAGTTCGAGGCCAGCCTGGTCTACAGAGTGAATTCTAGGACAGCCAGGGCTACACAGAGAAACCCTATCTCGAAAAACAAAACAAAACAAAAACAAAAAAACAAAAAAACCCTATAAGTCCCACAGTCTTTACATATTAAAAGTTCAATCCCTTTAAAATATCCAATCTCTTTTAAAATTCAAAGTCTCTTAACTGAGCTCCACTAAAATACCTTCTTACTTCAAGAGGGAAAAATATTAGGGCACAGTCACAATCAAAAGCAAAATCAAACTCCAACCGTTCAAAGTCTAGGATTCACTCATGATCTTCTAGGCTCCACCAAGGGCTTGGGTCACTTCTCCAGCTCTGTGCTTTGTAGCACACACCTTATCTTCTAGGATCTAGATGCCTGTACTCCACTGCTGCTGCTGTTCTTGGTGGTCATCTCATGGTACTGGCATCTCCAGAACACTGCTGTCTTCTGCTGTAACTAGGCTTCACCAATAGCCTCTCATAGGCTCTCTTCATGGTGCCAAGCCTCAGCTCCTATGCATGACCCCCTCAGTCCTGGGCCATCAATTGCAACTGAGGCTGCACCTTCACCACTGGCCTTCTATGGCCTCTCACAGTGCTGAATCTCAGCTGCTCTTCGTGCCTTCAAAACCAGTACCACCTGGGTGACTCCTACACATTACCTAGTATTGCTGCAGCACCAGGTATAACCTTGGCTATCTCTGGAACACAGCCTCTGTGCTCTCAGAAAACACTTCTCAGAAGATTTCACCTTAATGATGCTGGTCTCTTCTTAGTGACCGCTAATTTCTTAGCTCCAGCTAACCAGCATCAATAGTCCCAGTAGTGCAAAGTTTTTGCTTTAGTGGTTCTGGTGTCTTGTTAATCACAGCTGCTTCTTCAGCCCCAGCTAACCAAAACCACAGAATCTTCACAATCAAAATAGCAATGGCCCTGATAAGAGTCTTTAATCTTCCCTCTGAAATTTCACAAGTCAGTCCTCCACCATCGTCTGCACTGTTCTCAACATTGTCTTCCAAGCTCCTACACAACATCCCACAGAGCTCTTAACACCGAATGTATCTTCTAGTCCAAAGTTCCAAAGTCCTTCCATAGTCCTCCCCAAAACATGGTCAGGTTGTCACAGTAATATCCCACTATGCTGGTACTAATTTGCCTTAGTCAGGGTTTCTATTCCTGCACAAACATCATGACCAAGAAGGAAGTTGGGGAGGAAAGGGTTTATTCAACTTACACTTCCACATTGCTGTTCATCACCAAAGGAAGTCAGGACTGGAACTCAAGCAGGGCAGGAAGCAGGAGCTGATGCAGAGGCCATGGAGGGATGTTCCTTACTGGCTTGCTTCCTCTGGCTTGCTCAGCTTGCTCTCTTATAGAACCCAAGACTACCAGCCCAGGGATGGCACCACCCACAAGGGGTCCTCCCCTCTTGATCACTAATTGAGAAAATGCCTTACATCTGGATCTCATGGAGATATTTCCTCACCTGAAGCTTCTTTGTCTGTGATAACTCTAGCTTGTGTCAAGTTGATACACGAAATCAGCCAGGACAGTAACTAAAATCCATAAGCTGGTAGAGCAAAACTGCAGGGAATAGACAACAGACTCATTCTCTAGAACGGCAAAACAGCCGTTGCTTTGGAAGGTAGTTTCTTATACAGTTAGATACACTTATGTGACCTGGCAGTCACTCTCATGAGCACTCTCCTAACTTATTTAAACAGTTCTGTTTGGTGACTAGAAAATAGCTCAGTGGTTAAGAACATATGCTGCTCTTCCAGAGAACTTGAGTTCATTTCCCAGCACCCACCAGGTGGCTCACAACAACCTGTAAATCCAACTTCAGGGCATTTGATGCCCTCTTCTGGCCTCCAATGGCACTGCATGCAAGTGTACTTCCCCCAAACTTATGCACATATTTTAAAAATAATAAAATCATATAGATATAGAGACAGGTACAGATATAGATGATATGGATATACACAGATATAGATGATATAATATAGATTAGATATAGACATACATATAGGTATAGATGATAGATATAAATATAGGTAGAGATATAGATATACTAAGCCTTCATCTTAAAGTTTAGAGCGGCGTGATTGGTAAATGTCCTAGCATGGAAGTAACCAGCAGCTGGTGAAAGAATGAGCAGACTATTGTGTATCCAGGCAACAGAATGCTATTTAGGATTAGAAGAAAATTGCTATGACTTCACACTCTGATGTGAGAGAGTCATAGATACATTGCATTAATGAAGGAAGCTGTGGTCAAAGGACTCAACACAGCATGTATTCCCATGATTCCCTGGGAAAAGTGCACATTACCAACAGGAAACAGATCAGTGGCTACCCACCATTTAGGAATGAAGAGGTATTTAGTTGTGGGAAACCCTAGAGTTTTTGTTTGTTTGTTTGTTTAAGATTATAGAACCAATCTGTGAGGCTCTGTGAGGACAGATACATGATTTTACACACATTTGTCAACTTTAATGCATGCAAATTAGTTTTCTTAATCAAGGAAGAGGTTAAAGAGACCAACCAAAGAGTACACATGGAGGGACCCATGGCTCCAGCTGCATATGTAGCAGAGGATGGCTTTACCTGACTTCTATGGAAGGGGAGGCCCTTGGTCCTGTGGAGGCTTGATGCCCCAGCATAGGGGAATGCTAGAGCAGTGAGGTGGGAGTGGGTAAGTGGGTGGGGGAGCACCCTTATAGAGGCAAAAAGAAGGGTGGGAGAAGACAGATGAGATTGGGAGAGTTGTGGAGGGGTAACTGAGAAGGGAGATATCATTTGATCTGTAAAAGAATGAAATGATTAATAAAAAGTTTTAAAAAGAGACAAGACAATGTAGACTCTGATAAAGGAATATAATTATGTCACAAGTGTGTGATATGACATCACTGAAGGCTATGAAGGAAAGAGAAGTCACTCTAAACTACTTTGAAAAGTGGTGTTTTGACTGAAAACTCACAAACAAGAACAGGAGGGTCAGAACTGAGCAACTGCATTCTGGTTGCTAAAGCTGTTTTGCATGAGGTTGGGCTTAACAGTTTTGAAGCTGATATAAGTTCACTGGCATGGTTGGCAAATAAATAAATAAATACACAGAAGGAGGTGGAAACCAGCTTTATTTTTTTTTCTGGTTGAAAATGTAAGAAAAGTAAGACTGGGCTAAAATGATCTCTATCCCAGTGACCAGGTTAGAGATGAGCATGTGTTTAAATGCATACCAAGGCAGAGGAGAAGAATTATGACCTTTGGAAAATAAAGACTCATGGGCATTGCTCATACATTACTCATAATATAAACAAGTGAAACAAATGGTAAACAAGTGAAAGGACAAATTATTCACACAGAAAATTTTCTAACATTTATTCATTGATTTATTTTTGGTATGTGTCTGTATACAGGCATGTGTGTTTGTGTGCTTGTAGAGGCCAGAGGTTACTGTCAGGTGTCTTCCTCAGTCACTAGCCACCTCATGTTTTCAAGACAAGGTGTCTCACTGAACTTACTGTCTTGGTCACTGTTCTGTGGTTGTAAAGAGACGGCATGATGAAGGTGACTTTTGTCAAAGAAAACATCTCATTGGAGACTGGCTTACAGGTTCAGAGGCATGGTGGGCAGCATAAGAGCTTGCAAGAAGGTGAAGTAGCTGTGATCTACATCCTGATCCATAGGCAGACAGGCAGAGAGAGGGGGGTGGGGGGTCTGGCATGCGCAACTTGGCCACATCTCCTAATCTTTCTAATCCTTTCAAACAGTTCCACTCTATAGTGACTCAGCATTTAAATACATGAGCCCATCAGGCCATTCCTAATCAAACCACGGCACAGAACCCTCGTGGATTTTATGTCCCAGTTGAATTTCTCATGGGTTCTGAGGACCTGAACTCAGATCCTCAGGCTTCTGCAACAGGTATCTTTCTTTTTAACCAACTAAACCATCTCTACAGACCCCAAACTGAAATATTTGTCCCAGCTAATATAGACATATCCCTTGAGGTAGAAGAACTCCATAAAGTTTGAATTGGCTGTGCTTGGTGATGTGTTTCCAATGAGAAGATTATAAAAAGATAGGAAAGGAAAGTTTGCAGCAAAGAAACCCAACAAACATGACCTCCCCCAGGTGATGGAACCTAGCATTGTCAGTGGTAAGCTGGAATGATGGCACATGTGTCTATCAATATGTGAGGAAACTAGAGTTTCCCGTCCCCTGTCTTCCTCCTAATAACTGCTAATACCATCTAACCATTGTGAGGGGGTGGTGAACAAAACACCAGGCAAACAAATAAAAGGTTGTCTCTTAAAATGTCTGAGGATTTTTTTTTTTAAAATATCAAGTCTACCAAAAAGAAAGAACCATATGAGAAAGTAGAACATACAAGAAGAGCATTAGGGGGCTGGAGAGATGACTCCGTAGTTAAGAGCACTGAATGCTCTTCCAGAGGTCCTGAGTTCAAATCCCAGCAACCACATGGTGTCTCACAACCATCTGTAATGGGATTTGATGCCCTCTTCTGGTGTGCATGAAGACAGCTACAGTCTACTCACATACATAAAATAGATAAATCAAGAAGAAGAAGAAGAAGAAGAAGAAGAAGAAGAAGAAGAAGAAGAAGAAGAAGACGACGACGACAACCATTGGAGCATGCTGATTTAACATAATTCTGTGTCTTGAGTGGAATCTTGGATGAGTACCAGCACTCGGGGGACATTGGTCATTGGTGGGTTATTATTAATATATAATAGCATTGGTTCTTCAGTTGTAACAACTAAAGCATCTTGGTGAAGAGCAGGAGACACGTGGCACTAATCAAAGGAAGCTGCAGCCAACACACAAATGTGTACTAGAGAACAAACAAATTTGCATGCAGGTATACTCCGAGATGTGACTATAAGTAACTTTTATTTCTCTTTTCTGCTTTGTTTCACTGTCCAAGTGCCGTGCTTGACAGCAAACAGACATTCCTTAAGTAATTAAAAAAATACCATCAAGTAAATACATAGGAGACACTGCCATCGCATAAAGGGAGGAGGGTACCATTCTCTCCAGATCCCCATTCCTAGCCTGACTCAAGGGGCAGCAATCTCAGGGAGTGGGGTGAAAATGCTGACCTGGGGTCACAGTATGAGAGTGGTCCTGTCTTTTCAGTTTTCTAGGTTAAGAACAGGCAAGAACACACACATAGCGAGCCTGCTCAGTCATCCCTTTGTTTTATTTAGGCCATGTGGTATTTCAAATCAAATCATTTGACAAGGAATTCCTTTAGGATGGGTCCATCTCTCTGTGCTGACTCCACAAAGTTCAGCTCACCCTTCAAGTCCCACAGAGGGCCGAGGAAATGTCTCAGTTTGAAAAGTATTTGCTTTTCGTGTGGATTTGGGGGATGAACTTAGGTACTTACAGTCCCAGAGCAACATAATCAAATGGATCTCCAAGGAGAATGCACAGAAGCAGAGATAGCTTTCCTGGCTCTCTGGGGGGTGGGGGCGGGGTGGGAGGGGGCGTGTCACATGCACGGAGAGAAGTGGAGAATTATGACATTGGAAGGTGGGAAGCTTAAAGCATCAAAGCTGCAGATGTTTCTTTACCTCAAAGGCAGTCTCATGGACTCTGCTGTGGCTGCATTTATGTGTTCTGAATGGACAGAGTTGAAGTTACACCCAAGATAGAGCTTTTATTTTATTTTTTTATTATTAATTATCAAAAATGAGAACTTTCCCTGTCTTCAGCACACACATCTTCTGTGAATGAGTGAAACACAGCCCATAACTTCTAGTAACCCTCACATTTGGATGGAACACTGGAAGGTCCCATTTCCTTGGCATCTCTTGCATCCATTCCTATCCTTCATCCACCGTACCATCCTGGACGCTTGTCCCCTTGCCCTTGGCTATGAACACCTTCAGCACCGGTAGTGTGTCATGTAGAGCTGGAACGTTCAGTGGACCCTACTCTGCATCACCTCATACAGTGCCCAGCAGGATGCCTGTTTTCCAAAGGAGACGTTAATGAAGTGCTACAGAGTTGATATTTGGGGAAATGGGGTCATTTGGGGTCATTTGAATCCATGGAGTGGGGAGAGGGGGAACTTTGAGATCCTCTGCCTAAGCTTTGAGCTTCTAAGGTTTGTTTGTTTGTTTGTTTGACTCACTGGTGGAAATTTTCCTTGAACCGTGCGACCGTATCAAAGTTGAAATTTCAAGTCCGTGATACATATTTTGTAAGCCGCCATAATCATCAGTGCACACAACCGCACTTTGTGTGTGGTCTGTCTCCAGGTCATAGGTATGGTATTTCCCAAACCATATTTCTCAAGACGTTCAGAGATGGAATTAAGCCCCATGGGCTGTAAAAAAGTCCATTGTGGGCAGTGAATTAATTAAGCCCTCTTCTCTGTCTTGGTGGTGTCGGCTACCAATGATCCCTGGGAAAATGGAGAAAATGGTTACCTAAATAATTTTCTGTTCTGAGAATCCAATGATAATGCCAAGTGAGCAAAACTGCATTCAAAGGAGAATGTTAGGAAACATTTCCCAGAGGATGATGGGAGGTCATGATTCTGTTAGTCCTGGGCTAGACTCACCTTCCCTCTACCAGAACTTTCTTCCACTGCCCTTCTCTCTAGAGAGCAAGAAAAGCTCCCTCTCCAATGGTATTATGCCAGTGAGCGATGACGGCCCTCCTTTATTCTCGCAACACGGGCTCTCTCTCACCAGTGGAAAGGAAACAAGCAAACAGACAAGGGCATTTGAACCCTGTTGCATTTGGAAACTTTCACAAGGAATGAGGCCGGCCTTCAAGAAGAAGCATCAAGGAAAATCAGGCTTTTTTTGTTTCTCTCTTGAGAGGAATGGTAAGGACTGTGAATAAAGACATGAAAGTGAACCAGGCCTTGACAACTGGTCCCTTTGACAGGTCTTTTCTTGACCCCTGTTCCCCAGAAAGAGAAAAAGTCACTAACAGGAACATTTCAAGGTTTCACTGATGAAATGTCTCTCAAGACAAACCATTCATAATGAGGAGAAGTGGGTGGGGGAAAAGTTCTCCAAAATGGGACTGGCAGTCCGCCCTCGGAATCACTTCACATTATGTCAAAGGTTATCTGTGGGGAGCTAGGAAAGGAAGTGTATTTGAAAACATCTTTGGAACATGTATACAACATCTTAAGGTGTTTGATCCTTTTACGAACTGTTGACAGCCTTTTTGCCATTGAAGTCCATGTGAGAATTGCCAGCCAAGCAAAAGAGGAAATGGGGCCGGAGTGCTTGAACCCCTAAGAGAGCCTCTAAGAGCTGGTTAAATCACAAAATCTGAGATGACCAGGACGAGGGGAAGGCCCAGGATACCATGAGAAACCAGGCATCTGTGTCAACAGTTCCACCAAACTCTGTTCTGCCACTCAAATATCTCCCTTGGAGCGAAACTTCCTTTCACTTCCAATACCTTCTTTAGTCAAGGGTGGATATAAACCGAATTCCCAGAGCGCCCAGAGTAGCTGGGCGTTATTAATAATCATGATAGCGTGCTAAATCAGCAATGTACATTTCTCATCCACTGAACCCACTTGAGTTTCCTTTTAATATAACTTCATTAATTCTTTGAGAATTTCATATGTGGATGCAATGAATTTTGGTCGTATTTACCACATTCATGTCATACACACACACACACACACACACACACACCACTAATTAATGCTGTTTGTACATGCGTGGGTTTGAGTCATTGACAAGAACATGGTCAAGCTATCCGGGCCACATCCCTGAAGAAAACTGATTCTTTCCACTAGCACCCATCAACCACACATCCTCAAGGGAGGCTGGGGCTCCTGAGCCTCCTCCCTCCATGCTGAGATGTTGCCTGACGTGATCTTGTACAAGTCTTCGCCAGGCAACCATTGCTGCTGTAGGTCCAGACTGGACCACTAGGAAGCAGTTCTCCCTGAGCTCGGGCTCCTGGCCTCTTTCTAATCCCGATTCCTTGATGCTCCTTATTTGGGTATCTTACTGGCCACGACTGTTGCTTAATTGTCTGGTATCTTCTCCCTCGATTGGGACATTTTTAGTGGTTTTCTACCCTGGGTATCTTTCTCTGTTTTCTGTTCGCTGTGTCTTCGCTTCATTTGTTTCAAGTGTTTTTATGGGATATATGCCATTTGCCAGAACCTGTCCTTACCTCTGAGGCTGAGAACTCTGGTTGATTTTCCTTCGTGGGACTTTGTCGCTTATTAAACAAACTACGACACAGAGGCCCCACCTTTAAAAACGAGTATGCAGGATGCGTGGTTAATGCTGACCTCACTGTGTAGACTGGGCACTCGACATCAATAAGAATGAAACATTAGCCTTACTATTAGGAAGAATATAACTTTCCCCACCTCTCCTCTGTCCCTTCTGCCCTTCATCCTGTTTCTTTCGTATCTCATTGCTCCCTCTGAACAGCTGGATTTTTTTGTTGTTGTTTTTTCGAGACAGGGTTTCTCTGTGTAGCCCTGGCTGTCCTGGAACTCACTCTGTAGACCAGGCTGGCCTCGAACTCAGAAATCTGCCTGCCTCTGCCTCCCAAGTGCTGGGATTAAAGGCGTGCGCCACCACTACCCGCCCTGCTCATCTTTCTGACACAAGGTTTCCCATAGCTTCCCTCCTTAGCCCCGTGACAGCCCGCCTCTGCGCCGCTGTGGTTGGCTGGGCTCTGTGTTTGCTAGAAACTCAGTCTGCGCGTGCTTCATGGACACCTATCCAATTAAACAGCTTCTTTTCATTAGAATCTTCATGTCTCATTTTTTCATTTAGTGCACGTTCACCAACCCAACCACGTCTCAGCAGGACGATTCTGCAGAGGACCCTACAAGTACCAACAGTTTAAAAACCATCTTGTAAATGTCATACTGCTGTTATAGACAAACAGACCTGCAGTAAATAGTCGACTTTCAGGACTGGAGAGGTGGCTCAGAGGTTAAGAGCACTGACTGCTCTTCCAGAGGTACCGAGTTCAAGTCCCAGCAACTGTGTGGTGGCTCACAACCATCTCTAATGGGACCCGATGCTCTCTTCTGGTGTGTCTCACCAATACAATGTACTCACCTAAATAAAATAAATAAGTAAATCTCTTTTAAAAAGCAGCTGACTTTTTGGAGGCTTTCATCCCATCAGACACGCAGTTTGAAGAGGAGACTGGGTCTTGTGTCCCTATGAGCCTGTCGCAGTCACCTGACCACATTCAACAAGTTCAGGATTCTACACAAAGGCCCGATTTTCTTCCAAAACAAAACAATACACTGGGAGTGGGAGGGGGGCGCAATTATTTCTTCTGCTTCGTTCAATAGGCCTCAAATTATGTTTGCTGTTTTTGTTTTTAGGTTTCTTTTTTTTAAAAAAAACCAAGTTTGACTCATTTTCATACTAAATTGCTTGATCATTTCTTTTAAGTTGCTGTGGAGTTTCTGTGCTTTGAAGTAAGGTTGGGACTTTTTTTCCCCCTTTAGGGTATGACAAACTATTACATTGTGTTGAGAATGAGGGGAAAACTGGATCAGAGAGGCAGAACAAGTGGAGCTCAGGGACATGATTTCTAAATCACAATTCCCCCGCGAGAGCTCCTCCAGCATTTCCCCTCTGCTCATGGTTTTGTGCTGGTTTTGTTGTGGTCTGGACTGAGGCGAAGGAAAGAAAGAAAGAAAGAAAGAAAGAAAGAAAGAAAGAAAGAAAGAAAGAAAGAAAGAGGGAGAGAGAGAGAGAAAGGAAGAAAGAAAGAAAGAAAGAAAGAAAGAGGGAGAGAGAGAGAGAGAGAGAAAGAAAGAAAGAAAGAGGGAGAGAGAGAGAGAGAGAGAGAGACAGACAGACAGACAGACAGACAGACAGACAGACAGACAGACAAACTGACCGGTAGATCCAGATGTGCATGTGTCTTTTAAAACTGATTTAGGTGTGCATGTGGGCATGTGTGTGCATATGTGATGAAAAGACAGTAGAGCTTAGTGTTTCTATGAAGACTCCCAAATAAGGAGAAGCAGAAGGAAAATACCAGCCAAAAAGGCTTCCTTACGAAAGTACAGTTTCTCTTGGGCTCAAAGGACAGCTTTGGCAGATTTCCAATTTAGCTTTCTTTTTTTGTTGTTGTTGTAAATACTTATGTCGTACTAACCCCCCAGCAGGAACTCTGGACCCATCAGGTCAGAGCTCGGGGCTGATATTAACTATTCACCCTGAACAGATACTTTTCCCTCCCTGACTTTCTGTTATTCCTTGGAGAAGAAACAATCAGACGTCATTCATTCGCCGTCATGGCGAATTTTAAATAAGATTTTGAGTACATCAGCTTTCTGGGCCCACTTGGAACGTTCCCGAGCTTATAGGCGAATGAAAAATAATTTCTAGCTCCCTCACTTCCTATAGAAAACCCTGCAAGCCTGACTTGGCTGGTCTCTGCCCAAGCGTGCAGTGGCGCCCCCTGTGGCCAAGGCAGTAATGCAGAGGCAGACAGCTGTGTAGCTCTCAGCCTTAGCAAGGCTAAATATCACAAAAAAGTACTCTGTGGAGGTTCTTTTTTTTTCTTTTTTCAGTGTCATCTGGCCACTGTGATCTACTTGGGTGATCGAAGCAACCAATGTGTAGACTTCTACTGGCCTGTGAACTTCTTGGGACCGGTACCACGTGTGTTTTATTCAATGCTTTAAACGCAAAACAGCTCAGTTCTTAGACCTGGCAGACAGTAAATATTTCTGTTGAGTGGTGGGATTAATGAATCCAGTCACAACCTACAGAGATGGTATGACTTAATCTTTTAGAGATTTTTCCCCTACGAAATGAAGGACAATTCTCTGGAAAGCTCACTTTAGCATACTTTTAATAGAATCATTCAAGCATTCTATTGATGGCTTTTCTGTCCCCAATGTGACTGTTGCAATTTGTCTACCTATCATCGTTAGGTGGATTTGAGTTTCTTTAGTTGAAAAAAAGAGTGGCAACGAAACCTCTCGGGACTTATAAATTTTTTTTTTTTTACTAAATCTGACCATCACTATTTTTATATTTTGACTCCTGTTTGCTGGGGACAAGAACAGTAAGTGGTACAACAGACTTCACGTGAAACAAACTCATCACTGTGAGAGAACGTTCATCAAGGGCTCAGTACTGGGACACGCTGGTGACTGGGGCTACTGGAGTAACTGGAATATTTTCTCTCTACATAAGGAGAACCATGCCAAAAGGCAATGGCAAGGACATGAGACATTTCGGATTTTCCCATCTGCACTACCAGGATGGGTGTAACTGAGTCAAAGGTCGGAAGAACCAGAGGAAGGGGAAGGAAGCAGGGCGTGTTGGCCACATGACGAAAGAGATAGGGCATATGGTTCTTAAGCAGGAAAGGACGTGTAGACTGAACAAAAATGTAAACACTGGCAGCATTTAGAGCATTCAAGGACTCGGGGATGCTGGGAATAAAGAGCTCTGTGAGTGTAATGTAAAACAAAGAACAGAAACGGGTGGTTTTGATGCGGAACAGACTTTCTGCTGTAGCGGGGCTGCCATCTCCTATGGATGCCAAAGATGATGAAAGGGACGGGAGAGGGGTGTTCTTTGCTGAGGGGTGGCCTGGAAGGAGAGGGGTCCTCAGTGTTTTCAAGATGAAGAAGAATCTCTAGAGTTGTAAGAAGAGCCTGTAGCCACCGGGGCTGTGGGTCGCCTCAGTCACTGTGGGAGCGCCACTCCTACGACCGGCAGTCTCTGTGGGACAAAGCGGAGGAGAGCGGAGAGCACCAAAGGGTTACAGCACGGCAGTTGGGTGGGCTTTCTTGCCCACGGGCTTTTCCCCCGTCTGGGTCCCATCCTGTATCTTCATAGCCTTTGTGGAAGGACACAGAGCCACAACTGCCCTGCCCTGAGATGAGGGAGGAAGCAGATACTGTAGCAGACAGTACCCTGGCAATGCAAACATCCCTTCTGGTCATTACTTCATATCTACCCAAGCAGAATATACTAAAGCCATATGACTGAGGAAAAAGACTTCAGCAACAGGCTTCTGAACGCTTTGGCTATTGTAGTTCACTTATAAAGTAGCATCGTGACTAGGCAGAGAAATAGACCTTTCTTCATCCCTCTGTCATCATTTGGAGGGCGTGATAGGTGTTAAGCACGGACCTTCCATTTTGAGCATCCACACCTATGCTTTATAGGAAGGCTATGAGCTAAGTCCTGGTCTTGCCTCTCTGTAAAAACTTGGGTACATTTTCTTTCCACTCGTTGCCTCAGTTTCCCCATCTGTAAAATTGAATTAGTCATGCTAGCTTTACAGTGTTTTGAGAACTGGCAGTTGGCAGGCATCTTAGCTACTATCAAGGCCTCATAGGTATTTATAATAACTTAATAGTTCAGTGTCTCCTCTGAGTTTGGAGTCATATCTCCAGTGGTGGGTTTTACTATAGTAAACACTATTGTGGTTTTTTGTTTCGTTGGTTTGGTTTGGTTTAATTTTGCCTCAGTTTGGCCTACCTATTCTTACACATTCTGGTCATTTTTAGTTGGTGTGTGTACTGGCTGGTTTTGTGTGTCAACTTGACATAGGCTGGAGTTAACACAGAGAAAGGAGCTTCAGTTGGGGAAATGCCTCCATGAGATCCAGCTGTGGGGCATTTTTCTCAATTAGTGATCAAGGGAGGAGCGCCCTTTGTGGGTGGTGCCATCCCTGGGCTGGTAGTCTTGTATTTTATAAGAGAGCAGGCTGAGCAAGCCAGAGGAAGCAAGCCAGTAAGTAACATCCCTCCATGGCTCCTGCATCAGCTCCTGCTTCCTGACCTGCTTGAGTTCCAGTCCTGACTTCCTTTGGTGATGAACAGCAGTGTGGAAGTGTAAGCTGAATAAACCCTTTCCTCCCCAACTTGCTTCTTGGTCATGATGTTTGTGCAGGAATAGAAACCCTGACTAAGACAGTGTGTTTGTACTCTCTGCTTCCCTTTTTAACCCTCATTCGCAGAGACTGTCATCTGCAGGTCAATGGCTCAAGTGGGGACTTGCCATTCTACAGACCAGACTTCAGACCTGCTTTGGTTGCTATCCATGTGACCCTGGGCATGTCATCAGCTTGAGTCTTTGTGTCCTTGCCTTCCCAAGGCAAAATTAGAACAATGCTACCTCCTAGTCCCAAAATATGATTTCAGGGAAGGGTTCAAATACCCGAGGCACAGGAGGAAGTGTGGATGAGGCTTCAGTTAAAGCTGATCTTCCTGCGTGCTGAGATTACAAGGCATACGTCACCACCCCGAGTTTCTGCTGTACCAGGGCTTGGAGCATGCTAGACAAGCAATCGACTAACTTATAGTCCTTAACCCCACTGAGATGAATTTATAATAACCGCAAAATTTGGTTTAGAATAACTTCTTATGTATTCCTTTGTGGCACTGTGAAAACATTAATTCTTCCAATATTATTACTGTCACGTGTTGAGGATGACATATCTGTGTGTCACATCCCAACATGAGCCAACATGTGGCTTTCACCATAGAACTGATGAGAGAGAGAGAGAGAGAGAGAGAGAGAAGCTGTGTAGGGACGGACATACATCACTCAGCAGTTTGGATTCAGGTATAGATGGACTTAAAGCAAATAAGTCATACCGAATGGAAAACAACCATGCTTACCTTTGAACATTTGTCAAGAGAACGCTGTTTTTCCTCCTGGAGGCTGTCCGCCACTAATTGAACAGTTGCTTTGTGCTTTTAGCCACCCACTGCTTTGGGGGAAGCTTTATTAGGTCCTGACATTCACAAACACACAGGCTTAGTGGTTTCCTACCATTGCTTTTATCAGTAAAGCAGATGGACCATCTCTTTGCATCCTATATTTTCGTGGTAGATTAGATTTTGTTTTTTGTTTGCTTTGTTGTTTTCTTTGTTTATTTTGCTTTTTAAATTTGGTTTTCTTCTCTTGCCAATAGATGAAGTATCTCTGCCTGTACATTCTACTGGCTAGATCCGTCCCACAAACACCACTACTATGCACACACACACACACACACACACACACACACACACACACTCATACATACACACTCCCTGCAAAGAGGAGCCAGGAATCTTCTGGGGCATATCTGAAAATTTGAATGCAGAGCCCAATAATATGTCCGGACTGAACAGAAAATCTCCACAATGCCCTCTCAGAGCTTTGAAGGTTCTCCCCTCTCCCTTCTCTTCTTGCTCTCCCACATAAGGAAAAGCCTTTCCTAGCTCCAGCAGCAGATCCTAGGGTCAGCTTCTACATGCTGAAGAACATTGCCAACCTTGTAATTTCACCCTAAAATGGAGTGATGTGTTTGATGCTTACTTCTTTCTTGGTTTCCTCTTCTGGAAAAATCAACACACTGAAGAAGGTGTCAGATGTCCTTGGGAGAGAAACAGAATTCTTTATTAGTTCCTGATTAAAGGTGTGGATCTCTTAAACCTTGGTGGTCAACAGCCGAAATCACAGTGTTTTTCAGCACTGGTTTAAGTCTCAAGGAAAAAAAGAGCCTGAAGCTACAATGACTTCTTAAGTTGTTGGGATCATAGAATCTATTCCCATCAAAGCAAACCGGAGGAGTGAAGACAGAATCTAGAGGAAAGTGGAAATTGTATTATTTGGGATTCATGGCTGTAACAGTAAGTGGAAAGAGATGTATCAAAGGGTCCTTAGAGACCCAGTAACCAAATCTCAGAAAGGTAACCATGGTATCCTGACCTAAATTTCAAGAAGATCCAGGGTCTTGAATGGCATCCCTGGAACATCTATGTTTTCTTTCCCCTTCATATTGGCCCCTGTCTCAAGCTTCTTGCTTACTTGCTCTTTTGTAAGTTGGGAGTCATCTTCAAGCCTAGTGCCCTAGAGGAGGAGGCTCAATATCTCTCCCACTTTTGGAATGAAAAAATTCCAGGGACGAGCTTGGGTTGACTCACTTAGGTCACAGCCTCACCACTGGGCATTCTTGGGGTCAGGTCAAACATGCAAGTGTTCTCATAAGAGCCCCCTCCTTGTGAAGAGTGGTTGGTGGCGGATTGAGGAGTGAGAGGCAGTTGAAAGCAAGAGTAGGGACAGGGGCAACTAATTCTAGAGTCCCCTGAAGAGAACATATTGCAGTTAACTGTGACAAAGTGTGGGGAGTGTTTCCAGTGTCCCATTGCAGCTTGAGCCTAGTTTCCAGATAAGTATTTTATCTAAAATGTACACTCAGGGTATTTGAATCCTTGCCCGTTTCAAATGTAAAGAGACACTATGTCCATTAGAGTTTACTAAATTATCCAGATAGGGAGATGGCTGTTGTCTGGTAGCAGGAATGTTCTAGCTAATAAAACTCGGAATCCTGACCTTTTGAAATACAGAATGGAAATGTTAAGAGATCATGTAAAATGTGTCAGCTAATGTATTTAAATTTAAACTATGTAACAATTAAAGTTTGTGCTAACACTGGCATTACTTCAGTAGCTTCAGACTTATTTCTTAATTATCCTTTATGTGATAGAATTGAAAATCAAATATCCTTAATAGATAATTAAGATCATAGCATGTATTTTCTGTGCAGCTTTTTTTCCCCCAAGATTATTTTTGTCTTTACAATTTGGGTTTCATTGGATTAATCTATAGTTGACCATCTTTCTTCACAGATTCCATACTCATGGATTCAACCAACCCAGATACAAAAAAAAAAAAAAAAAAAAAAAAAAGTTTAAGTTGCATCTGTGTTGAGCACGTCCAACCTCCTTCCTCATGTTGTTAATACTTAAACACCACATACAACAACTGGTTACATAGAATTCCATTGTATTAGGTATTATAAATAATCCAACGATGATTTAAAGCGTAGGGGACCATGTGCATGGGTTATGCCCACACACTACATTTAAAGGACATAAGCATCCATTCACAGAGTTTGGTAACTGCAGGGGGTCCTGGAACCAATCCCCCATGGAAACTGAGGGACAACTGTATTTGATTTTGTCAAATAATTTAAAATGCGGAATACTTATGGTTTGGGATTTCTTGATGTCTTGCATTTCACATAAAAAAAATTCAGGCCTTTTACTAGAATATGTTTAACCACACAGAGCTGCATTTAACGTCTGGATCTGCCAGAGAGTATCTCTGTGATCTCAGGCAGCAGAATTACCCAGTTCCTCCCTATGCTGGGAGCTTTATTAAGATCAATGAGTATTATCCATGAAAACCTGATTTTCACTTAATAGGTCTCAGAGGTATTAGCTTTCCCTATCCTTTCTCCTGATGAGCACAAAAGGCCTTTAGTTGAGCAAAATTTTAATATTTGGGGGGAATTATTCCTTTTTTAAAAATTAATTAATTTTTATTTTATGCACATTGGTGTTTTGCCTACATGTATGTCTTTATGAGGTTGGGTTCCCCGGAATGGGTGTTATAGGCAATTGTGAGCTGGCATGTAGGTTCTGGGAATTGAACCTGGGTCCTCTGGAAGAGCAACCAGTGCTTTTAACCACTGAAACATCTCTCCAGGTCCAAAATTATTCTTTTAAAATCAAATTCTAATTGGCGTTTAAATCCATGCTAGCTATGGATTTGTGTGCAGACAGTGAGAAAATTCCAGTCTTCAGATGTAATTGATAGTCTTTAATGGTGTCCTTATCTGTCTATAAAATTGTCATATAACAGTGAGGTCATATGCAATCTCTAATAACACTTTGAACAAGTAATAATATGGGCAAATGTAAGTACTACTATAATCGTTATTGATGTTGATAACGTTGCTTAAGAGGAAAACCAACCAAGTAGGAATAAAATAAACTAGGCTTCAAGTTGTAAACTACCCCAGTTCAGTAGGCAGGGGACCTCAGATCAGTAGGCAGGGGAGGGGGGAAGAAAGGATGGAAGCCGAATGAAAAACTGGCTCGGGACGCCATCCTGTGTATAATGGAGGAGCGTGTCACCCCTCAATGTGTCTTCTGGCGCATGAAGCTTGTGTTTACAATGCAGTCTGCAGATGTGTGTGCCTTCTCCTTATGTAACCACTGGCATTTGTTTCCAGAGTGGACGCTGTAGCGTATAACCCCATGAGATGTAGTCGCTCTCTTCCAGCCCGGACCCCCTGTGCTCAAGAGTTTGGGAAGGACTTGGGACGGAGACTGGGTTAGTAAGATACAGTGTGATTTTCTTTATCAGAATGGGAGTCAGAATGGGAAGGCTGTGTAGCACAGTTATGAGGATTCTGACCAGGAAACAGAGTAGGAGAGAAGCACCCAGCATGCCCCGGGGCCCCCTTTCACTTCCTCATGGGGCTTATGTGCGGCTTGTACTGGAGCATCCTTCCAAAGCATCCAGAGGGCACAGGTTTCATCAGAACCGGGCTGTCCTCAGTTTTCAATGTTACTTTCCAAAGCGGTTAACATGCTTATAGATAATGTTTCAATAAAGCCTTTGGAGCTGTGCTCCAGACCCTCTACATCGCGTGGATGATAACACACCTGTCTGTAAGACTCATCTCTTGCACACCTCAGTCTGCGGTCGTGAGCCTGGTTGAACTTCGAACAACCTCTGCAGCCACCTACCCCTGTACTGCTATCTTTGTGTCACAAAACCCAGGGTGGTCTCCACTTTCTTCTCAGTCCCCTCCCTTAAACCCCCGGGTTACAGATGCCCTACCTTATCCTTCCTGCAGGCTGTGCCTTGACCACAATTGTGGCTGAAGAAGACAGGGCAAGCCGAGGACAATGCCCTCCCTGGCTTTCATGCCCCATTTACAAGCTTTATCATGTGGGAATGGTGTAGCTTGGGGTGTTGGGAAAGGGATGGTAATGAGTACCTCAGAGTCTTGTACTGAGCCTGGGGAGGGACTCCACAGTTTGGCTAGATGCCAGCCCTGCCAGGTAATGACTTGAGACGAATAGCAATTCCAAGAGATTGAGTGAAGGGGGGTGTGGAATGAGAGGGAAGGCTCCACCAAGCCAGGTCCAGCGAACAAGTGTTGCCAGCTGTCTAACGACGCCCTCACGCATGTCAAGGACAATAAGGAGACCAAATAGAAACTTGCTTTGGAAATCACAGATCCCATTTTTCACATCACGAGAAGAAACTGGCAGGGGTCCTAGAAAAGAATCAAACCAACTTAACCACTCAATTTGCCACCAAGTACAGCAGCATATATTCCTAAGTAATTGAGTGGGTACATTTTTAATTGGGACGGACGTAAGTCACACCAGTGAGATGACTTTTTGAGGTGTTATTTTACATTATTGCTCAGACTTGATAAACCTCTCATCTGGCTATATAAAATTAAAGATGATTCCAAGAGCCCCGCTGTATCTGGTGCTCATTGCTCTAAAGACATCAATTGTCTGTCCAGGACACAAGGCCTGTGAGGGCACACTCTAAGATACACACTCCTTCACTGTGCCCATTGTGTCCCCAATTCTGAGATAGCTGTAAAATATAGTATCTATCTAATAATATCCTCTTTTATTGTACTTAGGCAGCTTTTAGTGGAACTGACCTAGAATATGTAAATTGCTCCCGGGAAGAAATCTTTAGTACAAGTTGTCCCTCTGTGTGCGTGCTTGCCAGGCTACATCAGACATGTTAATCTGTCTTCATGGCTTGGCTGCTCTGACTTAAGAGTCACTAAGGCCCAGGGAAACGCTGACTTGTGTAGTCTAACCACCAATGGTTGCTATTTCTGGACTGAGGTGGCTTTTCTTTACTTTTGTCTTAGCTTGTTGAGTGTTTCTCTAGGTCAGGTTCTCTATTAAGTCTTCTGTGTTCTCTCTTCTACAATATTGTGACAATGATCCTGTAAGAGATGGCCTACCAGCACCTTCATTGTGCTCCTGGAGAAATTAAAGCTTAAAGGGGTTAAATAAAAATTTCTAAGGACCTGAAAGTGGTGGGGCCAGAATTTAACCTCCTGGGTGAGTCTGATCAGAAAACTCAGTTCTTTGCCTCTGTGATGAACTTTGCTTTTTTATAATCAGAAGCACACATCCCCTACACACACACTTTTTACTCTAAGAATAAACAGTAAACACCTCTACTGTACACAACAGGCAAGGGAAAGGCACCTACGAAGTGTGCACCCACAATTCTAGGCTCATGTACCAAGACTACAGTCTAACAAGCTGGCTATGGAGAAATGGGACCAGTTTAAGTCAAGGTTCACCCATTTTTAATCAGCTTTAAAATGTCATTTCATTATTTGAAATGTAGAAATACTTTAAATAAAAGAATTAGGAAATCAGCATTGAAATGATTAGAATGATGAAAAATAAATCTTTTGGAAATGAGAATGTAAGTTAGTTTAGTTTTTTGCTTTTTTTTTTTGTATTTTTCTTTCCCCTGAAGAAGTCCACATTAAGATTAAGCCACGGTTTTGAAATAAAGGAAGAATTATGGGGCTGTTAGTAGAAACAGCTTTTCTCTGATCTCAAACCACATCTGGAATACTGCGTTTACTTCTGGGTACCACATTTAGGAGGGACCTTGACCAAGTTGGGTGTGTCAGACATGGCTGAAGATGATGGAGCTTCCCTAGAAGGGGTGATGGATGGATGGGTCTTTGTTGAAGAGGCTCTGGCTGCTCCGGAAAAGGGGCCGGGAGAAGACAAAAGGTCTGTACCAAGCCTGTGAGGCTTTGTCATGTTGAGGAGGGATCTGACTTGTTCTGTGTCACACAAGAGAGCAGAAGTTGTTGCTTCTAGAACAAGCAGTAAGTATAACTAACGGAGGTCCCTGGGACCAGTCAAATAGAATGTTCTGATCTACAGTTTAAAAGGTAGAGTTTTCTTAGCCATTTTAAAATAATGAGGGTCACCTTCTGTCTCCCTTTTCCATGAGATCGTGGTGCTGAGCTTGGTGGATGTAATGAAGGAAGAGTACACTGACGCTGGCATCGCAACGGCACAGTTTACTATACAGCGTAGTGCCAGATTCAAGCAAGCCTGAATGCTCTGTGTAAAATGAGACAATCTGAAAATTAAAGAGATGAATGTAAAGCATTTAAATATTAAAAAATAAAAAAAATCTCTATTAAAAAAAAAGTCTGACTATGTAGACCTGACTAACTTCAAATTCACAGAGATCTGCCTATTTCTCCATCCCAAGTGCCATAATTAAAAGGAGTGTACATCGAGCCAGGCTATAAGAGGCTTAAAATATTTGTAATTGTGTGTGTGTGTGTGTGTGTGTGTGTGTGTGTGTTCAAACACCTGTGCCATGTGAGTGCAGATGCCCTAGGAATGAGTATTAGACAGAGTTGGAGTTACAGGCAACTGTGAACTGCCCAACACACATGATGGGGACAATACAGATGTCTTCATCAAGGGCAGTCAGTATACACTCCTAACCTCTGAGCTATCCCCAGGCCAACAAGGCAGTTACTCAAAGAAGTGGCTGGAGACCTTTGCCCCCATGAAGACCCAATGATATACCTTACGTCATCGTTTATTTCTCCTCTGTCACAGACATTTACTTTTTGACTCAATAAACGTGTCTTCAAAATTATATAATGTTGTATCGCCTTGAAATTTACTATTAAGCACTGAAAAAAAGATTTCCTGATTCATAATTGCCTACTTGGAAGAATTCACTAGAATAAAATAAAGACCTCCCCTTGCATATTTGTAAATGGATAGATAACTTCAGACAACTTGAACAGATAGCATGGGGTATGGGCTTGTACTTTGTAAAGTAACTCCACCATCCTGCATGACCTTGTGTAAATGAAATTAGTGAGGTTCTCTGGGCCCCGTCCCTTCATCAGTACAGGGATGTAATAGCTCTTGCCTCATGGCTCTGACGAGAATTAACAAGTTAATAGTTGTTCAGTTCTTTGAGGTCCTTGGATGAAAGGTGTCTTATAAATACTAAGCACCATTATTAAGACTTTTAATGACCATATCTGTACTTATGGTACCCAGTGTCCTAAGAAACAAAGGCTGTTCATGGCCACAGAGAAGCACTGACCGTTGGCTCGTGGGTGCCTATGAAGACACAAGCTAGAATTACCGAGACACCATTGTGTTTTATTATCAGCTTTAAAGAAATCGCAATTGTTCACGCTAATATTTCTCTATAGATTCAAGGGATTTTTTTTTTACAGGTGTTAAAACATTTTCGTCACAGTGTTAAGATTTTGAAATCTTCACATTATCTACTTGTTCTTAGATAACTGTATTATCATATTGGTAACACGGGCTAACTGTGGTCATTTTTGCCTTTTGCACACAGCAGCTTTTATCCTTGACATAAGGACAATGTAAAACTGGTCCAGCAATCATGCTGCTCCCTCCTCCCCTTACTGGTGCTCATCGCTCAGCTTCCACACCCTGCCTGACTCTTTCTCCCACTCCGTAAGGAAAGCTGACGTTCATGGGAGAGTTGGAAAAGACAAAAAAAAGTTCTTCTTTGATCTCTGAGGACAAACATTTAGAAAAAAAGAATGTCAAGAAGGGAACCATGACCAGCTCAGAACTGTCACCTATACGTCACCTGCCACAGGGTAGAGAGGAATGTGCTTCAGAAGAAAAGATGAAAATCGCCAAGAGAAAAACAGTGGTTCTGAACAGTCACATCATGAAAGAAGCCTGCCTGATCAATCAGTATGAGAAGATACCAGGCTTGAGTAACACCCATTATGCAAATCGATAATATCATTTCACCCCCCTAGCTGGCTCAACATTCTGACACTATCCATGAGGGGCTATACTGAAAACTGTTTATTACTGTTCAGTGAAGCGAAACTGTGCATCTAGCAAAAGGGTCAACGTGTCTGTCTACACACTGGAGACACCCTGTCTGCGCGTGCACAAGAAATCGCACATGGAGAAGCACCCTCAGCACCATTTGTCTGTAGTGAGGAGAAATTATCCATACAGTAAACACAATTCTAAATGCCCATCAGAGAGAGGCCGATGAGTAAACTGTGGGTATCCAGGGACTGGAACACTTTCCAGTAGGGAAGAACAAACAGTTCCCCAGCCACAAGTGCCATTCTCCATCACTACGGAGAATTCTCATAAGACGTTGGGCAGGACAACGATAGAGCTGTGGAGGCACACAAGAAACTGCGCTTATTCGATGCTCAAAACATTTTAAAATGGAAGATGCTTTTATTGAGAAGTCTTTAAATTATAACCAGCAAGTGTAGCCTACATTTCCAGTCTTGGCAGATTCTCTTCATTCACTTAGCGCCTTGGCACTACTTTAAAACTGACCCTAAGTTTGCCTAGCCATTGGTTCAATCAGGATTGCTACAGAATTCTGTACGAGTGGGCTTGGGGGTCTTCACAGCCCTCCCAGAAGGCTTTGCTCTGACACTAACTTCCTATTGGAAACAATGGAAGCCGTGTGTGTCATTTAATGTTTTCAGTAAAAAGAGAACAGGGAAAATAAATTTTAATAGCAGATTTCAACATTTCAAGTAAATTTAAAGCTCATTTCTATAGTAAGTCTGGCACACAGAGTATCTCTGTATTTGGATGCTGGATTTTCATTGACAATATTTTATCTGCATTAATATTTCATCAAAATCACAGTGGCAGACAGATTTCCATAGCAAGCTTGCTTACAACTTACTTAAAAACTAATAACTGAGTAGGGTTCCAGGCTTTAGATTAAAATTGAAATGAATTAAAATTGAAGTGCAAGTATATTTCAGTTCTAACCCATGGTTTGAAGAAATTATTTCTACTTGTTAATATTCTTTTCTGGGATTCTTATTTTTATCTTATTGGAATAAATCTTAAAAAAAAATAAACAGTATCAAGGGAACTTTTGGGGGGAAAGCTGCTCCTTGGAGCAACTTATAGCAAAGAACGTGGGGACAGGTACAGATACCAATAAAGATAGGAGTCTGTGGTGTGCCTGTGTGTGTGTGTATGTGTGTGTGTGTGTGTGTGTGTGTGTGCTTGCACACGTGCACGCGTGCGCATGTGCATGTAAAACAAAGAAAAAGAGGTCAAGAATTTAAAAGGGAGAATGGGGGATACATGGGAGAGATTGGAGGGGGAAAGGAGAAAAGTATGTTATAATTTTTAAAAAAGATTATAAAAAGGCTGTCTAACTCAATAGTATTCTACAATGTCAACCACATTTTCATTATGTCTAAGGCCAGCTTTTATGCACGTGATAGGGCACATGCACACAGAAGAGAGAGAGAGAGAGAAGGTGGGGACAGGAAGAAGGACAGAGAGATGGGGGGGAGGGAGAGACAAGAGAGAGGTGAAGGAAGGGACGGAGGGAGGATACACAGAAAGGGCACAGAATGCCTTTGAAAGTATTGATAATTAATAAGCCTGTCAGTGGCAATTAATATGTGTAGAGATGGGGAGTCTACTGTTCTCAGAGACATAGCTCATTTAAAATACTAACCCTGTAATTTATGAGTGATATTTAATACCTCGGTGACCATAAACCTCAATGTTTTATTACCACTGCTTAGCATACCTTTGATGTGCTGCCCAGCACTACACAATCCAAAACAAATTACTTTCAGGAAGCTGGATACTATATAAATGCAGGAAAGTCATAAATAATGCACAGGAGGAACATTTTCTGTGGGTTCTGACATGCCACAATGGGGCTCTGTGAGCCTGACTTCTTCAGCTTTTCGCTGGATCAGGATGAGGGGCGGGAAGGCTGTCCATCTTAGGAACCGCTGTCACACAGGGTGGCGATGTGGACTTCCAGGCGCTGACTGATACCACTGTGTAAACCTGCAGCGGAGGCAGATGTAAATCAAACGAGGACCCTCTAGGAAGTCAACGTCTTCTTAATAAACTACAGATGTGCAAGAAACAGACCTCTCATTCACGCTGGTGGGCCCTTCCCAGTCGTCCTCCCTAGCATCGCATGAGCGTGGCTGACTTCCGAGCCTCCGCTCTTAACTATAGTTGGTCAAAGTCCCGAGGTCTCTCTGGGACCCTTAAGTCCCACACCTACTGCCCTCAAAGATGAGGTTATTTTCTCCCATTGCTGAGACACGGAAGTTCTCCGTGCAAAACTTCCTCCAAATTCCTCCCCAACATACTCAGACATATCCTGCCCTCCGCATTCTCACCACCCCTGCCTTTACATGAGGGGCCATCCATTCCAGATACCTGTGTTCTTGGTCACATTCCCTACCCTCTCTTAACACCAAGATCTTCACATTATCCCCTTACATTCTTGGTCTCCCTTCAGCTGCCTTCTTCCCATCTAGAGCAAGAGTGAATAAATATGTATGTTTAAAATAAAATGTTTCTTTAACCTCTTGCCCACGCCTTCAACTTGCTATTTCAATAGATCAAGCTGAAAGTCTTGGCATCCTCTATAGCTTCTCCTCTTGTCCTCAGATCTCCTGTTTCTCTCTAGCCTATCAGCTGTCTCCACCTCCATACCACAACCCCTCCTCAGACAGTGGCTGCACTGCCCTTGGGAGCTTTCCATTCCCATCAAGGTTGCTCCTCAAGCCCCAGCCTAGCACTAACCCCTTTTCACCTAAGTTCATTCTCTTGGTAAACCTTCTTAACCAACTCCTACTGTGTGCTGGTTAATCATGACTATCGACTTGATAGATTTAGAATAACCATGGAAACAAACTCCTGTGCATGTCTGTTGGGGATCTTCTAGACTGGGTTTATTAACTGCCCTAAACATAGGTGGTAGCACCTCAAGTATTTCAGTATCCAAACTGAGGGGTTGAATACAAAAAAGAAAGCAAGCTGAGCTGAACACTTCTCTTGCACTTCTCCTCTTCCTCTTCCTCCTCCTCCTCTTCTTTCTTCTTCAACAAGGTCTCTCTGTTATATAGAGAGTGTCCTGGAACTCAAGTTGACATCTAGAGATACCTCCAAGTTCTTGACTTCCAAGTTAGAATTCCAATCTATAGGTAGCTTCACCCCAGGCTTCATGCCTGCACTTAGTCAAGAAAATGGGACTTATATGGGACTATGTAGACCAGGCTGGCCTCGAACTCACAGAGATCCAACTGCCTTTGCCTCCCTAGTGCTAAGATTAAAGATGTGCGCCACTGTTCACATCCTCTCTCTCTACTTCTTGAACACAAAGCAATATGACCAGGGCACTGCTGCCACTATGTTGTCCCTACCATGACATAGAACTCTCCAACGATAAGCCAGAGTAAAGCCTTACGTTTCTTTTCAGGTGTTTTGTCACTGCTAGGAGAAAAGCAACTAACACAAACTTCCCGCGGAATGCAACCAAGTTTATGATATGAAAACACAACACAGAGGCAGCTCAAGTTTTAAAGAACTTGCCTGGCATGCGCAGAGCCACGCATTCCATCCCAAGAACTCCATAAACTGGACATGGTGCTACACATCTGTAACTTTGGAAAGTGGCAGCGGGAGGAGGACCAGGGGTTAAAGGTCATCCTCTGCTACATAGCAAACTCAAGATCAGCCTTGGATACATAAGACCCTGTCACCAAAAAGAAAGGATGGAAGGAAGGGAGGAGAGAAGGAGGGAAGAGAAAGGAAGAAAAGAAATAAAGAAGACAAAACAAGATACAAGTGACATCTGAAAATTCAAGTTGACTTCTAGAGATACCTTCAAGTTCTTGACTTCCAAGCTAGAATTCCAATCTATAGGTAGCTTCAACACAGGCTTCGTGCCTGTGCTTAGTCAAAAAAATGGGACTTATATAAAGTATAGACCTAAAGAGATTATCTGTGCTCAGATCAGCAATGTGGTTTTCTGAATGTTTAAGTTCTATGGTTGGAGAGGCCTTTAACTTCCAACCATGACTTGTGAAGCTCAGGGAAACTCCTTTTATTGACTGCAGCAAGTGGCTTACAAATCTGTCAGGGACATTACAGAAAGCACACACTTTTGTACTCTTTTTCACTCTGGGTATACAGTCCCTATATGTCGTACTCTGCCAACATCTAAATAAAGATACCTTGAATTTCAGGCAATGTCACTCTAAAAAATTTGATCATAGGATGTGAGAGGCCCTCACTTGCCACCATGTGGTACAGGAAGCGCAGAAGCCAACCAGAAGCCCCCACCCACCAGCGCCCTGGTGGCATGGGCTCAGGAGATCTGTCCCCAATAGAGTGAGCTCAAAAGGGCCAGTCTCGCTCCTTGCCGACTGACTGCCTCAGGCAGGAGAGTTGGTCCTGTCCCTCAACTGGGCAAAGATGAAGAGTTAGCCGTAGGAGAGCTGGCGGACTGACCAACCCAGCTTCCGCCCAGGCCCAGATTCACTGCTCTAAGTTGCCCCCACCCCAGCATCTACCCCATCTATAAACTGCTGGATTGTGGGAGGGGACTGGTCCTGTAGACCCAAGCTGCAGGTTCTCCATGACACAAGGCAACAATAGGACTCTTAGAGGAGTCCCGGTGAGGATACAGTATTGATAGTGCAGCAGAAGCCAGAGGCTTCTAACCAGACCAGGGACTCATTGCAATGAACATTTACAAGTAAAACTATTTGGGCAAAAACATATATTGGGTGATACACCATGACACAGCACAGTTCCCGCAGTGAGATGGTATTATTATTATTATTATTATTATTAATGTTTTTGTTTTCTTTTGTGAGGAGGTTGCAAGAGCAGAGAGAGGGTGGCTATGGAAGGATTTGGAGATGAATGAAATTGAAGTGCATGACATGAAATTCACAAAAAAATCAACAGAAAGTTTAAACTATTGATCACAGATTATCTGCACATGTGCAAAATAATGTGTGGCATGATTATGTCATCTTTCTGTGTTACAAGTGGTTCTCAGTCTTCCTGAGGCTGCAACCCTTTAATACAGTTCCTCATGTTGTGGTGACCTCCAACCATAACATTATTTTTGTTGCTACTTCATATCTGTAATTTTGCTACTGTTATGAATTGTAATGTAAATCTCTGTGTTTTCACATGGTCTCAGGTGACTCCTCCAAAAGGGTCACTTGACTCCCCGAAGGGGTCACAACCCACAGGTTGAGAACTGCTATTCTAGCACATTTTAAAAGATATTGGTCAAAGCCAAATGATTACCAATAGAAAATTAGTTAATACATTATAGCACGTTTATGGAAAGAAATATCATGCATAAAAGATCTCAACACAAATATCTAAAGGTATATTTGATGCCAAAAATCAGGGTGTGACTGTGGATGGAACGTAGAAGCTTGGGCTCAAAGCTGAGAAGCATTGGTGGGTTCAGTTAGGATGGACTGTTGGGCATAGAGTCATCATATGACTGTTGGAGCTACTGCTTTTGTAGGTGACAATGCTCATGGGCACTGGGAGTCAGCTTCGCACGAGTGGATGATGTATGGTGTGTGGGTCAGAGCCTCCCTTGGCCTTTTGCCTGTTACTTTTGTGTGTTCTTCCAACATAACCAGTGATTCGTAATGCTGGCATGACAGAAGTGGAAATGCTGAGTGAGAGATATAAACACTGGCAAAGGAAGGAGCTTGGTACTTTTCTTCTCTTTCAAAGAACGAATGGCTAGTTGGAACAAACAAGTGGATACAGTTAGCTACCGAGGAGCATCCCTCAGGATGGATGAGGCAGAGACCAGACTTGACACAGCATGCTCTTGAGGGGAAGCAAGTTGGGACTTCTTAATGTTGAGTCTCGTGTCCTTAGGAGGCCACCCTTTCTGATGGCTAGCTGTTTCCACTTTCCACCCTCCAATTTCCTACAGTCTTCTTCTCTGAGGGCCAGTGCTGAGGAGGCCGGATCATTTTATGCCAAGAAAGACAACAGCTCAGGCCATTTTCTTGAGTCAACAACTGTGGCCAATAGTGAAGGATGTGGCTTTGTGGTGAGATCCCAGAGGAAGCCCTTGGAGGAGTATGTCTCCCAGAATGTGTCCATCATGACGAGTTCTAAAGCATTGACTTGTGAACTCTGCCCTGCACCCTCATCTGTGAAGGTGAGGAAAGGCTCCTCTGGCCCTCACTCACACCTGTACCTCCTCGGCTCGATTCTCTTTGTACCTTGATGATTGGAGAGAGGGCTATTTTAAACGCTTGTCCTCTCGTCTAGAGGCCTTTGCCACAAGAAATCTTAAAAATTACTGAGGAACCTATTTACACAGTGTGGATGATGGCAAAAGAATAACAAGTAACCCCCAACTAGGTCTTATAAGCAGAGTAGAAATATCTTAGCCCAAGACATGAACTGAGCCCTTCAGGTTAGGTTCATGTCACTTCAGGTAACTTGCTTGGATACATAGGGAGGGGAAACATTGGTTTTTCAAGTTGGTTTTCTTTAAGAAATCTTATTATAAGAAAGTCTAAACTTTCAAAATAGCTAAATTCGTTGTGTTACATAAGAATCTCTGAAGACTAGACAATAAAAATTCATCCAGTTGTTTCTCCGGTAGGATTCATTTTCCTAAATTCTGCTTACAAATTGTGCATTTTGTACAGTGAAGGGATACTGCACTTGGAATGGGCATGAGCTGGTGGACAACACGTTAGCCGGGGACCCTGTATATGGCTAACTCCAGGCGGAGTCCTTCATCTTGGTCTTTCTGACGTGGGTGTCCTTCCTCTCTGCTGCCCACAGAAGCCTGTCCATGGAATGGTTAGACACATTCTCCAAACCTCCCTTTCGTGATCCACCATCCCGTGGCCTCTCCTCACTCTCATCATGCTTGGAGTTCTCTGAATGGTCACGTTAGAGTGGGTACAGGGACCATCCCTGACTATATCTGCCGACAGATCTAGTATAGCTTCACTTATCACCTTGTGCCTCTAAGGCAAACTGAACTATTTTCGTCTCAATGGCAATGCTTCTTTGGATGTGGACTAAAGGCTTTGGAACTTACAAAAGACAAGTGACCATTGCAAAGGCTGCGTACACCTCCTCTGTCTTTTTTCCCTATAATATTTTACAGAAAGATCTGCGTGGCGAGACGTTTAACAAACGTCTTCGACCTCCTCCAAACCTGTGGACCTCCATACTGACTTAGAAATCAAGCAAAAATGCTGTAGTCTTGGTAGATATCTAAAACTTCAGGCTTCTAGCCTGTTATGCTGAATTGTTTTATGTCAACTTGACACAAACTAATGTCATTTGAGAGGAGGGAACCTCAGTTTAAAAAAAATGTCTTCATAGGATTGGACTGTATGCAAGCCTGTAGGGCATCTTCTTAATTAGTGAATGGTGGGGGAGGGCCCAGCCCATTGTGGGTGGTGCCATTCCTGGACTGGTGGTCCTAGGTTCTATAAGAAAGCATGCTGAGCAAACCACGGGAAGAAGCCAGTGAGTCACACTTCTCCATGGCTTCTACGTCAGCTCCCGCCTGTTTGAGTTCCTGTCCTGACTTTCTTCAGTGATGAACTAAGATATGGACGTCTAGGCCAAATAAACCCTTTCTTCCCCAGCCTGCATTTGGTCATGGTGTTTTAATTATAGCAATAGTAACCCTAATTAACACATCTAGAAAAAGCATCAGAATTAATGTTGGTGCATGATGCTGGCTGCATCAGTAGGATGGTGGCTGGAGGGAGGATGCAGTTCTTTCTTTTTTTTTTAAGATTTATTTATTATTATAAATAAGTACACTGTAGCTGTCTTCAGACGCACCAGAAGAAGGTGTCAGGTCTCATTACGGATGGTTGTGAGCTATCATGTGGTTGCTGGGATTTCAGACCTTCGGAAGAACAGTCAATGCTCTTAATCGCTGAGCCATCTCTCCAGCCCCAGAGAATGCCATACTTAAAAATGTCAACCAAGTTATCGTAGATATTCAGAAACTGGAGGAGGGATTGAATTGGGCTAAATTATCTACCCTTTATTTTATCTGAATCAATTTGCCTTTCCCTGCCTAATAATGACTTAGTTGACCATGGATAGAGGCTTTGTGCGGGTGTCTGTTGATGAGAAACAGCTGGGGAGCCAAGGAGGCCACAGCTGGAAGGCCTGGTTCCTCCACTCCACAGAATCACTCAGGACATGGCCAGAAGCGTTGCTGATGGTGTCTGTTTGTGACAAATGTCTCAAATGGCTTTGAATGACAAATGGCTCTCTGCATTTACAAGTTCTATTTGTTTCTCTTGCTCTCCTTACCCACATGCACATGAACGTCTAAAATACACGCATTTAACGAAATTTAAATGTTCTGAAAAGCTCTTTGGAAAGGTACCCTATTATTGTTATTATTGTGCGTAAGTAGAAATCTGACCATCTAGAAGTAAGGCAATCTCTCTCTTGACAGCTGGGTGGGCCCTGTCCCAGTTTGAGGAGGCCTTTAGACCACCCCAAAGCAGCAATAATGCCAATATATCTTGAATATAAATGTAAAGTCAATGTTAGCTTTCCCGTGATTTTAGCTAAGCACAATATACAATGCAGAGTCCAGGAAGAGCACTGGAGTCTTAAGAACTCCACTCTTGCTACATGAAAAATCTGAAGATACCCAACTCAGTTCTCACGTGGACCGTTACATATTTTGCTTCTCATGTCATGTCAACAGCACAGAATGTGGGAAAGTCCTCAGCACTCCTCTCAATATGAAAGTAACCCAGCTAACCTATGGCAAATAAGGCCACCCTCCCTGCCAGTGGGATGTTATCACAGCTGGATGAGATTTGTCCTGAATGGTTAATCATCTTTTCTATATTAATCTGCTCCAGCGACCTTCTTACTGTGCCCACACTAACTAGTACATCTTCCCTGAGAAGCCATATCCTTCCTTTGTTCGTGTTTTAGTCTAGGAGAAGTTTTGAGAAGCAGTGGACCCTGTGATGACCCAGCCAACAGTCAACTCAAATGAAGTCAAATATGAATCCATGGGAAAAGGAAGAAAGCATGAACCGTAGCGGGAAGATTAAACAGGCTAGGATGTTTTGTTCTTTTTTAAACCGTGGCTACTCATATTGATGAGAATTGTGTTTTTGTGGTGTCGAGTGGCTGAGACTAATGAGGAGGGGATGGGGCCCGGAGGCAGAAGGGCTCGGAGCACCATAAATTACTGAGAAGTGGTGTGGTTGGAAACTGTGGTGAACTGCATATGTTTTGTTTAATGGGGGAGTGGCTACCACACTCCCAGCGATTGGTGTCTGCAAGAGCTTAGCACCAGAGTTCTTAACCTATTTCCAACAGAACCCGAGGTTCCGAGAATACATGAGTGCCCTTCCAGCTTCCAAATGTGAACAGAAAGCAAGCAAACAAACACACGCTCAAATACTTCTAAACAAGCTAAACTGTCCCATGGCTGCTCTACAGGTGGGGCTGGGGTAAGGAATGTGCCATTAATCGGATGCAAGCCCAGGGTAAATGCTTAGACATTAAAGCTGTCAGAGTCCTTTCTAACTGGGATACTCTCATTGAGGGCTGATGACCCCAGACACGGAGTCATATTTACTAATAACCAAAAATTCTGTCCCTTACTCAACAAAGTGTGATTTGTATATCCACAGTTGGGTTCAACTGTTTCTATCCATCCCTTGAGCATCAATTAGGGAATTTCTTGTGTTTTCAAAGTCCATGAAAACATGGGTTAAATTAAGCCATATGCTTTTGATAGGCAGGTCTCCACAGCTGGCCAATAGTCTTTTTCCAGACCTGTTTATCACCTCATACATATTAATCAGCCTTAACTATCTAGTTTTCCACTTGTCCTAAATAAGCTACTAACTCCTTCAATACAAAGACCATATTCTGGCATTTACCGAATACCACAAAAATCACTCAGATCTATGGTTCTCTTGTGATTAGATGAATGGCTGATGAGTGGAGGAGCCTCAGTCATAGGCTCGATACTGAGGTGGGGCTCCCGAATGCTTCACTCAGTGTGGCTGCTAGTGCACCCCATTTCGAGCCTTTCACAGATACCTGAGAGCTAACCCATATCTGAAAAGCCATTGAGAAAATGTTTATAGAATCAATGGATGATGACAAAACCCAGAGAATAAGAGAAAAGCGTGAGTCCGTGCTTCATTGTTTTATTATTTTATGGCCAGAATCTTCTTTCTTTATAGACCAGCATCTGTTATTCAAAATCCCTCTGGCCCAAGCCTGTCAGAGAAAGGGCACTGCCTCACTGCCCTTCCCCCACAGGCCATGTGAAGACATAGAGGCTCCCGCTCATGAGGTGGTGGGAGGGGGGAAGGCAGTAGGCTTTGGGTAAGAGTACCGGCAATGTCCAGAAATTTGTCAATGAGGAGACCGAGGGCGCTTGCCATGGTTCCAAGGCCATTTGGACATGCTCTCTGTGGAGGTGCCTCCGATTCACTGGGAAATGCTTTCTGCGTTACTTTTCTTGTTGTCATGACACACAAAAGACAAGGTGAAAACTCAAGGGGAGGAGGGTTTGGTTTGGCTTCTAGGGTTCATCCCACCGTGCAGGGGAAGGTGTGTCATTGGGAGCTTGCGGCAAGCTGGCCACATGTGTCCTCAGTCAGAAAGATGAGAGTCACGACTGTTTGTCCTCTCATACCTTTCTCTTTGTTGTGCATCTGAGACCCCAGTCCAAGGCTCAGTCACACCCATATTCAGGGTGTGTCTTCCCATCTTTATTATTATATTGAGAGTCCCTGAAGTATCCAGCCATTAACCTAATCGAGAGAAAGTGTTATAGGCTTATCCAGAGGCTTGAACAAGGTGACTCTACGTTCTGTCAGCTTGACATTTTGATGTTAACCATCGCATGACTTTTAAAATGCCTCTTGAGAAGACCTCCTTTCATCCTTACTTTTAATTTTTGTTGTTCTTGGATATGAAATGGTATTTATAGGTTCATTTTATTTTTTTAACTTATTTTCCTTTTATTGACTAAATGTATTCTTAGACTGTGTCATCCGAGTATATAAAGCATTTTGAATCCCCTCAACTCCTACCCTCTCTCATCTTTCTTCACCTTGCCCTCCCCTCCTGTACTGGCTGGTTTTGTGTGTCAACTTGACACAGACTGGAGTTATCACAGAGAAAGGAGCTTCAGCTGGGGAAGTGCCTCCATGAGATCCAACTGTGGGGCATTTTCTCAATTAGTGATCAAGGGGGGAGGGCCCCTTGTAGGTGGTGCCATCCATGGGCTGGTAGTCTTGGATTCTATAAGAGAGTAGGCTGAGCAAGCCAGGGGAAGCAAGCCAGTAAGAAACATCCCTCCATGACCTCGCATCACCTCCTGCTTCCTGACCTGCTTGAGTTCCAGTCCTGACTTCCTTTGGTGATGAACAACAGTGTGGGTGTAAGCTGAATAAACCTTTTCCTCCCCAACTTGCTTCTTGGTCATGATGTTTGTGCAGGAATAGAAACCCTGACTAAGACACCTCCCTACACTATAAGACCCTTTCCCACACTTACATGATTCCATTTGGTTTTGTGATAAACTGATTTTAACCTGAACCCTTAGTGTGACCTTGGGTTTTGAGCCATCCTGATTGGCTCACTATTTCGTACACAACAGGAAAAAAAAAAAACGATATCCCTCCTGAGTATCCAACAGTTCAGCAGGGAGGACTGATTGCCCCATCCACGGTCCCATTTCACACAGGCCTAGTGTAGGCAACTGTAGCTGACACTACATCATATTTGCAATGGCTATGTCATGCCCTGAAGATTTTACAGCCTTTCTTCCTGTCTTCGGGCTCTTGATTTTTCTACTCCTTCTGAGACTTAGAGGGGGTTGTTTTAAGTGTCTTTGTTTGCTTGTTTGTTTTTTGTTTTTTTTTTTTTAAGCTAAGCATTTCAACCCGTTCTTATTCTCAGCACCTTGAACAGCCGGGCATCTCTGCATTTATTGCCTATCAACCTGAGTGCTGGGCCAGGAGACAGGGAGTGTGCAGGAGGCAGAAGATTCTGCATGTGGTAGTGTGTGTGTGTGTGTACATACATATATGTGTGAATGCATACATATGAATATAGATGGGAGGGGTATTGGGCGCACTACACCACTCTCAGTTTATACTAGTGCTCTCGACCTTCCTAACACTGCAACCCTTGAATACAGCTCCTCATGTGATGACCCACAACCATACAACTTTTTCATTACTATTTCATATCTGCAATTTTGCTGTTGTTGTGAATTATATGTAAACATCTGGTATGTGACCTTCAAAGGGGTCACACCCCCAGGTCAAGAACCACTGGTTTATGTAGTTCTGGGGATCAAACCCAGAGTTTCTTCATGCTAAGAAGGCACTCCATCAGCTTAAATTATTCCATTAAATTATCGCACAAAATGAGGCATTTTATAATGGCATCGTCACATACACACACCATGTATTTGTTCACAGTCACCCCAATACCCTATCTTGTCCTCCATCATCTCTCTTACTAATCTCCTTCCTCTCCCCACTAAATAATCTCCCTTTCACCTTCATGTCGCTTAAATTCCACACAGAAGAGAAGACATACATGATGTTTATCTTCCTGATCTGGCTTACCAGCTTACCATGATGAGGGGAGACAGTATTTTGCCTTCTGTTCTTTGAACAAATGCACAGACATGGGCAACTGAGCAGATAAAGACCCCACTTCAAAGCAGATGATACCCAAGAGCTGTCACAGTGTCTTCTTATTTTCTGTATCAGAAGATCCAGCTGAAAGCTTATCCTCCATCAAGAATATCCTTGGTATATGTATGCTTGTGACTTTGCTCTAGAGCAAAGGAAAACACAATGTACTATGTTATGGTACTAGGCAGGGTTCTCTAGGGAACAGAACTGATGGAATGAATAGATATATTACATATGAAATATGTATATATGTAATATACATATGAACCCTCACATGACGTTAGCATCTGTACCTCCAACGGTTCAAAAGGAAGTTGGAGTGTAAGGGATAGCCAACATCTGGAAAACGCCAAGTAACAGAATCTCTGCCTGCTTTTTTGTGGAAGGTGAGGGACCATATATATGATGAGAATCTGACAAAACTTGGTAAGTTACCTTCTGAATCGATTAAAATCTGTTGCAAGCCCTTTAGTGCAAGCCTTTCTAACTTCATGGTAATTAGCTTCACAGAGTGTTGCCAGATGGCATATTTTTTCTACTCTGAGCCCCTTTCTAAGCACTCCTGGGAATGTCTGAAATATGAGATAAGCATTCATACCCCAAAGTTTTATTAAAAAGTTTAATTAACACAAATGTCAAAAGCCACATTCATTGCCATGCAGTAGGTACATATGTGAGCTACGGCTGTAAAACCCACTTCCCTCCGCAAGCACAGCTTGCCTTCACTTCCTGAGAGGCATGAAATCCTGGGGATGCACGCCACCCTTCTTCAGCACTTGAAGTTCTCAGGATTCCAAATACGGCACACAAGAGCTTTGTCAAGGCTGATTTCCATCCCGACGTCTTCATTAATCTCTTTCTTCTCTACCAATCCTGGACTTACAATATAGGTCCTTAGTCATTTGCTACCTTCTTGGACCCTGGCTAAGATGGGCTGGATTTACTTGTATCTTGGGTCAAATTGGTGAGCTGGCTGAAAGTGGTTGGTCTCCAACAGCGCCCTCCTGTAGTGGTGGGGGGCTCTCTAAAGCACACTTATATCCGCTCCAACGGATGGAATTCTCTTTTCTGGTGGTGGTATCTAAGACAGTAAGGATGAGTGAGACAGCAGAAGGGTGGACCCAGGGTCACTTTTATCTGTTCCTATTGGCCAAAGTAAATTTCAATCAAATCCCCTGGAGAAAGAGTCACAGGCTGTTGTGGGTCAACTAGTGTGGGCTGGGAAGCAAATTCTGGTCCTCTGCAAGTACAGCAAGCACTCTTAACCACAAAGCCATCTCTCCAGCCTCTAGATTTGTCTCTTGGCTGCACATTCTATGCAGTTAGAATAATTTGATGTCCTCTTCTGGTCTCCATTGGCATCCACATATGTGCACATGAATACACATATGTACACATGTAAACACATAAAAAATAAAAACACTCTTGGCGCGGGGGGGGGGGAACCTTAGGTAAACTCTACCTTGGGATGGTGTGTCAATGTAGGTTGACACTGATGGAGCACAATGGAAGGCTGTGACTGTGCAGGGGACATGGGGAAAGGCTGGACTTTCTACTCAATGTCTCTACAAACTTACCAATGTCAAATTTCAAGACCAACAAAGACACCGGGGATGGAGACACATAAACTCACGTTGAAAAAGATGCCAAGCAGTGTGGGAAATTGGACCATTTTACCTGACGTCTGCCTACGCCTCTACCCAGATGCTTCAGAGCCTGTGCAGGGCACAAGCTGCACGGAGAATAAGGGAGCCAGGGCTATTCTTACAGTAGTTCCTCCCAGTCCATGCCTCACATGTGCTTATAGAGAAGGGGGCACCTGTGTTCAGATCCATCTGACCTGCTGAAGGAACAGAATGGACTGCTGGTAAGACACTGACTGGCAGAGTCCTCTTAACATCCAGTGCTCCGGTTGGCCATTGTACAGTCCTCTAAAGCCTAAGCTATGAGCAAACTCGCTAACATCCATGAACGACACCTTCCTCCATAACCGGTAACTCATAGGTGTGTTTTGCAGGTCAGATTGCTATAATGTATTTCTGGTGGCTTAGAGATTCACAGAGCTCGGTGTTCAAATCAAGACATTACAGTTTCCACTCATTCATTCCTCGGACATTTGAGTAGAAACGGCATGTCCTCTGAACTGTTCTCTTGGGGTCACTTCTTTTACACTTTGGCCACTGCTCTGGGCCTCTACGGCAGCACCCCTCCTGTCACCCGCAACTACAAAGCAATAACTACTTGACATCGATAGATCACTCATCCCACAGCAGCACGGTGCAGCTCCCACAGAACTGTCACCAAAATCAAAACACTGTTAAGACATTAAAAGAGGAGAAATCCCAGAACTTCTGTCTGTGGACCACAACGGGACTGAACTAGAAACCAGTTTCAGAGAGGGCAATAAAAGTTAGGGTAGACATCACTAAAATTGAAACCAGGAGATCAGTGAAGAAAAATCATGAAAACCAAAAGCTCTTTGAAAGAAATCACTAAAATTAATAAGCTCCAAGCCAGAAGGAAAGGGGGTGGGGGTTAGAAATGAAAGCATATAACACTAGATAACGTGGGCTTAAAAAAAAAAGATGAAAAGACTGGTATGCTGGTGCCTTTCATGGTCTAGATGAAATGGAACAATTCTCTGAAACACAAAACCTAACAAACTTCACATAAGAAGAAATAGAGTACCTTCAATACGTAGTTCTGTGCTTTGTTTTTAAAGTTTCTCTGCATGCTGAATATGCATATGTGTATGTGTGTGTGTGTCTGGCCTCGTGCACATATGGAAGGCAAAGGTTGATGTTGACTGTCTTCCTGGATCAATCTCTACCGTAGTTTTTGAGACCGGCTGTTTCTCTGAACCTGAGCTCCCTATTTCAGCTTGACGGAGAGGCCACCAACCCCCTGGGATCCACATGTCTCTAGTTCCCTTCATCACTGGCATGACAGACACATGGCTCCATGACAGATTTGACGTGGGTGCCGGGGATCCGAACTCAGGTCTTTATGCTTTCTTGGCAAGCTTCTTATTCACTAAGCCACTTCCTAGCCCCTATTAAAGAAATGTAATCAATAATTTATTTCTTCCTGTTATGGCTTATGTGAGTGTCCCCCAGACATCCTCAGGTTAAAGGCCAAGATGGCATTATTGGGAGGTGCTTAGGATCGTTAGAAAGCAGGGCCTATGGGACATCCTTGGGTCATTACAAACATGCTGGAAGAGGACTGGGGACCCCAGCCTCTCCTCTCTCTTCCTGCTCTACTTCCTGACCTATGCCATAAGTAGTTTGTTCTGCTACCTGCTCCTGATATGACGAGCTGCCCTCATCGGAAGTCCAAAGCAAGCCTTTACTGAGAACCTCCAGAACCACAAATGAAATTAAACTTTTCTCTTTATAAGTTAATTGCCTCAAAAGTATCTTTTTATATTAATGGGTAGCTCACACAGATTCTGAGCTGGTTTCTTCTTTCATTGTTGGGATCAAACACCAAGAAAGGAAAGGTTTATTTCGACAAAAAAGCAACAAAATCCCTTCAGCTAACACCATACTCGTTGAGGAAAATAGCAAACAGCTCTCCCTATAAGACTGGGAAGAAGGCATGGGCGAGTGCCAATCTTTGGTTGGCATGGAACTGCCGCTATAATAAAACATGAATGAGAATTGCAGTCTGTGAGGATTGGAAAACACAAATTAAGCTGTTATCTGTTTATAGATGCTCATCGATTGTCTACAAGGGCGATCTGAAAGAATGAACAAGAAAAGGTCTGAAGCTAACGGAGATTGTAGTAAGATTTTAGGACCCAGATTTATATGCTATAGTCAATTGCTTTCCTATAAAGAAACAAGGGAACAGAAAACACTGACTGACCCACAACAGCCTGTGATTCTGCTTTGTCCAGGGGATTTGATGCTTTCTTCTGGTCCCCACTGGCACCCACACATGCACACATAAATATACATATGTTACTGGCATACACACACACACATATAAAAAATAAAAACTCTTAACAAGAACAGCCTTAAGTAAACTATACCTGCTGATGATATGTCAATGTAGGTTGACACTGATGGAGGACAATGGGAGGCTTTGACTGTGCATGGGGCAGGTGACATGGGGAAAGGCTGGACTTTCTACTCAATGTCTCTACAAACTTAAAGTTGCTATAAAGAATTTTTTGAGGAGAAATAAGGAGAAAAGGTAAGGAGGGGAGAGGAAGAGAAAAGCGTGAGACACACACAGAGAGAGAGAGAGAGGTGAAGGAAGAGAAGAGGAAATGGAAGGAAAGAAAAACAAAGACAAAAGGGACCTAGGAAGATGGGGGAGGTGATTTCGACATGAGCAGATCCTTGGAGCTCTTTGGCCAGCCAGTAGATAAGTTTCAGTTTAGTTTAGACCCTGTCTCAAAAACTAAGGTCGCGAGAGATTAAGAAAGACACCCAAGGCAAACCCTCACCTCCTCACCCTGGTGCGTATGTATACCTGCATGTACAGGTACACACATTCCCTCCCCCACATACACACACTCACAAGAAAGAAGACAGAAAGAAGGTAGGTGGGGGAGGCTGGAGATTATTGTCTTCATGTAGCTAGATCTTACAGCAGCTTGATAACACAGGAAGTGATCCGGCATGAACTTTCTTCCCTCAGGCTGGACCAATGCTAACTAAAGGCTTGCAATGGAAAACTGCCCCCTCCTGTGTGCAAACAGCGTGGAACCCTGGGAATCCACAGCAGCCCACACACATTTGATGAGACTGTGCTTTTCTCTGAAGCCACTCCTTCCTTCTCGCTCCTGGAAGGCTTCCAACCAATGACTGTCTTGTTTGTTCTTTACCGATGGGTGACCTTTCATGATGGGTAGCAGTTTAATGAAATCATAAGGTTAAAATAGAATTCCCTTTGTCTTTGAAGTCTGTGTTTCAGACTTTCTGCTCCTTTGCCAAAAAACAAAGCTGCCTCGGATAAGAGGGTAGGGACAGGGTGGGTACAAATGCTGAGGCAGAGATTGCAGAGCCTGGGCATGGAGCAGGCTGTCTGCTGTGAGTGGCCTTGTGAGTGTTCCAGTACCCACAGGTTTCATTTGACTTCAGGAACTTACCCAGCATCCTTAGAGACACTAACGTGGCTTCTTTTTTCACAGAATCAAAACTGCAGGGGACTTGAAGGGACTGAGGGAGTTGGCCCTTGGACCTGAGCAAAGCCCTGCCTGTTCTTACAGTGGTATTTGAGAAGTCCTTTTCCTGTTCTTGGTAGGAGAAAAAAATAGCTTTTCCATGAAATCTATTGTATTTGTTTCTCTTATTTTCTCAGCATTCTCTTACCAGTTTTCCCCCACAGTTATAATATTTTATTTTGCTTCAAGCAACTGGGGAAAACATCATTAACTGTGAAAACAACTTAGAGCTCCAGAGGCGCCTTCTATGTAAATACATGTAAATGAGAGTATGTGGGGTTACAGGAGCTCTTCCAGGTTTGAGTTTGGGGGTGCAGAATGAGTGCATATTCTCATCTTCAGGTATCCATTTGTAGTTCTGTCCTCCCAAACTCTACTGATACCAAGAATGCCTTTAGCAATTAATTAAGCTTTTCTTCTACTCTGTGATTAAAGATGAGACTTATGTAAATGTTTTAGGAGAGATAGCATCAGTCTTAAAATCACATGGACTTACAGGTCCTTCCCAGTAAGTCTTGATGATGTTTGGTGCACACAGGGTACCTCTCCTAAAGAAAGTTGGAGGAGGGGTAGATGGCTGTCATTCTTAGGCTCACTACACATCTTTTGCACATCCATCTTGTGCTTTGGGAATCTTCTAACAGCCATCTGCTTCCTTCATCTCCTACTTCTAGCAACATGGGTACCATCTTACATGATGCTCGCCGATGAGATGCCCATCTGAACAGAGAGAGTATCTCGAGAAACAGTTTCATTTGGTGATGCTTGAGAGAGGCACAGATACTAACAGGACACTCAGAAGTTAAGCCCCAAGCCTTGAGCTGCCCCATCTGGCCCTCCAATGGAAGCAACAGGGTTTCCCAGAGAAATTCCATGGCACTGTTTAGACACTCCTGGCTGCAAGCTATCCCTTCATAACTTGAGTCTAGTTGTCGTGAGTCCCTTTGTCCACAAAAGACTGACTGATAGAGCATTGTTTTAACGATCAAATTCCGCTGCGGGCTGGATTTGATTCTGTGAATGCTCAACTGCCTTTTCATTCTGTTGAAATTTGTCCCAGGCTCTTCAAAAAAAAAAAAAAAAAACCACAGCCATTTCTCTGTGGAGATGGACCCCTGAGTCCTGAGCATTGATGTGGTCCTTTTAAAAATTATAAATAATTCTCTCTGATACATCACTTTCCGAGTTCAGAGAATTGACATAACAGAGGGAGGACAAAAATAAAACCAAGTTTCAAATCCTAAGTTAGACTGCCTGTCCTACATTTCAGTCACCCATCAGCTCTCTGTACATTTAAGAAAAAGCAGGTTTGGTGATGAGATGTGTGTTGCGGGCAAGATGGTGCTTCCGAAAGTCCTGCTCAAACAATGGTTTTGACCCTGGCCGTATACTAAACTCATTGGGAAGCTTTGAAAAGGTCAAGTCCAGGTCCCACCTTCAGGAACTCTGTACTGTTGCCCACCGAGGAGTGGGAAACCATGTTTTTAAAAGTTGCCAGGCCAATGCTAAGACAGTGGTCAAGACCTCAGTATGAACGTGAATCCAGGCCATAAATATGAGGGACTCCAATGATGACGTTGATATTGAGGAAGTCAGGAGCCCCTCGTGGGGGTTCTCAGTCTCACTAACAAAAGAACTTAAGAACAGACTCCAGTGGAAATTTGAGGACAATTTTATAGCGATTAAAAGGAAAGGCTCAGGGCAGGTGAGCTGTTCGTCTCAGCAGCTGCCGGAGGAGGATGAGGGAGAGATGGCTTTTAAGAAGGGTTAAGACAGCGAGGAGGTCAAGCAGCGACGTGGTGAACAAGCAACAATATGGCGGGGAAGGGAGCATTGGAGAAAAAGTGACTGAGCCCAAAGTGCCAGAGAAAGTGTGCTTAGAAACAGAAAGAGCAGGAAATATGCCTTTCTGAGTAATTCTGAAAGACAGACAGACTTGCACAATGGCTGCGTCAATGCAACCATTTAAGCTCCTGCACCATGGGGTGGGGATTCTAGGAACGAAAGTACAACACTCCGATAAAGGGATAACTATTCTATCTCTTTGGTGAGGCTTACGGTGAACCTTCGTTCCGAGACCTCCCTTACTGAGGAACGATCGCTTAGCTCACTGATGCTGTCCAACTGAAGTGCTTGCTGCCTCTCCACACTGGCCAGAGCTGTCATCCTCTTGGCTTGAACGAAGTAATTTCACCCGATGGGCTTTTACTGCTGCTGCGTCAATACTGTTATGACTACATCACAGTGTTCTACAGAAGTGTTTCCATTTATATGTTTATATATAAAGGTATGATCTCTGTAGATAGAGAAGATATAGATAGATAAATAAATGATAGATAGATAGATAGATAGATAGATAGATAGATAGATAGATACATGAAAATGTGTATCGAATAAATGACCTGCCACTTAGAGTCATAAAAGAGCTATAAAAGCTATAACCTGTCCTGGTAGCTTTCACTTTAGTCTGAGAGGCATTACCTGCTTTTTCAGGATGTGCACAAGAAGAGGAAATTCACGTTTCTTTGAGCCATGTGGCTTAGATACTGTCTCTTTAATAATATCTGCAATAATATATATATATGTATATATATATACATATATATACATATAAAATCACCACCATCACAGCAACAGTACATGAGAGCTAAAACCAAGTAGATCACACCAGGTTACACCAATCCAGGAAGCATGGGTGTGATGGCAAGAACAAGAAGCGAGCTCCTAAGGCAAGGCAGACTGGGCAAAAAGACTCAACTACAAAACAAGACCAGAGTCTAGTCAGAAGGAGAAGAGCAGAGATCGGCAAGGAAGGCAGGAGAGGCTCCATTCTATCTAACTCTGAACCTAAAGCTTACGTGGGATGACAGAGGTATGAGGCTGGCCCTACGAGTCCTGTGACTGTGTCCTGGAGACAGCTAGGCCACTGCATCCAGAGTCCACCAGGGAGGCACTTCATCAAGAT
Organism: Tokudaia tokunoshimensis; assembly: GCA_036184795.1. Lineage (NCBI taxonomy): Eukaryota > Metazoa > Chordata > Mammalia > Rodentia > Muridae > Tokudaia > Tokudaia tokunoshimensis. Next base: position 29,726,403 of record BTHU01000003.1, read on the forward strand.
GCTCCCGGCCTGGCCCACCCTCCGTAAAAGTTCCTGCTCTCTGTCTTTCCCTTCCTGGCCCCGCCCACTGCTTCTTTGGGCATCCACACTCTGGTCCTGGTTGGATACAGAAACCTCGAAGCATTTTTACTTGCTTTATTTGCAGTTGCTTCGCATTCAGTCTTTTCTGCTTTTGGTGCGTGGGCTTCAGCCAAAAGCACTCATGTTTACTGTTTTAAAATCAGTGACTTGCTTTCTGGACCTGGTCGAGCAGGAGGCACCATCATGGGTGTTAACATTCTCCATAACGAGAACTGAAAGGTTCGGCGCTAGGAGCCCAAGTGCCAGGACATCTACCGGCAGCTGCTAGTCAAGCTGTTTCTGGCCAGACGGACCAACTCCACCTTCAATCAGGTTGTGTTGAAAAAGTTATTTATGAGCCGCGCTAATCGGCCAGCTCTCTCTCTGTCCGGATGATCCTAAGATGAGGCTGCCTGGCGGGGAGAGTCACAGATGATGTGCGGATTCTGGAAGTGCCCAAGCTGAAGGTGTGCGCATTGCGGGTGAACAGCAGGGCTGAAGTCGCATCCTCAAGGCTGGGGTAAGATCCTCACCTCAGCTGGCCCTCGAGTCTCCCAATGCTGGTCCTCAGAAGGGCCGAGAGGTGTACCGACATTTTTTCAAGGCCCCAGGAAACCCACACATCCACACGATACCCTATGTCTGGTCCAAGGACCGGAAGTTCGAGCAGGCCAGCGGCTGTCGGGCCAGCCGAGGCTGTAAAAACTAACCCTGGATCTTACTGTTAATAAAAAAAAGCTTTAGACGTTGAAAAAAAAAATCAGTGACTTGAAAAGCTGTTACATAATGCTGTTATGAAAAAGAACAAGACACGAGGAGAACTGAGTTTTTACTAAAAGACCTAGAAGGAAACCTGAATGGGGACTTTTCTGGTGAGAAAGATACAGTGTGATAGAGATGTATTCATAGAGGAATAGACGAATAAAACAAATGAAAATATAGGAACAGACTTGTGTATATATGTAAAATTTCAGACATGATAAATGTGATATCTAATCTGGGGTAAGAAAATTAGTTTACTCTAAGAACTGGGACACTTTACTAATCAAGTGCAGAAAAATAAATTCCTAACTTCTGTTGGGATCAGCCGTTTTGGACAAGAAGAGACGACTATCTAAGGTCATCTACCTTAGCAATAGTCTGCATTAAGTTGATGCTTGCTATTGAAATGGAGCAGGAGACAGTGATGGTTAATTTAAAATAGGAATTTAATAGGAAATGCATATGATAAAGACATACAGCTATCGTCCCAGCACTCCAGAGGCTGAAGCAGAAGATCATAAAGTGAAGGTAGCATAGCAACTTTGGGGTCAGCTTGGGTTAGACAGAAAGACTCTGTCTCCTAAAACCAGGAGCGGCAGGAGGAGGAGAGGAAGTTGATAAATCTGTTGCTCTTAGTATCATAACTGAGTTCAGTGAGGATGACTACAGACTGGTACTTAGAAAACACATACACACATACACACACACACACACACACACACACACACACACACACACACACTGTGCAAGGAAGCTGGCCAATGGTCTCAACACAATGTTATGACACCTTGGAGTATCGGTTAAGCTTATTTTAAGGCCTCCATAATGCTTTCTGAAAAAAGAAAACTGAGCTGGCCAAGTACAGTAGGACTGCCCTTCAGACAGTTATAGACTGGCAGCAGAGCCACAGTGATCAACCACTTGACGCCATTATGGGATGAGATGTTTTAAGGGATGGAAGGTCCAGAGACCCTCATCTGAGATTTCAGCCACCACTGTCTCCTGCTCCCACATATGCACATGGTATTATGGGGTGCTAGGAATCTAGAATATATAGAAAGAAACTTGGCTAGGGTTGTTGGCTCAGTCACAGTGTGTGCTGTAGTTAGCGCAGCTGCTAGAGACTTGCTCAGGCTTCTGTGACCCCGATAAACTATCTGGTTCACTAAACTGGAGTTCAATGGAATGGTTTTGCCTGGCACACGTCTCTCCAGGAAAAGTAACGCAATGCTGGTATCAGCAAACCAGGTCAAGCATGAGGCTGGGCCAGTTTGACCAATGAGATTCAATGGCACAGGCAGGTCATAAGAGGAGCCTTGCCTGTGACTCTTCTTGCTCTACAATAGCAGGATTCGGGGGTTACAAAAAGATCCCTTGATCCATGCAGCCAAACATTTATTTAGTATCTGCCTCTTTCAGGAAAAAAGCAAAAACAAAACTTTGATCTATTTTATAGACTAGAGTTTTCAAATGTAACACAGGGTGGTGGGGAAGACATAGCCAGAGGTAGTGTCTTAGGGTTTTACTGCTGTGAACAGACACCATGACCAAGGCAAGTCTTATAAGGACACCATTTAATTGGGGCTGGCTTACAGGTTCAGAGGTTCAGTCCATTATCATCAAGGCGGGAACATGGCAGCATCCAGGCAGGCATGGTGCAGGAGGAGCTGAGGGTTCTACATCTTCAACTGAAGGCTCCTAACAACTGAACACTGACTTCCAGACAGCTAGGACTAGGGTATTAAAGCCCACAGCCACAATGACACGCCTACTCCAACAAGGCCATACCTTCTAATAGTACCACTCCCTGGCCCAAGCTTATAGAAACCATCACAGGGAAAATGCTTTAGGTATAGAAAAAGGCAGGATTGTTCTGGTGTCTTGATGAGGGTTTGTCCACTCCTGTTAACTAAGACACCATCAAATGTGAACTTGGGCTAACATCTACCAGCCTCAGAACTGAGTTTCTAACAACAGCTTAGACATGGACTTCCTCTGGTCCTCTTTACAGTTTCTAACTCTAGAGTGGCCCCCAATGGATTAGAAAGAAGAAATCAAATTAATCACACGCTGCTATATTTCATTTTAAAGAATATATCTCTTCCTCCTCCTCTCCCTCCTCCTCCTCCTCCTTCTTTTGTTTTTTTGTATGGTTGTTTGTTTAAAGAAAGAATAAGGTTGTTCTAAAGGATTGTTGTAAAGTGGGGGGAGGAGGATATGGAGAATTTTAAAAAGTGGAACTTCTCAAATCTGAGCAGGGACGAGAAATGAAACCACTCTTAACGCTTATCAGGACTTTATTCTAACTCTTCACACAAATCAGTAATCTGACTGTTTGCCATGGTGAGACAATTGCATGTATTTGCATTTTTTTTCTGTGTGTGAGAATTTAATTTTTTACAACCCGCTGTGTTTTTCAGGCCCTTTAACTAATAGGCTTTTATCACCTTATGATTGCCTAATTTTCTCTTAATTGCTTTATGACAATACAATTTATTTTGCTCACTCCCACCCTGCGGGTCCACTTCCTAATGAAGGACTTAGGCGTTCACATGCACTACTGCGCACTGGCTTAATTTCTGAATCCCTCTTCTTCCTCGTGAATAGAGGAAGAAAAACTGAAGTTGAAAGAGCGCCACAATTGTTATGCACACTTCCCACCGAGGCCTTTCAGGTGACTTTGGCGTGGCTCTTTGAGTTGTATACATATGTACACATTGTATAGGAAGAGAGAAAGCTAGCCACAGCCATTTAGAGGCACAGAGCCTCCCTGGGTCTGTGATTCCCACCCATCGCTCCTGTATGAAGTGTTTATTAGATTTGTTAATTTGATTAAGTGGAGGTGTTCATCGTGGGGGGGGGGCAAATAAATTCAGAGCAAATTTTCAAAGCAGCCATTTATTTTTTTTCTTTATTAAATTTATATAGTTAACAATTCTGACAAAAATTGCTATGGACGTAGAACTGAGGGCTGGAATGAATCCCAGTAGTAAAACACTTCCAAGTATGCACCAAGCCATTGGTTCTATCGTCAACAACGCAGGGGAAAGAAAACCCCTGATAGTAAAGATGACTGTCTTCCAAAAGCGCTCAGTCCAGGCCAGCATGCACTGTGTCACGAGTACTGACCAAGGTGTATTTCTTAATGACAGATAAAAAAAAAATTACAGGAAGTGAGATCTAGTCAGCTGAGGCAGCAGCTATTGGAATGGGGTTGTAAGCATGCCTAAAGCAACAGACAATAATGCAAACTTCTATCCACCATTTTAATGAGTTGATAATAGCTACCCATCAATTGCGAGAGTCTACTTTGTGACGTGCACTTTATACAATTTTATCAAGCTTCCAGCAGTTTAAGAAGGCGGCCTCCATTCTCAGTTAGAACTGGCACTGACCACATTGGCATAAGTAATAGGTGACAGAGTCTAGGTTCAAGACCCAGACACTGTGTCCATAAAGCTCTGACCTAGCACACACATGGTCTCTCTTTAAAAGCTTTAGTTGACCCCCAAAGCCCTCAAGCTGGTAACATAGAAGCAGCATGCTCGCCTTTCTACAAATGAAGACCAGGGGATGCAGTACCATTCTGGTACCCAACCTCATAACAGATAGGCAAGCCAGGCATCTCAATTCCTGAGCCTGCATTCTTTTGAAAAAAAAAAGTGGTTTTGAATTGGAACCTGTCATCATACTGGAGACATCAGTGGGAAGCATGCTTGTAAGTCAAAGCACAAACACCTGGGCTCCCACTGGCTTGGCTGGCCACCAGTGAGGGAGAGGAGGCCTCCTTCTGGTGCCATGATTGATCATTTACTCAATGGCCTTGGATAGGTGGCTTCACCTCTTAAGACCTATAAAATGATGAGGTTCAATCAGAGTCTCCACGCTTCCTTCCAGATCTGTAGGGTGTGATGTTATGAACTATGGTCTCTGTAATATGACCGTTAGCCAGGAGGCCTAAGGTACAATATCTATCTGTCTAACATATCTTTATGTAGACAGAATACAGGATTTAAGTTTATTAAATTTATAAAAAATAATGGTGTTTGGAACCATTGGGTCTCTGCCTGTAACTATCTAGTGAACTCAGGTCGTGTAGACAAACATCTTCAGATAATTCGGGTCAAATTGATGTTTAGTTGCAAAGATAAAATGAAAATGGAATGTACCACTTTAAGAGTTAAAGGAGCATACATCCTTTTAAAGAGTTTGCTATGCAAGCTGTAAGGACCTGAGTTTACAAGCTGGACTGGGTTTGGTCGCACACATCTGTCCTCCAGAACTAGGGAAGCTTTGAGGGACTCTCTGGCCAGTCATTCTAGACAAAACAGTGAGACTCAGGATCTACTGTCTCCCACAGTAAGATGGAAGAATGAGAAGGAAGACACCTGACATCAGACTCTGGTCCGCATGTACACATAAGGACAAAGGGCACCCGCACATACATGCATGCATGTGCACTCACACACAATTACACAATTAATTCTACTTTCATGAACAAAGGAGCTACTGATCATCCTGCTTTGTCCTACCTGTAATTCATAACATTACCCAGAAAATCTCTGTTCTCCTGATTATATTAGAATTTTGACCTTGCCACCATTGAATAAACACCACATACAGAAGTTACTAGATCTGGAGTATACGTTACTGTCTTAATTCTGGTACAGCTGTAACTCAGTTGTTTGGTTGACTTGCTTCTAATCCCAGCAATTCTGAGAGAAATCAACGCTGTTGTCATTTTGTATTAATGAGGTCACTTAAACTCGAGGACTGGCTATTCATGATCACACAGGCCAGCAAGCTATAAAACCAGAACTGGATGGCAAAGAGGGGTCTGCATGTGGAGCACACACTGTGCACCAGGACCTGGGAAGGACCATGTGACAAGGTGGAGTCAAGAAGCTTTCTGAAGGTCGTGGGCCAGGGCTTGGGGAGGAGGAGGTAACCTCAGAACACTGAGAAAAGGATGACCAGGATGAAAGAGAAGAGTGGGACGTGGCTTCAGCTGGAGGCGGGGTGGGGCGGGGCGGGGTGGGGCAGGGCAGGGCAGGGCATGCTTAAAAAAAAAACCCAAAGGGCAAAAAACAAAGCCCTGAGGGAAAAGATGAGAAAACACAAAGTTGAGGGTAAGAGAGAGGCACTGGGAGCGGGTAGGTCCCCAGGAACTCACCACAATGTCACTGTGTAATCATCAGAGTCCCTAGTGATGAGTCTAAAGGGTGCAAGGAAAAGCTGACCTCTATGCCCCGGGTACCATTATAGCCCTCGAAACAGGAGTGAACATCATTCTGTGTTCACTACCACTTTCTAATTGTCATTCAGAAAAAAAAAATGCTTGTCAACCTTGCTGGATAACTACATAATCCATTTTCTTTTCTTTCTTTCCTTCTTTCTTTTTTCTTTTCTTTTCTTTTTTTTTGGAAAAGCATGTTCTTTTATTGAAAAAGGAAGTAAAAACATTTTATGATAAAATTGAAGATTTACGTGGAAAATATTTCCTGATAAAATTGAAGAAATATATAGAAAAACATGTTAAAATTAAAGATTATCATGGAAATTATACAGATAAGATAATAGGCATAAAAATAATTCTAAGTTGATTGAAAGTGGAATTATAAACATTTTCAGGTAAAATTGAAGATTTACATGGAAAATATTTCTGATAAAATTCAAGAAATATATAGGCAAACATGTTAAAATTGACTATTTCATGGAAAATTATACAGATAAAATGGTAGATATAAAAAAACTTTCTAAATTAATTGAAGGTGGAATTAAAAATATTTTGTGATAAAATCAGAGATTTACATGGAAATCATTTCTGATAAAATAGAAGAAATATATAGAAAAAATATGTTAAAATTGAAGATTATCATGAAAAATAAGATGCCCATGAACATACAAGAAGCCTTTAGAACTCCAAACAGACTGAACCAGACCAGAAAGTCCTCCTGGCACAAAATAATCAAAACACCAAATGCACTAAACAAAGAAAAAAATATTAAAAGCAGTAAGGGAAAAAGGGCAAGTAACTTATGAAGGCAGGCCTATCAGAATTACACCAGACTTCTCATCTGAGACCATGAAAGCTAGAAGATCCTGGGCAGATCTCATACAGACCCTAAGAGAACAGAAATGCCAGCCCAAACTACTATACCCAGCAAAACTCTCAGTTACCATAGATGGAGAAAACAAGATTTCCATGATAAACCAAATTTACACAATATCTGTCCACAAATCCAGCCCTACAAAGGATAATAGATGGAAAACGCCAACACAAGGAGGGAAACTACACCCTAGAAAAAGCAAGAAAGTAATCTTCTTCCAACAAACCCAAAAGAAGATACCCACACAAACATAAAAATAACATCAAAAATAACAGGAAGCAGCAATCACTATTCCTTAATATCTCTTAACATCAATGGACTCAATTCCCCAATGAAAAGACATGGACTAACAGAAATATTTTTTTATGTAAATCTTCAATTTTATCAGAAAATGTTTGTAATTCCTCTCAATTTAGTAATGTTTTGTATGTCTACCATAATCCATTTTCTTAATATCTCGAATTTGTGATTTTGAAATCCCATTTTTTAAAAAAACCTATCAGGTCACATAACTGATGAAATAGTCTCTGATGTTATCCAATGCCTGTATGTTCTCAGATACCCTTAAAGTGGCATCTACCACCCTGGTAGAACAGATTTAACAGGAATAAACACAGAGCCGTATTAGAGATACGCTAGCTGGGGGGCTGCAAAAATCACAGGATTGCTGAAAAAAGTGGCTTGTCCTTTCTGTGTGCAATCCATATCCTTTAATGTACTCCTGTTTTGTAAACGGAGGTTGACAAGCAGTGAAATACAATACCAAATACCACATTAAAACAAAACCATAATGGCCATGTTCGGTTGTTGGGAAGAAAGTGGGGCTGTTATCGGTCAGAAATGATAAATGATACAAAGCAAAAGCCCCAAGACTCCAAGCTTCAGCCATAGGCAGAGAAGCTGGGAAGTGTCCCCCACCCCATGGCCTGTTGGAGCCGTGGGGTAATGAGACTGGCTTGTGGCCACCGCTGTGGGTTACCCCAGTCCCCGAACCCACAAGCAAGGCTGCTGCGCCTTCTCTCCATGCCTTGAGGCAGTCTTCAATTTCAGAAGGGCACAGAATCAAACAGACAGCAATTAGTGTGGCCGAGCCTTGAAAAGAACCCGATCACTGGTATGGAGAGCCTGTCTGCAGAAAGCCAGCATTTCCTTATTTGTGGAGAGAAACGGCAAGAACAATTAAAAGTTTCAAATCAAGTGTAATTCCTTTCAAGTTGGGTTTGGTGAAATATACATAAATTTCATATCAGAGCCTTAGCTCAAGTCCTGTGCTGTTTGTTTGTTTTACAGAACATGGCTTTCATCTTCGTGGAAGATGTCATAAAAGCACATTTCAAAAATTACCATTGGCACCCAGTTTCCTATTTGATTATGTTCTGGCACAAAGCCTTGCCAGTAATACCGAGCCTCTATCTGGGCCTCTCCAATTGGAAGATAATCGCGTATCCCACCTACCTTTCAACACTCCCAACCCCCACGCCACAAG